>CP125974.1:29522646-31021399 GCA_030063025.1 Avena longiglumis
ATCGGCATGATGCATGCATGAGGGATGACATGGCAAAGGTGCGATGCGATTAGGTCATATTTAGTGGAACCGGTCCCGACAATTAATTAGGTGGTTCATGTTATTTAGACACCGCATTTAAATGTTGTTTAACAAGGCATGAATATATCACCGGTTATACACAAATTTAAATGAGGCCAATATAAGGCTAGATTTGCCCGCATATGGGCCCCATGTTTAATTATTAGGTGAATCGGCATAAGGTCACCAAACCACAGATATGCATGCGGGTATGACAATTCAATATGCAACAAGTTGTTATTATGTTATAAAATAGGGTTTCGGGAAGGGTTCACACGTTAGAGGGGGCTCGACGATCTTGGGGTTCGGTTCGGGTTCGACAGGTCGTGGTTCGACGGAAGCGTTCTCGGACTCCGGGGTAGGTCTTGTCGCATCGGGGTCTCGGTCATGTCGACGGTCATGGCGTTCAGGGGGGGGGGTTCTCGGTGTCCGGGATGAAGTTCATGTCGTGTCCAGGTAGACGACCTTGGCGTATTCGCATCGGCGATCTTGGCGTTCGAATTCTCGACTTCGCATCCGAGTCGGCGCGCTCGAGGTCTCGGCCTTCGGAAGGTCTTGAGGTACCGGCGGGATCGGTCAAACGGGTCTGGGGCCTTCAGCTACTATGTCGAAGGACTTGCGTTCTGAGGGGTTCACAATCCGCGGGTTCTCGATGCAGCCGCTCTTTTCGCTATATGGATCCTTCGTGTTCCATGTTCTCCTTATCCACGAGCGCCGGCAACACTCTCGATGGAGCTTCTCGGGCAGCTTGTGGCTACTTGCTTGCAGGCTTGGACTGCTGCGACTCTCTCCTGGCGAAGACTGCATCAATACCAAAACAACAACAACGATGGCGCTACTAGAGTTGCTGTGCGGCCAGAGAACAAAGAACCGTCGCTTGCAGGGAGGTGGGTCCCAGAGACGAGGAGGCCGGCTCGGTGCGCGAAGGCGAGCGGCGGGCCGGGAAGCGAGGGAGACAGGCAGCGGGGAGGCGGGGCCGTTGGGGGAGCTTCAGGCGGGCCTGCTCCGATGACGAACGCGCGGCGGGCGGGACTCGGAGAGCTTTGCGGCGGGCGAACGGCGATGGCTCGGGGCCGGGTGCGGCAGGCGGTGGCGGCGAGGTCCGGTGGGCGGGCTCGGAACGGCGACGGCGACGCAGCGGCGGGCGCTGGAAGCACGTGGGAAGCGTAGCGCCGCGGCACGCGTGGCCGGGCGGAGCTTCGAGGTGGTCGCGGCGACGACGGAGGAGCGCGGGCGGTTCAAGGGGTTCACGGCGTGGCAGCGGCGACGGACCGGTGGAGCGCTGGGCCGAGGAGCTCCGGAGGCGGACCAGGCGTCATGGCGGCGCGGCGACGTGCTTTCGGGCCCAGGGCGACGCAGTGAGTTGTCAGCGGGCGAGCTCCAGCGAGCTGGCTCAGCCGGGCGGTCGCGCCGGGTTGCGAGAGAGCGGTGGCCGGAGATGAGAGAGGTGGGAGGCAGAGGAGGGAGACGCGGTGGAGGGGAAGAACGCGGGGGGGACGGTTCGATCGGGGGAAGGCAGGACTGGGGAGGGGAGCGGGGCGTGGGTGTGGGGCCCTGAGGCGTGGGCCCGGGTGGAGGGTGGTGGCTGTGTGGGCAGGGCGTGGGGCTGCTGGGTGAGGTGGGCCTCAGGGGTTAGTGAGAGGGGTAGGGAGCTGGTGGACGCGTGCGTGTGTCTGTGGGTGAGGCGTGAGGGGCCAGGGTGGCAGGGTGGAGGGAGGGAGGAGTGGTTGAGGGGTGACGTGGCAGCGCGTGAGAGGCTGAGGGAGAGGGAGGAGGTGAGGTGGCAAGCAGGGATTGGAGGGGGTGAGGTGGAGAGGGGGCTGGGGTAGATTAGTTGGTAGGCTTAGGAATTTAGAGGGGCAGGTTTGGGGTGGACCGATTAGGAAAATGGGGGTGGTCGTTCGGGTCGAGTTGGCCCGTTCGACTGCCCCCACAAAAAAAAATAATATAAATTTTATTTGTTTTAAACGGGCCGTTGGCAAACCGATAGCGGCCAAACAAAATATTCCGGGGACCCGGTTTTGATGTTTGAAAATAAAGAGGGGCGTTTAGAAAACAACACGGGCTTTGCAAACATAGTTTTAGCAAACAATGCATGATGATGACGATGCAATGCACAAATTCAACGCGATTTTCTAGTAGTGGTTTTGCGGGATGCCACAAAAGCCTAGCAGGTTCACGCAAACATTCTTCGTCACGTGCATCACGTCGATTGAAGAGCGGACCTCTAAGACTTTCCAATAGGGTAGGTCCCAAAATATAGATTGCTTCTTCCACATGGGCGCGTGTCCGGCATCGTCATTCGGAACAGATAGACTGCCAGGACCTTTTCCAAAGATTACTTCTAGGTCCTTGACCATACCAAATACCTCCTCACCGCATGCGGAGGATAGGCTTCCTCCGGTTCTGCAGACTTTTGAAATGCTTGCCTTTCTTTCTTCTTGGATGCAGTTCGAAGAAATCGGCGATACCCTAGGTACACAACCTTCTTACATTTATCCAAATATACACTTTCGGTATCATCTAAACAGGTGTGCATGCATTGTATTCCTTGTTTGTCTGCCTGAAATGTTACTAAGAGCAGGCCAATCATTGATGGTTACGAAAAGCAATGCTCAGAGGTCAAATGGCTCCCCTTTGTGCTCATCCCACATACGTACCTGGTTTGGCCCACATGTAAAAGTTCTTCAACTAATGGCCTTAGGTACACATCAATGTCGCTTAGGGTTGCCTCGGGCCTTGGATGAGCACTTGGCATCATAATGAACTTCCTCTTCATACACAACCAAGGAGGAAGGTTATAGATACATAGGTCACAGGCCGTGTCTTTGTGATCGCAGCTCTGCTCACCAAAAGGATTCATGCCGTGTACTTAGACCAAACCTTAAGTTCCTTGCGTCACGTGCAAAGTCCGGGTACTCGCTCAACTTTTCTCCCGTGACCCATCAGTAGGGTGTCTCAACATCGTCTTTCTTATGGTCTTCCATGTGCCATCACAACAACTTGGCATGCTCTTTATGTCTGAAGAGACGTTTTAACCGTGGTATTATAGGAGCATACCACATAACCTTGGTAAGAACCTTCTTCCTAAGGGCCTCGCCCTCAACATCGCCAGGATCGTCTCGTCTGATCTTATACCGCAGTGCAGTGCATACCGGGCATGCATCCAAATTCTCGTACTTCTCACCATGGTAGAGGATGCAGTCATTAATGCAGGCATGTATCTTACGCATGTCTAATCCTAGAGGCGACAACCTTCTTTGCTTGGTATGTACCGTCAGCAACTCATTATTTCTTGGAAGAAGATTCTTCATTTTACCAACAACTTTGAAAATGCGTCAGCCGCACCATTCTCTTCTTCCATTGCAGCAAATCCGATTGGCACCTAGCTTTTTGTGGCCATCTTCGCAAGTTGGATACAACAATGTTTTGTGATCCTTTAACATCTGCTCCAGCTTCTCCTTCTCCTTTTCAGTTTCACATTCTTCCTTTGCATCGAATGGCCCGACCAAGATCGTCATCAGGGCCCATCTGCTCCCTCTTGATCTTCATTATCTACCTCCGTTGCATTATCATCATATTCGGGATACATATTATGATAGTTTTCATCATCCTCTTCTTCTTCGTTGTCTTCCATCACAACCCTTTTCTCCGTGCTTGGTCCAACAATTATAGCTGGGCATGAAACCAGATCAAGCGGTGGGCGTGAATGGTTCGGTATTTGAGTAGTCTTTCTTGTTCTGACAGTGAACACACGGACAGCACATAAAACCATTGTGACCACGGTTTTCATTAGCCACAACGATGAAATTTTGGAGGCCCGTAATGTACTCGGAAGTGCGGCGGTCACCGTACATCCATTGTCGATTCATCTGCATTAATATGTAGTATATATCAAAAATAATAGGAGATGACCATTTATATATATAGTACATCAATGACACATGAAACTATAGTTGCCGACCTCGACCGAGACGGAAAGAGCAACAAGAAAGCTTATTTTGAGCTCTCGGACATTTCACCGAACACCTCTAGTGCATATGAAAAAAACACAAACTAGCACTCTTCACACCCTCTTGCTAGGCTCCAAAATGTGAAAGAATGGAAGAGTGGGGTGTGTGTGGGCTGGGGTGGTGTCTTATATAGCCCCCCCCCCTTTAACACCGGTTCGTGCCACGAACCGGTGTTAAAAAGTCTGCGCAACATCGGTGGACCTTTAACACCGGTTCGTGGCATGAACCGGTGTTAAAGGGGCTCCTTTAATGCAGAGGCCACGCGGCCTGCCCCTTTAACACCGGTTCGTAGAAGAACCGGTGTTAAAGCCCATTTTCGGGATCAACAAAAGCCCTCGTTTCCACTAGTGTACCTGAGGTTGACGCATCATCGGAGGGCTTGTGAGGATATTGGGTCAAGCTCTCGTCCACCTTTTCAGAGCTGCAGGACTTGCCCGTGTCCAAGGTCTCAGGCACCTGGATGAGGTTGGCCTCTGGTGCTGCTTGTACGGCGGTCGTGGAAGCGGAGGCTTCATTAACGAGCAGTGGCGGGTACTTGTTCTCGGCGGACACCTTCCGCACAAACAGAAGCACCAGAATCCAGAGGGAGCAGAAGGCCCCAGCAACATTCTGTACCTGCAGGAATCAGATTGATCGAACACGGAGGATGGATATTAGTGCATGCGTCAGTCAATTCAACTACTGTGTCTAGTCAGGAAATCAAATACACATGTAGTCTACGTAATTTAATTTACCGCCATTGGTATGTTCCATATATCCAGGCCCCTGGCAAACCACGCGATACCATTGATGACCGAGAAAACTGAGATGCCCCAATGGGGAAGGAGGTCACGTGTCCTCGGCTCGGTCTACAATTATTAACACATGCATAACCGATCGACGTTATGCAAATCGTAACAGAGCTAGCGTTCCAACAAACAGAAAAACAAAGAGTATATATTGCAGAGAGGCATTATGTATGATACTAATAAGCAAGCAAAGCAGCAAATAATTAATGGTAGTACTCAAGAGAGCAAGGGCATCATCATGTAATGTATCCATTCTAAGCAAGCAATGTTAGTAGTAGTCAGCGGGGCAGATGCATTATGTAAATGTATCCATTCTAAGCAAGCAAAGCAGGGAATTTTAGTAGTCAGCAGAGCAGAGGCCGAGAGGCATTATGCATCCCATTCTAAGCAAGCATGCATGCAGAAGCAGCAATTGTTAGAACGACTAAACAGAGCAGCAGCATTATGCGGAAGTAGTACGTTTGAACAAGAAAAACCGGAATACCATGTAAACGGTGATGAACCACGGAACGAATGTCGCCGCAATACCAGACAACGTGCACAGCAACATGAAGAGCTCCAACGAATGAGGCGTAAGGCCGACTTGGGAAGGCCTAGGCGCTCGGCCCTGGTGCACAGCACAGCGTAGGTCACAAGGTTCACGGTCTGGAAGGAGCCACATATGCCGTTCAGCCACATCGCCTCGGGGCTCGCCTGGATCCTGCCGAAGGAGAACCACGCGGCGTGGGCCAAGAGTGCCGCCACGATACCATCCGGACGCCGGTCGCCCGGTCCAAGCGCCTTGCGCCTCCATGACGCTAAGGCCGGGACCCTGCATGCATACATGAACCGTAATCATATATATATATAGGTCTCCATGCATGACAATATACACGTCGTCGTGTGATAGCTGCCCATTCCAGATTGCAAGCACGCTGCTTACATTGACAACAAGGAATTGACCCCAGCCGTGACATAGCAAGCTTTGGTGAAAATCTGTCCCATGGTTAGTATACGGTAGACGATAGTTGCATGGAGCAGCCCACGGACGACAGATCTGTAATTCTGTATCCAGAAGTCTCTAACATATCGCGTAGTGTCCGAGCAAATAAAACGAAACGAAACACATACTACAAAGGAATCGATCGGAATCAATCGGAACCACCAACAGGAGCAGGAGCAGCTCTGGATCGATACATCTTTTGCAACAAACAAGAGGCAATAAGGAACGAACAACACTAGTTGCTTCCCAAGCAGATCGATCTGTATCCAACTCGATCACTCGAGTACATGCATGCATGCATGCATCCATGCGCGCGTTCAACCGGATGGAATGAAAATCCATTGATCGAAACCGGCGCTGGCTATAGCAAACACACAAGCAAGGTCGTCACGTACGGTCACCACGCCTCAACTCAAACAGATTGCAACGCGAGAACCACAGCAGCTACGAGTACTCCGAGAATCACCTCTCGCGCGCTCTGAACCCAAACAGATTGCAAATCGAAGAAAAAATCCATTAATAATAGGGGCAGATTGCAGCAACGACAACAAGCATACACGCTAAACATCCACCTCACGGTTTCCAGTAGACGGAGGTAGCAAATCGAGCGAGGACACGAACCACACCTCACGGAGGTAACTCGCGTGCGCAACGCGCTGATTTGGATCAGGACGCTAAATAATCAACATGGAACCCAAAAGAAAAAACCATCAATCGTGACCAGCAAATAGCAAAACCAAGTCTAGAACTTGCAACTCTCTCTCACCAAATGGTGCTTTCTACTAGATGGTGCTGGCAAATAGAAAAAAAAAACATGAATTAATCGGGGCCAGATCGATTGCAGCAAACGACAACCTCACACAGAAACGCAAGTAAGTACATAGACGCTGAACATCAACCTTACTAGAGGGAGGTAGCAAATAAATCGAGCGAGGACACGATGGATCGAGATGGATATTACTGCTGGATCCGAAAAACCGCCTCATCACACAGAAACGCGCTGATTGGATCCAGGACGCCGCTTATGCACGTACGCGGGTGTGGAATCAACGAAATGGAACCCCCAAAAAAACCATCAATCGGACCCAGATTGCAACAACAAGCAGTCCACAACCTTCAAATCTCGAGACGATCGAGATCAATGATACCGGATCGGATCAGAACCACACCTCCACACAACATACAAGTAGTGATCTCGTCGACTCGCATGAGTAATTAAGCTGCAGAACATGGAGGGAGAGGAGTTGATCGATCTACTTACTTGGGAAGGAAGAAGAAGATGAGATGAACCTTTGCGTGGCACCGTGTGCAGCTGCGCGCGGCAGCGCAGAGAGGGTGGGGGTGCGTGGGTCACTGTGGCACGTACAGTAATCAGAGGCACTCTAAAGTGCCTCTAACATCTAAATTAGTGCCACAATTAATTTTTTGAGGCACTAAAAAAACACCGGGGACGATCATGTAGGTAAAAGTTATTAGAGACAGTTTTAAAAAATGCCTCAAAATTCTAATTATTTGAGGCATTTTAAATAGTGCCACTAAAACTAAACATTTGAGGCACTCTCAATAGTGCCTCTAAAAGCCAACCATTTGAGGCACTATCAAGAGTGCCTCTAAAGCCAATAATTTGAGGCACTATCAACAATGCCTCTAAAAGCCAACCATTTGAGGCACTATCGAGAGTGCCTCTAAAGCCAACAATTTAAGGCACTCTCAATAGTGCCTCTAAAAGCCAACCATTTGAGGCACTATCGAGAGTGCCTCTAAAGTCAACAATTTGAGGCACTCTCAATAGTGCCTCTAAAAGCCAACCATTTGAGGCACTATCGAGAGTGCCTCTAAAAGCCAACAATTTGAGGCACTCTCCATAGTGCCTCTAAAAGATAACGGCAGTGAAGTTACAGTAACCATTTGGCCGACAGAAGTCAAATTACAGCAGTCAAATTTTCAAAATGGCTCACAGCAGTCACATTACAGTAGGTATTGCACTCAAATCACATCAATTCAAATCACAGTAATACAAAACAATACATAGCTCACTCAAATTACAGTAGTTTATGCAGAGGTTTAAATTTTACTCAAATTGTTACAGTCAAATTACAATAGCCATACACCTCTATAATGGGAGAAGATGACTTCAAAGACGAGTGTAGTAATGGGAGATCTTTAGCATCTAGACAGGTCACTTTGCCAACTGGGAATTTAGACCCATATCTCCTAGCTCTGCCTACAAAAAAATGAGACATGCAAAATACGTCAACAATCATACATATACTAGTAAATTCAAAGAGTCCTATTTTTAAACCAGATGGTCTATTTTTTAAACAAAAGTATGTGATCCATGTAAACCATGTAAATAACAAGTGCTTCAAACTGATCTTTCAAAGAGGTCTGTAGAGGCACTAGTGTTCATCCAGTATGTCATTCATGTAAACCACTAAATTCAAATGAACACTAGCACTCAAAGGAACATTGTTGTTGTAGTTTGTTCATTAATTTGTGAAGAGAGATTCTCAGTAATACATGTGCATTTATATTTGTAGTAGTAGCACTAGCATATGGTTTTCAGTTTTTTAGGTCCAAGGAGTACCATTAACAGGACAGACAGAGTATTATAGCTACATTTCATTAATGGCACCAGAGTCAGACAGTGAACAAAAGAGGCGAAACTGAAGAAATTCTTAGCTATGTGCAAAAAGATGGCACCGGGACACATAGAGTATTCTCTACATACCATAGAATTCTTTAAGGCTACTGGAGACTAGTATGACATCAGAGGGATCACTCGAATAGACAGGCATTGTAGTATACTTGTAAATTAATCAGGATGCAAGGTTTCCGAAAAGAAACACCACATCATTACTATTACAGATCAGTACCAGACATACTACAGACATACTAAATTATTAACAGTGATCCACAATTTCCATTCAACATCGCCGCTACTTCTTTATGGAGTAATAAAGTTTCAGTACTTGCAACACTACTTGGAGTATAGACTCTACACAGACTAGATAAAGAGGAGTAGACTAGACATAGAAAGGAAATGCACTAGATGTAACTAAGCACAGAACCATAGTTAATTAGATTTATACATGAAAAAACAGAGGAAGATACAATACCTTGTCCGAACCATACATCCTTCCTTGACACAATTACTTGAACAACCTGTCGGAACCTTCCAGGATCACCCAAAAGAATTTCAAGAACTCTTTCAGAGACATATACTACAAGCTACAAGTTGAAAAGGAGTAAAGTGAAATCAGTAAATCAATCAATGACTTAACTAAGCAAGATGCATTCCTGAATTGCAGAGAGCTTTATGAAAGTAAATAAACAAAGATTAATTGAGGATAAACCATGGTAGCCTATACATAAAAATGGTTGGCAATGGTATGAGTGAAGGTGGCACCGCCAAACTTTTGTATGCTATTATATTACCAAACATATAAGAAATCCGGGTTATTGCTATCTGACAATCTACGCAATGTCTGAATAATATGCACCCAGATTATAAAGGTGCAGATATGCATCCCACTTACCCGCAAAAAAATGCATCTCGCTGTTATTTTCTCCTATACCACATATGAACAAATACATGAAAAATATATCAAAGTATTCTCATCTTGAAAATGTATAGAGGTGAGCAGTCAATTATCCATAAAAACTCAGCTTAGAGCAACCGTGCCCATCTTATTTGAATGCCTCAACTTCAGAAGGATTTCATTACGGAAAAAAACATGCCTAATTATCACAAGGAATGCTAGAGAAACAAAATCTAGTGGTCAGATATACCATAGACAACGTAGGGATCTTAGATTCAAGCAATATTGGGCATATGAGACGATGGTCTAGTGCAAAATATTATTGCGTCTGTC
Source organism: Avena longiglumis (assembly GCA_030063025.1). Taxonomy (NCBI): domain Eukaryota; kingdom Viridiplantae; phylum Streptophyta; class Magnoliopsida; order Poales; family Poaceae; genus Avena; species Avena longiglumis. The sequence goes on from CP125974.1 coordinate 29,532,365, forward strand.
CGTTAACGGATCAGAGAAAAATAGGCAAAGAAGGATCTACAAAGATGAGAATCTGTACCTTTTTTCTATACATATTATTTAGCATGCTCGCTTGGTCTTTCATTAGCTAATCAAGGCTAAGTTGAAGTCCTCTTTGGGCAAACTGAAACCGGGGCAAAAAAGAGCCTTGAACAAATCAAAAAGTGGTTCATATAAGCAGTGGGCGACATATTTCCCAACCTGAGGTTCTATGGTTCACGTAAGTTGTAATAATCACTATGAGGTACAGCTTAAAATTTATCATGCGAACCTGAGCTCCAATAATGGTAACCTGTACCAAAATGCTCTCATCAAGGTGATGTGAGAAAAATTGAATCTGAATCAGTTGATTTTCTGAATAGGATAGAAGTTTACCTTCTGAATTCTGCAGTCACAGCGCTGTTGACTGTTGTGACTTGATAAGTTGATCACAAAGCAAGCCAGGAACAATATGATCGATCACAGCTCAAGCGTCGCAATCGTGAGTTCTGCATAAACCAAATTCACTCGATAGATCAAATGCTCGAGAGCGTAAAATTTAGCAACCAAATAGCACGCATTTTCTCTTACAGCTCCAAGTTTAACAGACAAGTTATTGGTGATTATACTTCTGCTCGCGATATGGTGGTTAACAGTTTGTAATCATGAGAAAAATATGAACTTATTAAAAACCCTACCCTACTTTATCCAAGGCATCTGTAATAAATGAAATTGACTCAGGTGAGAGTAAAGTTCACAACGAATTTTGCTTTTGACTGATTGTTGAAAGTACAGCTTGTACGTTGACAAAGTAATGTGTTTCTCTTTTTGACAAAAAGATTGTGCCTAGCCATCGTTAACATGTGACATACAACACAAAGGCAAAATGGCATTTTATTTTCAAACAGTGGAGAAAAATTCTCAAGTCTGCAGCACTTACATAGAAATTAAAGATATTCCAGCATAAAGATTGTACTTCATGTTCCACATTACTTTTCCTCAACAGATTTTTTTAAACGAGGCAAAATACTTGCCTCAGCAGATTCCTACAAATATGTCTTGTTCTTATTGTATGCAGTAGGAACAACAGTGTGCGAAAAAGGAACCGCAAGAAAAGCATCTACAACAGGGGAGGAAAGTAGTGGTTTGATACAACAATTAACAATAGAGATTCCAAAGATTTGGCAAATAAAATAAACCTTTTAGCAGGCCTAATTTAGAGGACTCATATTTTATGCAGGTATATCGCATTTTTTTTCATGTATCTGTCTGATGAAAATCTAGCAAGTACATTCCTTATGAAGGATGTGCACGTGGGGCCCCAACCAGGCTGCCATAGTAGCACATCAAAGCATACGACAACATCATTCATTCAGGTATTATGATAAACAGTTTCCAGATCAGATGGAACAGAAATACAGCTAACAACAATGAGAAAAATCCAAGATGGAACAGAGTACCTATCATTTGCAAGGTTCCATGCATCTTGTGTCAGCTCAGGGGCTTCGAGTGTAGTTTGAGATGAACTTATGAGGGTGTTCGACATGCCCAAATGAAATCCATTTCCTTCAGTAGATGTCGCTCAGTCCTTATCATATCATGCCTGAGCTCTGAATATTTCTACAACCAAGATGAGAGCAACAGTTTCAATTCACTATCCACATAAGACAACACTTTTTATATATATATAAATTTAAAGCGGCAATAACATAGAAATGAAAAAAATAAAATAGAGATGCCATAAAAAGTTTTGGCTTCTTGCTGCCATAAATATTAAGGAGTTAAGTGTAACTATTGGTGGGTTTTCTCTCCTGCGTTCCTTCTTGAATCTCCTTTTGAATATAATTAAATTCTAAATCCTAGCAATAATATGTGACTTGGCTTAAAAAAATTGTTGGATTAGTTTGCCCTATGATATTCATATGGACCTACAAATAATCGCACATGCAGATTTTTGGACGCATCTTAGTTCCTACAAGATTGTATATTAGAAGACTACACGGAGCACAAACATGCATAGAACTCTGGTATGCATAACAGAACATCAACACATAGGCACAATCGAAAAGAATCTGAATATGTTAAGCATTTAAGTTTAAAAGTAAGTCATACTGTTGCTGAACATATCATAAGCCATACTGTTGCTGAACATATCATAAGCCATACTGTTGCTGAACATATCATAACCATGTCTAGGAGAATTATTTTAAAACTAATAGCTGATGAGATAATAAAGGATGCGAGTGAGTTACTCCAGTACAACAACAGGTAATCATATTTTGAATTAAGCAATAGAATCCAACACATATATAACATCAATGGTATTTCCCACAGTCTCGTCTATTTTCTCAATAGAATGGTAGGGATTTCCCAAAAGTAAATAGGCATTATCACACCGATATATTTGGAAATGGAAATATAATATTTGTAAAAAGGCAGCCTACCGAGCATGCTAAGGGCTCACCGGCCATCACACCTATCGAGCATCGCTGCAGGTCAGGTGATTGCCTTGATTGGACGAGGTCACCGCGCATGCCATGCTAGGGCTTCACCGGGCGTCACACCTATCAAGCATCGCCGCCTGTCGGGTGATTGCCTTGATTGGCCCAGGCGCGGTCGCGCGCTAGTACAAATCTACAAACGGCCGATCAGCTAAAGCCAAATTCTCCACCTCTCTGCTCTCACCACTAGGCTTATATAGGTCAGTCCAATGCTCTATTCTATTACTGTATGTCTATACTCGTATAGTTGGATTATAGAAACTATAGTTACAGTATTTGTTAGATCAATTGGGATATATAGTTTTCATACGGAAACTAGATTTTACAATACATCAATAGTACATTAAATCATACGCCTACTAGTTAGTAACTATTTCTTGATGCAATTGCTTCAACTGCTAACTCTACTACTCAAATAACAAGCCGGTTGTATATATTAGGAAGAAGAAGATAGTAGTACAGTTCAATATCTATAGGAAAACATAGTTGTTCGATAGGACTAGTGGGGTTATACCTTTAAACTAACAGAAAAGAATGTATATGACAAAATTTTACGCATTACCAACTTCATCGCCCCCCCCATGGTGAAATCCTAGATCCGCCCCTGGGCACGTGGGCGCCCACGAACCAGTTATCAGATTTTTGCTATGCGAACACTATCTAAGTTACACATAACAAGTAATACCAAATCGTATGTATAACAACAAACATGTTCAACACTGATATGAAAACTATTTAAACATAGCCAACATGTAGTGTTACAGTCAAGCATTATCACAAACAGGTTATGAGCAACCAATTCTACCCAAAACATAGCTCAAACAAACAAAATATAGGGGTGTATAATAGGGCACACATTCATATGCAACTAGCCATCCAAATCAAGGTATAGATGTCAACACAGAATTGTAAGCCAAAGAGCAATAGGGAGGGGAACTCACAAGCTGATGTGTGTGACTCGTCATCGATGAGAGCGGAGGGTGCTTGAGGAAGGAGCAGCGAGGCGGGGAGATGGGAAGGAGCAGCGAGGCGAAGAGGCAGGGATCAACAGCGAGGAGGAGAGCCAGGAGCAGTTGCGTTCAGGAACCGCGAGGACGCCGCGGGAAGGAACGGCGAGCGGCGGTGCTCTGTTTCGATCTCCACGAGGAATGCGTGACGAGCGTGGAGACTATGAATCTGTCTAGAGGCGTGCGTGCGGGAGAAGGACGACACACTGAGGCGGCGAAGATCTTGCAGACGATACCAGGGCGGCATCTCGCCGGGGTTCCGCGGCGCCGATGGCAAAAACACCGGTGATCGAGCCATGGATGGCTAGGGTTAGCCATGGGAGGGGCCTGCGGGGGAGAGTGAGGTAGCTCCGCGGGGGAATAAGTAGAGGAGAGGATGGTGGAGCGGCGGCGGCGTGCGGCGTGCAGCGGCGTGCGGCGGCGTGTGGCGTGCAGCGGATACGGCCATGGCAAGGAGCGGCGGCAGCGCGGTCATGTGAGGGAGGTGAATTGAGTTGAGAGAGAATAAGCGTGAGAGGGGTCTTTTTTTTGGCGTGGACTAGAGATCCTGTACGGGCCGAGAAAACACACTAACCACAAAATCTGATAAACTCGTACCGTACACGGGAAATATTGTCGGGTCAGGCTGGTATTTTTTCTGTCACTCGTACCGTATACAGGAAATATTAAAAAAATGTATGTATTGATCCAAGTATAGGTAAAGTTTCCTAGTTAAGCAGCAAAACTCCATTTTCATTCGCCGTCTATTATGGTTTTCTTTCTCATTATCTTTCTTTCCAACATAGAATGAATGGAAATATTTTTATACTAGTAGGCTTAGTTGTTTTTTTAGCAACCAGCTAGAGCATTGTCTTTTCTATTAGAAGAAGAGTAATTGTCAGTTTGAAAGAAAACCAGCCAAAACCTGAAATATATGTATAAACACACGGGTCCGATTAAAAAGGAAACCGGATCAAAAAAATACCCCAAACGGCATAGATTTAAGGAAAAACTTGTAGAAACCACACGAGGTCGCACTACCTTAGGTTGACTAGGTCTGGAGCACCGAGCGGCACGAACACAATGGCAATAGCGAGCGCTACGAAGAGCCTGATCCATGTCCCGGGACAGGAAGTCAGAGCTGAAGGAAACAGCTATGCCTCTCGGGCTTCATGACGAGAGACAGGCCGTAGGGAACACGCCTGCGATACCCGCACGCCGACAGGTCCCGAAGACATCGACTCAACCGGCATCACTAGCTCCCCATGAAAAGGCTCCGCACACTCTGAAAAATGACGCCGCCAAGGGGGTAACGACGTCCAAAAGACACCGTCGTCATCCAATCCGGCAAGCCAGATTTGGGTTTTCACCCTGGAATGATGGACGAAGGGGCGTCAGGGCTCCACGACAATACTCTCAAGAGGGATAAATGACGCCCACAAGCGTTGGCGTTGTCGGCACCGACCAAGTCGGGTTAGACTTTCGTCTGGCGACCTTGACCACCACCTCCAAGGGACTATCACCGAGACAGTCCATGTCGCCGGGCGAGCTAGATCACCGGCGAAAGAGACGACATCCACGCCCGTGGAGCCGAACCTCGTCGCCCTTGTGGCCAGGGCAGAGCATCACCGCCATCTCGATCTGGAGTCGCTGCTCCGGCTTTTGCGTGCAGCACCCCATGCCAACCGCATCATCGTCTAAAGCGACAGTCTTAGACTCAAAAGGAACACAAACGAAGGCGAGAACAAAATATAGGGGACTATTACACAGTGGACATAATCTCTGAGTATCTATCCATACCTTTCCTTGATTTTTGGTCAACGACATGTGGGTCCCATGCCAGTAAGCTCCACATACCAAGAACTCAAATGCAGGGGGTCTACATTAGAGAATCTTCTTACCTTATGGGGTGTCTACATTGGAGTAGTAGTATTTAAACATGTTAACTAATCCACACAAACAAAAACTAGCCCATGTTATGCGGCAAGAGCCATCAATCCCCAACCACTCGCCCAAGCGCAATAGTCATCGGAGAGGACCATGATGCCCACATCGCCCTCCTGCCACCACCTATATCGCGTGTGGCCCTGAGCATGGGTCTCGCGATGCCGGCAATGGGCTTTGTCATAGGCTCGATCGTCCAAGGCGCCGCTTAGATGTGGTTGTGTGACTCCTTGAAACATGCTTTCCTCCCGCTATATTAATATAGCAACCGCAACATACAATTTCAAGACCACTGCTGGGGCAAACAACACAACCAAGCCCAAAAGAAAAAGAAAAAAGAACTAAAGCCGATATCGCTGGATCGACGAAATGCTGATCACCTGCCACTATTGCGTCCTCTGGAGAAGTCCCTCCACGCTCCTATGGCTCCGAATCATCGTGCACCAAGCAACACCTTCAAAAAAGAATGCGACGATGACGACGCTGCTGCCCGGACTGATCCTACGCTTTCTCCCGGTCACGGAAGGGAGTGGAGAAGTGGTACTCCAGGCGCCCTTCAAAAAGAAAGGGTGGCGCGCTCAGGCATCACCGCATCAGTGTCGGCCACACCGACAGGGATTTCTAGCGAGCCCAAAAAAACCACTCCCCCGAACAATCCGCCGCGCTCCACCAAACTTGTCCCCCACCAATGTATGCACACGGTATTATAGTCAGCAACGACGTCTAACAATGGCAAACGATATGAGGCCGACCGGACTGACAAGACCGCCCACGATATAGTTGTGCGACTGGTTGTTCTTTTTTCTCAAAGATTCATTCTGCCATGGAACTGATAAAAAAATTTGATATCGAATCACAAGTTTTTCTTTGAAAGCAGAGCAAAGCACCATTCTTAAATAACTAAAGTTTTTTGACATCGAATCACAAGCTTGTCTCATCGATCTTCTCACACACACTAGCTCAGCTGGTACACACGCGTGCATGCGCGCGCCCTAGGTCATGGCATGTGCATGGTGCAACTATAGACCCATGCATGTACAGAAAGCAGCTTTCATTCTCACTGAGTTTCGCTGCTACTCCCTGTGTAATGGGATTATTGGTTGCATTGGCTGAGACCAAGATGAAATTTTATTGGTTGCATTAATTGTTGGATTGCACCACCGTTTACCATTTTTCTAGCCAACGGTGCGGCCGGCTGTAGTAATTGCATGCACGTTTGTTTCGACCAATCATGGGGCCATATCTTGTCGCATGCACGGAGCCCGCACAGCATGCGAGGAGACGAGCGAAATAAAAGGGATAGGCCCAATGCGTTTAACTGAGGCTAATAAATACTCCCATCTAGTAATAATAATCTTTTTCTCCCTGATTATTTTCTGCGTTTAACATATTTTTAACAGATTGTAAAGATTTGGTTTAAAACATTAGAGGCATTATTAGATGTGCCTCAAAAACCGGCCCATTTGTGCATAATTGGTCTATCATTAGAGGCATATTAGAGTGCCTCTAAAGGTATACTTTTTTAGGCAATTTTATCTATGCCTCAAATGCTATATTTTTTGTGGCATTTTATCAATAGTGATTCAAATGATCATCCATTTAAGGTATTTAAAATGCTCCAAATAGCCAACTATTAGAGGCATTATCATGTGTGCCTCAAAAAATTGTTCATTGGAGGCACAACGAATAGTGCCACAATTGGTCACTCATTAGAGGCATATTTTAGTGCCTCTAAATGATAACCAATTGTGGCACTTTTAATTGTACCTCAATTGATATATTTTTAGTGGCATTTTTACAAAAAATGCCTCTAAAAGATTTGTTTTTTTGAGGCACATGTCAAAGTACCACTAATAGTTCAGCATAGAGGCATTAGACCGTGCCTCTATTTTTTAAAACATTAGAGACACTGTCAATAATGTCTCAAAAAATTAAATTATTAGTGGCATTTTAAAAACTGCCTCTAAAATCTTACATTTTAAGACACTATTATTTAAAGTGCCACAAATAGTATAATTAAAGGCAATTAAAAAAATGCCTCTAAGAAAAATGCCTCCAATTCTTAGACGTGCCATAGTGGGTGAGGCGACGGAATGGCCGGCCACGGCCAGGGTGCACTTTTAAAGCACGGCGTCTTGTTCGAGGCGAAACAAATCTCTCTGTACACGCTCGGTCTACGCTCCCGGAGAGGCTAGTACATCACTGACAAACTGCCCCAACTATCCCAGGGCCCACCGGCCAGTCTCAAGCTACCTACTCAGTCTTGCGTGAGAAAAGTATTCAGCCACTGTGGCCGTCACCCTGGCATTCGGAGGCCGGTCCAGCCGGCTACCTTGTGGGCGCGTCGTTTCCTCACTGAGTTGCTGTCCCCACAACCACCAAGGCCCACCCGTCTGCTTCACGACGCTGTCTGCCTCTCGCGTGACCAAAAATTCCAGTTACTGTAGCCGTCGCCCTGCCATTTGCCAGCTAAAAGCAATCGCTATCCGCCTACGTCACGTCGTACTGCCGATGACCGTTTGGACGGCCACGGGTATTCCTTTCCCCTCATCCGACGGCCCGGACGCCTCCCAACTGGGCGTCAGTTGCATGCACTGCAGCTTTGATTGCCTCAGCGGACGCCTCTAAATTATTAGACCGTCATATTCAAATTTACCTTTCTCAATTGCATTGCTTCGCGTGCTTTTCGTCATAAACCGTACTACGTTCGTGCTGCACATATATATCACATATACTCCCTCCGTTCTAAAATATAAGACGTTTTAGGTTTGTAAAAAAAACGAATCTAGACTTATTTTAGTATGTAGTTCATTCAACTTTGGAATAAATCTACACACTAAAAAAAGTCTAAATTTATTTTCTTCACAAACCTAAAACGTCTTATATTTTGGAACGGAGGGAGTATGTAGTAGTATGAGCATATGTTCTTGCTTCGAATTGTCTCCCTTTGTCTCAAACATCCAAAGTCGCGGCATCAGGTGTAAGAAATGACCCACATGAAACAAAATTTACTAATACTACTAATAATGAATGTAGCGTACGACTTAAATGACATAATTTTTTCTTAATTAGGCATTTACTAATAGTAAACTTTCATTGACTTATTTAAATTTGGAGAAGTCTTGGGTCTTCGTTAAGAAACCCCTTGCCGAATGGAGTCCTATGGGCAATATCGTAGAACTATCAGGTCATTTATATAATTTTTCATGATGATTATGAGCCTATTTCCAATATCGGAGTAGCTCACGGTTATATCTGCAAAATTCTAGGGTGACTAGGAGCCCATTTGCAATATTAGAGAAGTCTAATGTCTCAAAATTCAAGGTCAATTGGACACCTATTTGCAATATTGAAGATGTTGTGTGTCTTCTCTATAAAACTCAAAGACGATTGGGCGCTTATTCGGCAACATTGGATTAATATGCCCAACAAAAAAATGAGTGTTCTTTATCAGCTAGATGTAATCTCATGACAATGTTTAGCTAATTTTATAGATTTTCCACATTTTACACCTTAGTTTTGACCTCTAGACACCTTTTATCCATTTATTTTTCCACAAACTTAAAAGGTGGACCAATGCCGTGGAAGTGGACCAATTTAATGGGACTTGACTTAATTTGAAAGAAATTTTATATAATTACATATTCCTATCAATTTGCTAAGATTTAATTAACAGAAGAGCCCAACAATCAAAATTCAGTAGTATGAGCATATGTTCTTGCTTCAAATTGTGCCCTTTGTCTCAAACATCCAAAGTCGCGACATCAGGTGTAAGAAATGACCCACATGAAACAAAATTTACTAATAGTACTAATAATGAATGTAGCGTACGACTTAAATGACATAATTTTTTCTTAATTAGGCATTTGTAACAAAGGGAATACTCAACGAAGATGTTAAATTAGATTGATTAATTAATCACATGATGAATTTTTCTTATTACTCATGTTTAGGGTTAATTAGCGAAGAGGGAATTTTTCTTATTACTCATGAATTAATTAATCACATGATTAATTAATCAGCGAAGAGGTACTATATATCCATAAAAAGCTTAAAATACACATACTCCTTATTTGCGACGAAACTCATGTTTCATGTAAAATTTCAACCACCACAAGTAGCAATAACCTAACCTACTCCAAGTTAGTACTTCGAGAAGTACACACTCTTTTTTCTTATTGCGCCAACATAGCCTTTCTCCATGTATTTTCTTTGTCTTAGGATTTAAGTATTTAGTAAAACCTTTTGCCTAGACCTTTTGAGGACCGTGTAAACCCCCCAATACTTCTTTCATGTATATGGCCATATTATGCATGTGTCTACAATAAATAAATAAATTCAATATTCCATGAGAAATGAGCATGGCTTTGGAAATACTAGGGGCCGTCCTAAATCATGGGAGCCGGCTAGGATAAAGAAATGAGAGCATGCATTTCGATTTTTGTCCACCTCCCATATTGTTAACTTTCCATTTACAGAGAACGTCTCTCTTTTCTATAACTTTCAGAAATTCCACTATCCACTTTCATTGTATTTGGAAAAAAAATCCAAACTTATGAATTTTCAGACCCTTTAGAATTTTAAACTTTCAGATTGCAAACTGCCAAATTTTACAAACTTCCGAAGTTTCTGTCCTTTTAATAAGTTAGGATCCAAAATTTCAAATTTCCAAAAAATTGAACTTCATGTATTTTAAACTTTGAAATTTCAAAAATCTCAAAACTATTTTTTAGACTTAAACTCTTCACAATTTAGAACTTTTGGGGATTTTTATCGTTTAGAGAAAATCAGAAAAGGAAACACACTAGAGAGAAGATAGATAGCGGGGAGAGAGAAGATGATGCACGTTGTGTGGTCCTATTCTGTCTTGGATTGGCGTGATCCATAAGCCCTCTCGAATAGTATGTTTTTTTTGTTTTGCAAAATGAATAGTACGTTTATTAAATCCAGGGTGGTCACGAGCACGATTAGTGTCTGTCCAACCCGCAAAATAAATAAAAAACTTGTCCATAAAACATAGTTACATAGCTTATTAAATTTGTATTATTAATCTTGCAGTAAAACAAAAAAATACGAGAAAAACATGTGAGTAAAAATTAGTGGGCGAATCTGATCTTTAATTTCTACTGAACCTAGCCCCTCTACATGTAACAGCCTTGTAGCCGACGGCTTTCTATATACCGACAACTTTTTATCAGGACCGTCGACATATAGGTCCATATGCTAGTGCCTATTTTTATTGACTTACAAAAAAAATGACAGAGGAGGGGTATCTCTTGGCACATAACCATGACACAATAAGTGTGCAGGCTATGTTAGAAGAACCTTGTAGCAACAGCAGTAAACTTTCATTGACTTATTTAAATTTGGAGAAGTCTTGGGTCTTCGTTAAGAAACCCCTTGCCGAATGGAGTCCTATGGGCAATATCGTAGAACTATCAGGTCATTTCTATAAAATTTTCATGATGATTATGAGCCTATTTCCAATATCGGAGTAGCTCACGGTTATATCTGCAAAATCCTAGGGTGACTAGGAGCCCATTTGCAATATTAGAGAAGTATAATGTCTCAAAATTCAAGGTCAATTGGACACATATTTGCAATATTGAAGATGTTGTGTGTCTTCTCTATAAAACTCAAAGACGATTGGGCGCTTATTCGGCAACATTGGATTAATATGCCCAACAAAAAAAATGATTGTTCTTTATCAGCTAGGTGTAATCTCATGACAACGTTTAGCTAATTTTATAGTTTTTCCACATTTTACACCTTAGTTTTGACCTCTAGACACCTTTTATCCATTTATTTTTCCACAAACTTAAAAGGTGGACCAATGCCATGGAAGTGGACCAATTTAATGGGACTTGACTTAATTTGAAAGAAATTATATATAATTACATATTCCTATCAATTTGCTAAGATTTAATTAACAGAAGAGCCCAACAATCAAAATCAATGTCACTTAGTAAATACGAAGCAAATACTACATGTCCCACCCGAAAATACAGTGGTGAACCCGGGTGCGCGCGCACCCTATATTGCAAAAAAAATTAGTAATTTTAAAAAGGTTCACAAAAATTCAGAACTTTCAGTCGGGTTTTCAGTTTCAAGTATTGTACCTGTATAAAAGATTTTGGAAACAAACGATCTTTATTCCAAACTGGGTAAAATATTTTCCAAAAACAACACTATATTAACATTACACACATACTATATACATCGGAAATTTCACTTTTTTGCCTGGTTTTGTATATGAGTCCTTTTTTTGGTTAATTTTTTACACAACAAGAATACAAAATTATCTTTGACTCTAAAAATTTCAAAAAAAGTCAACACGCTTTTTAATTTCTATATTTTTTACACATATAAGATGCGCGCGTACCCGAGTGCACCAAATGTGGGGTAATGTCCCACCTTCAAAGTTTCTACCCCCTACTATATAATCCCCGCACAGAAAACGACAAGCAAACACATGCATACTTCCAAAGCGGACCATTCCTGACAATCCAGCCCGGCAGAAGCAGAGAAACACATCGCTGAAACGCGATACTCAAATCGGCGACGCTGCCTGGCCACTGCACCCAGCAGCGACCGACCCATCCTGTCCATAGTGCGCTAAAAAAAGATTCAAATGAAATTTAAATTGCATGCGAAATTTAGGTTAAATTTTCATTGATTCATCCATAATTTACATAGGAAATTAAATAAGGAAAAAAAGTCTAGCTACGTTGTCATCCTTGCCCTTGGCCTACGGTGGCGGCAACAACATCTCTTCGTCGTACACGAGATCGACGTACTCCGGCACCGCCCAGAGGATCACCGACGGCAGCAAAAGTTGCGACGGTGGGTCAATCACCTACCTAGGCCACATTGGCCACTCTTGCAATGAAGCACATCATAGGGTAATAGCTAGCATGTACAGATTTCATGCAAAATATCATCAACATATCCTATCACAAAGAAGCGCAACAACTGAACCTTTTCATGCATTACTGTGTCCAAAAAAATAAGGTGTGTGAAGCTGGTAAAGAATGCAGGCCAAAAAAAAGGGTAACCCCAGCGATGAAAAAAGAAGGACGAGTCGGGGTGCGTAACCACATTGTCTATGAACCAAAAAGGGTAGGCAGATTAAAGGATCATACGATTATACAAGCAATTTCAGCAGCAAGAAGCATTCAACTAGTCTCTGATTACCTGTGTACCCCAATCTCCCACATGATTGCGTCGGAGAACGTCGACATTTGAGAACTCAAACATGCGCGCTAGGGTCTCTCCAATGATTGTTGACCTTAGATGCCCAACATGCATTTCCTTTGCAATATTAGGGGATGAAAAATCAAGCACCAGCCTGTTAACTGGCATAACTGGTGCCCATGTTTTGATACCATTTACAAGCATATCTTCTATTCTCTGCAACAAAATGTATATTTCACTGGCGCTTAGCATGAAAGAATCGTAGTAGCAGCAATAGATGAAACGCTTGCAGGTAAAAAATCTAAACCAGACCTTTGCAATGAAGCTGTTGGTTAATACAATATTCACAAAACCAGGAGCAGCAACAGAGGTTGATTCGATCACATCACAGGCAGCCAGGTTCTTGGCAATGGCCTGTGAAAATTCCAGCATGTATGAAAACGGAAAAATGAACGAACAGGGAATGAAAGAATGCTACACAATGAGACCTTCTTGTAGTAAATCATCAGCAGTCCAAAAGAATAGGATCGTTCAAACCTGTCCAATAGCATTGGGGTTTGTGAAACTTGTCCCAGATCCTTGAACTCGTGACCACAATCCCATTGCGTTGTTGCTGCATATGGTTTAGATAGCGAGCCAGTTGGTGAGCTCATTCTAGGGATGCTAAGGTGTCAGATACTCGGATGAAATGGACACACAAGGATCTGATAAACATACCACTGGTAGTCACCAAACTGTGATGTGCAAACTTGGACCACTGGTTCTACATCATCCACTTGAGGCAGCGCCGCATGGAGTGACAAGGGCTAGTAAGCTGGAGATCTGCTGCTTGACACTCCCAGCTCCCTGCACGGCCTAGCAGTATGTTTGAGTCATGTCAAAATCTCGATCAAGTGGGTATGGGGAGAACAGGCGATCCAATACTCACTGGCGTTGCGGGTTCCTGCGCCTGCCCAGGGGCGGAAGTGGAGGCCTCGTCTTCCATGATGGTGAAAGACAGCCGGAGCTCCCTAGTAGCCTTGGGGAGGAAGATGCTCTACAGGAGCGCACAAATGAGCAAACATGCATGCCTATATATATTGGGCAACAATAGAAAGGGCAAAAGCTTGCATCCCAATGCGTTGATAGAAATAATACTAGTAGTTACAATTACAACTCTAAACAGAGGGGCAGAATTGGGGTCATATCGGCGTTGACCACCTATGCCGATGCCCATGCAGAGGCCTCGGAACTCCAAGACGCCACCCGCATTCGGAACGCTGCACAAGCACACACATGGCCGGAACTGGCGTCTATCACAACATATGCCCTCCACCGTCGGTCAATCTTTTTCCCCGCGAAGACCCGTACGTCTCTCGCCTGTCGCCGAATTAGCCCTTGCATCCACGCCGGACTGCCCTCCCCGACGGCCGCAAAGGGACCCTCCAATAACCTACCGTCCTGGACAGCCGGGGACAGCACAACCACCGCACAGCTTGCATCGTTGCAACTGTACAAGCCTCAGACTAGGCCGACACAAGCAAGCACTCGAAGGCTAACCAACAGCTCCGAGAATCCAACTCTGTAAAGAGAGGCAGAATTGGGGCCGCTTCCGCTTTGGAGAATGGCATCGATGACCAATGCCGAGACCTCTGAAGTCAATAGTATGGCTGCACTGCCCTCCCCGACGGCCGCAGAGGGACCCTCCACGAACCTGCTACCGACCTGGATACTGGCGAACAGCACAACCACCGCACAGCCGCCGACCAGACAACCGAAGCAGCAGCGGAAAGGAGCAGCATTGGTGTCCTCGGACGCGCGCCCGACGGCCAGGTGAGGAGTAGGTCGCAGCTCGCCGTCGCCGCCGGACTCTAGCTGAGGGGAACGCGCGAGAGAGTGGCAGGGGAGAAGGAGGAGCTGGCCTAGAGTCCCCGCCGGCGGCGTCGGCGACCGGCCAGGAGGGGAGAAGTCTTGCGGCGGCGTTGAATCGTGTCGTGGGGAGTTTTTTTCCGTCCCGGTTTGACCAACACGTAGGAATAGTAGCATGTTCATCATAAGTTTGACTCTTTTTTTGAGATGATCATAAGTTTGACTTGAATGGGGGAATAAACTGCAGCCTTTTTCAGCCCCAACTCGATTTTTTTTGCCGGCGGAGCACCGCCGGATCGCGGATCGCGGAGCAGCGTGGCGGGGCCGGCGGAGACGAGAAGCAGTCGCGCGGCAATGCTTCAGTTGGCCAGGTGCTGCTGCTGCTGCTGGTGGTGGCGCGAGTGCCCCGCACCTCGGCCTCGATCGTTGGCGAATGAGTAAAATACGCTCGCACGACGCGCGCGAGGGCATCAACGTACGCTACGGTCTTTCTTTCTACTCCTACTCCAGTAGTGTAGTAGAGTTCGCTTTATCGGGCGCGCCAAGTTTCCTTGGCTCCGTCAGCCTGGTTAGTGTTACGATTTTGTTTTTCATTTTTAACATGTGTTAGTGTTAAGAGTTAGAGTCCGCTATACACTACTCCATTTCATAATATGTTGCGCATAATTTTGTGTGTAAGTCAAATTTTTTTTAAAATTTAACCAAGAATATATAAAATAATATAAATATGTATGATATGAAATACACATATGTGATAATATATTTTAGCCAATTCTAATATTTCCTTCGATCCATACTAGTTGACTCAAATTTTCGTTAAAACTTGACTAGATACGACATTCGTATCTTGATGAATCTAAGTCAACTAATATGAATCAGAGAAAGTAATATGAATTTAATATTATATAGTTTTATATTTATATCAAACTATTTGGTTAAACATAGTAAAATTTAATTTTGATAAAATTAAACCTTATATAGTAGTACACGCTAAATCGGGACGGAGCCAGTATTGCTCGTAGCTTTGGAAGGTGTCCGACTGTTGTCCGGCTAGTACTACGAACTACCTGGTTGGTTTCCTAGCAAGTCGTAGTATCGTGTCCGTGCATAGGCAAATTCGAATGGAAAGTGCTAGGCGTCTCCCGGACGATGGGGGAGCTTCCATCGCTTCCCGTGTTGACACGTGTTCATTTTCTGCAAAATATCCCGTGTTTGCTGCATATGTCCCCGCTTTTGCTTCCGAAGCAAAAAAACGGTTCGTTTTAGAAATAGAACGTCTCGTCGGAGACCTCGTCAGAGACCATGCAGCAAAAAAATATGCTAATGCAGCAAAACAAACTTCGCCGAAGACATCGCGGAAACAACTCGTTGATGACCCTCACGAGACCATGCAGCAAAAAGTTTCCGTGAAGTCGGTTTTGTTGCATTAGCACAATTTTTTTTGCTGCATGGTCTCCAGCGAGACGTTCAATTTCTGAAACGAACCCTTTTTTCCTTCGAAAGCAAAAGCGGGAACATATGTAGCAAAAAGCGGACCGTTTTGCAGCAAAAACGAAATTTAGGGCGATTTTGGGAATAAACGCAAGGGGAGGAGGACGATGGGATCCCCCAATCGTCGTCCGGGGGATCCACATCATTTTCCAATTCGAATCCTAGTCGGACTCTGTTTGGTGTACCGGCAGTATATATGTTCGCGAGTCAACTGCTCGCTCTGTTCATAAAAGAGTATTACTTTCAATATTTATAGAAAATCAAACTCTTTAGTTTGATGACCTCTTTATGTAAAAAAAAAGCATCAACATTTATGCAACCAAATTAGTATAATTAGATTCAAATCTCAAAAAAGTACTACTATAATTAGATTCGTATAGCTTTTTGACTTTATAAATCTATAGTTGTATTTTTTATATAAACTCAGTCAAATTTTAAGACGGTACCAAAGCTGGAAATACACTCTTTTGTGAACGGAAGGGGTAGTAGAGTAGATTAGCTGGTCCATGTTTGAATCTTGCAAGTTGCACGGTAACGAGCCATATATAGTCAGGTCTTGCCTGTGTGTCAAGTTTAGATTAGCTGCTCGGAGCACGACGCGCGCTCCGGCCGGAACTAAGGCATGGTTGTCCAGTGTCACCAATTTTCGACCCACGTACGGGTAGTCGTAGCCGGTTGGCCTAGTTTTGGCGTTGAGAAGCCCAAATACTACCTTGAAAAGAGGCTCATGCTCTCGTGACCACCAAGCACTTAAGCCATTATTTATGGCTCATGTTTATGCTTGGCCATAATCCTTTGGAGGATGGAGGCTCTGAGAAGATGATCCTCTGGGATAGAAAGTAGCATCTCATGAGAATGATTTGGAGTCGTCAATGAGGCATCAACGGCGAACAGGGCCACAATCCAGTCTTCATAATCCAACCAGTCACTTCGCGGTCGGTTTGGGAGACGTAAAAGTATATTGTTCATGGGCAAGACGTGCGCTAGCTGCTTCACAGTATCCTCTTCGTGCAGCTAGTACAAAGTAACTGGTGGTGACGGTTGCCACGACCTACAGACGACAGTTAGGCAGAGAAGCCATCCATGTAGACCATGGCGAGAAGATCTCTCGGGAGCGTGGAACAAATATCATTCGAAGCCATTAACAATTTTTGGTGTTGTTGTCGCCGTTTGTTCATCGAAACGATGTTGTCACATTTCACCTACAGAAGTTGGATGAAATCACTCGGCACTGCTACTACGAGCAATAACTATCCCATCACTACTAACATGCATGTCCAGGGAGCCACCTACATGAATTTGATCAAACAATGAGTACGGCCGAATCTCTAAGTTGGCACAAGCGTTTGTGACCACGGCTTTAGAAGGTAACAATTACCAATCCGGGTGAAAAC
Organism: Avena longiglumis; assembly: GCA_030063025.1. Lineage (NCBI taxonomy): Eukaryota > Viridiplantae > Streptophyta > Magnoliopsida > Poales > Poaceae > Avena > Avena longiglumis. The sequence goes on from CP125974.1 coordinate 29,549,720, forward strand.
CAACTTCAGCACTCGTCAAACGAACGTACCGTATGTATGCATTGACTCAACCCGAAGAGTAGGAACACTTAAGGGTAGATTTGTGAAGTGTGTATTTGCATAACATGCATTTGGAAAATGTGAGAAGTTTTGAAACTTCAATTTTGAAGTTACAAAGTGAATGAAAATGAATCTAGTGTTGAGTGTGACTTAGGTCAAAATTAGGATTTGAATTTAAATTAAAATGTTCTTTGTGTATTTCAAACAATTAGGTCATCTTCGTGATGGTTGTTGTTTTGGTGCGCTGGTCCTTTGGTGACTTAGCACGATGACATCACGTTTGTCTACTACCGCAAGCTCTACTACGATAAGCTTTGTCTGGCTCTAGTGATGGAGGGGCGAGGACGGCGGCGCATCTTTGACTTTTCCTAGTGTTTGTAGTAAATGATAGGTGTTTCAATGATATATATATGTAGTTTTTATTACTTTCGGATCTCTTTGTAATATTGTTGATGACAATTAATAGATCGGTAAAATTTCGAAAAGAAAACTAACCGTGCCTTTATTCTTACCTGACAATTGCCCGTTGCCTCTACTCATCCCTACATGTATACATGTACATGCGCGGCCGGGATGATAGCAAAAGACACAGGCAGCAAACAACCGTGCTAATATTTAATCTGACTCAAGAAATTTGAATGATATACAATCATGATAAATATAGATAAATTGTTAAATACTAAATCTAACTAGCCATAGTTATAGATAACAAATAAAACTACTAAAATTCTCACCAAAACATCTAGTCATGGCAAATGAGTCAATGGAAGTTTACCGCCGTTCGTACAAGGTTTTTTTGACTTTTTTTTTTGAAAATGGTCGCATTTATTAACATAAAATGTTTAATGCTTACACCCGGTCTCTGCATAACTAAGATACACACGGCCGCACGAACAATCGAATAAGGGAATAAAAGAAAGATAAGCATTAAAAAAAGCACTATCGAAAAAATTGTCTTCAATCTAAGAAAGATTGATCCTCAAATCACGCGGCCATCTATGTCAGGAGAAAATATACTTCGCCGTGTCCTCCAATCGCGAGATTTTCCTGACATAGCATGTCCTGACTATGTGCAGGAAGATACGCCTAATCCATCATTTTTTTTATAAGTCAATAAAAATAGGCACTAGGCATATGGACCTATATGTCAACAGTCCTGATAAAGATCCATCGAAATTTAGAAAGCCGTTGGCTACAAGGCCGTTACATGTAGAGGGGCTAGGTTTGGTAGAAAGACAAGATAAGGCCCACTAATTTTTACTCACATGCCTTTTTAATATTTTTTGTTTTAATGCAAGGTTAAAAATTCAAATTTAATAAGATATGCCCTGTTTTTTATGGACAAGTTAATGCGGGTTGGACACACACTAATCGTGCTTGTGGACACCATGGATAGGACCCTGGATTTTATAAACGTACTATTCGAGAGGGCTCCTGGGCGGGTAATGAATCCCCTCCCGCGTGTGGAGCACGCCAATCCAAGACAGAATAGTACCACACCCGTGCAACATCTTCTCTCTCCCCGCTATGTATCTTGTCGCTTGTGTGTTTCCTTTTCTGATTTTCTATAACAGATTAAAATCCCCAAAAAGTTCTAAATTGTGAAGAGTTTAAGTCTCAAAAATAGTTTTGAGATTTCTGAAATTTTGAAAGTTTAATATACATGAAGTTCAGTTTTTTGGAAGTTCGAAATTTTGGATGCTAACTTTTTAAAAGGCTAGAAACTTTGGCACAAACGTAGTATACAGTTTATGACGAAAAGCACGCGAGCAATGCAACTGAGAAAGGTAAATTTGAATATGACGGTCTATTAATTTAGAGGCGTCCGCTGAGGCAATCAAAGCTGCAGTGCATGCAACTCACGCCCAGTCTGGAGGCGTCCGGGCCGTCGATGAGGAGAAAGGAATATCCGTGGCCGTCCAAACGGTCATCGGCAGTACGACGTGACGTAGGCGGATAGCGATTGCTTTTAGCTGGCAAATGGCAGGGCGACGGCTACAGTAACTGGAATTTTTGGTCACGCGAGAGGCAGACAGCGTCGTGAAGCAGACGGGTGGGCCTTGGTGGTTGTGGGACAACTCGGTGAGAAGCAGCGCCCACAAGGTAGCGGCTGGACCGGCCTCGAATGCCGGTGGCGGCCACGGTGGCTGAATACTTTTCTCACGCAAGACCGAGTAGGTAGCTTGAGGCGGCGGTGGGCCCAGGATAGTTGGGGCAGTTTGTCGGATGTACTAGCCTCTCCGGAGCGTGACCGGCGTGTCTGAGAGATTTGTTTCGCCTCGAACAAGACGCCGTGCTTTAAAGTGCACCTGGCCGTGGCCATTCCGTCGCCTCACCCACGCACCTCCTCTCTGCTGCCCTTGCGGCACACTTCTGCCACGCAAGGGTTCATCTCATCGCCGTGGGCTCTTCCTCCTCATCTTCTTCTTCCTTCCCAAGTAAGTAGATCAACTCCTCCCTCTCCATGTTCTGCAGGTTAATTACTCATGCGAGTCGATGATCACTACTTGCTGTGTGGAGGTGCATGCGGTTCTGATCCGAGATCCAGTATCCTTGATCTCGATCGTCTCTTGAATCTGGTAGAAAGCGTTTGGTGATTTGAAGGTTGTAGACTTTTTTGCTGCAATCTGGCTCCGATTGATGGGTTTTTTTGGGGGTTCCATTTCGTTGATTCCACCCGCGTACGTGCATATATGAGCGGCGTCCTGGATCCAACCAGCGCGTCTCTGTGTGAGGTGGTTCGGATCCAGTAATATCCATCTCGATCGATCGTGTCGATTTGCTACCTCCGTCTAGTAAGGTTGATGTTCAGCGTCTATATATGTACTTGTTGTGTCGTTGCTGCAATCGATCTGGCCCCGAATAATTCATGTTTTTTTTTTCAATTTGCCAACACCATCTAGTAGAAAGCTAGCATTTGGTGAGAGAGAGAGAGTTGCAAGTTCTAGACTTGGTTTTGCTATTTGCTGGTCACGATTGATGGTTTTTTCTTCTGGGTTCCATGTTGATTTAGCTAGCGTCCTGATCCAAATCAGCGCGTTACTTGCATGCAGTCTGAGGTGTGGTTCGTGTCCTCGCTCGATTTGCTACCTCGCTCCATCTACTGGAAACCGTGAGGTGGATGTTTAGCGTGTATGCTTGTTGTCGTTGCTGCAATCTGGCCCTGATTCATGGATTTTTTCTTCGATTTGCAATCTGTTTGGGTTCAGAGCGCGCGAGGTGATTCTCGCGTTGCTGTGGTTCTCGCGTTGTGGTTCTCGCGTTGCAATCTGTTTGAGTTGAGGCGTGGTGACCGTACGTGACGACCTTGCTTGTGTGTTTGCTATAGCCAGCGCCGTTTCGATCCATGGATTTTCATTCCATCCGGTTGAACGCGCGCGCGTGGATGCAGATATCTGCTTGGGAAGCAACTAGCTTTGTTCGTTCCTTATTGCCTCTTGTTTGTTGCAAAAGATGTATCGATCGAGAGTTGCTCCTGCTCCTGCTCCTGTTGTTGGTTCCGATTGTTGGGTTACATCGTTGATTTAACACTTAATTTGTGCATGAGGGTCAAGCACGCATATAGATCGATCACCGCGGGTAGAGATGCAACTGTGGCCGGCCCTTTATTTCGTTCTCTTTGTTTTGTTTGTGCAAGGTTAAGTAGTCTTTTGCAGGATCGATGTCGTTAGTTGAGGTAGGCTAGCATCAGTAGCTTGTTCCGATCGAGTCCATCCCTTTGTATGTGTTTCGCTCCGTTTTATTTGCTCCAACACTATGCGCGTACGTGTTAGAGACTTCTGGATACAGAATTACAGATCTGTCCGTGGGCTAGCTGCTCCATGCAACTATCTATACCGTGTTTCGTTTCCATTTTGCTGGGATTTATTATCCGCTCTGGCGCATGCATGCTAAATTTGTAGTATAGTTGGTTCTAGTTATCGATCTTTCTGCATCGATTTAGCGCTGCTGCTGCCCAAGAGGTGTGTTGTTATTAACTCTTTAGTTTCTCGATCTGCAGGAGTTGAGGATCCTCATCGCAGTATACTAACCATGGGACAGATCTTTACCAAAGTTTGCTATGTCACGGCTGGGGTCAATTCCTTCTTGTCAATGTAAGCAGCGTGCTTGCAATCTGGAACGGGCAGCACACGACGACGTATATATTGTCATGCATGGAGACTTATATATATGATTACGGTTCATGTATGCAGGGTCCCGGCCTTAGCGTCATGGAGGCGCAAGGCGCTTGGACCGGGCGATCGGCGTCCGGATGGTATCGTGGCGGCACTCTTGGCCCACGCCGCGTGGTTCTCGTTCGGCAAGATCCAGGCGAGCCCCGAGGCGATGTGGCTGAACGGCACATGTGGCTCCTTCCAGATCGTGAACCTTGTGACCTACGCCGTGCTGTGCACCAGGGCCGAGCGCCTAGGCCTTCCCAAGCGCCTGGTTTGCGCCGCGGCGTACCTATGCCTCACTCTCAGAGTCGGCCTTACGCCTCATTCATTGGAGCTCTTCAGGCTATTGTGCACGTTGTCTGGTATTGCGGCGACATTCGTTTCGTGGCTCATCACCGTTTACATGGTATTCCGTTTTTTCTTTGTTCAAACGTACTAGTATGCTTTGTTTAGAATGATCAATATACGTGCATAATGCTGCTGCTCTGTTTAGTCGTTCTAACAATTGCTGCTTCTGCATGCATGCTTGCTTAGAATGGGATGCATAATGCCTCTCGGCCTCTGCTCTGCTGACTACTAAAATTTCCTGCTTTGCTTGCTTAGAATGGATACACATTACATGATGCCTCTGCTCCGCTGACTACTACTAACATTCCTTGCTTAGAATGGATACATTACATGATGATGCCCTTGCTCTCTTGAGTACTACCATTAATTTGCTGCTTTGCTTGCTTATTGTCATACATAATGCCTCTCTGCAATAATACTCTTTGTTTTCTGTTTGTTGGAACGCTCTGTTACGATTTGCATATAACGTCGATCGGTTATGCATGTGTTAATAATTGTAGACCGAGCCGAGGACACGTGACCTCCTTCCCCACTGGGGCATCTCAGTTTTCTCGGTCATCAATGGTATGGCGTGGTTTGCAAGGGGGCTGGATATATGGAACATACCAATGGCGGTAAATTAAATTACGTAGACTACATATATTTGATTTCCTGACTAGACAGTCGTAGTTGAATTGACTGACGCATGCACTAATATCCATCCTCCGTGTTCGATCAATCTGATTCCTGCAGTACAGAATGTTCTTTGGGGCCTTCTGCTCCCTCCGGATTCTGGTACTTCTCTTTGTCGGAAGGTGTCCGAGAACAAGTACCGCCACTGCTCGTTAATGAAGCCTCCGCTTCCACGACCGCCAGTACAAGCAGCACCAGAGGCCAACCTCATGCGTGTGCAGAGACCTTGGACACGGGCAAGTCCTGCAGCTCGAAAAGGTGGACGAGAGCTTGACCCGGTATCCTCACGAGCCCCTCGATGATGCGTCAACCTCGGTAGCAAGGAGCTTCCCATCGGCGACAAGAAGGAGGCGGTGACAACGGCATGCTCCCATAAACATCTCGGCGCCCGCAACTCCGGCGTCGCTGCAGCGACAGAACGAGGCGGCCAAGATCATCAAGGAGGCCGGTGACAGCAGCCTTTGCTCCCATAAACGTCTCGACGCCCGCAACAACTCGGCGAACGAGGCGGTAGCCAAGATCATCAAGGAGGCGGTGGCGATGCGCTCAAACGAAACGTCACCGACGCCAGATCAAACACCAGGGCCAAGATCGTCAAGGCGGTGTGGCACCGCTCCGAATCGCCGGCACGGCACCAGCAGCGGCGTCTGCTCCAGTGGCAGACGCCGAGGGGGCCGAGAACGTCAAGAAGACCGAGATCATCGAGGAGCCCAACACGGAGTAGGCGATGAGGGCATGACATTGTCTGAATTCCTTTCGTTCCGTCGTCCAAAGGTGGACTATTTCTGGATTCTCGTCTTAAAGAGTTGAAGTGCAGTTGAACTTCGTCTGAATTCATGTACGGCAGACTAGGCGCTAAGTCCTACTGTACTTCTTCGTCGATCGATTTGCATACCAAGATGAAGTCTTGCTTCTGGTTTATCTAAAGAGAATAACGTGAAATTTGGTCTATGCACTTGCCAGGTTTAAGAGCGAATTTACAAATTGCAAACCGCGTTTTGGTCACATCGTGACGGCTACTGTTAGTTTTGTGATGTAAACTTTTTTTTGCAAATAACACCTTGAATGTTTGTTCTTTTTCGTTGTTCATTTGTGTTGATCTTCATCGTGGTGTCTGAGCTAGGCTCCCACCGTACCCGGCCAGTGAAGCACGTCATGGCCGTCGTTGTCCTGCACCATTTGTCGGCGTGGCTCCTTTCTTCTTCAGGTGGGCTATTAGTTCACGCCGCCACCGATAAGCTCTGCGTTCTAAATGCAGCTGTGTTCTGAATTTCTGATGCACTACAAGAATAGATGGCTACGGCGTAGACCATGACCAGGTCAGCCCTCCCCCAAGCAGCCGTCGGAGTAGAATTGCCCTCGACGTAGCCTACGCTACGCCGACGGCTGCCCTCGGCGTAGCTATTTTTTCTTTTATCTCATTAAACTTTAAAAATCATAAGTAAATCATTCTAATTCAGAAAAATACAAATAATATATCAAAATTTGCAGAAAAATAAGATCTATCTATCTACACTTAAATACTACATATTTGTAAAAAAATTAAGTGAAACATAAAATATTATATATAGTTTAAAACAAGCATAAGAAATTAAAAAACGATCCAAACAATGCGAAACCTTCGCGTGTTGTTATATTATATGACATAGTTAAAAGGGAAAATATCAAACTTGGTATATTGATTATATCTTAAAAAACCCTTCGCAAAATGACCTATCTCATTCGAGGTTTCCTGGCTTTCGGGTCAAATGACCAATGTTATGGCTAGAATCAAGGCATAGTTTGTGATAAGTCCATATTGTACATAAATGTGCATCATGGGATGGCGAACAATGTTGCATGGGGACGTTTTCCTTTTCGTCGCACCAAAAATTTATTTTCCATTTCCCGAGTGCAAAAACATGCGGTTTTTGTAAAGCAACCACCAAATGGATAATTCAAAATACTGCCACCATATTTTTTCAAAATACTAGACCACCTTACATGGAAAATGTCCTAACAGGGGGATCTGAAACCTTTCCGTCTATCCCTGGTGAAAAAGACAAATTCCCGCTGAATCGGTAGGAAGTGGGTCAAATATGAACTATAGGTACATGATCCGATGCTCATGATTTTTTACAAAAATCATTTTTAGGTTCACAATATGCTATTTTATCAGAAATCCACTTCAAGTTTATCGAGGCTCAGCCCTGAGCTAAGAATCTTCATGTCCGCTGTTCGACAAAGTTTGACGATAGTTTAAAACATGCATAAGAAATTAAAAAACGATCCAAATAATACGAAACCTTCGCGTGGTGTCATATTATGTGACATAGTTACAAGGAAAATTATCAAAATTGATATATTGATTATGTCTCAAAAAAACCTTCACAAAATGACCTATCTCATTCGAGGTTTCCTGGCTTCCGGGTCAAATATCCAATGTTATGGCTAGAATTAAGGCATAGTTTGTGATAATGTGTCCATATTGTGCATAAATGTGCATCATGGGATGTCGAACAATGTTGCAGGAGGAAATTTTCCTTTCCATCGCACCAAAAAGGCATTTTCTATTTTTCGAGTGCAAAAAAGGGTGGTTTTGTGAAGCAACCACCAAATGGATAATTCAAAATGCTGCCACCACACCTCCCATAGACATTAGAGTGAATTCCACGTTTTACCTTTACTTGTCCGCTTGTAACAGAAATTCTAGCAGCGGGAGTGTAATCTTTTAGTCGGAAAAAACCTCACCTCCCATCCCGCGATTTGCGTCATACAAGGCGTCTGGGCCGTAACTTGATGACCCACAAGTATACGGGGTGTATCGCAGTACTTTCGATAAATAGGAGTGTCGATCCCAACGAGGAGCAGAAGGTGTTGACTAGTGGTATGGAGCAGGAAATCTCTAGAAATACTTAGCAAACGGACTTTTAGGGGTTTTCTGATAAGGCAACAAAACAAAGTGCAAGTAATAAAGACAACGAACAATCGACAAGTGGCCCAATCCTTTCTTAGCAAAGGACAAGCCAGTGGAAATAGTTATAAGGACCAAACATTCTCGAGGACACATGGGAATTCTGTCAAGTGCTTTCGCTTCAAATAGCTACGTACTCTTCTTTGGTGTTGTAAGTGTTGTGTGGGTGAACCTGTGCTAATGTACCGACCTTACTTGGACTAATACATACTTGTGGTTAAACCTCCTGCAAGCATCCGCAACTACAGGAAATTAATTAAGATATAAACCTAACCATAACCTTAAACTTTGAGATCCTACGCTCCTTTATGCAATGGTGTCCTAACGGGGGTTCAGGTTTCTGTCACTCCGGCAACCCCACAATTAGTATCCAAATACACAATGCATTCCCCTAGGCCCATAAATGGTGAAGTATCATGTAGTCGATGTTCATATAACACCACTAGAAGAATAGCACCACAACTTAAATACTAAACCATTGAATAATAACTCAACACAAATCCACTACTAACAACATGACTTCTCCCATGTCCCCAAGAACAAACTACTCACGAGACATCATATGGATCAAGATCAAAGATGATATAGTAATGGATAAAAATCTGAACATAAACAATAATCCAATGGTTCCACTCACAAGCATCAACTACAATAGTAATTAACACTGAGAAAGTTTCCCCTAAGAACTAATACAAGATCCAACACGATTGTTACAGCGAGATGGAGTGGCGATGATGGTGCTGGTGGAGATGATGGTGTGGGTGATGATGATCCCGATGAAGTCCAGCTTGATGGCGTTGATGGCGATCTCCCCTCTCCGGAAGGAATTTCCCGTAAATCGTCATCGGAGAGATCTTTCTCTCTCTATGTTTTTCGCCCAGCATACGCGGTGGAAACCTTTTTGTGGTCTCTCCCCTAGTATTAGGGTTCCGTGAGGAAGATATATGCGAGAGGACGGAGTCGGGGGTCGACCAGGTGGGCCACACCTGCCTAGGCGTGGCCCAAGGGGGACCCGCTCCTAGGGGGTGTGGTCCCCTGTGGCCCAGCTACGCCTCCCCTTCTGGCTTCCTTCGTCTTCTGGGAAAATATAATTTCCCGTGATTTTTCTGGTATTTTTCTGATCTTCGCAAAATTGCATCAAAACACCTCTTTTTCTATCAGAAACCTGACTCCGACAGTCCATCCTCCAAGAATCATCCAACATGCAAAAACAGAGGAAAAGACATAAGTAACCCTCATAATAAGACACATATCAATGAATAGAGGCAAATTATGATATAGAAAGGTGATGAAAATTGGACGTATCAACTCCCCCCAAGCTTAGACCTTCGCTTGTCCCCAAGCAAAAACTGAGCTCAGTAAACATGTCCACAGGTTTATGGATTGAAGTGTCAATAAAAGAATACGGGCAAGAAGCATCACACTTACCATTACAGAACTCATAGAAGGTGTTGGAATTATGCCCTAGAGGCAATAATAAAGATGTTATTATTATAATTCTTGTTCATGATAAATTTTATATTCCATGCTAGAATTGTATTAAGCGGAAACTTTAATACTTGTGTGGTTTATGAACAACACCGTGTCCCTAGTATGCCTCTATGGACTAGCTCATTGATTAATGATGGTTAAGGTTTCCTAGCCTTGGGGAGGAAGATTGACGAGGGACAGTAGTGAAAATAAAATAAAACTAAATCTTGTACTAGCTTCTACACACTTCTACTATATCCTAGGTAATCTGATCCTTTAGTCATGTATGATGTAGTAGTTTCTAGAGTGCTCTACTGTGAGTTGTAACCATATAGTTTGTGTGTATTCTCCAGGACCTTCTAGCTATGAGTAGAGCTAAGTAGTGGAGGCTCATGAGGCCTATAAATAGAGGTCCTCACCCTAGGTATGGAATCGGACTATGTACCCACTACTATCAAATAAATGGAACCTTGTGTTCTTGTTTTAGATCTTGGATTAGATCTAGTATGTTGAGAGTTTTGGATTAAACTCTTGACGGCCCCCGTCCCTAGAGCGATATCTAGCCCACGCCTCTAGAGCGATATCTAGCCCAGCACGTTGGAGTGGTTCCTTCAACATTTGTGCTGTCTTTATTATAGCAGCAAGGTGGAGTTGTTCCTCCACAACCTTGTGCTGCTTCAAAGATGTTCTACCGCAGCACAAAAATGAGCGAACATGCCAAATTTGAGCAACAAAAAGGACCTAGATATGAACTGGATTTAATGGCCACGAGTCCTCTAGCTACAAACTAAAAGTAGGAATAGCATGTTTTTTTTTTCTCGTGGAAACGCAAAGCTTGCATCGTTGCAACTAGGCCGACACAAGCAAGCACTCGAAGACTAACCAACAGCTCCGAGAATCCAACTCTGTAAAGAGAGGCAGAATTGGGGCCGCTTCCGCTTTGGAGAATGGCATCGATGACCAATGCCGAGACCTCTGAAGTCAATAGTATGGCTGCACTGCCCTCCCCGACGGCCGCAGAGGGACCCTCCACGAACTGCTACCGACACGGATCTGGCGAACAACCACCACCGCCGCCCGACCGGACAAGCGAAGCAGCGCGGAAAGGAGCATTGGTGTCCTCGGACGCCGACGGCCAGTGAGGAGTAGGTCGCAGCTTCGTCGCCGCCGGACTCTAGCTGAGGAACGCGCGAGAGTGGCGGGGAGAAGGAGGAGCTGGCCTAGAGTCCCCGCGGCGTCGGCGCCAGGAGGGAGAAGTCTTGCGCGGCGTTGAATCGTGTCGTGGGGAGTTTTTCCGTCCCGGTTTGACCAACACGTAGGAATAGTAGCATGTTCATCATAAGTTTGACTCTTTTTGAGATGATCATAAGTTTGACTTGAATGGGGAATAAACTGCAGCCTTTTCAGCCCCAACTCGATTTTTTTTGCCGGAGCACCGCGGATCGCGGATCGCGAGCAGCGTGGCGGGGCCGGCGGAGACGAGAAGCAGTCGCGGCAATGCTTCAGTTGGCCAGGTGCTGCTGCTGCTGCTGGTGGTGGCGCGAGTGCCCGCACCTCGGCCTCGATCGTTGGCGAATGAGTAAAAATCGCCGCACGACGCGCCGAGGGCATCAACGTGCCACGGTCTTTCTTTCTACTCCTACTCCAGTAGTGTAGTAGAGTTCGCTTTATCGGGCGCCAAGTTTCCTTGGCTCCGTCAGCCTGGTTAGTGTTACGATTTTGTTTTTCATTTTTAACATGTGTTAGTGTTAAGAGTTAGAGTCCGCTATACACTACTCCATTTCATAATATGTTGCGCATAATTTTGTGTGTAAGTCAAATTTTTTTTAAAATTTAACCAAGAATATATAAAATAATATAAATATGTATGATATGAAATACACATATGTGATAATATATTTTAGCCAATTCTAATATTTCCTTCGATCCATACTAGTTGACTCAAATTTTCGTTAAAACTTGACTAGATACGACATTCGTATCTTGATGAATCTAAGTCAACTAATATGAATCAGAGAAAGTAATATGAATTTAATATTATATAGTTTTATATTTATATCAAACTATTTGGTTAAACATAGTAAAATTTAATTTTGATAAAATTAAACCTTATATAGTAGTACACGCTAAATCGGGACGGAGCCAGTATTGCTCGTAGCTTTGGAAGGTGTCCGACTGTTGTCCGGCTAGTACTACGAACTACCTGGTTGGTTTCCTAGCAAGTCGTAGTATCGTGTCCGTGCATAGGCAAATTCGAATGGAAAGTGCTAGGCGTCTCCCGGACGATGGGGGAGCTTCCATCGTCCTGCTTCCCGTGTTGACACGTGTTCATTTTCTGCAAAATATCCCGTGTTTGCTGCATATGTCCCCGCTTTTGCTTCCGAAGCAAAAAAACGGTTCGTTTTAGAAATAGAACGTCTCGTCGGAGACCTCGTCAGAGACCATGCAGCAAAAAAAATATGCTAATGCAGCAAAACAAACTTTGCCGAAGACATCGTCGGAAACAACTCGTTGATGACCCTCCGGAGACCATGCAGCAAAAAGTTTCCGAAGTCGGTTTGTTGCATTAGCACAATTTTTTGCTGCATGGTCTCCAATGACGTTCAATTTCAAACGAACCCTTTTTTCCTTCGAAAGCAAAAGCGGGAACATATGTAGCAAAAAGCGGACCGTTTTGCAGCAAAAACGAAATTTAGGGCGATTTTGGGAATAAACGCAAGGGGAGGAGGACGATGGGATCCCCCAATCGTCGTCCGGGGGATCCACATCATTTTCCAATTCGAATCCTAGTCGGACTCTGTTTGGTGTACCGGCAGTATATATGTTCGCGAGTCAACTGCTCGCTCTGTTCATAAAAGAGTATTACTTTCAATATTTATAGAAAATCAAACTCTTTAGTTTGATGACCTCTTTATGTAAAAAAAAAGCATCAACATTTATGCAACCAAATTAGTATAATTAGATTCAAATCTCAAAAAAGTACTACTATAATTAGATTCGTATAGCTTTTTGACTTTATAAATCTATAGTTGTATTTTTATATAAACTCAGTCAAATTTTAAGACGGTACCAAAGCTGGAAATACACTCTTTTGTGAACGGAAGGGGTAGTAGAGTAGATTAGCTGGTCCATGTTTGAATCTTGCAAGTTGCACGGTAACGAGCCATATATAGTCAGGTCTTGCCTGTGTGTCAAGTTTAGATTAGCTGCTCGGAGCACGACGCGCGCTCCGGCCGGAACTAAGGCATGGTTGTCCAGTGTCACCAATTTTCGACCCACGTACGGGTAGTCGTAGCCGGTTGGCCTAGTTTTGGCGTTGAGAAGCCCAAATACTACCTTGAAAAGAGGCTCATGCTCTCGTGACCACCAAGCACTTAAGCCATTATTTATGGCTCATGTTTATGCTTGGCCATAATCCTTTGGAGGATGGAGGCTCTGAGAAGATGATCCTCTGGGATAGAAAGTAGCATCTCATGAGAATGATTTGGAGTCGTCAATGAGGCATCAACGGCGAACAGGGCCACAATCCAGTCTTCATAATCCAACCAGTCACTTCGCGGTCGGTTTGGGAGACGTAAAAGTATATTGTTCATGGGCAAGACGTGCGCTAGCTGCTTCACAGTATCCTCTTCGTGCAGCTAGTACAAAGTAACTGGTGGTGACGGTTGCCACGACCTACAGACGACGGTTAGGCAGAGAAGCCATCCATGTGTAGACCATGGCGAGAAGATCTCTCGGGAGCGTGGAACAAATATCATTCGAAGCCATTAACAATTTTTGGTGTTGTTGTCGCCGTTTGTTCATCGAAACGATGTTGTCACATTTCACCTACAGAAGTTGGATGAAATCACTCGGCACTGCTACTACGAGCAATAACTATCCCATCACTACTAACATGCATGTCCAGGAGCCACCTACATGAATTTGATCAAACAATGAGTACGGCCGAATCTCTAAGTTGGCACAAGCGTTTGTGACCACGGCTTTAGAAGGTAACAATTACCAATCCGGGTGAAAACCAACTTCAGCACTCGTCAAACGAACGTACCGTATGTATGCATTGACTCAACCCGAAGAGTAGGAACACTTAAGGGTAGATTTGTGAAGTGTGTATTTGCATAACATGCATTTGGAAAATGTGAGAAGTTTTGAAACTTCAATTTTGAAGTTACAAAGTGAATGAAAATGAATCTAGTGTTGAGTGTGACTTAGGTCAAAATTAGGATTTGAATTTAAATTAAAATGTTCTTTGTGTATTTCAAACAATTAGGTCATCTTCGTGATGGTTGTTGTTTTGGTGCGCTGGTCCTTTGGTGACTTAGCACGATGACATCACGTTTGTCTACTACCGCAAGCTCTACTACGATAAGCTTTGTCTGGCTCTAGTGATGGAGGGGCGAGGACGGCGGCGCATCTTTGACTTTTCCTAGTGTTTGTAGTCGTCGATAGGTGTTTCAATGATATATATATGTAGTTTTTATTACTTTCGGATCTCTTTGTAATATTGTTGATGACAATTAATAGATCGGTAAAATTTCGAAAAGAAAACTAACCGTGCCTTTATTCTTACCTGACAATTGCCCGTTGCCTCTACTCATCCCTACATGTATACATGTACATGCGCGGCCGGGATGATAGCAAAAGACACAGGCAGCAAACAACCGTGCTAATATTTAATCTGACTCAAGAAATTTGAATGATATACAATCATGATAAATATAGATAAATTGTTAAATACTAAATCTAACTAGCCATAGTTATAGATAACAAATAAAACTACTAAAATTCTCACCAAAACATCTAGTCATGGCAAATGAGTCAATGGAAGTTTACCGTTAGTACAAGGTTTTTTTGACTTTTTTTTTTGAAAATGGTCGCATTTATTAACATAAAATGTTTAATGCTTACACCCGGTCTCTGCATAACTAAGATACACACGGCCGCACGAACAATCGAATAAGGGAATAAAAGAAAGATAAGCATTAAAAAAAGCACTATCGAAAAAATTGTCTTCAATCTAAGAAAGATTGATCCTCAAATCACGCGGCCATCTATGTCAGGAGAAAATATACTTCGCCGTGTCCTCCAATCATGATTTTCCTGACATAGCATGTCCTGACTATGTGCAGGAAGATACGCCTAATCCATCATTTTTTTTATAAGTCAATAAAAATAGGCACTAGGCATATGGACCTATATGTCAACAGTCCTGATAAAGATCCATCGAAATTTAGAAAGCCGTTGGCTACAAGGCCGTTACATGAAGAGGGGCTAGGTTTGGTAGAAAGACAAGATAAGGCCCACTAATTTTTACTCACATGCCTTTTTAATATTTTTTGTTTTAATGCAAGGTTAAAAATTCAAATTTAATAAGATATGCCCTGTTTTTATGGACAAGTTAATGCGGGTTGGACACACACTAATCGTGCTTGTGGACACCATGGATAGGACCCTGGATTTTATAAACGTACTATTCGAGAGGGCTCCTGGGCGGGTAATGAATCCCCTCCCGCGTGTGGAGCACGCCAATCCAAGACAGAATAGTACCACACCCGTGCAACATCTTCTCTCTCCCCGCTATGTATCTTGTCGCTTGTGTGTTTCCTTTTCTGATTTTCTATAACAGATTAAAATCCCCAAAAAGTTCTAAATTGTGAAGAGTTTAAGTCTCAAAAATAGTTTTGAGATTTCTGAAATTTTGAAAGTTTAATATACATGAAGTTCAGTTTTTTGGAAGTTCGAAATTTTGGATGCTAACTTTTTAAAAGGCTAGAAACTTTGGCACAAACGTAGTATACAGTTTATGACGAAAAGCACGCGAGCAATGCAACTGAGAAAGGTAAATTTGAATATGACGGTCTATTAATTTAGAGGCGTCCGCTGAGGCAATCAAAGCTGCAGTGCATGCAACTCACGCCCAGTCTGGAGGCGTCCGGGCCGTCGATGAGGAGAAAGGAATATCCGTGGCCGTCCAAACGGTCATCGGCAGTACGACGTGACGTGGCGGATAGCGATTGCTTTAGCTGGCAAATGGCAGGGCGACGGCTACAAGAACTGGAATTTTGGTCACGAGAGGCGAGCGTCGTGGAAGCGACGGGTGGGCCTTGGTGGTTGTGGGACAACTCGGTGAGGAAAGCAGCGCCCCACAAGGTAGCCGGCTGGACCGGCCTCCGAATGCCGTGGTGAGCCATGGCTGAATACTTTTCTCACGCAAGACTGAGTAGGTAGCTTGAGACGGCGGTGGGCCACAGGATAGTTAGGCAGTTTGTCTGATGTACTAGCCTCTCCGGAGCGACCCGGCGTGTCTGAGATTTGTTTCGCCTCGAACAAGACGCCGTGCTTTAAAAGTGCACCCTGGCCGTGGCCGGCCATTCCGTCGCCTCACCCACGCACCTCCTCTCTGCTGCTGCAGCCTTGCACACTGCAGTGCAAGGGTTCATCTCATCGCCGTGGGCTCTTCCTCCTCATCTTCTTCTTCCTTCCCAAGTAAGTAGATCAACTCCTCCCTCTCCATGTTCTGCAGGTTAATTACTCATGCGAGTCGATGATCACTACTTGCTGTGTGGAGGTGCATGCGGTTCTGATCCGAGATCCAGTATCCTTGATCTCGATCGTCTCTTGAATCTGGTAGAAAGCGTTTGGTGATTTGTAGGTTGTAGACTTTTTTGCTGCAATCTGGCTCCGATTGATGGGTTTTTTGGGGGGTTCCATTTCGTTGATTCCACCCGCGTGCGTGCATATATGGCGGCGTCTGGATCCAACCAGCGTCTCTGTGAGGTGGTTCGGATCGATAATATCCATCTCGATCGATCGTGTCGATTTGCTACCTCCGTCTAGTAAGGTTGATGTTCCGCGTCTATATATGTACTTGTTGTGTCGTTGCTGCAATCGATCTGGCCCCGATTAATTCATGTTTTTTTTTTCAATTTGCCAACACCATCTAGTAGAAAGCTAGCATTTGGTGAGAGAGAGAGAGTTGCAAGTTCTAGACTTGGTTTTGCTATTTGCTGGTCACGATTGATGGTTTTTTCTTCTGGGTTCCATGTTGATTTAGCTAGCGTCCTGATCCAAATCAGCGCGTTACTTGCATGCTGTCTGAGGTGTGGTTCGTGTCCTCGCTCGATTTGCTACCTCGCTCCATCTACTGGAAACCGTGAGGTGGATGTTTAGCGTGTATGCTTGTTGTCGTTGCTGCAATCTGGCCCTGATTCATGGATTTTTCTTCGATTTGCAATCTGTTTGGGTTCAGAGCGCGAGGTGATTCTCGCGTTGCTGTGGTTCTCGCGTTGTGGTTCTCGCGTTGCAATCTGTTTGAGTTGAGGCGTGGTGACCGTACGTGACGACCTTGCTTGTGTGTTTGCTATAGCCAGCGCCGTTTCGATCCATGGATTTTCATTCCATCCGGTTGAACGCGCGCGCGTGGATGCAGATATCTGCTTGGGAAGCAACTAGCTTTGTTCGTTCCTTATTGCCTCTTGTTTGTTGCAAAAGATGTATCGATCGAGAGTTGCTCCTGCTCCTGCTCCTGTTGTTGGTTCCGATTGTTGGGTTACATCGTTGATTTAACACTTAATTTGTGCATGAGGGTCAAGCACGCATATAGATCGATCACCGCGGGTAGAGATGCAACTGTGGCCGGCCCTTTATTTCGTTCTCTTTGTTTTGTTTGTGCAAGGTTAAGTAGTCTTTTGCAGGATCGATGTCGTTAGTTGAGGTAGGCTAGCATCAGTAGCTTGTTCCGATCGAGTCCATCCCTTTGTATGTGTTTCGCTCCGTTTTATTTGCTCCAACACTATGCGCGTACGTGTTAGAGACTTCTGGATACAGAATTACAGATCTGTCCGTGGGCTAGCTGCTCCATGCAACTATCTATACCGTGTTTCGTTTCCATTTTGCTGGGATTTATTATCCGCTCTGGCGCATGCATGCTAAATTTGTAGTATAGTTGGTTCTAGTTATCGATCTTTCTGCATCGATTTAGCGCTGCTGCTGCCCAAGAGGTGTGTTGTTATTAACTCTTTAGTTTCTCGATCTGCAGGAGTTGAGGATCCTCATCGCAGTATACTAACCATGGGACAGATCTTTACCAAAGTTTGCTATGTCACGGCTGGGGTCAATTCCTTCTTGTCAATGTAAGCAGCGTGCTTGCAATCTGGAACGGGCAGCACACGACGACGTATATATTGTCATGCATGGAGACTTATATATATGATTACGGTTCATGTATGCAGGGTCCCGGCCTTAGCGTCATGGGCGCAGCGCTTGGACCGGGCGATCGGCGTCCGGATGGTATCGTGGCGGCACTCTTGGCCCACGCCGCGTGGTTCTCGTTCGGCAAGATCCAGGCGAGCCCCGAGGCGATGTGGCTGAACGGCACATGTGGCTCCTTCCAGATCGTGAACCTTGTGACCTACGCCGTGCTGTGCACCAGGGCGGCGCCTAGGCCTTCCCAAGCGCCTGGTTTGCGCCATGGCGCCTATGCCTCACTCTCAGAGTCGGCCTTACGCCTCATTCATTGGAGCTCTTCAGGCTATTGTGCACGTTGTCTGGTATTGCGGCGACATTCGTTCCGTGGCTCATCACCGTTTACATGGTATTCCGTTTTTTCTTTGTTCAAACGTACTAGTATGCTTTGTTTAGAATGATCAATATACGTGCATAATGCTGCTGCTCTGTTTAGTCGTTCTAACAATTGCTGCTTCTGCATGCATGCTTGCTTAGAATGGGATGCATAATGCCTCTCGGCCTCTGCTCTGCTGACTACTAAAATTTCCTGCTTTGCTTGCTTAGAATGGATACACATTACATGATGCCTCTGCTCCGCTGACTACTACTAACATTCCTTGCTTAGAATGGATACATTACATGATGATGCCCTTGCTCTCTTGAGTACTACCATTAATTTGCTGCTTTGCTTGCTTATTGTCATACATAATGCCTCTCTGCAATAATACTCTTTGTTTTTCTGTTTGTTGGAACGCTCTGTTACGATTTGCATATAACGTCGATCGGTTATGCATGTGTTAATAATTGTAGACCGAGCCGAGGACACGTGACCTCCTTCCCCACTGGGGCATCTCAGTTTTCTCGGTCATCAATGGTATGGCGTGGTTTGCAAGGGGGCTGGATATATGGAACATACCAATGGCGGTAAATTAAATTACGTAGACTACATATATTTGATTTCCTGACTAGACAGTACGTAGTTGAATTGACTGACGCATGCACTAATATCCATCCTCCGTGTTCGATCAATCTGATTCCTGCAGGTACAGAATGTTGCTGGGGCCTTCTGCTCCCTCTGGATTCTGGTACTTCTCTTTGTGCGGAAGGTGTCCGAGAACAAGTACCCGCCACTGCTCGTTAATGAAGCCTCCGCTTCCACGACCGCCGTACAAGCTGCACCAGAGGCCAACCTCATGCAGGTGCCTGAGACCTTGGACACGGGCAAGTCCTGCAGCTCTGAAAAGGTGGACGAGAGCTTGACCCAGTATCCTCACGAGCCCTCTGATGATGCGTCAACCTCAGGTAGCAAGGAGCTTCCCATCGACGACAAGAAGGAGGCCGGTGACAACGGCACTGCTCCCAGCGAAACATCTCGACGCCTGAACTCCGGCGCTGCAGCGACAGAACCAGGCGGCCAAGATCATCAAGGAGGCCGGTGACAACGGCACTGCCGGTAACGTCTCGGCGCCCGCAACAACTCGGCGACAGAATCGAGGCGGCGCCAAGATCATCAAGGAGGCGGTGGCAACGATGCGCTCAAACGAAACGTCACCGACGCCAGATCAAACACCAGGGGCCAAGATCGTCAAGGAGGCGGTGGCACCGCTCCCGGCCGAATCGTCGACGGCACCACGGCAGCGTCTGCTCGATGGCAGAGAGGGCCGAGGGGGCCGAGAACGTCAAGAAGACCGAGATCATCGAGGAGCCCAACACGGAGTAGGCGATGAGGGCATGACATTGTCTGAATTCCTTTCGTTCCGTCGTCCAAAGGTGGACTATTTCTGGATTCTCGTCTTAAAGAGTTGAAGTGCAGTTGAACTTCGTCTGAATTCATGTACGGCAGACTAGGCGCTAAGTCCTACTGTACTTCTTCGTCGATCGATTTGCATACCAAGATGAAGTCTTGCTTCTGGTTTATCTAAAGAGAATAACGTGAAATTTGGTCTATGCACTTGCCAGGTTTAAGAGCGAATTTACAAATTGCAAACCGCGTTTTGGTCACATCGTGACGGCTACTGTTAGTTTTGTGATGTAAACTTTTTTTTGCAAATAACACCTTGAATGTTTGTTCTTTTTCGTTGTTCATTTGTGTTGATCTTCATCGTGGTGTCTGAGCTAGGCTCCCACCGTACCCGGCCAGTGAAGCACGTCATGGCCGTCGTTGTCCTGCACCATTTGTCGGCGTGGCTCCTTTCTTCTTCAGGTGGGCTATTAGTTCACGCCGCCACCGATAAGCTCTGCGTTCTAAATGCAGCTGTGTTCTGAATTTCTGATGCACTACAAGAATAGATGGCTACGGCGTAGACCATGACCAGGTCAGCCCTCCCCCAAGCAGCCGTCGGAGTAGAATTGCCCTCGACGTAGCCTACGCTACGCCGACGGCTGCCCTCGGCGTAGCTATTTTTTCTTTTATCTCATTAAACTTTAAAAATCATAAGTAAATCATTCTAATTCAGAAAAATACAAATAATATATCAAAATTTGCAGAAAAATAAGATCTATCTATCTACACTTAAATACTACATATTTGTAAAAAAATTAAGTGAAACATAAAATATTATATATAGTTTAAAACAAGCATAAGAAATTAAAAAACGATCCAAACAATGCGAAACCTTCGCGTGTTGTTATATTATATGACATAGTTAAAAGGGAAAATATCAAACTTGGTATATTGATTATATCTTAAAAAACCCTTCGCAAAATGACCTATCTCATTCGAGGTTTCCTGGCTTTCGGGTCAAATGACCAATGTTATGGCTAGAATCAAGGCATAGTTTGTGATAAGTCCATATTGTACATAAATGTGCATCATGGGATGGCGAACAATGTTGCATGGGGACGTTTTCCTTTTCGTCGCACCAAAAATTTATTTTCCATTTCCCGAGTGCAAAAACATGCGGTTTTTGTAAAGCAACCACCAAATAGCTAATTCAAAATGCTACCACCATATTTTTTTAAAAATACTAGACCACCTTACATGGATAATGTCCTAACAGGGAGATCTTAAACCTTCCCGTCTATCCCTGGTGAAAAAGACAAATTTCTGCCGAATCGGTAGGAAGTGAGTCAGATATGAACTATAGGTACATGATCTGATGCTCATGATTTTTTACAAAAATCATTTTTAGATTTACAATATGCTATTTCATCAGAGACTCAGTTCAAGTTTATCGAGGCTCAGCCCCGAGCTAAGAATCTTCATGCCTGTCGTTCGACAAAGTTTGACGATAGTTTAAAACGGGTATAAGAAATTCAAAAACGATCCAAACAATGCGAGACCTTCAAGTGGTGTCATATTATGTGACATAGTGAAAAGTAATAACATCAAACTTGGTATATTGATTATGTCTCAAAAAAACCTTCATAAAATGACCTATCTCATTCGAGGTTTCCTGGCTTCCGGGTCAAATATCCAATGTTATGGCTAGAATTAAGGCATAGTTTGTGATAATGTGTCCATATTGTGCATAAATGTGCATCATGGGATGTCGAACAATGTTGCAGGAGGAAATTTTCCTTTCCATCGCACCAAAAAGGCATTTTCTATTTTTCGAGTGCAAAAAAGGGTGGTTTTGTGAAGCAACCACCAAATGGATAATTCAAAATGCTGCCACCACACCTCCCATAGACATTAGAGTGAATTCCACGTTTTACCTTTACTTGTCCGCTTGTAACAGAAATTCTAGCAGCGGGAGTGTAATCTTTTAGTCGGAAAAAACCTCACCTCCCATCCCGCGATTTGCGTCATACCTGCGGCGTCTGGGCCGCAACTTGATGACCCACAAGTATACGGGGTGTATCGCAGTACTTTCGATAAATAGGAGTGTCGATCCCAACGAGGAGCAGAAGGTGTTGACTAGTGGTATGGAGCAGGAAATCTCTAGAAATACTTAGCAAACGGACTTTTAGGGGTTTTCTGATAAGGCAACAAAACAAAGTGCAAGTAATAAAGACAACGAACAACTGCAGCAAGTGGCCCAATCCTTTCTTAGCAAAGGACAAGCCAGTGGAAATAGTTATAAGGACCAAACATTCTCGAGGACACATGGGAATTCTGTCAAGTGCTTTCGCTTCAAATAGCTACGTACTCTTCTTTGGTGTTGTAAGTGTTGTGTGGGTGAACCTGTGCTAATGTACCGACCTTACTTGGACTAATACATACTTGTGGTTAAACCTCCTGCAAGCATCCGCAACTACAGGAAATTAATTAAGATATAAACCTAACCATAACCTTAAACTTTGAGATCCTACGCTCCTTTATGCAACGGTGTCCTAACGGGGGTTCAGGTTTACATCCTCGGCAACCCCACAATTAGTAGCCAAATACACAATGCAATCCCCTAGGCCCATAAATGGTGAAGTATCATGTAGTCGATGTTCATATAACACCACTAGAAGAATAGCACCACAACTTAAATACTAAACCATTGAATAATAACTCAACACAAATCCACTACTAACAACATGACTTCTCCCATGTCCCCAAGAACAAACTACTCACGAGACATCATATGGATCAAGATCAAAGATGATATAGTAATGGATAAAAATCTGAACATAAACAATAATCCAATGGTTCCACTCACAAGCATCAACTACAATAGTAATTAACACTGAGAAAGTTTCCCCTAAGAACTAATACAAGATCCAACACGATTGTTACAGCGAGATGGAGTGGCGATGATGGTGCTGGTGGAGATGATGGTGTGGATGATGATGATCCCGATGAAGTCCAGCTTGATGACGGCGTTGATGGCGACGATCTCCCCTCTCCGGGAAGGAATTTCCCCGGCAGAAATCTGTCTGTCGGAGAGATCTTTCTCTCTCTATGTTTTTCGCCCAGCATACGCGGTGGAAACCTTTTTGTGGTCTCTCCCCTAGTATTAGGGTTCCGTGAGGAAGATATATGCGAGAGGACGGAGTCGGGGGTCGACCAGGTGGGCCACACCTGCCTAGGCGTGGCCCAAGGGGGACCCGCTCCTAGGGGGTGTGGTCCCCTGTGGCCCAGCTACGCCTCCCCTTCTGGCTTCCTTCGTCTTCTGGGAAAATATAATTTCCCGTGATTTTTCTGGTATTTTTCTGATCTTCGCAAAATTGCATCAAAACACCTCTTTTTCTATCAGAAACCTGACTCCGACAGTCCATCCTCCAAGAATCATCCAACATGCAAAAACAGAGGAAAAGACATAAGTAACCCTCATAATAAGACACATATCAATGAATAGAGGCAAATTATGATATAGAAAGGTGATGAAAATTGGACGTATCAACTCCCCCCAAGCTTAGACCTTCGCTTGTCCCCAAGCAAAAACTAAGCTCAGTAAACATGTCCACAGGTTTATGGATTGAAGTGTCAATAAAAGAATACGGGCAAGAAGCATCACACTTACCATTACAGAACTCATAGAAGGTGTTGGAATTATGCCCTAGAGGCAATAATAAAGATGTTATTATTATAATTCTTGTTCATGATAAATTTTATATTCCATGCTAGAATTGTATTAAGCGGAAACTTTAATACTTGTGTGGTTTATGAACAACACCGTGTCCCTAGTATGCCTCTATGGACTAGCTCATTGATTAATGATGGTTAAGGTTTCCTAGCCTTGGGGAGGAAGATTGACGAGGGACAGTAGTGAAAATAAAATAAAACTAAATCTTGTACTAGCTTCTACACACTTCTACTATATCCTAGGTAATCTGATCCTTTAGTCATGTATGATGTAGTAGTTTCTAGAGTGCTCTACTGTGAGTTGTAACCATATAGTTTGTGTGTATTCTCCAGAACCTTCTAGCTATGAGTAGAGCTAAGTAGTGGAGGCTCATGAGGCCTATAAATAGAGGTCCTCACCCTAGGTATGGAATCGGACTATGTACCCACTACTATCAAATAAATGGAACCTTGTGTTCTTGTTTTAGATCTTGGATTAGATCTAGTATGTTGAGAGTTTTGGATTAAACTCTTGACGGCCCCCGTCCCTAGAGCGATATCTAGCCCACGCCTCTAGAGCGATATCTAGTCCAGCACGTTGGAGTGGTTCCTTCAACATTTGTGCTGTCTTTATTATAGCAGCAAGGTGGAGTTGTTCCTCCACAACCTTGTGCTGCTTCAAAGATGTTCTACCGCAGCACAAAAATGAGCGAACATGCCAAATTTGAGCAACAAAAAGGAACTAGATATGAACTGGATTTAATGGCCACGAGTCCTCTAGCTACAAACTAAAAGTAGGAGTAGCATGTTTTTTTTTCTCGTGGAAACGCAAAGCTTGCATCGTTGCAACTAGGCCGACACAAGCAAGCACTCGAAGACTAACCAACAGCTCCGAGAATCCAACTCTGTAAAGAGAGGCAGAATTGGGGCCGCTTCCGCTTTGGAGAATGGCATCGATGACCAATGCCGAGACCTCTGAAGTCAATAGTATGGCTGCACTGCCCTCCCCGACGGCCGCAGAGGGACCCTCCACGAACCTACCGACTGGATCTTGGAACAGCACAACCACCGCTGAGCCGACCGGACAACCGGCAGCAGCGGAAAGGAGCAGCATTGGTGTCCTCGGACGCGCCCGCGGCCAGGTGAGGTAGGTCGCAGCTGTCGCCGCCGGACTCTAGCTGAGGGAACGCGAGAGTGGCGGGGAGAAGGAGGAGCTGGCCTAGAGTCCCCTTGGCGCGGCGTCCGGCCGGAGGGGAGAAGTCTTGCGGCGGCGTTGAA
Source organism: Avena longiglumis (assembly GCA_030063025.1). Taxonomy (NCBI): domain Eukaryota; kingdom Viridiplantae; phylum Streptophyta; class Magnoliopsida; order Poales; family Poaceae; genus Avena; species Avena longiglumis. Next base: position 29,574,297 of record CP125974.1, read on the forward strand.
TCGTGTCGTGGGGAGTTTTTTTCCGTCCCGGTTTGACCAACACGTAGGAATAGTAGCATGTTCATCATAAGTTTGACTCTTTTTTTGAGATGATCATAAGTTTGACTTGAATGGGGAATAAACTGCAGCCTTTTCAGCCCCAACTCGATTTTTTTGCGGAGCACCGCCGGATCGCGGATCGCGAGCAGCGTGGCGGGGCGGAGGCGAGAAGTCAGCGGCAATGCAGTTGGCCAGCTGCTGCTGCTGCTGGTGGTGGCGCGAGTGCACCTCGGCCTCGATCGTTGGCGAAGTAAAATACGCCGCACGACGGCGCGAGGGCATCAACGTCGCTACGGTCTTTCTTTCTACTACTCCAGTAGTGTAGTAGAGTTCGCTTTATCGGGCGCGCCAAGTTTCCTTGGCTCCGTCAGCCTGGTTAGTGTTACGATTTTGTTTTCATTTTTAACATGTGTTAGTGTTAAGAGTTAGAGTCCGCTATACACTACTCCATTTCATAATATGTTGCGCATAATTTTGTGTGTAAGTCAAATTTTTTAAAATTTAACCAAGAATATATAAAATAATATAAATATGTATGATATGAAATACACATATGTGATAATATATTTTAGCCAATTCTAATATTTCCTTGATCCATACTAGTTGACTCAAATTTTGTTAAAACTTGACTAGATACGACATTCGTATCTTGATGAATCTAAGTCAACTAATATGAATCAGAGAAAGTAATATGAATTTAATATTATATAGTTTTATATTTATATCAAACTATTTGGTTAAACATAGTAAAATTTAATTTTGATAAAATTAAACCTTATATAGTAGTACACGCTAAATCGGGACGGAGCCAGTATTGCTCGTAGCTTTGGAAGGTGTCCGACTGTTGTCCGGCTAGTACTACTACCTGGTTGGTTTCCTAGCAAGTCGTAGTATCGTGTCCGTGCATAGGCAAATTCGAATGGAAAGTGCTAGGCGTCTCCCGGACGATGGGGGAGCTTCCATCGTCCTGCTTCCCGTGTTGACACGTGTTCATTTTCTGCAAAATATCCCGTGTTTGCTGCATATGTCCCCGCTTTTGCTTCCGAAGCAAAAAAACGGTTCGTTTTAGAAATAGAACGTCTCGTCGGAGACCTCGTCAGAGACCATGCAGCAAAAAAAATATGCTAATGCAGCAAAACAAACTTTGCCGAAGACATCGTCGGAAACAACTCGTTGATGACCCTCGCTGGAGACCATGCAGCAAAAAAGTTTCCGGCGAAGTCGGTTTTGTTGCATTAGCACAATTTTTTTTGCTGCATGGTCTCCAGCGAGACGTTCAATTTCTGAAACGAACCCTTTTTTCCTTCGAAAGCAAAAGCGGGAACATATGTAGCAAAAAGCGGACCGTTTTGCAGCAAAAACGAAATTTAGGGCGATTTTGGGAATAAACGCAAGGGGAGGAGGACGATGGGATCCCCCAATCGTCGTCCGGGGGATCCACATCATTTTCCAATTCGAATCCTAGTCGGACTCTGTTTGGTGTACCGGCAGTATATATGTTCGCGAGTCAACTGCTCGCTCTGTTCATAAAAGAGTATTACTTTCAATATTTATAGAAAATCAAACTCTTTAGTTTGATGACCTCTTTATGTAAAAAAAAAGCATCAACATTTATGCAACCAAATTAGTATAATTAGATTCAAATCTCAAAAAAGTACTACTATAATTAGATTCGTATAGCTTTTTGACTTTATAAATCTATAGTTGTATTTTTTATATAAACTCAGTCAAATTTTAAGACGGTACCAAAGCTGGAAATACACTCTTTTGTGAACGGAAGGGGTAGTAGAGTAGATTAGCTGGTCCATGTTTGAATCTTGCAAGTTGCACGGTAACGAGCCATATATAGTCAGGTCTTGCCTGTGTGTCAAGTTTAGATTAGCTGCTCGGAGCACGACGCGCGCTCCGGCCGGAACTAAGGCATGGTTGTCCAGTGTCACCAATTTTCGACCCACGTACGGGTAGTCGTAGCCGGTTGGCCTAGTTTTGGCGTTGAGAAGCCCAAATACTACCTTGAAAAGAGGCTCATGCTCTCGTGACCACCAAGCACTTTGCGCCATTATTTATGGCTTATGTTTATGTTTGGCCATAATCCTTTGGAGGATGGAGGCTCTGAGAAGATGATCCTCTGGGGATAGATGGTGTCGGACCGTGAACCCAAGATCCTTTGTTGCTTGGCAGAAAGTAGCATCTCATGAGAATGATTTGGAGTCGTCAATGAGGCATCAACGGCGAACAGGGCCACAATCCAGTCTTCATAATCCAACCAGTCACTTCGCGGTCGGTTTGGGAGACGTAAAAGTATATTGTTCATGGGCAAGACGTGCGCTAGCTGCTTCACAGTATCCTCTTCGTGCAGCTAGTACAAAGTAACTGGTGGTGACGGTTGCCACGACCTACAGACGACGGTTAGGCAGAGAAGCCATCCATGTGTAGACCATGGCGAGAAGATCTCTCGGGAGCGTGGAACAAATATCATTCGAAGCCATTAACAATTTTTGGTGTTGTTGTCGCCGTTTGTTCATCGAAACGATGTTGTCACATTTCACCTACAGAAGTTGGATGAAATCACTCGGCACTGCTACTACGAGCAATAACTATCCCATCACTACTAACATGCATGTCCAGGGAGCCACCTACATGAATTTGATCAAACAATGAGTACGGCCGAATCTCTAAGTTGGCACAAGCGTTTGTGACCACGGCTTTAGAAGGTAACAATTACCAATCCGGGTGAAAACCAACTTCAGCACTCGTCAAACGAACGTACCGTATGTATGCATTGACTCAACCCGAAGAGTAGGAACACTTAAGGGTAGATTTGTGAAGTGTGTATTTGCATAACATGCATTTGGAAAATGTGAGAAGTTTTGAAACTTCAATTTTGAAGTTACAAAGTGAATGAAAATGAATCTAGTGTTGAGTGTGACTTAGGTCAAAATTAGGATTTGAATTTAAATTAAAATGTTCTTTGTGTATTTCAAACAATTAGGTCATCTTCGTGATGGTTGTTGTTTTGGTGCGCTGGTCCTTTGGTGACTTAGCACGATGACATCACGTTTGTCTACTACCGCAAGCTCTACTACGATAAGCTTTGTCTGGCTCTAGTGATGGAGGGGCGAGGACGGCGGCGCATCTTTGGCTTTTGCTAGTGTTTGTAGTCGTCGATAGGTGTTTCAATGATATATATATATATATATGTAGTTTTTATTACTTTCGGATCTCTTTGTAATATTGTTGATGACAATTAATAGATCGGTAAAATTTCGAAAAGAAAACTAGTTGTGCCTTTATTCTTACTTGACAATTGCCCGTTGCCACTACTCATCCCTACATGTATGCATGTACATGCGCGGCCGGGATGATAGCAGAAGACACGGCAGCAAATAACTATGCTAATCTTTAATCTGACTCAAGAAATTTGAATGATATACAATCACGATATATATAGATAAATTGTTAAATACTAAATCTAACTAGCCATGGTTAGAGATAACAAAGAAAACTACTAAAATTCTAACCAAAACTGCTAACAGCCGGTCGTGGGAGCTTTGCTTGTGGCCATTGCTGCGCACAATTGATAGGAATATGTAATTATATCGAATTTCTTTTCTTAATTTTGCTTGTTGGGCTCTTTTGTTAATTAAATCTTAGCAAATTGATAGGAATATGTAATTATATCGAATTTCTTTCAAATTTAGTCAAGTCCCATTAAATTGGTCCACCTTTTAAGTTTGTGGAAAAATAAATGGATAAAAGGTGTCTAGAGGTGTAAAATATGGCAAATCTATCAAATTAGGTAAACATTGTCGTGAGATTGCATCTAGCTGATAAAGGCACTCATTTTCTTCTTTGTTGGGCATATTTATCCAATGTTGCAGAATAAGCGCCCAATTGTCTTTGACTTTTATAGAGAATACACACAACATCTTCAATATTGTAAATATGTGTCCAATCGACCTTGAATTTTGAGACCTCAGACTTCTCTACTATTGCAAATACTCTCCTAATCGCCCTGGAATTTTGCATATATAGTCATCAGCCACTCCGATATTGAAAATAGGCTGCTAATCATCATGATTTTTTTAAAATGACCCAAACTTCTCCAATATTGCCCATAGGACCCCATTCGGCGTGGAATTTCTTAGTGAAGACCCCAAGACTTCTCCAAAGACGGCCAATAGGCTCCAAAATGGCATTAACAATCATAAACAAAGATCCGTAGACAAACGAACATATTGTCGAAAACGTGTCACAAGAGCCACCTTGACAAAGAATCATCATTATGAGTGGTAGACACAAGAATGCCTTATTGTGAAATTGACTTAGGGAGACTCATGTCATGGGAATAAATAATTTTAGCGGGTCTCCCATTCAATCCTACAAATTTACAATGTCAAGACAAGTCAACAAAAGTCAAAGCATCTTGTCATGGTAAATGAGTCAATGAAAGTTTACTGCCATTGGTACAAGGTTTTTCTCACATAGCCCGCACACTTATTGTGTATTGACTATGTGCCGAAAGATACCCCTAATCCATCATTTTTTATAAGTCAATAAAAATAGCACTAGACATATTGACTATATGTCGACGTTCCTGATAAAAAGCTGATAAAAAGCCGACGACATATAGAAAGTCGTTGGCTACAAGGCCATTACATGTAGAGGGGCTAGGTTCAGTAGAAAGACAAGATAAGGCCACTAATTTTTACTCACATGACTTTTTCGTATTTTTTTGTTTTAATGCAAGGTTAAAAATTCAAATTTAATACTTTCTCCGTTCCATTCTATAGTGCCTATAGTTTTTGACACGAAAATTAAGAAACGCAAGTAGAGAGAAAATTAAAATAGTTTTATGTGGGATTTCTCGTGGCCAATTGACGTGATAAAATAGGGGAGTTTGCAGGACATATGAAACGCTATATACTTTACTTAAACTCCCTAAAAAGTTATCCAGATAAGTTGTGTAACTCCATATATCTTATATTTTGATTTTTTTTAAAAAAAACTATAGGTACTATAGTAAGGAACGGAGAGAGTAAGATATGTACTCCCTCCTTCACGGTTTGCAGGGCGTTCTACAAAAATCTTATGGACCTAGGCGTGAACATATTGGCTAAAAATTAGACATATTAATGAACGGTTAAGGCACATACAGTGGTGGAAAATTGTTGCATTCATAGGAAGTTGGGAGAAAAGCTGCCACATTAATCAATAATTAATGTTTATGCGTAGGAACGTTGTAATTTTGAAAAACTCAAATTTAATTAGGCGCCCTGCAAACCGTAAATGAGAAAGTACTGTCTTTTATGGACAAGTCAATGCGGGTCGGACATACACTAATCGTACTTGTGGATACATGGATAGCTCCCTGGATTTTATAAACGTACTATTCGAGAGGGCTCCTGGGCGGGGTAATGAATCCCCCACCCGCGTGCTCAATCCAAGACAGAATAGTACCACACCCGTGCAGCATCTTCTCTCTCCCCGCTATGTATCTTGTCGCTTGTGTGTTTCCTTTTCTGATTTTCTATTACAGATTAAAATCCCCAAAAGTTCTAAATTGTGAAGGGTTTAAGTCTCAAAAATAGTTTTGAGATTTCTAAAAGTTTAATATACATGAAGTTCATTTTTTTGGAAGTTCAAAATTTTGGATGCTAACTTTTTAAAAGGCTAGAAACTTTGGAAGTTTGTAAAATCTGGCAGTTTGAAATCTGAAACTTTAAAATTCTAAAGGCTCTGAAAATTCCCAAGTTTGGATTTTTTCCCAGAAATTCCTTAATTCTTAAAGTACGGTCCCAAATACCATGAAAGTTGATAGTGGTTATAGAAAAGAGAGACATTCTCGGTAAATGGAAAGTTAACAATATGGGAGCCAGCCAAAAATCGAAATGCCCGTTGCCATTTCTTTATCCTAGCCGGCGCCCATGATTTAGGACCGCCCCTAGTATTTCCGTAGCCATGCTCATTTCTCATGGATTATTGAATTTATTTATTTATTGTAGAGACATGCATAATATGGCCATATACACGAAAGAGGTATTGGGGTTAACACGGTCCTCAAAAGGTCTAGGCAAAAGGGTTTAGTAAATAGTTAAATCCTAAGATAGAGAAATACATGCAGAAGGCTATGTTGGCGCAAGCAAGAAAAAAGAGTGCGTACTTCTCCAAGTAATTTGGAGTAGGTTAGGTTATTGCTACTTGCGATAGTTAAAATTTTACATGAGACATGAGTTATGCCGCAAATATAGTATGTGTATTTTTTAGCTTTTTATGGATATATATAGTAATAAAAAACTCGTCATGTGATTAATTAATCAATCTAATTTAACCTCTTCACTGATTATTCTCTTGCTTCTTATAAATATACATATTAAGTAAATTTCAATACATATTAGTATTGTACTAGTAATAAATTTTGTTTGAGGTGGGTCATTTCTTAGACCTGATGTCGCTGCGACTTTGGATGTTTGAGGCAAAGCGCACAACTCAAAGCAAGAATTAACCTATACACTATACTTCAGACTGCAAGTGGGACACTATGCGGGTGCCCGCATTTCTACCGCATGTGCCCGCAGAAATTAAGAGGGCCGCCACGGCCGTCCGCTAAGCAGCGCTCGCATTTACGCGGCACCCGCATTTGGCCGCATTGGCCTTTATCCTCCGCAGCTATGCACCTCTCACCTGACAGCGACGAAGCTAGATATGCGGGACTATGCGGGAAAGACATATGCGGGACTATGTGAATACGCGGCACGGCCCATATATCCTGCTTATTTGCGCTGCTCTACCGCGGGCGTCCGCATAAGCTCGTATGCGGGCTTGGGTTTGCGGCGCCGCGGATGGCCCGCTGCCCTGCTCCAACTTGCAGCCTGAACTGTACTACGTAGTACGTTATATATGTAGCACGAACGTAGAATGCAATTGAGAAAGGTAAATTTGAATATGACGGTCTATTGATTTAGAGGCGTCCGCTGAGGCAATCAAAGCTGCAGTGCATGCAACTCACGCCCAGTTGAGAGGCGTCCGGGCCGTCGGATGAGGCGAAAGGAATATCCGTGGCCGTCCAAAGGGTCATCGGCAGTACGACGTGACGTAGGCGGATAACGATTGCTTTTAGCTGGCAAATGGCAGGGCGACGGCTACAGTAACTGGAAATTTTGCTCACGCGAGAGGCAGCCAGCATCGTGAAGCAGACGGGTGGGCCTTGGTGCTAGTGGGGGCAGCAAGTCAGTGAGGAAACAACGCGCCCACAAGGTAGCCGGCTGGACCGGCGTTCGAAATGCCAGGGTGACGGCCACAGTGGCTGAATATTTTTCTCACGCATGACTGAGCTGGTAGCTTGAGACTGGCCGGTGGCCCTTGGTATAGTGGGGATAGCTTGTCAGTGATGTACTAGCCTCTCCGGGAGCGTAAACCGAGAGTGTACAGAGAGATTTGTTTCGCCTCGAACAAGGCGCAGTGCTTTAAAAGTGCACCCTGGCCGTGGCCGGCCATTGCGTCGCCTCACCCACGCACCCCCTCCCTCTCTGCGCTGCCGCGCGCAGCGGCACACGGTGCCACGCAAGGGTTCATCTCATCGCCGTCCTCCTCATCTTCTTCTTCCTTCCCAAGTAAGTAGATCAACTCCTCCCTCTCCATGTTCTGCAGGTTAATTACTCATGCGAGTCGATGATCACTACTTGCTGTGTGGAGGTGCATGCGGTTCTGATCCGAGATCCAGTATCCTTGATCTCGATCGTCTCTTGAATCTGGTAGAAAGCGTTTGGTGATTTGTAGGTTGTAGACTTTTTTGCTGCAATCTGGCTCCGATTGATGGGTTTTTTGGGGGGTTCCATTTCGTCGATTCCACCCGCGTACGTGCATGATGAGCGGCGTCCTGGATCCAATCAGCGCTTGCTTGCTGTGTGAGGTGGTTCGGATCCAGTAATATCCATCTCGATCCATCGTGTCCTCGCTCGATTTGTTTGCTACCTCCCTCTAGTAAGGTTGATGTTCAGCATCTATATATGTACTTGTTGTGTCGTTGCTGCAATCGATCTGGCCCCGATTAATTCATGTTTTTTTTTCAATTTGCCAGCACCATCTAGTAGAAAGCTAGAATTTGGTGAGAGAGAGTTGCAAGTTCTAGACTTCGTTTTGCTATTTGTTGGTCACAATTGATGGTTTTTTCTTCTGGGTTCCATGTTGATTTAGCTAGCGTCCTGATCCAAATCAGCGCGTTGCGCACGCGAGTTACTTGCATGCTGTGTGAGGTGTGGTTCGTGTCCTCGCTCGATTTGCTACCTGCGTCTACTGGAAACCGTGAGGTGGATGTTTAGCGTGTATGCTTGTTGTCGTTGCTGCAATCTGCCCCGATTATTCATGGATTTTTTTCTTCGATTTGCAATCTGTTTGGGTTCAGAGCGCGCGAGAGGTGATTCTCGGAGTACTCGTAGTTGTTGTGGTTCTCGCGTTGCAATCTGTTTGAGTTGAGGCGTGGTGACCGTACGTGACGACCTTGCTTGTGTGTTTGCTATATCCAGCGCCGTTTCGATCCATGGATTTTCATTCCATCCGGTTGAATGCGCGCATGCATGGATGCATGCATGTACTCGAGTGATCGATCGAGTTGGATACAGATCTGCTTGGGAAGCAACTAGTGTTGTTCGTTCCTTATTGCCTCTTGTTTGTTGCAAAAATCGACAGCTGCTCCTTCTCCTGTTGTTGGTTCCGATTGTTCCGATAGATTCCTTTGTAGTATGTGTTTCGTTTCGTTTTATTTGCTCGATCTGTCTGTGGGCTGCTCCATGCAACTATCTACCGTGTGTTTCGTTTCCATTTTGCTGAGATTTATTATCCGCTCTGGCGCATGCATGCTAAATTTGTAGTACTAGTTGGTTCTAGTTATCGATCTTTCTGCATTATCGATTTAGCGCTGCTGCTGCCCAAGAGGTGTGTTGTTAACTCTTTAGTTTCTCGATCTGCAGGAGTTGAGGATCCTCATCGCAGTATACTAACCATGGGACAGATTTTCACCAAAGCTTGCTATGTCACGGCTGGGGTCAATTCCTTCTTGTCAATGTAAGTTGTAAGCAGCGTAATCTGGAATGGGCAGCACACATCGCGTATCTTCATGGAGACTTACATGATTATTATGGTTGTTGCACAATGCAGGGTCCCGTCCTACGCGTCATGGAGGCGCAAGGCGCTCGGACCGGGTGGACGCCGGCCCGACGGCATTGTTGCTGCCTTCTTCACCAACGCCGCGTGGTTGGCCTTCGGTATGATAGAAAAGAGCGACGAGGCAGTTTGGCTCAACGCCATCTGCGGCTTGTTCCAGTTGGTGAACCTGGCGACTTACACGCCGCGCTGTGCACCTGGGCGGAGCGTCTCGCTCGGCCTTCTCAAGCGGGTTGTTTGTGCCTCCCTCTTCTTATTCCTGACGGTGCGCGTGGGCCTTGCGCACGATGCCGTCAACCTCTTCAAGCTCATGTGCACTATGTACGGTCTTGCAGCGGCTGTCACACCCAACATCATCACCGTTTACATGGTACATATACACAAACATATATATGCTCCTAATTAAAGCTTTGCTTGCTCAATAATTACTATGCTTCTCATTTTTTTTTAAACGGATCGATTTTGCTCTGTTTGATGTTCACTCTTACGAGATGCTAATTGTAGACCGAGCCAAGGACACTAGACCTCCTTCCCCATTGGGCCATCTCGCTGTTCTCCGTCCTTAACGGTGTGGCGTGGTTTGCCAGGGGCCTCAACATATGGAACATTCCAATGGCGGTAAGAAGATTACCCAGAGAGTAAATACATGCATGCATGCATGCATGCATGCATGCATGCATGCCAGTAATTGAATTGACTGACGCACTAATTCTCTTTGTGTTCAATCGATCTAATTCTTGCAGGTACAGAATGGTGCTGGAGCCGTGTGCTCCCTGTGGTTCCTGAGGCTTCTGTTTGCGTGGGACAAGCCCGAGAACAGATACCCGCCATTGCTTGTTCCAGGAGGCACTTCCACGAGCGAACAAGTACGCCAATGAAACGTCCGCGCCACCTGCGTTGGTGCTGCTCCAGCAGCAGAGGCCAAGATCGTCCGGGGCCCAAGATTTTCAACACGGTCAAGTCCAGCAGCTGAAAAGGTGGACGAGAGCTCGATCCAAGATCTTCACAAGCCCTCCGATGATCGTCAACCTCGTGTAACAGCAACGCTCCCGGTAAACGCGTCTCGGCGCCGGCATCGCGTCTGCTCTGGCGGCAAACACCGACGCAGCCAAGATCATCAAGGAGGCCGGTGGCAACGGCGCCGCTCCAAAGGAAACGTCACTGGTGCCAGCATCAAGCACCCAGGGGGCCAAGATCGTCAAGGACGCCGGTGACAATGGCGCCGCTCCAAAGGAAACGTCACTGGTGCCAACATCAAGCACGAGCACCCAGGGGGCCAAGATCGTCAAGGACGCCGGTGACAACGGCGCCGCTCCCAGCGAATCGTCGACGGTACCACCAGCAGCGGCGTCTGCTCCAGCGGCAGACACCGAGGGGGGGCGAGAACGTCGAGAAGCCCGGGATCATCGACGAGCCCAACATGGAGTAGGCGATGAGGGTTACGTGACATTGTCTGAATTCCTTTCGTTCTGTCGTCCAAAGGAGGATTGTTTCTGGATTCGTCTTAAAGAGTTGAAGTGCAGTTGAACTTCGTCTGAATTCATGTACGGCAGACTAGGCGCTAAGTCGTACTGTACTTCTTCGGTTGATCGATTTGCATGCCCAGATAAATTCTTGCTTCTAGTTTATCTAAATGCAGCCGTGTTCTGAGTTTCTGATGTACCGGTTCTCCAGAACTACGTTGAAGGGACTTAGAAAAAAGAGAAAATCATGAGAAGGAACGTTTTGCTGGAGAGCCAGTGGTTCGTCGGATTCTAACTACAGTATATTACATAGTTCCAATGTATGCAAGCTTGTGTGTTTCTAAAACATCCAAACTGATACTCCAGAACTAGACGGACGTATGAATCACTATGGGAAAAAATGTCGCTATCGTGTAGACACGTCTTTGCCGTGTGTCAAACGCACCGGAATACGGCAAAGATAGTCTTTGCCGTGTGTAACTCAGAAAATACACGGCAAAGTACGTGAACACGGCAAATTTCTGAAAAAGAACACGGCAAAGAAATATACACGACAAAGACCCATAAAGGAACACAGTAAAGAAAATACACTCGGCAAAGTTGACAACGGCACACGGCATAGGTGTTATCACGGCAACGAGATGGGACCCATGACCCCACAAGTCCATTTAACGGGAGGAGCTAACGGCCGTAGACGGTGGTCCCTTTGCCGTGTGCCCTCGCCGGTCCTTTGCCGTGTGTATTCTGCAGTATGAAGTTTCGAAAAGAAGAAAGATTTCTTATAAATGCTTTCAAAGAGTTCTAAATGCAACTACTCCCTCCGTCTCAAAATGTTACAAAATTGTCTAAGTTTAGATGTATCTAGACACTATTTAGTATATAGATACATCCAAATTTAGATAAATCCCCCCGGCATTTATTTTGAAATAGAAAGAATAAAAGATTAACTATATATAAACGTTGGAGTGAATTTCACTTTTTACCTTTACTTGTCAGTTTGTGACGGAAACTCTACCAGCGGGTGTAATCTTTTAGTCGAAGAAAAACCCCACCTCCCTTCCCGCGATTCGCATCATACCCGTGTCGTCTGGGCCGCAACTCCACCGGCCGACCCCTAACCTCATCCTCCCATCATCTGTCCCGCCGTCCCTAGCCCAAGGCGAGTCGGCGCCTTTGGTGGCAGACCTCGGCCATTTCCCTCTTGGCTTTGGACAGCGTAGCCCACAGCCGAGGTGCAACTCGGCGGTGAAGGTATGCGTGGCAGCGATGTCTCCTTGGTGTTGTGCAGGTGACAGACGTGGTGGTGGCGCCACCATTGGTGCCAGGGCGGCTGTGGTAGAGCTCCGCCGGTGAGGCCTACATGCCCAGATCTAGACCCTTCGGGATCGATCTGGGTTAGGGCGGGTTCGGCCTCGCTGCCTCCGGTTGGCCTACTAACCAGCTCGTGACGGGGATGTCGGTGATGACGTCACACCTGCTACAGTGTGGCGGTGGGAGCTTCGCGGGCATGTCTGGGTCCGACTGATCCTATGGGGCTAAATAGGAGGGTAGCGGCGGCGGCCTATGTGCAGTAGCGTGGCAACGGGGACTTTACGGCCCCCCTACCCTAGGGCTCGGACTGGTGTGTGTTCGGGTTCGCGCATGCAAAACAAAATATTTCTCCCTACACGAATAGCCAAGATCTATCCATGAAGACACTAATGGATTTAGATCCAGATATCATACCAAACGATACGGCAAAAGGACATCGATCGATGTATGGTAGATGTTGAAGACAAACTAGTCGATCCCAACAGCTAGGCGTTGTAACAGACCTAGTTTTAGTAATCCTCACTTAGTGTTTAATGTGCATTGCAAGTATTCATGCATTATTTTCTAGCACCAAAGAAAAATTCATTGAAAAAAATAGAAAATTGTATTTCTATCTGTTAGTTCTCCCCATTGGAAATCTATTCAAAATGTTCCATATGTGTTAAACAAAACTTTGTGGTCCTTCTAAATTATCTAATGGAGGTCACTAATTGTTTTGATAAAGTTTTTATCGGGCCAGTGGCAGCTAGGGTACCATGGCCCATCTACTGCTGGGCCCTGCCAGTGGAACAACTACAGTCCCATGAAGAGGCCTCCTCACGAAGTGTGGTGCTTCAGGAAAAGTGACCCTCGCCAAGCCTTAAGGGGAGCCCCTCGTGGAGGTGCCTCCCGAAGTAGTACCTCCTGAATCCCTTCAGGAGGAGGAGACCCCATCGGCGAGGATTTCTTCTCGCCCAGGGTTCGCGCGAAGTGTACCAGCACTGCAGTGCCCAAGCCTGGATGTCGAGCAAGACAAAGATGAAGACAATGATGACCTTAGTTGGGATAGTTGTCCCTGCTCACACCTATCGCACAAGTAGTACATCTTTCCCTTCTGAAAGGAAGGCATCTTCCCCTTCCTCAAGCCAGGAGTGGCTTATAGCCGCTTCTACCAGGAGGGGACCACCTCTCCCCCCTTTGGTGTGTGAGGAGGCAGATAGAAGGACGTCAACGACGTGGTCAAAGACTCCTTGCCATGGACCATGTCCACGATCAAAAGAACCTTTAACCTACCTTCCTACTCCCTTGTCGTCATGTGGCAACCCTTCTCTCCAATATTACAGGAAGAGGACCGGGGCACCTATAAGAAGGCGGTCGACACCTCGATGGGGATCCATCTTCTTCTATGTCAGGAACCCGAGCTTCCTCCTAGCTAGGAACCCTAGATCTCATCGCCTGAGCACCACCATGTATTGTAAACCTCGCCAAGCGATACAAGCAATGCATACATACAGGAGTAGGATTTTACACCGCACGGTGGCCTGAACCTGGGTAAACTTTCTTTGTCCCTCTATCGTGTTTCCTGCATGCAGTTTCCTCGCTAAGGTTGCCGAGAGTTTTGCGGAGATCCTGTTCATCCCCCTGTGTTCATTCTCATCCTACTTCGAAAGGTACCCCATTCGTTTGTAGGGACAAATCTCCAACATTTGTCACACCAGGTAGGGGGCTGAGGCGCATCTCCCACAACTTCATTGACATGGCTGACGTGAACCGCAGCAAGCACCCTCGTCACCAGGCCGCCCCCACTGTCGGCCAAGCGGCACCGAACCTCGATAACAACCCTCCCCACACTGGCGACGATGCTCCCTACCAAGAGCACGGGATGAGAGGTTCCAAGACACACCTCTCTGGCCCCATAGGTCATTCGCAAGGCACCCATGCCGACACCATAGCTGTCTCCAACGGAGAGCACGAAGTCAACACCACGCCGGAGGACGCGCTGCGCATGGTACGGGAGTTACTACGTGATGAGTGCATATTTGCATCATGTTTTAGATTATTATTTTGCATTGTAGATTTAGGATCTTGGTATTTTACGGTGTTCGCACACACTTTTTATGTTTATTTTCACCAGGATCAGGATAGATGATGGATCCGATGGACGCAATTCTTGGACCAGTTATATTGGAGTGAAAAGGAGCCAAAAACGACGTAAATTGCTTATTTGGAAAATATTAATAACACCAGAAGAAAACCCGAAGCAATTGAGGCATACAGAAGGTTTAACAACCAACTATACGGTGGGAGAACTTTTTCGGCCATATAGTTCCTGTTGTATACTTGGAGCCGACACCGCGTCCTCAAATAGTTTCACCCCGTGCAACTGGATCGGGGAGACGACATACAGAACACCCAGAAATCATCAAAACCTAACCTCTGGAAGGCATCTAGAGGGGGAACTCATCCACCGGGGATCCATCTTCGCCCTACATAGATCTGGGAGGCTAAGGCATCGATCTTCATCATCAACCGCTGCATCACCACCATCTCCATCCATCCCATCTACATCATGTCTAGATCTTGTTGTAATTTCCATACTCGTTGTGGATTTATACAAGTACTATTCATCTATGATAGATTCTATTACTTTTGCCATAATGTTGATTGCCTCCATGTCTGAGTAGATTATTAGTTCTTGAGGAGATGGAGAAACCCTAGTATGAGATTGGAATAAGATAAAGTTTATTATGATATTAATCACTGTGACCATGTGTTAGACTGTCTACAAAGTTTATTATGATATTCATCGATGTGACCATGTGTTATATTGTCTACAAAGTTTATTATCAATCGCTGCATCTCCATCCCATCTCTACCCCCATCTTCCATCCATTAGATCTTGTTGTAATTACAGATTCAATTGTGGTTTACACTAAATTCATTCCCGTACTTTTATCCGTCCATTTGATTATGATGTTGTTGTTGATTGCTTCCATGTGTGAGTAGTTCCCTTCGTTGATTACTTGTGTTTATGATCTATTAATCTATGATGTGTGTTTGATCTCTCTCTCTCTCTCTCTCTCTCTCTAGATAGTATGTGTAGTCGGTTACATATGATTTGCCTTCGGGTCTAAAGAAGAGGGTAAAATCCTTTGGACATGTTTGGAAGTGTGGCTGGAGATATTGTGAATAGAACCACAACTAGCAACTGCATGGTCAAAGGAGGAATAAAGAGAGATTCACTAAGCTGATTACGATATCCATAGGGAGACCCTTAATTGCGGTGGTCTGTATGGGTGACTGCTCTCAGAAATTGCAGTGGTTATTTAGAGATGACCTTGTTCTTGGATCAACAAAGTGGCTTCCTATGAGCCTTGTAGTGAACATATTATTATAGAACTCTCTACACACATGTCATGACATAAGAAATAGGTTATAATAATTATGATTAATTACAACATGCTAGTGGTGTATCCTACATCCCAGAGAACGTTTTAGCCCTATTGAGTTTAATCACCATTCCAAATGCTTTTGTTACTTGTTTCCTTTTACTTCTTTTATTTACTTCTCTACATTCAACCCAAAAACATTTCAAACACCCTTTACTTGAAATCAAAGGCATCTTACAAGTATACTTTGGTAGATAGTGATGAGGGGCATAAAGACCTTAACCAAATAGATCTCTATGGGTTTGATACTCTTATTTCAAAAACTAGATAAAATCGATCAGTGAACTTGCAGTCATCATGTGGCAATGGCGTCGGCTCCCGGTCACCACCTCAGCCGTTGTTGTGACCCCCATGGAGCCCTCACCCGCTCCCGCAAGGGAGACTGCGGACACGTGTCGCTGGCGCTCCCCTTCCACCGCTACGACAACCTGGAGGTCGATGTGCCACCCCGACCTCCGGTGTTAATAACGGTGATATTATGGTTGCCAAACTCCGGTGTTAATACCATGACAACTATAGTGAGAGAAACTGACATCCACCAACCGCATGTGTGGAACAAGCCACACGTCAAGTGCGGAGCCGGTCTCGCGAACGACGTCGCGTAAGGTTGGCCTGGACCGCTTCAATCTCACTATCACGCGTCATAAGAAGAACACAAACAAGAGGCTTGCAACAGAAAACATCAACGCCCGCAACAACCATGTTGCGTTCTACTCGTGAAACACATCTACGCATAGATCTAGCTCTGATACCACTGAAGGGTTTAGCGGCATAGTAAATCAAAATTTTCTACGGATGCGAGCGGAGGAAAGCCAAGATCTAATCTAGGAGATGCAATCAACGAGAGAGATTGGATTAGATCTTCATACCCTTGAAGATTACATGCAAGAGCGTTCGTCCGGGCGTGGGTGATGTAGTCGTACTCGCTTCTCCTCCTCGCGATCCGATCCGATCTAGCACCACAAGTGGCGGTGCCTCCGTGAGATGCACACGTGCAGCACCTCGGCGTCTCCTCCTTCCTCGGACCAGCAAGTATGGTGGAGATAGATTGGATCTACAACACGGCCAGCGTGGTGTGTATGGTGGAGAATTTGCAGCAGGCTTCGCCTACAAGCAATCGGGAGGGAGAGGAAGGTAGCAAGGTAACTAGGGTTGGAGGCAAGGTGTGGGGAGGCGCCCAGCCCTCTTTATATAGAGGGGCGGCCATGCCCCTCCTCCAAGCCTTGGGCCGGCGGCCAAGGGAGGGAGGAGTGGGGGGTGAGGACTCTCCCCCTTCTAGAAACCCTATCTCTAGTTTAAACGATTTAAACCCTATAGGATCGGCTGGGCCCTATGGGGCCTTGTGCCCCTGGCCCAATGCGGCCATGACACTCCCTCATAGGCCCATGCCCCCTACCGGAAGGTGGGGCCACGTTGGTCCCCTTCCGGAAGGTTCTAGAAGCTTCCGGTACAATACCGATTAACCCGGAACAATTCCGAACTCCAAAAACTGCATTGCCTTATATGAATCTTATTCTCCGGACCATTCTAGAACCTCTCGTGATATCCCGGATCCCATCCGAGACTCCGAACAAAAATTCATAAACCTATTATCCAATCTATCCTAGCGTCGAGACACGTTAAGTGTGTGACCCTGCGGGTTCGAGGATATGCAGACATGATCTTCTATCAATAATCAACGGTGGTGCAGGCACCCATATTGACTCCCACATTCATCGATGATCATATCGGATGAACCACGATGCCGAGATTCAAACAATCCCATATATATATTCCCTTAGTCTCGTGATATTTTACTTGCGAGATTCGATCGTCGGTAGTCATACCTAGTTCAATCTCGTTCCACGGCAAGTACTTTACTCGCTCGTAATCCGATATCACTTTGTGATTAACTCCTTAACCACATGCTTGCAAGCGGTGTTGATATCGATTAAGTGGGCCAGTATATCTCTCCGACTTGGGAGGGACAAATCCCATCTCGATACATACAACCCAATGATACTTTCCGATCACACGAGACACCTTTATGATCACCCTCTCATAGGATGACGTTTGATGACCTCAAAGCTTTCTTCCGATACTGGAGTTGCATTATCTCATGGTCTAAGGAATACAATATTTGACATAGGAAAAGCTTCGCAAAGATGAACACGATGAAACGATCTAATTGCTTTGCTTAGTTTGGGTCTGTCCATCATATCATTCTCCAATG
The DNA here is from genome assembly GCA_030063025.1 of Avena longiglumis. Classification (NCBI taxonomy): domain Eukaryota; kingdom Viridiplantae; phylum Streptophyta; class Magnoliopsida; order Poales; family Poaceae; genus Avena; species Avena longiglumis. The sequence continues at coordinate 29,591,912 of CP125974.1, forward strand.
ATATGATCTCATTATCAATTTACAACTCATGTATATGGTTAGGAAACCTTAACCATCATTGATCAATGGGCTAGTCCATAGAGGCGTACTAGGGACACGGTGTTGTTCACAAACCACACAAGTATTAAAGTTTCCGCTTAATACAATTCTAGCATGGAATATAAACTTTATCATGAACAAGAATTATAATAATAACATCTTTATTATTGCCTCTAGGGCATAATTCCAACAATATTTCGTCAAACATATACTCCATCCTTGTTCACTTTAACTTTAATCATCTCAATATGCCTATGATAGGGGCAATGAGGGCTCAAAGCTAGTAAGTACCATAATCTTTTAGAAGCTCTTTATGACTTGAAATCCCTGCTGCCCTCTATGAAGGGACCTTTCTCCTATTTTCTGAGTTGAGTCAGTAAACCTACTTCCTCTCTATCTCTAGCAAGCATTTGAGTTGTTGTGTTGCAAGCATTCATATGGTGATTTATTCAATCATGTTCTTTATCTTCCTTGGTTGCACAAGACTCTTATCTATTGAGTATTACTTTGAAAGCCTTCATTGTGAAAACCTTTTTGAGAAAAGAGTACTCCTGTTTCAAAAACTTCTACAAAAAGTTTTTACTGAAACTTTTTGCCAGTTGTTCTCTGACCAAGAACACAGTTTGCCAATTCTAATTATGATTTATATATATGCATCTCTTTTGTGACTCATGTACTTGTTGCAAGCTAAGTTATATAATGGTGAGTTGCCTTCTTCTATGAGTTGTGTAATGGTAAGTGTGATGCTTCTTGTCCGTATTATTTTATTGACACTTCAATCCATAAACCCGTGGACATGTTTACTGAGCTCAGTTTTCGCTTGGGGACAAGCGAAGGTCTAAGCTTGGGGGAGTTGATACGTCCAATTTGCATCACCTTTCTATATCATAATTTGCCTCTATTCATTGATATGTGTCTTATTATGAGGTGTTACTTATGTCTTTTCCTCTGTTTTTGCATGATGGATGATTCTTGGAGGATGGACTGCTTGAGTCAGGTTTCTGATGGAAAAAGAGGTGTTTTGATGCAATTCCACGAAGATCAGAGAAATACCAGAAAAATCACGGGAAATTATATTTTCCCAGAAGACGAAGGAAGCCAGAAGGGGAGGCGTAGCTGGGCCACAGGGAACCACACCCCCTAGGCGCGGGTCCCCCTTGGGCCACGCTTAGGGAAAGTGTGGCCCACCTGGACGACTCCCGACTCTGCCCTCTCGCCTATATCTTTCTCACAGAACCCTAATACTAGGGAGCGACCACAAAAAGGTTTTCGCCGCCTCTGCGGGGCGTAAAACACCGAGAGAGAGAAAGAGCTCTCCGGCAGACAGATTTATGCCGGGAAAATTCCTTCCTGGAGAGGGGAGATCGTCGCCATCAACATCGTCATCAAGCTAGACTTCATCAGGATCATCATCATAATCATCCACACCATCATCACCACTCCATGCCGCTGTAACAATCGTGTTGGATCTTGCATTAGTTCTTAGGGGAAACTTTCTCGGTGTTAATTACTATTGTAGTTGATGCTTGTGAGTGGAACCATTGGATTATTGTTTATGTTCAGAGTGTTATCCATTACCATATCATCTTTGATCTTGATCCATATGATGTCTTGTGAGTAGTTCGTTTAGTTCTTGAGGACATGGTAGAAAGTCATGTTGTTAGTAGTGGATTTGTGTTGAGTTATTATTCAATGGTTTAGTATTTCAGTTGTGGTGCTATTCTTCCAGTGGTGTCATGTGAACGTCGACTACATGATACTTCAACATTTATGGGACTAGGGGAATGCATTGTGTATTTGGCTACTAATTGTGGGGTTGCCGGAGTGACAGAAACCTGAACCCCCGTTAGGACACCATTGCATAAGGGAGCGTAGGATCTTAGAGTTTAAGGCTGTGGTTATGTTTATATCTTAATTACTTTCCTGTAGTTGTGGATGCTTGCAGGGGGTTTAACCAAAAGTATGTATTAGTCCAAGTAAGGTCGGTACATTAGCACAGGTTCACCCACACAACACTTACAACACCAAAAAAGAGTACTTAGCTATTTGAAGTGAAAGCACTTGACAGAATTCTCATGTGTCCTCGAGAACGTTTGGTCCTTATAAGTATTTCCACCGCCTTGTCCTTTGCTAAGAAAGGATTGGGCCACTTTCTGCAGTTGTTCGTTGTCTTTGTTACTTGCACTTTGTTTTGTTGTCTTATCAAAAAAACCCTAAAATTCCGTTTGCTAAGTATTTACAGAGATTTCTTGGTCCATACCACTAGTCAACACCTTCTGCTCCTCGTTGGGATCGACACTCCTATTTATCAAAAGTACTATGATACACCCCCTATACTTGTGGGTTATCAAGTTGCGGCCCAAACGCCATAGGTATGACGCGAATCGCGGGATGGGAGGTGAGGTTTTTTCCGACTAAAAGATTACACTCCCGCTTCTACAATTTCCGTTACAAGCGGACAAGTAAAGGTAAAAAGTGGAATTCACTCTAATGTCTGTGGGAGGTGTGGTGCCCTCATTTTGAATTATCCATTTGGTGGTTACTTCACAAAACCGCCCTTTTTTGCACTCGGAAAATGGAAAATGCCTTTTGGTGCGATGAAAAGGAAAACTTCCTCCTGCAACATTGTTCGCCATCCCATGATGCATATTTATGCACAATATGGACACATTATCACAAACTATGCCTTAATTATAGCCATAACATTGGTCATTTGACCTGGAAGCCAGGAAACCTCGAATGGGATAGGTCATTTTGTGAAGGTTTTTTTGAGACATAATCAAAATATCAAGTTTGATAATTTTCCTTGTAACTATGTCACATAATATGACACCACGCGAAGGTTTCGTATTGTTTGGATCGTTTTTGAATTTCTTATGCCTGTTTTAAACTATCGTCAAACTTTGTCGAACGGCGGACATGAAGATTCTTAGCTCAGGGCTAAGCCTCGATAAACTTGAAGTGGATCTCTGATAAAATAGCATATTGTGAACCTAAAAATGATTTTTGTAAAACATCATGAGCATCAGATCATGTACCTATAGTTCATATCTGACCCACTTCCTACAGATTCAGCGGGAATTTGTCTTTTTCACCAGGGATAGACGGAAAGATTTCAGATCCCCCTGTTAGGACATTTTCCATGTAAGGTGGTCTAGTATTTTGGAAAAATGTGGTGCCAGCATTTTGAATTATCCATTTGGTGGTTGCTTTACAAAACCGTTCGTTTTATGCACTCGGAAAATAGAAAATAAATTTTTGGTGCGACGAAAAGGAAAACTTCCTTATGCAACATTGTTCTCCATCCCATGATACACATGTATGTACAATATATACTTATCACAAACTATGCCTTGATTCTAGCCATAACATTGATCATTTGACCCGAAAGCCGGGAAACCTTAAATGAGATAGGTCATTTTGTGAAGGTTTTTTTGAGACATAATTAATATACCAAGTTTGATATTTTCCCTTGTAACTATATCATATAATATAACACCACGTGAAGGTTTCGTATTATTTGGGTCGTTTTTTATTTTCTTATGCCCGTTTTAAACTATATATAATATTTTATATTTCACTTATTTTTTAAGAAAAATGTGTAATATTTAAGTGTAGATAGATAGATCTTATTTTTCTGCAAATTTTGATATATTATTTGTATTTTTCTAAATTAGAATGATTTAGTTATGATTTTTCAAAGTTTAATGAGATAAAAGGAAAAATAGCTACGCCGAGGGCAGCTGTCGGCGTAGCGTAGGCTACGTCGAGGGCAATTCTACTCCGACGGCTGTTTGGGGAAGGGCTGACCTGGTTATGGTCTACGCCGACGGCCCTGACGTTTGACCGTCGGTGTAGCCATCCATTCTTGTAGTGCATCAGAAACTTAGAACACAGCTACATTTAGAACGCAGAGCTTACCGGTGGCGGCGTGAACTGATAGCCCACCTGAAGAAGAAAGGAGCCACGCCGACAAATGGTGCAGGACAACGACGGCCATGACGTGCTTCACAGGCCGGGTACGGTGGGAGCCTAGCTCAGACATGACGATGAAGATCAACACAAATAAACAACGAAAAAGAACAAACATTTAAGGTGTTATTTGCAAAAAAAAAGTTTACATCACAAAACTAACGGTAGCCGTCACGGTGTGACCAAAACGCTCGCGGTTTGCAATTTGTAAATTCGCTCTTAAACCTGGCAAGTGCATAGACCAAATTTCACGTTATTCTCTTAAAGCAAGACTTTATCTTGGGGTATGCAAATCGATCGACGAAGAAGTACAGTACGACTTAGCGCCTAGTCTGCCGTACATGAATTCAGACGAAGTTCAACTGCAGTTCAACTCTTTAAGACGAGAATCCAGAAATAGTCCACCTTTGGACGGCGGAACGAAAGGAATTCAGACAATGTCATGCCCTCATCGCCTACTCCGTGTTGGGCTCGTCGATGATCTCGGTCTTCTTCTTGACGTTCTCGGCCCCCTCGGTGTTCGCCCTTGGAGCGAGCGCGCTGCTGGTGCCGTCGACGATTCGGCTGGGCGGTGCCGTTGCCACTGCCTCCTTGACGATCTTGGCCCCTGGGTGTTTGATGCTGGCGTCGGTGGCGTTTCGTTTGGGCGGCATCGTTGCCACCGCCTCCTTGATGATCTTGGCGCGCCTCGATTCTGTCGCCGGAGTTGTTGCGGGCGTCGAGAGCGTTCGCTGGGAGCGATGCCGTTGTCACCGGCCTCCCGCTTCTTGACGTCGATGGGAAGCTCCTTGCTACCCGAGGTTGACGCATCATCGGAGGCTTGTGAGGATATTGGGTCAAGCTCTCGTCCACCTTTTCGAGCTGAGGACTTGCCCGTGTCCAAGGTCTCGTGCACTGGATGAGGTTGGCCTCTGGTGCTGCTTGTGCGGCGGTCGTGAAGCGGAGGCTTCATTAAGCAGTGGCGGTACTTGTTCTCGGACACCTTCCGCACAAAGAGAAGTACCAGAATCCGGAGGAGAAGGCCCGGCAACATTATGTACCTGCAGGAATCAGATTGATCGAACACGGAGGATGGATATTAGTGCATCGTCGGTCAATTCAACTCGTGTCTAGTCAGAAATCAAATACATATGTAGTCTACATAATTTAATTTACCGCCATTGGTATGTTCCATATATCCAGCCCCCTGGCAAACCACGCGATACCATTGATGACCGAGAAAACTGAGATGCCCCAATGGGGAAGGAGGTCACGTGTCCTCGGCTCGGTCTACAATTATTAACACATGCATAACCGATCGACATTATGCAAATCGTAACAGAGCTAGCGTTCCAACAAACAGAAAAACAAAGAGTATATATTGCAGAGAGGCATTATGTATGATACTAATAAGCAAGCAAAGCAGCAAATAATTAATGGTAGTACTCAAGAGAGCAAGGGCATCATCATGTAATGTATCCATTCTAAGCAAGCAATGTTAGTAGTAGTCAGCGGAGCAGAGGCATGCATTATGTAAATGTATCCATTCTAAGCAAGCAAAGCAGGGAATTTTAGTAGTCAGCGGAGAGGCCGAGAGGCATTATGCATCCCATTCTAAGCAAGCATGCATGCAGAAGCAGCAATTGTTAGAACGACTAAACAGAGCAGCAGCATTATGCGGAAGTAATGCGTTTGAACAAGAAAAACCGAATACCATGTAAGGTGATGAACCACGAACGAATGTCGCGCAATACCGGACAACGTGCGGCAACATGAAGAGCTCCAACGAATGAGGCGTAAGGCCGACTTGGGAAGGCCTAGGCGCTCGCCCTGGTGCACAGCACAGCGTAGGTCACAAGGTTCCGCGATGCGGAAGGAGCCACATATGCCGTTCAGCCACATCGCCTCGGGGCTCGCCTGGATCCTGCCGAAGGAGAACCACGCGGCGTGGGCCAAGAGTGCCGCCACGATACTGTTATATGTTGATCCAAATTCTACAAAGTATAGGCCAACTTCTGACGAGTGGAGCGAGGCCCGTCGCCGGGAGGCTTGGGCCGAGTGTATGGGGTCCGTCCCGTAAGACTTCTATTGGTGGTGCTAATTATATGCTTACTATTATTGATGATTACTCAAGAAAGGTGTGGCCTTATTTTCTAAAGCATAAATCTGATGTTTTTGATGCTTTTAAGAAGTGGAAAGTTATGGTTGAAAAACAGACTGAGAAGAAGGTAAAGGTACTACGTCGACAATGGTATGGAATTCTGTTCTAATGAGTTTGAGGAGTTTTGCGATGCGATGGCATGATCGGGCATCACACCATCCCATATACTCCTCGTGAGAATGGCGTGGCGAACGCATGAACAGAACCATCATCTCGAGGGCTCGTTGTATGTTGTCTAATGCAGTATGCATAGGCGTTTACTGAAGCAGCCAACACAGCGTGTTACCTCATCAACAGGTCACCTTCTATTCCACTTGAAGAAAACTCCTATTGAGGTATGGTCAGTTCACTGATTATTCACGATTGAGAGTTTTTGGTTTGCTTATGCTCATGTTGATAATGGAAAGTTAGAGCCTAGAGCTGTCAAGTGCATATTCCTTGGTTATGGTTCAGGAGTTAAGGCATATAAACTATGGAACCACGAAACAAAAAGATTTTGTTGAGTAGGAACGTTGTTTTCAATGAATCCGTTATGTATCATGACAGCTTGCCATCGATCCCTCTCCTGTTGCTATTGGAGAGGAGGAGTTAAATGCGGTGGAGCACTGCAGAAACTGTTGATAATAATGCTTTGTTGATGATACTCATGAGGAAAATATTGATGATGATGTTGTTCAGCACTCACCTACCATTTTGCAGCAGCCATAGGAATCTATTGCTGCTGATAGACAGAGGCGTAACATAGTTCCACCTCGTCGTTTGATTGAAGAGTGTAATCTTGCTCATTATGCTTTGAGTTGTCTGAGCAGTGGAGCGATTACGAACCTGCTACATATAATGAAGCCATTGCATCCGTTGACCGCGAGAAGTGGGTATCTTCTAAGAAGAGATGCAATCGCTTGAAAAAATGGCACATGGGATGTTGTGCTTGCCTAAACAAAAGAAGGCGGTCGCTGCAAGTGGATCTTCAAGAAAAAGGAAGGTCTATCTCCCAAAGAGCCTTCAAGGTACAAGGCAAGGTTAGTAGCAAAAGGGTTCAGCCGATTCGGTATTGATTACAATGATGTGTTCTCTCCGGTTGTGAAGCATAGTTCCATTCGTACTTTCTTTAGTATTGTGGCTATCGTGATCTTGAGCTTGAGCGATTAGATGTCAAGACGCTTTTACGCATGGAGAGCTTGATGAGGAAATATACATGGACCAACGGAAGGGTTCATAGTGCACAGTAAAGAGGATTTTGTGTGCAAATTAAAGAAGTCTCTTTATGGCTTAAAGCAATCTCAACAGTGGTATAAAAGGTTTGATTCATTTATGATCTCACATGGTTTTGAGAGGTCTAAATATGATAGTTGTGTTTATATCAAGTTTGTTGATGGGTCACCTATATACTTGCTGCTATATGTTGATGATATGTTAATTGCTGCCAAGGGCATGAAAGAAATCACTACTTTGAAGGCACACCTAAGTAGTGAGTTTGAGATGAAGGATCTTGGTGCTGCTAAGAAGATCTTAGGTATGGAAATTACCCGAGATAGAAAATCTGGTTTGTTATTTCTTAGTCAGCAAAGTTACATTAAGAAAGTTCTTCATCGTTTTAATATGGATGGTGCCAACTCAGTTAGTACTCCTATTGCTCCTCACTTTAAATTGTCAGTTTCTCAATGTCCTACTACTGATGAAGAGTTTGAGTACATGTCAAAGGTGTCGTATTCTAGTGCTGTTGGTTCTTTGATGTATGCCATGGTTTGTTCTCGTCCTGATTTATCATATGCTATGAGTTTGATAAGTAGATACATGGCTAATCCTGGTAAAGAACATTGGAAGGCTGTTCAGTGGGTTTTCAGGTACCTTCTTGGCACTTCCAATGCTTGTTTGAAGTTTGGCAGGACCGGTGAGGGACTCGTTGGCTATGTGGATTCAGATTTTGCTGCCGATTTGGATAAGAGAAGATCCCTCACAGGTTATGTGTTTAATGTTGGAGGTTGTCTTTGTTTGGAAGGCTACATTGCAGGCTGTTGTTGCACAATCTACTACTGAAGCTGAATACATGGCTATTGCTGAAGCTTGCAAAGAATCTGTTTGGTTGAAAGGTTTGTTTGCTGAGCTTTGTGAAGATGATTCTTGCATTACTTTTTTTTGTGACAGTCAAAGTGCCATATACCTTACAAAAGATCAGATGTTCCATGAGAGAACTAAGCACATTGATGTCAAGTACCATTTTGTTAGAGACATTGTTGCTCAAGGTAAATTAAAGGTATGCAAGATCAGCACTCATGATAATCCTGCTGATATGATGACTAAACCTGTTCCTGTTGCTAAGTTTGAGCTTTGCTCGAACTTAGTTGGTTTAACTGATTAGCCCAAGTGGCTATTGGCGTCGAAAGTATTTGCTTTGTTTGTTCAGGGAGATGGTTGTTGTTGATGCTACAAGGAGGAATTTGTCTCAAGGTGGAGTTTGTTATATGTTGATCCAAATTCTACAAAGTATAGGCCAACTTCTGACGAGTGGAGCGAGGCCCGTCGCCGGGAGGCTTGGGCCGAGTGTAAACCCCTTGTAAGCCGCCGGTTGGGAGAGTTGCATCTGTGAAATCCCCGGCGTTTGTAAACACTCCTCGATATAGTGAAGTTTCGCTGGCTGGCGCCCGTGGTTTTTCCTCTCTTTGTTGGAGAGGTTTTCCACGTTAAATCTGTGTCTTCTTGCTGTGTTTTTCGTTTTCGTTCTTCGTTATCTTCTTGTCGTGATTGTAACAGATACCATCCGGACGCCGGTCGCCCGGTCCAAGCGCCTTGCGCCTCCATGACGCGTAGGACGGGACCCTGCATGCATACATGAACCGTAATCATATATATAAGTCTCTCCATGCATGACAATATATACGTCGTCGTGTGATAGCTGCCCATTCCAGATTGCAAGCACGCTGCTTACATTGACAACAAGGAATTGACCCCAGCCGTGACATAGCAAGCTTTGGTGAAAATCTGTCCCATGGTTAGTATACGGCGATGAGGATCCTCAACTCCTGATGCAGAAAGATCGATAACTAGAACCAACTAGTACTACAAATTTAGCATGCATGCATGCACCAGAGCGGATAATAAATCTCGGCAAAATGGAAGCGAAACACAGTAGACGATAGTTGCATGGAGCAGCCCACGGACGACAGATCTGTAATTCTGTATCCAGAAGTCTCTAACATACGCGTAGTGTCCGAGCAAATAAAACGAAACGAAACACATACTACAAAGGAATCGATCGGAATCAATCGGAACCACCAACAGGAGCAGGAGCAGGAGCAGCTCTGGATCGATACATCTTTTGCAACAAACAAGAGGCAATAAGGAACGAACAACACTAGTTGCTTCCCAAGCAGATCGATCTGTATCCAACTCGATCACTCGAGTACATGCATGCATGCATCCATGCGCGCGTTCAACCGGATGGAATGAAAATCCATGGATCGAAACCGGCGCTGGCTAGCATCAAGCAGCACATAAGCAAGGTCGTCACGTACGGTCACCACGCCTCAACTCAAACAGATTGCAACACGAGAACCAGCGTACAAGTCTGAACCCAGAGATGGGACTTGGGAGGTGGTGGTAGCAAATCGAAGAAAAAATATCCATGAATCGGGGCCAGATTGCAGCAACGACAACAAGCACATACACGCTAGACATCCACCTCGCGGTCGAGGACACGCACGCTCGTTCGAGATGGATATATATTATTGGATCCGAACCACACCTCACACAGCCTGCAAAGTAACTCGCGCTGATTTAGATCAGGACGCGCTCATGCACGTATATACACAAGCTAAATCAACATGGAACCCAAAAGAAAAAACAATCAATCGTCGCCAGCAGATAGCAACAAAACCAAGTCTAGAACTTGCAACTCTCTCACCAAATGCTAGCTTTCCACTAGATGGTGCTGGCAAATTGAAAAAAAAAATGAATTAATCGGGGCCAGATCGATTGCAGCAACGACAACAATGCAAGTAAGTACATAGACGCTGAACATCAACCTTACTAGAGGGAGGTAGCAAATAAATCGAGCGAGGACACGATGGATCGAGATGGATTTCACTGCTGGATCCGAAAAACCGCCTCACACAGAAACGCGCTGATTGTATCCAGGACGCCGCTTATGCACGTACGCGGGTGTGGAATCAACGAAATGGAACCCCCAAAAAAACCATCAATCGGACCCAGATTGCAACAACAAGCAGTCCACAACCTACAAATCACCAAACGCTTTCTACCAGATCCAAGAGAGAATCGGATCAGAACCACACCTCACACAACAAGTAGTGATCGACTCGCATGAGTAATTAACCTGCAGGACATGGAGAGGGAGGAGTTGATCTACTTACTTGGGAAGGAAGAAGAAGATGAGGAGGACGGCGATGAGATGAACCTTTGCGTGGCACCGTGTGCCGCTGCGCGCGGCAGCGGAGGGAGGGAGGGGTGCGTGGGTGAGGCGACGGAATGGCCGGCCACGGCCAGGGTGCACTTTTAAAGCACTGCGTCTTGTTCGAGGCGAAACAAATCTCTCTGTACACGCTCGGTCTACGCTCCCGCAGAGGCTAGTACATCGCTGACAAGCTGTCCCCACTATCCCAAGGCCCACCGGCCAGTCTCAAGCTGCCTGCTCAGTCTTGCGTGAGAAAAGTATCCAGCCACTGTAGCCGTCACCCTGGCATTTCGAAGGCCGGTCCAGCCGGCTACCTTGCGGCCGCGTTGTTTCCTCACTGAGTTGCTGTCCCCACTAGCACCTAGGCCCACCCGTCTGTGTCACGATGCTGGCTGCTTCTCGCGTGAGCAAAATTTCCACTTACTGTAGCCGTCGCCCTGCCATTTGCCAGCTAAAAGCAATCGCTATCCGCCTACGTCACGTCGTACTGCCGATGACCGTTTGGACGGCCACGGATATTCCTTTCCCCTCATCCGACGGCCCGGACGCCTCCCAACTGGGCGTCAGTTGCATGCACTGCAGCTTTCATTGCCTCAGCGGACGCCTCTAAATTAATAGACCGTCATATTCAAATTTACCTTTCCCAATTGCATTGCTTCGCGTGCTTTTCGTCGTAAACTGTACTGCGTTTGTGCTGCACATATATGTAAAACCAAGTAAAAGTTGTTTAGATATATCTTTTTCACAAACTTAAAACATCTTATATTTCCAAACGGAGAGAGTATGTAGTAGTATGAGCATATGTTCTTGCTTCGAATTGTCTCCCTTTGTCTCAAACATCCAAATTCACGGCATCATGTGTAAGAAATTGACCCACATGAAACAAAATTTACTAATAGTACTAGTAATGAATGTAGCGTATGACTTAAATGACATAAAATTTTCTTAATTAGGCATTTGTAAGGAAGGGAATAATCTGCGAAGAGGTTAAATTAGATTGATTAATTAATCACATGATGAATTTTTCTTATTACTATATATCAATAAAAAGCTAACAATACACATACTCCTTATTTGCGACATAACTCATGTTTCATGTAAAATTTCAATTACTACCTACTCCAAGTTAGTACTTAGAGAAGTACACACTCTTTTTTCTTACTTGCGCCAACATAGCCTTTCTCCATGTATTTTCTTTGTCTTGGGATTTAAGTATTTACTAGTAAAACCTTTTGCCTAGACCTTTTGAGGACCGTGTAAACCCCAATACTTCTTTCATGTATATGGCCATATTATGCATGTGTCTACAATAAATAAGTAAATTCAATAATCCATGAGAAATGAGCATGGCTTTGGAAATACTAGGGGCCGGCGGTCCTAAATTATGGGAGCCGGCTAGGATAAAGAAATGAGAACATCCATTTTGAATTTTGTCCACCTCCCATATTGTTAACTTTCCATTTACAGAGAACGTCTCTCTTTTCTATAACTTCCAGAAATTCCACTATCCACTTTCCTTGTATTTGGACCGTACTTTAAGAATTAAGGAATTTTGGAAAAAAAATCCAAACTTATGAATTTTTAGACCCTTTAGAATTTTAAACTTTGAGATTGCAAACTGCCAAATATTACAAACTTCCGAAGTTTCTATCCTTTTAATAAGTTAGCATCCAAAATTTTAAATTTCCAAAAAATTGAACTTCATGTATTTTAAACTTTGAAATTTCAAAAATCTCAAAAGTATTTTTTAGACTTAAACTCTTCACAATTTAGAACTTTTGGGGATTTTTATCGTTTAGAGAAAATCAGAAAAGGAAACACACTAGAGAGAAGATAGATAGCGGGGAGAGAGAAGATGATGCACGTTGTGTGGTCCTATTCTGTCTTGGATTGGCGTGATCCATAAGCCCTCTAGAATAGTACGTTTTTTTTTGCAAGATGAATATGTAGTACGTTTATTAAATCCAGGGTGGTCAGGGAGTATTAAATTTGTATTTTTAACCTTGCAGTAAAACAAAAAATACAAGAAAAACATATGATAAAAAATTAGTGGACAAATCTGATCTTTAATTTCTACTGAACCTAGCCCCTCTACATGTAACGGCCTTGTAGCCGACGGCTTTCTATATGGCGACGGCTTTTTATCAGCACCATCGACATATAGGTCATCATATGCCTAGTGCCTATTTTTATTGACTTCAAAAAATGACAGAGGAGGGATATCTCTCGGCACATAACCATGCCACAATAAGTGTGCAGGCTATGTTAGAAGAACCTTGTAGCAACAGCAGTAAACTTTCATGGTGTTGCCTCTGAGTCGCTGTCATGCGGGCCCACGGTCATTAGGTTATGTAATATGAGACCGGCCGACATGCGTCTTTTTTTGTTCGCTAGACTTTAGTTCACAGTGATTTGCGGTGACGTGATAGTCGAGACTATTCGATCGGTTTGTAGACACCAAAAACTATGTAATCGACCATTTATTATGTTTGAATGTATCAATCTGTCTAGGGACGTGTTTGGGGGTTATGGCTGGGAGCGGCGTCTCCCTATTTGACTTAAGCGTCGGCGCCCCCCGTAAGGCTATCCGCCGGACACCATATTGGGGGATGAGTGGAGACGCTCTAAGGGCATCTCCACCGGGTGACCCAAACGGTTGACCGAAATGATCTGTTTCCGTCCGTTTGATCAGGCCGCAATCGCTTTTGGGTCGGGTCCGGATGACAGGGTAATTTCCCCTATGTGTGTTTTTGGTGATTAATGACAATCCCTATGGACTAATGTTTTCATTAAGTTTTATATAAAGGTATATTCCATAGGTCATGCGTGTAGTCCATGTGTTGGATTCAAGTATGGATGCCATGAAGATAAAAATATACCTTGAGTATTGGCATCAAAATCATCGAGTTGAAGAGAAGAATATGATATGATCAAAATCTTGAGAGTGTGATCTCAATAGAAGAATTCAAGATATGGCTCTAAGTTGGTATCATGATAGACTCATTAGTTGAGCTATGGTTGACTAAGATTTAGAGCATGTAATCAAATGAAGAGTTCCTTATGTACCTCAAGATATTAAGATGGAGCACGAGAAGATACTTGGTTGACCAATACAAAGAGTGAAGAGTGATTTCAAGTTGGTCAACACATGAAGCATAAAGAATGTACCACATGGTCTTGTGGTATGGTAAGCCTTGTCAATTATGCATCATGAACTAACCCATTATATATTTGCCTTTGCGTTTTCTATACGGGACAGGTATCTTTCCATGGGCATGCTTCAAAAATGAAGATATTATATAGCCCATGAGAGGATGACATCAAGTGGTGATCGTCATCAAGGTTGAGAAGGGCAAGTTCAAGATAAGCATCTCGAGAAGATCATTTGCTTGAAGCTTGCCGTCCATATTGGTGATAATGGACATGTGAAGACATGTATTAATGAAGCTATCCCATAGTGGTGTATGGGGAGCAAATTAGGAGTCTTCACGAAGCAACAATGATCAAGTGTTGCATTAGACCGGTGGAGCTTGAAGCGTTGTCATCAGGATCAAGCGGTATGCGCAAGGCAAAGGTATGTCCTTGATAGGTTTTCCTTTTACCGGTCTCAAGGTGGTTGTTGGGAGACCAGGTTATAGGATAGATAGCCTCACTATCAAGAGGGGCTTTCGGTTGTGTAAATTGATCACATCGTCATAGGGAGCTCAATCCTTTGCATACTTTGCATCTTCCTATTTTGTTTCTTCTTGGTGTTTACCCATGTGAGGTTCTTGAGCTTGTTGCTAGCTCTTCAACAAGCCCAAGTTCATCGAAAACGGAATTCGTATGCATCTTCTATGGCGTTTTCGAGTTTGACGGTTTTATCGGTTCTTATTTAGGGAGGCTTCTTACCTTTCTTCATTTGGTTATATCCTCCTTTGTTGGGATATTATGTTTCTCTGCACAATCTTGTAGATCTTGTTGTCCTCGTCAAAACAAGCCCAAGATCATCGAAATCGGAGTCCGGATGCAAAAGTTATTGCGTTTTTCGTGAAGCCTGTTTCATCCCGGTTGTGGATTCGGTTCAACCGGCTCCTAGACCGTGTGGTCCGGTGCCAGGACCGGAAAACAGGATCTGAAACCGGGATTTTCGGTTTTTCTATACCGAGTCTATCCGAGACTGTGTACTGACCCTAATTCCGTTTTTAAGTTCGGTTTTCCAGTCCAGGAACCGGACCGTCCGGTTCTGGAGCCGGTCCAACCGAACTTTCAACCGAGTTCGCACAGATTTCTTCCAACGGCCATATTTGCTTTCCACTATAAAAGGGGGTTCTTCCCCCAACGTTTAAGGGTGTTCTTGACCACGAAATTGACCTCCATTGTTGAACCTCTTGAGCTTGCTTCCTCCCCCTTCCCTCCTATGATTCTTGCATCTTTTTTAGGGCTTTAGCAGAGGCGATCTAGATCTACAATCCCAACCTATCAATTCCTCCTCTAAGTGGGGAACCCATTGGATCTAGATCTTGGAGTCATTGGTTGACTTCCACCATTGTTCTTCCTCTCTAATTCCTCCCTAGCACTTGTTGCTTTGGTGGGATTTGAGAGTGAAGGATTTGAGCACCCTTGGTGGTCTTGCTTTGCATTCTTGCATAAGTGTTGAGCTCTCCATTACGATTTGTTCGAGTGAGAGACCGTGAGCTTGTTACTCTTGGAGGGTGACCTCCTAGTTGGATTGGCGGTTGGTGCCGCGGTGTTCTCTTCGTGGAAGATTGTGAAGAGACCCGGGCTTATCCTTCTTGGAGCTTGTGAAGTGGTTATGGAGCTTGCCATCTCCGGAGTGGAGGAAAAGCTAGCCATAAGGAAAGGGCCTATTCCTTCGTGGGATAGACTCGGAGAAGAAGGTGAGCCTTTGTGGCGCGTGAGGAATCCTTCGTGGAACCTCACACCTCTCCAATGTGACGTAGCCCCCTTCCCAAAGGTGGTGAACACGGGAATACATCTTCGTCTCCGCGTGCCTCGGTTATCTCTATATCCGAGCTTACTTTCCTTATGATAGCCATCAAGCTTGAAGTACTTATATTTTGCTTATCACCTGTGGTATATTTATCTTGTGCTATCTTGCTTAGCTTAATTTGTTGTTGGTGCACTTAGTTGAGCCTAGTGTATTTAGGTTTTGTGCTTATAAAATAAACGTTAGTTTAATTCCGCATTCTATCAAGCCAAAACCGTACTAGTTTTGAAATTGCCTATTCACCCCCCCCCCCTCTAGGCGGCATCTCTATCCTTTCAATTGGTATCATAGCAAGGTCTCTCCTTGTTTAGGCTTCACCGCCTAGAGTGCAAAGATGTCTGCTAGTAGTATAGTGCACAATGACACAATTATCTTTGATGGCACAAATTATGCTTTGTGGAGAAATTACTTGCTTTGTAATCTTCGGACCTTGTGTCCAAATATTGAGCGATTTCTAGATGTAGGTTTTTCTCCTCCTATGGATCCTCAAAATCTATCTTCAGAGGATGAGAAAAATTTACATCTCGAAGCTCAAGTATCTAATGAGCTTATTTTCTCTTTGAGCCCCACAGTTAGTTTGTCCTTGACGATTGTAAAGCGCAAGTCGTCTCATGAGAATTGGACCAAGCTTAAAGAAATATTTGGTGGTTCCATTTCTAATATTGTCGGTGGTTTCTCCAAGGAGATCTCGGTTCCTTCACATCATGAAGAGCTCCAAGTTGCTTCCACCTCCAGCCGCGATGAGTTCTCATCTTCACCCACTTCACCAATGTGTGGCAAGACACAAGGTAAAGATATGGTGAGTGGTGTTGGGAATTGCAATGTTGATATTATGCTCGCTAATGATGATCCTTCATCTATATCCCATTGCAATGTTTCTTCTTTGGACTTAAGCACTTCTTGCAACAATAATGCTATATCCCCTTGTGGTGCTAGTCCTTGTATATCATCTAGAAATAATTTGAGTACTAGTGTAGATGATATGCTTGATTTGCCTTGTTCCCATGAACAAAATGCTTCTATTTCCTCTAGTTGTTTATCTACCAATGTAGAGGAAATCAAACATTCTATGGAGCAAGAAATTATCATGAATGAAGATTCAAGAATATCCTCATCTTCATCCTCACGTGCTCACATGTGCCTTATGGCAAGAGGATCAAAGGTATCTCCTACTTTGGATCCCAATATATCTTGTAAAGATAATAGCAATGATAATGATGATAGTGATGATGAAATTGATGAGGATACTAGTGCTCTCTTGCTTGAGTTGACTTTTTTGTGTACCTCTCTTCGTGGTAATAATAAGGCCATTAGTTGTCTCAAACACATTATGGACACCATAACTAAACAAACGGGAACCATAGAGGAGTTGGATTTCCAACTTGATGATGGGAGTCGGAGATTCAATCTCCTTAAGCAAGAGCTTGCCGAGGAGAAGCACACTAATTGTCTCCTCACACAAAAAATTGAATCTTATGAGCTTGAAAAGGAAAATTCTATTAATGATGCTTGTGCTACTAACTCTACTTCTTGTGAAGCATCTATCCTAAAGGAGAATGTTGAGCTAAGGGCTCAACTTGAGTTGCTAACTAGCAAGTATAGGAAATTGGAAGAAAGTCATGAAAAGCTCTCGGGCTCTCATAATGATATTCTAGTCTCTTATGATGGGCTAAAGTTAGATCGTGAGGCAAGTATTACTAAGGTAACATCTTGTGAGCCTCTTTGGACATTAGCACAACTTCTACTCAAAATGCTATTTTGCC
The DNA here is from genome assembly GCA_030063025.1 of Avena longiglumis. Taxonomy (NCBI): domain Eukaryota; kingdom Viridiplantae; phylum Streptophyta; class Magnoliopsida; order Poales; family Poaceae; genus Avena; species Avena longiglumis. Next base: position 29,609,227 of record CP125974.1, read on the forward strand.
ATGTGCTAGTCCTAGTAATTCATCTAGCCATACTATTGATAAACCTTGTGTTGGATTAATTGCTTTGCCTTGTTGCTCTAACAATGAAGCTTCTACTTCCTCTAGTACTTGTATTTATACTAACCATGTAGAGGAAATCAAATATCTCAAGGCCCAAGTCACTTTCTTGAGGAATGACTTGGAAAAGAGTCATGAAGGGAAATCCACACTCGATAATATCTTGAGTGTGCCAAAATCCCCTAATGATAAAAGTGGACTTGGATTCAACTCCAATAACAAGAACAAGTCCAATACAAACAAGAAGAAGGGCCAAAACCAAGTCAAGAATTCGGCCAAGATTATTTGCTTCAAGTGCAAGGTTGAAGGACATCATGTAAGATCTTGTCCATTGAAGAAAAAGCACTTGAGTGAGAAGCAACAAGGGAAGCGGCCACAAGCTCATGTTCAAGCCCAAGTTGAAGTGAGGCCACTTCCGAAGAAGAATCAAGATAATGCTCCCCAAGCCAAGAAATCAACAAAGAAGAGAAATGGGAGCACTTATTGCTACATATGTCGTGTGAAGGGGCACTTTGCCTCTTCATGTTCAAACGGTACCTTATCTAACCCTATCATTGTTGATGATGATTATTCTCTTAGGAAGGATAAGGATGGCAATGTGTTTTCCAAGTTTGTTGGAACTCAAAGTGGTGTCAAGAAAAGAACCATTTGGGTTGCCAAGCCTATTGTGACTAACCTCTTAGGACCCAACTTGGTTGGGGACCAACTAGCTCAAACTTGATCAATAGGTGTTTATGGAGGGCATTGGAGACTTGGCTAACTCATGAATAATTAAGGGGTCTCCATATGTTATATTTGATCAAGCCAAGTCCTTTGGATTATTATTTCCCTATCTTATATCCAATGTGCCTCTTCGCGGTAACTTGTACTTAACTCATTTATATTGTAAGTTACTTGCCCCTTTACATGTTTTGGTTCTGTACCAAGTATGTTTGTATTTGGTGTGCCTCATGCTTGATTATTTTGTGTATTCAAGTATGTCTAGGTGTTTGGCACATCAGTTACTCGTGTGTTTTATTTTGAGCCTCTAATGCATCTTGATGATATCTTATTTGGCTCTTTTTGAGTGGTTAATGGAACATCCCATTTTGGGGGAGTAATATGCCTTGTGCACCTCTCAAACCTTAAAATGTGTGTATGTGAGTACTACCACTTAGTATTGATATTGCAAGCTTATCTAGTCACTATGTGGTGTGCCATACTCATGAGAAATTCAAATTCTAAATGTCCATTAATTCTCTCTAGTTGAGGTTGCTTTGCCTCTTATTAAGAAAAAATGAATATCACATTATGGGGGAGTAATATACTTATTTTGCATATCACAATCCTAGGAAATGTGAACATATGAGGTAGTGCCACTTAGAGTTAATATTGTTGATTATCTTGTTTCTAGGTGGCATGTTGGCTCAAACAAGGTCCTATTTTTGTTAGAAGCTTTTATTGCTCGACTTTTGGTCTTTGTTTGAGTAAGAAATTCTTGGTGCGGTCTTTCTCAAATACATATCTCTATATCTTATTTGGGATACCATTTGCTTCAAGTTATTCTAATCATTGCTTTGCATGATTTGTGACTAGTTGAAGCTATCAAGAATCTCTATCATTGCATAGTGCTTAATCTTTTTATTTCTATCCTATGCTTTTTATTGTGAAGATTTATCTTTAATATTCGTGCAATATACCACCGGAAATCTATTCCAATACACTCATTGTCTTTGACAATTGATATACTTGTGTGTGGTATCATTTGTGGATCATCTTCACTTTGGAGTTAACCTCTTATTGCCTTATTTTATTTCCAAAACTTTGGTGTGGCTCCCATTGTCTTCCTTGGCTTTTGAAAATATCCTTGATGATGTTTTTGATTATTATCAAATGTGTTTTAGTGGAAGACAAACCTTTTCTTCTCGGAACCTTGTGCCATTGTGAAAAGTGTTAAGGGTTTGATTTATTTGTTGAAACCTTGCTCTTTTGGGAGTTTGTTATCTCATTCTTTATTCTCTATTTTATTTTCTTGAATGAGATAAATCTTTGAGCATTTGTGTTCTTATTTCATATTTCATGCTTAATAGTTTTTGCTCGGTTCATTTGTTGAACTTTGTTGAACAAATCTTGTGTTGATTTGATTCTTTGATATAGTTTGGACAACAAATGTGTTTTGTCACACCTTGTATGCCTTCTTGAATATTTTTGGTGTTTTGTCCAAAGTATATCTTCGTTGGATCTTGAAATCCTCGCGCATACATGTTTAATAAATGTATATCTTATGTCATGTTTTGCTTTCTTTGATCCAATATATAGGGTATACTCCATCAAATCCTTAAACGGCTAAGATGTGCATGAAATTCAAATTTCATCTCTAAATATGCACATATTTTTATGGAGTGTATCCTATGTGTTTTGGTTATTCTAACCACTTTGGACCCAATAAGTTTGGGGACCAAGATGTACTTGAATGTTGTTTTAGGTACATTTAAGATGAAATGGATGCTTGTCTCGTCTATAAAGAAAGTTGTCACCACATGATAATTTGAGCCAAGCTAGGATGATCTAAAAAGTCTTATCTACTACATCATACCATTGCTATCTCGGTAACAAGTATCTTATTCATGCATACCATTCTTCCATCCAATATCTTGTTGGTTGCATCTTGGCATGAATTTATTTGTTTGTAAATGTTCGATTCTTGCAATTATCTTTGAAAGACTTTTGTATCCTTATTGCTTATGTGAGTAATTTGAGATGATGCATATAATGGGGAGTATATAAAATCATGTTCATGATTCACCAATTCCAAATATGCCTTCTATCAATTTATTGCATATCAACTCCTCAAGGTACTCTCATGTGCAATATTGTTGAAATTGCATTGAATCATTCCTTTTGATACTTGTTGCCTTTCTCAAAGTATCCCAACTAGCATTAGTTCCCTTAGTGTTAGTTGTGATGGTTTTGAGATTTCTTTTGTTTTTATTTGGTGAAGTTCATTGATATACCATAAGATAAAATAGATCCATGGGCTATATATGCACTTAAGAAAAATATCCTTTTTGGTATATCTTATGACTTCCGCTTGGATATCATGTATTCTTTTTATTAACCTCTTATGTGTGGATGTTTCTTTTTGGATTATTCTCATGTTTTTCCCTTAGAAACTTATATACATGAGAGTGTTAATCTCTCGCCTTGATACGCTCGCTCTTTTCTGACCATCACACTTATCCTCTTGATTTTTAATGGTTTTGGTAAGGTCTTGATTTGTGAGTGCTTGGTTTACTTTTATTGCGTATTCACACACTCATATATCATATTTGGTTTCTTTTGGACTTAAGTTTGTCTTGACAAGTGTATTGGTTTATATCTAATCCTTGTATATTGGTTGTGTTCTAAATAATATAGAGGGAGTGAGGATTCCATGTTTGTTCATATTGTATTCAAATGAAACAACTAATTTATGCACGAACCTTGGGGAGCTTCCTTATTTCACTAAGAGCACTATTTGTCCATTTGATTATTTGGATCTATTGATTGCTTGCTTCATCCGTTGAAGTTTCTTCACCTTGTTATCCTTTTAGCAATCCTTGATCCTCAATATAGTTTGATTTCCTCCAAGTGTTCATCATTGTATATGCGCATGTGATTTCACTCATATTACGAGTAATGCACACCTTGTGTAGGAACTCATACTATATTGTCCATTTTGGCACTTTTTGTCAATGGGGGAGAAGTTTAGAGGGTTTTAAGGGAAATGTTTTTCTACTTAAGATTGGTTTGTTCTTAAGTGTTTGCCTTTCATGCAATTCATCTTTGTTATGTTTTGCATAGTTGTATATATAGTGGAAACTCTCCCAAAGGTTATGCTTGACAATGTATGCAATGAAATTCAAGATCATCACACGTGCATATATTGTGGGGGAGTTTGCTCTATATATGTTGGTTCTACTCACATCTCCTGCATTAGTTGTAGTTTATGTGAGTAGAATTGGTTTTGATATGGGATAGTATCTTTGTGCTACTTAACCATATCAAATACAACCTCTTGTATACAACTTATTCTTGGATAAGCTGCGTACTTGTTTCTAATATTCATTATATAAACCCTCTTGTTGTGATTTTCATCAATTACCAAAATGGGGGAGATTGAAAGGGTAATTTCCCCTATGTGTGGTTTTGGTGATTAATGACAATCCCTATGGACTAATGTTTTCATTGAGTTTTATATGAAGGTATATTCCATAGGTCATGCGTGTAGTGCATGTGTTGGATTCAAGTATGGATGCCATGAAGATAAAGATATACCTTGAGTATTGGCATCAAAATCATCGAGTTGAAGAGAAGAATATGATATGATCAAGATCTTGAGAGTGTGATCTCAATAGAAGAATTCAAGATATGGCTCTAAGTTGGTCTCATGATAGCCTCATTAGTTGAGCTATGGTTGACTAAGATTTAGAGCATGTAATCAAATGAAGAGTTCCTTATGTACCTCAAGATATTAAGATGGAGCACGAGAAGATACTTGGTTGACCAATAAAAAGAGTGATTTCAAGTTGGTCAACACATGAAGCATAAAGAATGTACCACATGGTCTTGTGGTATGGTAAGCCTTGTCAATTATGCATCATAAACTAACTCATTATATATTTGCCTTTGCGTTTTCTATACGAGACAGGTATCTTTCCATGGGCATGCTTCAAAAATGAAGATATTATATAGCCCATGAGAGGATGACATCAAGTGGTGATCGTCATCAAGGTTGAGAAGGGCAAGTTCAAGATAAGCATCTCGAGAAGATCATTTGCTTGAAGCTTGCCGTCCATATTGGTGATAATGGACATGTGAAGACATGTATTAATGAAGTTATCCCATAGTGGTGTATGGGGAGCAAATTAGGAGTCTTCACGAAGCAACAATGATCAAGTGTTGCATTCCGGCTTGGGTGGAGCTTGAAGCGTTGTCATCAAGATCAAGCGGTATGCGCAAGTCAAAGGTATGGCCTTGCTAGGTTTTCCTTTTACCGGTCTCAAGGTGGTTGTTGGGAGACCGGGTTATAGGATAGATAGCTGCACTATCAAGAGGGGCTTTCAGTTGTGTAACTTGATCACATCGTCATAGGGAGCTCAATCCTTTGCATACTTTGCATCTTCCTATTTTGTTGCTTCTTGGTGTTTACCCATGTGAGGTTCTTGAGCTTGTTGCTAGCTCTTCAACAAGCCCAAGTTCATCGAAAACGGAATTCGTATGCATCTTCTATGGCGTTTTCGAGTTTGACGGTTTTATCGGTTCTTATTTAGGGAGGCTTCTTACCTTTCTTCATTTGGTTATATCCTCCTTTGTTGGGCTATGATGTTTCTCTGCACAATCTTGTAGATCTTGTTGTCCTCGTCAAAACAAGCCCAAGATCATCGAAATCGGAGTCCGGATGCAAAAGTTATTATGCGTTTCGTGAAGCTCGTTTCATCCGGTTGTGGATTCGTTCAACCGGCTCCTCAGACCGTGTGGTCCGTGCAGGACGAAAAGGATCAAACCGGATTTTAGGTTTTTCTATACCGAGTCTATCCGAGACTGTGTACTGACCCTAATTCCGTTTTTAAGTTCGGTTTTCCGGTCCAGGAACCGGACCGTCCGGTTCTGGAGCCGGTCCAACCGAACTTTCAACCGAGTTCGCACAGATTTCTTCCAACAGCCATATTTGCTTTCCACTATAAAAGGGGGTTCTTCCCCCAATGTTTAAGGGTGTTCTTGACCACGAAATTGACCTCCATTGTTGAACCTCTTGAGCTTGCTTCCTCCCCCTTCCCTCCTATGATTCTTGCATCTTTTTGAGGGCTTTGGAAGAGGAGATCTAGATCTACAATCCCCACCAATCAATTCCTCCTCTAAGTGAGGGGAACCCATTGGATCTAGATCTTGGAGTCATCGGTTGACTTCCACCATTGTTCTTCCTCTCTAATTCCTCCCTAGCACTTGTTGCTTTGGTGGGATTTGAGCACCCTTGGTTGTCTTGCTTTGCATTCTTGCATAAGTGTTGAGCTCTCCATTACGATTTGTTCGAGTGAGAGACCGTGAGCTTGTTACTCTTGGAGGGTGACCTCCTAGTTGGCTTGGCGGTTGGTGCCACGGTGTTCTCTTCATGGAAGATTGTGAAGAGACCCGGGCTTCTCCTTCGTGGATCTTGTGAAGTGGTTGTGGAGCTTGCCATCTCCGGAGTGGAGGAAAAGCTAGCCATAAGGAAAGGGCCTATTCCTTCGTGGGATAGACTCGGAGAAGAAGGTGAGCCTTTGTGGCGTGTGAGGAATCCTTCGTGGAACCTCACACCTCTCCAACATGACGTAGCCCCCTTCCCAAAGGTGGTGAACACGGGAATACATCTTCGTCTCCGTGTGCCTCGGTTATCTCTATCCGAGCTTACTTTTGTTGTGATAGCCATCGAGCTTGAAGTACTTATATCTTGCTTATCACTTGTGGTATATTTATCTTGTGCTATCTTGCTTAGCTTAATTTGTTGTTGGTGCACTTAGTTGAGCCTAGTGTATTTAGGTTTTGTGCTTGTAAAACTTTAGTTTAATTCCGCATTCTATCAAGCCAAAACCGTAATAGTTTTGAAATTGCCTATTCACCCCCTTCTAGGCGACATCTCTATTTGGTTTGTGCGGTTGTGCGGTTGCGCCATTACGCTGCAATCATGAGCCGGTGAGTCCTCGATCTGCCTCCTCCCACTCGAAGTTCCACCTCCGCCTCGTCGCTCGTGGCGTTGCGTCGCCCGGAGTTGCGAGGTTTGTGCGTTTTGGGATCGTGGTCGGCCGCCTGCTCAAATTTGTTCCTTTCCTAAAACAACCAATTTGTTCCGCCAAATGAATGGGAGTTCTCTCTAATCCCCGCAGCAGCTGAGTTGAGCTTGAGCATCGGGCCGTGCAATCTATGCACAACTTTTGAGTCGGGGTTCAAAATGGCTGCGGTTCAAGTCAAACTCTCTATGATGAAAATGCTACGTTTGGTCAAACCTGAAAAACTCCCCACGCCACCACATTTCTTGCCTCAATGAGTCGCACAGCCACCGCCGCCGCCAAGACTTCTCCCCACCGCCACTCCTCCTCGCCGCTGGCCGCCGCCGGGATGAGGCCAGCCTCCTTCGCCTGCCACTTTCTCTCGTTCCTCACTGGAGTCCGGCGGCGGCGAGTCATGCCCACTCTCACCTGGCCGTCGGGCGTCCGAGGACGGCAAGCCGCGGCTGGATCTCGTCTGGCTCGGCGCGGGCCATCCTCGCGACCGGGTGGCCTGGAACCCCACTGTGGCTACTTTCTTCAGTAGCGGCTAAAGCCCGCCCTCCTTTCCGGTACGCTGCCGGTTGTCACGGTCGGTTCGTTAAGGGACCCTTTGCCGCCGTAGGGGAGGAAGTGCAGCGTGGATACGGGCTCGTTCGGCGAGAGATGGGTGTTCGCAGGGACAGATGTCGACTGACGGTGGCGGGCATATGTTGTGACGGACGAGAGTTCTGGCCATGTGTGGGTAGGTATTGCAGCGTTCAACGCGATTGGACATCTTGAGTTCGTGAGGCCTCTTGCCGGTGCGAGGCCAGCGGTCATGGATGCCATTTAACATGAGTAGTATATGACAAAAACACGAACATGGTTCAACAAAAGTAACACGAGCCATGATAAGGCAAATTTGATCATAAACATCAACCACAAAAGAGTCATTGGTCCATCGACCATCATTTCATCTCCTTGGTCTCCTTTCATGCCATCTACTCATACACTCATATGTCGAATTTGTTTATCACAAAGACAAAAAGAAATCATCACATACATGGTTTTGCATGAGATTGTTAGTGCTAGACACTTCTCGGTAGACGCACTATGGGGTCAGATCTAGAAGATCTGAGAGGGAGAGAGAGAGAGAGACTACCCATACAGCTTGACAGGTGAACGAGGGATTCCGAGCGAGCGGAGCTGGATCCGCCGTCGTTGGCCATGGGAAAAAGGGCGACGGCGTGAGCGTGGGAGGTTGAGAGCGGTGGCGGCGGAGCTTCCCGTCGGCCTAGTGCGAACCCTAATCGGTGGGTATGTTTGTGGGGGGCTGCGGCGCACGGTGAACCTCGTACCGTGTGCGTCCGGCCCCCCCACCTATTTATATACGATCGCTGAGGGCCCACAACCATGGATAGGGTTGGGCGCCCCCGATTAGGGCGCGATAAGGGACTCCGTTCGGGCCGTTGGGCCCGAACGTGGGAGAGATCTATCCAACATTCTCCCCCTAGATCTCGACTTTACTTTTAACTTTGTACTTTACTTATTTCATCATAGAATGATACATAGAGCATGTTTCATCGTCTCAGCTCAATTGCCGATAGAATCGAATGTACCACTATATACCTTCATGTTCAAACAAATTACATTACTTTTGGGCCTCTTTAGTCCGGAATCATAGGCTTCCGTTAAACCCATGATCGCTATGTGTTCCTTGAACACATTGGGTGGTAAGTTTTCGTTAGGATCCGCAAGCATATCCTTTGTCCTTATATGCTCGAGACTTATAGTTTGATCTGGACTTTGTCCTTCACAACATAATACTTTATATCTATAGACTTTGAAGCATTACTCGACTTGTTGTTGTGAGCATAGAATACCAAGGGCTCGTTGTCACAAGATATCTTTAGTGGCTTTCTTGATGCGATCAACCACTTTCAAGTCGGGTAAGAATTTTTTAACCATAACGCTTTGTCCCATGGCCTCATAACATGTTATAAATTACGCATACATCGTAGATGATGCAACTATCGACTGCTTGGCGCTTCTCCACGAAATAGCACCTCCTGAGAGTAAAGACATACCACATCGTGGACTTTCGGTCGCCTTTATCTCCGCAAAATCTGCATCAATACCCTTTTATCTCTAGGGAATCAGATCTTACGTATGTTAGCATGAGGCCTTTTGTGCCTTGCACATAGCGCAAAGCTTTCTTTACCATCTTCCGTTTCATGCCTGGATTCTCTTGATATCTACCGAGTACCCGGTGATAAATGCTAAGTCGTATGAGTGCACACTTGTGCATAGTAAGCTTCCAACACCAAGCATATGGTAATCGACTTCATTTGATCGATCTCATATTGATTCTTTGGACATTGGGATTTCCCAAAACTGCCCTTGACTATGGGAGCAGGTGTTGAATTACTCGCATGCATATTGTATTTCTTTAAAATCTTTTCACAATACGCTTTCTGACATCCTAACACTCCATTCTTTCTGTCTCGGTGAATTTCTATGCCCAAAACATAAGATGCTTCACCAAGGTCTTTCATGTCAAAGTTTGATGACAAGAATTTCTTTGTTTCTAGTAGTAGACTAACATCACTGCTAGCAAGCAGAATGTCATCCACATATAGAATTAGGAAAATATATTTCCCACTTTTAAATGCAATTGTCCTCAACATTTTCTTCGAATCCAAAACTTTTAATGGTATCATTAAACTTTAAATACCACTGCCTAGAGGCTTGCTTTAACCCATAAATGGATTTCTTTAGGCGGCATCCCATATGTTCCTTACCCTCGTTCATGTAAACATTTTCTTCTAAATCTCCATTTAGAAATGTCGTCTTGACATCCATTTGATGTAACTCTAAATCAAAATGTGCAACTAGTGCCATGATGATTCTGAAGGAGTCCTTACATGAGACCGGAGAAAAAGTCTCATTGTAATCTACGCCTTCTCTTTGCGTAAAGCCTTTTGCCACGAGTCTAGCTTTGTACTTTTCTACATTCCCATTGGAGTCATACTTTGTTTTGTAGACCCACTTGCATCCTACTGTTTTGGCTCCTTTGGGAATTTCCTCTAAGTCCCAAACATTGTTGGAACTCATCGATTTCATTTCATCTTCCATTGCCTCCACCCACTTGGTTGAGTGAGGGCTACTCATGGCTTCTTCATATGTGGTAGGATCGCTCTCCACATGAACTACATTGTAAACTTTGTAGATTTCTTTGGAAATGGATGGTCTTCGTTTCTCTTTTAGACCGTGCAGTTCATCGACTCTTGCTCATTTCTTGCCTCGGGTTCGAGCACATTTACTAGGTGGCTGTTACGCTCCCTTCGTGCTCAACAGTGGGTTCAGTGGCTCGATGGACAGGTTCCGAACTTTCGCCCATTGTTGTCACGTGGAGTCACAAAAGCCGCACCACAACCTCGGGGTTGTAGATGGTGGCACAAGTAGCGAGAAAAATGTCTCTGAATCATCGGATTAGGTGCATGCACCTCTTCTCCTCAAGATCAATTTTCCTAGCTACCGTGCTCCCCTCATTAATTCTTCCTCCAAGAAGACCGCATGTCTCGTTTCTACAAACTTTGTGTATCTGTCGGGACGAGAAGCGATAGCCTTTGGACTTATCTGGATAGCCAATAAAATGGCAAGATACTTTTTGGGTCTAACTTTGCAATGTTTGGATTGAAAACTTTTGCCTCATGGGCTCCCTGACCCTCAAGTGGTGCGTAGAGGGACTCTGCACATCCACAATTCATACGGTGTTTTGTGCAACGACTTACTTTGTACTGCTGAGAATATGAATGGCGGTTTAAGCGCATCCATCCGCAATCCCAATGGGAGGGTGGAATAGCTCATCATCTTTCGCACCATATCCATAAGGGTGCAGTTGCGCCTTTCACCATCTGCTTTTCGAGGTTCGCCTTGCATTGAATCTCGGGCGACTATTCCATTTTCTTGCAGAACCGTGCAAAGGGTCATACTTGACCATATGGAGTATGCCTCAGACATTACTCCCCACGATCGGACCGAACTATTTTGATTCTTTTATCGTGCTGATTTTCTACTTCAGCTTTGAAAATTTTAAATTTATCCAACGCTTCAGATCTTTCTTTGATTGGATAAATATAACCATACCGGGAGTGATCATCCGTGAACGCTATGAATGAATCATAGCCATCCACACTTTTCACCGGAAACGGTCCACAAATATCCGTGTGGATTATTTCTAGTGTAGCTATGCTACGGTTTGCACCCTTTTTAATCTGTTTGACATACTTTCCTTTAATGCAATCTATGCATTGTGTAGGGGTTCGTAGCATGGAAAACAAAATTTTTCTATCGCATACAAACAAACAAGCCAAGATCTATCTACTAGATTGTAGCAACGAGTCGATAGAGGAACTCACCCTCGAAGATTCCAAAGCGGTTAACGAGAGCAGATTCTCGTGGGTGATGTAGTCGTACACTTCCGATCTCAAGATCGCGAGACGATCCTTCCGCGCCACGGCAGCGCTTCATGATCGGTCACACGTTCGGTACTCGGAAGACCTTCCTCTCCTTGTTCCAAAGAAAGCGGAGGTTGTAGCACTCTCGCGATTCCGAAAGACAACGGCGTGGTACCTAAGTAGAGGGAGATCCCGCAGGCTTCGCCTTAAGCCGTGCGAGTATGGTGGAGCTTATGAGAGAGGCTATTAGTGGTCTAGTAATTAGACACACCAATTAGAAGGCTCTAAACCAATTAGAAGGCTCTAAACCGTGGCTAAAGCAATTTAGAAGCTCTAAACCAAAACGGCTCTAAACCGGAGATCTAGAGTAGAAAGTTATGTGTCTCTAGGAGGAGCCCCGCCTCCTTTTATGGGAGGGGTCCTTGGCGCGCCAGGAGGAGGGAGTCCTCCCCAACTCGGCCTTGGCTGGGCGCTGCCCGAGGAGTCCAACCTCCTCCAAAGTTGGTTCAACTCCTCTTGCTTGTTTCCCACGCTTGTTTTGGCGTTTGACTTTCAAACCGGACATTTGACTTTTCTGTTTAGGATTCAATTTAATCCTTTATTTGGGACAGCAAGAACACTTAGTACATGATGCAATCATTCAATGAGCAATGACACATTCATGTACCCTTCCCCGGAGTGCCGGACAATCCGAACCTTCTAGAACATTCCCGATGAAAACACGGAATCATTCCAACTCAAACGGGACTTTCCTTATATGAATCTTATTCTCCGGACCATTCCGGATCACCTCGTGATATCCCGGATCCCATCCGAGACTCGAACAACATTCGGTCTCTTTCATAATACCATAACTACTCAAACAACGTCGAATCCTTAAGTGTGTCTCCCTCGGTTCGTGAATTATGCGACATGATCGAGACACTTCTAACAATAACCAATAGAGGAATCTGGAAATTCATATGGCTCCCACATATTTCTACGATTACTTTGCGATCGAATGAACCACTTACATACGATACCAATTTCCCTTTGTCTCACGATACTTTACTTATCCGAGGTTATGATCGTCGATCTCTGCATACCTAGTTCAACCTCACATCGATAAGTACTCTTTTCTCGTTCCTGATATGTGATCCCTTGTGACCAAGTCACATGCTTGCAAGCTAATTGGATGACATTCCACCGAGAGGGCCCAGTATATCTATCCGTCATGTGGATGGACAAATCCCACTCTTGATCCATGTGTCTCAACCAATACTTTCCGAACACTCAATGCCACCTTTATAGCCACCCATACGGTGTGGTGTTTGATGTCATCAAAGCATCCATCCGTAAAGGTGATATGCATGATCTCATGGTCGAAGGAATTAGGTTACTATGTATCGAAAGCATATAGCAATTGAACTATTGAAATGACTTGATCTTTATGCTACGCTTATCTATAGGAGTATGTCCATCACATCATTCTCCTAATGATATGACCTCGTTAATAACATCTCTATGTTTCATGATCGGAAACCATGATCATATATTAACCAACAAGCTAGTTTAACAAGAGGCTTTACTAGGGACTCTTATTTTAGTTTACAAATCACACAAGTATTAATGTTTTGTTAATACAATTATAGCATGGTATGTAAACATTTATCATAAGTGTGAAGATATGATAATAACCACTTTATTATTGCCTCTTGGGCATATCTCCAACAGTCTCACTTGCACCAGAGTCAATAATCCAGTTTCAAACCTTTGTGTATTCAACACCTATGGCTTTCCGGTGTTGTATGTACACGATTGCTAGTGGTCAACTGATCTCCGGATCTGACACTTCCAGGTCCGTGTGTAATTGCATGTCTTTATGCCTCACGCATCACTCATTCTCTAATGAGATGGCTTTGTATAAATTTGGTCTTTCGGTGACCTTTAGTTCTTTGGGGTTTAAAACATGTTGATAATATTGTCGCACAATATATCTTCATAGTATTATCCTCCGTGAACTACACCTAGTTTGATAACAAACTACTTGACACAAATGCCCTCTTTGCTAAAATAGCAGTTATATACTTGGCCTTTTGTTGTAGTATCTGTCACAATGTCTTAACTTTGGAACTCATCCAAATCCATTATGGAACTCACCTTCCATTATATTGTGCTACCTTTAGTTTAGATTGAGATAAACTTAATTTGTACTTTGTGACAAAGCTAGTATCAATGTAGTACTTTTACAATGAACTAACCATCTATTTGTCACTTCTACAAATATTATACTCTTAGTTCTTCCAAAAGATCATAAGAATATCCTTACTATTGTCCAATGATCATCTTACGAATCATTCTGGTATATGCTCACAACATTTAGAGCATAGGACATATCTGGATTTGTACATATCACAGCATGATTGATATAAATACTCTTTGTGATTTCATACATCAAGTATCAATCTATACTTGATTATTTGTTTCACTTTACCAAATGTCAATACACTTGAATATATCATCAACATTGAACTTATTCAATCCTTTCTCGTGACAAGAACCTCTCTTGTAGTTTCTATATTGAACTCATTCAATATCTTGTCCATGTACTTCGCACAACCATATTAGCGTCTATTGATGCCAAATATTTGGTTTTGCCTAAGTCTTTCATCGGGATGAAATTCTTAATATGTGTTAATAAAAGATACATTATTTCCAATCAACAATATGTCTTCCACATAATGTATTAGAAACATGTCTTAGCGCTCCCACTTAATTTCTTGCAAATGCAAGCATCTTCATTGTCTCTGATGAAATTAAACTCTTTTAACAGTTTCATCATAGTGAAGATTCCAACTCCGCGATGCTCACTTCAACCATTGAAGTTTGCATATGCTTTTAGCATCCTTTGAATTAACAAAACCCTATGGACCGTGTTATGCACATGTCCTAGGTAACGATTCTATTAGAAGAGCTTGTTTTGATTATTCAACTACCATATAACAAATTATATGTAGTGGTTGCTACATTAATCCGTCTAGACTAAATATCACTATGACAGATCAAATCTTGTCATATTCAACCTTTGAACATTGTTGTGAACTCTTTCCCAACATGTCGACTATTTCATAGATGTGAAACATCCATGTCTATTTCTTTATAGATCCAGACACAACTATAAGGTCTTACACCTTTCTCGAGGGTCCTTCAAGTTCGAAACTTGATTTTCTCGTGTATGGAACTATCACGGATTTTATGGCTTCAAGCCATTTTACGGAGTCAGGGCCCATCATCGCTTCTTTGCATGTAGTCGGTTCATTATTCTCAAATAATGATTCAACCCTCAAATCTTGGTATTTGATTGTTTATCCGACCTACTTGTTTCAATAGTAACTTGGATCTCCGTGACCACAACCTTTTGAGGTACGTGAGCCATGAGCTTTGTTCTTTGCCTCCTAACACTTTTCTAAGTCGCGCAACTCTGCACATATAGCTAAGGTTCTTTCAACCTTATCAAAGTTCTATTGTCCTCCCACTTTACTTTTCACGGAAAAATTCCTTCTAAAAGAAACTTGACGTTCTAAGTGACAAACACTTTTGTCTCCGGTGTTATGGAGGAATATTTAACAAAGACAGGTTCATCCGACTTTGGTTGCAAACATCTTTCTTATGTATAGCATACCAATGTTTAAGAAAGGACTACTTGGGTTTTATCCCAAACCATAACCTTATATGGTGTCATTTCAACGGATTATGATGGAACTCTTTTCAGTGGAAAAACGGTAATCTCTAAAGCTTTTAATCTTTAAAATATAATGGCAGTTTTATGAATTATACCTTTGATCTTACCATGTCAAACAAGGTTTAATTACATATCTCGAATCCTCCATACTCTTATGGTGTTTCGGGAAATGCAAATCCACGGAACGATTCCTTATATCTTAGGTATTATGCTAAACTCTGTAACTCAAATATCTTCCTTTATGATCTTTATCATAAACTGTTTATATTCTGGTTACAATGATTTTGCACTTCATCTTGAAAGTCTTTTGAACTCTTCAAATATTTCACACTTCATCCTTATTAAGTAAATATTCATATATTCACTCAAATTTTCGGAGAAAGCATATGAAGTTGAAATCCATCGCTTTTGACTACACATAATGGATTTCATACAACAATATGTACAAATTCCAATAAACTAGTCTTTCGTTCCCTTTTTGGCCTATGAACGAAGTTTCAATTATCTCTAGGAAAGTTTCACAAGCGTCATTTGATCAAAAATCAAAAGACTCCAAAATTCCATCCACATGGAGTTTCTTCATGTTTTCTTTCCAATATAATTTAAACGGCGATGTCACTTCCTAAGTGATCTTCTAATCAATTTGTCTTTCGACATTTTTAGCACTAGTTTTATGGATGTGATTTCTCCAACGAGATTTGTGAATCATCCATCTTTTATGGATTACGGCAATTATTTGAACAACCCTTTTGTTCTCATAATACCTGATAAAACAAATCTTGAAGGCAAGCTTTGATGTTTTAACGAGCAACACAATAGTCCTTTATTTGTTCTCGATGAACATCATCACATATTCTTTTGCTAGTTACTTAGGCCACTGTAGTTCATGAATTCTGTTGTTTTGTATGACGATTCATACCAACAAATTCAGTATCAAATACTGAAGAACCACATTGTTTAATAAGCAAAGAATATAGCCATAACATGTATATCATATATATACTTAAACTGAACAATTCTAGTTTTTTTTTCCTTTCTGCCATATATTTATGAGATTCTCTTTCAGTATTTCCTATCTTGTTTGAAAGAATCTATCAACATCAATAGTGGAGTCATACATATGACATATAGTCCAAAGCGTGTATAGTTAAATACCAATGTCTTTGGACTTGCACCTTGAAGTAGATCACCATCATCAAATGTTTGGTGTTCTTTCAAATTCCTTTATTTAGTAATCTTTTGGTGTAGTAAACATTTTACCTACATCAAATATTCATCCTTATCATGGAATCGTCCATGATCAAACTACTTTTAGCTTGTAACGGTGAATCGCAAGTATAATGTTGCTCTCCAAAACCTCTTGGAGGATTAGGACAACTAGTGTCTCCAACCTTTTGCAAATTCTCATCAAATATGAGAACATGACTTTTGCCATATTATACTCTATCATGTTGCAACCAAAACTTCGTTTCAGATATCACAATATCTTCCACACATCATGGTTTCTGAAACAACTCTTTCAGATCCTTAGATAACCTTGATATTAGGAGAATCCTTTGAATATCAAGAATCATGGAGACAAACATGATACTTATATGCTAACATTGGAATTGTTACTCTTGATTTTAATACCAATTATTAAACTTCATAGAGTAACCGGAACTTACTGAAAGTTTGCAATAGGACTTTTAAACTTCAGATTAACACTTCAAAACAATATGATACCAGTTCGTAAAGTAACTAACCAGAATTCTATAGCTCTATCATCTCAATTATAACTAAGCGCAAGGTGGTACACGGATGCCAATGACTACAACAATTATGCAAATTCACTTTGATTCAGTTTATGATAAATTGAGTTCTAATTAATAATTAAATTAATCTAGGTGAACTCCCACTCAAAACAATATCCCTCACATTGTTTTAGTGATCACACGAACCAAATCCACCACATCAAAACCGATCATCACGAGAGTTGATATAGCTTCAATGGCGAACAATCGACATGTTCATCATATCTACTATATGACTCATGCTCTACCTTTCGGTAATCCGTGTTCCTGAGGCCATGTCTGTACATGCTAGGCTCGTCAAGATCAAACCTTAGTTTCGCATGAGCAAATCTGGCTTGCTCACGTTGTATACACTTGCGTAATCTAGCACACCCGATCATCACGTGGTGTTTCAAACAACAAGCTTTAGCAACGGTGCTAACTAAGGGTGAACACTTTATGATTTGAAATTCATGTGCATGAGGATCATCTTATAATGCTACCGTGCCTACTAAGCAATACAAGATGCATAAAGGATTAACATCACATGCAATTCATAATATGTGATATGATATGGCCTTTTATTCTTTGTGCTTCCGATCTCCATCTTCTAGCACGAACATGATCTCCATCATCACCGCATTGCATCAAGGTCAATGACGCTACTCCATGGTTGTCGCCCACCGCTTCAACTATTACAACTAATTTGAATAGACACGGGTCTTAACATAAATTAAAGACAACCATATGGCTCCCGCCGATTTGCGACTTACAATAAGGAACATTGCATACATCATATATAATCACAATCATGGCCATATCACATCATCGCACCCCGCAAAACAAAGTTAGACGCCTACTTTCTTTGCATGTTTTACGTGGCTTGGGGATGTTAATAAGTGTCGTTCTAACTTACGAACAAGAACCACAACATTGATACTAGTATTGTCAATCACCCGTTGTAAATTGGATCTTAACTATGCTAGGAGAAACAGCACCCAAAGCCACTTATGCAATACAAGTTACATGTCAAGCGTGGAGCAAGTCTCATGAACGATGTCATGTAAGGTTAGCCCGGGCCGCTTCATCCCAACATACCGCAAGATACAAAGTACACAAGAAGCAATCGACAATAAAAGCATCAACGCCCACAATGACCATTGTGTTCTACTCGTGCAACAGATCTACATATAAACCTGGCTCTGATACCACTGTAGGGGTTCGTAGCATGGAAAACAAAATTTTTCTATCGCATACAAACAAACAAGCCAAGATCTATCTACTAGATTGTAGCAACGAGTCGATAGAGGAACTCACCCTCGAAGATTCCAAAGCGGTTAACGAGAGCAGATTCTCGTGGGTGATGTAGTCGTACACTTCCGATCTCAAGATCGTGTAGACGATCCTTCCGGCCACGCTTCGCAGCGCTTCCGCAATCGGTCACACGCTCGGTACTCGGCGAAGACCTTCCTCTCCCTTGTTCCAAAGCAGCGGAGGTTGTAGCACTCTCCTCGCGATTCCGCAAAGACAACGCGTGGTACCAAGTAGAGGGAGATCCGCAGGCTTCGCCTTAAGCTTTGCGGTATGGTGGAGCTTATGAGAGAGGCTATTAGTGGTCTAGTAATTAGACACACCAATTAGAAGGCTCTAAACCAATTAGAAGGCTCTAAACCGTGGCTAAAGCAATTTAGAAGCTCTAAACCAAACGGCTCTAAACCGGAGATCTAGAGTAGAAAGTTATGTGTCTCTAGGAGGAGCCCCGCCTCCTTTATGGGAGGGGGTCCTTGGGCCAGGAGGGAGGAGGAGTCCCTCCCAACTCGGCCTTGGCAAGGCCGCTGGAGGAGTCCAACTCCTCCTCCAAAGTTGGTTCCAACTCCTCTTGCTTGTTTCCCACAGTTTCTTGTTTTGGCTTGACTTTCAAACCGGACATTTGACTTTTCTGTTTTAGGATTCAATTTAATCCTTTATTTGGGACAGCAAGAACACTTAGTACATGATGCAATCATTCAATGAGCAATGACACATTCATGTACCCTTCCCCGGAGTGCCGACAATCCGAACCTTCTAGAACATTCCCGATGAAAACACCTAATCATTCCCGAACTCCAAACGGACTTTCCTTATATGAATCTTATTCTCCGGACCATTCCGGATCACCTCGTGATATCCCGGATCCCATCCGAGACCAACAACATTCGTCTCTTTCATAATACCATAACTACTCAAACAACGTCAATCCTTAAGTGTGTCTCCCTACGGTTCGTGAATTATGCGGACATGATCGAGACACTTCAACAATAACCAATAGAGGAATCTGAAATTCATATGGCTCCCACATATTTCTACGATTACTTTGCGATCGAATGAACCACTTACATACGATACCAATTTCCCTTTGTCTCACGATACTTTACTTATCCGAGGTTATGATCGCTTCGGTATCTCGCATACCTAGTTCAACCTCACATCGATAAGTACTCTTTCTCGCTCCTGATATGTGATCCCTTGTGACCAAGTCACATGCTTGCAAGCTAATTGGATGACATTCCACCGAGAGGGCCCAGAGTATATCTATCCGTCATGTGGATGGACAAATCCCACTCTTGATCCATGTGTCTCAACCAATACTTTCCAACACTCAATGCCACCTTTATAGCCACCCGATTCACGGTGTGGTGTTTGATGTCATCAAAGCATCCATCCGGTAAAGGTGATATGCATGATCTCATGGTCGAAGGAATTAGGTTACTATGTATCAGAAAGCATATAGCAATTGAACTATTGAAATGACTTGATCTTTATGCTACGCTTATCTATAGGAGTATGTCCATCACATCATTCTCCTAATGATATGACCCTGTTGTTAATAACATCTCTATGTTTCATGATCAGGAAACCATGATCATATATTAACCAACAAGCTAGTTTAACAAGAGGCTTTACTAGGGACTCTTATTTTAGTTTACAAATCACACAAGTATTAATGTTTCCGGTTAATACAATTATAGCATGGTATGTAAACATTTATCATAAGTGTGAAGATATGATAATAACCACTTTATTATTGCCTCTTGGGCATATCTCCAACACATTGTTCTATGTCGGAGAACTCTAACGGAGGAAGAATGTCATTTTTAACGAGGTTTTCAATTCTTCCCCTCGAAATATGGCCTAGTCTGCAGTGCCATAGTCTCGAGGAGTCAAGAGTTCGCTTTCTTTTCTTTTGTTCTTTGTTCGACAAGGAAACTTTTTCATTCACATCACACACAGAAAGAACTTTCTCATCCAGGGATAACAAATATAACTTATCAAATAATGTAGCGACACCCACACATTTGTCTTTCAACCAAATGGCACACTTGCCATTTCCAAAATAACATTCGTAAGAGTCTTTGTCCAAACAGGAAACACTTATTAAATTCCTATGTAATGAAGGAACGAAAAGCACATCTTTGAGCAAAAGTAAAGAGCCATCAGCCAGCTTCAGAGGGACGTCACCAATGGCCTCCACTTCTGCTTCTATTCCATTCGCCACTTCAATGTGTCTTTCTCTTCTTGGCGTGGTCCTTGTCGAATGGAACCTCAGAAGAGTTGGCAACATGAACAGTTGCTCTAATCAATCCACCAAGTGGATCCGTAAACTTTTCATACAAAGATTCATTAACAAAAGAAACAATATCTTTACCATTTTTGGCCATGATGTACTTTAGCCAAATCGCGCCTTTCTTGTAGTGGCCCGGCTTTTTAGGATGGCACTGATCCTTCTCCCTGTGGGTGGACTGGATGCTAATCGGTGTCGATTGGACCCTTGCCATGGGGCTTGGAGGGTGAGCCACCATGGTTGCCACTGTGAAGCCTCTCTTCTGTTGTCCTTCACGGTTCGAGAACCGCCGTGAAGGGCTTTCACCTTTCCTCTTCCGGGAGCACATCCCAATGGTCTTTTCTATGTCCCACTTTTCGTGGGACATATTATAGTTTATCACAAAGTTTTCAAAAGGCGTGGAAGTGAGGCCATCACAAGGTGCACCAAGAGTGCTGGCTTTAACTCGAGGTCCTCATCCATTGGCTTGAGCTTTGCGCCATGTTTGACATCCTCAAGATGTGCTCTCTTATTCCGGGGTCCTCCCAGATACTTTTCAAGAACTACCGCTAATGCTTGGGTCAAGATACATCTTTGAAGAGCCAAGAACGGCTCTTTATCTTGGCGAGATACTACCAGGTACACTCTCCAATTGAACCCACGATCGCGTTCTCAATTGTGTTCTTACGAATGCCGACACTTCTTGTTGGCGCTACCCATTTCAGTTATCGATAGAGTAAGCCAGCCCAATGGAGCATGGTCCTCTTCCTTTCTCAAAGTCAAGACTTTCCTCGCGCCCCCAATCGGGTCACCGGCTTGACTGGTTGCTTGGTGTCAACCACCCAATCCACTTCGCGACGCAACGCCAAGTCAACTTTCTTCCTCCATTCGAGTAGTTGTCCCCAAGGAGCGGATGTCCTTCAAACATGCCATGAGGTTGAGACCTCCCGAAAATCACAAAAGATGTGAGATCACCAAGTAAAACAACCAGATGCGTTAATTCAACGTTGGTATAAATTAAGCATGCAATCGTTTTCGCGCTATTTAAAATTACATCACCGTTGTAAATAAATTTAAATGCACCTTTAATACTTAATAGGAAAAAGATTATGGTCATGATTATTAATAACGTTGGTCAATTAATAGCATGAGGCATAATCACTTTAATCACATCTCTATGTCAAGATTCAATCAACTTTTATTGCATTTGGTGCAATTTTAAACCATACATTTGCAATGTAAAATAACTATTTGCAGCGGAAACTCTCATAAAAAACTCATACTTTGCAGAAAAAAAATACTGCCTTTTTAACATTCTCTAGTCACAATATACTTAAAAATAAAAGGACTAGAGAAAACTATGCAAAATTTTGCTTAAAAATTAAGCAAAAAAAAACATTAAAACAATTCTGTAAAATTAAAACAGCAAAAACTGGTTAACTGGGCCAAAACAGAGCCACCAATGCCCATGAAACGGTTGTCAAGGCTCACGCAGCAAGACCGCAGCCGCTTAGCCGCTCGCCCGGCAAAGCCACTGGCTTGGCTCACCATGCTGCCTCATAGCCGCCATCAGCTATAAGCAAGATGCCCACCAAGACGCTGCCCAAGAGTTGGCCGCCAAGCCCGCCAGCCAAATTACCACACAAGCTTGATCTCGGTACGTCATTCACCCTAGATCGAGCGGCGAGGATTTTCACCAGATCAAAACCCGGGTCGCCCGCAAACCCTAGCCCCTATTCTCTCTCACTGCGTCCACCCTGCCGGCGCGTCTGGCCACGCGTCGCTTATCAAGGCGGGGCTGCGTTTTCTCCGCGGCGAGGTGGGCGAGCAACCCGAGGCGCGCCCTCCCTGCGAGGTGGTCGCGCCTCCTGCTGAGGCGGTGGCGCCCCGCGAGGCGGCGCCCCCGGGAGGCTGCGCCCCGCGAGGCGGCTACGCCCTCCAAGAAGCATTTCTCGTGTCCGCGCGAGCCCATCCCCGGCGAGCCTTGCTCGCATGCGGTGTGGAGCCGCCAGCACGAGGCTGCCAGATCCCCCCTTCCTTTCCCGTCCATGTTCCCCTTTCACCCAGCAACGTAGCAGCAAGGAGGGAACAGCGGCGGCGCCTCCCCTTGGCTCCTTGCCGATGCGCGCATCCACCCGAGGGTGGGTGCGCCGCCGTCAAGTGGCCGAGGTGGAGGCACATCCTTTCCCGGCGATGGCCGGTGCGACCTTTCTTTCGATTTGGATTTTCTTTTCCTGGTGGGGATTTGTATGCGGGATCTGGGAGGAACTAGGGTTAGGATTTGGGATTTGCTTTGCCCCCGAAAGGGTGTGTCCTTCTTCCCTATGCCTCGGCTTGCCGATGCGCATAGGGATCGAGGGGGACGGCGCCGAGGGCAAGGCACTTTGGATCTAGTGTTTTTCACTTTACTTTTCACCGAAAATAGAAACTAGCAGCGAAGAAGCTCTGATACCATTGTTAGTGCTAGACACTTCTCGGTAGACGCACTATGGGGTCAGATCTAGAAGATCTGAGAGGGAGAGAGAGAGAGACTACTTGCTCGGCAAAGTGCAGAACCGGAGAGGATTCCGGAGCGAGCCGAGCTGGATCCACCGTTGCTATGGGAAAAGGGCGACGGCGTGAGCGTGGGAGGGTGAGAGCGGTGGCGGCGAAGCTTCCCGTCGGCCTAGTGCGAACCCTAATCGGTGGGTATGTTTGTGGGGGGCTGCGGCGCACGGTGAACCTCGCACTGCAAAGGCCCGCCCCACCTATTTATATACGCACTGGCGACAGGGGCCCACAACCATGGATAGGGTTGGGCGCCCCCGATTAGGGCGCGATAAGGGACTCCGTTCGGTCCGTTGGGCCCGAACGTGGGAGAGATCTATCCAACAGAGATATGTTACAGCAAGTGAGCGAAATAGCATTATATAATGATTTTTGCATTACTTGTGTTCTTTGTACAAAATTTACAGCAAGTAGAGAAACAAAATAGCACTATATACGTACTAGTTGGTCCCACCACGCTTTTTGGAAATGGAATGCACTCAACATCATCAATATCATCTGGTTCCTAAAAGAGTGAAAATGATAAAAGTTAGGTATGCATAAGACATATAGTATAATAGACTAGCAGCAAAATGAATCAACAAGGCACATACCACATCCAGCGAGACTTTGTTGTCATTGTAAGCACCTTTAATCCAACTAGAAGCACACACCAACGCCTGCACCATCGTTGGGTTTAGAGAGCTCCTATAGTCATCTAGACCCCCCCCCCTCCCCCGTTGCTAAAAGTAGACTCCGAAGACACAGAAGT
This sequence comes from Avena longiglumis, assembly GCA_030063025.1. Lineage (NCBI taxonomy): Eukaryota > Viridiplantae > Streptophyta > Magnoliopsida > Poales > Poaceae > Avena > Avena longiglumis. Next base: position 29,632,858 of record CP125974.1, read on the forward strand.
CGGTATAGACAAGAAATTTTTTGCCATCTTTGACACGACGGGGTATCTATGGGCATTCAGCTTCCACCAAAATAGCACATCAAAAATTTGTCTAGCAAGCTCTCATTTGCCTCACCAAGATACTTATCAATCTCATTCTTTGATGTCTCCACAGAAGTCTCACTTAAGTATGAGGTAAACTCGCTGGCACTTGATGGTAAAGATGAACTTGTATCCATCGGTGTAGATGAGGATGCAGCAGATATATAAGAATCAGTTTTCTCGTAACGATGATGTATATCATAAGTTTCCTACAGCTTTGCCAACTCGGTTTCGATCAAATTATATTCAGTAGTAGCTTTCTCTCCTGAGTAGATCTTTCTAAAACCCCACTTAATGTATTTCAGCTTGTACCTTGGGTCAAGAATAATAGAAATCACCATGAAATTATTGGGTTCTTCCCAATACTTGTTGAATTTGTCCAACATTGCCTCCCCCATAGTTTCCAAAGCTGGATTGGTGGATCTACATGCCTCTGTAAGTGCAATCTTGACATTGGCAATGTGAGGGTAAAATATATTCGAAGTAGGATATGTAGAGCCAGAGAATGCATTGGAAACCTCAACCAGAGAAGCAAGTATAGGTGTAATGGTATTGAAAAATGTCCATTCATCATTTGATGGCTTCCATTTATAATTTGCATCGCTGTCCTCATAAGAATCTATTGCATCCCTATAGGTAATGGTTGTTCTTAACATGTGGTAAGTTGAATTCCACCTTGTGGTCACATCTAGTTTCAGCCCCTCTCCAATTGTGCAAGAAACCGACAAATTTTTACAAACTTGTGCAATCGAGATACCAACTTCTTGATGTACTTAACAGATTCCCTCACATTGGTTGTCAAAGGGGAGATGGTTGCAGTCCCATGGGTGACCACCAAATTAATAATATGAGCACAGCATCGAACATGGAAATATTTAGGAACAAAACAATAGGAGCTTCTAGCAGCAAAAATAACCTTCGAATTGCGGATAGCTACATCATTGTTGGATGCATTGTGTAGAGTGATCAAAATGATTTTATCTTCTATCTTCCATGCAGTCACATACTCAAACACAGCTTGAGAAATCACATTTCCACTATGTGGAGGGTCCAATTCCACGAAATTCAGGACACGACATTGCATATTCCAATTTTTATCAATGAATGTGCAACTGAACACATGTAGGAAGTGTTTGGTTGGATGCCCACAAATCAGTAGTTAAAGCTATGTTATCCACACCTTTAAGAACCTTCATAAAGCTATCTGTCTCAGATTCAAACACCTTCATGCATTCCTAATCAGAAGTCGCTTGCTCTCGATACGTAACACGGAGTCATCAAGATATCGAACTTGTATTTCATCAATCGCACCGACTCTGATTCAAGTACCGTGGAAAATACTGAGTTGGCGGCGCATTTGTTGAGGTGAGGCGAGCCGGGAGGCGTCACTGGAGGCTGGCCACCAAGTGAGGACTACTGGAGGGTGGGCGGGCTAAGCCGGCAGTGACAGGCCGGTGGGCTAACCCTACCTAGATGGATGAGGGCGCGAGGAATCGGTCCGGGAGCAGTTGTTGTGCCATTGAAGAAGGGAAGGAGGAGGACTAGAGCTGGAGGAGGCAGCCGGCGTCGGTGGCGGCGGGCAAAGGGGAGGAGGAAGATGGGTGCGAGGTCACGAGGAGAAAGGGTCGGGGCGACGCGTCTCATTTTTGGGGGGTAGGTGTGCGGCTCGTCAAACCGTTCGAGCGAGCCGAGCCTCCCGAGCAGAGTCGTGAGCCCTCTTTGCAGTGTTTTTTCAACACCAAGCCGAGCTTGGGCTCGGCTCGATTTTTGCAAGCTTCGACGAGCCGAGCCACGAGCCGGCTCGGCTCGGCTCGGCTCGATTCTACCCTTACCGGGAAGACAGGAAGCACTTCAGCTGGGAAAGAGACCCGCGGCTCGGCTCGGCTCAATTCTACCCTTACCGGGAAGACGGGAAGACGGTAAGCACTTTCGGTGGGAAAGAGATGTTTGAGCTCGAGCGATATGGAGCTTGTTTTTGAGAAATTCAAAACTTCATTTTGAATTTCCAAAAGTCTCATAAAAAGTTTAGTTGTAGAAAATAATGTAATATACCAACAAGAACAAATCTCATCTTGAAATACTCAGATTTTGTGCTGCACAAAATGAAAAAATCGACACCTAAGTAATGAACGATCCAAAATCTCAAACCACCAAATTCTGGATTTTATCATTTTGGTTATGCTTAGTATAATGTATTTCGGTTGAGACTTTGTATCGGAGATCATGTCATTAGTTAGTCTATAATGTTTTTCAGAATTTCTTGAAACTTTGAAATCATCTGTCTAAAATTTGAAAAATAAATGGCTCCACGATTTCCATTTCCCGAGATCTAAAGTGATATTCTGCTTCCTCACATTGAAATTTTCTATCATCACCTTGCTATCATCACCTTGTTGGCCTTGTTTGTTCCGTATTCTGTAACTGTCTTTTCTCATGCTTGACTTGGGCATATGTTACAGACGCTAAAGAATCTGGAAGCGACTCCTACGCTTAGGGCGTGTTTGGTTGTCCACGGAGATGTTTCTCGCACCTAGCCAAAAAAATAAGTGAGTTTGGTTGCCCACATCAAACAAAATCTTTGCATCGCACGGGTTTGCAATCCTCAGCCTGTCTCCGGAGTAACGTCCAAATTGGCACCATTTATTCCCCTTTTCGAGTTCTTCCTCCAAATCTTATTCTCCATCGCCGCCGAATCTCGTGTCACCATTTATTCCCCTTTTCGAGTTCCTCCTCCAAATCTTCTTCTCCATCTATAATCATGGGTAACCTGCGCCGCCTACTCCGGTTGGTCGATCTCCTCTACAGCAAGTGTTATTCAACCGCTTCACCAAGATGTCCACACCATTTGACTCTGAGAACCTGGTAAAAGCACTCAAACCCTAGCTTTGCAATGAAAGATCTATAACCATTTTGGTCTATCGATCTACATAGGTTCGTGCGACCACTTTGCTTCCATTCATGTCTATTGCACGATTCTATGATTCTTGCTTATGTTCATGCTTGTTGTACGGTAGTATGGTTCTTGCTTAGGTTTCAGAGCAGATTTTTTTTTGAGATAAATCGCTGCATTTCATTCATTCGGCATAATCAGGCGCCAAGAAGTTCACAATACAGCCCGGAGGGATTCCTGTTGGAATTATGCCCTAGAGGCAATAATAAAGATGTTATTATTATAATTCTTGTTCATGATAAAGTTTATATTCCATGCTAGAATTGTATTAAGCGGAAACTTTAATACTTGTGTGGTTTGTGAACAACACCGTGTCCCTAGTACGCCTCTATAGACTAGCTCATTGATCAATGATGGTTAAGGTTTCCTAACCATAGACATGAGTTGTCAATTGATAATGAGATCATATCATTGGGAGAATGATATGATGGACAGACCCAAACTAAGCGAAGCAATTAGATCGTGTCATCGTGTTCGTCTTTGCGAAGCTTTTTCTATGTCAAATATTGTATTCCTTAGACCATGAGATAATGCAACTCCCGGTACCCAAGAAAGCTTTGAGGTCATCAAACGTCATCCTATGAGAGGGTGATCATAAATGTGTCTCTCGGTGATCGGAAAGTATCTCTGGGTTGTATGTATCGAGATGGAATTTGTCCTCCCAAGTCGAGAGATATACTTGGGCCCACTTTAATCGATATCAACACCGCTTGCAAGCATGTGGTTAAGGAGTTAATCACAAAGTGATATCGGATTACGAACAGTAAAGTACTTGCCGTGAACGAGATTGAACTAGGTATGACGCATCGACGATCGAATCTCGAGCAAGTAAAATATCGCGAGACGAAGGGAATATATATATGGGATTGATTGAATCCTGGCATCGTGGTTCATCCGATATGATCATCGATGAATGTGTGGGAGTCAATATGGGTGCCCAGACCCCGCTGTTGATTATTGATAGAAGATCATGTCTGCGTATTCTCGAACCCGCAGGGTCACACACTTAACGTGTCTTGACGCTAGGATAGATTGGATAATTGGTTTATGAATTTTTGTTCGGAGTCTTAGATGGGATCCGGGATATCACGAGAGGTTCCGGAATGGTCCGGAGAATAAGATTCATATAAGGCAGTGCAGTTTTTGGAGTTCGGAATTGTTCCGGGTTAATCGGTATTGTACCGGAAGCTTCTAGAACCTTCCGGAAGGGGACCAACGTGGCCCCACCTTCCGGGAGGGGGCATGGGCCTATGAGGGAGTGTCCTGGCCGCATTGGGACAGGGGCACAAGGCCCCATAGGGCCCAGCCGATTCTAGAGAGATTTGACTGCTTAAATCTCGGATAGAATTTCTAGATAAGGGGAGTTTAAATCGTTTAAACTAGAGATAGGATTTCTAGATAAGGGAGAGTTTAAATTGTTTAAACTAGAGATAGGCTTGGAGGAGGGCAGGCGCCCCCTCTATATATAGAGGGGTGCGCCTCCCCTTACACACCTTCCTCCAAGCCCTAGCAGCTGCTACCTTCCTCTCTCCTCCCGATTGTTTGTAGGTAAGCCTCGCAGAAATTCTCCACCATATACACCACGCCGTGTTGTAGATCCAATCTATCTCTCCACCATACCGCTGGTCCGAGGAAGGAGGAGACGCCGAGGTGTTGCACGTGTGCATCTCACGGAGGCACCGCCACTTGTGGTGCTAGATCGGATCGGATCGCGAGGAGAAGCGAGCACGACTACATCACCCACGCCCGATTTAACGCTCATTGCGAATCTTCAAGGGTATGAAGATCTAATCCAATCTCTCTCGTTGTTTGCATCTCCTAGATTAGATCTTGGCTTTCCCTCTGTTGCTCGTAGAAAATTTTGGTTTACTATGTCGCGAAACCCTTCAGTGGTATCAGAGCTAGATCTATGCGTAGATGTGTTTCACGAGTAGAACGCAACATGGTTGTTGCGGGCGTTGATGTTTTCTGTTGCAAAGCCTCTTGTTTGTGTTCTTCTTATGGCCGGGATAGTGAGATTGAAGCGGTCCAGCTAACCTTCTACGCCGTCGTTCATGACCGGCCGCAGCTTGACGTGTGGCTTGTACCACACATGCGGTGGTGGATGTCTGCTTCTCTCACTATAGTTGTCATGGGATTAACACCGAGTTTGGCAACCATAATATCACCGCTGTGGCTTTCCGTAGGTAAGAATCGTTCTTAGCATCTACTCCCATAAGCCACGTAAAACATGCAACAACAAAGTAGAGGCGTCTAACTTGTTTTTGCAGGGAGTGTTTTCTGTGATATGGTATGGCCCAAGATGTGATGTGTATATTGTATGCAATGATCATGTTTTGTAATGTTCCACGACTTGCATGTCGATGAGTACACAACCGACAGGAGCCATATGGTTGTCTTTATAATTGTGTATGACCTGCGAGTCAACTTCTTATATGCCATGTAATAGCTTTACTTTATCGCTAAGTAGTTAGCAATAGTTGTAGTTGCTATTCGTGGTGGAGGCAATCATGGTGGAGTGATGGAGATCATGCCGAACGCAAGATGGAGATCATTGCGCGAGGATTGGCTATACCATGTCACATAAAGTTATATGCATGTGATGTTTATCCTTTATGTATCTTATTATGCTTAGATCGCGACGGTAGCATTATAAGATGATTCCTCACTTAAAGATCAAGATAAAACTGTTCTCCCCAAGTATGCACCGCTATAAAGTTCGTCGTGTCCAAGCATCACGTGATGATCGGGTGCTATAGACTCTACGCTCACATACAACGGGTGCAAGCCGTTTTGCACACGCAGAAATACTTGGGTCTAGCTTGACGAGCCTAGCATGTACGCATATGGCCTCGAACACAAGAACCGAAAGGTTAAGCATGAGTCATATGAATGATATGATCGACACTATGTTGTCCACCATTGAAACCACATCTCTTCTCGTGATGATCGGATTAGGTGTGGTGAATTTGGATCGTGTTCACTAAACAACTTGAGGGATGTTGAATTTAGTGGGAGTTCATCTAGTAATTTGATTAAGTTGAACTATTTATCATGAACATAGTCTAAATTGTACTTGCAAATACTGTAGATCACATGGCCAAATCCAACTTCAACTTCAACGTTTTTGCTGAGAAGGAAAAGCTTAGAAACAATGGGTCTAACTTCACCAATTGCTTCCGCAATCTAAGAATCATTCTGTCTGGCGGACAAAAGGACTATGTCCTTGGTAAAGCGTTAGGTGACCCCCATTGCAATCGCTACGCTGATGAGAAAGTTGTCTATCGACAAGAAAGATGATTATGGTGTGATTAAGAGCACCATGTTGTTTGCTATGGAACCGAGCTTCAAAATCGCTTTTGAAACCTATCCCGGCCCTTTGAGATTCTCGAGGAGCCGAAACCATGTTTCGACTCAAGCCTGCTCGAGAGATATGAGATCTGAGAAGTTCTTTAACTGCAAGATGGAGGAAGGGAGTTCCGTTAGTGAGCACGCCATAAAGATGTCGGGCTACACTCAACGCCTTGAGCAACTGGAATGCACGATTCCAGAGGAGCTCAAGATTGAAAGGGTTCTGCAATCACTCCCTCCCAGCTACAAAAGTTTTGTAGTGACTCATAATCAGATTGGTTCCACTGATACGATCACCGAGCTCTTCGCAAAGCTGAAGGCTGCGGAAGTGGACATCAAGAAGGATAATCATGTGTTGATGGTCAACAAGCCCTCCTTTAAGAAAGGTAAGGGAGCAAAGAAGCCCTTCAAGAAGGGCGGCGGAAGCTTAATGCCTCGCCGAGAAGAAGCTGTGTCCGTCCTAAGCCGGACATCGAGTGCTTCTATTGCAAGGACAGGGTCATCGAAGCGAATCGTCCAAGTACTTAGCGATAAGAAGGCTGGCACCATCAAAGGTATATTTGATATACATGTTATTGATGTTTTCCTTACTAGCCTCGTTGTAGTGCACAGGTATTTGATACCGTTGATTGCCATAATATTTGTAACTCGAAACAGAGCTACGGAATAGACGGCTTGAGGGATGAGGTGACGATGCGCGTTGGCAACGGATCAAGAGTTGATGTGATGGCCGTCGCTCTCCTTAGTTTTACCTTCGGGATTAGTTTTAAACCTTAATAAATGTTATTATGTGCCTGCGTTGAGCATGAACATTATTTCCGGATCATGTTTATTGCAAGACGGTTATTCATTTAAATCGGAGAATAATGGTTGTTCTATTTATATGAGTAACATCTTTTATGGTCATGCACCTCTTGTGAATGGTTTATTTCTTCTACATCTCGAAAGGGATGAAACACACATCCATAACATTGAGGCTAAGAGATGCAAAGTAGATAGTGATAATACTACTTATTTGTGGCACTGTCGTCTAGGTCATATTGGTGTAAAGCGCATGAAGAAACTCCATTCGATGGACTTTGGAGTCTCTTGATTTTGAATCATTTGACACATGTGAACCATGCCTCATGGGCAAGATGATCAAAACCCCGCTTCTCTAATGATGGAGCGAGCAACGGACTTGTTGGAAATCATACATACCGATGTATGCGGACCGATGAGTGTTTCGACGCGCGGTGGATATCGCTATTTTCTCACTTTTACCGGTGACTTAAGTAGATATGGGTATATCTATTTAATGAAACATAAATCTGAAATGTTTGAAAAGTTCAAAGAATTTCGAATGAAGTAGAGAACCATCGTAATAGAAAGATTAAGTTTCTACGATCCGATCGTGGAGGTGAATATTTGAGTTATGATTTTCTCACGCATCTTAAAGCAAGTGGAATCGTTTCACAACTCACGCCACCCGGAACACCACAGCGCAATGGTGTGTCTGAACGCTGGAATCGAACCCTATTAGATATGGTCCGATCAATGATGTCTCTTACTGATTTGCCGTTATCATTTTGGGGTTATGCATTAGAAACCGCTGCATTCACTTTAAATAGGGCTCCATCTAAATCCGTTGAGACGACACCGTATGAACTGTGGTTTGGTGCTAAACCTAAGTTGTCATTTCTTAAAGTTTGGGGATGCGAAGCTTACGTCAAGAAGTTGATGCCGGACAAGCTCGAACCCAAAGCGGAGAAATGCGTCTTCATAGGATACCCTAAGGAAACTATTGGGTATACCTTCTATCACAGAACCGAAGGCAAAGTGTTTGTCGCAAAGAACGGTTCCTTTCTTGAGAAGGAGTTTCTCTCGAAAGAAGTGAGTGGGAGGAAAGTAGAGCTAGACGAGGTTATTGAACCTTCTCTTGAATTGGAGAGTAGCGCACACTGAAATTGTTTCGGTCACTGCACCAACAATAGAGGAAGCTAATGACAAAGATCATGAAGCTTGGACGATGTCACATCGAACGTCGCAGTCGACAAGGTCGCGTGCCCCTCCGAGTGGTACGGCAGCCTGTCTTGACTGTCTTGTTGGTAGAAGGCGGTGAACCTCGAACTATGAGGAAGCGATGATGAGCCAGACTCGAGAAATGGGGAAGCCATGAAATCAATTGGGATCCATGAGCGAAAACCAAGTATGGACTTTGGTGGATCCTCCTAGCGATCGAAAGGCCGTTGAGTGCAAATGGATATTCAAGAAGAAAAGCGGACGGATGGTAATGTTACCGTCTATAAAAGCGACTTGTCGCAAAAGGTTTTCGACAAGTTCAAGGTGTTGACTACGATGAGACTTTCTCTCCCGTAGCGATGTTTAAGTCCATTCGGATTTTATTAGCAATTGTTGCGTTTCATGATTATGAAATATGGCAGATGGATGTCAAGACTGTGTTTCTCAATGGCAACATTGATGAAGAGTTGTATATGATGCAACCGAAGGTTTGTCGATCCTAAGGATGCTTGATAAAGTATGCAAACTTCAGTTCCATTTATGGATCAAGCAAGCATCTCGGAGTTGGAACCTTCGTTTTGATCAAGTAATCAAGAGCTTTGGATTTGTTCCAAATTGCTCTGACTTGCATCTACAAGAAAGTGAGTGGGAGCTCGGTGGCGTTTACATGCAGTATGTGGATGACATATTGATTATCGGAAATGACATCAACATGCTTAACGATGTGAAGAGTTATTTGAACAAGTGTTTTTCAATGAAAGACCTAGGTGAAAGCTTATATATTGGACATCAAAATCTATAGAGATAGACAAAGACGCGATAGCTTTAAGCCAAAGTACATACCTAGACAAAGTTCGAAAAGGTTCGTAATGGATAAGGCAAAGAAAGGTTCAAGGCCTATGTTGTCGTAAGATATTGAGCAAGGCTCAAAGTGTCCACTCTGGTAAATGATAGGGAAGCTATGAGCAAAGTGCCTTATGCCTCGGCCATAGGTTCCATCATGTATGCCATCTGTGTACTAGACCGGATGTGTCCAATGCTCTTAGTTTGTGACGAGATATCAAAGTGATCCAGGAGTGGAACACTGGACAGCCATGAAGAACATCCTAAAGTACCTAAATAGGACTAAAGAAATGTTCTTAGTCTATGGGGGTGATGAACAGCTTGTCGTAAAAGGTTACGTCGATGCTAGTTTCGACACCGACAAGGATGATTCCAAATCTCAGACAGGATACATTTAATGGAGGAGTTGTGAGCTGGAGAAGCTGCAAGCAAAGCGTGATCGCGAGATCTACAGTAGAAGCGGAATACATGGCTGCTGCAGAAGCGTCAAGTGAAGGAGTTTGGATCAGAAACTTCATCACTGAGCTTGGCGTGGTTCCAAGTGCATTGGACCCACTGGAGATATTGTGTGACAACACTGGCGCCATAGCACTCGCTAAGGAACCAAGATATCATCCAAACACCAAGCATATCAACCGCAAGTTTCATATAATCCGAGATTATATAGCGTATGGAGATCGAAGATTAGCAAAGTACATACGGATCTGATGTCGCAGATCCATTGACTAAACCTCTTCCACGTGTAAAACATGATCAACACCTCGATTATGGGTGTGAGATTGTTGCCAAATGTAAACTAGATTATTGACTCTAGTGCAAGTGGGAGACTGTTGGAATTATGCCCTAGAGGCAATAATAAATATGTTATTATTATAATTCTTGTTCATGATAAAGTTTATATTCCATGCTAGAATTGTATTAAGCGGAAACTTTAATACTTGTGTGGTTTGTGAACAACACCGTGTCCCTAGTACGCCTCTATGGACTAGCTCATTGATCAATGATGGTTAAGGTTTCCTAACCATAGACATGAGTTGTCAATTGATAATGAGATCATATCATTGGGAGAATGATATGATGGACAGATCCAAACTAAGCGAAGCAATTAGATCGTGTCATCGTGTTCGTCTTTGCGAAGCTTTTCCTATGTCAAATATTGTATTCCTTAGACCATGAGATAATGCAACTCCCTGGTACCGGAAGAAAGCTTTGAGGTCATCAAACGTCATCCTATGAGAGGGTGATCATAAAGGTGTCTCTCAGGTGATCGGAAAGTATCTGTTGGATTGTATGTATCAAGATGGAATTTGTCCCTCCCAAGTCGGAGAGATATACTTGGGCCCACTCGTGTCGATATCAACACCTTGCAAGCATGTGGTTAAGGAGTTAATCACAAAGTGATATCGGATTACGACGAGTAAAGTACTTGTTGTGAACGAGATTGAACTAGGTATGACGGTACCGACGATCGAATCTCGAGCAAGTAAAATATCGCGAGGCAGGGAATATATATATGGGATTGATTGAATCCTGGCATCGTGGTTCATCCGATATGATCATCGATGAATGTGTGGGAGTCAATATGGGTGCCCGGACCGCTGTTGATTATTGATAGAAGATCATGTCGCATATTCTCGAACCGCAGGTCACACACTTAACGTGTCTTGACGCTAGGATAGATTGGATAATTGGTTTATGAATTTTTGTTCGAGTCTCGGATGGGATCCGGATATCACAAGAGGTTCCGGAATGGTCCGGAGAATAAGATTCATATAAGCGAGGCAGTTTTGGATTTGAATTGTTGGGTTAATCGGTATTGTACCGAAGCTTCTAGAACCTTCCGGAAGGGGACCAACGTGGCCCCACCTTCCGGGAGGGGCATGGGCCTATGAGGGAGTGTCCTGGCGCATTGGGCCAGGGGCACAAGGCCCCATAGGGCCCAGCCGATTCTAGAGAGATTTGACTCGTTTAAATCTCGGATAGAATTTCTAGATAAGGAGAGTTTAAATCGTTTAAACTAGAGATAGGATTTCTAGATAAGGGAGAGTTTAAATTGTTTAAACTAGAGATAGGCTTGGAGGAGGGCAGGCTGGCCCCCTCTATATATAGAGGGTGGCGCCTCCCCTTACACACCTTCCTCCAAGCCCTAGCAGTTGCTACCTTCCTCTCTCCCTCCCGACTGTTTGTAGGCGAAGCCTGCAGAAACTCTCCACCATATACACCACGCCGTCGTGTTGTAGATCCAATCTATCTCTCCACCATACTCGCTGGTCCGAGGAAGGAGGAGACGTCGAGGTGTTGCACGTGTGCATCTCACGGAGGCACCGCCACTTGTGGTGCTAGATCGGATCGGATCGCGAGGAGGAGAAGCGAGTCGACTACATCACCCACGTTCCGGAACGTTCATCTGGCCAGAATCTTCAAGGGTATGAAGATCTAATCCAATCTCTCTCGTTGTTTGCATCTCCTAGATTAGATCTTGGCTTTCCCTCTGTTCGCTCCGTAGAAAATTTTGATTTACTATGCCGCGAAACCCTTCAATTCCGAATCAGGTTTTACACGGCTTATATATGCAGCCCTCCCTAGCTAAGCGATGAGCAATCTCATTGCAGGATCGACTCACAAACTGAACCTTGTAATCGATAAAGCCAGTAAGTAGAGCCTTAATTTCCTCAACAAGTGGCCCATGGACCGAGCGATCCTTTTCTGCAGAAACCAGCCGCATCGCTGGAGCAATCTCCGCTCAAGCTTCTCGACACCCGCTTCTTTCGTCAATTCCACCGCCCGGCGACAAGCCAACAACTCCGCTCTCTCAGGGTCCGACGCCGAGGGGAAAAAATGGCAGGCCGCCGCCCGGAAGCCTCCATGGTGATCCCGAAGAATCACACCACCAGAGCAGATTGTTGTGTAGTGTGGAGAACATATCATGCTTACTATGGTTATTTCATTTGTGCCGTAGGACTGGCTAACTGATAAGCCCGAGCTCTAAAATTTGAAAAATTAACGGCTACACACACAACACACACACTCACTTGGTGCAGTCAATCCAAACTTCAATTTATTTCTATTTTTTTGAAAGGCAAACTTCAATTTACATTCACATGGATAATAGAAAACCAAAAGGTCACTTTCGATATCCGGCACCCATGCTTCCGGTCAAAGATTCTTAAAAAAAAATTGTTTTTTCTAAAAAGAATCTCTAAGAAATCGCAACCACCTATATGAAATTGTTTGCTCTTTGTGCTGTACGTCAGTAACCGATCGGACAAACTTCGCGCTTTGAATTTTTAATCTTACACGTTGAATCCACAAGCTGCAGTGTATCGAACCATCTATTTTCTAAACAGGGCCAGCAAGGTGATGGTGATGATAGAAAATGTCAATGCGAGGAAGCAGATGATCAATTTAGCGCTCAGTCATCCAATGATCTTTTTATAATTTATATTTTAGCTTTTTAACTGTTTATGATTATTAATAGATCGGTGGAATTTTGTTAAAAAACATGGATCTCTCTTATTTAAAATATGATTTCGAGTGGAGATTTGGTGCACATGGACACTAGTGATCCTTCTGTTTAAAATAAAATAAAAAAATGATATATTTTGAGTTCCAAAAAAATGAAAAAAAAATCTGAAATGCATATACACAGTCCATATATTTGTGCGACATTTCGTAGAAAAGTTTTATTTGAGGCTACAAGAAAAAAGAAATTTGATTAGATAGTAATAAATAAGACTAGAAATACACATGTTTTATAAAAAAACATTTTTGTGTAGCCCAAAATAATAACATATGCTTCAACGAAATTTCTGTCGTACATTCTAGACATTTATATGTTTCTTATATATTTATTTTCAGAACTTTTGGAGACTTAAAAGAATATACTTTAGGTGTCAGATTTTGTCAATTTTATGCAGCGCAGTATTTTGAGTTGAGATTTTGTCACGTTGATAGATTACATTATTTTCTACATCTTAAACTTTTGATCAAAAGTTTTTGGTGAATTGCCAAAACCAGTACTCCTAGTGCCAAAAAAATATTATTTTAAATAATAACTGTCTGTCGAAAATGTCAGTGTGAAATTCCTATCACCTATGTGAAATTGGTGTAATGTGTCGGAACCCCAGTAATCGGACCAACTTGGCAATCTGCTTCTCTGAATCAACGTGCCAGTGTATCGAACCAGCTCGATATGGTCTTTGTTCAAACCGTGCTCAATTTGCTTCTCTATTACGATCCAATTCAGAGTTACAAGTGTGGCCACCGCTTCCGGATCGGATTTCTCTTCCGCAATCACAGGAAAAACAGAGAGGTGAGGCGTGGAACTGCACTGAGTTAATGACGCATGATACCAAGCAGCGGTCGACCACCGCTGGCAGCAGGGAAGAACTCCAGGTTCAGGTTGCTTCACTTTTGTAACGGTGGCTACGCCGAACGACAGCAGAGGTAATAGGCCAAACTTGAGTACTGTAGCAGCCATGCCTCAGAAGCCCCAGCAAAGTGAAATCCAACACACAGCTTTGCGGGAACACGAATGTACATTATGTAGAGATGATCAAACATTGGTCCATCACAGCTTATAAACCGGTGTGATCCCGAGCAGGTGGAAGATCTGTCGCATGACGATCGCAGTCGCTTCGCAGAGCAGCACTCGGCTTGCCTCCTCCTCTGATACTACCACCTGTACGTGGAGTTAACAAAGACAGCGGTTAAATTTATCTCATAAGTTTTTTTTGAGAGGAATCTCATAAGTTAAGGAGGGTGTGGCAGGCTTAATTAGCGCCTACTTGTAGGTCAAAGGCGTTGCCATTTTCCTCACTCCGAGTAAATTAATTGTCCATCGAAAATAGAGGAATGTGTACCTGACAATTGGTGTAGAACCTTGAGAACTGTTCAGACAACTCGTACAGGTATTCACACAGAACACTCGGAAGGAGTTCAGTGCATGCCTCTTCAACAACCTGACACAGATAGAAGCATATAGATCAACACAAAAGAGGACAAGACCATTCAAAATTAAGCCATCTATTCTCAGCTTTACAATATGCCAGATTAAAGTTTTCGGTTGATTCTGAATTTAGTCGATCGAATGAACATATATAGTTGATACTGCCAATCATACCTCTGCAAAACGGATAAGATACAGTCCCAAGGCACGCTCATCTGGATGGCCAAGAGAAATGTTCCCATGCTAAGATTAAAAAAAGAGTCACAATTTAATCACTGTCTGATGGCCAATTTTTTTTAATGGTGAAAACGTATAGAATTGACAGTATTATTAGCACATAAATTCAACAAGTTGTACCATTTTTAGGTCCTCTACATCCATGTTAGATTTTCCTATAATGGAGCAAATACGGGCATGCATATACTGAAGATAGACAGCAGTATTTCCCTGTTCGCAAAGTAAATTAGGATGTAAATAACAATAAAAAAGAGTTAAGCAAAAAAAAGATGACTGGGTCAAAAACCACACGCGAATAAAATTTCCATTCATGCAAACAATGTTCAGAAGGTTACGGAAGTAACAGAAAACACACAAAAATCAGTACAAGATTGAATACAGAGCATATAGTGTATACAAATATCATACTGCAGCAGTGGAGAACATATGAATGGTGATGAATGAGAAAATTCCCAAATAATTTAGTAAATAAATATTGGAGTCTGGAAGTACCTTAACACTTAGCATCTGATCAAAGCTAAATGTGTAATTAGTCAGTCTGTTATTCTTCAAATCTGCGTACCTATATCCAAAGGTAGAAAAACATGAGATTACTGATCAGATGAGCACTTAAAAAGCTTAGCTATTTAATTTCAGTCCAACACATTTGTCTTCCATGAAGAAAAAATGGTACATACTTGACAGCACCATATCCTAGCTCTCTTGAAGTTTTCTAATTCCTCCTCAGTCCAGTCAACAAGTTTACCTGAACAAAACCTAACTTCGTATTTAACCTGAAAAGTTAATAAAAGAAGCAAACAAAATTCCATACTTGTACCGCTTACCCTTTTTACAGAGACGCGTGACAAGTTCTGATTTACTTCGAGATTTAGCCTCGTCAAGTAGGTCTCCTAACCGAACAACCTCGGTATTACGAGTTCGGAAGCGCTTGCCATCTGACCCAAGAACAAGGCCAAACCCAACATGACTTGTTTTCGGGAACTTCTTCTCATTTGGATCTGGGAGCCAACCAGCCATCCTGGCAGCCTGTAAAAGAAGACAAAAGCTGATAAAGATTTCTTTTTAGGATAAGCAATAAAGATCTAAAATGGTTCTCTTGATATCAAGAATGAACTTGCCTTGAAAAACATATCGAAGTGCTTCTGTTGACCAACATCTGTTAAATATATTATCCATTCTGCCTTCTCAACATTCAGTCTGTACCTTCATAAAGGAAAAGACAAAAAGAAAGATCTAAGCTCACAGAACTACACTGTAACAACCCAGACTGCATCAAATATGATAGATGTTGACTTATACAGAAACAGCTGAATAAGCACCGAAAACGTTTTTTTTTTTGGAACTTGAAGTGCCCAGAAAGATGAGGTATACAAAAAACATGTAAAATATTATTTAGTAACTAACCAAAGAGCAGTTAAGTCTGTTGAGGCATAGTTGAAACCACCATCTCTTTTAACCACAATCAAAGGGCTTTTATGACCTTCAATGAAAATTACACGAGCACCGTCATCTTCTTTTACCAAACCTTGGTTACTCAACCCCTCCAAAACTTGTGGGATATAAGGATGATAAAAGCTCTCCCCCTGAAAGTAATTAGGAGAGTAATTAGCTTTCATTCTCATGGTACACATAAACCAGTAACCTTTTTGGGTTGCTTCCGGGGAAGAGATAGATAACCTGTATATAAGCATTCAACGGCAAGTGACTGAACACAAAGAGATACAAATGCTTTGATCATAACTATTTCAGATGAACTAAAACAGATTAAAAATACAAAATGATCTTGGCAAAGAAAAAGATATTTCTCAAGTCTTGTAAACATCAACAAAAACATTAGTTGGTGATTTGAAAAGCACAATAAATCACGAGTTCAATACATTTATCTGGCAAGGTGATGCATATCAATTAATAAGTGAAGGCTAAATTCTATAATTTTGGTAGTTTTTCATTATGGTTTAAATGAGAGAAAGGAAGTACTGAGACTTTGAGAGAAAATTGCTAGTTAATAAACATTGCACGGATTTCAGTTTTACAATGTACAATATTTCATTTTGCATAGGGCAAGAGGCCAAACATTCCAGGAACAGATGTGTCCGTGTCCATCTCAAGTCTAATTACATAATTACTTTAAGATTTCAGCTATATTCTGCTGATACGTTTGCCAGGTAACTTGTTAGAATAGTAAGTCAAAGCTCTGGAGAAAGTGATACTACCTTTTCTTCAAGTTGTACATCTAAGAGCTTGTAAACCTGGTCAAATTCGTTCCTGCTGATTTCACATATCTTTTTCCAAGCAGCACGATATTTCTCCTCCCCTCCCTACAGGGTATATATAGCTTAGAAGAGAATGAGAGAAGACCACGATTCTCCCAGAGTACCGCATAGAAACAAGTTCAACTTACCTGTAACCGAACCACAGCTTGTTGAGCCCTATATTTAAATTCTGCATCATTATCAAATCTTTCTTTGGATGCTTTATAGAAAAGCTGCAACAAATAACCAAAATGAAACATGGTCAATTGTTTACCAAATCAGAGATTCTAACATGAAGCAAGATAAGCACTTCTTTCTACCTTGGCAAGATAAGCATATGGACCAACTGGGAGCATGCATGCAGATGCACCCAGAGGCATATCAGATATCTAGATAATATGCGCTTCAGATTATTTACAGTTATTTCATCCTGACTATATGCTAATGACAACCAATTCAGATTTTCTGCTGTGCACACCTTCATGGGCTCCAATTTTTTAAATTTCATAATGTACTTTGAAGTATGAGGAAGGTAAGGTCACTGGGTAACTGAAGAACAAGCAACCAAGAGAAAAATCCAATATGCAGTGATATGAAATCAAACAACATGCCCCTTTCTGCTCAAGCTAAGAGATAAAATAAAATGAAGACAGTGTGATTTAATACAGCATTCAAAACAATAACACCACATGCCTGGCTAAAGTCATCATTATGTTACTGGAATTGGTTAAGGCATAAACCACTAGAATGATGATACAGATGCATAGATTAAGCAATTAAGGATAACAAATAAGTGAAAGTGTGTACGAATGTTACCAAGAAAAACACTAACTAAATAGTACGATTTGTTTTTTACGGCAGCAAATTACCTGTAACTGAACACATAATTCAGGTTTTATCAGCCAAATAGCTTATTATATGGATATCTAGTACCAAACTAGATGCAAACTTATACTCCTAGTTGAATATGTAGATAATACATATACCCATGTGTTTATAAGCTTTTATGCGAAATTATACTACAATAGTAATCAATGCATGAAGCAACTCCTTACCTGGAGGTCACCAATGGCCTGACTGCCAAGTTCCTCCCAATTCGGAAACTTTTCAAATAGAAATTCTATGAGCATTCCAAACTGCATTAATAAAGGCAAACATTGTTTAGTACGCAAAACAAATAATCTGGTTCACATATAAGGCCTCCATATCGGCAAATATTTTAGCAGTTACTAGTGCCTACAGAAACAAGCAGAAGTAGATATCTCTGCTAATGCAATAATACCAACGCACCAATTTATCTAGAACAGCACAAGTATAATTTCTTTTTTTTTCTTTACTTCACTCAAAAATAATTTCAGTTTTGCTATAAAAATAGTAGACAGGAATCCTATATACTAAGTACAGCATAGTTACAAGGTTATAAGAAGCGGTCAGAGAGCTATAGAAAAGACAAGATACTGATTGGATAAACAAGTTATACTGGAATGTGAAGTGGAAACAAGCTCTATTTTATCAGCCTATCAAAGAACAGAAAGCAGCGCAATGAAGCACATCATAGGGTACTAGCTAGCATGTACAGATTTCATGCAAAATATCATCAACAGATCCTATCACAAAGAAGCGCAACAACTGAACCTTTTCATGCATTACTGTTTCCAAAAAAATAAGGTGCGTGAAGCTGGTAAAGAATGCAGGCCAAAAAAAAGGGTAACCCCAGCGATGAAAAAGGAAGGACGAGTCGGGGTGCGTAACCACATTGTCTATGAACCAAAAAGGGTAGGCAGATTAAAGGATCATACGATTATACAAGCAATTTCAGCAACAAGAAGCATTCAACTAATCTGTTACCTGTGTACCCCAATCTCCCACATGATTGCGTCGGAGAACGTCGACATTTGAGAACTCAAACATGCGCGCTAGGGTCTCTCCAATGATTGTTGACCTTAGATGCCCAACATGCATTTCCTTTGCAATATTAGGGGATGAAAAATCAAGCACCAGCCTGTTAACTGGCATAACTGGTGCCCATGTTTTGATACCATTTAGAAGCATATCTTCTATTCTCTGCAACAAAATGCAATTCACTGGCGCTTAGCATGAAAGAATCGTAGTAGAAGCAATAGATGAAACGCTTGCAGGTAAAAAATCTAAACCAGACCTTTGCAATGAAGCTGTTGGATAATACAATATTCACAAAACCAGGACCAGTAACAGAGGTTGATTCGATCACATCAGAGGCAGTCAGGTTCTTGGCAATGGCCTGTGAAAACTCCAGCATGTATGAAAACGGAAAAATGAACGAACAGGGAATGAAAGAATGCTCTACTCCATGAGATCTTCTTGAAGTAAATCATCAGCAGTCCAAAAGGATAGGATCGCTCAAACCTGTCCAATAGCATTGGGGTTTGTGAAACTTGTGCCAGATCCTTGAACTCGTGACCACAATCCCATTGCGTTGTTGCTGCATATGGTTTAGATAGAATCAGTTGATGAGCTCATTCTAGGGATGCTAAGGTGTCAGATACTCAGATGAAATGGACACACAAGGATCTGATAAACATACCACTGGTAGTCACCAAACTGTGATGTGCAAACTTGGACCACCGGTTCTACATCATCCACTTGAGGCACCGTCGCACGGAGTGACAAGGCTAGTAAGCTGGAGATCTGCTGCTTGACACTCCCAGCTCCCTGCACGGCCTAGCAGTATGTTTGAGTCATGTCACAATCTCGATCAAGTGGGTACGGGCAAAACAGGCGATCCAATACTCACCGGCGGTGCAGGTTCCTTCGCCTGCCTAGAGGCGGAAGTGGAGGCCTCGTCTGCCATGGTGGTGAAATGGTATAGCAAGCGCTCCTCAGTAGCCTTGGGGAGGAAGATGCTCTACAGCAGCACAAAAATGAGCGAACATGCCAAATTTGAGCAACAAAAAGGAACTATGAACTGGATTTAATGGCCACTTAGTTCTGGCCACGAGTCTTGAAGCTACAAACGAAACGTAACATGCTTTTTTCTCGAGAAAACGAGAAGCTTTGCATCTCAATGCATAGAACAGAGTTACAACTGTACAAGCCTCAGACTAGGCCGACACAAGCAAGCACTCGAAGGCTAACCAACAGCTCGGAGAATCCAACTCTAAAAAGAGAGGCAGAATTGGGGCCGCTTCCACTTTGGAGAATGGCATCGATGACCAATGCCGAGACCTCTGAACTCAATATGTCAATCGCATTCAGAATGCTGAACCGTCGTCTGTCACAGACATCTGTCCCTGCGAACACCCATCTAAAACGCCGGTCCCGAACGAGCCCGTATCCACGCTGCACTGCCCGCATCGACGGCCACAAAGGAGCCTTTGACGAACCTACCGACCTGGATACTGGCGAACAGCACAACCACCTCACAGCCGGCGAGCAGACAACCGAAGCAGCAGCGGAAAGGAGCGCGGCTACCGGACGTAGTAGCCACAGTGGGGGTTCCCAGGCCACCCCGGTCGCGAGGATGGCCCGCGCCGGCCGAGCCAGACGAGATCCAGGCCGCGGCTTGCCGTCCTCGGACGCGCGCCCGACGGCCAGGTGAGGAGTGGGCCGCAGCTCGCCGCCGCCGCCGGACTCCAGCTGAGGGGAACGCGAGAGAAAGTGGCAGGGGCGAAGGAGGAGCTGGCCTACAGTCCCCGGCGGCGGCGGCGGCGGCGACCGGGGAGGAGAGGAGTGGCGGTGGGGAGAAGTCTTGGCGGCGGCGGCCGGTGGCCTGTGCGACTCGCTGAGGCAAGAAATGTGGTGGCGTGGGGGAGTTTTTCCGTCTGGGTTTGACCAAAACGTAGCATTTTCATCATAGAGAGTTTGACTTGAACCGCAGCCATTTTGAACCCCGACTCGAAAAGTTGTGCATAGATTGCACGGCCCCGATGCTCAAGCTCAACTCAGCCTGCTGCGAGCGGGGGATTAGAGCTGAGAACTCCCATTCATTTGGCGAGCGGAACAAATTGGTTGTTTTAGGAAAGGAACAAATTTGAGCAGGCGACGCGACCACGATCCCAAAACCGCACAAACCTCGCAACTCCGGGCGACGCAACGCCACGAGCGACCGAGGCGGAGGTGGAACTTTACGAGTGGGAGGGAGGACGAATCGAGGACTCACCGGCTCGCGGTGCAGCGTGACGGGCAGAATGGCGCCGTTACTGAAGTTGCTGCTGCTGCTGCCGCCGCGAATAAATACGCTCACACGACTCAGGGTGCATGTGGGAGTGGTCTGCCACTACCCAAGCCCACATAAAACAAGAAAAAATAGTAGGTTTTCGCGGGAGCCCACGATCGAGCGCGAATATTAAAAAGCTATTTCTATACAAATTAATGTCCTCATATTTGACTAGATTCGGATGTGCCAAGCAAATCTTATGTCTAGTAGAAAGAATGACTAGTCACTCAAAAAATAGAAAAAATAATTAATACATTGAAGTGCTAAATGTTGATCGTATTATATACTAAAATATTTTTATAAACATTATAAAAGCAATAATTATAGTAACATATTTGCGGGTATGTGTGGGTATACGCGGGATAGTGGACACCCGCATAAGTTTCGCAGGCTCCCGTGGGACACCCACTTAAATTGTGTGGGACTATGCGGGCGTATGCGGAATTCCCGCGGACAGTCCCACCTGCACCCTTACACACGACCCACGCGAGGGCAACCAAGGCTACGGTTTTCTTTCTAGGTGGCTTACCGGGCACGCCAAGCCTCATTGGATTTCGTCAGCCTGTATCTCGCGGAGTGGTTAGGAGCCCTCTAGACACTCTCATTCTTTCCATATTCTGCGACCAAAGCAGGCATAACCGTTGCCGCCGCCGCCACTTCCCACTGCCGCCGACCCCCCGCCATATTGAGCAGCACCACAGGACACGCGCGTTGCCAAAGTTATCTGGACGATCCGCAGGACATCTCGCCGCCCCGACCTCCTTGTATCGACTGGACGCACGACAGGCTCTCTGTGGCGCATAACTTGCTCGGTTGTTTGCCCGACCGCAATTGAGGTATGTTCGCCGGTCCTTTCTAGGTTATCTGGCCCACTGCGGGAGTTGGCATCACCATTGACAGACTCATATTTTATAGATGGGTAGCAGTCGAAGGACGATGAAGTTCTTCTACAAGAATTTCGTCGAGTCATTATCCGAGGAGAAGTTTGACGGTGAGACCGAAATTTTGTTGACAGCTACACAGATGGTGCACGACCACTACCTCATGCCGCCGCGTAGAGATGGATCGGCCAAGCAGCGCGAAGCCAACCATGAGAGCGACCGAGAAGAAGGCCACATACGCCTTTACAAGGACTACTTTCTCCAACTAATTCGGTCTTCAAAGAGAAGGCATTTCGTCGCCGCTGTCGGATGTTCAGAAACTTATTCTTAGACATTCTTAATGGGGTGAGGGAGTACGATGACTACTTCGAGGCCAAGTATAATTATACTGGTAAGATTGGCTTCTCCTCTTACCAGAAATGTTCCGTTGCCATTCGGCAGCTTGCATATGGAGTCCACATGCCATGAGGCAATGTACCGATTTTATAGGGCAGTTATCGCGGTGTTTGGCAAAGTTTACTTGAGAGAGCCAAACACCAAAGACAATGCTCGCCTTTTGTCCATCAACGAAAGAAGGGGTTTACTGGGATGCTTGGCAGCATCGACTGCATGCATTGGTAGTTTAAGAATTGTCCCTTTGGTTGGCAAGGGCGGTTCAAAGGGCATGCAGAGGGGTGCACCATCATACTAGAGGCTGTTGCATCACATGATCTCTGGATTTGGCACTTCTTTTTTGACATGACTGGATCAATCAATGGCATCGGTGTGTTGTAGTGGTCTCCGGTGTTTGCTAGGCTGGCAGAAGGCAATGCCCCACAAGTAACCTATGAGATCAATAGCAATCCATATGATATGGGTTACTATATAGTTGACGGTATCTATCCCTCTTGCGCTACCTTTGTGAAGATAATCCGCAACCCTGGAGATGAGAAATGCAGTAGGTTTGCGAAAGAGCAAGAGGCTGTTAGGAAGGATGTGGAGCGAGCATTTGATGTGCTTCAGTCATGGTAGGCTTTTGTTCGATTTCCTGCTAGAACCTGGAGCATCGAAAGGATGTGGGATGTGATTACTGTTTGTGTGATCATGCTCAACATGATCGTCGAGGACGAGCGTGATGAAGACATCTTTGACCAAGGCAGGGACTTTCAGGGTAAGCTGGTTAAGCCAGAGCCAAGTCTTGCGTCATGGAAAGATTTCATGCAAGTGCATAAAAATTTGTGTCACAGGCATACCCATAATCGGTTTCAACTATATTTGATTGAGAATATATGGGCTCGTGCGGGAATCCTAAACATTCAATATCTTATTTGTTTCTTGTAATTTGAATGATGTTTGGTTGTTTTAATCAAGGGTTAATTGGATAGACGCCATTATAATATCCGTGTATTTGATAAATGCCACTACAACTTTCAACTTTGAAAAATACCAATGCAATTCTGTGTACGTTTGAGAAATGCCATTACACCCACTTATCCAACATATACCAATCTATATACTTGGTATTCCTAGCCGTATATACATACCATGGTGGGGTCCTCCCCGATCCGTAAAAACTTAAGTTGATGATAAATATTAGAGTAAAATTACAAAAATATTATAAAGTGAAGATCACACGCAGGCATTTACAAAAAAATGTGGCATAAAAGCTCCAGGTCAACACTCAAAATAGGTAAAGTGACACTACACATTCAGTGTTGAACCTTGGTTTTGAATGCGGCCTCGTTCTAACAGCCATGAAAAGAGTGGCGCATTCATATATGTATCTTGTAAGAAAACTAATGTAAAATTTGATCTAAGAAAAAAAGGCAGTTTTTGTTTTTTTTTTGTTTTTGAAAGAGTATAATCATAAAATTTTATTGCATTAGGTCTATGAAAACCATTTCAGTTGCATCGAACACACCAAGATCCTTTGTACCTTCGTTTTGTGTGGAATCTTAACATATAGCAATTAATTTGTAAGAACAACTTGCTGGATTCTAAGTGGGACAACCCTATACTGTCAAGTGATGTAAAATCTTCACCAAATATGCGTTTTGAAAACAAATATCAAGTGATGTAACGTAAAGAAGGCGTTGACCTGGAGCTTTTATGACACATTTTTATACAAATGCATGCGTGTGATTTTTATATTGTAATATTGTTGTAATTTTACTCTAATATTTCTTATCAACTTACGTTTTTTTCATGGATCCAGATGGACCCCACCGTGGTACGTACATACGGCTGGGAATACCAGGTATATAGATTGGTACATGTTGGATAAATTGGTGTAATGGCGTTTCTCAAACGTATGCTGAATTGCAGTAGCGTTTTTTCAAAGTTAAAAGTTGTAGTGGTGTTTCTCAAATACGCGGAAATTATAGTGACATCTATCTAATTAACCCTTTTATCAAACCATGCGAGTGTGAACTAGTCATATATAAGCACTATTTTAATTAGATTACCTAATATAGTTTATTTACTTGTCAAAATATATATTTATCTAGGTACTTTGTGCCAAAATCTGCAAACATATGAAATTTTCGGCCACCGCTGGCGAGCACGGACAAATGGGAATCGTTGCTGGGCGTGGCTGGCCGGATAGACCGGACCCGACCCAAAAGATCGTGGCCCGATCAAACGGACTGAAACAGATCATTTTGGTCAACCGTTTGGGTCACCCGGTGGAGATGCCCTTAGAGCGTCTCCACTCATCCCCTGATACGGTGTCCGGCGGATAGCTTAGGGCGGCGCCGACGCTAGTTCGTCAAATAGGGAGACGCCACTCCCAGCCATAACCCCCAAACACGTCCCTAGACAGATTGATACATTCAAACATAATAAATGGTCGATTACATAGTTTCTGGTGTCTACAAACCGATCAAATAGTCTCGACGATCACGTCACCGCAAATCATTGTGAACTAAAGTCTAGCTAACAAAAAAAGACGCATGTCGGCCAGTCTCATATTACATAACCACGTAAATCAGATGGCCTAATGACCGTGTGCCCGCATGACAACGACTCGGAGACAACAACATGAAAGTTTACTGCTGTTGCTACAAGGTTCGTCTAACATAGCCTGCACACTTATTGTGGCATGGTTATGTGCCGAGAGATATCCCTCCTCTGTTATTTTTTTTGTAAGTCAATAAAAATAGGCACTACGCATCCCTAAGGAGCTCTAAGCTCTCTGGTTTTAACAGCCTACAGTTGATCCACGAATTTTAGTGTTGGTTGTGTTTCAGCCGAACCGACTCAGGCGAACCGACTTCAATCTCTACTACTCCCTCTGTTTGGGATTATAGGTCCTAGGCGCATACCTAGATTGTTAATTTGACTAACAAAACATAACTTATATATCACAAAAATTATACCATTAGAAAATATAACCTCTAAAGTTTCTAATGGTTTAATTTTTATACTATACTATTTATGTTTTGTTGTTTAAATTGGCAACCTAGTTATCCACGCGGGACTTATAATCCCAAACGGAGGGAGTACTTCTTAAAGGCAAAAGCGACAAGACGGTGGTACGTCGGCTTTCCGCCCTCCGGCCCGGAAAACTTGTCGCTAACGCTGAAAACCGGATGGCCAAGTCTGCTCCCATCCCACACGAAAAACAAACCGGTAGAAAACCTGGTTCCATCCCCACGAACGAGAGGAAAAGGAAACCTCTCCACAATCCACGACCATAGCCTTCAGTCATGCGCCGCCTGCCTATCCTACTGCTGCGCCACCGACCCCAATCCCCGTCGATCTACACCACCGACCCTCTCCGTCGCCAAAGATCAAGCGTGGAGAACTAGCCGCCGGATCCCTGTCCCCGTCGCCGTGGTTAGCGCCTGCAATGGCAACCACCACCATGATCCAATCAATCAAACAGGAACCACCGTTTAGCGGATCGGGGAGTTCGTTTACCTCCTTCAATTCCATCGTCGTCACTTGCCTCTAGGCAGGTCTGCCATTGGGAGAACAACCACCCTACCCCGAGTCCTCGTGCCGCAGAAGAAATCGACGGGCGTCATCCTCTGGTCCGCCCACGCCGTTGAGCGCGAGTTCTAGGTCGAGCAAGGTGATTTCTCGAGGATTAACTGTGGACTCCTTATATCAAGCAATGTTTCTCCTTTTGATGATTTCCGTTGGCAATATCCTGACGTTTGAGTGTTTTTTTAGAGGATTCAGAGAGCAAGCCAATTGTTCTTGACAGGTTAGCAAGTCCGATCGTGGAGGTCACAGTGGAGATCATGGTAGTTACCTTCTCGACTAAAACAAAAAGACATGAGCCCTCCATGCGTCCATGTACTCCTATTGCCGGTTGCCGCACGTCTCCATTGCCTCACATGCTTGATCGTTCTCCTCCCTCGAGTCTGGCGCCTAGAGCCTATTGACCAGAACAGCAGCCGCCGGACCATTCTTCCGCACCCTAGCTCGCCGCCTTCCCCTTCGCATCTCGCCATGGTTGGTCGATTTGGTGACGCGGTGGATGCAGCTCCTTAGTGTGTGGAAGTGCATGGTTCTTTTGTTCTTGAAGTGGCGGTATGAACCAATTAGTTTATATCTTAGTTAACTATGTTTTCTATCGCAATATGAGATTGGTCTAATTTTTCTATTGCTTACAAACGAGTTCTCTCCTATTCTACGTTTTCAGGTTCTTGATTTTCTTTTTCTAGGTTCTGCTGCTAAGAAGCTACGGACACTTCCTTAAAAAAAATAGTCATCAGTGATGGAAGAAAGGTAAGATACTTTAGAAAAATCAAGTCTGCTGTTACTTGTTATACGCATTTTACATAATACAAGATTTAGTGTGAGAATATATGATCCAAGTTTGTAAAATTGGCGTACATGATACAATGGTAGGCAATTCAGAGCAAACTAGATCATAAAAAAATCTACTTTGAAGACATAGTACATGTGATTTTAGGAAAAAAAAACTCTATTTGTTCTAGCTTGGATCCACTTTAGCCAAAATATTTTCTAGCAACATATGGCAAGTTTACTTGTAACTAGCTCTTCATCCTAAATGAGCAACTAATTAATAGCGCAATTCGTATGATACCTCCCTCACAAATTCTAAGAATATGGTATGGCAACCTTTGTTTACCTCTGCTTATTTTAGCATCATATACTTTGATAACCTAATATTAACCTGTAAGTGTATGTGAATGTAAAATAAATAATACACTAACTACTAGATAAAAACATGCTACATGTGTTGTTTCTTTCTACTATGAGCATATCTTACAATTATGTAGCATCTTTATGTTGTCACCATACACATATGTATGAATCAGAAGTTGTGTTTGAGTTTTCGATTCTTACAGGTTACATATTTTTTCGTAGTTTATCAAGTTTTTGACATCATGGATAGGCTTGAGAATCAATGTTTCTTTGGACATGTCTACATGTAAAAGAAATATTAGCATATCCCTTAGTCCATCTGAATAGCTGCTTTGTGATGCAACATCCCCAACTATGTTTGAATAAACAATATAAACTCATTTCGACATATGAAACTGAACATTAAAAATGTAGACGGTGAAAACACAGCTAATTTGTAGTGTTAGGTGAGACTACAGTTTTGTTTTAATTTCATGGGTTTTCACATATAAAACAAGTTACCACCCGCATACACAATTAGGTGAGATTGCGCTTTTGTTCCCTGTAACAAGATCATGTTGTACAGCTGTTTTATGTAGGATTGCATAGGGAACACTTGGGCGACTATGGAATGATATTGAGCAGCAGCATAGTAGCAATATAATCTTCTAACTTTTGCTGGTTTTGCTATGATCGTGTCACCATTTCAATCGTCATGTTTCAGAAAAGATGTAGTTGGGCCAGAAACTCGAATCAAGTTCCCTGCATTCCTCGAATATGATTCCTATCTAGCTAACAAATTATGCCTCCCTTCTTTCTTAGGACCTTCTTATATCATACTGCACACTATTTTTCCAAGGGTGTAGGTGATGTTAGGAACCAATAACCATCGTCATGTTTCAGAAAAACAATGATTTGTTTATTTTTGAATACATGTAGGTGGTTAATTGTGTTGGTGTATATGTGACCACATGGTGTGTTTCTTGTTTTGAACAAAAAGTTGTAGGCATGCATGAATGAGTTCAAATTAATCATGATGGTATAACATCTTGTCCAACCGGTGGACTATAGAATAAGATCTATAAAAATATCACGTAAGTAGGTAAATACGTGTTTTATGCATCTTTTATAACCTCAATTCTCAGTTTTAATGAATGCAAAAATTCTCTTCTTATATCGGCTGTCATATTCTCGCTTCAATAGTTGGGTATAGAAAATCTCTTCTTGCTGCATAGTAAAACACGACTAAATTTCCATGCTTGCTTACCCCTATTTCACTATCCATATTGGGGTGATGCATGAACCAAGAACTATATTGAAATTAAATTGTCATACTTGGGGGAGGGTAACAGAAAGACAAAAAAACGACATGGAGAGAGGAGAAGGTTGGAGGAAGATACACACTGTGTTCTTGCATAGAACATGTACACGAGGGATTGCAAGCACAGAGTAATGGGAGCATCACTGCTGCTTTAAAAGAAACAACCATAGAGGAATAGAGCAAAACAATATTTCCATAATTATAATTGATTAGTCTAAGTTTGTCGAGCCCTGGCAACACAACCTTAACAGAAAGAGCACCAGCAAAGATACCTAAAAACGACTTCATGTGTAATTCAAGTGTATTTTGTTTATATATGAGGTAAAAAAGAACTTGATTGGGTAGTGGCAACACACGAGCATTGAACTATGTTCTCTAATCTTGGCTTCCAAATGTTGTACAAAAAGATGGATATACATATGTTACGAAGAGACCCAGGACCTAGGTAATTGATATTGTTGCTGCTATTCTTTACTAGACATAACATCTATGTAGAGACGTGGTATAGTTTCATTCAGAATTAACAAAACAATTTTATTCAGTTAAGTTCATTTTCAAGTGATTGATGATTCGATGGTACTAGCATATTCCTAAATGAAAGATTGCTTAGTACATATTCATAGGCACACAAGGCCAAAGCAGAGGGGATAGCGTGTGCACCCATATAGTTAGCCATAAATCTTCCGTATAGCTTCTGGAATGGATAGCGTGTGCACCCGTATAGCTAGCCATAAATCAGATCATTTTGTTGTTGTCTGAACTCTGAACATACAACTGAAAAACAAGAAACGTTGATGGTGAAACTGAATTTATCTGAACGTGTCATTTAATCCAGTCTTTGTTTTTAAGGCGTTAAGACATCTTAAGGCGACATAGAGGCGCTCTCACGCCTAGGCAACGCCTTTAAATCTATAAATTCAGTGAAAATTTTCTCATCTACTAGACAAACAAAAAATACTGAGAGATTTCTGGAGTGGACATTGAGGACAAATCAGGTTAAAATGAAGGTAGAGATATTTGCTTCCTATTTTTCATATTTCTTTCCTGATTTGGTGCCCATGGGTGTTGAAATCGGATCCAAAAACTTGCGTTGATGCTATTATCTATTTCCTTCCAAATTTTGTAGAAGGAATTTATATGATGTGAAGTTCATGTCTATTGATTTCTTCTGTAGGGTCCTGATAGAAGAAAATAAACTAGGATCCTTGTTTTTGGTTATGTGCAGTCGTATAGTTTTGTAACAAGAGAATAGTAACACAGGTTATGGTTTGAAGAATACAAAATAGTTGATGCCTTCTATGTATTTAGTTGCCAGCCTTGCTCATAATGTACCTAAATTTTGAAATTTCTTTTCTATTTTGTTTATTTAGCAAACATACAGTTTGACATTTCATAATGAGGAAATATCACTTGAAAAAATGTAGTAGGAGGATAATTGGATAAATACATTTTTTATTTAGTAAAGGTCTGAATTATTAACTAGGCAAAAATGTGTTACCTTTTTTAGTACACTTTCTATTTCTTTTATCAAATGCAAAACCCAATTTAAATAAGGTCACGGGATAATTTATTATTCACTTGTCATATCAGTACTACAATACCTTCAAATGCTTCCATTTTACCTTGCCAGGAATCCTTTTCAGTGGGGAGGGCAAGTGTAATAGAAAATGCTCCTTTTCTTTCATATCACTTTAGTTGATATAACCAGTGCTTGGGCCACACTTAACTACTTCCTCCGTCCCAAAATAGATGTCTCAAATTTGTCAAAATTTGGATGAATCTAGACACTATTTAGTATATGTGGCATCCCGCAAAACCACTACTAGAAAATCGCGTTGAATTTGTGCATTGCATCGTCATCATCATGCATTGTTTGCTAAAACTATTTTCGCAAACCCCGGTTTATTTTCCAAACGCCCCATCTTATTCAACCACCAAAACCGGGTCCCCGGAATATTTTGTTTTGGCCGCTATCGGTTTGCCAACGGCCCGTTTAAAACAAATAAAATTTATATTTAATTTAGTAGGGGCAGTCGAACGGGCCAACCCGACCCGAACGACCGCCCCAGTTTTTAAAATCGGTCCATCCCACCTGCCCCATCTAATCCTAAACTCACCCACTACTCTACCCACACACACCTCCACCTCACTCCCCCCAATCAGAACATGCCACATCCTCTCACCCTTCCCCCCTAACCAATAAAAACCTGCCACGTGGCCCAACCCCTCACCCCTCCCTCTCTCTCTCTCCTTCCCTGCCCACACAACTCTCACTCTAGCACACATGCACGCCAGTCAACCCTCCCCTGGCCAATCCCTCTCAGCCCGCGTGGCCCCTTTCTCCCTGGCCCCACCTGCCCCTCACCCACCGCGTGCACCCTCCCTTCTTCCACCTCTCTCTAAGCCGCACGCAACCACCCCGAGCCTCGCCTCTCCCTGCCTCTCCTCCCGCGATCCTCCTCCCTGCCCCATGAGCCCATCACGCCGCCTTCAAGCTCTCCGCCGACCCAGCGGCCCATCTCATGAACCGCCTCCGCCGCCCGGTGGTTTCAGTCGGCTTCGCGAGAACCCTCTCCTCGTCGGCCAGCGTCCCGCCTCCGGCCGCATCCTCGGCCACCGCCTCCCTCCATCTGCCCCGGTCCCGCTGGCGCGTCCACCTCCGCCGCTGCCACCGACAGCGCCCCGCCACGTCCAGCGCCGCCCGACCCGCCTCCCGCTCCGCGACCGGCCCAGCTCGCCCGCCCGACCTCCTCGGCCTCGTCCCTGCGCTCCCGTCTACGCCACGGCGACGCTCCATCCGCCCGGCGCGTGCTCCTCCGCCAGCGCCTCCCTAGCTCGCTCCGCCGCCGCTCCAGCGCGGGCCGCGCCGCCGGCCTCCGCTCTCCTCGCCCAGGGACCCCTCCGCCCGGCTCGGCCTTCCCCCTCCCGAGCTCACAGTGGGCCCGCACCTCCTCCGCGTGCCACCTCCCTCGCGCCGGCGCGCGCCGCCAAGGACACCGGCGCCGCGACCCCGAGCCGACCCCGCGCCGTTCCCTCGCCGCGGGCCCGGCCTGCTCTGCCTCGCATGGCCCGACCCCGTCGACCCGTGGGCCCGCTGCCCGTGTGCGTGTATGTGTGTGCTTGTGTATGTGTCCTGGGAGCTGCATGTGAACCCTATGGCCCTTTTGGAGCACCCGAGCCAGCGACCTTCGGCACGAACCTCGGAAACCGCCAAGCCCCTCATCGCAGGCGCCAAGCTCAACGAGATCCGGGGCGCCAAGATCCGGACGAAACGAACCCGTGCCGGCGAGTCGCCTACGGATACCGAGACGCTGGACCCACAAGATCTTCGCGCGGACCGTCAAGTTCCCTCGACGACAAGATCATCGAAGAGCACCCGAAGGAAACACACGACAAGTACTCCTCGTGAACGCCAAGACCGACCGGTACACGGTCCCGACAAGATCTGCGGCGACAAGAACGGCACCGACCGGAAGATCCGATGAACCCGACATCGAACCAAGTCCGGATCCGAACGCAAGACCTACCGGAATCCGAGAACGCGTCCGTCGAACCCGATGCAAAACGAAACCGTCGAACCTCGGACCGAGACCGACCCGACCCGAACCGGAACCCTAACAAGATCGTGAACCCTAATGTGTGACCCTTTTCCTCGGACCTTATTTTATAACATAATAACAACTTGATTGCATATTGTTTTGTCATGCCCGCATGCATATCTGTGGTTTGGGGGCCTTATGCCGATTCACCTAATAACTAAATATGGGGCCCATATGCGGGCAAATCTAGCCTTATATTGGCCTCATTTAAACTTGTGTAGCGAATCGGTATCTTATCTTGCCTTGCTAAACAACATTTAAATTGCGGGGTAGATAAATAACTTGAACCATCTAATTAATTGTCGGGACCCCGGTTCCGCTTAATTTGACCTAAATGCATCGCACCTTGCCATGCCATCCATCATGCATGCATCATGCCGATCTTCTGCCGTGTATTAAATATTGCATCCGGTGTTCCTTCTAGTGTTTTGCTTCTTCGCGGATAAGGCCGTTGAGTTGATGTGAGCTTCGATCGATCTTGGATGAACCTTTCGACAATGTTTTCAAAGCAGCATCTCTCTTTCTACCTATCTTACTTTTATAGTATTTACTTCCCCTTGATCTATTATTGCTATATGTTTTAGTCTTTAGTCGTGAAATTTCCCTGCAGATATTGCCTTGCCTTGACACACCCTATTACTTTGTTTGGTAGATGATGGACTTACTCTTGCGTCGTTGTTGCTTGCTCAAGTGTGTCAATGTGTCCAAGTGCCACATTGATGTATTGCCGCATGTTGATGTTGGAGATGATTCTAGTTTTACTTATCGTCA
Organism: Avena longiglumis; assembly: GCA_030063025.1. NCBI lineage: Eukaryota > Viridiplantae > Streptophyta > Magnoliopsida > Poales > Poaceae > Avena > Avena longiglumis. The sequence goes on from CP125974.1 coordinate 29,665,367, forward strand.
CTTTACTTTCTGTTTAACAACTAAAATTGAATAAGCGAGGCATCGGTGGGTGATAGATAATATTTGGTTTCGAGCCCACTTGTGTCCGTAAGACCCGAGTACTTGATACTGTTCCTTGATTTTCGCGCTATCCACATCCGGGAGGTATATGGGACCCCCAGGCGAGCTTGATTCATTCTTATTTCTTGGGGCCACAAACTAGTTTGAGGTGTTTTACTATCCTGTACTTATGCCATGTTTACCGCTTTATTTACGATTGTGCGAGGTGCACCTTTGTCTTGTTAGGATCGGGACACGTTACGCTGTATCGACAAGCCAGCCACTTCGGGTTCCCGATCGTTTACCGCCCCACAAACCTTGAGGCCGTCTCGAGCTTGCTTACTCGTTGCGGATTCTACTCTAAGGGTGGCCCCAAATATTTATGAATCTGTGATTGTTCACCGTGAAAGCCTCGTTGGGTTTTGATTTGGTTTTCGAGGTTGATCGGCGTGTGTTGCTATTGGTGCACCCGGCGGGTTAAAACTTTCACAAAGCCGTGTCGCGGATATGGACGACTTGGGGCACAGTATCTCGATCATAGACAAGCATAACTAAAGTTTACTGCTATAAATTTGACTTATAATGACTAGTAATCAGCTTCACTATAATGGAATGGCTAATTAATACTGCCCACAATTGCTTGTTTTGTGTGTCGCTTGCGACCATTGTACCTGACTAGTAAGTACTGCAACTACAACGAAATGGCTGAATAAAAGCACCAACAACAACCGCTGGTTTAGGGTTTATCTCATGCTATACATGCACGATTAGTAATTCTGCAACTATCACGGAATGGTTAACTAAAAGTGCCACTGTTTACTTTATCGGGACGATTATCTAAACTCGACTAGTAAAGTGCCGCCACTATAACGAATAAATAAAGCGCCAACCGTGTGAGTTCCTCGGTTGACTTCCTCGTTTGGTCTCGAGAAACACCGGGATGGGTTTGTTTGGTGTTAGCTTGGTGGGATCCGGATAGGACATTCTCATCCCCTCGATAACCGTCCGTATCGAGTCTCTATAGGATGTTTAGTGCATCTTTCGCCGCCGATCCACCATACCTATGTAGGCGAGGACCGCCAATTCTAGCCTCGCCGTGTCTTGGCCTCGATCTTGACGCTCCTTCTTTTCCTTTGCCCTTTGTCGGCACCCTTTTGTTAAGCGTGTTTTGAGATCGACGTCGTTAGCGTGGTTACCCTTCCGCTTGGCCTCGCGGGGTTATGGCGCCATTGGTTATTCTTCGTGGCTCTTAGCCCCATTTGCTTCTTGTCCGTAGTCGGACGCCCTACCGCTTTCAAGGTGATTCGGATCTTGTATATTCTATCGTATTCTTGACTCTCGAGTCATTATATATATCTGCTTACGTGGGTCCCATCGAGGACTGTTGTGTAATGTTATTACTTCGTTTTCCACCCGCACGAAAGTGCCTGGTGGGCACCTTTGAATCGTTTCTATGCGGGTTTGGTGAATTTTGCCCAAACTTGCATAGGTCCGATTCTGAGGGTGTTACAGTATATAGGTTTATCCAAATTTTGACAAATCTAAGACATCTATTTTGGGACGGAGGGAGTATATTGTACTCTTACAACAATAGTTCTCAAAGTGACATAGTTTTTAGTTCAAATCACACCCATCTTCATTATTTCAACACATTCTTACAATACATGTGCAAATGTTCATTGTTGTGATCGATGGTATCTATTGTTTTTAGCACCAACAATGCTTTTATTTGTCATCTGATCTTTTTCTTACTCCACACAGGAAAATAAGACATTAGTATGCTGGGGAAGCCACAACAATCTGCCTGATACGAAAGCCACATGTACTATCCCACGTGCAGTAATAAGTTATATGCATAGCGGCTTCGACTGCTCAGCATTATCCACTGATATATACTCCCTCCGTTTAGAAATATAAGATGTTTTAGGTTTATGAAGGAGATGTATCTAGACACCTTTTAGTGTATAGGTTCAAATGAATCTAAACACTAAAAGATGTCTAGATACATCTCATTCACAAACCTAAAACATCTTATATTTCCAAACGGAGGGAGTATGTCGAAGGCCGAGTTTGTTATTTGCACGCTGAGCTTGTAGCCACTTTAGGCTAAGTGCCCTGGCAATTGGTCATTGGCATAAAAGAGGTGGTCGGCATGCTGCCATGTTCCTGTAACATCAAGTCATAGTGTATACATTTTCTATGCTATCTCAGTTTATTGAAAATATCCAATTTCTCGGGTGTTTGTTCAGACGGTTATTATTTCCGGCCTATGATAGGTAACTACTATGCATTTTTTTCAAAGCTTTTAAGAGTGATTTTCAAGTTATTCAGTATAAAGTGAAGCAAAAAATCTTTATTCGGTATAAGTAATATCCGTCTAATAGTTCTGGAACCAAAAAATGTACGTTTTTCCTATACTGATAGTTACTTCATTGTAGTAACACAAACACCAAATAACAAAGGAAATATGATAGAAGTGCGCCACTTCAGATTGAACTGATAGAGAACAGAGTATGCCATGTATATTGGGTAACCTAAACTTTATGTTTCTTTCCTCGGATGATTTGTTCACGTACTTCATGTCAAAGAAAATTTTCATGTACATTAGTTTTTACAGGTTCAGAAAAAAATAAATATCGAGAAACCGTTGCAAAACACGGGCATTCGACTAGTGACTCTAAGAAGTAACTCAATCAATTCTCATCTCAGAAGAAAAAAAAACACAGATCGATCCCATCCCTCCTCCCGAAATTCCTCTTCTACATCGCCCAAAAACTCATACTGATCCCCTCCCTCCTACTGAAATTCATCTTCTCCACCGCCCCATTGTCGTCGCTGCTCCATCCCCACCCCAGGCTGTTGCAGCCTCCGCCGAACTCCAATGTCCTCAGATGCCTCCGCTCTCCTCGCCGGCGCTCGGCGTCACCACCAGCATCTCCGTCAGGCCCAGCGACTTCATAGAGCCTAGCAGCTTGTGGGGGCGGTTTCCCTTGGCCGTTGACGACTAGGTGCAGATCATAGAAGGCCGGGAGACGTTCGTCTGCACCAGATTAGACGAAGAGGCGCATGGAAATCGTCGGATTGCAAGGGCACGGGCGCCCTCAACCTATGTGCCATCTACAGGGACAAAGGTCCTTTGTTGTCTCCCTCTCACCAGCTCGCTCTCTTGGCATTTTCATCTCGGTGTTTTCACTTTTTTCTTATATAATGGAAGATGGATTTAACCCGTCATTGGCCGCATTGTAGCATAGATAATTGCATGTCGTTGATATTATTCTTGGATGCATAGCAGCAAGGTGAACTTCACTACGAATTTATAGAAAAGATGCAGGTCAGTAGTAGAACTGACTTTTCTGTAGACAGACAAGGTCAGATTGGGAAATTCGTATACACGAGTGTTGAACTCAATGGTGAATTGGTGCTCAAGTATAATGCAGTTCTTTAGATGCACTTAGTTGTATTGTGCTCCTGCTCGCGTCTGTCCGCACCAAAAAATGTCAGTTCACATGTGGATCCACCGAGGCAAGATACGATGATGGAGTCTCCTTCTTCCATCTCGTGCGCCCACCCATTGTTGAGGTACACGAGATTTTTCCACTCGATGACTTGCGCGTCTCCGAAGCAGTGACCTTCCTATGGAAGTTTCTGGCTGTGCGGTAGAGAAACATAGTTGGTACCTTCAGCTGGGAGAAGACTTTGCAGTTGGGAAGCGGATCATGAACCCTTGGGCATCGAAACCAGCAGAGCCAGGGCACCGTGTCACACCATTTGCCGTGAGTTTTATCAGATTGTCTATGCCAATCACTACTTTTCTGTAGCCGGTCACCGGTTCTTTCTTCCCAGTATGCCCCTAAGGTAAACAACACTCTCATACTCTGCTTTTGTTAGATATTCAGGCATGTGAAAATGTGCAATCTGATCAACACTATATAATATGAATTTTCATGTGCAAATCGTTTTGAATATTTCCCATGTATTGACAGGAATTAGTTTTACGCCTGTGCTTGACGCTGAAAACATGTGTAAGATCATCCAATTGGGCCAAAAAATTACAAGTCATCCCCCGTGTTTGCTAAGGGTCCTTACTAGCCGATGATGTTGGTGGTAAATGATGGACACAGAGGCATCACTACAGAACGAGATTAACAAGGAGCCGGCTTACAAAAGGCAAAGCAGGTCGTTCTAGATGCTTAGACCATCTCATGGTTCAAATCTTTGGTGCTCTGCCTTACATGAATCCAGGTGAGTTCTGTTTCACTATGTTTGTTTGCATCGAGACTGTAATCCTAAAACCCAAGCACCACACCGGAATAACTGGGTGTGAAAAACCGATTTCAGCCCGGTGTCTCATACCAGTATGGTGTGCATATTCTGGTGGGCAAGCCAAGATAAAGAGAACAAGATTCACTGGTTTAGCTGAGAAAATTAACTTTGTCAAAGGACAGGGGAGGGCTTGGATACAAAGATCTTTATGTTTTCAACCCGGCAATGCTGGCGAAGCAAGGATGGAGGTTATTAACTAGACCTAACTCCCTATGTGCACATGTGATGAAGGCGGTACTACCCTAAACTGTTCGTTGTTGGAAGCTCAAAGCATGCTTGGTATCACTTACGCATGGCGTAGTATACTCAAGGGAATTGACCTACTGCAAGTAATAAAGAGAGCTGGTGACGGCAGTACCATTAACATATGGAATGATCTAGGTCACCTCGACCGTGGAGTCATCGCCCTGTCAGTTGTCACACGCATGTGGCCAGACCGTAATACACAAGGCTATCACCCAATGAATCTGATCAATGGTAGTTGAGACGAAGCTCTGGTTAGAGATTTGTTTACTGAGCAAGATGCAGTCATGATTTTATCAATGTCGATTTTTTAAGATACAAACGATGATTGGGTCTGGCATTTGAGAAAAGACTATTCAGTGTCTGCATATCGGTTACAGAGACAAACTTGACAAGGTACATCTAGGACAACCTGAGACACTAAATTCATAGGATGGAATCAAGTGGAAGGATATTTCGCATGCAGAGTGCCCACCAAAAATTTAGAAATGTCTGTGGCTTATAGCTCATAACAGTTTACCCCACTGTCTCATCTTGCAACTTAGAGGAATGGAACTGGATCCAATATGCCCATCTTGCTGCCAGGTAAATCAAGATGTGGGTCATCTATTCTTGCGCTGCAAACCAGTTAAAGCTCTATGGCGCAACCTACAGCTGGAACAAGTTCTGTATATATTCTGTGATCCAGGGAATTCTCAGACAGGATAGAGAAAAATAGTTTCATGGCATTGCTCTGCTATGGTCGTGGTGGAAGGATAGAAATAAAATCGTTTCTGGAGAGATCCCGAAGAAACTCTCCTGCTGCTAATCAGAACATCAATGTATGAATTCAAACAATTCTGTAGTTCGAGGAGAAGAAAAAGATCTCACAACAGTGTTAGTCCTGAGCTTCTCTAAGTGGGATGAGCTAAAGTGGATGTCATCTTTTATTTTGATTTTTTTTGATTAATTGAAGATAGGGGAAAACTCTACCTTATGGTTACAAGAAGCTGACTCACTACAAGCTGAGGTTGTGTCAGGCATGTCTGGTCTCCAAGGTGCGCAAACCTGGGGGATGAACAAGGTTTAGACTGAAACTTATTCCAAAAACCTGATGCAAGCCATTACAGGCAATGACCGTTACCTCCTGCCAAATGGTCACCTCTTTCGTGAAGTAATTTCTTTTTCTCAGTTTTGAACTTTGTAAGCTTTTCGGTTAATTCCTGCCCGAGGGCATGTAATAATGTTGTGGACGTTTTGGTGCGAAATTGGGGCACAAGTCCGCATCCGTTTGGCCTGACGGTGCTCCTGAGTTCATACACATTTTAGTTGCTAGTGATCTACTCTGCGCACCGATTGATGGAAGCTTGAGTTCCATCTAAAAACAATGAATGCGTATTGGCAGGGAGTAATTTTTTTTGGATGAATATTATTGATATAAAAATTAAACACAAAGAATGACAGAAAAAAATTAAACGATGACAACAAAGGATGGCGCGGCAAAGCGCGTGAGGTCCTTTTCTAGTATGGACATATATGACGATGGTCCTGATAAAAAGCCACCGCCATATAGAAAGCCGTCGGCTACAAGGCCGTTACATGTAGAGGGGCTAGGTTCAGTAGAAATTAAAGATCAGATTTGCCCATTAATTTTTAATCATATGTTTTTCTCGTATTTTTTGTTTTACTACAAGGTTAAAAATACAAATTTAATAAGGAAAGTGCTAGGCGTCCCCCGGATGATGGGGGAGCTCCCATCGTCCTGCTTCCCGTGTTGACACGTGTCCATTTGTTGCAAAACATCCCGCGTTTGATGCATATGTCCCCGCTTTTGCTTCCGAAGCAAAAAAAAAACGGTTCGTTTTAAAAATAGAACGTCTCGTCGGAGACCTCGCCGGAGACCATGCAGCAAAAAAAATATGCTAATGCAGCAAAACAAACTTCGCCGGAGACATCATCGGAAACAACTCGTTGATGACCCTCGCCGGAGACCATGCAACAAAAAAAAGTTTCCGACGAAGTCAATTTTGCTGCATTAGCACAATTTTTTTGCTGCATGGTCTCCGGCGAGGTCTCCGGCGAGGCGTTCTATTTCTGAAACGAACCGTTTTTTTATTTCGAAAGCAAAAACGGAGACATATGTAGCAAAAGCGGACAGTTTTGCAGCAAAAACGAACTATTCATCTTGCAAAAAAAAACGTACTATTCATCTTGCAAAAAAAAAAACGTACTATTGGACAGGGCTTATGGATCACGCCAATCCAAGACAGAATACGACCACACAACGTGCAACATCTTCTCTCTCCCCGCTATCTATCTTCTCTCCGGTGTGTTTCCTTTTTCTGATTTTCTCTAAACGATAAAAATCCCCGAAAGTTCTAAATTGTGAAGAGTTTAAGTCTAAAAAATAGTTTTGATATTTTTGAAATTTCAAATTTTAAAATACATGAAGTTCAATTTTTGGAAATTTAAAATTTTGGATGCTAACTTATTAAAAGGATAGGAACTTCGGAAGTTTGTAATATTTGGCAGTTTGCAATCTGAAAGTTTAAAATTCTAAAGGGTCTAAAAATTTATAAGTTTGGATTTTTTTTCCAAAAATTCCTTAATTCTTAAAGTACGGTCCAAATACAACGAAAGTGGATAGTGGAATTTCTGAAAGTTATAGAAAAGAGAGACGTTCTCTGTAAATGGACAGCACGCGAGCAATGCAACTGAGAAAGGTAAATTTGAATATGACGGTCTATTAATTTAGAGGCAATCAAAGCTGCAGTGCATGCAACTCACGCCCAGTCTGGAGGCGTCCGGGCCGTCGGATGAGGGGAAAGGAATATCCGTGGCCGTCCAAACTGTCATTGGCAGTACGACGTGACGTAGGCGGATAGCGATTGCTTTTAGCTGGCAAATGGCAGGGCGACGGCTACAGTAACAAGATATTTTGGTCACGCGAGAGGCAGCCAGCGTCATGACACAGACGGGTGGGCCTTGGTGCTAGTGGGGACAGTAACTCAGTGAGGAAACGACGCGCCCACAAGGTAGCCGGCTGTACCGGCCTTCGAAATGCCAGGGTGACGGCCACAGTGGCTGAATATTTTTCTCACGCAAGACTGAGCAGGCAGCTTGATACTGGCCGGTGGGCCTTGGGGTTGTGGGGACAGCTTGTCAGTGATGTACTAGCCTCTCCGGGAGCGTAGACCGAGCGTGTACAGAGAGATTTGTTTCGCATCGAACAAGGCGCAGTGCTTTAAAAGTGCACCCTGGCCGTGGCCGGCCATTCCGTCGCCTCACCCACGCACCCCCTCCCTCTCTGCGCTGCCGCGCGCAGCGGCACACGGTGCCACGCAAGGGTTCATCTCATCGCCGTGGGCTCTTCCTCCTCATCTTCTTCTTCCTTCCCAAGTAAGTAGATCAACTCCTCCCTCTCCATGTCCTGCAGGTTAATTACTCATGCGAGTCGATCACTACTTGCTGTGTGGAGGTGCATGCGGTTCTGATCCGAGATCCAGTATTCTTGATCTCGATCGTCTCTTGAATCTGGTAGAAAGCGTTTGGTGATTTGAAGGTTGTAGACATTTTTGCTGCAATCTGGCTCCGATTGATGGGTTTTTTTGGGGGTTCCATTTCGTTGATTCCACCCGCGTACGTGCATATATGAGCGGCGTCCTGGATCCAATCAGCGCTTGCTTGCTGTGTGAGGTGCGGTTCGGATCCAGCAGTAATATCCATCTCGATCCATCGTGTCCTCGCTCGATTTATTTGCGACCTCCCTCTAGTAAGGTTGATGTTCAGCGTCTATGTACTTACTTGCGTTTCTCTGTGAGGTTGTCGTTTGCTGCAATCGATCTGGCCCCGATTAATTCATTTTTTTTTCTATTTGCCAGCACCATCTAGTAGAAAGCTAGCATTTGGTGAGAGAGAGTTGCAAGTTCTAGACTTGGTTTTGCTATTTGCTGGTCACGATTGATGGTTTTTTCTTTTGGGCTCCATGTTGATTATTTAGCGTCCTGATCCAAATCAGCGCGTTGCGCACGCGAGTTTTTTTTTTTTTTTTGAAAAGAGCATATATTAATATCACAATGACATCAATTACACCCAGCCTCTGCAACAACGCATGCCCTAGCGGCTCTACGGATGCACACAACTCAGAAAAAAGAAAGAGAAATTACAAAAAAGAAAAGTCCCGCTACAGAGAACTAATCCTCAAAAGCAGCGGTGACACCATCGTAACAACATTAGTATTCCTCCACTCCAATAACAACGCCTTCAAGAAGGAAAGCGGTGCCCAAGCGTCGTTGCCCGACCAAAGGTCATAGGTTTTCACCCAAGAAAGTCCTTACTCACAAAACAATGTCTTCAACAAGATCATTGAGCACAACCAACTAAGGCCGACCTTGGATTTTCACCTGCAAGATAAGACTGAAACTCCCCTGTGTTGTCTTCCCGCATTACCAACGATCGATGCAACGAGTCTCGATCACGCGGATCTCCGTCGGCATAAGAACAAAAATCACCATCGCTACCCTCAAATTTCCGCTTTCGACATTCTCTCCGCTCGACATCACCATGGCTCAAAGCATGGCACTTGGTGGAAACAAACAATGAGCTCAGACCGCTTCCCGCTGAAACCAATCGGCCAGAAAAACAAGGTGCGCGCGACCGAATACCTTCCGATCCAGCAATCTCCAGGCATGATACGCCCATGGGAGTTCGCCGGCGGAGCCTTCCGGAACCCGCCTCTCCAGACCAGATCAAGGAGGGCAGACATCAACCAGATCAAGGAGGTGCACGCGAGTTACCTCCGTGAGGTGTGGTTCGTGTCCTCGCTCGATTTGCTACCTCCGTCTACTGGAAACCGTGAGGTGGATGTTTAGCGTGTATGCTTGTTGTCGTTGCTGCAATCTGCCCCGATTATTAATGGATTTTTTCTTCGATTTGCAATCTGTTTGGGTTCAGAGCGCGCGAGAGGTGATTCTCGGACTCGTACGCTGATGTGGTTCTCGCGTTGCAATCTGTTTGAGTTGAGGCGTGGTGACCGTACGTGACGACCTTGCTTGTGTGTGTGTTTGCTATAGCCAGCGCCGGTTTCGATCCATGGATTTTCATTCCATCCGGTTGAACGCGCGCATGGATGCATGTACTCGAGTGATCGAGTTGGAAGCAACTAGTGTTGTTCGTTCCTTGCCTCTTGTTTGTTGCAAAAGATGTATCGATCCTGCTCCTGTTGTTGGTTCCGGTCGATTCCTTTGTAGTATTGTTTCGTTTCGTTTTATTTGCTCGATCTGTCCGTGGGCTGCTCCATGCAACTATCTACTGTGTGTTTCGTTTCCATTTTGCCGAGATTTATTATCCGCTCTGGCGCATGCATGCTAAATTTGTAGTAGTAGTTGGTTCTAGTTATCGATCTTTCTGCATTATCGATTTAGCGCTGCTGCTGCCCACAAGAGGTGTGTTGTTAACTCTTTAGTTTCTCGATCTGCAGGAGTTGAGGATCCTCATCGCAGTATACTAACCATGGGACAGATTTTCACCAAAGCTTGCTATGTCACGGCTGGGGTCAATTCCTTCTTGTCAATGTAAGTTGTAAGCAGCGTAATCTGGAATGGGCAGCACACATCGCGTATCTTCATGGAGACTTACATGATTATTATGGTTGTTGCACAATGCAAGGGTCCCGTCCTACGCGTCATGGAGGCGCAAGGCGCTCGGACCGGGTGGACGCCGGCCCGACGGCATTGTTGCTGCCTTCTTCACCAACGCCGCGTGGTTTGCCTTCGGTATGATAGAAAAGAGCGACGAGGCAGTTTGGCTCAACGCCATCGATCTGCGGCTTGTTCCAGTTGGTGAACCTGGCGACTTACACCGCGCTGTGCACCTGGGCGGAGCGTCTCGGCCTTCTCAAGCGGGTTGTTTGTGCCTCCCTATTCTTATTCCTGACGGTGCGCGTGGGCCTTGCGCACGATGCCGTCAACCTCTTCAAGCTCATGTGCACTATGTACGGTCTTGCAGCGGCTGTCACACCCAACATCATCACCGTTTACATGGTACATATACACAAACATATATATGCTCCTAATTAAAGCTTTGCTTGCTCAATAATTACTATGCTTCTCATTTTTTTTGAAATGGATCGACTTTGCTCTGTTTGATGTTCACTCTTACGAGATGCTAATTGTAGACCGAGCCAAGGACACTAGACCTCCTTCCCCATTGGGCCATCTCGCTGTTATCCGTCCTTAACGGTGTGGCGTGGTTTGCCAGGGGCCTCAACATATGGAACATTCCAATGGCGGTAAGAAGATTACCCATAGTAAATACATGCATGCATGCATGCATGACGGTAATTGAATTGACTGACGCACTAATTCTCTTTGTGTTCAATCGATCTAATTCTTGCAGGTACAGAATGGTGCTGGAGCCGTGTGCTCCCTGTGGTTTCTGAGACTTCTGTTTGCGTGGGACAAGCCCGAGAACAGATACCCTCCATTGCTTGTTCCAGGAGGCACTTCCACGAACGAACAAGTACCTGCCAATGAAACGTCGCCGGCGCCACCTGCGTTGGTGCCTGCTCCAGCAGCAGCAGAGGCCAAGATCGTCCGGGGGCCCAAGATTTTCAACACGGTCAAGTCCAGCAGCTCTGAAAAGGTGGACGAGAGCTCGATCCAAGATCTTCACAAGCCCTCCGATGATGCGTCAACCTCAGGTAACAGCACTGCTCCCAGCGAAACGTCTCCGGCGCCAGCAGCATCGGCGTCTGCTCTGGCGACAAACACCGACGCAGCCAAGATCATCAAGGAGGCCGGTGGCAACGGCGCCGCTCCAAAGGAAACGTCACTGGTGCCAGCATCAAGCACCCAGGGGGCCAAGATCGTCAAGGACGCCGGTGGCAACAGCGCCGCTCCAAAGGAAACCTCACTGGTGCCAGCATCAAGCACGAGCACCCAGGGGGCCAAGATCGTCAAGGACGCCGGTGGCAACGGTGCCGCTCCCAGCGAATCGTCGACGGTACCACCAGCAGCGGCGTCTGCTCCAGCGGCAGAGGGGGGCGAGAACGTCGAGAAGCCCGGGATCATCGACGAGCCCAACATGGAGTAGGCGATGAGGGTTACGTGACATTGTCTGAATTCCTTTCGTTATGTCGTCCAAAGGAGGATTGTTTCTGGATTCGTCTTAAAGAGTTGAAGTGCAGTTGAACTTCTCGAATTCATGTCTGGCGACTAGGCTAAGTCGTACTGTACTTCTTCGGTTGATCGATTTGCATGCCCAAATAAATTCTTGCTTCTAGTTTATCTAAATGCAGCCGTGTTCTGAGTCTCTGATGTACCGGTTCTCCAGAACTACGTTGAAGGGACTTAGAAAAAAGAGAAAATCATGAGAAGGAACGTTTTGCTGGGGGCTTATAGCTCCTATGCGACGTCTTTACATGGAATTGGAAGGAACACGACATCGTTGAAAAGAATAGCTCGCACGCGACACTTCTGAAGCGGCAAATAGCTCCCGTGCGACACTTCCACTTAACCCCACGAGACCGTCAACGAGTTCGAATCAGCTGAGCAAGAGGGACCCACAGCCTCCACGCCACGGCGGAACTCACCGATGTCCACCTCATATCGTGGGACCCACCCTGTGGTTGAAGAGAGCCGTTGGCCCGATCCGTCCTCGCACCCGAGCACTCCCGCCACCGTTCCAGATCTCATCCCCTTCGCTTTTCTTCTCCGGCGAGCAAGTGGCAACCGGGCGAGGATGTCGAGCTCGCTTCCTCCCACCGCTCATGGCCTCGGTATGGTGCGGTGCCGATGAGGAGGTGCCCGATTGCCCTGCATCGCCCCGAAGCGGCTTGTCACATCCACCGACAAGAACGGCAACATTGGTCGGGAATTTGTGAAGTGTGAGAGCAAGCCCGAGCCGGAAAGGTGAGATCTGAGTGTTCCGGCGCCAATTTCTCGCTTTTCTTTCGAAATTTCCTGCCATTCAACGAACTTGGGACTCAGGGTTCGTATCTGCGCTTTCAGGAACTGCCAAAATGTGGGCATTTTGAGTGGCTTGATGAGTACATCGAGCGAATTGGGGTGAAGGTAGCATCCCAGGAGCTCGAAAACCCGTCCGTGGTGGAGCAATTGGGATGTGGCAACCCCATTTCCGCTGGTACTACGGTGGATGCGGAAGTGAAGGCCGAGCTAAAGAAGATGAACAAGCGGCTAAGGCAAATCATCGAATTGAAGAAGCGGGACAATCGATGGCGGTTTTTTATTTTTGTGTAATTTCTCTCGGATTAGTTTATCTCCTCATTGTTAGTCATTAGACAGCAATCGGTGTTCGAGTGATGCTTTGTAATGGATGTAATGGTCTATGTCTTTGGCTTGAATAAAATGCAACACAAATTCGGGCTAATTTTGAGCTGCTCTGTTGAAAGCAGTGTTTCTTGATTTTCAGTTTCATCGGTTTAACGTTGTTCCTTTTATCGGTGTCAGGCGCCCGTGTGTAGGGAGGGGAGGTTGAAAAGTAAAAAAACAATTGACGAGGATTGAAAAAGGCCAGGCCCAAATATAACCTAGCCATGCCAAAATGGACGTATCCAGGCCCAATAGTAACTATATGTTGATTGGGCAAAAAAAAGTACTCGCGTTACAATCTAAATAGGAACGTGTGAATCTGCAGATACTCGTGCTCAGGTTGCAATCTTTTTTTTGCAAAAGTACATATATAAATGAAGTCCAAAGATATCCATTTAACTAACATAACTTGGGCGCTCCTTTAACTTATGTAAATATGTAAATGTCTTATTTGAAAATGAACCATGTGTTGTATGAACTTGTTTTTGTGTCTTTTGTTTTATACACTTGTAAATATATAAATATTGCACAGTATTATATGAACTTGTTTTTGTGTCTTTTGTTTTATACACTTGTAAATATATAAATATTATATGAACTTGTTTTTGTGTCTTTTGTTTTATACACTTGTTGTTTTGGGTGTTTTGACAAATGACAATACAATAAAAATAAAACACAGATTGCAATGAAACAAGGGATAGATAATATTGGGGGCCGATAATATTGGGATAACCTTACTTATATTAGATAGATAACGGACATTACAATAAGAGCTCTTACAATAAAAATAAAAAAGTACATTAATATAGGGGAAGGGGCGGAATAGGCGCCCCGCCTAAACCCTGGGCTAGCCCCTAAACCCTAACCCCCTACTCCATCGGCGGTGGAGGCGGTGCCGGTGCAGCCGCATTCCGGGCCGCATCCCACGCCCGCCTCTCCCGCTGCTCCCGCTTCCATTGCTCCCCGCCAAGGCTCGCCATTGGCCTCCTGCTGTTCTCCTCCCACTGCTCGCGCCTTTTCTTCACGGCGCGCTGGGCCGCCTTCACCTCCCGCTTGGCCGTGCGGGCCTCCTCCCTTGCCTCCTCCTGCGCCGCCTTAGCCCAAGAGGGCTGGAGGGAGGTCGCCGCGCCGGGAGGTTGGGACGGGTTGTGGACGAGGGGCCCTGGTCTCCCAGGCAGGCGGGGACTTCCTTCTTGCCCGCTTGGGGCGGGGCTCGTGGGCTGCTCCCACCACCGCTTGTGGTCCGGGTGGTTGTCCTCGCTGAGTTCTTCGTCGGAAGGAAGCGGAAGGGGAGGTCGCCATGTCGAGTGTTTGGGGCCGGGAGGAGGCAAAGGACGGCTCGAGGTTGAAGAGATGAGGGCAAGATGAGATGAGGAGGCAAAGGCGTTTTGCCTATTTATTGAGGGCGGAGCGTGAAGGCGGCGTGGGAATCCAGGTCGGCGTTGGCGCAGACGCCGAGACGAGACGTCCTGCATGCATGATCAATGCGAAGAGACGGGAAGCGGGGCAGCGGCGTGATCAATGCGAAGAGAGAAAAATAGCTAGGATGCGACGCCCGCCTGCATGCAGGGGCCGCATGCAAGCATGTGCATTAATTCGAAGAGAGAAAAACGTCCAAGGTAGTTGTTCATTGGCACGCAAGAAAAATCGGGAGTAATATTGACTTTTGTATGGCGCATGAACCGGATGGAAGTAAATTTGATCAAGAAAGTTGTTCGACGTACACTTATTTAATGGGCAGCGCTGTTGCACGAAAATAGCTAGATCATGACGCTTAGGGGCAGCTGTGCATGCATGGTGCAGCCCCAGACGCCGAGACGAGACGGCGCTGCTATGCGTGTGGGTAGCGGGCGTGATCAATGCGAAGAGAGAAAAAATAGCTAGGATGCGACGTCAGAACCCTGCACGCCGCCGACCTGCATCTTGCATGCATGGTGCAGCCCGCCCGGCGCCCCTCGCATGCCACGCCGGTCCAACGGTCTCGAGTGCCAACGCTGACGTTATTTCAAAATTTGTGTACGTTTGGCTTCAAAATTTGTCCACAAAAAATGTACTTCTACCTTTCCAATGCACTTGGGCATCCACTATGTAGTCCATAAGGCTATCCACAAGCCAAAAAGTAGTCCATAAGACTGCCCTAAGACTAGTCATAGTGGGAGTAACCGGGCATCACCTATGTATAAGGTAAACTTTAGCCATAAGGTGGGACCCATCTTCCTTGTAAAATCTTCCACTATGTATAAGGTGAACTTTAGCTATAAGCTGGGACCCACATGTCTCATCCTACATACTCATGCATGAGAGGGAAGAGAGAGTAAATTATTTTCTATTGCTTGTGGACAACCCATAAGCTTAAGGTCACCTACAAGCTTACGGACAACTCTTATTTCTTCCACTATGTATAAAGTAGACTACAAGCATTGCCACATAGGACTTAAGGTGTGGTTTTTTGCACATAGTGGATGCCCTTAGGTAGTAACATGCATGTACATGCAATGCCAATTAGGCAAATTGGTGACATGGTGTGGCATCCCGCAAAACCACTACTAGAAAATCGCGTTGAATTTGTGCATTGCATCGTCATCATCATGCATTGTTTGCCAAAACTATTCTCGCAACACCCGTTTTGTTTTCTAAAACGCCCCAACTGTTAATCAAACGCCAAACCCCCGGAAGTTCCGGATATTTTGTTTGTCGAAAACTATTTATAAAAGTTATTTGAAAACAAATAAAAACATTAAATTATTTTTGCGGGGCAGTCGAACGGGCCGTAGCGACCCGAACGACCACCCCATATTTTAAATCGGCCTACCCCAGCCAATCCTATATCTACCTAAAACTCTACCCTCTCTCCCTGGCCACCTCACTCCACCCAATCAACCGCTGACACCTCACCCTCTCCTCTCTCCCCCACCAATCCCGCGCTGACACCTAATCCCTCACCCCCCTCTCTCTCAGCTCTCTCCCTCATCCCACCTCACCCACCGTCGGACCCACCCCAGGCCCCAACGCACACACGCCCTCACGCACACACTCAACCCTGCCGACCTGCCCCTGGGCCCCACCGACCTGAGCCCGCTCCCTGGTCGTCTCCCACCTCCTGTCCCGCTCGCGCCCGCACCATCTCTCCCTCTCTCTCCTTCCTCCCTCCTTCCTCTCTCTGGCGCCTCCACCTGCCTTGCCGAGCCGCCGCCCGCCAGTGCTCCTCACATGTCAAGCTTCCGCCTCCACGCCACGACGCCACCTCCAGGCACTGCTCCACCCGCCTCATGACGCTGGGCGCCCGTCTGCAGCTCGACCCTCGACCGGGCGCCGCAACAGCCCCTCCGGGCCATCGCCGGACTCCAGCGGCGTGTCCCTCCGCCACCGACGCAGGGCCGACCTCGCTGAACCGATAACTCCGCGAGGTAACAGGAGTTCCTACGTTGGACCAGAACACCAAGGACAACTACAAGGACTTCTACGGAGGGAACGACATGATCTTCCTCGTGGGCGAAGGAAGTTGCAAACCAGACCACCGACAAGATCTTCTCGGCGGAACAACAAGAACTCCATCACGAACCGAGGATGCCGCGACCAACGCCAAGTCCGCCTCCACGAACCCCGGACGCCAAGGCCTCCTTCACGATTCAAGATCGAGGTCAAGATCCGGAACTACAAGCTCTTCCTCACGGAATCAAGACCGATCCGCGGATCCGATGGCAAACCTCGAAGACCGCTTTCCGCATCGGACGATAAGGATACCGACGAACGCCGAACTTCCGAGCCAAGATCCGAGCTCGCTTCATAGAACGCCAGTACCTCAAGACCGTTCCGCTGAAACCCCAAGATCATCAACGGCACCCGAGCTCGACACCGGCAACGAAGATGGCCCCACAAGACCGTCGACAAGAAACCGCGAACCCCGGAACCCTGAGTTCTCCATCAAGGACGCCAGGACCGTCGCCATGACCCCAAGTCCCGCACCCGGATGCGCCAAGACCTACCCCGATGCAGAGAACGTTCCGTCGGACCCTGGACCCCGTCGAACCCTGGACCCTGGACCCTGTCGAACCCCGAACCCCGGACCCCAAGATCGTCGAGCCCCTCCAATGTGTGAACCCTTTCCCGGAACCTATTTTATAACTTAATAACAACTGTTGCATATTAATCATTCACCTTGCATGCATGCTTTCATGTGGTTGGGGGCCTTATGCCGATTCACCTAATAAATAAATATGGGGCCCATATGCGGGCAAATCCAGTCTCATATTGGCCTCATTTAAACTTGTGTAGAACCGTATCTAATCTTACCTTGTTATAACAACAACTAAATTATGCGGGTAGCTAAATAACTTGAACCATTTAACTAATTGTCGGGACCCGTTCCGCTTAATATGACCTAATTGCACCGCACCTTTTGCCATGTCATCCATCATACATGCATGCCGACCTTTCCGCCGTTCTATTAAATCGTGCATCCGTGTTTCTTCTAGTGTTTTGCTTCTTCATGATAAGGCCGTTGAGTTGATGTGAGCTTCGCCCGATCTTCGGATGAAAACCTTCGACAATGTTTTCAGGCGAGCATCTCCCCCTTTCTACCTATCTTACTTTTATAGTATTTACTTCCCCCTGTTGATCTATTGCTACCTGTGTTGCGATGCTTTAGTTTCCGTACCTGTGATATACCGTGCAGCCCTATATTGCCTTGGCCACACCCTACTACCTGTTGTTTGGTAGATAGTTGGACTTGCGCGTCGTAGATGCTTGCTCAAATGCTGATGGGTGTCGCCATATGCCACAGTTGCTGATGTATTGCCGCATGTTGTTGATGGAGATGATCATAGTTTTACTTATCGTCACTTTAATTTCTGTTTAACAACTAAAATTGAATAAGCAGAGGCATCGGTGGGTGATAGATAATATTTGGTTTCCGAACGCCCACTTGTGTCCCGTAAGACCCCGAGTACTTGATACTGTTCCTTGATTTTTGCGCTATCCACATCCGGAGGTATATGGGACCCCCAAGCGAGCTTGATTCGACTTATTTCGGGCCACAAACTAGTTTGAGGTGTTCTTACTATCCTGTACTTATGCCATGTTTACCGCTTTATTTACGATTGTGCGAGGTGCACTGTCTTTGTTAGGAAATAATGGCCCGCTTCATGGTGTCGACAAGCCCAGCCACACTTCGGGTTCGATGCTCACAAAGTCCCCATAACCTTGAGGCCGTCTCGAGCTTGCTTACCCGTTATGGATTCTACTCTAAGGGGTGGCCCCCTGAAATATTTCTGAATCCTGTGATTGTTCAGTCGTGAAAGCCTCGTTGGGTTTTGATTTGGTTTTTCCGAGGTTGATCGAGTGTGTGTTGCTATTGGTGCACCCCGGCCGGGTAAAACTTTCTGAAAGCCGTGTCCGCGGATATGGACGACTTGGAGCACAGTATCTCGATCATAGACAAGCATAACTAAAGTTTACTGTTATAAATTTGACTTATAATGACTAGTAATCAGCTTCACTATAACGGAATGGCTAATAATACTGCCCACAATTGCTTGATTGGTTGTCGCTTGCGACAAATGTATCTGACTAGTAAGTATGACAACTACAACGAATTGGCTGAATAAAAGTACCAACAACTGCTGGGTTTTGGGTTTATCTCATGCTATCTGTACCTGATTAGTAATTGCTGCAACTAACACGGAATGGTTAACTAAAAGTGCCCACTGCTTACTTTATCAGGACGATTACCTAAACTTGACTAGTAAAGTGCTGCAACTATAACTGAATCAATAAAACTGCCGACCGTGTGAGTTCCTCGGTTGACTTCCTCGTTTGGTCTCGAGGGGGAAACACCAGGATGGGTTTGTTTGGTGTTAGCTTCAGGTTGGGTCCGGATAGTTCATTCTTCCCCCTCTCTGATAACCGCCAGTTGTATCGAGTCTCTATAGGTCGCTCAGCATCTTTGCCGCTGCCGCTCAGTCCACCATACCTATGTAGGCGAGGACCGCCGAATTCTAGCCTCGCCGTGTACTGGCCTCAGTACTGACGCTCCTTCTTTTTCCTTTGCCCTTTGTCGACACCCCTTTTGTTTAAGCAGGTTTTGAGATCGACGCCGTTAGCAGGGTTACCCTTCCGGCTTGGCCTGGGCAGGGTTATGGACGCCATTGGTTATTCTTCAGGGCTCTTAGCCCCATTTGCATCTTGTCCGTAGCTGGACGCTCTATCGTTTCAAGGTGATTTGGATCTTTGTATATTATATCTGTATTCTTGACTCTTTGAGTCATTTATATATCTGTTCTCTGGGTCCCATCGAGGACTGTTGTGTAATGTTATTACTTCGTTTTCCACCCGCACGGAAGTGCCTGGTGGGCACCTTTGAATCGTTTCTATGCGGGTTTGGCGAATTTTGCTCAAACTTGCATAGGTCCGATTCTGAGGGTGTTACAGAGTGGTATCAGAGCTCAGCAGTTGCGATACCCCACGAGTCCAGCCTGTAGGATAACCTAGCTAACGGCCGAAGTAGAGTGTCAAAACTATTTTGAAAATCGGTTGGATAGTTCTGATTAGGTCTGATTTTACTCCTTACCTCTGCTGTTCCCCTCTTATCCCTACGTGTTTTGAATCCGCTCTCGTCTCTTTCTTCGAGTCCAGGAATCCTCGTGGTTGGGTTTCGTCAGACTGTAGGGTTTCGCTTCCCCTTTGGTAACGTGTTCGCCATCCGGTGTTCAAGCCGGATGAATCCGTCACGGTGTTACCATCCTGTATTCCTTGTTTGTGCCATCCGTGTTTTCCGACGCGACGATATCCTCGCGGATCCGATGCAGAGTCTGCATCACTCCTTTGATCCGAACCTCGCTTGTCGAGATCTTCAGTCTGAATCCGAGGGTTGGTTGCATAATCCGTCTAATTCGTGTACATGGAAATGCTTTGAGTGCGGGATGGAGTCGCGACCATACCACTACTCTTATCATTTGCTCGGTATATTGAATAGTGGATCTATGCAATTTTACTCTTTTCATGGAAGTTAGAGGTGGTCTTACCTTTAACTTCGTCCGCTGTTTATCCGGAGTGCTCTCTCGACGATCAGGGACAACGACCCCTTGTTAGTGGTGTCGCGAAGATCTACATGGTGCGAGAAGACGGAGAACGCCGACCTTCCTTCCGGTACCATAAGGCGGATCTCGAGGGCGAGATCCCTTGTTAGTGGTGTCGAATTGTGGCATCCCGCAAAACCACTACTAGAAAATCGCGTTGAATTTGTGCATTGCATCGTCATCATCATGCATTGTTTGCCAAAACTATTCTCGCAACACCCGTTTTGTTTTCTAAAACTCCCGAACTGTTAATCAAACGCCAAACCCCCGGAAGTTCCGGATATTTTTGTTTGTCGAAAACTATTTATAAAAGTTATTTGAAAACAAATAAAAACAATAAATTATTTTATGGAATCGAACGGCCAGAAGCGACCACGACCACCCCATATTTTAAATCGGCCTACCCCAGCCAATCCTATATCTACCTAAAACTCTACCCTCTCTCCCTGGCCACCTCACTCCACCCAATCAACCGCTGACACCTCACCCTCTCCTCTCTCCCCCACCAATCCCGCGCTGACACCTAATCCCTCACCCCCCCTCTCTCTCAGCTCTCTCTCTCATCCCACCTCACCCACCGTCGGACCCACCCCAGGCCCCAACACACACGCCTCACGCACACACTCACCCCTGCCGACCTGCCCCTGGGCCCCACCGACCTGAGCCCGCCTCGGTCGCCTCCCACCTCCGCCTCTGGCCAAGGCCGCACCATCTCTCCTCTCTCCTTCCTCCCTCCTTCCTCTCTCGGCGCCTCCACTGCCTTGAGCCGGAGCCGCCGCCAGTGTTCCTCAGTGCTCCTCACGCCACGACGCCACCTCCAGGCCGCCGCTTCCACCTCGCCATGACGCTGGCCGCTTCTCGGCGCAGCTCCCTCAACTCGCCGCAACAGCCCCTCCAAGCCATCGCGGACTCCAGTATGATCGTGTCCCTCCGCTGCGTGCGGGCCGACCTCGCGAACCGATAACTCATGAGGTAACCGGAGTTCCACGTTGGACAGAACACCCGAAGGGACAACTACAAGGACTTCTACACGGAAGGGAACGACATGATCTTCCTCGTGGGCCAGTGGAAGTTGCGCAAACCAGAGACCACCGACAAGATCTTCTCGAAGCGGAACAACAAGAACTCCATCACGGAACCGAGGATGCCGCGACCCGAACGCCAAGTCCGCCTCACGAACCCCGGACGCCAAGGCCTCCTTCACGGATTCCGATGATCGAGGCCGAAGATCCTGGAACTACAATCTCTTCCTCACGGAATCAAGACCGATCCGGATCCGATGGCAAACCTCAAGACCGTTTCGTGCGGACGATAAGGATACCGACGCGAACGCCGAGAACTTCCCCGAGTCAAGATCCGAGCTCGCTTCATAGAACGCCAAGTACCTCAAGACCGTTCCTGAAACCCCAAGATCATCAACGGCACCCAGCTCGACACCGCAACGAAGATGGCCCACAAGACCGTCGACAAGAAACCGCGAACCGAACTCGAAGTTCTCCATCAAGGACGCCAGACCGTCGCCATGACCCCAAGTCCGCACCCGGATGCGCCAAGACCTACCCGATGCAGAACGTTCCGGACCACAGACCCGTCAACCTCGACCTGGACTGTCGAACCCGAACCCCGGACCCAAGATCGTGAGCCCCTCAATGTGTGAACCCTTTTCCGGAACCTATTTTATAACTTAATAACAACTGTATATTAATCATTCACCTTGCATGCATGCTTTCATGTGGTTGGGAGCCTTATGCCGATTCACATAATAAATAAATATGGGGCCCATATGCGTGCAAATCCAGTCTCATATTGGCCTCATTTAAACTTGTGTAGCGAACCGGTATCTAATCTTACCTTGTTATAACAACAACTAAATTGCGGGGTAGCTAAATAACTTGAACCATTTAACTAATTGTCGGGACCCCGGTTCCGCTTAATATGACCTAATTGCACCGCACCTTTTGCCATGTCATCCATCATACATGCATCATGCCGACCTTCTGCCGTTCTATTAAATCGTGCATCCGGTGTTTCTTCTAGTGTTTTGCTTCTTCGCGGATAAGGCCGTTGAGTTGATGTGAGCTTCGCCCGATCTTCGGATGAAAACCTTCGACAATGTTTTCAGGCGAGCATCTCCCCCTTTCTACCTATCTTACTTTTATAGTATTTACTTCCCCCTGTTGATCTATTGCTACCTGTGTTGCGATGCTTTAGTTTCCGTGCACATGATATACCGCAGCCCTATATTGCCTTGGCCACACCCTACTACCGTTGTTTGGTAGATAGTTGGACTTATGTCAGAGATGCTTGCTCAAATGTCGATGGGTGTCGCCATATGCCACGATTCTTGATGTATTGCCGCATGTTGTTGATGGAGATGATCATAGTTTTACTTATCGTCACTTTAATTTCTGTTTAACAACTAAAATTGAATAAGCGAGGCATCGTGGGTGATAGATAATATTTGGTTTCCGAACGCCCACTTGTGTCCCGTAAGACCCCGAGTACTTGATACATTGCCTTGATTTTGCGCTATCCACATCCGGGAGGTATATGGGACCCCCGAGCGAGCTTGATTCACTTATTTCTCGGGGCCACAAACTAGTTTGAGGTGTTCTTACTATCCTGTACTTATGCCATGTTTACCGCTTTATTTACGATTGCGAGGTGCACCGTGTCGCTTAGGAAATAATGGCCCTGCTTCATGGTGTCGACAAGCCCAGCCACACTTTCGGTTCCCAGTGCTCACACCGTCCCCATAACCTTGAGGCCGTCTCGAGCTTGCTTACTCGCTATGGATTCTACTCTAAGGTGGCCCCTGAAATATTTCTGAATCGTGATTGTTCACCGTGAAAGCCTCGTTGGGTTTTGATTTGGTTTTTCCGAGGTTGATCGAGTGTGTGTTATTGGTGCACCCGCCGGTAAAACTTTCTCAAAGCCGTGTCCGCATGGATATGGACGACTTGGATACAGATCTCGATCATAGACAAGCATAACTAAAGTTCTTGTTATAAATTTGACTTATAATGACTAGTAATCAGCTTCACTATAACGGAATGGCTAATAATACGCCCACAATTGCTTGATTGGTTGTCGCATGCGACAAATGTATCGACTAGTAAGTATGACAACTACAACGAATTGGTTGGCTGAATAAAAGTACCAACAACTTTGGGTTTTGGGTTTATCTCATGCTATCTGTACCTGATTAGTAATTGCTGCAACTAACACGGAATGGTTAACTAAAAGTGCCCACTGCTTACTTTATCAGGACGATTACCTAAACTTGACTAGTAAAGTGCTGCAACTATAACTGAATCAATAAAACTGCCGACCGTGTGAGTTCCTCGGTTGACTTCCTCGTTTGGTCTCGAGGGGGAAACACCAGGATGGGTTTGTTTGGTGTTAGCTTCAGGTTGGGTCCGGATAGTTCATTCTTCCCCCTCTCTGATAACCGCCAGTTGTATCGAGTCTCTATAGGTCGTTCAGTGCATGCTGCCGCTGCCGCTCAGTCCACCATACCTATGTAGGCGAGGACCGCCGAATTCTAGCCTCGCCGTGTACTGGCCTCAAAGATCGACGCCCTTCTTTTCCTTTGCCCTTTGTCGGCACCCTTTTGTTTAGCAGGTTTTGAGATCGACGCCAAGCGTGGTTACCCTTCCGGCTTGGCAGGGTTATGGACGCCATTGGTTATTCTTCGTGGCTCTTAGCCCCATTTGCATCTTGTCCGTGGACGCTCTATCGCTTTCAAGGTGATTTGGATCTTTGTATATTATATTCAGATTCTTGACTCTTTGAGTCAGTTATATATCTGCTGTGGGTCCCATCGAGGACTGTTGTGTAATGTTATTACTCGCTTTCCACGCACGGAAGTGCTCGAGCACCTTTGAATCGTTTCTATGCGGGTTTGAATTTTGCTCAAACTTGCATAGGTCCGATTCCGAGGGTTACAGAGTGGTATCGAGCTCAGCCGTTGCGATACCCACAAGTCCAAACAGAGGATAACCTAGCTAACGGCGGTAGAGTGTCAAAACTATTTTGAAAATCGGTTGGATAGTTCGATTAGGTCGATTTTACCCTTACCTCTGCTGTTCCCTCTTATCCCTCGTGTTTTGAATCCGCTCTCGTCTCTTTCTTGAGTCCAGAATTCTCGTGGTTGGGTTTCGTCTGCACTGTAGGGTTTCGCTTCCCTTTGGTAACGGTGTTCGCCATCCGTGTTCAAGCGCCGATGAATCCGCTCACGGTGTTACCATCCTGTATTCCTTGTTTGTGCCATCCGTGTTTTTCCGACGACGATATCCTCTCGCCAGATCCGATGCGAGTCTGATCACTCCTTTGATCCGAACCTCGCTTGTCGAGATCTTGATCTGAATCAGGGTTGGTTGCATAATCCGTCTAATTGCAGTACATGGAAATGCTTTGAGTGCGGGATGGAGTCGCGACCATACCACTACTCTTATCATTTGCTCGGTATATTGAATAGTGGATCTATGCAATTTTACTCTTTTCATGGAAGTTAGAGGTGGTCTTACCTTTAACTTCGTCCGCTGTTTATCCGGAGTGCTCTCTCGACGATCAGGGACAACGACCCCTTGTTAGTGGTGTCGCGAAGATCTACATGGTGCGAGAAGACGGAGAACGCCGACCTTCCTTCCGGTACCAAAAATACTAGACCACCTAGAATGTACAATTTCCCAACGTGAGTATCTCAAACCTTTTATTCCATCCCTGGTGAAAAAGACAAATCCTGCCGAATCGGCTGGAAGTGGGTAAGATATGAACTACAAGTACATGATTCCATGCTGATGATTTTTTGTAAAAATAATTTTTAGGTTCACAACATGCTATTTCATCAGAGATCCAATGGTAGTTTTGCGAGCCTCAAATTCTAGCTAAGAATATTTATGAAAACCCTTCAAGTTTGACCAGACATTCAAATGTGCATAACTAATTCAAAAAAATCAAAAATACAAAACCTTCGCATGGTGTCATGTTATGTGACATAGTTCTGAGGAAAAATATCTAACTTGGTTTTAGAAATGGTCGAAAAAACTTGCTTAGAAATGGGGTGGTTTACCCTAGCTTTGGAGCCCATTTCTACCCCATTTTGGGTGAGGTGAGTTGTACTTCACAAAAGGGATCAGGTGAGGATGAGTTGTATTGTACATATGAGAAAACGTTGGAAGCTCATACAAACATAGAAAAGTGACATAGCTACATATGTTGAAATTCAAATTTACCATCATATTTGAATTTTGTCCAAATTATCAACAAGTGACAAATTATTATAATAACAAATGTTTACAACAACAAGTGCCAAATTATTACAACAACAAGTGTCAAATGTTTACAACAATAACAAATGTTTACAACAATAACAAATGTTTACAATAACAAATGTCTATTTCTTTTGGCTCTTCTTACCCCTCGCTTTTCTTCTCCTTCACAAGTTTCACACCACACAATAGGTTTATGCTCTTCTTTTCTTACCATTACCATCCGCCTCCCCACAAGACGTCCAAGAGTCTCCTTCACCTCCTGCACCTCCTCAACAACCTCATGATCATGATCCAGAGCCTCAACAACTTGGTCAGCACCAGAGCCTCAACAATGTGCTCATTTTGCACCGAGCCTCAACAACATGCTCATTTTGCACGAGCCTCAACAACAGGCTCATTTTGCACAGAGCCTCAACAACAGGCTCATTTTGCACCAGAGCCTCAACAACAGCTCATTTTGCACCGAGCCTCAACAACAGCTCATTTTGCACGAGCCTCAACAACAGCTCATTTTGCACTAGAGCCTCAACAATGTGCTCATTTTGCCCCTCATTTTGCACCGAGCTTCCAAATCGAAGCGGTGTGCCCTAAAGCCTCAACAGGTACATCATCCTCCAAAACAAGTTCGATTGCACCTCAAGACACCAAACATGATCCGTTAGTTCTCTTCTTTCTTTGGCCATTGATTCTTGCCCTTTCACCGGCCAAGATTCGTCAACAACAAGAGGTGGGCCTTTTTCTCCACGCCTCCCGAAAACAAGCAAGTTAGTGGGGAGAAAAATCATCAACAAGAAATGGGATAGATTTTGGATGAACATACTTTGGCTTTTCAGTTGTATCTGCACTTGGTAGAGCCAGGTGTCCAAGTTCTTCACAGAGTTTGCATCTATTCTTGTTACCTTTTTGGGCCCTTTTGGCTTGGCATCTTTCTTTTCATCTTTCTTTCCTTCTTGTGCTCCCACCTTTCTCAAACCAAGCCTTGAATCTACTCTTGCTTGGGCACGCCACTTTCTTTTCATCAAAGGAGGACACAAGGAGAACTGAATGTCCACTTGTGCCACCGAGACTGATCTAAGTGCTGGAATTGGTGTTCCATATGCAGCCTTGAATTTTGCTACAGAATAATACTCATGCAAATATGGGTGCATATTTAGCTTGTGTTTGGAGGCCAAGAAAAGTATGGCATGCTCACAAGGCTTCCCAGTGTGTTGCCACTCAAGGCATGTGCATTCATGCAATTGAGTGTCAACAACATGCCTCCTGCCAGTCTTTGTATCTCTGACTTCAGCACCCCACAATGAGGATTTCTCAACACACAAATGTGCAAGATTTCTGCTCACACCACCACGCACAACATCGAAGCTTATCTCCTTGAAGAACATCACCAAGCCTTCTTCTCAATTCCCACAACCTCATGATCATGATCCCGATCCGTCAACCATGTCATGGATGTGCAAAAGTCTTTTAACTCCTTCACTTTGTTGTTGAAACTTTCGCCAAATTATTGTTGATATGATCACATTTGATGGCAGTGTTAAAACCAGACTGTACCATAAAAGAGAATGGTAGGTTTCCAACCATGTACAAAACTTGACCCTATCCTCCTCGAGCATGCCGCCTTAATCTTCTCAAGGTGATATGAATGTGTCTGCCGGTGTAAGATCTTGTCAGCCACATGCGTCCAAAATCATCTCCTCTGAATTTTTGATCAAATTCATCCACATATGGTCAAGCACTCCCTCGGCCAAAGATGAGGGAAAACAATCTTCACTGCATTTTCTAAACCTTTACATGCATCTGTGTGCACTGCCAATGGAGAGACTAGCCCTATGCATATTTTCAATGCATCATGAACCATGTCCATGATGCCTCATCTCATCGAAACATGCCAATAGCTACAGGAACATCCAATTGTGTCCATCTAAAGCATTGCATGCTGCTAGTTGACCATTCCACTTTCCATCAAGAAAGATGAGTCTATACTCAAATATGGATGACAACCGCTTTGAAGCCATCGATGCAAGGCTTTAAAGCCATGAAGAATTTAGAGAAGAAGACTTTCCCATCACCGTTACCTCAAGATTCTATCTCCACAACACCGCCAGTGACCTCTTCTCTACTTCGCTTTGAAGTTATAAAGCATTCGAAAGGTATTTTCCCAATCACCATATAGCTCTTTCATTGCCCTTTGCTTTGCCTTCCACACCGTAGTATAATTCAAAATAATGGGGTATCGCTTTTCCAAGTCTATTTTCAGTCTCTTTGCGGTCTTTGTTTGGTGTTGTGGCTAAAATGGGCTTGATCTTTTCTCGCAACCCATAATTGTGATGTCATCTTTGTAACTGTTTGAGAACTTGTAATGCAAGTATGAGGTTTTGGAATTTGATTCACTCTTATTGTCCTTCCATCAGTTGGCGTCAGCGATATATACCACTTCCAAGGCTTGGCACCACCATCATAACCTATGCATTTTGCATAGAACTTCTTTATCACCACATAGTCTTGGTAGCAAACTCACGCTTGACCGCATATGTCCAAACACATCCTGAATTCATCCATGCTTGGAAACAATCTCCCAACTTCAATAATCGGGTCCTCTTTGTCATAAATTACTAGCTCATCATCATGTGCATCATCTACATGAACTGCAAGATTTTCCAACAACTCTAGATCTATATCCGCCTCTTCATCTCTTAAATGGTTGTCACCATCATTTGCGCTTCATCCCTCTTCTTCTCCTTGTCTCACATCTATAGGAATGCCAAAAAGCTTTGCCATTTCAATGTTATCTATTGGTGCAATGACCAAATCAGGCGGTCATGTATCTCAACCAATTCCAATCAACAGCTACAATCCTTTGTGCATTACCATCTGCAGCCTCCCTTGTGCATTAGCATCATCATCCTCCACCGTTAACACTTCCAACTCAGTAAGTATAGGCATTACTTGCCTTTGTGCAGCCCAATCATCCTCGACCATCTGAGCACCAGCTTGAGGCCACATATCCAACCCTCGAATCAGGTTTTAGATCAATGAGCTCGCTAAAATGTAACAGTTTTGCTTGTCCAACCGCTTTCTCTCATCGATTTCATCAACTATATGTTCCCTGTCTCAACCCTAACATAGTCACATTTGCAATCATCAAATCGTAATAAAGAAACTTCTTGCTCGCCCCCAAACCACACTATCCCCAATTTTTTCCACCATTTTCCTTATCGCCTCCTCTCCCATGTTTATTAGCTCTTGGGGATCAACATGTTCTAATTCCACCTCCCATTTAACAACCGTGTCTCTCTCAATGATCTGCGTCTTGCCATCAACTAAAACAGCCCTAGAGGGAAAGAAATTGATGCGAAATTCAAGGTTTGGCGCGCAACATCGTCTCCCCTGCTTTTGGCGGCACCTTGTGAGCTAGCGAAGCGAACAGAGAGCTCAACCTTAGAGAAATTAAGTGCGAGATACGGATATACCGATTAGAAGTCCCTCTCCATGCTCCATATCGCTCCTCGCCTGCTCAAAGACACCTCGCCTCCACAATCTAGCATCAATGGGCACGCAGATCTCGAATTGAGAAGAATGGGAGAGGAATTAGCTTTCAAATGGCACTCACCACCTTCGCTGCCGAACGGCGCCGCCGCCTAAATTAATTGCGCTGCCGCGCCGAGAACGATGGGTGAGGTCCGCCGCCACCGCCGGGAAGCTACGTGAGTGTTACGCTACGCTCTCTCGGAAGCGGTTGGTTTGACTGTCCCAACCAACCGGTTTGGCTTAACCCTAATATTGGAACAAAGTTAAATGTGTCCTTACGACCGATTTAAGGCCCGTGTGGCCCTGGGATATTAGTTGCCTCACATCCGTCGCATGCGAGCTATTCTTTTCAACGATGTCGCTTTCCTTCCAATTCCACGTAAAGACGTCGCATAGGAGCTATAAGCCCTTTTGCTGGAGAGCCAGTGGTTCGTCAGATTCTAACTACAGTATATTACATAGTTCCAATGTATGCAAGCTTGTGTGTTTCTAAAACATCCAAACTGATACTCCAGAACTAGATGGACGTATGAATCACTACGGAAAAAAATGTCGCTGTCGTGTAGACACGTCTTTGCCGTGTGTCAAACGCACCGGAACACGGCAAAGACTTTCTTTGCCGTGTGTAACTCAGAAAATACACGGCAAAGTACGTGAACACGGCAAATTTCTGAAAAAGAACACGGCAAAGAAATATACACGGCAAAGACCCATAAAGGAATACGGCAAAGAAAATACACTCGGCAAAGTTGACAACAGCACACGGCATATGTGTTATCACGGCAACGAGGTGGGACCCGTGACCCCACAAGTCCATTTAACGGGAGGAGCTAACGGCCGTAGACGGTGGTCCCGTTGCCGTGTGCCCTCGCCGGTCCTTTGCCGTGTGTATTCTGCAGTACGAAGTTTCGAAAAGATGAAAGATTTCTTATAAATGCTTTCAAAGAGTTCTAAATGCAACTACTCCCTCCGTCTCAAAATAAATGTTACAAAATTGTCTAAGTTTAGATGTATCTAGATACTATTTAGTATATAGATACATCCAAATTTAGATAAATACATTTATTTTGAAATAGAAAGAATAAAAGATTAACTATATATAAACGTTGGAGTGAATTTCACTTTTTACCTTTACTTGTCAGTTTGTGACGGAAACTCTACCAGCGGGTGTAATCTTTTAGTCGAAGAAAAACCCCACCTCCCTTCCCGCGATTCGCATCATACCCGTGTCGTTCTGGGTCGCAACTCCACCGTGACCCCCTAACCTCATCCTCCCATCATCCGTCTCCGTCCCTAGCCCAAGGCGAGTCGGCGCTTTGGTGGCGTAACCCGCCATTTCCTCTTGGATTTGGACGGGCGTAGCCTGGCCCAGAGGTGCAACTCGGCTGAAGGTCTGCGTGGCAGCGATGTCTCCTTGGTGTTGTGCAGGTGACAGACGTGGTGGTGGCGCCACCATTGGTGCGGGCTGTGGTAGAGCTCACGGTGAGGTTTACATGCCCAGATCTAGACCTTCGATCGATCCGGGTTAGGCGGTTCGGCCTCGCTGCCCGGTTGGCCTGCTAAGCAGCTCGTGACGGGATGTCGGTGATGACGCCACACCTGCTAAGCAGGGCGGTGGGAGCTTCGCGGGCATGTCTGGGTCCGACTGATCCTATGGGGCTAAATACGAGGGTAGCGGCGGCGGCCTATGTGCAGTAGCGTGGCAACGGGGACTTTACGGTCCCCCCACCCTAGGGCTCGGACTGGTGTGTGTTCGGGTTCGCGCATGCAAAACAAAATATTTCTCCCTACACGAATAGCCAAGATCTATCCATGAAGACACTAATGGATTTAGATCCAGATATCATACCGACGCTGATACGGCAAAAGGATATTGATCGATGTATGGTAGATGTTGAAGACAAACTAGTCGATCCCAACAGCTAGGCGTTGTAACAGACCTAGTTTTAGTAATCCTCACTTAGTGTTTAATGTGCATTGCAAGTATTCATGCATTATTTTCTAGCACCAAAGAAAAATTCATTGAAAAAAATAGAAAATTGTATTTCTATCTGTTAGTTCTCCCCATTGGAAATCTATTCAAAATGTTCCATATGTGTTAAACAAAACTTTGTGGTCCTTCTAAATTATCTAATGGAGGTCACTAATTGTTTTGATAAAGTTTTTATCGGGCCAGTGGCAGCTAGGGTACCATGGCCCATCTACTGCTGGGCCCTGCCAGTGGAACAACTACAGTCCCATGAAGAGGCCTCCTCACGAAGTGTGGTGCTTCAGGAAAAGTGACCCTCGCCAAGCCTTAAGGGGAGCCCCTCGTGGAGGTGCCTCCCGAAGTAGTACCTCCTGAATCCCTTCAGGAGGAGGAGACCCCATCGGCGAGGATTTCTTCTCGCCCAGGGTTCGCGCGAAGTGTACCAGCACTGCAGTGCCCAAGCCTGGATGTCGAGCAAGACAAAGATGAAGACAATGATGACCTTAGTTGGGATAGTTGTCCCTGCTCACACCTATCGCACAAGTAGTACATCTTTCCCTTCTGAAAGGAAGGCATATTCCCCTTCCTCAAGCCAGGAGTGGCTTATAGCCGCTGCTACCAGGAGGGGACCACCTCTCCCCCCTTTGGTGTGTGAGGAGGCAGATAGAAGGACGTCAACGACGTGGTCAAAGACTCCCTGCCATGGACCATGTCCACGATCAAAAGAACCTTTAACCTACCTTCCTACTCCCTTGTCGTCATGTGGCAACCCTTCTCTCCAATATTACAGGAAGAGGACCGGGGCACCTATAAGAGGGGCAGGTCGACACCTTAGTAGGGGATCCATCTTCTTCTATGTCAGGAACCCGAGCTTCCTCCTAGCTAGGAACCCTAGATCTCATCGCCTGAGCACCACCTTGTATTGTAAACCTCGCCAAGCGATACAAGCAATGCATACATACAGGAGTAGGATTTTACACCGCACGGTGTCCTGAACCTGGGTAAACTTTCTTTGTCCCTCTATCGTGTTTCCTGCATGCAGTTTCCTCGCTAAGGTTGCCGAGAGTTTTGCGGAGATCCTGTTCATACCCCTGTGTTCATTCTCATCCTACTTCGAGAGGTACCCCATTCGTTCGTAGGGACAAATCTCCAACATTTGTCACACCAGGTAGGGGGCTGAGGCGCATCTCCCACAACTTCATTGACATGGCTGACGTGAACCGCATCAAGCACCCTCGTCACCAGGCCGCCCCCACTGTCGTCCAAGCGACACCGAACCTCGATAACAACCCTTCCCACACTGGCGACGATGCTCCCTACCAAGAGCACGGGATGAGAGGTTCCAAGACACACCTCTCTGGCCCCATAGGTCATTCGCAAGGCACCCATGCCGACACCATAGCTGTTTCCAACGGAGAGCACGAAGTCAACACCACGCCGGAGGATGCGCTGCGCATGGTACTGGAGTTACTACGTGATGAGTGCATATTTGCATCATGTTTTAGATTATTATTTTGCATTGTAGATTTAGGATCTTGGTATTTTACGGTGTTCGCACACATTTTTTATGTTTATTTTCACCAGGATCAGGATAGATGATGGATCCGATG
Organism: Avena longiglumis; assembly: GCA_030063025.1. NCBI lineage: Eukaryota > Viridiplantae > Streptophyta > Magnoliopsida > Poales > Poaceae > Avena > Avena longiglumis. Next base: position 29,697,740 of record CP125974.1, read on the forward strand.
GACACAATTCTTGGACCAGTTATATTGGAGTGAAAAGGAGCCAAAAACTACGTAAATTGCTTATTTGGAAAATATTAATAACACCAGAAGAAAACCCGAAGCAATTGAGGCATACAGAAGGTTTAACAACCAACTATACGGTGGGAGAAGTTCCTGTTGTATACTTGGAGCCGACACCGCCTCCTCAAATAGTTTCACCCCGTGCAACTGGATCGGGGAGACGACATACAGAACACCTAGAGATCATCAAAACCTAACCTCTGGAAGGCATCTAGAGGGGGAACTCATCCACCGGGGATCCATCTTCGCCCTACATAGATCTGGGAGGCTAAGGCATGGATTTTCGTCATCAACCGCTGCATCACCACCATCTCCATCCATCCCATCTACATCATGTCTAGATCTTGTTGTAATTTCCATACTCGTTGTGGATTTATACAAGTACTATTCATCTATGATAGATTCTATTACTTTTGCCATGATGTTGATTGCCTCCATGTCTGAGTAGATTATTAGTTCTTGAGGATATGGAGAAATCCTAGTATGAGATTGGAATAAGATAAAGTTTATTATGATATTCATCACTGTGACCATGTGTTAGACTGTCTACAAAGTTTATTATGATATTCATCGATGTGACCATGTGTTATATTGTCTACAAAGTTTATTATCAATCGTTGCATCTCCATCCCATCTCTACCCCCATCTTCCATCCATTAGATCTTGTTGTAATTACAGATTCAATTGTGGTTTACACTAAATTCATTCCCGTACTTTTATCCATCCATTTGATTATGATGTTGTTGTTGATTGCTTCCATGTGTGAGTAGTTCCCTTCGTTGATTACTTGTGTTTATGATCTATTAATCTATGATGTGTGTTTGATCTCTCTCTCTCTCTCTAGATAGTATGTGTAGTCGGCTACATATGATTTGCCTTCGGGTCTAAAGAAGAGGGTGAAATCCTTTGGACATGTTTGGAAGTGTGGCTGGAGATATTGTGAATAGAACCACAACTAGCAACTGCATGGTCAAAGGAGGAATAAAGAGAGATTCACTAAGCTGATTACGATATCCATAGGGAGACCCTTAATTGCGGTGGTCTGTATGGGTGACTGCTCTCAGAAATTGCAGTGGTTATTTAGAGATGACCTTGTTCTTGGATCAACAAAGTGGCTTCCTACGAGCCTTGTAGTGAACATATTATTATAGAACTCTCTACACACATGTCATGACATAAGAAATAGGTTATAATAATTATGATTAATTACAACATGCTAGTGGTGTATCCTACATCCCAGAGAATGTTTTAGCCCTATTGAGTTCAATCACCATTCCAAATGCTTTTGTTACTTGTTTCCTTTTACTTCTTTTATTTACTTTTCTACATTCAACCCAAAAACATTTCAAACACCCTTTACTTGAAATCAAAGGCATCTTACAAGTATCCTTTGGTAGATAGTGATGAGGGGCATAAAGACCTTAACCAAATAGATCTCTATGGGTTTGATACTCTTATTTCAAAAACTAGCTAAAATCGATCAGTGAACTTGCAGTCATCATGTGGCAATGGCGTCGGCTCCCGGTCACCACCTCAGCCATTGTTGTGACCCCCATGGAGCCCTCACCCGCTCCCGCAAGGGAGACTGCGGACACGTGTCGCTGGCGCTCCCCTTCCACCGCTACGACAACCTGGAGGTCGATGTGCCACCCCGACCTACACCACGACTATCGCATTCACCACGGCCTCTCTCGCGTGGCCTCTCTCGGCCGCATTTCACCACCAAACCCTCCTCCGTCTCCATGGACATGGCCTTACCTTTTTCGATGGAGGAGGCTCTTTTCGACGCCATGAGAAGGGGCTAAGTACTTGAACGGGAGATTGGGGAAGAAGGGAGAAGGAGCGGAGTGGGCAGCATCGTCGGGCCTTCAATCTTATGAGTCGCGGCAGAAGGGCCCATCGGTGCCTCGATTACCGCATGTTAACCACCAGTCCATCTGACAGCAATATGCCCGAGAGGCAATAATAAATTGGTTATTATCTTATTCCATGTTTATGATAAATGTTTATTTCTCATGCTATAATTGTGTTAACCAAAAACTTTAATACATGTGTGTTTAATAAACAAAGAATAGGTTCCTAGTAATGCCTCTCTTCATACTAGCTTGTTTATTAACTGATGATCAAGGTTTCCTGATCATGAACATCGGATGTTTTTAATAACAGGGTCATATCATTGAAGAACAGTCACCCACTGTAGGTTTAGCAATACGATCAAGTTCTCAAGTTTATATTTCTGTATCATTCAAAGTAACTCCATGTCCTTAGACCATGAGATCATGTCAATCACTTCGACCGAAAAGTACTTTTATTTCATCAAACGTCACATTGTAACTGGGTGATTGTAAAGGTTTGGTTAGGTACTTGGAGAGTGTTAGTTGAGACTCGTGGATCAAGAGTGAGATTTTTCTATCTAGATGACAAAGAGATATACTCAGGTCCCTCTCGGTGATATCACATTAACATAGCTTGCAAGCAAGTGATTTGATCACTAGAATGTTATATCAGGGGAACAAGAAAAAGAGTACTTGTCGGTAACGAGATTGAACAAGGTATGGATGATACCAAATGATTGGATCTTGGACAAGTAAAATAACGCGAGACAAAAGGAATTTCATTACAGCGAAAAAGGTTCAGATGATAATTGGATTTTTGTGGAGCTACTAGGAGTCATTATGGATCTCCAGGTCGCGCTAATGATTATTGATCGGAGAAAGTATCGATCATGTACATGTAGTTATCGAACCCGTGGGGAGACACACTTAAGGGTAGTCAACGCATTTGAGTGGCTTAGGAACGCATGAGAAGATACTGAACATCGCAGAAATTGTTCTGTCGAATCTGCCGAAATAGTTTTAGTGTATCAAAATATTACAAGGGGATAAAATGTTAATGTGTTCATTAAATAAAGTATTCATTAAATTGAGTTGCATTAAACCAAGAGAATTAAAGCGCTTTAATGGAAAGACCTTTGGTTTTGAGTAGAGAATCAATGGGAGAAAGTGGAGATAATATTTTGTGAGTGGAGTGTCCAACCACATAATTAGGGGAGAGGTGGGGGCACCACCATGGCTGGTGCGCCATGCCCCTTGGGGCTGCCCCCTCACCTATAAAAGGATCCCCTCCTCCTCTCTCTTCCACACACACACTTGCTCTCCTCTCATATGCCTTTTGGATGGCATCTTCCCCCCTTTGCTAGCTTATCCATTGCCACGAGCGAGGTGCTTAGGAAAAGCCCTACTCAAGATATTCTCCATCACCCACCACCACTATTTTGTAGTGTTGCTGGAGTTCTCGAGGATCCGCTACTTCCGCTACCTGACTCGAGCGAGGGACGGAAGTCGTCGGCACACCGTATGTGTGACCGATTACAGAGGCGCTGCCCTTTGTAGCGCTGATCATATGCACGTCCTTGAGTACGGTCGTGTACACTCTACATATATCAACCACGTTTGTTTGTGGGAATGCTATCCCACTTCGGTCTTCAAGGGTGAGTCCATATGAAAACGTTACAAAGTACCACCTTCGATCTTACGAGTTGCAACCTTAGGGATTTTTTTGTTTTTTATGCAACAAACCCCATCACCATCCCACGCGCCATCAACTGTAGCGGGTCAAATTCCAAGATGAGACTGGCTCCACGGCAGTTCTTGATCCAACGGCGGGTGATACACGGCCGCTCAGTGTGCACGGCCAGGATACTCACGGTCATAACCGTGCGTTGACTCGTGTGGCGGCAATGGACTCACCAACTGTTTGGGCCCTTGCTCCTTCGCATCCGCTGAAGGACACGTGTGGGGCAAGCGACCAGGGGATACTGTCAGGTCATTGGAACATGGGGTACCTAGACCCACCGGTTGTCGGGCCCACTACTGAGGCAATAGTGGCCTCGCAAGGGTGCGTACCCTCGACATGCCTGGTCGGGTACCCGATGAGGAATGATCGGCCCTCCACGAGGCTCGCTCCATAGATAAGTTGCGCCCGGATTACCTTGTGGACGAAAACCACTAGGGGAGGTGGCCTCCCACCGTGATAGTATCGGATCCTCTCCCCAAGGGCACGCTCGTAATTCTGCTGCAAGGAGAAAGACGACAAGACCAACAGGCTGTTCTTCGGCTACGCAGACTGCATGGACCGTGTCGGTAAAGAGGAGGCATTGTATGGCATCTTCGGTATTAAAGAAGCACCGTCGGCACAAGCATCAGCGATGCCTCCTCTTTGCCACTTTGGCGCAAGGGAGCAGTGGACAGCACCGTGATGTGGGCAGATGTCACCGACAACTACGACTTTATGGTGGACCGACGTTCCCAGGGGATCCTATACCTCGTATGTGTAAAGTAATCTTGTATACCATCTCTCCTTGGGCAGCAATGTGGTAGACCTTCCCGCCTAGAGAATTGGGGAAAGAGGACTAGCACCACTATAAAAGGGAAGACACGCTAACCTTAGAAGGGGATCGATCCTTGCGATCTGAAACCCTAGGCTTACAACCACCATTGTACTCTCGCGAAGCACCACGAGCAATACAACAAAGCAGAAGTAGGGTCTTTACCTCCTCACGAGGGTCCCGAACCTGGGTAAAAAACTACCATGTCAACTCTCTGTCGTGTGCGAGATCTTCCAAAGCCTTTGTCATCGGGAAGATCTAAACGCGTGTTCAACCCTCTCAGGAATCCGAGGCTAGTCAGTGCCCCTGTTCTTTCGCGGGACATCAATCTCCGACATTCTCTAAGATCGCGACCACTGGACCACATCAAATAAGTATTCGTTGAACCAAAGGTCCATGTCCATCAAAAGAGAGGTTATTCGTACCTCATAGTAAAGTGTGTCACCCTTGCTTTATTCAAGCTTGGGTAGGTAACCACTTCTCACACTCTCTTTTGATTACCCATTTTCTCTTTTCTTGTGGTAACCTATTTAAGTTTGGTTCTTGCAAAGTTCTAGCTTGCGAAAGTTACTTCTACATGTGTAGAGTCTTGTGCAATCTTCTTGTTCAATAAAACTTTTGTGCAATCATGTATCCCGCTGCTTTCGAATGCTTTCTTAGGTAAGATATATTTCATATTTATATAAGGGATGCTCTTGGTTTTGTTAGGTTTCATAAGAGTTGAGTTAGAGTTTTGATGCACTATGTTCAAATCTTTATCCATCTTGAGAAAAAATTGTGATTACCGCATTTTCTCTTTTCTTGTGGTAATCTATTTAAGTTTGGTTCTTGCAAAGTTCTAGCTTGCGAAAGTTACTTCTACATGTGTAGAGTCTTGAGCAATCTTCTTGTTCAATAAAACTTTTGTGCAATCATGTATCCCGCTGCTTTCGAATGCTTTCTTAGGTAAGATATATTTCATATTTATATAAGGGATGCACTTGGTTTTGTTAGGTTTCATAAGAGTTGAGTTAGAGATTTGATGCACTATGTTCAAATCTTTATCCATCTTGAGAAAAAATTGTGATCCTCTAGAATACATTTCCATGATTTCTACACTTCACATGATTAAAAGTATATTGATGAAGTCTCTAAATAATTTCTTAGGTGATGTTTAATTGTCTTAAGAGTCTAGCCTTATAGATACTCAACCCCAGAGATTTAATGATCGACTTGATAGCACTCTTGAGAGTATTTGTTTGATGGAGCTAATGTTCAATGGTTATTGATATGCATGCCAAAATTTGACTTGTTAATTAAAAAATAAAATTTATATTGCTTAACGCATGTCTATAACACTTTTGGACGCCTTGAGATGCCAACAACTCCGTTGGCCTATAAAAGATCCTTTTGGGGGAAACCTATGGATTTCGGCTATGAGTTGAATAAACATCTATAGCAGCTATGATGGGTAAGAGCATTGACACACATGAGACACCATTTATACCATGAAGTTTTGGCATGATCTCGTTACTAAAGGATTGAAGGTCTAGAAAGGAAAAGAATGTAATAGAATTGTTTGATATCCATGATCTAATGAGACACTCTAATGCTATGATTCTTTTGACATGATCTCTCACTTTTAATTTCTAAGATTTTACTTTACAAAAGTGAGGTTACAAAATATAAAGGCGCAATAGGAGGATCACAAGTTTTATTTCAAGTCAGATTTACTATTGACATGGGGCATAAAAGTTGTAATTTATATCTTATGGATTAACATAACTGAGTTTGTGTTTTCATGTATGATTATGTTACATATTACTTTGAGCTTGCAGGAAAAATAAGGATACAAGGCATCGATCTTCATTGGTAATCTAGATGATAGCATTAATTTATCAACTCTTTTGCTTGAGGACGAGCAACGTTTAGCTTGGGGCTATTGATGAGTGCAAATATGGTGCTTTTTTTAGCACATAGTTTATTCATATTGTCACTCATTTCATGCTATATCTAGCTATAACTATGCCTATTATGCATGATTGCTAGTTCTCATTCATTTTCATATGAGTGTTGCACAACTATTAGTTTTTATTAGGATTTTATTACCTTTTCTTGTCTTTGACTTGTATGTAAGTGTTGTGATGGACCTATTATATACTAAAAGCAATATAAGGTTGTTTTTCGAGACATCAGGTTGATCCACATCGCCTAAATTATTTAGACAGCTAAATATATAATTAGTGGTTACGATTTAATAAGATCTGTATCTGTATATTTCAAGTGCCCTAAAGTAAAAATGAGATGGTGAGCCGTCGGGCTTAAAGAAGCTAGGGTAGAGCTTATGATCTGTGCAATCCCTCTAGAGGTAATTAACATGCAAAATCATTCAGATGCCATTAGATGCAAAGCTCTCCATTGTTTGCCTTTCTTCTGTGCTGCTGGTGGTCAAAACCAAACAAACGAAATCATGGGGAGTGCCTTCATGTTGCTGATGAATTTCAGCAGAAGGCGAGTCAGTTTACAGGAGTTCACGGTGTGCAATTTTGGTGCTGCTTTATCCGAGGAAAGAGGCTCTGATGACTGGCCATGAATTGCTAGAAATATAATTCAGACCGATAAATCATTTGTGCTGCTGTTGGGAACATCGATAAGGTGGTGAAGAAAATTTCGCACTTCTCCCAAGCATCAAAGCGGTGGATGTTCTAGGAGTTTGTAAAGTTGTTCACAAAACTGATTGTCCCACTCTGAATCAAGTGGTGATGAGCAACGTGTTTGACATAGCCCCTCCTTGTGGATGCCCTCTTCTGTGAGGCTAAATTTGTCATATATATTATGCATAAAGGAAAACAAAAAGGACAACACAGGCCAGGGTAACATGGGTCGATTGATTTTGGGGAAAATTTAGAGTCGCGCCAGTTTGCATCCAAAAGTTCATTTTTCCCTATCCCGATGCAACGCACAGTCAAGCATGCTAGTTCATACAAACAAATTTACGACTCGAGGAGATTTACCTTTTTAAGGAATATTATTATGATGCTTTCTTTGTCAAACAAACAAGATGTGCACAGCAGTATGCGCATGGACAGATAATCGATCTGGTTCAGAAGTAACAAACAAGATGTGCACATACAGTACGTATACATGCAAATACAATTATTAGCACCCGCAAAAAAAAATTACAATTATTAGCTAGAGCAACAAGAGTGTGTCCACGAGCCTCTCTCCCTCTGGATTGCCGAGATTCCTTTCTTGAAGCATAATAGAGAAAAGACCGAGAGGAACAACTGCTAGGGCACTAAACAAAATCATTAGGCAGAATGCGATGTGAGGCGGCAACCTGGGGTCTGGGGGACGCTGACCTTCACCCACGTCTATGCCGTAGCAAAGCAGCGCGAAGGCCACGGCGAAAAGACTTGAAGCCACGAAGCCTAGTAGACACATTAGCACACACCTGCTACACTCCGCCGGCTCGGCCGCCACCGCCACCGCCACGAGGTCCAGCTGCTGCCCGTCGTCGTCGGCCATCGATCGCCGACTTGCCGGTTGGCTTCTTTGAGTAGCGAGGGTTTGATCGGTTTGAGATCCGACTTTGTAGGTCTCTTGGATGTTTATTAGGATCGACGGCCGGCTGAAGCCGTATCAGAAGTTATCAAACATGCAAGGGGCACGGCGTAAGAATCGCGGGCGCAGGTATATGGCATGGCCAGATCCTACACGAGGTTGTTAGGGGCAGATGGTTTTTGGGAATTGATACCCGGCTGACGTTTTACGGAATGCAGAATCTGGCGGGATCCAATAATTCGTGCGTTCAAATCAGCTATTCCGTGTGTTATCCTTGGGTGCATGCATAAAAGGACAAAAAATTGTGTGTATGTCCTTGCATGCATAAAAGGATAAAAAATACTTACGTGCAGCTCAACTTAAATACGAAAATTCAAAATGCTTTTTAGATTAAATTATTTGTCCGAATTATGTTAGTCGTGACGAGCTCTTTAAAACTAGATCCCATGTTGGTATATTCGGACAAAAAAAACTTTAACCAAAAGTTATCCACCCGAAACACGTGAGTTATTAAGGCTTCAGTATGTAAGTTATCCACCCAAGAATATGTAAGTTATCCACCACTACAAAATTTACCCACAAATCATGTGAGGTAACTTTTTTAACCCAAAACTTATCCATCAATAACATGAGAGTTATCCAACCTTCAGCATGCAAGTTACCCACCCAATAATATATAAGTTATCCATCAATATAAAAATTTATCCACTGTATAAAAATTATTCTAACGGCTTGGCCTCGTCGTTGGTAGCTGCTCTCGCACATACGGACTACTCAACCTCGAATGTATACCACGTCACTCAACCTCGAATGTATACCACGTCAAACATCAAACTTCTTTAAATCACTTGGATGTAACCTTGTTTTACATATAATATAAATACATGGGGTCTTATTAGTTATGTCCTACCCACTCACCACACTAAGCCGTAGTGAACAACATAATACACAATCAGTAGTTTAGCGGCTCAGTTTCATCGTCTGTCAATGTTACCGCGACGTACGGGTGACGAAGCCTGAAAGAGTTTTAGGGTACCGAGTATTTATGGCTCGTCTATACTAATGGATCAACATTAATAAAGTCTCGGTACCCTAATAACTAGGTTACCTTGTTTCAATTAAACTTGCTCAACATGTATGCGAGAACGTTTTTATCCAATACTTTTATATGATGGGTAACTTATGTGTTAAATGGTGGATAACTTATATAATATGATAACTTTTTGGTCTGAAAGAAATTTCATCGAAACATACAAAATAAGATCTAGTTTTGAAGATCTCATCGTGACTTGTCCAACGGTGAAAATGGATCTTAAATCGGACAAACGGTTTGATCTACAAGTCATTTTAAAATTTCGATATAATTTTAAACTGATTGACAGCATGTGTTCACACTTCCTGACAGGTTTTACAATCTACCAACCGGTCTAGAGTAGAATTTCCGTAGTTTTTTGCTAGTAAGAAAATACAATAATGTTAGTCGGTCATATCGTCTCATTTTTTACAAGCACTCACTACAGAAAAATAACATTATATATATATACATATGCGGACAGTTTTTTATAAGGACCGTCAATATATACACGGCTAAAATGCCTACGGCCTACAAAAAAACCTTCGGCACATAGACCTAGATGTCTAGGGCCACCGTCAGTTAATAAGGCTAGATGCAGAGGATCACCACTACCATAGCAGGGACCACTGACAAAAAGTCGTCGGCGTAGGTCAAAATGCCCTCAATGCATGGTACGCCAACGGCTGTCCTCTACGTAGCCTCCTCGACAAATGTCTCGCTCAACGGAGCACATACAGGCCGTCGGCGTATGGAAATACCGTCGGCGTATGCTACGCCGACAGCTTTGCCCTCGACGTAACGGCCGTCGGCATAGCCTGTCGGCCGGTCACATAATATGACACCACGCAAAGGTTTCACATTGTTTCGATCTTTTTGAATTTTTTATGCCCGTTTTAAACTATCGTCAAACTTTGTCGAACGACGGGCATGGAGATTCTTAGCTCGGGGCCGAGCCTCGCTAAACTTGTAGGGGTTCGTAGCATGGAAAACAAAAAATTTCTACCGCATGCACACAAACAAGCCAAGATCTATCTACTAGATTGTAGCAACGAGTCGATAGAGAAACTCACCCTCGAAGATTCCAAAGCGGTTAACGAGAGCGGATTCTCGTGGGTGATGTAGTCGCATTTCTTCCGATCTCAAGATCGTAGACGATCCTTCCGGGCCATGCTCCGGCGCTCAGTAGTCGGTCACACGTCGCAGACTCGACGAAGACCTTCCTATCCCTTGTTCCAAAGAAAATGGAGGTTGTAGCACTCTCCTCGCGATTCCTAAGAAGACAACGGTGGTACCTAAGTAGAGGGAGATCTGAGGCTTCGCTTAAGCCGGAGCGAGTATGGTGGAGTATGAGAGAGCTATTAGTGGTCTAGGATTAGACACACCCATTAGAAGGCTCTAAACCGCAGGATAGAGCAATTAGAAGCTCTAAACCAAAACGGCTCTAAACCGGAGATTAGAGGATAGGAACTTGTGTGTCTAGAGGAGGAGGCCCCGCCTCCTTTTATAGGTGGAGGGGCGGGGAGGGGAGTCCTCCCCAAGTCGGCCTTGGTTGTGCGCCATTGGAGGGACTCTCCCCAAGTCGGTTCCAACCACCTCTTGCTTTCCCAGCTCGCTTCCCACGCCTGCTTTTCCACAGTTTCTGCTTTTAGCCGCTTGACTTTCAAATTGGCGCTTGACTTTTCAGTTTTGGAACAGCAAGAACACTTTAGTACATGATGCAATCATTCAATATGTAATGACACAATCATGTACCTCCCCGGAGTGCCGGACAATCCGAACCTTCTAGAACATTCCCGATGAAAACACTAATCATTCCGAACTCAAACGGGACTTTCCTTATATGAATCTTATTCTCCGGACCATTCCGGATCACCTCGTGATATCCCGGATCCCATCCGAGACTCGAACAACATTCGTCTCTTTCTCATAATACCATAACTACTCAAACAACGTTAATCCTTATGTGTCTCCACGGTTCGTGAATTATGCGGACATGATCGAGACACTTCTCCTAACAATAACCAATAGAGGAATCTGAAATTCATATGGCTCCACATATTTCTACGATTACTTTGCGATCGAATGAACCACTTACATACGATACCAATTTCCCTTTGTCTCACGATAGTTTACTTATCCGAGGTTATGATCGCTTGATCTCTGCATACCTAGTTCAACCTCACCGATAAGTACTCTTTTCTCGCCCGTGATATGTGATCCCTTGTGAGCCAGTCACATGCTTGCAAGCTAATTGGATGACATTCCACCGAGAGGGCCTGAGTATATCTATCCGTCATATGGATGGACAAATCCCACTCTTGATCCATGTGTTTCAACCAATACTTTCCTAACACTCAATGCCACCTTTATAGCCACCCGATTCACGGTGTGGTGTTTGATGTCATCAAAGCATCCATCCCAGAAAGATGATATGCATGATCTCATGGTCGAAGGAATTAGGTTTCTATGTTTCATAAAGCATATATCAATGGAACTATTTAAATTACTTTAGCTTTATTCTACGCTTATCTATAGGAGTATGTCCATCACATCATTCTCCTAATGATATGATCCTGTTGTTAATAACATCTCTATGTTCATGATCGAAACCATGATCATATATTAACCAACAAGCTAGTTTAACAAGAGGCTTTACTAGGGACTCTTATTTTAGTTTACAAATCACACAAGTATTAATGTTTCCGGTTAATACAATTATAGCATGGTATGTAAACATTTATCATAAGTGTGAAGATATGATAATAACCACTTTATTATTGCCTCATGGGCATATCTCCAACAGTCTCCCACTTGCACTAGAGTCAATAATCTAGTTTCAAACCTTTGTGTATTCAACACCTATGGCTTTCCGGTGTTGTATGTACACTATTGCTAGTGGTCAATCGATCTCCGGATCCGACACTTCCAGTCCGTGTGTAATTGCATGTCTTGCGTCTACGCATCACTCATTCTCTAATGAGATGGCTTTGTATAAATTTGGTCTTTCGGTGTGACCTTTAGCTCTTTGGGGTTAAAACATGTTGATAATATTGTCGCACAATATATCTTCATAGTATTATCCCTCTGTGAACTACACCTAGTTTGATAACAAACTACTTGACACAAATGCCCTCTTTTGCCGCTATAATAGGAGTCATATACTTAGCCTTTTGTTGTAGTATCTGTCACAATGTCTTAACTTTGGAACTCATCCAAATCCATTATGGAACTCACTTTCAATTATATTGTGCCACCCTTAGTTTATATTGAGATAAACTTAATTTGTACTTTGTGACAAAACTAGTATCAATGTAGTAGTTTTACAATGAACTAACCATCTATTGTCACTTCTACAAATAATATACTCTTAGTTCTTCAAAAGATCATAAGAATATCCTTACTATTGTCCAATGATCATCTTATGAATCATTCTGGTATATGCTCACAACATTTAGAGCATAGGACATATCTGGATTTGTACATATCACAGCACGATTGATATAAATACTCTTTGTGATTTCATACATCAAGTATCAATCTATACTTGATTATTTGTTTCACTTTACCAAATGTCAATACACTTGAATATATCATCAACATTGAACTCATTCAATCCTTTCTGTGCGACAAGAACCTCTCTTGTAGTTTCTATATTGAACTCATTCAATATCTTGTCTATGTACTTCCGCACAACCATATTAGCGCCTATTGATGCCAAATATTTGGGTTTTGCCTAAGTCTTTCATCGGGATGAAATTCTTAATATGTGTTAATAAAAGATACATCATTTCCAATCAACAATATGTCCTCCACATAATGTATTAGAATATGTCTTAGTGCTCCCACTTAATTTCTTGCAAATGCAAGCATCTTCATTGTCTCTAATGAACTTTTAAACTCCTTTAACAGTTTCATCATAGTGAAGATTCCAACTCCGCGATGCTCACTTTAACCATTGAAGTTTGCATATGCATTTAGCATCCTTTGAATTAACAAAACCCTATGGACTGTGTCATGCACACGTCCTAGGTAACGATTCTATTAGAAGAACTTGTTTTGTTTATTCAACTACCATATAACAAATTATATGTAGTGGTTGCTACATTAATCCGTCTAGACTAAATATCACTATGAAAGATCAAATCTTGTCATAGTCAACCTTTGAACATTTGTGAACTCTTTCCCAACATGTCGACTATTTCATAGATGTAAAACATCCATGTCTATTTCTTTATAAATCCAGACACAACTGTAAGGTCTTACACCTTTCTCGAGGGTCCTTCAAGTTCAAAACTTGATTTCTCGTGTATGGAACTATCGCGGATTTTATGGCTTCAAGCCATTTGACGGAGTCAGGGCCCATCATCGCTTCTTTGCATGTAGTCGGTTCATTATTTTCAAATAATGATTCAACCCTTAAATCTTGGTATTTGATTGTTTACCCGATCTACTTGTTTCAATAGGAACTTAGATCTCCGTGACCATAACCTTTGAGGCACGTGAGCCATGAGCATTGTTGTCAGCCCTAACACTTTTCGTCAAGCTAACTTGCACATATAGCTAAGGTTCCTTTAACCTTATCAAAGTTCTATTGTCCTCCCACTTTTCTTTTCACGAAAAATTCCTTCCCAAAGAAACTTGACGCTCTAAGCGACAAACACTTTTGTCTCTGTGTTATGGAGGAATACTCAACAGTTATACAAAGACAGGTTCATCCGACTTTGGTTGCAAACATCTTTCTTATGCATAGCAAACCATTGTTTAAGAAAGGACAACTTGGGTTTTATCCCAAACCATAACTTTATATGGTGTCATTTCAACGGATTATGATGGAGCTCTTTTCAGTGGAAAAACGGTAATCTCTAAAGCTTTTAATCTTTAAAATATAATGGCAGTTTTATGAATTATACCTTTGATCTTACCATGTCAAACAAGGTTTAATTACATATCTCGAACGCTCCATACCCTTATGGTGTTTCGGGAAATGCAAATCCACGGAACGATTCCTTAAATCTTTAGGTATTATGCTAAACTCTGTAACTCAAATAGCTTCCTTTATGATCTTTATCATAAACTATTTATATTCTTGTTACAATGATTTTGCACTTCATCTTGAAAGTCTTTGAACTTTTCAAATGTTTCATACTTCATCCTTATTAAGTAAATATTCATATATTCACTCAAAATTTCGGAAAAAGCAAATGAAGTTAAAATCCATCGCTCTTACACATAATGGACTTCGTACAACAATATGTACAAATTCCAATAAGCTAGTATTTTGTTCCTTTTGGCCTATGAACGAAGTTTCAATTATCTCTAGGAAAGTTTCACCGGTGTCATTTGATCAAAAATCAAAAGACTCCAAAATTCCATCCACATGGAGTTTCTTCATGTTTTCTTTCAAGATAATTTAAGCGATGTCACTTCCTAAGTGATCTTTCAATCAATTTGTCTTTCGACATCTTTAGCACTAGTTTTATGGATGTGATGTCTCCAACGAGATTTGCGAATCCATCTTTTATGGATTACGGCAATTATTTGAACAACCCTTTTGTTCTCATAATACGATAAAACAAATCTTTGAAGGCAAGCTTTGATGTTTAACGAGCAACACAATAACCCTTTATTTGTTCTCGATGAACATCATCACATATTCTTTGCTAGTTACTTAGGCCATTGTAGTTCATGAATTGTGTTGTTTCGTATGACGATTCACACCAACAAATTCAGTATCAAATACTTGAGAACCACATTGTTTAATAAGCAAAGAATATAGCCATAACATGTATATCATCTATATACTTAAGCTGAACAATTCTAGTCTTTTCCTTTCAGCCATATATTTATGAGATTCTCTTTCAAGATTTCCTTTTACGCTTGAAAGAATCTATCAACATCAATAGTGGAGTCATACATATGACATATAGTCCAAAGCGTGTATAATTAAATACCAATGTCTTTGGACTTGCACTTTGAAGTAGATCACCATCATCAAATATTTGGTGTTCTTTCAAATTCCTTTCTTTAGTAATCTCTTGGTGTAGTAAACATTTTACCTACATCAAATATTCACCCTTATCATGGAATCGTCCATGATCAAGCTACTGTTAGCTTATAACGATGAATTATGAGTATAATGTTGCTATCCAAAACCTTTTGGAGGATTAGGACAACAAGTGTCTCCAAACTTTTGCAAATTCTCATCAAATATGAGAACATGACTTTAGCCATATTATACTCTACCATGTTGCAACCAAAACTTCGTTTCAGATATCACAATATCTTCCAACCATCATGGTTTCTGAAACAACTCTTTCAGATCCTAGATAACCTTGATATTAAGACAATCCTTTGAATATCAAGAATCATGGAAACAAACATGATACTAACACTTGGAATTGTTACTCTTGATTTAATACTAATTATTAAACTTCATGAAGTAACCGGAACTTACTGAAAGTTTGCAATAGGACTTTTAAACTTTAGATTAACACTTCAAAACAATACGATACCGTTAAGAAAGTAACTAACCAGAATTCTATAGTTCTATTATCTCAATTATAACTAAGCGCAAGGTGGTAGCGGATGCCAATGACTACAACAACTATGCAATTTCACTTTGATTTAGTTTATGATAAATTGAGTTCTAATTAATAATTAAATTAATCTAGGTGAACTCCACTCAAAACAATATCCCTCACATTGTTTTAGTGATCACACGAACCAAATCCACCACATCAAAATCGATCATCACGAGAGTTGATATAGCTTCAATGGCGAACAATCAACATGTTCATCATATCTACTATATGACTCATGCTCTACCTTACGGTAATCCGTGTTCCTGAGGCCATGTCCACATGCTAGGCTCGTCAAGATCAAACCTTAGTTTCGCATGAGCAAATCTGGCTGCTCACGTTGTATACACTTGCAGAATCTAACACACCCGATCATCACGTGGTGCTTCGAAACAACAAGCTTTAGCAACGGTGCTAACTAAGGGTGAACACTTTATGACTTGAAATTCATGTGCATGAGGGATCATCTTATAATGCTACCGTCGTCTACTAAGCAATACAAGATGCATAAAGGATTAACATCACATGCAATTCAATAATTTGTGATATGATATGGCCTTTCTTCTTTGTGATTCCGATCTCCATCTTCAAGCACGAACATGATCTCCATCATCATCGGCATTGCATCAAGGTCAATGATGCTTCTCCATGGTTGTCGTCCACCGGCTTCAACTATTACAACTAATTTGAATAGACACGCGGGTCTTAACATAAATTAAAGACAACCATATGGCTCCTGCCGGTTGCCAACTTACAATAAGGAACATTGCATACATCATATATAATCACAATCATGACCATATCACATCACAGCACACCCCTGCAAAACAAAGTTAGACGCTTCTAATTTTCTTTGCATGTTTTACGTGGTTTGGGGCTTTCAATAAGTGTCGTTCTAACTTACGAACAAGAACCACAATATTGATACTAGTATTGTCAATCACCCGTTGTAAATTGGATCTTAACTATGCTAGGAGAAACAGGCACCCGCAAAGCCACTTATGCAATACAAGTTGCATGTCAAGCGTGGAGCAAATCTCATGAACGATGTCATGTAAGGTTAGCCCGGGCCGCTTCATCCCAACATACCGCAAGATGCAAAGTACACAAGAAGCAATCGACAATAAAAGCATCAACGCCCACAATGACCATTGTGTTCTACTCGTGCAACAGATCTACATATAGACACGGCTCTGATACCACTATAGGGGTTCGTAGCATGGAAAACAAAATTTTTCTACCGCATGCACACAAACAAGCCAAGATCTATCTACTAGATTGTAGCAACGAGTCTATAGAGAAACTCACCCTCGAAGATTCCAAAGCGGTTAACGAGAGCAGATTCTCGTGGGTGATGTAGTCGTACTCTTTCCGATCTCAAGATCGTGTAGACGATCCTTCCGGCACTGCGTTCCGGCAGCGCTTCCGTAGTCGGTCACACGTTCGGTACTCGACGAAGACCTTCCTCTCCCTTGTTCCAGCAGGCAGCGGAGGTTGTAGCACTCTCCTCGCGATTCCTGACAACTGGCAGTGGTACCTAAGTAGAGGGAGATCCCAAGGCTTCGCCTTAAGCCGGAGCGAGTATGGTGGAGTATGAGAGAGCTATTAGTGGTCTAGGATTAGACACACCAATTAGAAGGCTCTAACACAGGCTAGAGCAATTAGAAGCTCTAAACCAAAACGGCTCTAAACCGGAGATTAGAGGATAGGAACTTGTTTGTCTAGGAGGAGGCCTGCCCTCCTTTTATAGGTGGGAGGCGGCCAAGGAGGAGTCCCTCCCAAGTCGGCCTGGTTGGTGCGGCTTGGAGGACTCCTCCCCAAGTCGGTTCCAACCACCTCTTGCTTGTTTCCCAGTTTCTGTTTCCCACAGTTTCTGTTTTCCACTTTTGTTTTAGCCGTGCTTGACTTTCAAACTGGCTTTGACTTTCAGTTTTGGAATAGCAAGAACACTTTAGTACATGATGCAATCATTCAATATGTAATGACACATTCATGTACCCTCCCCCGAGTGCTTGACAATCCGAACCTTCTAGAACATTCGATGAAAACACCTAATCATTCCCGAACTCAAACGAGACTTTCCTTATATGAATCTTATTCTCCGGACCATTCCGGATCACCTCGTGATATTCCGGATCTCATCCGAGACTCCGAACAACATTCGGTCTCTTTCTCATAATACCATAACTACTCAAACAACGTCGAATCCTTAAGTGTGTCTCCCTACGGTTCATGAATTATGCGGAAATGATCGAGACATTTCTCCGAACAATAACCAATAGAGGAATCTGGAAATTCATATGGCTCCCATGTATTTCTACGATTACTTTGCGATCGAATGAACCACTTACATACGATACCAATTTCCCTTTGTCTCTCACGATAGTTTACTTATCTGAGGTTATGATCGTCGGTATCTCTGCATACCTAATTCAACCTCGTTACTGATAAGTACTCTTTTTCTCGTTCCCGTGATATGTGATCCCTTGTGAGCCAGTCACATGCTTGCAAGCTAATTGGATGACATTTCACCGAGGTCCCAGAGTATATCTATCCGTCATATGGATGGACAAATCCACTCTTGATCCATGTGTTTCAACCAATACTTTCCAACACTCAATGCCACCTTTATAGCCACCCAGTTACGGTGTGGTGTTTGATGTCATCAAAGCATCCATCCGGTAAAGATGATATGCATGATCTCATGGTCGAAGGAATTAGGTTACTATGTATCAGAAAGCATATAACAATTGAACTATTTAAATGACTTGATCTTTATTCTACGCTTATCTATAGGAGTATGTTCATCACATCATTCTCCTAATGATATGATCCTGTTGTTAATAACATCTCTATGTTCATGATCAGGAAACCATGATCATATATTAACCAACAAGCTAGTTTAACAAGAGGCTTTACTAGGGACTCTTATTTTAGTTTACAAATCACACAAGTATTAATGTTTCCGGTTAATACAATTATAGCATGGTATGTAAACATTTATCATAAGTGTGAAGATATGATAATAACCACTTTATTATTGCCTCTTGGGCATATCTCCAACAAAACTTGCATTGGATCTTTGATAAAATAGCATATTTTGAACCTAAAAATGATTTTTGTAAAAAAACATGAGCATCGGATCATGTACCTGTAGTTCATATCTGACCCACTTCCTACCGATTCGGCAGGAATTTATTTTTTTCACCAGGGGTGGACAAAAAGGTTTAAGATCCCCCTGTTGGGACATTGTCCATATAAGTTGGTCTAGTATTTTTTATAAAATGTGGTGGTAGCATTTTGAATTAGCCATTTGGTGGTTGCTTCACAAAAACGTCCGTTTTTTGTGCTCGGAAAATGGATAATGGCCTTTTGGTGCGACGAAAAGGAAAACTTCCTCCTACAACATTGTTCACCATCTCATGATGCACATGTGTGCACAATATGAGCACATTATCACAAACTATGCCTCGATACTAGCCATAACATTGGTCATTTGACCCGAAAGCCAAGAAACCTCGAATGAGATAGGTCATTTTGTGAAGGTTTTTTCCAGACATAATTAATATACCAAGTTTGATATTTTTTCTTGTAACTATGTCATATAATATGACACCACGCGAAGGTTTCGCATTGTTTCGATAGTTTTTGAGTTTTTTATGCCCGTTTTAAACTATATATAATATTTTACGTTTCAGTTAATTTTTATTTACAAATGTATAATATTTGAGTGTAGATATATAGGTCTTATTTTTCCGCAAATTTTGATATATTATTTGTATTTTTCTGAATTAGAATGATTAGTTACGATTTTTCAAAGTTTAATGAGGTAAAAGAAAAAATAGCTACGCCGAGGACAGCCCTCGGCGTAGCATAGGATACGCCGAGAGAAATTATACGCCGACGACTGCTTGACGGGCTGGTCTAGATAATGACTACGTCGATGGCCCCGACGTCTGGCCGTCGGCGTAGCAACAGGCCGTCCGCGTAGCTTACTATTCCTGTAGTGTAGCCAGAGTGGCGGGAGCCTGATGGTGTCAGGTTTGTGCTCTCGGCTCTAACCAAGGCCCGTGGCATAGCACCTACGCTGATGATGGTTGTCGACAAACTCTTTTTTTTCTTCTCTTTCCTAGTTTTCTATGGCTCACTCATTTGCTTTTGATTTTTTTTTGCATGGTATTTTTAATTTCTACTTCTGTATCACAAAAATGACAAAATACAAAGGTTTTGATTTTTTTGAATTCCATTTGCTCACATTTGGTCTCACATATAATGATAAACCATGAAACTCGCTCTACGGGTCAACCAAATAAAATCTTGTTAGAACTTGGGCTCAACCTTGATTTTTTATGTTGCTACGACCCAACCAAACACAAAATAGAGAAAAATCCATTGGTCAACCATCGTTCAGATAATTTCAGAGTTTTAGACCTTTGCCGAAAACCGTCGCTTTGAAGGGTCGAAACCTCTAAAACACTTGCATAGTTCATCAGCCAATTACGCTAACGCATGACTCACACTATTTTGGGTTTATGCACGATTTTAGTTAATACATAGAGTGCCGGAGGAGGAAAAGACCAAGGCAAACAAGGTAGTGCTAGTAGCGGTGAAGAAGTTGCTCTAGTCGAGGGAGGAGTACATTGACGTAAGTAACTTGTATTTTTATTCCCTCTAGGTGCTAAATTCAATTATATGTTCTTTAAATGCTATGTTTTGATTATTTAGATGATTCCTAGTTGTTGTGCCGGACGGGGATATAGATGGGCAATGCTGATGGTAGGTGGCTCGGGGGATTTAGTGTCTGAAGCCAAGAGCAATACCAACAAGACAAATCGCGACAAATGGGGAACACATAGTCAAGGAAATCAAAACCATTGTCGCTACAAGAAACACGTGGTATATATATGTGGACAGGGGTGGAGCGAGGGCGAGCACGGGCTAGACACCCCAACCATTTGCCCCCTCAATACATTAGGACGGTACATTTTACAATATACAAGTACTCAAGACGTGATTAGTCTTATGGCCTTCTTTTTTTGAAACGGAGGATGACCCGGCTTCTATATCGAAAAGATGCATATGGTTTGCTTTATTAATTTTATTCAACAAAGTACCGATGAAGAAAATACATAAAAAAACCCAAAGCCTCCACGGTTAATTCCTGCCAATATCCACGCCAACACCTACAACCCGACATGGGTGAAAAAGTCATGTCAACAAGGCCTTATGCCCCGGGAACAATGAAATCCCTCCACCAACTAAGAACCGGAAACATTGCATACCCCGAGAAGCCCTGTAGGCAAAACGGGAACGCTCATTCGGTTTAGTAGACTCTTTGCAAACACCTGATGTACACGCTACAAAATCCATCACTGCCATCGGACCACCAAGCAATCCCCAAGGTTAAGATTTGCATAAACTTCGCCGGTCCTTCCGGTGACGTCACCACGACGCCAGACAGCGTCCCCGCCCTGCGCGAGTCCATCATGACATGTCTAACATCGAGAAACCTCCGCGCCATACCACCAAATGTCACCGTCGATGATGAGGTAGATGCAAACCGCTCCACCTCAAAACCCCTCCAGCGAACATCATCTCCAAAAATGACGGCCATGAGGAAAAATGACGCCGCACACTGCCATCGTCCGATCTAGGAGACTCGGATCTAGGGTTTCCACCGAAGCTTCCCGGACTAGGAGACGAAAATCCACTAGTGGCGAAGGGGCCTCTAGTCCCGGTTTCGAAACCGGGACTAGCCATGCGGGACTAGAGGCCTAGGCATTAGTCCCGGCCCGGTCACTAGCCAGGACAAATGGTCCTCCACGTGGTCTCCACGGCGCACGCGGGATGCACCCCCATTAGTCCCGGTTGGTGTTACAGACCACGACTAATGGTTCGCTGCCGCGGCATCATTTTGTGCTCTTTCTCTGGCACGACAGAGAATTCATTTTGTATTCTTTTATTTAGTTTTTTTGTTTTCAAATATTTCTACGCTGTCTCATATCGTACACGTTCGTGCATATATAAGTTAACTTGTATTACGATATCAAGCATACAAAATATGTATAATTTTGATAGTTACATAGAGATCACAATTACCGGGACTAGAGCCCATCTATTCAATTACACGGCCAGGGATCAACAGTAGCGCCTATTCATACTAAATTCTCCTGCATCGTCTACCATCTCTTTGCACAGAAATCCCGTCAGTTCATCTGCAATTTCTAGTACACCTCGCTCTGGTAGGAGTTGATTCCGCATGCCCTCAAACTATATAAGAAACGGGGATCAATATGAATATCAATCATGATAAGCGACGGTAATAAAATGATGTTGTGAATCTATTTCTTACGCCGACTCTATAATCTTTGTGCTCGGTGGTAAACGTGTCAATGAACTCGCAAATGTAGTTTCCATATAAATTCATCATCTATGGCTGCCTTGCTCACTTTACAAGAATATAATTTAATCAAAATAATAATCTAGCATTATAATTATATTAAAACTAAAAATAAAGAGGTGCACGAACATATCACGTACTACTTACCGAGACCAGAATAAACGTTAGCTTGTTCCTGACATCCACAATAAGTATCTTGTCATGGAGTCCATAGTTGACCCGATCCCTGAACCTCCATCGACATCTGTATGTTCGTTCAGTTTTGTGTACAGAAGAATCGAACATAAAAAAGAAAAGAAAAAGCTTTGATCGCTCCAATACACAGCCCAGGCAGCCTTATGTAGCACGAATGGGTTTAAAGCCCATAATCATACAACTTACGGTCCAAATGGGCTCAATCTTCCTTAAACGGGCTGGCAGGTGATCGCTCACGGAGCGGAGCCAACCAAACGCTGATCGCTCGCTCGTTCTAGAGTGCTGCATGCTTGGAGCTGAGCGGAGCGACGGAACGTAGGTCCTTAATTAAACTTTGGAAAACAATTGTTTTATGGAAAATATGAGACACGGCTATAAAATTTGTTTATTCATTTTACCTTACATTTGTCGGACCTCTCTAGTTTAATTTTAATCGCCGGTTGTTGCAATGGATTGAAATAGCAGGGTTAAAGATTCACGTGCAGCTACACATACATGTGAGATAAGATAATAATAATCATATTCATGTGTGAAATGATCTAATATAGATAGAATTATGGACAGCACATCTTAATACACTAAAGCCCATGCAAGTCACAGGCATATCAATTGTCTTTTGATCAACCGTTATATTATGAAGCACCGTGCTATAACAATTATTAAGTAAAATACATATAAATGCCTTAAAAAGTGGTGTTGCTGTTACTTCCAAGTGGATCCCTAAACAAAGACCGTACTCTCCTTGATGTCACTTGGTTTCGTATGAAGTCTCCGTTCACCACTCATCTTACCTCGATCCTTTATCAATTCCTAGGATCTTGGGTATCTACAAGTCTATGGATCGAGACACGAGACACAGATACATATCTCTATTCAATCATCACACAATATTTTATATATTAGATGCACATAATCGCTGCGATGTTTCACCCCAAACTGTTGCCCGTAAGGACTACTCACTCATAACAATAAGATCAATGATAGAAAATATTATGTAAAATATTTAGATTGAAATCATATATTTTTACAATGATCGCCAATTCACTAGAAGATCTCAAGTATAAGATGATGACTATGGCTATGGAGTGAACGGAGGCTGGAGGGGATGAACTATTGTGGTGGATCTCCTTCGGTGGTGTTGTGATGTAATCTCAGAATGGTGGCTCTCTGCGCAGCTTCTGGAGTCTCGAAATATATATGCGCCTTCACGAAAGTTGCAGCGTTTGACCTAACAAAGCCACTGCCACACCTGATACGGGCGGACCTTGCCCGTATAGCAGGTCATTAAACATTATGGAGGTTCCTTTTCAATCCTAGTTTGCTTGGCTGAGTAGCCAACGCCATAATCTTTAATAAATTGGGCTGAGACAACGGACGTGTTTGTTTTGTTTTGCTGGCAGCTCCTTTGTTGTTGCTGCTTTTGTGTGGTGGCTGTGGTGCTGCGGTTATCTGTGTGTGTGTTGGATTTCACTTTGCTGGGGCTTCCGAAGCATGTCTGCTACAGTACTCAAGTTTGGCCTATTAACTCAGACGCTGTCTTCGTTCGGCGTTGCCACCGTTACTCTGAAGTCTGAACTGACGAGACCACACTTGTAACTCTGAATTGGCGAGACCCCTGCCGGTCCAGTCGCGACTGGAAGATGATCAAGGCATTAGTGGCAATGAAGACAAGACTGCAGGGGATGGACCTCCTGGTCAGGGAGACGGTAAACACTTTCAGCTGCTCCCACATTGCCATAGTCTACCATCACCTTCCTGGCCCCGTCTGTTCCAAATCCTGAAACTTGTCTTCTCCTGCGCTTGAGTTTCTCGATCGCCAGAGCGAACTAGATCGTAATAGAGAAGCAAATTGAGCACGGTTTGAACAAAGACCATGCATATCGAGCTGGTTCGATACACTGGCACGTTGATTCAACGTGTCAGATTAGAGAAGCAAACTGCCAAGTTGGCCCGATTACTGGGGTTCTGACACACTACACCGATTTCGCATACAGTAGGTGATAGGAATTTCATACTGACATTTTCGACAGACAGTTATTATTTAAAATAATATTTTTTGGCACTAGGAGTACTGGTTTTGGCAATTCACCAAAAACTTCTGATCAAAAGTTTAAGATGTACAAAATAATGTAATCTATCAACGTGACAAAATCTCAACTCAATATACCGTGCTGCACAAAAGTGACAAAATCTTACACCTAAAGTATATACTTTTAAGTCTCCAAAAGTTCTGAAATAAATATATAAGACACATATGTCTAGAATGTAGGATAGAAATTTCGTTGAAGCATATGTTATTTTTTGGGCTACACAAAAATGATTTTTTTATATAAAACATACGTATTTCTAGTCTTATTTACTATCTAATATTTTTTTTCTTGTACCCTGAAATAAAACTGTTATTTTAATGAAATTTCACATAAATATATGGACTATGTATATGTATTTCCGAGATTTTTTCAATCTTTCTGAAACTCAATATATATCATTTTTTTGGTCCATGTTCACCAAATCTTCACTCAAAATCATGTTTTTAAATTAAGAGAGATCCATGTTTTTTTCTACTCCCTCCGTCTCAAAATAGATGTCTTACATTTGTTAAAATTTGGATAAACCTATATACTAAATAGTGTCTAGATTTATCTAAATTTTGACAATTATAAGACATCTATTTTGGGACAGAGGAAGTATGAGATTCCACCTACCTAGTAATAATTATTAGCAGTTAAAAATTCTAAAAAGAATAAATAGATCATTGGATGCCTGAGCTCTAAATTGATCTTGACATTGACATTTTCTATCATCACCATCACCTTGCTGGCCCTCTTTAGAAAATAGATGGTTCGATACACTGCAGCTCGTGGATTCAACGTGTAAGATTGAAAAAACAAAGCGCGGAGTTTGTCCGATCGGTTACTGCCGTACAGCACAAAGAGGAAACAATTTCATTTAGGTGGTTGCGATTTCTTAGTGATTCTTTTTTGGAAAAAACAATTAATTCTTTTTGTAAGATTCTTTGACCGAAAGCATGGGTGCCCGAGATCGAAAGTGACCTTTTGGTTTTCCTATTATCCATGTGAATGTAAATTCAATTTTTTTTTGCGGGTAAAAGGAACTTTATTAAACAGGGAGGGTTACATGCGGTCACGTTCTAACTCCTGAAGAATAAAATCAGGTTCAGAGCCTAACTAAGTAGCAGTACGACGTTTCGTCCTAGCAAAGTTTGCAAGGCAGTGGCTAACCCTAACCTGCGATCGTTCCACTTTTACAAATTGACACACTCTATTTTGACTAGACAAGGTTTTTATTTCTGCAATAAGATGAAGAAAAGGTAATATGTCCCGTGCTCTTGACTTTACTTCTTCAATCATCTAGACATAATCTGACTCAACGATGATCAGCAATTGGCTGAAATTCAAGTTGACTACACCAGCGTTAGTTTTTTTTATACGGTATTCCTTTCTCTACAAATAAGTGTACTTCTACATTTGTATTAAGTCAAATTTAACAATTTAACCATCTTTATAAGAAAATGTAGCAACATTTATGACACTTAGTTAGTACCATTAGATTCCTTTTGAAATGTAGATTCATAATATACCAATTTAACTATATATATATTGCTACATTTATTTACAAAATTGTTCAAATTTTAAAAAGTTTGACTCAAGGCAAAGCTAGAAGTATACTTATTCACGGACGAAAGGAGTAGGCCGTATCCCGGCTAAATTAATGACACCAAATCAGCCGAAGATACTAGAAAGTGATGCACCAGATTACAGACACACACAAAAACACACATACACAAACATGCAAAGCGGCTTGAACAAAAATAGAAATTGAAAGAAACAAGCTGGGTCGACTTAAACAAACACCACGGAGACTAAGACGCCGAAGAGGAAGAGGCCATTCGGACTCATAGAGCATCGCCACCGCCTTCAACCATTGTCAGGGACCCATATCCTGGATCGACACGAAAAGCGGTAATCAGCGGGCTAGAGCTCACCACCGAACACAAGCGGCGGACAACCGTATCTGCCGAGATAAGCACACAACCCCAAAGCAAACTCCTCCTCCAACAAAGGCCACTACAACTGCCACCACGCTACCATCAGGAAAGAGACGATCTGTGGACTCCAAGGGGCACCTTTAAGAAGAGAATGACACCAGAGTTCCGCCACCACCCGATCAAGAGATCTTGGGTTTTTACCCGGAGCATCGAGAAGGAATGGGAGAGGATCCACACCGGTGCCTTCAACAAGGGAACAACGCCCATGGGCATCGCAACCGTCGGCCAAAAAGGCAGGCTTTCACCCTGGCAAGGTACTCTGCCTCCATATACGAGTGCTGCCAGCCGCCGAGATAGCTGCCGACACACCTCCACTTCTCTTCACTCGCCAGAGCCACGCCACCCTAATGGCCATGATCACCAGACAACACTTGAGCCACGAACCCCGTCCTAGCGCCGTGACTTTCACCTCCTGAGGCCGTTGCCCTGACATCCATCCTCCACGCGCATACCAACAAATCAGGAGGAGAATACCTTCACAGCCACAAGGGGGACATCAACCATTGCAGATGCCTGACCCAAACAAGGACCTGCCCCAACACGCAATAGCCCCCCGAGCCTGCCCGGATCCGTCGACTAGCAACCGAAGGGTGCAACCCAAATCCAAATCGAGCAAAGTGGCGTCTCTGCCTGCCGACTCGACCTAGTACATGGCCCCAATCTCGGGGAGAGCCGCTGGTGCGAGACGTCATGACACCACCAATCAGAGCACCGCCATTCCCGAGGAGTGCACGCCACACCATGGCCTCACCGGAGCCGCTGCCTGCCCAGGCCTTGCTCGCGTCACTGCATGCCCAGATTTGCCGAGGACTGAATTGAGGCCGGTGGTCGGTAACATTATCGAGGCCGGGCGATCGAGCTCACAGGTGGTAGGAGGGGGACGAAGCTCGTAAGTTGGGTGGCGGTGGAGATGCGCATGTCCCTGACAGGGCCCCCACCATGGTGAATTGGCGTCGGCAGCCCGTCAACAGGTTAAGCCTCTATGGCTTGCTCATGTACGAACTGAGGCCCGCACAGGCGTGGAGTAGGCTGGCGGGTGGCAAGGAGGAGGAGGGGCACAGAGTGGTGGCGCACGAGGCAGTCGTCGGTGACCAGAGAGGCGGTGACTTCGTCGGGCGTGTCTGGGCGATTTTTCGCACGAGCGGTTGATGCCTTCCCACCTCTCTTTTTGCCGACATGACAACATATAGGTAGAAGGTGCCTCTTGTTCAAAATTTGTCTCCATCTACCCATATAAGGGTAGGAGGTGGCAAAAAATGGGTGAACACCCAATTTTTTTTGGTAAGATCACTTATGGGTAAGCTGATGGAAGTATTATTTTTGCCCCTCTACCCATAAAAAACGGTTATTCCCCTTTTATCCACATATATATAGGTAAGCTAAACAATTATTACTTCAAAAAATTTTTTGCACGGGAAGCACAGATATGACCGAGATCGAAGGGCAAACATTGGGACTCCTTGCACCACAGGCTCACAGGAGTAGGTGTACATAGTTCCACATTAACACATACTCCCTCTGTTTTAAAATATAAAATGTTTTAGTTTTATAAAGTAAATATATTTAAACTTTTTTTAATATGTAGGTTCACTCCAGTTTAAAGTAAATCTAAACACTAAAAGAAGTCTAGATATGCATCCGGTAGGAGCTTCACACGAGTGTTCTCTAGAAACCAATGGAGGTACTCGCTGAAAGCGTCCTCACAATGGGGTTTTGCAGCCGTTCTTTTCGATTTCTTAGCTTCTCTCACACATAAAAGAAATCTAGCTACGTGTTTCTGGTGAATCTTGCCCCAGTCAGTCTTCTTGCTCTTGAGCCTGTCCAACCTGTATGTGAATAAAGAGCAACTTTTGAAGCACACACAACTATCATACATTGTATTCAAAAACATATATAGAACCAATTCTTACCGATGAAGAGCTTCGTCGGTGTCCTGGTAATCCGGAGGTGTAGCCTGATAGAGACCAAACTGTCTCATAACCCGCTGCGGGATATAATGCTCAACAACCCACATGCATATCATGGGGCACTCCATATACCATAGATTGCGTTCCGCGTCGCACTGTGGGTTAAGACGGAACTCCTCACAACCAAAATTGTCCCTAGGACCATATACCTCCCATACAACCTTAATCACAAACAAGATAGTTTAATGAGAAGAGCACTTGCAAGGAATGCTAAACGGTGTATGTTCAGAAATTCTTACTTGCTCCGGGAGAAGGTTATCAAACTCATTGGTGTATCTCATGTACGCGTTTTGTAGGTCGGTTTGAGGCTTTGAGACCACGTCCCAATTGTAAGCCCATGGGCCACTTCAACCTTTCCCGCCATCACTATAGGGTTTGGAAGGCATACGTTTTGGCCTACCAACTGAAGCGTTCCACATCCACACCGAGAGGAGTAGCAACGGACCACCGATATAAGCCTCAGCCCCAGTCCTTCGACAAGCCTCGTCCAGCTACACAAGAAAGCAAACAAACTTAGTCATGCATAATTTCGAAGAACATATATAAAGAGGGAAAAAATAGAAACACCCCATTACCTGC
Source organism: Avena longiglumis (assembly GCA_030063025.1). Lineage (NCBI taxonomy): Eukaryota > Viridiplantae > Streptophyta > Magnoliopsida > Poales > Poaceae > Avena > Avena longiglumis. Next base: position 29,726,593 of record CP125974.1, read on the forward strand.
CGGTACAAGAAGGCTAATGCCGCCGAACCCCAGCTCCATTTTTTATCCATCACAGTTAAGGCCTTCAGCCAGTGCCAGTGAGCCATGTTGCCCTTACCATCAGCAAATATAGTCTTCGTGATGACATACCACACATACACACAGGCATATATAATAATCTCATCCTCGCTAGCATTCTCAGGACATGTACTAAAGTTTTGTGCTATCCACTTGAAAGTAGCACCGGCCGTGACTCTTAATTTCTCCCCCTTTGAGTTTATAGTGTCACCAGGACACTTACCACCGGTAAGGCCACACATCCGCTCACGCCAGCCGTCAGAGCCTGTGTTAATACACAGAGGATCCCCCTGGATAGGGAGTGCAAGGATCATGGACATGTCCTGCAGAGTGACGGTCATCTCACCGGTACGGAGGTGAAAACTATGCGTCTCCGGCCTCCATCGGTCGACGAGCGCGGTGATAGCAGCAGGGTTCATGTGCGGTGAACCACGATTGACCATATGGATGAATGGGAGCAATCCTAGCGCTTTGATGTGCACCATGTACCGATCATCGTACCGCATCATCTCTTGGAAATGCCCGTGATACCTAAGTCGTAGGGGAACAAGAGGCGCACATAGAAGCTCGGTTATAACATGTCCATCCAACTTGAGAAACATATAATGATTTCGAGGTTTTTTTTGTAACCTTGATCCCCTCGGCAAGAATGCGGCCACGGTGAACCTTGTCATACGACGGCTCAAGAAGCGACATGCCTTCTACGAACCCGGGTTGTACATGGGGCGGTGTACGGGCTTCTTCCGATTCCGATTCCGACATCCTAGTTAATTAAAAAAAGTAGAACTATATATGTGAGCATATTATAAACCAACTACTAATACGAATAGATTGCTATGTGAGCCAAATTATGTGGGCACCTCTACGTGAGCAATGTAGGCATCTACATTTTTTCAAACCATTATTCCAATGTGGCATCTCTATGTGAGAAAAATTATAAACCATTGTTTCTATATGGGCATCTCTTTGTGACTTAATTTTACAAACCATTGTTTCTATATGGGCAACGTAGCCAAGGTTCCAATAACAAAAACATACTATCCCACATTATTATCCACAACAATTACTACTAACAATTCCTACTTACTACTAACAATTACCAATTACTAATAAGCAAGAATATTGCCAAACTAGGGTTTCTTAGGATAAAATGAGAGATTTCTTGGACAAATACCTGGGGGATGTGGTGAAGAACAAGATCCACGGAGAGATTCTTCAAGATCTGAGCAATTGGAGGAGGGATTAGAGGAGGGGAGAATCAACCCTAGCCGCCGCCGCCATGTGTGTTCACGAGGGAGAGGAAAGAGGGAAAATGAGAAGAGGATCGGTGGGCCGACCGCGCCACCTTAAGGGCTCCAGCGCGGCGCCCGGCCAGCCGACGCGCGGTGGCAGGTGGGCGCCACCGCCAGCGCCGCGCTTAAGTCTTGGGGCCCGCGGAGCGGCGTGGCAGATGGGCAGCGCCAAGACGAGTGGCGCGGCAGGCGTGCGTCTGAGCCGTTCTGGCGCTGCACACGAGCCAGCGTGGCAGTATCAGCCGGGCCCCACCGGCCACGGCGTGGCGGCGTCTGGCGCCATCCTAGGTGGCGCATCGATGCTACATGCGCCTTGTGAGCGTAGAAAAGGGTTAGTCAGTTTGAATTATTTTTCGAATAGGGTTAATCTTTGAATTTGTTACGACTTTAGGTTATTTTTATTTAATTTACCGAATCAAACATGAAAAAGAAAAGAAAACGCTTTAATCGCTCCAATACACAGCCCAGGCAGCCTTATGTAGCACGAATGGGTTTAAAGCCCATAATCATACAACTTACGGTCCAAATGGGCTTAATCTTCCTTAAATGGGCTGGCAGGTGATCGCTCACGGAGCGGAGCCAACCAAACGATGATCGCTCGCTCGTTCTAGAGCGCTGCATGCTTGGAGCTGAGCGGAGCGACGGAATGTCTAGGTCCTTAATTGAATTTTGGAAAACAATTGTTTTATGGAAAATATGAGACACGTTTATAAAATTTGTTTATTTATTTTATCTTACATTTATCGGACCTCTCTAGTTTAATTTTAATCGCCGGTTGTTGCAATGGATGGAAATAGCAGGATTAAAGATTCACCTGCAGCTACACATACATGTGGAATAACGTTAAAAATAATCACATTCATGTGTGAAATGATCTAATATAGATAGGATTGTGGGAAGCACATCTTAATACACTAAAGCCCATGCGAGTCACAGACATACCAATTGTCTTTTGATCAACTGTTATATTATGAAGCACCGGGCTATAACAATTATTAAGTAAAATACATATAAAAGCTTTAAAAAGTGGTGTTGCTGTTACTTCCAAGTAGATCCCTAAACAAAGACCGTACTCCCCTTGATGTCACTTGGTTTCATATGAAGTCTCCGTTCACCACTCATCTTACCTCGATCCTTTATCAATTCCTAGGATCTTGGGTATTTACAAGTCTATGGATCGAGACACGAGACAAAGATACATATCTCTATTCAATCATCACACAATATTTCATATATTAGATGCACATAATCGCTGCGATGTTTCACCCCAACCTGTTGTCCGTGAGGACTACTCACTCATAACAATAAGATCAAGGATAGAAAATATTGTGCAAAATACTTAGATTGAAATCATATATTTTTAAAATGATCACCAATTCATTAGGAGATCTCAAGTATAAGATGATGACTATGGCTATGGAGTGAACAGAGGCTGGAGGGGATGAACTATTGTGGTGGATCTCTTTCGGTGGTGTTGTGATGCAATCTCAGAATGGCGGCTCTCTGTGCGGCTCTTGGAGTCTCGAAATATATATGCGCCTTCACGAAACTTGCAGCGTTTGACCTAACAAAGCCGCTGCCACCTGATACGGGCGGGCCTTGCCCGTATAGCAGGTCATTAAACATTCTGGAGGTTCCTTTTCAACCCTGGTTTGCTTGGCTGAGTAGGCAACGCCATAATCTTTAATAAATGCTCATGATTTCTCCTTAAAGGTGTGATTTCCTGTACAACAATTTAAACCAACGGATTACGCCTCTTTGCAATAATTAGTCATTAGTAGTAAGAATAGAGAGATTCTTGGTCAATTATTTGACTTAAAATACGATTTAAACGCGGAGAAAGATGACTATTTTCATAGCCATCATAGTCACCTTGCACCCTACTCCGTGCGGGTGAGCCGCGCCGCCAGGGTGCTTGTCCTGCATCGTGCCCACGCAAATGCGCACATGGGAGAAGGATTCCCCGCTGACGACCAGGCTTGGCCTGGCCGCGCCCCGTGGCGACGGCGAGAGGAAGGAGGTGGGAGGGTGGGGCTGGCCGACAGGGTTCTGGGGTTTGCCTCCTGGCGGCTCCGTTCCCTAGCCGTGCCAGATAGGAGGGAACGAGGAAAGACTCATGGCAGCCTCAATATAACATTTCTCATGGCCTTGCTTAGTTCATTATATTTTTCGTAGACAAGCTTAATGCAGTAGCGTGTTTTAATTCAAATGAACCCGAACCACATTTGTGCCAGGATTTGTGCCTCAAGCTGGTCCTAGTGCTAGTATCATAAGGTGTAACATGCATGCCAAGTTGACAAAAATCTGATGTGGCATCATAATTAATAAAAAGAGATGTGAAATTAATAAAAAGAGATGTGGTTAGAGTATCATAGATAGATACCGTATCATAGCACGTAAAACTAGAAATCATAATCACAAGTAAATCTTGTACACATATTTTGCATAGAGATTCTACAAATCAATAAATATATCACTACTATGATACTATTACATGATACAATGCACTAGAGACATAGTATCATACACTAATATCATATGCATGATACTAGTATTATGATACTCCGGTTGGCTAATTCTCAGCCCAATTTATGGAAGCTCAAATGAACCCGAACCACATTTGTGCCGGGATTTGTGCCTCAGGCAGCCCAATTTATGGAAGCTCAAATGATCCTGAACCACATTTGTGCCAATAATTCCGGCTCAAATTCTCAGCTTGTTGAATTTATGTGCTAATAATACTGTCAATTCTATATGTTTTCACCATTAAAAAAATTGGCCATCAGACAATGATTAAATTGTGACTTTTTTTTAAATCTTAGCATGGGAACATTTCTCTTGGCCATCCAGATGAGAGTGCCTTGGGACTGTATCTTATCCGTTTTGCAGAGGTATGATTGGCAGTATCAAGTATATTTATTCATTCGATCGACTATATTCAGAATCAACGGAAAACTTTAATCTGGCATATTATATAGCTGAGAATAGATGGTTTAATTTCGAATGATCTTGTCCTCTTTTGTGTTGATCTATATGCTTCTATCTGTGTCAGGTTGTTGAAGAGGCATGCACTGAACTCCTTCCGAGTGTCTTATGTGAATACCTGTACGAGTTGTCTGAACAGTTCTCAAGGTTCTACACCGATTGTCAGGTACACTTGTCTATGTTTCCGTAGTTACTAAATTCCCTCGGAGTGAGAAAATGTCAACGACTTTCACCTACAATTAAGCGCTAATTAAGCCTGCCACACCCGCCTTAGCTTATGAGATTAATTTAACCGCTGTCTTTGTTAACGCCACAAGGTGGTAGGGTCAGAGGCGGAGGCAAGCCGAGTGCTGCTCTGCGAAGCGACTGCGATCGTCATGCGACAGATCTTCCACCTGCTCGGGATCACACCGGTTTATAAGCTGTGATGGACCAATGTTTGATCATCTCTACATAATGTACATTCGTGTTCCCGCAAAGCTGTGTGTTGGATTTCACTTTGCTGGGGCTTCTGAGGCATGGCTGCTACAGTACTCAAGTTTGGCCTATTACCTCTGCTGTCGTTCGGCGTAGCCACCGTTACAAAAGTGAAGCAACCTGAACCTGGAGTTCTTCCCTGCTGCCAGCGGTGGTCGACCGCTGCTTGTTATCATGCGTCATTACCTCAGTGCAGTTCCACGCCTCACCTCTCTGTTTTTCCTGTGATTGCGGAAGAGAAATCCGATCCGGAAGCGGTGGCCACACTTGTAACTCTGAATTGGATCGTAATAGAGAAGCAAATTGAGCACGGTTTGAACAAAGACCATATCGAGCTGGTTCGATACACTGGCACGTTGATTCAGAGAAGCAGATTGCCAAGTTGGTCCGATTACTGGGGTTCCGACACATTACACCAATTTCACATAGGTGATAGGAATTTCACACTGACATTTTCGACAGACAGTTATTATTTAAAATAATATTTTTTGGCACTAGGAGTACTGGTTTTGGCAATTCACAAAAAACTTTTGATCAGAAGTTTAAGATTTAGAAAATAATGTAATCTATCAACGTGACAAAATCTCAACTCAATATACTGCGCTGCACAAAAGTGACAAAATCTGACACCTAAAGCATATACTTTGAAGTCTCCAAAAGTTCTGAAAATAAATATATAAGACAGATATGTCTAGAATGTACGACAGAAATTTCGTTGAACCATATGTTATTTTTTTGGGCTACATAAAAATGATTTTTTTATAAAACATACGTATTTCTAGTCTTATTTACTATCTAACAAAATTTATTTTTCTTGTACCCTGAAATAAAACTATTATTTTAATGAAATTTCACACAAATATATGGACTATGTATATGTATTTCCGAGATTTTTTCAATCTTTTTGAAACTCAAAATATATCATTTTTTTTGGTCATGTGCACCAAATCTTCACTCAAAATCATGTTTTTAAATTAAGAGAGATCCATGTTTTTTTGTATGAGATTCCACCTATCTATTAATAATTATCAGCAGTTAAAAAAATAAAAATTATAAATAGATCATTGGATGCCTGAGCTCTAAATTGATATTGTGCTTCCTCACATTGACATTTTCTATCAACACCATCACCTTGCTGGCCCTGCTTAGAAAATAGATGGTTCGATACGCTGCAGCTCGTGGATTCAACGTGTAAGATTAAAAAAACAAAGCGCGGAGTTTGTCCGATCGGTTACTGCCGTACAGCACAAAGAGCAAACAATTAATTCTTAGTGATTACGATTTCATATAGGTGGTTACGATTTCTTAGTGATTCTTTTTGGAAAAAACAATTAATTCTTTTTGTAAGAATCTTTGACCGGAAGCATGGGTGCCCGAGATCGAAAGTGACCTTTTGGTTTTCCTATTATCCATGTGAATGTAAATTCAATTTTTTTTTACGGGTAAAAGGAACTTATTAAACAAGAAGGGTTACATGCGGTCATGTTCTAACTCCTGAAGAATAACATCAGGTTCAGAGCCTAACCAAGTAGCAGTACAACGTTCCGCCCTAGCAAAGTTTGCAAGGCAGTGGCTAACCTTAACCTGCGATCGTTTCACTTTTACAAATTGACACACTCTATTTTGACTAGACAAGGTTTTTATTTCTGCAATAAGATGAAGAAAAGGCGATATGTCCCGTGCTCTTGACTTTACCGATGATCAGCAATTGGCTGAAATTCAAGTTGACTACACCAGCGTTAGTTTTTTTTATACGGTATTCCTTTCTCTACAAATAAGTGTACTTCTACATTTGTATTAAGTCAAATTTAACAATTTAACCATCTTTATAAGAAAATGTAGCAACATTTATGACACTTAGTTAGTACCATTAGATTCCTTTTGAAATGTAGATTCATAATATACCAATTTAACTATATATATATTGCTACATTTATTTACAAAATTGTTCAAATTTTAAAAAGTTTGACTCAAGGCAAAGCTAGAAGTATACTTATTCACGGACGAAAGGAGTAGGCCGTATCCCGGCTAAATTAATGACACCAAATCAGCCGAAGATACTAGAAAGTGATGCACCAGATTACAGACACACACAAAAACACACATACACAAACATGCAAAGCGGCTTGAACAAAAATAGAAATTGAAAGAAACAAGCTGGGTCGACTTAAACAAACACCACGGAGACTAAGACGCCGAAGAGGAAGAGGCCATTCGGACTCATAGAGCATCGCCACCTCGCCTTCAACCATTGTCAGGGACCCATATCCTGGATCGACACGAAAAGCGGTAATCAGCGGGCTAGAGCTCACCCTGGAACACAAGCCGGCGGACAACACTGTATGCTGCCGAGATAAGCACACAACCCCAAAGCAAACTCCTCCTCCAACAAAGGCCACTACAACTGCCACCACGCTACCATCAGGAAAGAGACGATCTGTGGACTCCAAGGGGCACCTTTAAGAAGAGAACGACACCAGAGTTCCGCCACCACCCGATCAAGAGATCTTGGGTTTTTACCCGGAGCATCGAGAAGGAATGGGAGAAGATCCACACCGGTGCCTTCAACAAGGGAACAACGCCCATGGGCATCGCAACCGTCGGCCAAAAAGGCAGGCTTTCACCCTAGCAAGGTACTCTGCCTCCATATACGAGTGCTGCCAGCCGCCGAGATAGCTACCGACACACCTCCACTTCTCTTCACTCGCCAGAGACACGCCACCCTAATGGCCATGATCACCAGCCAACACTTGAGCCACGAACCCCGTCCTAGCGCCGTGACTTTCACCTCCTGAGGCCGTTGCCCTGACATCCATCCTCCACGCACATACCAACAAATCAGGAGGAGAATACCTTCACAGCCACAAGGGGGACATCAACCATTGCAGATGCCTGACCCAAACACGGACCTGCCCCAACACGCAATAGCCCCCCGAGCCTGCCCGGATCCGTCGGCTAGCAACCGAAGGGTGCAACCCAAATCCAAATCGAGCAAAGTGGCGTCTCTGCCTGCCGACTCGAGCTAGTACATGGCCCCAATCCTGCCTCAAGCATGAGCAACACCAGCACGACCACCAAGCTCGAGGAGAGCCGCTGGTGCGAGACCTCATGACACCACCAATCAGAGCACCGCCATTCCCGAGGAGTGCACGCCACACCATGGCCTCACCGGAGCCGCTGCCTGCCCAGGCCTTGCTCGCGTCACTGCATGCCCAGGACTTGCCCGCGTCACTGCCGAGGAACAGTGACCAGAATTGAGGCCGGTGGTCGACGGTAACATTATCGAGGCCGGCGATCGGAGCTCACAGGTGGTAGGAGGGGGACGAAGCTCGTAAGTTGGGTGGCGGTGGAGATGCGCATGTCCCTGACAGGGCCCCCACCATGGTGAATTGGCGTCGGCAGCCCGTCAACAGGTTAAGCCTCTATGGCTTGCTCATGTACGAACTGAGGCCCGCACAGGCGTGGAGTAGGCTGGCGGGTGGCAAGGAGGAGGAGGGGCACAGAGTGGTGGCGCACGAGGCAGTCGTCGGTGACCAGAGAGGCGGTGACTTCGTCGGGCGTGTCTGGGCGATTTTTCGCACGAGCGGTTGATGCCTTCCCACCTCTCTTTTTTCCGACATGACAACATATAAGGGTAGAAGGTGCCTCTTGCTCAAAATTTGTCTCCATCTACCCATATAAGGGTAGGAGGTGGCAAAAAATGGGTGAGCACCCAATTTTTTTTGGTAAGGATCACTTATGGGTAAGCTGATGGAAGTATTATTTTTGCCCCTCTACCCATAAAAAACGGTTATTCCCCTTTTATCCACATATATATAGGTAAGCTAAACAATTATTACTTCAATTTTTTTTTTGCACGGGAAGCACAGATATGACCGAGATCGAAGGGCAAACATTGGGACTCCTTGCACCACAGGCTCACAGGAGTAGGTGTACATAGTTCCACATTAACACATACTCCCTCTATTTCAAAATATAAAATGTTTTAGTTTTATGAACCAAATATATTTAAACATTTTTTAATACGTAGGTTCACTCCAGTTTGGAGTAAATCTAAACACTAAAAGAAGTCTAGATATTTTTTTTTCACAAACCTAAAACATCTTATATTTTAAAACGGAGGGAGTATATTTATACAACAATAAGTACACATAAAGAGTACAAAAATATGTACACGTCTAAAAATAGATGTCGCAGATTAGTTAAAGAGGAAGAGAGTACAATATACTCCAATATCTCATATTTTGTACTGGAGGGTTTTATTATCGACCATATCAGGAGTCGTCTTGGGGATCCGCTAGAAAAAGCCGTTGAGCATGGAACATTGTAGCACCGATGATGATGCTGTCACTGACACGGGATTTTTGTAGGCCTTGGTAGGAGGCATCGGCCTGCCGAGAAATAACCCGTAACGTCTCCTCGTCGGCTTCCCCGGTGCAATATTTAGCGAGGAAGCACAGCATGCCGCGGAGGTCGGGCCATCGTCGGCAAATTTCATCTGCATCCGATAACCAAATACGTCGTTGAACGGCCTACTCGGCACGGCGAACATAGACTGCTCTGCCGACGAGCTCGTCTCGCCGTCCGGTATCTCGCCGTGCAGCTGATCGGCCGACGGCACGATGGGCGGCGAGACCACGACCGGCGGCGGCTCGTTTATGAACTGCACCACGCGTTCCATGAGCCTCTTGCTGGTGGCGCGCTGTGGGCTGTAGAGGTGGAAGCCGTGGGCCTCGCCCTCCGACTCCACGACGGTCACGTTGTCGCCGACGGAGGGGCAGTGGTGGCGCACGCGTGCTGCCAGCCGGCACCCACGTTCCCGCAAGGTGTCCCTCTCGGCCACGGCCACCAGAAGTCGCCTGCATCTCAGCGACGCGATCTCCTCTTCGGGAGGGTTGATCCGTGGGTCGTCGTTGCCAGCGTCGCCCGCGGTGACGAGCGGCCACAGCCTGTCCACCACGTATGCCGGGAACACGACGTCGTCCGAGTCTGTCTCGGAAGGCAGCCGGTCGGCGCCCCAGAAGTACGGATGCACCATGACCAGCCCCTCCACGTTCTGCTCCAGGCACTGGCTGGCTCGCACCGCCGTGTGGTACGCCATGTTGCCGCCGGTGCTGTCGCCCATGAGGAACGTGCGGCCAGGGTCGGCGTGGTCGGCGAGCCACGGGTCAGAGAGGGTCGTCATCCACCGGAGCGCGGCCCACACGTCGTCGTAGGCCGTTGGTATGGGGTTCTCCGGCGCTAGACGGTACTCCAGGAGACCACGAGCGCTCCGGCGCTCGCGGCGAGGGAGGTGGCGTAACGGTGGTACGTCCGGCCGAACGCGCTCTCGGAGCAGAAGGCGCCGCCGTGGATGTACATGACAAGGGGAAGCCTCCCGCCTGTCTCGGCGGCGCGAGAGGGGAGAAACAGGCGTGCGGACACGCCGGTGCCGTGGTCGATGACCACGTCCCTGGTTGCCACCCCGCGGTTGGCGGCCGCGGCGTCCTCCGAAGCTGCCACAAATATACTGCGCAGGAACCGCTCGTGATGGCCATCCTTGTACTTGCGTACGAATGGATAGAGGTCCACCACGATGTCGTCGCCGGCATCTCCATTCTTGTTTGCAGCCATCGTGGTGAGCTAGCTAGCTCTAAGTTGAGGTAGTATATAACGTAGCAAGCGTACGAGAGGATCTATGCAGCTCGGGTCCCTGACTCTCTGTCAGTTGTGTTGCGAAAGCAGTGAACCTACTCCTGGGTTTTTATAGCTCCAATTTGTTTGGCAATTGGTTAAATGGATGGATAAGATCATGAAGCCTAGAATATGCATTAGGGTTTAAGTTTTGTGTTGGTCTATGTAAAATTGCAGAAATAACATTATAATTAATAATGCTAGAGGTACATTTTTTTTTGCAGATTATCCCTATGGTTATTTTTTTAGATGTAGCAATGGTCGGTACTCCTTCATAAATGCATGAATATGCGGAGCCGGGTATAGCGAGTTTTTTTAATTGAATCAAAAAATATTTTTTGAATAGAAAGTCAATGTATCTAATCTATTATTTTGCAGGAGTACTAATTGATGAAGACAATTACAGAATAAAAAAAAGTAAAGTCAAAATTATTTAGCTTATTCTCTCAATTTAAATAGACCACTTCTGGATTTAGTATATCTAATATGAATTGGTGATCAGAACATGTATGGGTAGAACTTCTAAAAGGTTCTCAAAAAAGGGGTAATTTTTTCTGGGCCTATATCCTTTTTCTAGGTTCACTAGGATTCTTATCCATTTTTTTTTCTTTTTGGGCATGTTTGTGATGTGTCCTAGCATTTCTTTTGGTTTTAAACTCATGTATCAATGTGATTGCTATATTAATATAGCGGGAAGAAAGTCTATTTCAAGAAACAACTGGAACCTATGGATACCGGTTGCATCCGCTACTGACGAACGCAAAGGGTATCTACTCCCAGCTTAGATGGCGGCATGTTAGTAGATTGAATGATGTTTAGTCTTTGTATGCTTGTGATTTTTCTTTAGTTCGTACACGTCAAATTTAGGTGACCCGTGATTTGTAGTAACAAGATTTTTAACCTCAATAATAAATAATGATGTTTACATCTATTGACCAGAGACCATGTTTGTACTCCCCATTTTGAAATAGAAAAAAAATTATGTTTCAATCATTTCTTTGTGATCCATGATTGTAATATACTAAATATTTTGAACTTACTAATATAAAAGCTAGTTGACGCAGAGGACATGCCAATCTCCTCATTTTGATAAAATGTAATTCAAAAATAAAATTGATATATTATGACCAATAATGTATTCAGATTAAACATATGAATCATCCTGGGTAAGCTAGATGTACAACCTGGCATGCAAGTCAATATGTCATCCATCTTAGCAGCTAGTACTATGTAAAGGACAATCCCTAACCCTAAGAATGACATGACATGTGAAGCAACATTCACAAAAGGGTTAGGGATTGTTATAAACGCGATAAGAATTAATGGAGAACAAAAAAAATTATAGGAGAGACACATGATTTTAACGTGGAAAGCGTCTCCAACAAAGAGGGAAAACCACGAGTGCTAGCCAACGGAACTTCACTATAAGGAGGAGTGTTTACACACCACCGGGAATTTTTAGATGCAACTTATCCCAGCCTGCCGCTTACTAGAGGTATATATAACGGTGTAAACCTAGTTCTTCAATGATCCGTACCGCTGGGACCAAGGCTCCGGTGATGGTCTCGCTCCGCTCGTCAAAAGTTAGCCTCCTTAATAAATTTGGAACATACTTCAATAAACTTCCTTCTTATAGCATCAACAACAGCATCTTCCTGAACAACAAAGAAAATACTTTCGGCTCCAATATCCACTTGGCTGATCAATTAAACCAACTAAGTTTGAGCAAAGCTCAAAATTAGCAATATGAACATGTCAGTTCATCATATCAGTAGAATTATAATGAGTGCCGATTTTCCATACCTTTAGTTTACCTTGAGCAACAATGTCTCTAACAAAATGGTATTTGACATCAATGTGCTTAGTTCTCTCATAGAATATCTGATACTTTGTAAGGTATATGGCACTTTGAATGTCATAAAACAAAGTAATGCAAGAATCATATCTACAAAGCTCAACAAACAAATCTTTCAACCAAACATATTCTTTGCAAGATTCAGCAACAACCATATATTTGGCTTCAGTGGTAGGCTAGGCAACAACAGCCTGCAATTTTGCCTTTCAGCTAACAACATAACCACCAACATTAAACACATAACCTGTGAGGGATCTTTCCATATCCAAATCAGAAACAAAATCTGAATCCACATAGCTAACGAGTCCCTCACCAATCCTGCCAAACATCAAACAAGCATTAGAAGTGCCATGAAGGTACCTGAAAAGTGATACCCACAAAACAGTCTTTCAATATTCTTTACCAGGATTAGCCATGTATCTAATTATCAAACTCATAGCATATGAATCAGGAAAATAACAAACCATGGCATACATCAAGGAACCAACATCACTAGAATATGTTACCTTTGATATGTACTCAAACTCTTCATTAATAGTAGGACATTGTGAAATTGACAACTTAAAATGAGGAGCAATAGGAGTACTAACTGACTTTGAATCATGCATACAGAAACGATGAAGAACTTTCTCAATGTAACTTTTCTGACTAAGGAGTAAAAAACCACATCTTCTGTAATCTTCCTACCTAAGATCTTCTTAGCAGCACCAAGATCCTTTATCAAAAACTCACTAATTAGGTGCGCCTTCAAAGTAGTGAGTTCTTTCATTCTCTTGGTAGCACTTACGTAACATCCCAAAATTTTATAATTTTTTGGAATGTTAAATTTAATAGCATTGTTTGAATATTTTAATGCCTCAAAACAATTTTGGAAATATTTACTCTTATATTTTGTTGCATCTATGGGTCCGGGGTCCCTCAGAGCCGACGAGCAGGCCACCGCCCTAACAAGATGCCTTTGCAGGGTCCCAATCGGGGCAACCCCTAGAGGCCTGGGGGCATCCCCAGGAACTCGCGTGCCAGACGGGCACAATGCCTGAGAAGCCCAGAGTCTTAGGATCCCGCCTAAGCAAGCCGCGTCTGGAAGTTCTGCCTAGGGGGCTTCTTATTTCTGACCCACGTAGCCACGAGAATCCCATGTTGGTCGTCCACCCTGGCGAGGGACAGGACAGTCATAGCTCTGAGGCCTAGGGAGCTAGGCCTTAGATCTTCTTTGCCACGCCAAGACCGCGATGGAACTGTGTATCTCCGAACTTGGTCCCCGCGATACGGTTCAGAAGAAGGAAGGGGATGTGACATGCATATACCCTATAGGTGCACAACATTGGTATACCCAGTCCAGCCCAAGGAAGGCCCACACAAGGATTTGCAGCCCAGGAAGTTTTCGGGTGGCCCAAGCCCGTGGTGAATTTGACTCCTTGTAGGACAAGTCTAGATTAGATAGAATTTCAAAGGGTATCAACCCTAATCTGTAACCGACTCGACCTATCCCGAGAACTGGCCTATCTATATAAAGGCCAGGTGGGTACATCGAGAAGGATCCTCAACTCACCTCATACACACACACACCTACACGCCAGATTGCATCTGTGCACCCTGTAACCTTCGGTTCCACCGTAATCAAGAAAAGACAAGTAGGAATAGGGTTTTCCCTCCGGGGGCCTGAACCTATGTAAATCTCGTGTCCCTGTGTTGCTTGTCTGTTAACCGTTCCGCAACTTCCAACATCCCCATATTCTCCAAAACCCAAGTCCATGACAATGGGCATTGACGAGTTCAACCCTCGTCAGGATGGCCTCCGGGCCATTGCCGATGGCCCCGGTAGCTTGCCGGGCTAGGGGCTTCTCTTTAAAATGTGAGCCCCTGGAAAATCCGTTGGCGCCTCTTCCTGATTTTGTCTAGGCGAGGCCACAAGGGGAGAATGCAAGGACACCCAAAGGCATGTCCTCTGAGCCCCCTGCAGCCTCCATTCCTTCCTTACCACATCTACCCGGGGCGAGTAGGGAGGAATCTTGGCCAAGAATACACCACCAACAGAAGCTATCATCAGGGGCTCCCGCGCCCATGACCAATCACTAGTACAAACTCCTTACTTAGAGACGGTGACTAGAGCTGGTTTATCCGTAAAATACAAACAATCGTCTGTGTTTATCAAACTCAGGCGTTCGTAATTCTGTGACCGCCTCTAACTGTAACCTCAGACGGTTGGGAATTAGCACCGTCTCTAGTATTACTTCTCCCTTGGACGATCTTTAAAAAGAAACGCCTCTAAAGGGTACCTGAGATAAGGGAAAATAGTGACCGTCTCCCTAAATCACTGATCCACAGCCGGTCAAAAACATTAACCACCTTTAAGGGTCTACTGAGGCGGACCATTATATTGCCCGTCTCAAAAACTGGCTTTGTGCATGTTTCTAAGGTAGCATGCGCGTTGATATGTTGTTAATGCAATTAAAAAGTGGAGATCATGCATAGTCCACCACCCATGGGTCCACACCCATGTGTCCACACCCACGTGTCCAGTCAAAGGAAACCAACCGTCTCCGCGTATATAAACCCGCCCGGCCTTCGTCTTTCAGGAGCTAGCGTCGTTCCCCCCACCAATCTGTTTAGTCAGAAAACCTCATTCTGCATCTTCCGCGCACGCAGAAGATCCTTCCATAGAACCACCCTCCTCTTAGCTGCGCCATGAAGTGTACTTGTGGAGACAAGCCAAGGGTGCAGCCAGTTGGAGGCGCAGCAGATGGCTTGGTCATCATTGAGCAGGCGGAGGCACCTTCTTCGGGCACACAAGCCGCTCGTCACTGCATCGTCACAGCTTTAGGCTCCGTCTAGCCAGTCGACGTAACCGTCGAGCAGCAGGTGAACGAAACATCGTGGTGCCAGCGGCAGATCTAGATGAGGGGCATGCAGGGGGAGACGGCTTCTTCAACCCGATGAAAGACGAGAACTACGCCCACATCATCAACGACCCCATCCTCGAAGTAATCAAGGAGAGGTATGAGTTCGAGGAGGAGCTCTCCGATGAGGCATCTAAGGTACTACTTTGCTTCTCTATTCGTAGTCGCAGATTTCGTTGTTTATACGTAGGATTTGCTCAATCTATTGATTCTTTTGCTTTGCTGCCTTCTTGCTGTAGGCATATTCGAATATATGGTTTGAACATTTGATTGTTTTGGAGATTTTATTAGATCCGCTCATCTTCCATCTAGTAACTTTACATTTACTTGTTGCTGTTCATATGGTTCATTTTGTGTCATAGATTTAATCGATCTATAACATAATTGATTTTAGGGGTTTTAGGGATTGCTGTTACTCGATAGATTATTTACACACCATGCATATACGTTACATAGTGTATATATTACATTTCAATTTCTCACTTAGGCCAATGATTCAAATTGTCCACCAAAGAGTGCAAGGGTGACATATTTGATGGTGTCAAGATTTTTTTTAGGGATAGGTTAGTGAACATGTGACAATGTACAAGGACAATATAGGTTGTGCTTGGTACTTGATTCACTTACTCCATCTCTAAAAAACTTACAAGGCCCCAGATTTATTTTACACGAACAACATGAGAGCTGAGTCAAATGCAATCTTGACGACTGGGCGAGAGAAAAGGTTATGATAAGCTTTAACTTGAAGCAACATAGCATTATCCTTTTTTGCTTTGATAAAAAAGATATACATATTCTGGTTCAGCAACTTTCACCAAACAGCCCATTATAAATGCAAGTGTAAATGAAACACTCAGACAAATAGAAACCACTCAGCAAACATATGGGCGAGAAGCTTTCCTATGCGCGGGAAAACCACCGGGAAAGGAAATGCAAATCTTTACTTAGTTTCCGTTAGGGAACACTCGACAAAGTCTCACCTCTGTCAAGTCATGTGCGGCCACGATTGCCACATGTCCGCTGGTTTGCCGAGTGTTTTTTCTTATTTTGCCATGTCAAATCTTTGTCGAGTGTGTATTGACACTTTGCTGAATGTGAAAGGTTTGCCGATTGTTTTTTTTTTTGGTATTTTACCGAGTGTCGCGCGTTTGCAAAGAGATTTTGACTTGACACTCGGAAAAACAGCTCTTTGCCAAGTTTCGGATAAAATACACTCCCAAGCAGCTCTATACTCATCTCAAATTAGTTTTCATGTAGTGCGTATATACATCATAGTATATATCACACACCTCCTTAGAAACAAACAAATAAACAAAAAAGGAGATTCTCGAGATGTAGGACAGTATATACAATGAGCACATGAGATAGCTAGAATATGTAGTTGAACACACATGCATCTTTTTTTACAAGGAGCATGTATTAATATTACAAAGATATCAATTACACAGCCTCCACAATAACGTATTACCCTAACGGTTTTACAATTGCACACCGTCAGAAATCCCGCTACAACAACAACTCCTTGTAGCAGCCACACTAACAACACCAAAACAATATCAGAAGTTCAACCTCTCCAATAGAGACACCTTTAAGAAGAAAACAATCCATAAGAAATGTCGTCCCCTGATCATAGATCATAGGTTTTCAACCTGGAGAAAGTCCCTGCTCACAAAACAATGCCTTCAACAAGACCATTGACAGACACAACCAATTAAGACTAGAACTTGAATTTTCTCCCTGCAAGGTAAGACTATGAACTTTTTTTGTGCTATGCCCCCTCCAGCAGTCGCTAATGTGAGCCACTGATCACAAAGCCAGATCCACATCGCCACAAAAACTCAAACCGTCATCGCTAGTCTCATGTCCGTGCTTTCATGAAATTCTCCATATCTGACTTTACATTGGATCTTCAAAGACATGGTACATGATGGTAACAGATAGCAGATTTTCACAATGCTCCATCTAAAACCAATCGGTCAGCAAAACACAAGGGTGGGCAAGGCCGAATTTCTTCTGATCCAGTAAACTCCAGGCATGAGTCTTTCGAAATCCATGGAAGCGTTGCCAAGCTCTGCTATTTGTTACCATCATATGTCATGCCTTTAACAATCCACGATGAAGTCATATGCACACACATGTACTAGCCGGGATAAAATAATGGCCCAAATAGTTGGAGTGATTAGCTGTGTCCTCCCGTATAAAATGGTACTTACTTTGATACAAAATAAGTATCGCTAATTTAGTTTAATATTATTGAAATAAATTTATATTACTTTCTCTAGTTAACGTAAATAATCTTAGTTTGGCAAATCAATTGCGATTTGCAAATACTCTTTGTTGGATTGACCCAGCCGGACACAGCTCAGCCTCTGCCAAAGGGTGCAAGCGAAACGTGCAATGTGTTCTATCTTTTTGGGAAAATGAAGTATTGTTATGCTTGATCAAGAAGATATTATTTCTCTAGTCAACGGAAATGTCGTTTTGGCAAATCCTTATGATTTGCGAGCGTATCTTTGCATTGATCCGATCGCGAGATTATGCTCGCGGCCCAAACTTTGCAAGCAGGATTAGTTGATGTGTGCTCGTTCTCATCACTGCCACATGCAACTTAATAAAGAGGGTCACATGCAGCTCTGATACGATCCGCGCGTGCTTAATAACAAACGAGGTCACGGTCGAGATCGTATACATCCAAATGTACACCGGTGGAAAAAGGGCATCTAATCCCGGGCCGTAACAGGCTCTAGTCCCGGTTTTGGTCCTAAGACTGCCAAAACGGGACTAAGGCCCTGCCTCTCTAGTTCCGGCTCGCTACGGCCCGTGAGAAGATAACAACCACGTGGCTATTTCAGCGAGGCGGGGGGAGGGGGGAGGCGAAAACTCTCTAGTCCCGGGCCATAACATCATCCGGGACTATAAAATTGCCTGCCGCAGCAGAGAATTCGTGTGTTTTGGCCAAAGGAACGACCTCGAGTGCCGCTGGCCAGAGCTCCCCGCTGCCATCTGTGCCGGATCCAGCGCACGTTGCCACCATAACTGCTTCGGCCGTTTCTCCTACATCTAGCGCCGGCCGCCCCACCATCTTCCCCGTCACCGGCGTCCGGCGAGCCCCGCATCCCTCCGTCCTCGGCACGAATAACCCCCGCATCCCTCCATCCCTGGATCAGCTACCTGGTGGGCTTAGACATCAAGGTAGGCTGCCGTTGTTCCGTTTTGCTTCAGATTTTTTTGGTTAGAACCATACTGCTTTGAGGTAGATTTGTGCATACTATCTGCACACTATCTTTCTCACTTTCAGGACGAATTAACTGAGAATTTGTTTTACAACGAAGATTTGTTACATAATTGCACGATGTTGGTTAACTTTCCATCAAGTTTAATCCAGACAAATACTGAAATTTATGACATAGTTGCGTTCCGAAGACTGTTCTTGCTGATCAAACTAATGTTCTTACTTGATTTGAGTATGATATAGTTTTCAACTAATCCATCTTTGTGGAGCAGTTTTGCAATTGTTACCGACGAGTAGCTCATCAAGTAGTACCCCTTAATTACCGATGGATGTGTTTTTAGTCACAGATATAAATATTTTTGTGGATATTTAGGTATTGAGCGGCATCAGCACTGCAGCGTAATTAATGTTTTCCAATAAAATCAGGAACGTGTCTTTATCCATGTAATATTATGCTTTGTTTTAGAATGAGGATCCATCAGCTGCGGATGAAGGTCAAATTTTGCATCCTCATCAATTGCAAACAAGCTTTACGTTGTCTGTATTACTCTGCATGTAATTGACTTGTGAGCATAAAATTGTCTTGAACACATCCCCTACTGTTTGTTTTTTCAGCTATTGTTGAGGAGCAAAATGAGCTGTCTGGTCTCTGTCCACAAGTTGATGCAGATGCAGCAGGGAACGAAGAGAAAGTACCTAGAGGTAATGTTGCACAGCCAGTGCTTGTGTTCATGTTGTAACTAGCCCGGTCTATCCTAAGGTGAGCTCAAACCTGAATCTAATGAGTTCTTTGAGTTCAGGATTTTTTGAAGCTTTTAGTTTGGGGTTCCGTGGCCTGGTATTGATTTCTATGTAGATTTACTTACAAGACCTGATGTTTCTACTCTTCGTTAGATTATTTGGTCAACATAGCTAAAAGAAGGTTCAGTTAGGTGGACAATGAGGTTCTGACCGTACTACGAAAAAGCTAGTTGCAGCTTCATATTTCAAGTGGAAAGAACAATACACAAAAACAGGGACCATGGTAGGAGTACTTAGCCAAGAATTAGTGACGCTTCAATCAATTGTTCTTTCTCCCGTTTCTGGCCGGTGCAAATAGTGTTAGGGAATAGGGATTCAAATGAGTACATCTACTGTAACTTTAGCTAGCTAAAAATCACAAATCAGTACGAACTCTATGATTGGTGGTGAACCTGAAGCTAAAATTTATGTAAATAGGATATTATATTGCTTGTAGCTGTGGGGTCACAATGTTTCATTCCCAAGAGCCATTTATGAACAACTGAAGCTAACGGGGATTTTTTTGGCCACCTGCAAATTGAGCTGCTTGAAGACAAGTTCAGGGCAGTGAATATGGGCACACAGAGTCTCTTCTTACCCTGGTGTAAATTGGTAATATATACTGTTACATATGGCTTTATGGTTTTTTTGGTGCTGCTGGTTTGCAAGTGGCATGGAGTTGTCAGGCACGAATTTTGTCTATAGACTATGGTACATAATCAAGATTAGGGATGAATTTCCATTTTGTCATTTGGGCAGTAGGCCAGGCAGTACTTCTGAAACCTTCTTAATATTTATGTCTATTATGCCTCAGAATCAAGAGATTTATATTCTTTTTTATTAGTAAGGTAAACTGACCACTCTAAAACGCAGCCATGCATATGTTTCTACATCCTCCATCTGGATGCAAGAAGGGGATGAAGGAGGTTAAGAAGGTAAGGAGCCAAGAAGAGTGCATCGTGTTGATATATTCCTTCATAATGATAGTGATGGTAGCAAAGAAGAGATAGACTTTGTTAATGTGATGATTTCCTTGCCTGGAGAATGGGAAGGAGCACATAGATGATATGCAGATCAAAGCCTTCATGCAAGTATCTTTTCTATTACAGGCCTTCAAGGTAATGTTCTTTAAACGCTATTTGACCCCCAGGGTGTAGAATAGTTATTCTACACCCACCCTCTATCTTTAGAACTGTATATTATTTTTGCGTCCTGTACATTTTATCTTACCTAGAGAGTTGAGAAGAACGTAAGAAAATATAGACATGTCATAAATTTTTTTGTTTACATGTAAAATGCATATTTTTAGTGTTTTTTACACTATAATTACCCACAAACTATTTTTTTATGTCAATTTTTTGCGTCATGGATGAATATGAACATAATTATTTATATACAAAACATAAATTTCTAAATATGACAACATAAAATTATGTTGGGTGCAAAATAACTATTCTGCACCCTGGGTGCTGAATAGGGTTTATATATATATATATATATATATATATATATATATATATATATATATATATCATATCAACTACGTGGAGATCACTAAGGCATATAGAGTTCCTCGTCATCCGCATAATGTTCTCCATATACATCAAGAACCTCCTTTATCAGAAATCCCGTCAGCTCCTCTTGAATTGCTCGTATGCGCTCGTCTGGCTCTAGTTTCTCCCGCAAATCATAAATATAATGTGACTCAACTTTCCGAGCACTTGGTAAACTCAGGATGTACTCGCATTTAGTATCCACATAAATGAGTTCGGTGGCTGTAAACTCTTCATCATTTTATAAGTTAGCTCCTCTTTGAATGGACCTGGTATTTTCTGTCTGAACCGTGTCCAACACCTGCTCGGTAAATAAAATGAACAAAGGAGTTATTAGTTAACGAAAGAGTCCGATATAATGCGATAATGATTGAAATTACTTATGGAGCATTGCTTTCATGTCGCTCCACTGCTCTCGGTCCCAACTTAATGAGTCGTGGACTTTAACTAGGGACTCGTCAACTTGAATGTTTAGCAAGATCAGTGAAATCTGCGGATGTTTACATAAGCATACATGCATAGCTCATCAAGTAAGAAAAAATAAAATGTGTACAAGATAGAAACACTCACTTGAATTTGTAAGGAAATAGTATTTCTTTAACAAAATTATTCTCAGTTAAGAACCTGCACAGGTCTTCCTCCACGTCATTGGGGTGATTCTTTAACATATATTCATTAACGATATATGGGTCAATGAACCCAACGTCATATCTTATAGCTCTTTTGCATTCAAGCATCTTCATTCTGTAGAATATAATATCATACAAACGGATATATAGTTAGGATAATATATTAAATGCAATGAACGAGCTGAGCTACAAACTTAATTATAAAAAAAATTACTTACATACAGTAGGAACCAATGATAGATTTGTCGAGGGTGTATTGGTTGTATAACTGAAACAGTTTGGTCATTCGAACCTGTATCGAGTATGGTTTGAAGTGATGGTCCTTTCTCACGTCCACCGCAAACCAATCTTTCTGATGCTTTTTTTTTCTGTTTGCAACATGTACCATGTGTGCAGATTTCGCATATGTGTGGATAGACGCGCGAGCTCCTCATTACTGACTAGAGGATCCCCTTGGACATACTTCCGTACTATATGACCCACTGGCATATCTTCATAGCCTAAATATTGACCAAGAGACATATTTCCTTCGGTAGCAAGTGCTTTGGACTCCAATACAGTGAAGCCCATTAGTGCAGCATTAGTACTGGCTCTGGGGTCCATTATTTGCATGTCCATATCTATTTCAGCTCTGAAGGCCTTGTCGAGGTCTGAAATCACTTTGAGCGGGACGACCGATTGATTCTTCTGTTGTCCAAGCTGGGCAGCTTGCTTCCTGCTTTTTGCACTTGTGCGTTTTTTCTTCTTTGCTTGCTTAATAATCTCCCGGTCATAGTCTGATTCCAGATTCATCGATATCTGGGATGGTTTCTCAAGAAAGTACTTAGCCCACTTTTTGGTTTTTTCATCATATACCGGTGTTGGCTCAAGCTTTTTGGGTGCAAAATGCGCCTTAACTTGGGCAGCCACATCCGCGGCAGTTTCCTCATCGGTCTTGTCATAATGTCTCTTTGGAAGAGCCGGTGGGATGTCGACTATCTTCGCCGTTTGACCTTTCTTCGATGTGGGGCACGGGGGAGCAGCGACCTTTCGTTTCTTTGACGAGGTAGTAGTATTGCACGGAGGCGGAGGCGGAGATCGAGTATTGCGCAGAGGCGGAGATCGAGTTGATGTACTCCTGCTGCGGCGATCGACATCGCGGCGGGGTGGACTTGGAGGTTAACGATAATCGGGTTGGGATGGACTTGGAGGTTGACGATAATCGAGGCAGAGTGGAATTGGAGGTTGACGATCATCGGGGCGGGGTGGACTTGGATTCCTCGGAGTCGGTGGCCTTGGCGCCGAGCCTGGAAACTTGATGTACTTCTTCTTCCATAGAATGATGTTGCGCTTGACATATCCTAGTTTCATAAGGCCTTCAGGCGTAGCGATGTCAATCTCTAGGTCCGCAAAATCCTCCACTATGTCATCCACCGTGACACGAGCATAGCTAGGTGGAATCGGAAGTGAATGGTAGATGTAACACCCTCAGAATCGGACCTATGCAAGTTTTAGCGAAACCCGCCAAACCCGCATAGAAACGATTCAAAGGTGCCCACCAGGCACTTTCGTGCGGGTGGAAAACGAAGTAATAACATTACACAACAGTCCTCGATGGGACCCACAGAACAGATATATACAACACGACTCCATGAGTCAAGAATACAGATATAATATACAAAGATTCAAATCACCTTGGAAACGATACAGCGCCCGACTACGGACAAGATGTAAATGGGGCTAAGAGCCCTGAAGAATAACCAATGGCCCATAACTCCGCCTGTGCCAAGCCGGAAGGGTAACCCCTAACGACGTCGATCTCAAAACCTTTAAACAAAAGGTGCGACAAAGGGCAAAGGAAAGGAGGAGCGTCGATCGAGGCCAGTACACGGCGAGACTAGAATTCGGCGGTCCTCGCCTACATAGGTATGGTGGACTGAAGCGGCAGCGGCAGCATGCACTAAACATCCTATAGAGACTCGATACAACTAACGGTTATCAGAGAGGGGTAAGAAAGACCTATTCGGAACCAACCTGATTCTAACACCAAGCAAACCCATCCTGGTGTTTCCCCCTCGATACCAAACGAGGAAGTCAACCGAGGAACTCACACCGTTGGCAGTTTTAGTTATTCAGTTATCGTTGCAGCAGTTACTAGTCAGGTTTAGATAATCATCCGGATAAAAGTAAGCAGTGGTCACTTTTAGTTAACCATTCCGTTATAGTTGCAGCACTTACTAATCAGATACAGATAGCATGAGATAACCCAAAACCCAGCAGTTGTTGGTACTTTTATTTAGCCATTCCGTTATAGTTGCCATACTTACTAGTCAGGTACAAAGGTCGCAAGCGACACTCCAAACAAGCAATTGTGGGCAGTATTAGTTAGCCATTCCGTTATAGTGAAGCTGATTACTAGTCATTATAAAGTCAAATTTATAGCAATAAACTTTAGTTATGCTTGTCTATGGTCGAGCTACTGTGCTCCAAGTCGTCCATATCCACGGACACGGCTTTCAGAAAGTTTTACCCGGCCGGGGTGCACCAATAGCAACACACGCTCGATCAACCTAGGAAAAACCAAATCAAAACCCAACGAGGCTTTCACGACTAAGCAATCACATGATTCAGAATTATTTCAGGGGGCCACCCCTTGGAGTACACCATAAGTAAGCAAGCTCGAGACGGACTCAAGGTTTGCGACAATGGCTGTAACGATGGGAACCCGAAAGTGTGGCTGGGCTTGTCGATCGCGAAAACATTCGCTTACCTAAGACAAAGGTGCTCCTCGCACAATTTAAATACATAAGTAGAATGGCATAAGTACAGGATAGTAAATAAAACCTCAAACTAGTTTGTGGCCCCAAGAAATAAGACCGAATCAAGCTCTGGCTCAGGGGGGTCCCATATACCTCCCGGATGTGGATAGCGCGATAAATCAAGGAACATGTATCAAGTACTCGGGGTCCTACGGGACACAAGTGGGCGTTCGAAAACCAAATTTTATCTATCACCCACCGATGCCTCTGCTTACTTCAATTTTAGTTGTTAAACAGGAATTAAAGTGAACGATAAGTAAGACCATGATCATCTCCAACATCAACATGCGGCAATACATCAACAACTGTGGCACTGAACGACACGCAACAGCACTTGAGCAAGCGACTACGACGCGCAAGTCCAACTAGCTACCAAACAACAGGTAATAGGATGTGTCCAAGGCAATATAGGGCTGCACGGTATATCACGGGTACGAAAAACTAGAGCAACGCAACACAGATAGCAATAGATCAACAGGAGGGAAATAAATACTATAAAATTAAGATAGGTAGAAAGGGGGAGATGCTCGCCTGAAAACATTGTCGAAGGTTCAACCGAAGATCGGGGCAAAGCTCACATCAACTCAACGGCCTTATCCGCGAAGAAGCAAAACACTAGAAGAAACACCGGACGCACTATTTAAGATTAAGGCAGAAGACCGGGCATGATGCATGTATGATGTATGGCATGGCAAAGATGCGATGCAATTAGATCATATTAAGCGGAACCGGGGTCCCGACAATTATTTAGATGGTTCATGTTGTTTAGAACCCCCGCAATTTAAATGTTGTATTAGCATGGCAAAAGATAGCACCGGGTTCGCTACACAAATTTAAATGAGGTCAATATAAGGCTAGATTTGCCCGCATATGGGCCCCATATTTAATTATGCAGTGAATCGGCATAAGGCCCCAAAACCAATGATATGCCTGCGAGAATGACAATTAATATGCAACAAGTTGTTATGATATTATAAAATTAGGGTTCTCGGATAAGAGGTTCACACATTAGGGTTCGACGATCTTGGTGATCCGGGGGTTCGGGGTCGGGGTCGGTCTCAGGGTTCAGGGTTCGACGGAACGGTCTAGCGGGAACGTTCTCGGTAACGGGGTAGATCTTGGCGCATCCGTGTCTTCGGGTCATGTCGACGGTCATGGCGCGTTCGATGAGGTACTTACGCCCTTCGGGAGGAGAGCTTGACGCGCCGAGGTTGGTTCAAGGGTTCGGTGTCTTGGCGTCGAGGAAGATCATGTCGAGCCATCGGGTTTGGCCTTGGTTTTGGACTCCAGAAGTTCTCGTCGTTCCCTGTCGAAGACCTTAGTATGTCATCTCGATCATCTGTGGCCGGCATCGGGTTGGTCTTGTTAGCGCGGAGATCTTGGCGACGAAAACGGAGAACTTGTTACGGGTCGGTCTTGTCGGCGGCCTTGGGGTTCCGCGTCAATGATGAACTTGACTCAACCCACGTGTCCTCGGGAGGTGCTTCCTTCGCGGGCATAACACGAGCGGCCGTGCTGGGGTGACGTTTGCTCCACGGCGAGGCTACTCGGCATCGGAGCCCCCTGCGAAAAACAAGCAGAAGCAGGCCAGGGCGGCCGGAGGTGCTGGCGATCCTGGGCCCCAGCGACAAGGTTCTCAACGGTGGAGCATGCGTGAATAGCTCTGCGGGCACGTTGTCTCACGGATGTGCCGGCGTAGGCGACACGGGCGAAGGGATTGAGGACCGCGGAGTAGGGCGGCTTGCAGCGGAGCGGTGGGGTCGACCGGAGGCGCCGGGCGCTTGGAGGGCGCGTCTTTGTGGCGGTAGAAGCGAGGGCGGCGGCCGTCCGTGGGCGAGGAGGTGAGCGACGGGGAGAGGAGGGTGAGCGCGTGGCGGGTGGTGGTTCTTGGCGGCGCCGGGAGAGGCGCCGAGGGACGGGCGAGCAGGCTCGCTGAGGGGGGCGCTCAAGCGCAGCGAAGCGAAGCGGTGGAGGCTCATGGCGGAGGAGGCGGAGCTCAGGGGCTGCACGGGCAGACGTAGCCAGGCGTGCACTGAGAGGGCATGGCGAGGAGGTTGACGGTGCGTGGTCGCTGCCGGCCGAGGGCAGCCGGGCAGAGAGGTGAGCGTCTTGGCTGAGGCGGAGGCATGGCGCCAGAGAGAGGGAAGGTGGAGGGAGGTGGTCGGGCGAGCAGGCGGTTGGCGGGCCTTGAGGAGGAGCGGGTCGGGGTCGGGAAAGAGGAGAAGGGGTGGTGGGTGGACGCGTCGGGGCCGCGGGTGGGGCCCGGGGCTGTGGGTTTGGCCAGGTGGGGACGTGGGCAGGGAGTGTGGGGTGGTGCTGAGTGCGTGTGGCTTGTGTTGGGTGTGTGCTGGGAGAGAGAGAGAGGGAGGCCACGTGGCAAGCTGGGATTGGGTAGAGGAGAGGGTGAGGGTGAGGTGGCATCTGCTGATTGGCCAGGGTGATGTGGAGGCAAGGGTGGGTAGATAGGTTGGGTGTAAAAGATTTTATGGGTGGACCATTTATATTCTTATGGGGTGGTCGTTCGGGTCATTCGGCCCGTTCGAATGCCCCACTAAAAATAATATAATTTTTATTTGATTCAAACAAGACTTTTGCCAACCGATATCAGACAAAACAAAATATTCCGGCGACCCGGATTTTGGTGTTTGAATAAAGATGGGGCGTTTTTAGAAAACGCAAAATAGGTTTTTCTGCAAATATTTTTATGCCCGCAAATGCAAGATGATGACGATGCTCAAATGCAATGTGGCATGATGACATGAGCATGCGGTCATGATGATGCAATGCACAAAAACAACGCGATTTTCTAGTAGTGGTTTTGCGGGATGCCACAGTGGAGTGCTCCAGGTAGACAAGGTAAAGCAGTGCCGATCTCCACCTTGACGGACATGTTGTTCATTGGCTGATGTAGCTCACATTGTGCCATCTCTCTGACATCATCCACGGGGTAGCAAGGAGCCGGTGCATCATCCAGTAGTGCTTTATCATTAGTTTGGACCCCCGTGGAAGCCACGCTGCTTCTCTGCTGGCTAAGATCCAATGCAGGATCATCAGCCTGCGGGTGAGTTGACGACGGACTTTGGCTAATTTCTTGCATGAGGTTCTTCAGATCAGCTAGGTCCTGCTCTACCTTGGAGATCCGGTCTGCCTCTCAGTCCTTCTTTCTCTGACGGCTTCTGTAACTGTCATCGTACTGAGGAAACCCTTTCTTCCACAAGACACCAGAGCCTTTGCCTCATGTTCGTCCACCCTTTTCAGGATTCCCGAGGGCACGTGTCAGCTCGTCATTCTCTCTCTTGGGACGGAACAATCCCAATTGAGCATCGTTCATTGCTTGAACAAGGTCTTCGGAGGGTTTTAGAATTTTTTCATGAAATAATGTCTTCCCTGTTTCTGGGTCCAACGATCCCCCGTGCCCGTACCACCAGTGCTTTGACCTCTCGGGCCATCCATCTATACCAAGAGTGATGCCTCTAGCCCTCATGTCCTTCTCCATAGTTTCCCACTTAGGGACGACACTCTTGTAGCCACCAGTCCCTATTTTATGATGATATTTATTTTTGGTAGCATTTAACGCATTTTTTGCCAACTTTGCCTTTGCTTTATCATATTGCTTGTACCTTACAAAATCGGGCCACTGTTCTCTCAACTTCTCGTTTGCTCCTTTGAAGTCTGGAGTTTTCTTTTTCGCGAAATATTTCACGTATAAAATTTTCTTGTGGTTCCGGCATAGTTCGTCCATCTTGCTCAGAGCCCACTCCTTGACTTTCTCTCTTCTTTCAAGCCCACCCGGCCTTGGGGTAATACCATCTGCCTCAAATTCTTGATACTCCGAGGTAGTATGAAATGCGCTATGAACTTCTGCCAAAGGTCATCTTTGGCATCATTGATGACATAACTGTTGGATTCTTCACCGGGTTTCTTTGACTTATTCCATTCTTGAATGGTGATCGGTAGGTTATCCCTAACAAGCACCCCGCATTGATTTGTAAACATCCTCCGGTGCTTCTCTGGAGCAATCGGTTCACCATCATCGTATATTTCTTCAATGGTAAACCTCTGATTACCATCCAACTTTCTGTTCGGCCCTCGTTTTGTTCGAGCTGTCGATTGCTTTGATCCAGTGGGCTAAAAAAAGAAGAGAGAGTGATTAATATATATTAGTATTGAAGGGTTTCGCAGCATAGTAAATCAAAAAATTTCTACGGATGCGAACGGGAAAGCCAAGATCTAATCTACGAGATGCAAACAACAAGGGGAAATAGATGAGATCTTCATACCCTTGAAGATTCGCAGACACGGAACGCTTGTTTAACGGGTGATGTAGTCGTACTCGCTTCTCCTCCTCACGATCCGATCCGATCTAACACCGCAAGTGGCGATGCCTCCGAGAGATGCACACGTGCAGCACGTCGACGTCTCCTCCCTCCTCGGTCTAGCAAGTATGGTGGAGAGACGGATTGGATCTACAACGCGGATTTGCAAGTGGTGGAGAGTTTCGCAGCAGGCTTCGCCACGCAGCTTTGGAGGAGAGAGAGGAGGGCAGCAGGCGGCTAGGGCTTGAGGAGGAGGTGTGGGAGGGTGCGCCCAGCCCTCCCCCTGCCCTAGGGCCAGCCAAGGAGGGATGAGTGGGGGGCAAGTCCCCACCTCTAGAAGCTCCCCTAGGGTTTTGCCCTAGGTTGGCCGGCTGGGCCCTAAGGGGCCTTATGCCCGGCCCAATGCGCTGTGGCACTCCCTCATATGCCCATGCCCCTCCCGCAGGTGGGGCCACGTTGGTCCCTCCGAAGGTTCTAGAAGCTTCCATACAATACCGATTAACCCAAACAATTCAACTCCAAAAACTGCATTGCCTTATATGAATCTTATTCTCGGACTATTCCGAACCTCTCGTGATGTCCCGATCCCATCCGAGACTCAACAAAAACTCATAAACCACTTATCCAATCTATCCTAGCGCCGAGACACGTTATGTGTGACCCTTCGGGTTTGAGAACATGCGAAATGATCTTCTATCAATAATCAACAGGGTCCGAAACCCATATTGACTCCCACATTCATCGATGATCATATTGGATGAACCACGATGCCGTGGATTCAATCAATCCCATATATATATTCCCTTCTGCCTCGCGATATTTTACTTGCCCGAGATTTGATCGCGGTACCATCATACCTAGTTCAATCTCGCTCACAAAGTACTTTACTGCTCCGTAATCCGATATCACTTTGTGATTAACTCCTTAACCACATGCTTGCAAGCGGTGTTGATATAGATTACCGAGGGCCCAAGTATATCTCTCCGACTTGGGAGGGATAATCCCATCTCGATACATACAACCCAACAGGTACTTTCCGATCACCTGAGAGACACCTTTATGATCACCCTCTCATAGGATGACGTTTGATGACCTCAAAGCTTTCTTCCGATACCAGGGAGTTGTATTATCTCATGGTCTAAGGAATACAATATTTGACATAAGAAAAGCTTCACAAAGATGAACACGATGGTACGATCTAATTGCTCCGCTTAGTTTGGGTCTGTCTATCATATCATTCTCCCAATGATATGATCTCATTATTAATCGACAACTCATGTATATGGTTAGGAAACCTTAACCATCATTAATCAATGAGCTAGTCCATAGAGGCGTACTAGGGACACGGTGTTGTTCACAAACCACACAAGTATTAAAGTTTACTCTTAATACAATTCTAGCATGGAATATAAACTTTATCATGAACAAGAATTATAATAATAACATCTTTATTATTGCCTCTAGGGCATAATTCCAACAGTCTCCCACTTGCACTAGAGTCAATAATCTAGTTTACATCTGGAAACAATCTAACACCCATGGCACTAAGATGCTGATCATGTTTTACACGTGGAAGAGGTTTAGTTAATGGATCTACGACATTCAGATCTGTACGTACTTTGCTAATCTTCAGGTCTCCATCTGCAATATATATAATCTTGGATTATATGAAACTTGAGGTTGATATGCTTGGTCTTTGGATGATATCTTGGTTCCTTAGCGAGTGCTATGGCGCCAGTGTTGTCACACAATATCTGCAGTGGGTCCAAGGCACTTGGAACCACGCCAAGCTCAGTGATGAAGTTCCTGATCCAAACTCCTTCACTTGATGCTTCTGCAGCAGCCATGTATTCCGTTTCTACTGTAGATCCCGCGATCACGCTTTGCTTGCAGATTCTCCAGCTCACAGCTCCTCCATTCAAAATATAAACGTATCCTGTCTGAGATTTAGAATCATCCTTGTCGGTGTCGAAACTAGCATCGACGTAACCCTTTACGACGAGCTGTTTATCACCTCCATAGACTAAGAACATTTCTTTAGTCCTATTTAGGTACTTTAGGATGTTCTTCACGGCTGTCCAAAGGTTCCACTCGATCACTTTGGTATCTCGTCACAAACTAAGAGCATTGGACACATCCGGTCTAGTACACAGCATGGCATACATGATAGAACCTATGGCCCAGGCATAAGGCACTTTGCTCATAGCTTCTCTATCATTTACCGTAGCTGGACATTGAGCCTTGCTCAATATCTTACCTGACAACATAGGCACTGAAACTTTCTTTGCCTTATCCATTCTGAACCTTTTCAGAACTTTGTCTAGGTATGTATTATGGCTTAAAGCTATCAGGCGTCTTTGTCTATCTCTATAGATTTTGATGCCCAATATATAAGCAGTTTCCCCTAGGTCTTTCATTGAAAAATATTTGTTCAAATAACTCTTCACATCGTTAAGCATATTAATGTCATTTCCAATAAACAATATGTCATCCACATATAGTACCAGAATTGTCACTGAGCTCCCACTCACTTTCTTGTAGATACAAGCTTCGTAGCAATTTGGAACAAATCCAAAGCTCTTGATCACTTGATCAAAACGAAGGTTCCAACTCCGAGATGCTTACTTCAGTCCATAAATGGAACGCTGAAGTTTGCATACTTTATCAGCGTCCTTAGGATCAACAAAACCTTCAGGTTGCATCATATAGAACTCTTCATCAATGTTGCCATTGAGGAACGCAGTCTTGACATCCATCTGCAATATTTCATAATCATGAAACGCAGCAATTGCTAATAAAATCCGAATGGATTTAAACATCACTATGGGAGAGAAAGTCTCATCGTAGTCAACACCTTGAACTTGTCAAAAACCTTTCGCGACAAGTCGTGCTTTATAGACGGTAACATTACCATCCGTGTCCATTTTCTTCTTGAAGATCCATTTGCACTCAACGGCCTTTCGGTCGCTAGGAGGGTCCACCAAAGTCCATACTTGGTTTTCGCTCATGGATCCCAATTCGGATTTCATGGCCTCTAGCCATTTCTCAGAGTCTGGGCTCATCATCGCTTCCTCATAGTTCGCAGGTTCACCGCCCTACTAACAAGACAGTTAAGTCGTGGTTGTCGTACCACTGTGAGGGGCACGCGACCTTGTCGACCTGCGACGCCAAGAGTAGCATCGTCCAAGCTTCATTATCCTTGTCATTAGCTTCCTCTATTGTTGGTGCAAAGTGCATCGAACAATTTCAGGTGCCGCTACTCTCCAACTCAAGAGAAGGTTCAACAACCTCGTCTAGCTCTACTTTCCTCCCACTCACTTCTTTCGAGAGAAACTCCTTCTCAAGAAAGGATCCGTTTTCATGACATAAACACTTTGCCTTCGGTCGTGATAGAAAGTATAACCAATAGTTTCCTTAGGGTATCCTATGAAGACGCATTTCTCCGCTTTGGTTCGAGCTTGTCCGCATCAACTTCTTGACGTAAGCTTCGCATCCCCAAACTTTAAGAAACGACAACTTAGGTTTAGCACCAAACCACAGTTCATACGGTGTCGTCTCAACGGATTTAGATGGTGCCCTATTTAAAGTGAATATAGCGGTTTCTAATGCATAACCCCAAAATGATAAAGGCAAATCAGTAAGAGACATCATTGATCGGACCATATCTAATAGAGTTCGATTCCGGCGTTCAGACACACCATTGCGCTGTGGTGTTCCCAGTGGCGTGAGTTGCGAAATGATTCCGCTTGCTTTAAGATGCGTGAGAAAATCATAACTCAAATATTCGCCTCCACGATCAAATCGTAGAAACTTAAATTTTCTGTTACGATGGTTCTCCACTTCATTCTGAAATTCCTTGAACTTTTCAAATGTTTCAGATTTATGTTTCATCAAATAGATATACCCATATCTACTTAAGTCATCGGTAAAAGTGAGAAAATAGCGATATCTACCGCGCGTCGAAACACTCATCGGTCCGCATACATCGGTATGTATGATTTCCAATAAGTCCGTTGCTCTCTCCATCATTCCGGAGAACGGGGTTTTGATCATCTTGCCCATGAGGCATGTGTCAAATGATTCAAAATCAAGAGACTCCAAAAGTCCATCAGAATGGAGTTTCTTCATGCGTTTTACACCAATATGACCTAGACGACAGTGCCACAAATAAGTAGTATTATCACTATCTACCTTGCATCTCTTAGCCTCAATGTTATGGATGTGTGTTTCATCCCTTTCGAGATTCAGAAGAAATAAACCATTCAAAGCAGGTGCATGACCATAAAAGATGTTACTCATATAAATAGAACAACCATTATTCTCAGATTTAAATGAATAACCGTCTTGCAATAAACACGATCCAGATATGATGTTCATGCTCAACACAGGCACATAATAACATTTATTAAGGTTTAAAACTAATCCCTAAGGTAAAACTAAGGAGAGCGTGCCGACGGCCATCACATCAACTCTTGATCCGTTGCAACGCCAGCATCGTCACCTCATACCTCGCAAGCGCCGTCTATTCCGTAGCTCTGCTTCGAAAGTTACAAATATTAGCAACCGAAAGATCAAATACCTGTGCACTACAATGAGGGCTAGTAAGGAAAACATCAATAACATGTATATCAAATATACCTTTGATGGTGCCAGCCTTCTTGTCCGCTAAGTACTTCGGACAGTTGCGCTTCCAGTGACCCTTGTCCTTGCAATAGAAGCACTCAATGTTCGGCTTAGGTCCAGACTTGAGATTCTTCTCAGCAGGGGCAACGCGCTTGCCGCCGCCTTTCTTGAAAGGCTTCTTTGTACCCTTACCTTTCTTAAAGCTGGGGGGTTTATTGACCATCAACACATGATTATCCTTTTTGATGTCCACCTCTGCAGCTTTCATCTTAGCGAAGAGCTTGGTGATCGTATCAGCGGAACCAATCTGATTATGAGTCACTACAAAACTTTTGTAGCTGGGAGGGAGTGATTGCAGAACCCTGTCAATCTTGAGCTCCTCTGGAATCTTGCAGTACAGTTGCTCAAGGCGTTGAGTGTAGCCCGACATCTTTATGGCGTGCTCACTAATGGAACTCCCTTCAACAATGAAGTATTTGTTACCATCATGGAAGCGTTGCCAAGCTCTGCTATTTGTTACCATCATATGTCATGCCTTTAACAATCCACGATGAAGTCATATGCACACACATGTACTAGCCGGGATAAAATAATGGCCCAAATAGTTGGAGTGATTAGCTGTGTCCTCCCGTATAAAATGGTACTTACTTTGATACAAAATAAGTATCGCTAATTTAGTTTAATATTATTGAAATAAATTTATATTACTTTCTCTAGTTAACGTAAATAATCTTAGTTTGGCAAATCAATTGCGATTTGCAAATACTCTTTGTTGGATTGACCCAGGACACAGCTCAGCCTCTGCCAAAGGGCAAGCGAAACGTGCAATGTGTTCTATCTTTTGGGAAAATGAAGTATTGTTATGCTTGATCAAGAAGATATTATTTCTCTAGTCAACGGAAATGTCGTTTTGGCAAATCCTTATGATTTGCGAGCGTATCTTTGCATTGATCCGATCGCGAGATTATGCTCGGCCCAAACTTTGCAAGCAGGATTAGTTGATGTGCTCGTTCTCATCACTGCCACATGCAACTTAATAAAGAGGGTCACATGCAGCTCTGATACGATCCGCGCGTGCTTAATAACAAACGAGGTCACGGTCGAGATCGTATACATCCAAATGTACACCGGTGGAAAAGGGCATCTAATCCCGGTCAGAACAGGCTCTAGTCGTTTGGTCCTAGACTGCCAAACGGGACTAAGGCCCTGCCTCTAGTTCCGGCTCGCCACGGCCCGTGAGAAGATAACAACCACGTGGCTATTTCAGCGAGGAGGGGAGGCGAAAACTCTAGTCCCGGCCATAACATCATCCGGGACTATAAAATTGCTCGCAGCAGAGAATTCGTGTTTTGGCCAAAGGAACGACCTCGAAAGTGCCGCTGGCCAGAGCTCCCCTGCTGCCATCTGTGCCGGATCCAGCGACGTTGCCACCATAACTGCTTCGCCGTTTCTCCTACATCTAGCGCCCGCCGCCCCACCATCTTCCCGTCACCGGCGTCCGCGAGCCCCGCATCCTCCGCCTCGCATTAATAACCCCGCATCCCTCCATCCCTGGATCAGCTACCTGGTGGGCTTAGACATCAAGGTATGCTGCCGTTCCGCTTTTGCTTCAGATTTTTTTGGTTAGAACCATACTGCTTTGAGGTAGATTTGTGCATACTATCTGCACACTATCTTTCTCACTTTCAGGACGAATTAACTGAGAATTTGTTTTACAACGAAGATTTGTTACATAATTGCACGATGTTGGTTAACTTTCCATCAAGTTTAATCCAGACAAATACTGAAATTTATGACATAGTTGCATTCCGAAGACTGTTCTTGCTGATCAAACTAATGTTCTTACTTGATTTGAGTATGATATAGTTTTCAACTAATCCATCTTTGTGGAGCAGTTTTGCAATTGTTACCGACGAGTAGCTCATCAAGTAGTACCCCTTAATTACCGATGGATGTGTTTTTAGTCACAGATATAAATATTTTTGTGGATATTTAGGTATTGAGCGGCATCAACACTGCAGCGTAATTAATGTTTTCCAATAAAATCAGGAACGTGTCTTTATCCATGTAATATTATGCTTTGTTTTAGAATGAGGATCCATCAGCTGCGGATGAAGGTCAAATTTTGCATCCTCATCAATTGCAAACAAGCTTTACGTTGTCTGTATTACTCTGCATGTAATTGACTTGTGAGCATAAAATTGTCTTGAACACATCCCTACTGTTTGTTTTTTCAGCTATTGTTGTGGAGCAAAATGAGCTGTCTGGTCTCTGTCCACAAGTTGATGCAGATGCAGCAGGGAACGAAGAGAAAGTACCTAGAGGTAATGTTGCACAGCCAGTGCTTGTGTTCATGTTGTAACTAGCCCGGTCTATCCTAAGGTGAGCTCAAACCTGAATCTAATGAGTTCTTTGAGTTCAGGATATGTTGAAGCTTTTAGTTTGGGGTTCCGTGGCCTGGTATTGATTTCTATGTAGATTTACTTAACAAGACCTGATGTTTCTACTCTTCGTTAGATTATTTGGTCAACATAGCTAAAAGAAGGTTCAGTTAGGTGGACAATGAGGTTCTGACCGTACTACGAAAAAGCTAGTTGCAGCTTCATATTTCAAGTGGAAAGAACAATACACAAAAACAGGGACCATGGTAGGAGTACTTAGCCAAGAATTAGTGACGCTTCAATCAATTGTTCTTTCTCCCGTTTCTGGCCGGTGCAAATAGTGTTAGGGAATATGGATTCAAATGAGTACATCTACTGTAACTTTAGCTAGCTAAAAATCACAAATCAGTACGAACTCTATGATTGGTGGTGAACCTGAAGCTGAAATTTATGTAATTAGGATATTATATTGCTTGTAGCTGTGGGGTCACAATGTTTCATTCCCAAGAGCCATTTATGAACAACTGAAGCTAACGGGGATTTTTTTGGCCACCTGCAAATTGAGCTGCTTGAAGACAAGTTCAGGGCAGTGAATATGGGCACACAGAGTCTCTTCTTACCCTGGTGTAAATTGGTAATATATACTGTTACATATGGCTTTATGGTTTTTTTGGTGCTGCTGGTTTGCAAGTGGCATGGAGTTGTCAGGCACGAATTTTGTCTATAGACTATGGTACATAATCAAGATTAGGGATGAATTTCCATTTTGTCATTTGGGCAGTAGGCCAGGCAGTACTTCTGAAACCTTCTTAATATTTATGTCTATTATGCCTCAGAATCAAGAGATTTATATGCTTTTTTTATTAGTAAGGTAAACTGACCACTCTAAAACGCAGCCATGCATATGTTTCTACATCCTCCATCTGGATGCAAGAAGGGGATGAAGGAGGTTAAGAAGGTAAGGAGCCAAGAAGAGTGCATCGTGTTGATATATTCCTTCATAATGATAGTGATGGTAGCAAAGAAGAGATAGACTTTGTTAATGTGATGATTTCCTTGCCTGGAGAATGGGAAGGAGCACATAGATGATATGCAGATCAAAGCCTTCATGCAAGTATCTTTTCTATTACAGGCCTTCAAGGTAATGTTCTTTAAACGCTATTTGACCCCCAGGGTGTAGAATAGTTATTCTACACCCACCCTCTATCTTTAGAACTGTATATTATTTTTGCGTCCTGTACATTTTATCTTACCTAGAGAGTTGAGAAGAACGAAGAAAATATAGACATGTCATAAATTTTTTTGTTTACATGTAAAATGCATATTTTTAGTGTTTTTTACACTATAATTACCCACAAACTATTTTTTTATGTCAATTTTTTGCGTCATGGATGAATATGAACATAATTATTTATATACAAAACATAAATTTCTAAATATGACAACATAAAATTATGTTGGGTGCAAAATAACTATTCTGCACCCTGGGTGCTGAATAGGGTTTATATATATATATATATATATATATATATATATATATATATATATATATATATATATCATATCAACTACGTGGAGATCACTAAGGCATATAGAGTTCCTCGTCATCCGCATAATGTTCTCCATGTACATCAAGAACCTCCTTTATCAGAAATCCCGTCAGCTCCTCTTGAATTGCTCGTATGCGCTCGTCTGGCTCTAGTTTCTCCCGCAAATCATAAATATAATGTGAGTCAACTTTCCGCTCACTTGGTAAACTCGCGGATGTACTCGCAGACGTAGTATCCACATAAATGAGTTCCCGGTGGCTGCTGTAAACTCTTCATCATTTTATAAGTTAGCTCCTCTTTGAATGGACCTGGTATTTTCTGTCTGAACCGTGTCCAACACCTGCTCGGTAAATAAAATGAACAAAGGAGTTATTAGTTAACGAAAGAGTCCGATATAATGCGATAATGATTGAAATTACTTATGGAGCATTGCTTTCATGTCGCTCCACTGCTCTCGGTCCCAACTTAATGAGTCGTGGACTTTAACTAGGGACTCGTCAACTTGAATGTTTAGCAAGATCAGTGAAATCTGCGGATGTTTACATAAGCATACATGCATAGCTCATCAAGTAAGAAAAAATAAAATGTGTACAAGATAGAAACACTCACTTGAATTTGTAAGGAAATAGTATTTCCTTAACAAAATTATTCTCAGTTAAGAACCTGCACAGGTCTTCCTCCACGTCATTGGGGTGATTCTTTAACATATATTCATTAACGATATATGGGTCAATGAACCCAACGTCATATCTTATAGCTCTTTTGCATTCAAGCATCTTCATTCTGTAGAATATAATATCATACAAACGGATATATAGTTAGGATAATATATTAAATGCAATGAACGAGCTGAGCTACAAACTTAATTATAAAAAAATTACTTACATACAGTAGGAACCAATGATAGATTTGTCGAGGGTGTACTGGTTGTATAACTGAAACAGTTTGGTCATTCGAACCTGTATCGAGTATGGTTTGAAGTGATGGTCCTTTCTCACGTCCACCGCAAACCAATCTTTCCGATGCTTTTTTTTTTCTGCTTGCAACATGTACCATGTGCAGATTTCGCATATGTGGATAGACGCGAGCTCCTCATTACGACTAGAGGATCCCTTGACATACTTCCGTACTATATGACCCACTGGCATATCTTCATAGCCTAAATATTGACCAAGAGACATATTTGCTTCGGTAGCAAGTGCTTTGGACTCCAATACAGTGAAGCCCATTAGTGCAGCATTAGTACTGGCTCTGGGGTCCATTATTTGCATGCCCATATCTATTTCAGCTCTGAAGGCCTTGTCGAGGTCTGAAATCACTTTGAGCGGGACGACCGATTGATTCTTCTGTTGTCCAAGCTGGGCAGCTTGCTTCCTGCTTTTTGCACTTGTGCGTTTTTTCTTCTTTGCTTGCTTAATAATCTCCCGGTCATAGTCTGATTCCAGATTCATCGATATCTGGGATGGTTTCTCAAGAAAGTACTTAGCCCACTTTTTGGTTTTTTCATCATATACCGGTGTTGGCTCAAGCTTTTTGGGTGCAAAATGCGCCTTAACTTGGGCAGCCACATCCGCGGCAGTTTCCTCATCGGTCTTGTCATAATGTCTCTTTGGAAGAGCCGGTGGGATGTCGACTATCTTCGCCGTTTGACCTTTCTTCGATGTGGGGCACGGGGGAGAAGCGACCTTTCGTTTCTTTGACGAGGTAGTAGTATTGCACGGAGGCGGAGGCGGAGATCGAGTATTGCGCAGAGGCGGAGATCGAGTTGATGTACTCCTGCTGCGGCGATCGACATCGCGGGGTGGACTTGGAGGTTAACGATAATCGGGTTGG
This sequence comes from Avena longiglumis, assembly GCA_030063025.1. Classification (NCBI taxonomy): domain Eukaryota; kingdom Viridiplantae; phylum Streptophyta; class Magnoliopsida; order Poales; family Poaceae; genus Avena; species Avena longiglumis. The sequence continues at coordinate 29,765,527 of CP125974.1, forward strand.
GATGGACTTGGAGGTTGACGATAATCGAGGCAGAGTGGAATTGGAGGTTGACGATCATCGGGGCGGGGTGGACTTGGATTCCTCGGAGTCGGTGGCCTTGGCGCCGAGCCTGGAAACTTGATGTACTTCTTCTTCCATAGAATGATGTTGCGCTTGACATATCCTATTTTCATAAGGCCTTCAGGCGTAGCGATGTCAATCTCTAGGTCCGCAAAATCCTCCACTATGTCATCCACCGTGACACGAGCATAGCTAGGTGGAATCGGAAGTGAATGGTGGAGTGCTCCAGGTAGACAAGGTAAAGCAGTGCCGATATCCACCTTGACGGACATGTTGTTCATTGGCTGATATAGCTCACATTGTGCCATCTCTCTGACATCATCCACGGGGTAGCAAGGAGCCGGTGCATCATCCAGTAGTGCTTTATCATTAGTTTGGACCTCCGTGGAAGCCACGCTGCTTCTCTGCTGGCTAAGATCCAATGCAGGATCATCTGCCTGCGGGTGAGTTGACGACGGACTTTGGCTAATTTCTTGCATGAGGTTCTTCAGATCAGCTAGGTCCTGCTCTACCTTGGAGATCCGGTCTGCCTCTCAGTCCTTCTTTCTCCTGGCTTCAGAATCGTCATCGCATCGAGAAACCCTTTCTTCCACAAGACACCGGAGCCTTTGCCTCATGTTCGTCCACCCTTTTCAGGATTCCCGAGGGCACGTGTCAGCTCGTCATTCTCTCTCTTGGGACGGAACAATCCCAATTGAGCATCGTTCATTGCTTGAACAAGGTCTTGGAGGGTTTTAGAATTTTTCATGAAATAATGTCTTCCCTCCTTCGGGTCCAACGATCCCCGTGTCTGCATTACCACCAGTGCTTTGACCTCTCGGGCCATCCATCTATACCAAGAGTGATGCCTCTATCCCTCATGTCCTTCTCCATAGTTTCCCACTTAGGGACGACACTCTTGTAGCCACCAGTCCCTATTTTATGATGATATTTATTTTTGGTAGCATTTAACGCATTTTTTGCCGACTTTGCCTTTGCTTTATCATATTGCTTGTACGTTACAAAATCGGGCCACTGTTCTCTCAACTTCTCGTTTGCTCCTTTGAAGTCTGGAGTTTTCTTTTTCGCGAAATATTTCACGTATAAAATTTTCTTGTGGTTCCGGCATAGTTCGTCCATCTTGCTCAGAGGCCACTCCTTGACTTTCTCTCTTCTTTCAAGCCCACCCGGCCTTGGGGTAATACCATCTGCCTCAAATTCTTGATACTCCGAGGTAGTATGAAATGCGCTATGAACTTCTGCCAAAGGTCATCTTTGGCATCATCGGTGACATAACTGTTGGATTCTTCACCGGGTTTCTTTGACTTATTCCATTCTTGAATGGTGATCGGTAGGTTATCCCTAACAAGCACCCCGCATTGATTTGTAAACATCCTCCGGTGCTTCTCTGGAGCAATCGGTTCACCATCATCGTATATTTCTTCAATGGTAAACCTCTGATTACCATCCAACTTTCTGTTCGGCCCTCGTTTCGTTCGAGCTGTCGATTGCTTTGATCCAGTGGGCTAAAAAAAGAAGAGAGAGTGATTAATATATATTAGTATTGAAGGGTTTCGCAGCATAGTAAATCAAAAAATTTCTACGGATGCGAACGGGAAAGCCAAGATCTAATCTACGAGATGCAAACAACAAGGGGAAATAGATGAGATCTTCATACCCTTGAAGATTCGCACAGCGGAACGTTTGCCGGAACGTGGGTGATGTAGTCGTACTCGCTTCTCCTCACGATCCGATCCGATCTAACACCGCAAGTGGCGATGCCTCCGAGAGATGCACACATGCAGCACCTCGACGTCTCCTCCCTCCTCGGTCTAGCAAGTATGGTGGAGAGACGGATTGGATCTACAACGTGACGGCGCGGTGCAAGTGGTGGAGAGTTTCTGCAGCAGGGCTTCGCCTACGCGCAGTTTGGAGGGAGAGAGAGAGGAGGGCAGCAGGGCGGCTAGGGCTTGAGGAGGAGGTGTGGGAGGGGTGCGCCCCAGCCCTTGCCCCTCCCCCAAGCCCTAGGGCCGGCGGCCAAGGAGGGATGAGTGGGGGGCAAGTCCCCACCTCTAGAAGCTCCCCTAGGGTTTTGCCCTAGGTTGGCCGGCTGGGCCCTATGGGGCCTTATGCCCCTGGCCCAATGCGGCCAGGGCACTCCCTCATATGCCCATGCCCCCTCCCGGCAGGTGGGGCCACGTTGGTCCCCCTCCGGAAGGTTCTAGAAGCTTCCGATACAATACCGATTAACCCGAAACAATTCCGAACTCCAAAAACTGCATTGCCTTATATGAATCTTATTCTCCCGACCATTCCGGAACCTCTCGTGATGTCCCAGATCCCATCCGAGACTCCGAACAAAAACTCATAAACCACTTATCCAATCTATCCTAGCGTCGAGACACGTTAAGTGTGACCTTCGGTTTGAGAACATGCGAAATGATCTTCTATCAATAATCAACATGGGTCCGAAACCCATATTGACTCCACACATTCATTGATGATCATATTGATGAACCACGATGCCGGATTCAATCAATCCCATATATATATTCCCTTCGTCTCGCGATATTTTACTTGCGAGATTTGATCGTCGGTACCATCATACCTAGTTCAATCTCGTTCACGGAAGTACTTTACCTGCTCCATAATCCGATATCACTTTGTGATTAACTCCTTAACCACATGCTTGCAAGCGGTGTTGATATAGATTACCGAGTGGGCCCAAGTATATCTCTCCGACTTGGGAGGGACAAATCCCATCTCGATACATACAACCCAATGTACTTTCCGATCACCGAGAGACACCTTTATGATCACCCTCTCATAGGATGACGCTTGATGACCTCAAAGCTTTCTTCCGATACTGTGGAGTTGTATTATCTCATGGTCTAAGGAATACAATATTTGACATAAGAAAAGCTTCAAAGATGAACACGATGGTACGATCTAATTGCTCGCTTAGTTTGGGTCTCCCATCATATCATTCTCCCAATGATATGATCTCATTATTAATCGACAACTCATGTCTATGGTTAGGAAACCTTAACCATCATTAATAAATGAGCTAGTAAATAGAGGCGTACTAGGGACACGGTGTTGTTCACAAACCACACAAGTATTAAAGTTTCCTCTTAATACAATTCTAGCATGGAATATAAACTTTATCATGAACAAGAATTATAATAATAACATCTTTATTATTACCTCTAGGGCATAATTCCAACAGTCTCCCACTTGCACTAGAGTCAATAATCTAGTTTACATCTGGAAACAATCTAACACTCATGGCACTAAGGTGCTGATCATGTTTTGCACGTGGAAGAGGTTTAGTTAATGGATCTACGACATTCAGATCTGTATGTACTTTGCTAATCTTCAGATCTCCATCTGCTATATATATAATCTTGGATTATATGAAACTTGAGGTTGATATGCTTGGTCTTTGGATGATATCTTGGTTCCTTAGCGAGTGCTATGGCGCCAGTGTTGTCACACAATATCTGCAGTGGGTCCAAGGCACTTGGAACCACGCCAAGCTCAGTGATGAAGTTCCTGATCCAAACTCCTTCACTTGATGCTTCTGCAGCAGCCATGTATTCCGCTTTCATCTTTAGATCCCGCGATCACGCTTTGCTTGCGATTCTCCACTCAGCTCCTCCATTCAAAATATAAACGTATCCCGTCTGAGATTTAGAATCATCCTTGTTTGTCGAAACTAGCGCCGACGTAACCTTTACGATTTAGCTGTTCATCACCTCCATAGACTAAGAACATTTCTTTAGTCCTATTTAGGTACTTTAGGATGTTCTTCACGGCTGTCCAAAGGTTCCACTCTGGATCACTTTGGTATCTCGTCAAACTAAGAGCATTGGACACATCCGTCTAGTACACAAGATGGCATACATGATAGAACCTATGGCCTGCATAAGGCACTTTGCTCATAGCTTCTCTATCATTTACCGTGGTGGACACCGAGCCTTGCTCAATATCTTACCGACAACATAGGCATGAACCTTTCTTTGCCTTATCCATTCTCGAACCTTTCGTAACTTTGTCTAGGTATGTATTATGGCTTAAAGCTATCAGGCGTCTTTGTCTATCTCTATAGATTTTGATGCCCAATATATAAGCAGTTTCCCCTAGGTCTTTCATTGAAAAACATTTGTTCAAATAACTCTTCACATCGTTAAGCATATTAATGTCATTTCCAATAAACAATATGTCATCCACATATAGTACCAGAAATGTCACTGAGCTCCCACTCACTTTCTTGTAGATACAAGCTTCGTAGCAATTTGGAACAAATCCAAAGCTCTTGATCACTTGATCAAAACGAAGGTTCCAACTCCGAGATGCTTACTTCAGTCCATAAATGGAACGCTGAAGTTTGCATACTTTATCAGCGTCCTTAGGATCAACAAAACCTTCAGGTTGCATCATATAGAACTCTTCATCAATGTTGCCATTGAGGAACGCAGTCTTGACATCCATCTGCAATATTTGATAATCATGAAACGCAACAATTGCTAATAAAATCCGAATGGATTTAAACATCGCTATGGGAGAGAAAGTCTCATCGTAGTCAACACCTTGAACTTGTCAAAAACCTTTCGCGACAAGTCGTGCTTTATAGACGGTAACATTACCATCCGTGTCCATTTTCTTCTTGAAGATCCATTTGCACTCAACGGCCTTTCGGTCGCTAGGAGGGTCCACCAAAGTCCATACTTGGTTTTCGCTCATGGATCCCAATTCGGATTTCATGGCCTCTAGCCATTTCTCAGAGTCTGGGCTCATCATCGCTTCCTCATAGTTCGCAGGTTCACTGTCGTCTACTAACAAGACAGTTAAGTCAGGGTTGTCGTACCACTCAGGAGGGGCACGCGACCTTGTCGACCTGCGACGCTCAGTAGTAGCATCGTCCGAAGCTTCATTATCCTTGTCATTAGCTTCCTCTATTGTTGGTGCAGTGACCTTGGAACAATTTCAGTCTGTCGCTACTCTCCAACTCAAGAGAAGGTTCAACAACCTCGTCTAGCTCTACTTTCCTCCCACTCACTTCTTTCGATAGAAACTCCTTCTCAAGAAAGGATCCGTTCTTTGCGACAAACACTTTGCCTTCGGTTCTGTGATAGAAAGTATAACCAATAGTTTCCTTAGGGTATCCTATGAAGACGCATTTCTCCGCTTTGGGTTCGAGCTTGTCTGGCATCAACTTCTTGACGTAAGCTTCGCATCCCCAAACTTTAAGAAACGACAACTTAGGTTTAGCACCAAACCACAGTTCATACGGTGTCGTCTCAACGGATTTAGATGGTGCCCTATTTAAAGTGAATATAGCGGTTTCTAATGCATAACCCCAAAATGATAAAGGCAAATCAGTAAGAGACATCATTGATCGGACCATATCTAATAGAGTTCGATTCCGGCGTTCAGACACACCATTGCGCTGTGGTGTTCCCGGTGGCGTGAGTTGCGAAATGATTCCGCTTGCTTTAAGATGCGTGAGAAAATCATAACTCAAATATTCGCCTCCACGATCAGATCGTAGAAACTTAAATTTTCTGTTACGATGGTTCTCCACTTCATTCTGAAATTCCTTGAACTTTTCAAATGTTTCAGATTTATGTTTCATCAAATAGATATACCCATATCTACTTAAGTCATCGGTAAAAGTGAGAAAATAGCGATATCTACCGCGCGTCGAAACACTCATCGGTCCGCATACATCGGTATGTATGATTTCCAATAAGTCCGTTGCTCGCTCCATCATTCCAGAGAACGGGGTTTTGATCATCTTGCCCATGAGGCATGGTTCGCATGTGTCAAATGATTCAAAATCAAGAGACTCCAAAAGTCCATCAGAATGGAGTTTCTTCATGCGTTTTACACCAATATGACCTAGACGACAGTGCCACAAATAAGTAGTATTATCACTATCTACCTTGCATCTCTTAGCCTCAATGTTATGGATGTGTGTTTCATCCCTTTCAAGATTCAGAATAAATAAACCATTCAAAGCAGGTGCATGACCATAAAAGATGTTACTCATATAAATAGAACAACCATTATTCTCAGATTTAAATGAATAACCTTCTTGCAATAAACACGATCCAGATATGATGTTCATGCTCAACATAGGCACATAATAACATTTATTAAGGTTTAAAACTAATCCCTAAGGTAAAACTAAGGAGAGCGTGCCGACGGCCATCACATCAACTCTTGATCCGCTTAACGCCAAGCATCGTCACCTCATACCTACGCAAGCCGTCTATTCCGTAGCTCCTATTTCGAGTTACAAATATTAGCAACCGAACCAAGATCAAATACCGGGCACTACAACGAGGGCTAGTAAGGAAAACATCAATAACATGTATATCAAATATACCTTTGATGGTGCCCTTCTTGTCCGCTAAGTACTTGGACGATTCGCCCAAAGGACCCTTGTCCTTGCAATAGAAGCACTCAATGTTCGGCTTAGGTCCAGACTTGAGATTCTTCTCAGCAGGGGCAACGCGCTTGTCGCCGCCTTTCTTGAAAGGCTTCTTTGTACCCTTACTTTTCTTAAAGCTGGGGGGCTTATTGACCATCAACACATGATTATCCTTTTTGATGTCCACCTCTGCAGCTTTCAGCTTAGCGAAGAGCTTGGTGATCGTATCAGCGGAACCAATCTGATTATGAGTCACTACAAAACTTTTGTAGCTGGGAGGGAGTGATTGCAGAACCCTATCAATCTTGAGCTCCTCTGGAATCTTGCAGTACAGTTGCTCAAGGCGTTGAGTGTAGCCCGACATCTTTATGGCGTGCTCACTAATGGAACTCCCTTCCTCCATCTTGCAGTTAAAGAATTTCTCAGAGATCTCATATCTCTCAGAACGGGCCTGAGTCTGGAACATAATTTTCAGTTTCTCGAGGATCTCATAGGGCCCAGGGTAATCTTCAAAACGATTTTGAAGGTCTGATTCCATAGCAAACAACATGGTGCTCTTAATCACACCATAATCATCTTTGCGCGACTGATAGATAGCTTTCTCATCAGCCGGCGCATCTAGAGCAGGGGCGTCACCTAGCGCATTCTCAAGGACATAGTCCTTTTGTCCGCCAGAGAGAATGATTCTCAGATTGCGGAACCAGTTGGTGAAGTTAGACCCATTGTTCTTAAGCTTTTCTTTCTCAGCAAAAACGTTGAAGTTGAAGTTGGACTTAGCCATTTGATCTACAATATTTGCAAGTACAAATTAGACTATGTTCATGATAACTAGTTCAACTTAATCAAATTACTAGATGAACTCCCACTAAATTCAACATCCCTCAAGTTGTTTAGTGAACATGATCCAAATTCACCACACCTAATCCGATCTTCACGAGAAGAGATGTGGTTTCAATGGTGGACAACGAAGTGTCGATCATATCATTCATATGACTCATGCTTAACCTTTCGGTTCATGTGTTCCGAGGCCATGTCTGTACATGCTAGGCTCATCAAGTCAAACCCAAGTATTTCCGCTGCAGTAAAATCGGCTTGCACCCGTTGTATGTGAACGTAGAGTTTATAGCACCCGATCATCACGTGATGCTTGAACACGAACTTTTGCAACGGTGCATACATGGGAGAACAGTTTTATCTTGATCTTTAAGTGAGGAATCATCTTATAATGCTACCGTCGCGATCTAAGCATAATAAGATACATAAAAGGATAAACATCACATGCATATAACTTTATGTGACATGGTATAGCCAATCTTCGCGCAATGATCTCCATCTTGTGCGTGCCGGCATGATCTCCATCACTCCACCACGAATAGCAACTACAACTATAGCTAACTACTTAGCGATAAAGTAAAGCTATTACATGGCGTATAAGAAGTTGACACACAGGTCATACACAATTATAAAAACAACCATATGGCTCCTGCTGGTTGTGTACTCATCGACATGCAAGTCGTGAAACATTACAAAACATGATCATTGCATACAACATACACATCACATCTTGGGCCATACCATATCACAGAAAACACTCCCTCCAAAAACAAGTTAGACGCCTCTACTTTATTGTTGCATGTTTTACGTGGCTTATGGGAGTAGCAAGCTAAGAACGATTCTTACCTACGAAAAGCCACAACGGTGATATTATGGTTGCCAAACTCCGGTTTAAATCCCATGACAAATATATTGGGAGAAACTGGCTTCCACCAGCCGCATGTGTGGAACAAGCCACACGTCAAGTGCGGAGCCGGTCTCGCGAACGACGTCGCGTAAAGTTGGCCTGGACCGCTTCGATCTCACTATTCCGCGTCATAAGAAGAATACAAACAAGAGGCTTGCAATAGAAAACATCAACGCTCGCAACAACCATGTTGCGTTCTACTCGTGAAACACATCTACGCATAGATCTAGCTTTGATACCACTGAAGGGTTTCGCAGCATAGTAAATCAAAAAAATTCTACGGATGCGAACGGGAAAGCCAAGATCTAATCTAGGAGATGCAAAAAACGAGGGGAGATAGATGAGATCTTCATACCCTTGAAGATTCGCACAGCGGAACGTTCGTCGGAACGTGGGTGATGTAGTCGTACTCGCTTCTCCTCCTCGCGATCCGATCCGATCTAACACCGCAAGTGGCGATGCCTCCGAGAGATGCACACGTGCAGCACCTCGACGTCTCCTCCTTCCTCGGTCCAGCAAGTATGGTGGAGAGACAGATTGGATCTACAACGCGACGGCGCGGTGCAAGTGGTGGAGAGTTTCTGCAGCAGGGCTTCGCCTAAGCGCAGTTTGGAGGGAGAGAGAGAGGAGGGCAGCAGGGCGGCTAGGGCTTGAGGAGGAGGTGTGGGAGGGGTGCGCCCCCAGCCCTCTTTATATAGAGGGGTGGGAGTCCAGCCCTTGCCCCTCCCCCAAGCCCTAGGGCCGGCCAGGAGGGAGGAGTGGGGCAAGTCCCTTCTAGAAGCTCCCTAGGGTTTTGCCGTAGGTTGGCCGATGGCCCTATGGGGCCTTGTGCCCCGCCCAATCTTGCCAGGGCACTCCCTCATAGGCCCATGCCCCCTCCCGGCAGGTGGGGCCACGTTGGTCCCCCTCCGGAAGGTTCTAGAAGCTTCCGATACAATACCGATTAACCCGAAACAATTCCGAACTCCAAAAACTGCATTGCCTTATATGAATCTTATTCTCCAGACCATTCCGGAACCTCTCGTGATGTCCCAGATCCCATCCGAGACTCCGAACAAAAACTCATAAACCACTTATCCAATCTATCCTAGCGTCGAGACACGTTAAGTGTGTGACCCTTCGGGTTTGAGAACATGCAGAAATGATCTTCTATCAATAATCAACAGCGGGGTCTGGAAACCCATATTGACTCCCACACATTCATCGATGATCATATTGGATGAACCACGATGCCAGGATTCAATCAATCCCATATATATATTCCCTTCGTCTCGCGATATTTTACTTGCGAGATTTGATCGTCGATGCATCATACCTAGTTCAATCTCGTTCACAAAGTACTTTACTCATTCCGTGTCGATATCACTTTGTGATTAACTCCTTAACCACATGCTTGCAAGCGGTGTTGATATAGATTACCGAGTGGGCAAGTATATCTCTCCGACTTGGGAGGGATAAATCCCATCTCGATACATACAACCCCAAAGATGTACTTTCCGATCACCGAGAGACACCTTTATGATCACCCTCTCATAGGATGACGTTTGATGACCTCAAAGCTTTCTTGATACCGTGGAGTTGTATTATCTCATGGTCTAAGGAATACAATATTTGACATAAGAAAATCTTCGCAAAGATGAACACGATGACACGATTTAATTGCTCCGCTTAGTTTGGGTCTGTCCATCATATCATTCTCCCAATGATATGATCTCATTATTAATCGACAACTCATGTCTATGGTTAGGAAACCTTAACCATCATTAATCAATGAGCTAGTCCATAGAGGCGTACTAGGGACACGGTGTTGTTCACAAACCACACAAGTATTAAAGTTTCCGCTTAATACAATTCTAGCATGGAATATAAACTTTATCATGAACAAGAATTATAATAATAACATCTTTATTATTGCCTCTAGGGCATAATTCCAACAAGTATATCTAGATAAATTAATAAATAGAGGTAACACAAGGCTTTATATATATACCTCGCCGGATCCTATCGAGGAGGCATCATTATTGTTGTTATTTGTTTGCCCTTCGTCCATCCGGCCTTTCCCTTGGTACATCAGGTTTTCCTCTAGTCCATCACCAGATGGATTCAGATATGAGAAAATCTCTTCCTCGGGCAAAATATCTTCACCGGTAGTAATAAGAGGAATTTCACCTCTTATCATGCCCTAAATAAGACCTTCACCAATGCAACCAGGATCCATGACTTAACTATAACAGAAAGAGAGTTAAACAGGTTAGAATTTTTTTAATAATATATACTAATAATATACTACTATCAATATTACCACAAATAATATAATATACAAATAATATTACTAATAACAATATACTACTAACAACATTACCACAAATAATATAATATACAAATAATATTACTACTAACAATATACTACTAACAACATTACCACAAATAATATACTACTAACAATATTACCACAAATAATATAATATAAAAATAATATTACTATACTAACAATATACTACTAACAATAACTAATAATATAATATTACCACAAAATGTGATATTTACAAAAACAATAACTAATAATAGCATTTATATATTAATAACAATAATAACTAAAACAATAACCCTAATAATAACTATAACTAATAATAACTAAAACAATAACCCTAATGATATTACCACAAGGTATAGTTATTATATATTAATAACAATAATAACTAAAAAAACAATAACCCTCCTAATACTAACCGACGTCATGTAACACGCAAGACGTTGAACGCGCAGCATTACCATGTAGCGCTGACAAGACGTCTGATGGGGCGGCGGGCGCAAGCGGGTGGCCGGAGACGAGGGTGGCGACGCGGTGGAATCGGGTAGCATCTCCCCTGCGTTTCTCTGTGTCGGCGCCTTCTCGTCTTCGTCTTCGTCGTAGAAATGCTAAGTGCTGGGTGGGCGCTTCCGCCCTTGGCGCGCGGTATATAAAGGGACAAACCTTTAGTGCCGGGTTAAGCCACCGCCCGGGACTAGAGGGTCTCTAGTCCCGGGCCGTGGCTTAACCCGGGACTAAAGACCTACCCTCTAGTCACGGGTTAAGACACGACCCGAGACTAGAGGATTTTTTCGGCCTCTTCATTTTCGCGCACGCAGGCACCCTCTAGTCCCGGGTTCAGCCACGACCCGCGACTAGTGTATTTTTTGTAAATTTTCTTTTTTTCAATTCAAATCAAATATAAAATTTTGGAAAATCATATCTCATATTGTAAAAATCCAAATAAAACAAATAATATGTCTATTATTATCAGAAAAATATAAAGAATCTTAATATAATATCCATACATATGTTTGCATCATTTATAAATTATGTCATTTGTAAATTTTCCCTTTTTAATTCAAATCAAATATAAAACTTTGGAAAATCATATCTCATATTGTAAAAATCCAAATAAAACAAATAATATGTCTATTATTATCAGAAAAATATAAAGAATCTTAATATAATATCCATACATCTAATTGCATCATTTATAAATTATGTCATTTGTAAATTTTCTTTTTTAATTCAAATCAAATATAAAAATTTGGAAAATCATATCTTCTATTGTAAAAATCCAAATAAAACAAATAATATGTCTATTATTATCACAAAAATATAAAGAATCTTAATATAATATCCATTTAGTCCTGGTTGTAGTCACTAACCAGGACTAAAGATATGTCCCGCCATTTCCCACTGCTTCCCGCCAAGTTTTCCCGCCCTTTCTCTATTACCAGAGCTTTTAGTCCCGGTTGTAGTCACTAACCTGGACTAAAGATATTTCCTGCCATTTCCCACCGCTTCCCACCAAGTTTTCCCGCCTTTTCCCTCTATATCTAGGCCGATCGCGTCATGGCTATCCGCACATCCACACCTTCATCTCTCACAACAATGGACATCGCCTATTGGGCCATTTTGACCCTCGAGGAGACCGAGGCGCCATTTGTGCTTGACTACCAGCCACTTCTGCTTTCATGATGGATCTTTGGCCGAGGGGTTCATGTCCCTCCTGTCCCTCAATGTTCCGCACTCCAGGCGGCCATCACGAACCACTTCTACCACGATCTCACGCCGGAGCAGCGGATGGATCCCAGTGGGATCCCGAAAACTATGACACCTAGAATGCCTTCTTTGCTAACCGTCAAGAAAGAGAGCTCGCCAGGTACGAGGGTGACGGACCTCCCCCGGTGAACCACAACGAAGTCGACCGCCGCCTGTGGTGGGCGAACCGTACTATCATCGGCGTGATGCGCTACATCACCGGGGGAGGCCATCCTCGCCTGCGATACCCGCAGCCGCCACAGAGCCATAAGAAGGGTGGCGGTGGTGAAGGCCGCGGGTGTAGTGGCGTCGTCATCCGGGAGCCCCCTCCCCCACGCGTCATGAATCCGAGGTCGGAGTGGCAGGTGCCCCCACAATATGCCATGGCTGGGCTGAGGATTCAACCCCGTGCGCCTAGCAACGACGACGATGATGACGATGATGAAGACGAAGACGATCCTGAAGTTGCGTACTATAGGGCTAGATATGAGCATGACTAAAGGGGGGCCTTTAGTCCCGATTTTGTAGTCTCGGTTTTTTAATATTAATAAATGTATTGAGTGTTAGTCCCGGTATGTGGCTGGACCGGGACTAAAGGGGGGCCTTTAGTCCTGATTCCGGAGTCCCAGTTTTTTTAATATTAATAAATGTATTGAGCGTTAGTCCCGGTTTATGGCTGGACCGGGACTAAATGGGGGCCTTTAGTCCCGATTTCGTAGTCTCGGTTTTTTAATATTAATAAATGTATTGAGTGTTAGTCCCGGTTTGTGGCTGGACCGGGACTAAAGGGGGGTCTTTTGTCCCGATTCCGTAGTCTCGGTTTTTTAATATTAATAAATGTATTGAGTGTTAGTCCCGGTTTGTGGATGGAACGGGACTAAAGGGGGACTTTAGTCCTAATTCCGTAGTATTGAAACTAATAAATGTATTAAAACTCATACATCTTGCTCAATCAAACTGGACGACGACTCCTAGTGCCTAAGCCGTGGGAGGTGAAAACCCAAAGAGACGGAACCATCACACGAGGAAAGCTCAGGTGAGATCCCTGAAGAATCTGCCAGGTATCATCGACCCTGGTGTCCAACGCAGCCATATAGCGACGGACGTGCTCGTCCTCCTCCCTGACACGACGCCGTACCACCTCCTCGGTGGCCGGCTCCCTCTGCACCCTTCCTGGACCAGGCGACCTCCACCAAAGAAGCTCCGGGTCGAAGAAGACACCTGGATTCCTCACCAAGCTACGCCTGGCGAAGGTAGCTCCATCCAAAGGCTGCCAGTGAGCCAGGTCTGGACATGCCCGGAGGTACTCCATCGTTGCCGCCAAGTCGACTCACGAGGATACTGGGTGGGCATCCTAAAGTAGGCGAGGAATGTGTGTATGGGTGGCCATGACTACGTCGCCCTATAAATAGAGGAAAGGAAGGCGGAATTTGGATAGGCAACCTATAAATAGAGGAAAATGCCTATAAATAGAGGGAAATGCCTATAAATAGAGGGAAATGCCTATAAATAGAGGGAAAGGCCTATAAGTAGAGGGAAATGCCTATAAATAGAGGGTTCATCTTTAGTCCCGGTTGGAGAAACCAACCATGATCAAGGATTCTGGCAGGCGGCACTAAGACTAATGATAGGGGTGAGTGTCGACATTATGTCGTGCGGCTTGTACCTTGTCCCAGATGGTGTCGCCAACTGGGACTAAAGCTGAACCTTTAGTCCCGGTTGGAGACACCAACCGGGACAAAACACGAGTGAGCACTAATAATAGGGATGAGTGTCGGCATTATGTCGTGAGTGTCGATACTATGCCGAACTGCTTGTACTATATGCAGTCATGGAGCATCTTCATTCATAACCGTGTTTAATACATAAAATTGGGCACATGGAGCATCTTCATTCATAAAATGTTATATTATTACACATAATTTCTTTGCGTGTGTCCCTTTCTGATTCTGCCGTATCCATGGAGCATCTTCATTCATTAACATGATGCTTGGGTCATCCTTCACTGCGAAGGGCGGAATTTGATGAAACTTATCACAATATTCTGACATGTATGTCTTGTCCTCCACTCCCACGATGTTTCTTTTTCCTGAAAGAACTATGTGGTGCTTTGGCTCATCGTCTGATGTATTGTTTTGCTTATTTTTCCTTTTTCTAGGTTTGGTAGACATGTCCTTCACATAGAAAACCTGAGCCACATCATTGGCTAGGACAAATGGTTCGTCTAAGTACCCAAGATTGTTGAGATCCAACGATGTCATTCGTACTTCTTATCTACCTCAATCCCTCCTCCTGTTAGCTTGAGCCATTTGCACCGAAATAAGGGGACCTTAAAAGTAGGTCCATAGTCAAGTTCCTATATCTCCTCTATGTAACCATAATATGTGGTATTTGACCCATTGTTGTCTGTTGCATCAAAGCGGACACCACTGTTTTGGTTGGTGCTCTTTTTATCTTAGGCGATCGTGTAAAATGTATACCCATTTATCTCGTACCCTTGGAAAGTCGATATAGTCGAATATGGTGACCTGGACAACAAGTATAGCTGATCTCCAAGAGTGTTGTTTTTTATGAGATGTTGCAGCCAACCGCCGAAACTCTTCATGTGTTCATCTCTAATCCAAGGGTCATGCTTTCCAGGGTTGTTGGAGCATAAAATTTTCTTGTGTTCCTCGATATACGGGGCTGTCAAGATATAATTCTGTAGAACTGTGTAATGTGCTTCAGTGTAAGCATGTCCGTCCCTACATATTATTGATTTCCTTCCTAGAGTACCCTTTCCACTCAGTCTCTCCTCATATCACGATTGAGGAAGACAAATCGGCCTAAGGTCAGGAACAAAGTCAACACAAAACTCAATGACCTCCTCTGTTCCATAGCCCTTGGAGATGCTTCCTTATGGCCTAGCACGGTTACGAACATATTTCTTTAAGATCCCCATGAAACTATCAAAGGGAAACATATTGTGTAGAAATACAGGACCGAGAATGGAAATCTCTTCGACTAGGTGGACCAGTAGGTGTGTCATAATATTGAAGAAGGATGGTGGGAACACCAACCCGAAACTGACAATACATTGGACCACATCATTCTGTAACCGTGATAGATCTTCAGGATTGATTATCTTCTGAGAGATTGCATTGAGGAATGCACATAGCTTCACAATGGGTACTCGAACATTATCCGGTAGAAGCCCCCTCAATGCAATCGGAAGCATTTGTGTCATAATCACGTGGCAGTCATGAGACTTTAGGTTTTGGAACTTTTTTCTACCATATTTATTATTCCCTTTATATTTGACGAAGCCGAGGGACCTTAATATCGCTTTTGCATTCAAAAATATTTGCTTCTCTTTTTTGGTAAGAGCGTAGCTGGCATGACCTTGAAACCATTCTGGATGCAGGCCATATGGGTATTTCATACGTTGATGGTCCTTTCGTGCTTCCGGTGTATCTTTTGTCTTCCCATACACGCCCAAGAAGCCTAGCAGGTTCACGCAAAGATTCTTCGTCACATGCATCACATCGATTGCAGAGCGGACCTCTAAGAATTTCCAATATGGTAGCTCCTAAAATAAAGATTTCTTCTTCCACATGTGTGCATGTCCGCCAGCGTCCTTCGAAATAGATTTTCCACTAGGACCCTTTGCAAATGTTACTATTTGATCCAAATCTTTGACCATATCAAATATATCAGCACCAGTACGCTCCTTATGCTTCGTCTGATGACATGTCAGACCGTTGAAATGCTTGCCTTTCTTTCTTAAGGTATGCTTGGCCCAAAGAAATCGACGATGCTTATTGTACACATTCTTCTTACAATGTTCCAAATATATACTTTCAGTCTCTTCTAAACAGTGTGTGCATGCATTGCATCCCTTGTTTGACTGTCCTGAAAGGTTACTAAGAGCAGACCAATCATTGATTGTTACGAAAAGCAATGCTCGGAGGTCAAATTCTTCCTGTTTGTGCTCATCCACATGCGTATGCCGGGTTCGTGCGACAACTGTAAAAGTTCTTCAACTAATGACCTTAGGTACACACAATGTCGTTTCTGGGTTGCTTCGGACCTTGGATCAACACTGGCATCATAATGAACTTCCGCTTCATGCACAACCAAGGAGGAAGGTTATAGATGCATAGAGTCACGGGCCAGGTGCTGTGTCTGGAGCTCTGCTCCCCAAAAGGATTCATGCCATCTATACTGAGACCAAACCTTAAACTCCTTGCGTCATCTGCAAAGTCCGGGTACTTTCTATTGATTTTTCTCCATTGCGACCCATCAGCGGGGTGTCTCAACATCCCATCTGACTTACGCTCCTCTTTATGCCATCACGACAACTTGGCGTGCTCTTTGTTTCTGAATAAGCGTTTCAACCGTGATATTATAGGAGCATACCACATCACCTTGGTAGGAACCCTCTTTCGGGGGGGGGGGCTCGCCCTTAATGTCACCAGGGTCATCTCGTTTGATCTTATACCGAAGTGAAGTGCATACCCGAGATACCGCAGTAGAGGATGCAGTCATTAGGGCATGCATGTATCTTCTGAACCTCTAAACCTAGAGGGCAGACAACCTTCTTTGCTTCGTACGTACTGGCGGGCAATACATTATCTTTTGGAAGCATATTCTTCATCATTTTCGACAACTTTTCAAATGAGGAGTCACGTATAGCACACTCTGCCTTCCATCGCAGCAATTCCGGTGTGCTGCCCAACTTTTTCAGACCATTTTCGCAATTTCGGTACAACAACTTTTTGTGATCCTCTAACATGTGATTGAATTTCTCCCTCTCCTTTTCATTCTCACAGTCTCTTCGTGCATCGGCAATGGTCTGACCAAGATCATCAGCGGGTTCATCATGTGTCTCTTGTTCATCCTCCCCTTCAGCATCCCCATGGAAGTATCTCCGTACTCAGGGAAACCATGATAGTTGTCATCCTCCTCCTCTTCTTTATTGTCTTCCATTATGACCCCTCTCTCTCCGTACTTGGTCCAACAATTATAACTAGGCATGAAGCCGCATTTCAACAGGTGGCTGTGAAGGGTTTTTGAGTCAGAGTAATCCTTCTAATTCCTACATCCACTACATGGGCAGAATACCAAATCATTGCACTCACTAGTAGAAAACAGGCCATCCGTCCACGCCCCCTCAGAGCACTAGTCCCGGTTGCGCCACCAACCGACTATCGGCACGTCCGGTTGGAGCGGCACGCCAGGGGCATGGGTCCCGGTTGGTAAGGGGCATCGTCCGTTGGAGCCACCAACCGACTAAAGGTTTGGCCACAGCCACGTGGCGGTGACGCACCTTAGTCCCGCTGTCGGCTCCAACCGACTAAAGACCCCGCCTCTATAAATGTAACGCCCCTCCTCCTCCCGCCCACTGCTTTTTCGAATGGTGTAAGTGTGAGGGTGTGCTAGTTTTTCTCATGCATGCATGGAAGGTGTTTGTTGAAATGTTTGAGTGAAAATCCTTTGAATTTCTCATAGAACAAAAATATAGAAGGTGTCCGAGACGCGCTTGAGCTTATTTCCTCGATCGAGGTTAGCAATCTTATCTTTTCTAGGTCATTGATACAATTCATGTGTCGGTGTGAATTGGTTATTTCACTATTTATGATGTCCTGTTTTTGATAAACTTACTTATATGATGCATGAACGTCGGGAATGGATGTACGGTGACCGGGTAGCCGGTATATCAAAGGCGTGGATAAATTTATCGATGTGGCTACGACAAACAAAGAGAATGGATTTATACGTTGTCCATGTGTTCAATGTCGAACAACAAGGAGTACTCTTCCTCGAAAATCATTCGCGCCACCGATTATGAAAGGTTTCATGCCCAACTATAATTGCTGGACCAAGCACGGGAAAGAGGGGTTATGATGGAAGATGGTGAAGAAGAAGATGATGATAACAACTATCATCATATGTTTCTTGAATAGTGATACCGCAATGGAAGACAATGGAGAGGAAAAAGGTGAAGAACGGGCATCGATGAGCCGGTGATGAACTTGGTAGGGTCATTTCGATGCAAAGCGAGACCGTGAAATGTAAAATGAGAAGTTGAAGTTAGAGGGCATGTTAGAAGATCACAAGAAATTTTTGTACCCAAATTGTGAAGATGGCAGCACAAAGCTCGGTACGACACTGAAATTGTTGCGATGGAAGGCAGAGTGTGGTCTAACTGACTCCTCATTTGAAAAGATGCTGAAAATAATGAAGCCGAAGTTTCCAAAACATAACGAACTTCCCGATAGTACCTACGAAGCAAAGAAGACTCTCTGTCCTCTGGGATTAGATGTGCAAAAGATACATGCATGCATTAATGACTGCATCCTCTACCGCGGTAAGGAGTATGAGAATTTAGATAAATGCCGGTATGCAACGTTGCGGTATAAGATCGATTTAGATGACCCTGGTGATGTTGAGGGAGAGCCCCTCCGGAAGAGGGTTCCTGCTAAGGTTATGTGGTATGCTCCTATAATACCAAGGTTGAAACGCATGTTCAGAAACAAAGAGCATGCCAGGTTGTTGCGATGGCACAAAGAAGACCGTAAGAAAGACGGGGAGTTGAGACACCTGGCGATGGGTCACAGTGGAGAAAAATCGAGAGAGACTTCCCAGACTTTGCGGTGACGCAAGGAACTTATGGTTTGGTCTAAGTGCGGATGGCATGAATCCTTTTGGGAGGAGCTGCCACAAAGACTGGCCCGTGACTCTATGTATCTACAACCTGCCTCCTTGGTTGTGCATGAAGCGTAAGTTCATTATGATGCCAAGGCTCATCCAAGGCCCGGCAACCGGCAACGACATTGATGTGTACCTTAGGCCATTAGTTGAAGAACTCTTACAGCTTGTGGGGCAAACCAGGTGTAATGCGTGGGATGAGAACAAACATGAGCCATTTAATCTACGAGGGTTGTTATTCATAACCATCAATGATTGGCCTGCTCTTAGTAACCTTTCGTGATGCATAAACAAAGGATATAAGGCATGTACCCACTGTTTAGATAAGACCGAAGGTACATATTTGCATAAATGCAAGAAGGTTGTGTACCTAGCGAATCGACGATTTCTTCCACCAATCATCCCGTAAGAAAGAAAGGCAAGCATTTCAAAGGTGAGGCGATCACCGAAGAAGCCCGAACTCCTGCCGGTGATGATGTATTTGGTATGGTCAAGGACATAGAAGTAATCTTTGAAAGGGTCCCGCGGTCAATCAGTTCGAACGACGCTACAGGACACGCACCCATGTGGAAGAAGAAATCTATATTTTGGGAGCTGCCATATTGGAAAGTCCTGCGTGTCCGCTCTTCAATCGACGTGATGCACGTGACGAAGAATCTGCGTGAACCTGCTAGGATTCCTAGGCGTGTATGGGAAGACAAAGATACACCGCACGGAGGACCAACAAATTATGAAAGACCCAAAGAACATGCATACAGATAACAAGACGGATAAAGGGCGTCACTTAAGTCGTGCTAACTATGCTCTTACCAAAGCGAGAAGGAAATCTTTTTGAAGTCCTTTACAAGATCAAGGTGCCACGGTCTTCTCATCTAATATAAAGGGATAATAAATATGGCGAGAAAAAGTTCCAAAACCTGAAGTCTCATGATCACACGTGATTATGACGCAGCTTGCTTCCGATTGCATTGAGGGGCTTCTACCAAAATGTTCGAGTACCCATTGTGAAGCTGTGCATTCCTCAATGCAATATCTCGAAGGTAATCAATCCGGATATTCGCCAAGGTTACGAAGGATGTGGTACAATGTCTTGTTAGTTTTGAATTGGTGTTCCCACCATCCTTCTTCAATATTATGACGCATCTCCTGGTTCATCTAGTGGAAGAGATTGCCATTCTCGGTCCGTATTTCGCACAATATGTTCCCTTTGAGAGGTTCATGGGAGTCTTAAAGAAATATGTTCATAACCGTGCTAGACCAAGGAAGCATCTCCAAGGATATGGAACAGAGGAGGTCATTGAGTTTTGTGTTGACTTTATTCTGACCTTAAGCCGATTGGTGTTTCGACTCGCGCATGAGGGAAGACTATGGAAAAGGCACTGGGAAAGAAAGCAATGATATGTAGGGACGGGATTCTTTCACTAAAGCACACTACAGCTTCTACATAATTCCACCTTGGCAGCTCCAGATATGGAGGAACACAAGAATATTGTACGCTCAAAACCCGGGAAGCCTGAATCATGGATTACGATGAACACATGAAGTCTGCTTGGTTGGATGCGACACATCTCTTGAATGACACCACGTTGGAGATCAGCTATACTTGTTGGTCAATCACCATCTTCTCAGATTGAATTTCCAAGGGTACGAAATAAATGGGAATACATTCTACACGATCGCCCAAGATAAAAGAGCACCAACCAAAATAGTGGTGTCCGCTTTGATGCAATAGACGAATGGACAAAAGGACACATATTATGGTTACATAGAGGAGATATGGGAACTAGACTATGGAGTCTCTTTTAAGGTCCCTTTGTTTCATTGCAAATGGGTCAACCTGAATGGGAAGGGTAAAGATAGACCAGTTGCGGAATGACAACAATGGATCTCAACAATCTTGGTTATAGAGATGAACCATTCGTCTAGCCAATGATGTGTCTCAGTTTCTATGTGAAGGACATGTCCTCCGCATCAAAAAAGAAAAAATATGCATACGAATACATCATATGATGATCCAAAGCGTCACATAGTTCTTTCAGGGAAAAGAAACATCGTGGGAATCGAGGGCAAGATGTATATGTCAAGATTATAATAAGTTTGATGAAATTCCGCCTTCACAGTGAAATCACCCAAGCATTCCGTTAAGTAAAGAAGATGCTCCATGGTTACGCCCAAGCGGTCATAAGGAATGACATATGCCAAGAAGTTCATGCTCATATTATGTAACTCTAGTTCATGTCTTTCATGTTTGTGGCTTGACCAAGGATATCTTTCGCGGTTTGTGGCCTTTAGTCCCGGTTTTGTAGTCTCGCTTTTAATATTAATAAATGTCTTGAGTGTTAGTCCCATTTTGTGGCTGGACCGAGTGCCTCTATGACCGTTTTCGGAGATGCCGAGGACTGGGCTCGTCGCATCTCCTCGAAACTGGCCGCAGTGGTGTCCCGCCTCGAAAACCATCTTGCAGCTTGTAACTTCACTAACTAGATCAATACGCCTCGAGCTAACTAATTTCACATATTAGAGTGCCTCTATGAGCTTTCTCGGAGATGCCGGAGGACTGGGCTCGTCGGATCTCCTCAAACCGCCAGTGGTGTCCCCGCTCGAAACCATCTTGCAGCTTGTAACTTCACTAACTAGATCACGCCGGAGCTAACTAATTTCACATATTAGGGAGTGCCTCTATGACCAGTTTCTCGGAGATGCCGAGGACTGGCTCGCGGCATCTCCTCGAATCGCCCGCAGTGGTGTCCTCGCTCGAAAACCATCTTGGAGATGCCTCAAATTGGCTGGAGGACTGGACTCACAAGGATGCATATTTATAGTACAGCTCGGCATAATGTCGACACTCACGACATAATGTCGACACTCACCCCTATTATTAGTGCGACTCATCTTTAGTCGGTTGGTGTCCAACCGACTAAAGGTTCATCTTTAGTCTTGGTGACACCATCCGACAAGGTACAAACGCGCGACATAATGTCGACACTCACCCCTATTATTAGTGTTGTCTGCCCACTGCCGCAATCCCTTTAGTCCCGGTTTGTGACTACATCCGGACTAAATGTGTGCCAACAATGATCATGTGTGTGTGGACATTGGTATGTAGAACAATGTTGCAGGAGGAAGTTTTCCTTTTGTCGCACGGAAAATCCTTTTCCATTTTCCGAGCGCAAAAACGGGTCGCTTGTGAAGTAACCACCAAAATGCCGTTTCGAATGCTACCGTCTATTTTCCTAAAATACTAGACCACCTTACATGGACTATATCCCAACCGTACAAATCGGGACTAAATATGAACCCTCTCTTTATATAGGCATTTCCTCTATTTATTAGGTAACACTTAAGACATTTATTAATATTAAAACCGACAAATCGGGACTAGCTAACACTCGGACTAAAGCGCCCCTTTAGTCATAATCATGCCTAGTCCTATAGTACGCAGTGTGGTCTTCATCGCCGTCATCATCATCGCCATCACACCGCCACTCGGGATCCTCAGCCCATCCATGGCATATACCAGGCCATTCCAGCCTTGGATTCACGGCGGTGGGAGAGGGTCTCTGAAGACGCGATGCCATCACGATGTGGGGCCTGTGGCGGGTGGACTCGTGGCACCGTGGCGAGGATGGTCTCCCCGGCGATGTAGCGCATCACTGATGATAGTACGTTCTCCCACCACGACGACGGCCGACTTCGTTGTTGTTCACCGGCGGGCCATCACCTCGTGACTGGCGAGCCTTTCCCGCCTATTAGCGAAGAAGGCATTCGGTGTCATAGTTGTCGGGATCCCACTGGGATCCATCCGCCTCGGCGTGAGCTCGTGGTAGAAGTGGTTTGTGATGGCGCTGGCGTGCGGAACCTTGAGGGACAGAGGGACAGAACCCTCCAACACAAAGATCCAAATGCCGGCCGGTACCCGGTGGACAAGGGTAGTTGAGGCGCATACGCCTCGGTCTCCTCGAGGGTCGAATGGCCCGAGGGCGTTGTCCATTGTTCTAAGAGAGGAAGGTGTGGATGTGGATAGCCATGACACGATCACCCTAAATATAGAGGGAAAGGCGGAAAACTTGGCATGAAGCTTTGGGAAATGGCGAATATCTTTAGTCCGTTAGTGACTACATCCGGACTAAAAGCTCTAGTAGAAAGGAAAGGCGGAAAACTTGGCGGAAGAGGGGAAATGGCGGAAAATATTTTTAGTCCCGGTTTGTGACTACATCCGGACTAAATGTGCTTGAACAATGATCATGTTTCAAAAAACCTTCACAAAATGACCTATCATGTTCGAGGTTTCATGGCTTTCGGTCCAAATGACCGATGTTATGTGCTGAATCACGGCATAGTTTGTGATGTTGTGCCCATATTATGCATGTGTGTGGACATTGGTATGGAGAACAATGTTGCAGAGGAAGTTTTCTTTTGTCGCACGGAAAAGCCTTTTCCATTTTCCGAGCGCAAAAACGGGTCGCTTTGTGAAGTAACCACCAAAATGCCGTTCGAATGCTACCGCCCTATTTTCCTAAAATACTAGACCACCTTACATGGACTATATCCCAACCGTACATCTCAAACCTTTTCGTCCATCCTCGTAAAAGGATAAATGTCCGCCGAATCAGGAAGTGGGTCCGGTTTGTACTACAGTACATGATCTATCGCCTGTGATTTTTTGAAAAATCGTTTTAGACTCGCAATATGTGGTTTCTTCAGAGATCCAATGCAAGTTCTAACGATGCCCGCCCCCTATCTTCATGCACACCGTTCGACCATAGTTAGAAATTCAAATAATTCAAAACGGCATAATAAATTCAAAAAAATCGAACAATGAAAATCCTTCGTGGTGTCATATTATGTTACATAGTTGAAAGGAAAAATACCAGACTTGGTATATTGATCATGTTTCAAAAAACCTTCACAAAATGACCTATCATGTTCGAGGTTTCATGGCTTTCGGTCCAAATGACCGATGTTATGTGTGAATCACGGCATAGTTTGTGATGTTGTGCCCATATTATGCATGTGTGTGGACATTGGTATGGAGAACAATGTTGCAGAGGAAGTTTTCCTTTTTGTCGCATCGGAAAAGCCCTTTTCCATTTTCCGAGCGCAAAACGTCGTTTGTGAAGTAACCACCAAAATGCCGCTTCGAATGCTACCGTCTATTTTCCTAAAATACTAGACCACCTTACATGGACTATATCCCAACCGTACATCTCAAACCTTTTCGTCCATCCCCGTAAAAGGATAAATGTTCACGAATCGAGGAAGTGGGTCCGGTTTGTACTACAGTACATGATCTATCGCCTGTGATTTTTGAAAAATCGTTTTAGACTCGCAATATGTGGTTTCTTCAGAGATCCAATGCAAGTTCTAACGATGCACGCCCCTATCTTCATGCACACCGTTCGACCATAGTTAGAAATTCAAATAATTCAAAACGGGCATAATAAATTCAAAAAAATCCGAACAATGAAAATCCTTGGCGTGGTGTCATATTATGTTACATAGTTGAAAGGAAAAATACGACTTGGTATATTGATCATGTTTCAAAAACCTTCACAAAATGACCTATCATGTTCGAGGTTTCATGGCTTTCATCCAAATGACCGATGTTATGTGAATCACGGCATAGTTTGTGATGTTGTGCCCATATTATGCATGTGTGTGGACATTGGTATGGAGAACAATGTTGCAGAGGAAGTTTTCCTTTTGTCGCATCGGAAAAGCCCTTTTCCATTTTCCGAGCGCAAAAACGGGTCGCTTGTGAAGTAACCACCAAAATGCCGCCGTTTGAATGCTACCGCCCTATTTTCCTAAAATACTAGACCACCTTACATGGACTATATCCCAACCGTACATCTCAAACCTTTTCGCCCATCCGGTAAAAGGATAAATGTTCCGCCGAATCGCAGGAAGTGGGTCCGGTTTGTACTGTACATGATCTATCGCCCGTGATTTTTGAAAAATCGCTTTAGACTCGCAATATGTGGTTTCTTCAGAGATCCAATGCAAGTTCTAACGATGCCCGCCCCTATCTTCATGCACACCGGTTCGACCATAGTTAGAAATTCAAATAATTCAAAACGGGCATAATAAATTCAAAAAAATCCGAACAATGAAAATCCTTCGTGGTGTCATATTATGTTACATAGTTGAAAGGAAAAATACCAGACTTGGTATATTGATCATGTTTCAAAAACCTTCACAAAATGACCTATCATGTTCGAGGTTTCATGGCTTTCATCCAAATGACCGATGTTATGTGCTGAATCACGGCATAGTTTGTGATGTTGTGCCCATATTATGCATGTGTGTGGACATTGGTATGGAGAACAATGTTGCAGAGGAAGTTTTCCTTTTGTCGCATCAAAAGCCCTTTTCCATTTTCCGAGCGCAAAAAACGGGTCGCTTTTGTGAAGTAACCACCAAAATGCCGCTTCGTAATGCTACCGCCCCTATTTTCCTAAAATACTAGACCACCTTACATGGACTATATCCCAACCGGTACATCTCAAACCTTTTCGTCCATCCCCGTAAAAGGACAAATGTCCGAATCGGCAGGAAGTGGGTCCGTTTGTACTACAGTACATGATCTATCGCCGTGATTTTTTGAAAAATCGCTTTAGACTCGCAATATGTGGTTTCTTCAGAGATCCAATGCAAGTTCTAACGATGCCCGCCCCTATCTTCATGCACACCGGTTCGACCATAGTTAGAAATTCAAATAATTCAAAACGGCCATAATAAATTCAAAAAAATCCGAATAATGAAAATCCTTCGCGTGGTGTCATATTATGTTACATAGTTGAAAGGAAAAATACCAGACTTGGTATATTGATCATGTTTCAAAAACCTTCACAAAATGACCTATCATGTTCGAGGTTTCATGGCTTTCGTCCAAATGACCGATGTTATGTGTGAATCACGGCATAGTTTGTGATGTTGTGCCCATATTATGCATGTGTGTGGACATTGGTATGGAGAACAATGTTGCAGAGGAAGTTTTCCTTTTGTCGCACGAAAAAGCCCTTTTCCATTTTCCGAGCGCAAAAACGGGTCGCTTTGTGAAGTAACCACCAAAATGCCGCTTCGTAATGCTACCGTCCTATTTTCCTAAAATACTAGACCACCTTACATGGACTATATCCCAACCGTACATCTCAAACCTTTTCGTCCATCCCGTAAAAGGACAAATGTCTCAGAATCGGGAAGTGGGTCCGTTTGTACTATGTACATGATCTATCGCCTGTGATTTTTGAAAAATCGCTTTTAGACTCGCAATATGTGGTTTCTTCAGAGATCCAATGCAAGTTCTAACGATGCCCGCCCCTATCTTCATGCACACCGGTTCGACCATAGTTAGAAATTCAAATAATTCAAAACGGGCATAATAAATTCAAAAAAATCCGAACAATGAAAATCCTTCAGTGGTGTCATATTATGTTACATAGTTGAAAGGAAAATACCAGACTTGGTATATTGATCATGTTTCAAAAACCTTCACAAAATGACCTATCATGTTCGAGGTTTCATGGCTTTATCCAAATGACCGATGTTATGTGTCAATCACGGCATAGTTTGTGATGTTGTGCCCATATTATGCATGTGTGTGGACATTGGTATGGAGAACAATGTTGCAGAGGAAGTTTTCCTTTTGTCGCACGGAAAAGCCCTTTTCCATTTTCCGAGCGCAAAAACGGGTCGCTTTGTGAAGTAACCACCAAAATGCCGCTTCGTAATGCTACCGCCCTATTTTCCTAAAATACTAGACCACCTTACATGGACTATATCCCAACCGTACATCTCAAACCTTTTCGTCCATCCTCGTAAAAGGACAAATGTCTGAATTGGTAGGAAGTGGGTCCGGTTTGTACTACGGTACATGATCTACCGCCTGATTTTTGAAAAATCATTTTAGACTCGCAATATGTGGTTTCTTCAGAGATCCAATGCAAGTTCTAACAATATGAAAGGAAAAATACCACTTGGTATATTGATCATGTTTCAAAGGAAAAATCCAACAATGGCCCCTATCACTTATGTTTATAGTTTTTCTAAATTCCAAATTGATATTAAAAAATATAAGTTAATTCATTTTTAATTGTAAATGGTTCATATTTTAAATGGTTACATTAATTATTTTTTAAAATGTAAAATGTTTTGAATTATTTATTTAAATCCAAACACTTTTTATGTTTAAATTTTTCTAAATTCCAACTTAATATTCAAAAATATAAGTTAATTAACTTTAAAAGGTTACATTAATTATTTTTAGAAATAGAAAATGGTTTTGGATTATTTATTCAAATCCATACACTTCTTATGTTTAAAGTTTTTCTAAATTCCAAATTAATATTAAGAAATATAAGTTAATTCATTTGAAAAGGTTACATTAATTATTTTCTAGAAATAGAAAATGGTTTTGAATTATTTATTCAAATCCATACACTTCTTATGTTTAAAGTTTTTCTAAATTCCAAATTGATATTAAAAAAATATAAGTTAATTCATTTTTAATTGTAAATGGTTCATATTTTAAATGGTTACATTAATTGTTTTTTAAAACAGAAAATGGTTTTGAATTATTTATTCAAATCCAAACACTTTTTATGTTTAAAGTTTTTCTAAATTCCAAATTGATATTTAAAAAATAAAAGTTAATTCATTTTTAATTGTAAATGGTTCATATTTTAAATGGTTACATTAATTATTTTTTAAAACAGAAAATGGTTTTGAATTATTTATTCAAATCCAAACACTTTTATGTTTAAAGTTTTCTAAATTCCAAATTGATATTAAAAATAAAAGTTAATTCATTTTTAATTGTAAATGGTTCATATTTTAAATGGTTACATTAATTATTTTTAAAATGAAAATGGTTTTGAATTATTTATTCAAATCCAAACACTTTTTATGTTTAAAGTTTTTCTAAATTCCAAATTAGTTATCATTTAAAAACAATACAAATTTAAACCCCAAAATAAAAAATAAGGCGGAACAGAGAAACTGAATTTTTTGAAAACAGAATATGTCCCGTTGGAGCCACCAACCGACTAAATCCTTCGCGCCTCCCAGCTGCTGAAAATTGAAAAAAAAAGGAGATACGTCCCGTTGGTGGCTCCAACCGACGATGATTTTAGTCCCGGTTGAGTCACCAACCGACTAAAGGTCCTTCCTTCATATACGCGTTTCTTCTTCTTCTTCTTCTCCTTCCATTCTCTGCAACCACACCCGCGCCATCAGCAGGGGACGCTCGCCCATCGCCGTTGCCGTGAGCGCCGCCGCTTCCACCTACGCAATCTTGGCCGCTGCCCACGCCTCCTCCTCTCTCTCCAGCGCCACCTCTCCCTCTCTCCGGCAAGACGCTTGCCTGCTCAGAATCGGACGGCGCACTCTCCACCTCCTCATCGCCTCTCAGCGCCGACGCCCATGAGCACCTACCGCCTCCACTGCGCCAGTCCCGCTGGCCCACCGCCTCTGCATGGCCAGTCTCATTGGCCCACCGCCTCAGCCAAGCGCTCAAGGCTGCCGCTGCCTCCGCCTGAAGCCTGCCCGCTTCGCTCGCCGCTCAAGGCTGCACCGCTGTCCTCGCCTCCCAGAATCCTCGCCCCGCTGGCGTTCGCCCGCCGCTCTCGCTTTTTCCCTCATCAGACCGCCATGAAGTCGCCGCTGCCGCCACCGACGCCTCGGCCGCCATCCTGCCGTCAAGACGCTGCCACCGCGTCGCTGAAGTCGCTATGCCGCCGCCACTCGCCCCGACGCCGCTCACCTTCCGCCGAGACCGCCACCGCCGCCGACTCGGCTGCCTCGTGAGCCTCGCCATAGTTACCATGTTTTATTCGGGTCGAGGAACGGAACGAGGGACGAAACGTGGATGAAAAGAACAGGATCGAAGGAGTATACATCTCCGTAATGATCGGTACGTTAGAGGGGACGCGATCCGTATGATCCGGGACGATGACTCGAACGACATGCGGGTCGAGCAATCGTAGTAGGGGAACAAATTTAATCCAATATTACTCCTATCGCCTTTGTAGGCCCGTAACAAAGACTAATCAGCCAAACTCATTGACTCGACCCTTTTGAGGCTTTGACGCTTGCCCAGATAAAACTCCCGTGAATCAACCTTCTTGTTCCTTAGTTTCCGGGTGCGTTCCGCAACCGAATCGCTGTCGTCGAGCCTCGCTCCACTCCGATTCCGGACGACGAATCGCCGAGGGACGGCCGCTGCCTCGCTTCCGGCTACTATGGCCTCGCCGATCAACATCCAATGGTCCAGATGGACCATTGACTAGTAGTCACTAGGCGCCGACGTCACCACGAGTCAAACGGTTAAGTTTGACTATTTAATTTAATTCGATTTGTTTTGGCAGATTTTAGATGGAACTTGTAAAATTCATAGAAAATAATCTACTGGTCCAAAAATTGCAAATAAAATATGTATGGAATCAGTGTCTCACGTAGAATATTGTTGTACAGTTGTTTTATGCTTTTGAAGCAATGTTTTGTCTTGGTTAATTAAATGAGTTAATGTTATTTTTAGAGTATTAAATCCATAGAAAAAGTTCTACAACTCCAAAAATTGCAAATAAGATGTCCCTGAAATCAGTGGAACAAGAGGAATCTTACAGTGAATTAAAAGGGTAGACTTGGCTAGCTCTATAGTTTTTTAGTTAGATTTAGGTTTGATTATTTTAGGTGTATTAGTTGTTAGATGATTTAGTTGTTAGATGATTTAGTTGTATTTAGTTTGATGAATTTTAGGTGTATGTGTAGAATATGATTTAGGTGTATATGATGTAGATGATTAGAAGAACATAGTAACCCCTCACAGGTGATTCCGGAGTTTCCCCGAGTTAGGGTTTGCGCCCCTCGGAACCCCGTTTAATTTGCATCGATGCTTTAGGGTTTCCCTTTCTTTTCGGTGTTTCGATTATTAGGTTTATTATTAGTTAGGTATTATTAGGTTTATTAATTAGTTTGGTATTATTGGTCTTCGGCCCCACTGGTCAGTCAATGTGGGTAGCCCCAGACCTGATTCACATTGCCAGTCACTGTGGTTAGATAAGGAATCATTAATACCCCTTAGGTGCATGTGGGTTCCTCTCATATGCATCGGAGGTTTCTCCGAACTAGGTTACACCCCTAGGATCTCCGGAATATTGATAAGCGTTGATTTTATCTAGAGTTACCTATCTACTACACGGTTTCCGTTGTGTAGCTAGGTTTAGGGTTTCTCTTCATTTTTATTATTGTGTATGTATATATCGTGGTTTCTCCTTAACTTTCTCCTTTAGCCGCTTTGACTTATTCGTTTTCCACCTATGCGTAAAATATGGATCCACACGCCGAGACGAAGAAAAGGAAGAGTTGATCCAAGGTGTGATCCGTGGGGAAGATAATTTAGACGATCAACGTTTCAACAACTCCGTGAGGGTGATCCTCTTTACCGGAGTAGACAACTTGTTTGAGGTTGAAGGTGTTGCCTTCCAGGGAGAAGGCGATGCCTTGTGTAACCGAGAAGACGACCGCCTCCCAGTGCATGTAATATAAATCAATTCATTAATTAATCATCTGCTATCTATATAGAAATAGTAACGATCTTTCTTCTTTTAGCCTCCGGATCAAGGAATCTACAAATGAGCGAGGCCCAACCAAAAGTTGGAAGACCATGAGAGGTTCAGATCGAAGATGTCGCCGCAGACGGCAGACCGCTCCGAAGTTGTCGCAACCAAATTTGTGGCACAATGCGGAGTAATCGTTAGGGACTTAATCCCGATCACCATTAGAAATTGGAATAGGCCTGCTAATGCGGATGAAGAGGGAACATGTTTATTTGTCCCTAACCACGCCCAAAGATTTATCGTGGAAGAGGCTCATGGTTAATTTCAAACTATCGAAGATAGAGCTGGATCCAAATGCGGAGGATCCAGCTGAGGACGCCTTACAACATGGGAGAGACATGGAGGCTAAGGTTAGGGAGTGGGCTTTGAAGAAGATGGCCCAAGAGTTTCACCAATCGGAAGAAAAGATTGCACCTTGACTATGTCGTGAAAGAGAAGACTCGATTTCAAGAAGACTCCGCCGAAGATAAAACCATTCGGCTGAGTTTGTGGAATACAAGACATCGAAAAAGCTAAGGAAATGTCCGAAAGAATAAGTTGAATGTCGCTAACAAGAAGTATCACCATACTATGGGGCAAGGTGGCTCTGGCTGGCATTCCTAAGTGGGAGAAACTTGAGGAATCGTGATAAAAATATCACCCCGCAGATGTATTTATTGGGTAGAACGTGCAAGGAATTGGTTTTACGGGCATGGGGCACGTTGGACTCGGAAGGAGGTGTATATATACCATACGACATAAAGAAGACCCTTGCCAATCGAGAGGATGAGAAAAGCAAGAAAGGGTTAAAGATGGGGACTTCATTCCCGATAGAGAGAATGATGAGCTCACACTCGCCTTGGAAATAAGGAACATGATGGACGAACACGAGGCACAATAGGCTCCCAATCATGGAGGACTGGGTTTCAAGAGAGGAAGAAATATCCCGATAGAAGCCGCCGAGGAGTAAGGACAGTATGCGCTGAAGCGAAGTCGAAGAGCGAATGCGCTTAATTGAAGAACGATTAAAGCAACAACAAGATGAAATTAACTCACTTAAAGAGCAGTACTACCGTGCCCCATCTCGAAGACACCGCATTCGATGCTACCGCCTATCGAATAATCGAAAAGCAGGTGGCTTCCACCGAGGTCCCGGTGATGACAATGGTGATGCCGATGATGCACCGACGATGGCTCCTGCTACCCAAAGGATGATATCACGTAGATGACACACTGCGATCTACATGTCAAAGTTGTGAACATATCAATGAAGGTGGCGTCGGCTATGCCTTACCAATTGGACCCACACCAACTTACCACGTCCGTCCGTTCGAGGGCTACGCTGTTGTCGGCGTGGATGAAATCATGCCCACCTTTGAGGTTTTGGATC
The DNA here is from genome assembly GCA_030063025.1 of Avena longiglumis. Lineage (NCBI taxonomy): Eukaryota > Viridiplantae > Streptophyta > Magnoliopsida > Poales > Poaceae > Avena > Avena longiglumis. The sequence continues at coordinate 29,797,480 of CP125974.1, forward strand.
TTCATTACCCTGCTGGTGAAGGGATGATCGCCGGGTGACGAAAAACGCCACCATTCTATGGCCGAAGGATTGTATCGTGCTTCAAATCACACGCCAAGGCCATCTTCGCCGCCTCACCCGCTCCGCCGAGGTCGCCGCCAGCGGCAGCCGCCTTCGCCGCCTCACCCGCCGCCTCACCCGTCTCCGGCAGCCATCGCCGCTGGAGCCATCGCGGCGCCAGATAAAAGCGAAGCGCATCGCCATCGTAAGGCCGTAAGCGATCGCCAAACGTAAACAAGAGCCTCTTCCAAAAGTACCAACGGTTCCTCCCAAGAGAGCTTATGATCAGATCAAGAGGAGACCGGCTCGGTTGATGCGAAACGACAATGCCGCTAAGCCGAGGCGGCCGAAAGAGCCGAGTTCCCCAAAGACCAAAGAAGAAAAAGCCAAAGTGTTGAAAATGCTAAAGACTCTTCATCAACCCGAGCCAAAGCTGTCATCGACTATGAGCGTTCTATTCTCAAGTCACATGCGCACAAAAAGCCTCAAGAGCGATCGATGCAAGCGGAAATCTGTTGCCCAGCTCGGAGAACAAGCAAACAGACTTGCGCCTCTCAAGGTGATTTCTCAAACCAATGTGGGGTCGAGCAAATATGGGAATAAGAGCAGATGATCCAGAGGTAGTTGCACGGAGAAGCCGCTGCTCAAGGTATGAGTATTGCCCAAGATTTATCCCGCTTAGAGTTCTTCCCGTGAGTGAAGTAGCATACAAATACCAAGACGGCAAACCTCTCGTCAAACCCGAGGAGGTAAATAATCTTTCAACAAAATGCGAAGATTGCATAATCGGTACATGCACGCCACAAGTGCCGGGCTAATCGGATAGTGCCGAGGGTTACAAAAAGCATCATGGGAAAGAAAGTGATGACATGATATCCATTGAATTTGTTGAGCTATTTCAATTATTCAATCAAGACGCCTTGGACAAATCGCTCATCGCGCCTATTGTCCTGTAAGTACTAATTCTGTAATTAACTTAGTCTCCAGCTATCTCACTTTGTTTATTGCATGTATATAATCATACTGTAATATGCGTAATGAAGATTCTCGAATGCAGAGGACAAATCTATGATATTGGCTTCATTGACCCATATTGGGTTCATGAAGCTAATCTCAAAATAAGCCCCCATGATACGGAGGATAATATAGTACACGCGTTAAGGTTTCAAGAAACCAGAAGGGAAATACTTTTTCCTTACAACTTCGAGTGAGTGTTATTGTCTTGTATACACTTTCTATTTCGCTTACTCGATGTTAAGTATATAATTGATTAGTTATGCATTCGCAGCTTCCACTATATTCGTTAATCATTCAACTTGACAAAGGGCGGTACTAGTCATGGACTCAAACATAAACCCCTTGAGACGTGGAAGGACATGCAGATACTTCTCCAACGGTAATTCTAATCATTACTACACTATATCGGCAACGTTCGTGAATTTTATGATATCAAGTACTTAATAACTTCTTTTATTCTTTCTTCGTCAGCGCTTGGAAACGGTTCACCAAGAAGGCTAGGGTGTTTGGAAAGAGGAGCTTACATTTCAACCACTAGATGTAAGCACCACTAGCTATATCCGCATCTCTTTGATTCTAGTTTTGATACAGTTATTATCATGCTTGATTATTATTTTGATTGAACTATGTTCTTGTGAAGTGCCCACACAGGGACCAGTAACAATCTGTGGATACTATGTTTGCAGTTCATCCGGCAGACGTGCGATGAGAAGGGCAGAAATTTAGAGCAACTCCACGTATGTAAACAATTTCTATAGTTTTATTTTCAAACAAATTGTGTTTAGTTTCATTCATATAGACTGACTCCTTTTTAAATCAGATCGAACGCTCACGGACGGTCTTACGCCAAAGGATCGCACGAGCAATTCAGAGGAATTGGCGGGATTCTTGGATGCGTAAGTCCTAGACCGAAGGGGAGTACTATTCTGCTGTATAGACAATAGGGATTGTAAAAATAGCAACTCGATCCGTGTATAGACAAGGGAATACTTTTGTATGTAGTGCATGAACTCGATCCGTCTATTGAATGTAATATTGTCATGATGATCTTGTGTAATATAAGGTTCCTTCATTGATAAGTGCAAAACACTAAATAAACAATAAAACAACCTAAATGAATTCTTCGCCGCTGCACAAAAAGTGGCGAAAATGTTGCCGCTGCAACCAAATGTGCAAAATGAATTCTTCGCCGCAGAGAAATGAGCTAAATCTCGCGGCAGCAGAGTTATTAGTCCCGGTTACGAACCGACTAATGCTCCACCCTCGCGCTTTGCTGCCACGCGTGCACCCATTTGTCCCGGTTGGTGGGGCAACCGGGACTAATGGTTAGAGCTTTAGTCCCGATTGCCCCGTCCCGGTTGGGCAACCGGGACTAATGGCTCTTACCAACCGGGACGCATGGGCCGTTCTGCACTAGTGACTTGTTTGCATCAACAACACGGATGAATTCATGCACGCCATTAATGAACTCGCCAGAGCATCGGTCAGTACTGTACATCCATTCCCGGACCATCTGCATTATAGTAAAAGTATATGAAAAACCATTACACAACATGATAAAATTATTACAAGTTATAATGAGAGCTTCTAGAGTATTAATTTTGAATTTTGAAAAATTTACATGCACCAATTTGTGAATTGGAGAAAACAATTAACATGATAAATGTGGAGTTTTTTATTATTGTTCTACCAGTGAAAACCTCATTCCATTCTAAGCACTGAAACTCTTAAATTATACATTTCAATTTTCAGTAACTATGTGCCTAAATCGTTACACATATCAAAATCCTTCTACTTCTAGAGCATGCATGTATTGATCCATATCTCTATACTTCTAGAGCATTATAGAGCTAAAGTAGCAATAAGAGATGAAAGAATGAAGTCCAACCTTTTAAAACTTTGGATTTAGGGGTTGCAAACTAAATCTTGACAAAAAATGGCATGAACTCGGCTTGCTTCTTTGAGTAAAATGGCCACCATATGGCTAGGGCACGTGGACACGAAGTTGTATATATACTGAAGGAAAACTAGTCCTGGGCCATGATACGACCCGAGACTAATAGTCTCCAAAAAGAGCAGTTGACCCGCTGCAGGTTATTAGTCCCGGACCGTATTACGGATCGGGACTAGAGGTCTGGTCCGGCCCGGGACTAGTGGCTACGGCGATTTCTAGCCATTGGAGGCGTCACGGCCCGGGACTAGTGCTAGCACTAGTCGTGGTTCGTGAAAGGCCGGGACCGCTGACTTTGTGCAGATCGAACCGAAGACCTTTTTCCAGTAGTGGTACTTTAATTCTGTTTTCTTTATTTTTTTTACATCCTGAATGGTTTTTCCTTATTTTGTTTAAACACCATGGTAAATGCATCGTAAATTGCAAATTAAACCACCGTGTTCTAATTATTTTTATAGAGATGGGGGTATAACAAATCTATAAAGAACAAATAGGAAATCCACTTTGGCCATAAATTTATGGAGAACAATGACCATCTACCATAAACTACAAAATGAACGATCAAGGATGCGTTCGCTCCGAAAGAGTAAAATCCTGATATTTTCTGGAAAGTGTATTTGGCTCTTAAGCGGTAGTGCTCCCTTCGTTTAATTTTTTTAAAAACATATGTTACAGGTTTAAAAAATATCTGGAAAAATTCCAAATATAATCAATGTTGTATACCACAAACATGCAAAACCATGACGTGAAATTCTTTGTATTTTGGCCTACACAAAAATAAAAAATCTGATAAAATTTAGGAAGTTGAAAACATACTTGCACATATCTACACGCTTGTCATTTTGGTACAGCTTAGAATACAAAGTATTTAAAATTGATATTTGTAGTTTCATGGATAAATCCTGAGATACACCCATATTTTTATTAATATTTTTTGGAACTCACAAATATTATTTTGAGTATTTATAAATAGAAAGAGCACTAGAGCTCGGGTGCCAAAATTCTCCATTCTTATGTGCGCTTAACAAATTTAAGTTGAATCAACCATTATAATTTTTTTGTTGAAATCAGTCAAGAGTTCGATATGAAAGAGATTGCCCCAAACAATAATATAGTTTCATGTTAAACGGTTTTATCTTGCGATTTCCAAATACTTTTTATTGGGTTAACCCGGTCCGCCGGACATATCTTAGAGCAACTCTAACGGAGACCGAAAACACGCGGCCCGAAAAAGCATCTACCGGCCGCACAAAACATGTGTTTTAGGCCCATTTTGCCTATTCACGGTTCCGTTTGTGGTGTTTGTTTCGCGGTAGGCAAACTGGAAATGCAAATCATAGCCATATTTCAACAATTTCATCACACAAAAGTTCTATGACAGCTACATAGATCAAATTAACGAATGTTTTAACGTCATATAACACAAGTAATCATCCAATAATGGAATTACAACAATAATTTGTTGAAATTAAATTACAACAATTGTTCAGATCAAATAATTAAACAAATAACCAATGGTTCTGAGTATAAATAAATAGTTAATTTGAAGCATTAGTTAATTTGAAACAAATAACTCAATGAATAAAGAGGAGGGGCTTCGTCGTCCGCGGTGCAGCCAATGATGCCGAATGAGGTATTTTTGAAGCTGGATATGTGTGGAGGAGTTTTCAATCTCCTGATATGTCTCAAGAGAAGTTTGAATGCGACCGGGGCCGCGCCAGTTGATTCGAAGCTTCCCCTTCACGAATCTTGGCAGAGAGGATGTTGTGGTTGCGGGACGGCCTAATCAAGCCGCTCAGGTCGATGGCGTGGCCAAAACGGCCGGCATCGATGCATCCATGGCGGCGGCCTTAGTAACCCACGCTGGCAAAGGGGAACTGGTCAAATTGCTAAACCTGAGCTCCCACCGGTGCGGAATCGAAGATGCGGGCGAAGGCGAGGTCGGTTGCGGTGGGGCGAGGTTACTACCGCCTGGAGATGGCTGCGGCGCGGCGGCGGAAGCAAAGGCGGCAGGGCGTGGGTGTGAAACTTCAGTGCGCCAAGTTCTATACACATCTACGGGGTACCCTCGGTTTGGACACGCAACTCAGGCATATAGGGGTGCAAGGGGCGATTTCTCGAGGGTCCGGAATTTTTTTTGGGCCGAAACCTGTTTACAGTGTTTATTCGAGACACTTTTTTTTTTGTCTCAAAACCATAAATTACGGTTATTTCTCAGTTTCGAGCGCGTTTTATCTGTCCGCTAGAGTTGCTCTTGCAGCCTCTCCAAAAGATGCAAGCAAGTGGCAAAATGTTTTCTCTTAATAGGAGAGGTAAAGTGCTATCATGGTTGATTAATTATGAGAATATGCTTTGATAATTTCTCCCGTGAAAACGAAATGTCAATTTTGCAAATCATTTCTGATTTGCAATACTTTCGTTTATTAGATCTCCAGAATATGCTGCAGCGCTGCCGCAGTGCCGCTCTCCCGTCCACACTCTGCAAGCAACTGTCAAACTAGTATTTCCTCCGTTTAGAAATAATTCACTTGGCTTTATTCAGATTTAATTCACTTGCCACAATATTAAAATATGTCTAGATACATATGAATCTAAAATAAAGATATTTATTTCTGAACGAAGTACTTATGCTAATCAAGGTGGGGCCAGTTCCGATACGATCCACAATATACAAGGTCACGTGATTGTGTAGATACAATCGTGCGAGTATGCGTGCAGTCGTGCATAAAACAACATGAGATGCAGGGTGCAGGTACAACGTGCCGCATCTGTGTATCGTTTTTTTCAAAAATTTCATCGATCTATTAATAATATTATAAAAAGTTCTATAAATAATAAAAAGTATAAATAAATAACTAAACCACCAAACGATAACTATTTTGAAACTAGCGCGAATCAAATAATAAGAGTTTTTTTAAACAATTGCGGGAGATAAGAGTCAAGGCCAAATGTATGGGCATTATTGAGCAGTGTATGTTCAATATTTGTTTTTACTAGAGTATTATTTCCTATCAAGAAAGCATATATAACTTAGCGTGGCCAATCATCAGATTTTCTTTCAACCGTTTGGTTAGACTACCAACATGGAAAATTTTACTTTGTTTTTAAATCTACTCCCTCCGTTTCAAAATATAAGATGTTTTAGGTTTGTGAAGAAAACAAATCTAAACTTTTTTTAGTGTGTAGATTCATCCCAAAGTTAAGCGAACCTACGTACTAAAATAAATCTGGATTTATTTCACAAATCTAAAACATCTTATATTTTAAAACGGAGGGAGTAAGATGTACTAGAGAATCTCCACTCTTCCCTCTATACGAGGTCCGTCGGGAGAATTTTTTTGCTCGTATGGGGGGCGTTGGCTAACTTTTTATTATGGGGGTGGGGGGAGTATGGACCCAGTCACCCCCATACAATATTTTTTTCATGGCATTTCACCAAACACCTTGGAAATGCTAGCTTGCTGGACGACACAGCGAGGCTGGCGAGACCGGACGGCGGGACGTGATCGGGCCGAGGAGGAGCGGTCGTGTGTGTCGGGGCAGGGTGCGTGCGGCCGACCAAGCGCAAGCTTTGCTGCAGGAGGCCGGGGCGTGATCCAGCGCGAGCGGTCGGCGGCCTCGCGTGCCTGCGTCCTCGCGAGCAGGACAGCCAGCAGGACAACAAGGCGACGACGCGAGTAGGACGATGCGGCGATGACAAGCAGTGTGGTGCGAGGACGACAAGATGCACATCCTCCATGACATGGCCGGGGATTGCCAGACAGGCTTCCTCTAGGAAGCCATCGACGCGATGGCATGGCCGGGCCGGCAAAATCCGAGACCTTGTGTGAAGGTCTAAAATGGGCCCTGTGACACTAGAAAATTTTTAATATTCAATAATTATAACAGTATATGTCCGAGTATCTTACATAAAAATTGGATATACTACCCAGCTCATTTGATTAGGGCACGTACACCGGGAGACGCTAGCGGGAACGCTAGGATTAGATTCCCAGCCAAAGTGACGGTTTGCTCTGGAATCCCAGGATGAGACGTAGCGTCGACGTGAAATCTTGCGTCGACCGCTTAAACTTTTTTTCTCTCTATACGCTGAGTGCGGAGCAAAGCGGGCACCATCAGCAAAACGGTTTATATCGTTCCTAATTAGCGTTCTGCATTACGAAGCCGAGTGCTTAGATATTTTCTTTTTCTGATCGTATTATTTTTTTCTGTCTAAGCGTCTATTTAAGCATCTAGCATTAAACATTCCCTTAGAGGAGGGGATATACGACCTAACAGTCCAGGTTCAAATCTTCACGGATGTGAAATTGGGTTTACGAATGATATAAACATATTTATTAGATATGGGAGTGGATGTGCGACTGATAAAATAATAGCAATTATATATATGAATAAATATATTTATTAAACTTCCGGTTGCATAACCTTTATTTGAGCAACATCATCCTTCAAAACGAAATCTAATAATATGGACAAAAGAATTAAACGAATTTGGGATTGAAATAGAACTGGGACATAAAGATCGCAGAAGAAGAGATGCAAGGATGAGAGATGAGGGACGCACGCACCTACGGATTGATGTACTGGATCCACAAAAATTAGTTTTCGTGATGATCAAACGCAAGAACGGAACTGCCGGGCTCTTTCTCTTGTGTGGATTCGGGGAGGACACGAGGGCTACAGTCATCGGGAGACGGGAGAATGGAGTGTTTAATTCCCAGCGCTCACGGGCCAGTCATCTAGTGCTGGGAGGTTGTCTTAGAGCAGTTGGTCCAAGCCGGCCTGATTAATTCCCAGCGGTCACGACCCTTGATCCAGGCGCGAAAATGCTAGACCTACGGATAAATCTTACTCGAAATCTGACCTACGGACTGACGTGCTGATCCGTGAGTGGTTCCAAGACCTGAAATTACGTCTTATTGCCGGCTTGCCTCGTCCGGCTGGGATGATCTAGCCGGATAGGCGCCTTGGCAATGCCTTTTCAACCGGCTGATTGGTCTGTCGGTTCGCGTTATGTCTGGTCTTCTTCTCTGGCTTGTCCTAGAACTTTGTATCTGACTGGTATCAATCGGCCTGCAGTTACATTGACTCTATTTTTTTATTCCGGTTAGCCTACACAGGGTGATACTCCCCTGTAAAGAATCTGGAAGCGACTCCTGCGCTTAGGAGTTGCGGATGGCGTGTCTGATTTCCCCACGGTGTGAACAAAGGCTATATCGATCTGGTTCATACACTGCAGCACGTTGGATTCAACGTACGTGTCAGATTAAAAAATCAAAGCGCAAAGTTTGTCCTATAGGTTACGGCCGTGCAGCACAATGAGCAAACAATGCCCGAGATCGAAGGGAAAACATTGGGACTCCTTACACCACAGCTCACAGGAGTAGGGTCTATATAATTACACAATTATACACATGCGTTAACTACACGAAGAGAGTACAGCAAGATATACAATATACTCCGCTAACTCAGTATTTTGTAATCTGGGATTTTATTATCGACCATCGGGGATCGGTCCGCTTGAAAAAGTTTTGAGCATGAAACATTGTACTAGCACCGATGATGATGCTGCCATTGACACGGTATTTTTGTAGGCCATAGTACTAGGCGGCATCGGCATGCATGCCAAGAAATAATCCGTCGAATACTCAATTCGTTCAGAAATATAAGACGTTTTAGCTTTATAAATCAAATATATGTGAACGTTTTTTAATATATATATATGTTTGTAGAGGTTTGAAGTAACCTATATATATATAAAGGCATCTAGATATAAGCTAAAATGTCCTATATTTTTGAACGGAGGAGTATGTCTTTGAATGGCTTACTCGGCACGGCGAACATGGACAGTTCTGCCGACGAGCTCGTCTCACCGTGCAGCTGATCGGGCGACTGCACGATGGGCGGCGAGACCACGACCGGCGGCTCGTTTATAAACTGCACCACGCGCTCCATGAGCCTCTTGCTGGTGGCGCGCTGTGGGCTGTAGAGGTGGAAGCCGTGGGCCTCGCCCTCCGACTCCACGACGGTCACGTTGTCGCCGACGGAGGGGCAGTGGTGGCGCACGCGTGTTGCCAGCCGGCACCCACGTTCCCGCAAGGTGTCCCTCTCGGCCACGGCCACCAGCACACGCCTGCATCTCAGCGACGCGATCTCCTCGTCGGGAGGATTGATCCGTGGGTCGTCGTTGCCAGCGTTGCCCGCGGTCACCAACGGCCATAGCCTGTCCACCACGTATGCCGGGAACACGAGGTCGTCCGAGTCTGTCTCGGAAGGCAGCCGGTCGGCGCCCCAGAAGAACGGCTGCACCATGACCAGCCCCTCCACGTTCTGCTCCAGGCACTGGCTGGCTCGCACCGCCGTGTGGTACGCTATGTTGCCGCCGGTGCTGTCGCCCATGAGGAACGTGCGGCCAGGGTCGGCGTGGTCGGCGAGCCACGGGTCAGAGAGGGTCGTCATCCACCGGAGCGCGGCCCACACGTCGTCGTAGGCCGTTGGTATGGGGTTCTCCGGCGCTAGACGGTACTCCACAGAGACCACGAGCACTCCGGCGCTCGCGGCGAGGGAGGTGGCGTAACGGTGGTACGTCCGGCCGAACGCGCTCTCGGAGCAGAAGGCGCCGCCGTGGATGTACATGACAAGGGGAAGCTTCCCGCCTGTCGCGGCGGCGCGAGAGGGTAAAAACAGGCGTGCGGACACGCCGGTGCCGTGGTCGATGACCACGTCCCTGGTTGCCACCCCGCGGTTGGCGGCCGCGGCGTCCTCCGACGCTGCCACAAATATACTGCGCAGGAACCGCTCGTGGTGGCCATCCTTGTACTTGCGTATGAATGGATAGAGGTCCACCACGATGTCGTCGCCGGCGTCTCCATTCTTGTTTGCAGCCATCGTGGTGAGCTAGCTAGCTCTAAGTTGAGGTAGTATAACGTAGCAAGCGTACGAGGATCTATGCAGCTCGGGTCCCTGACTCTCTGTCAGTTGTGTTGCGATAGCAGTGAACCTACTACTGGGTTTTTATAGCTCCAATTTGTTTGGTAATTGGTTAAATGGATGGATAAGATCATGAAGCTTAGAATATGCATTAGGGTTTAAGTTTTATGTTGGTCTATGTAAAATTGCAGAAATAACATTATAATTAATAATGTTACAGGTACATTTTTTTGCAGATTATCCTTATGGTTATTTTTTTAGATGTAGCAATGGTCGGTACTCCTTCATAAATGCATGCATATGCGGAGCCGGGTATAGCGAGTTTTTTTAATTGAATCAACAAGTATTTTTTGAATAGAAAGTCAATGTATCTAACCTATTATTTCACAGGAGTACTAATTGCTGAAGACAATTACAGAATAAAAAAAGTAAAATCAAAATTATTTAGCTTATTCTCTCAATTTCGATAGACCATTGCTGGATTTAGTATATCTAATATGAATTGGTGATCAGAACATGTATGGGTAGAACTTCTAAAAGGTTTTCGAAAAATGGGTAATTTTTTCTGGGCTTGTATTCTTTTTTAGGTTCACTAGGATTCTTATCCATTTTTGATCAACCATCCTAGGTAAGCTAGATGTACAACCTGGCATGCAAGTAAATATGTCATCCATCTTAGCAGCTAGTACTATGTAAAGGACAATCCCTAACCCTAAGAATGACATGGCATGTGAAGCAACATTCACAAAAGGGTTTGGGACTGTTGTAAACGCGACAAGATTTAATGGAGAACAAACAAATCATAGGAGAGACACATGATTTTAACGTGGAAAACCTCTACAACAAAGAGGGAAAACCACGAGCGCTAGCCAGCGGAACTTCACTATAACGAGGAGTGTTTACACAACGCCCCGGATTTTCTAGACGCAACTTACCCCAGTCGATCGCTTACTAGAGGTATATATAACGTTGTAAACCTAGTTCTTCAATGATCCGTACCGCGTGGACCAAGGCTCCGGTGACGGTCTCTCCCGCTCGTCAGAAGTTAGCCTCCTTAATAAATCTGGAACAAACTTCAACAAACTCCACCTTGAAAAAACTTCCTTATAGCATCAACAACAACATCTTCCTGAACAACAAACAAAATACTTTCGGCTCCAATATCCACTTGGCTAATCAGTTAAACCAACTAAGTTCAGGCAAAGCTCAAACTTAGTAATATGAACATGTTAGTTCATCATATCGGTAGAATTATAATGAGTGCCGATTTTCCATACCTTTAGTTTACCTTGAGCAACAATGTCTGGTGTTTGCAATCAATGTGCTTAGTTCTCTCACAGAATATCTGATACTTTGTAAGGTATATGACACTTTGAATGTCACAAAACAAAGTAATGCAAGAATCATATCTACAAATCTCAGCAAACAAACATTTCAACCAAACATATTCTTTGCAAGATTCAGCAACAACCATATATTTGGCTACAGTGCTAGGCTAGGAAACAACAACCTGCAATGTTGCCTTTTAGCTAACAACATAACCACCAACATTAAACATATAACCTGTGAGGGATCTTTCCATATAGAAATCGAAAACAAAATCTGAATCTACATAGCCAACGAGTCCCTCACCGATCCTGCCAAACGTCAAACAAGCATTAGAATTGCCATGAAGGTACCTAAAAAGTGAAATGCACAAAACAGTCTTTCAATATTGCTTACCAGGATTAGCCATGTATCTACTTATCAAAATCATAGCATATGAATCAGGAAAATAACAAACCATTTCATACATCAAGGAACCAACATCACTAGAATATGTTACCTTTGACATGTACTCAAACTCTTCATTAATAGTAGGACATTGTGAAACTGACAACTTAAAATGAGGAGCAATAGGAGTACTAACTAACTTTGCATCATGCATACAGTAACGATGAAGAACTTACTCAATGTAACTTTTCTGACTAAGAAGTAAAAAACCATATCTTCTGTAATCTCCATACCTAAGATCTTCTTAGCAGCACCAAGATCCTTCATAAAAAACTCACTAACTAGGTGTGCCTTCAAAGTAGTGATTTATTTCATTCTCTTGGTAGCACTTATGTAACATCCCCAAATTTTATAATTTTTTGGAATTTTAAATTTAATATCATTGTTTGAATATTTTAATGTCCCAAAGCAATTTTGGAAATATTTATTCTTATATTTTGTCGCATCTGTGGGTCTGGAGTCCCTTAGAGCCGACTAGCGGGCTACCGCCCCGACAAGATGCCTTTGCAGGGTCCCAATCGGGGCAAACCTAGAGGCCTGGGAGCATCCCCGGGAACTCGCGTGCCAGGCAGTCACAATGCCTGAGAAGCCTAGAGTCTCAGGATCCCGCCTAAGCGAGTTGCGTCTGGAAGTTCTGCCTAGGGGCCTGCTTATTTCTGACCCACGAAGCCATGAGAATCCCTTATAGTCGTCCACCCTAGCTAGGGACATGACAGTCATAGCTCTGAGGCCTAGGGAGCTAGTCCTCAGACCTGCTTTGCCATGCCAAGTCCGTGATGGAACAGCGTCTCTCCGAACTTGCTCCCCGTGGTACGGTTCAGAAGAAGGAAGGGGATGGCCTCCGGGCCATCACCGATGGCCCCGGTAGCTTGACGGGCTAGGGGATTCTCTTCGAACCGCGTCAGAAAAGGAGAGAGTCCCTGGAAAACCCATTGGCGCCTCTTCCTGATCCCGTCTAGGCCGAGGCCACAAGGGGAGAATGCAAGGACACCTAAAGGCATGTCCTCCGAGCCCCTGCAGCCTCCATTCTCGGTGACCCAACTCTTTACATAAGATCCAGAGAACACTCTAGGTTAAAGAGAGAGAAAGAAACTTCTTACAAAGAAGAATCAGAAATAAACAACTCAAAAACTATCATACTAATAATACTAGTATCTGAACTATTGGTCTGGCATTGCCGCTGTTGCAATACACTACAGAAATAGGTTTTATGGCTAGAGATTGTATTCCTATCTAATCAGTAACTTCGTCTTCACTTGAGTTGATGTATATGTTGACTTTCTTGACTTCACTGAAGAGCTTCAGCTTTTGATGATGATTCCTGGAGCATAACTTGATGTAGACGTCGTCTTAATGACTTCAGAATCTAGCAAGGGTTAAGAAGATACATTGAGTACGAGTTCGCTAGAAAAGAGTGTTCGATGCACTATATCTACAGCCACATACCATAGGTCATAGGCAATGCAAGTTTTCATAAAAATTTCTTCAAATGTTGCTTTTATTCTGAAAATCTATGTCCGTCAGCCTTCACGGGTTTACCAGAACTTTCATGGAGTTCCTTTCCCGCCGCGTTTGTAGCTCCTTCCCGGAACAGGGAGTAACTGTAGGGTTCGCAGCATAGAAAACAAAACTTTTCCTACGATGGGAACAACTATGTACCAAGATCTATCTACTAGATACAAACAACGGGCAGATGTATATCCGTAGAGAACATACCCTTGAAGTAGACGATCTCAAGATCGAGAGGAAGTCCTTAGCACCGCAACTTAGCGGCGCATCAGTGCCCGCACACACGTCCGAGGCACCGAGCAACCTCCCCCTCCTCGCTCCAGCGATGCAGCAGAAGCACAACTCTTTCTTTCCGAATAGCCATCGGGAACATGTATCTCGCTAGTCCGAGACCATGGGGGATAAATACTAGAGGGGGGGAGAGATCCTTCACGAGGAGGTGTGAGTGAGAGAGAGGAGAGGGGGCTCCTTTTATAGGAGGAGGGGGCACCCAAGGGGGTGGCCGCCGGCCATGGGGATACCCCCTCCCCTCCTTCATTCATGTGGGTGGACACTCCACTCACAAAATTCCTTTCAATTCCCTTCACTCAAAAACCCACTCAAAATTGCTATTAAATTTCCACCAAATTTAATGCAAACTCTCAATACATAAAACTCTTTTTATTCATTCAGAATTTTGTCAATTACTTTAATGACAAACATTCACATATAACCCCTTGCTAGTATTCCATTTCACAGGCAAAAACACTTTCTGCAATTTCACCCGAAAACCTGTTTCGGTATTTAGTGAAATAAATTCCTGCGCTTGTTATTCTTTCCGGCATGAAACTTTTGCTCCAATTGGATGTCGGTGTCTCTAAAGTGTGTCACCCACGGTTCGCGAATAACGTGGACATGATAGAGACCCCTCTCGGATCAATAATCAGAAGCGGGATCTGGAGACCCATACTGACTCCCACACATTCAACGATGACTTTCTTGTGATCGTCGGAACCTTCTACGCTAGTATCTTAATCCTTTTGTTTCGCGATATATTACATGTCCGAGATTCAATCATCTGTATCTCCATACCTAGTTCAATCTCGTTAGTGACACTACTAGGAAAACGGCTATACGTAATCCACACTTCTGTGGTGCACTTGCTAGTGGTGCCCCACGGGTAAAATAGGCGTGGCGCACTGTCCACAGGTGCCCTACGACTAAGTGTTGTAAGCGTGGCGCACATGGGGGTGGTGCGCCACGGCTATGTGTGGGCCAGGACACATGTGACCATAGGGTGCGCTACGGGCATGTGTGCTGCAGCAGCTGGGGCCTTACGGCTAAGTGGCCTTCACCAACTCCACAACCCCCCCTCCCGTGGATCGCCTTTTTAGTTTTTGCAAAAAATAAAAGAAAATAACAAACACTTCAAAAAATAAAATCCTTTCATATTTAGGTAGTTAATGTGGTATAGTTTCTAGGAAAATTAACAAACCACGGTAAAATGGCCGTAACTTTTGCATACGATGTCGAAAAAATCGTATAATATACCAAAATGACGAGAACAAGATTTCGCATCCGTTCGCAATCACCTCTGGTCGTTTAGCGATTATTTAGATTTTCAAAATTCAAAAAGAGTAAAGAAGTTACGTCAAAAGACCGTTTTTTCCTGCAGGAAAAAAATAGAGGGCAACTTACCCGTAGAGCACCACCACCTAGTGCGCTATGAGTAAGTTGGGCGGGATTCAAAATTTTAATCCCCACCCCGCCCTCCTACCTTTTCCTTCCCCCTTTTCCCTCCCCCTTTTCCCTCTCCCTTTTTCCTTTTCCTTTCCCTTCTCCTTCTTCCTTCTCCCTTCTCCTTCTTCCTTCTCCTTATCCTTTCCTTCTCCTCCTTCCCCTTCTCCTCTCCTTGCAATGACAGCGCGATGGCAGCCTCCTCCTCTCCTTATAGTGACGGCGGCGCGACGACGGCCTTCTCCTCCTCCTCGCAGTGACAACGAGCGACGGCGGCATCCTTCTCCTCACCGACCTCCCTTCCTACCTCTCTTCCTACCTTCCTTTCTCCAACCACACCCTTCCTACCACCTCGACGCCGACGAGGACTAGAGCGGCCACGGCCTCCCGCACCTTCCTGCGGTGGTAGGTTGTTGCCACGGCCATGCTCCGGCGAGGTGACACGACGGCGGCGATGCACGGACCCGATTGCTTTTGCAATTTAAAACGAGGGTGTTTTTTTCATTTTTTTTGTTTTTTGAAAAACACATCTGTGGCGCACTGAGCCTACCCGTGGCACTGGTAGTGCGCCACGCCTATCTCGAGATAACCATAGCGCACCAGGCAGTGCGCTACGGGTAAAAGATAGTTGCAACGCGAGGCTAGTGGCGCACAGCTAGTGCGCCACGGATGCCCTTTTCAGGTGCGCCACGAATGGCCATTTTCCTAGTAGTGTGACATGCACTCTTTTCTTGTTCCCGTGATATAACATTCTAGTGATCAAATCACTTGCTTGCAAGCTAACCAATGTGATATCACCGAGAGGGCCCAGAGTATATCTATCCGTCATCGGGATGAACAAATTCCACTCTCCATCCATGGGCCTCAACATAACACGTTATTAGTTCTGAACCCATCTTTATAATCACCATGTTACGGTGTGACGTTTGATGTTATCAAGAAACTCTTCCGGTGTTAGTGATTGACATGATCTCATGGTCTAAGGATTAGGATCACTTCGTAAGTTGTTATAGCAATATAAACTCAATGACTTTGATTATAATGTTATACTTTGGATGAATGTTCATCACACCATTACACTAATGTTGTGATCTCGTTATTAACAACATCCAATGTCCATGATCAGGAAACCTTGATCATCTTGTTAATCAACGAGCTAGTTTATGAGAGAGGCATAACTAGGAACTTTCTGTTTGTTTATTAAACACACATGTATTAACGTTTCCGTATTAATACAATTATAGCATGCAAAATAAACATCTATCATATACTTGGAATACACATAATAAACACTTTATTATTGCCTCTCAGGGCATATTCCCTTCAGTAACAAGTTACAGTTCTTACACTCTGCGGAGGTGCGTCACTTTACCCATGAGATACCTTAGGCTTTGTTGCACGGTCGGGAGTATGTTACCGTTCAAACTTCCTTAGTTTGGGGCCCAACCTAAGATCCAAGCCAATCACTGCCTTCTCCGCGACCCCGCGTGTCTCCTTGGTGTATGCCATGCCTACCTATTGAATTACGGCAATAGGCAATACAGACCGTTCAGATACCGGAACTATCGTGGGACTTTGAGGGGTTCCCACCCATATGCTGCATATCCTCTACGAATTACCAAATAATGCATGCTACGAGTGATAACAGCCACGACCCGCACATCCAGCTCCATGCGAGAGTGAAAAGATACAGCTGACTTCTCTGTCCCATTCCAAATCTCATGGTCAACGCGTAATATACGACGCAAGAATCACTGGCGATATTGGTTGTTAAGTCCTAGATGATATAGTCCTGTGCAGTGGTATTACAACTGCCAGACTTAATAGATTAGATGATCACCCTAGATCAGTAACCAATAATTCACATTATTATCAAAAATAGTGTTTTCTGACATTTTTGAAATGCAGGTGATGACAACACTGGATTTGCAAAATACTTTACAAAAAATAATCAAAGGACATGAGAAAGTGTGAACTTGCCTTATGTGATTGCAAGTATATGCACTCATGGTCTTCGAGACAATATAAGATCCAATATATGAAATCAGCATCGTTGGTCCTGTAAGGACTAATGTTTAAAGAAGGAAGATGCTCTTATGCATAAGTAATGTAATGCAATTTTGTAAACTCTAATCCCCAAAATAAGCATTGATCTAGGGTTTGGATGCTAGAAGTGGTTCCTTTAGAATTAATGTGTTGTACTTTTAGATAAGCTTCATACTTGTGATTCTTATTAAGGCTTGTGAGTGTATGTGAAACAACATGTGAGTATAATAAATAGTATACAACAATAAGATACACAATTGAGAAATACTACTCAAAGACTTCTTATATAAGAATTGCCTTATCTTGAAATTTTACTTTACAAGTAATGGCATTTATAAGGAATTTAAGTGTTAACAATCTTAAGTATACAAGTAAAGTATAAAGTAATGTGATTATTTTTAATTTTCATATGTTGTTTGAAGTGGAAAAAAGAATAACATTGGAAGAAAAGATTTCTTTTCTAAGGTTTAAACAATCTTTGTGGTTAATCGAATGTGGTCGATGTCTTTTGGTGTTTACTCAGTTAGTTTGATCTTGTGATGCACTAGGTCTTACTTGAAACAGACCAAAGTAAAATATAAAACACATAATAAAGTCTTTATCATAATATGTAAATTCTTGTAGACTAAAGTTAATTTTAAGGACATAGATGGACTTAAGATGTAATGCTTATGGTATTTTTTTACTTTTTTCACTTCATAAGGTTTCTTTAAAGTTAACTAGGAATGGTATTACTTTTATTTGGTGTGGTGGTTTCTTAATAGATTAATATGCACCGGAGGTCCTAAAGGTTTGGACGAAACTGTACGTAAGTCCTAAAAGTTTCAACTTGTGTAATGGAGGTCCTAATTTTCAGTAAGTTGTGCAATGCAGGTCTTAATTCTCAGTTAATTGTGCACTGCAGGTCCTAATTCTCAGCCGCATCCCATGCTACAGTGTACATGGATCTGAGAATTAGGACCTCTGGTGCATAAGTTGAAACTTTTAGGACCTGTATACATTTTCATCCAAACTTTTAGGACCTTCGGTGCATTTTACTCTTTCTTAATATTATAGTGGAATAGAATCACTTATCTTTTTATAAATGAGTGGTTCTAGTTTGTAAACAAGGAAATAATATTACTTAACTACTTATGGATTCACTATAGTGTTTTGTATGTTTATAAACTTGTGGTTGAAGTAAGGGAAAAGGTTTTATTTAGTCACAAATTATCCTTGAGGGTTTTACATTTGATAAGGATCCTTTTAGAAAATAAGCTACACTTATGGTGGAATGATAATTCAATAAGATTGTATTTAAATGAGTTGAACCATTTGGACTTCATATTATCAATATTTAAGACTAATACTATTTATTAGACTCAATTGGCTAATTTTTATAAATATTAGAAATTTTAATTTACCCTTAATGAATTACCAACTAAGGAAATAGGTTTAAATTTAAGTTATTAAAGTGTTTAAATTTTAATTTACCTCAAAAGTGGAATATTATATTTTTAACATATAGGTATTATTTTTGTGATCATTTTGGTATATTACATTTATTTTTGTGATTGATAAATAATAATATATGATTTTTATAAGATTTATTACTTTATAAATACTTAATCAATAATAAATATTTAATTGAGTGAAATAATAATGCATGATTATAGTTTTAAATTATATTTCTAAGATTTTTGGTATTTTATTTATATTTTTAACATTTACCAATATTAAAATATGAATTTTCAAAGTATTAATACTTATAAAATCTTTATTAAATAATAATTATTTAAATTGTTGGCATAATAATGTTTAATAATAGTTTAATGTTATAGATTTTATTTTTGTAAAAAAATTCATATATTAAACATATTTTCTGAATTATAAAAAATAAGATATTGAATTTATAATGTTCATGCATTTCCTATTAAAAAATTTAAATAGGGAATACTCTTTATACCGATTTAAAACCTACCCTAGGTCAATGACTGGTGGACCTATGGCCATGTTTGTGTGCCATGCTGGCGTGGACCAGTCAACACTGGACCCAGTGAAGGCTGGACAGGCGTGATGTCATGCTGACGACAGCACGGCCTCCACCGCCAATGAATGGTCGCCGACGCGAACCAACGCAGGCCTGCAAGCGTGGATGTGCTGGTTCGAACCGCACGAACATGAGGATCCTCTCAGTACTCGCACGGCCACCTAAGGGTCATCGGAGGTACACCGGTGACGAGCCTCTGCGACGGTGTGGTCGGGTCACTCGCGGACAGGACACTATGGTGATTGGGCGACGAATCTGAGAGGCCCATGAGACTTGGAAGCTCACCAAGAAGCTTGTAGAGGCTATGGCGAGGAGAGGCAAGCTCGGACAGCGTCTCCATGGTCGACGGCGAGCAGCGCACCGAAGAGGTCGATGCGCGCAATTTAGGGCTTCCTGGCTCGATTCCTTCATCGTGCAGACAAAGTCCACCACGGCGGAGCTTGCGGAACCTTCAGTTGGCCTTGGGGCGGTCTCAAACGGCGACGACGAGCAACTCCGGCGAGCTAGGGTTTCGGTATAGAGGAGACATAGAGGAAGAGGAAATAAATGGGGATAGGGATGAGGTGGGGTGTCGTGTGGTGGCCTTCTTATCCACCTCTGGGACGGCGGCGAGGATCTCAACGCATGGCTGACGACGACGATGACGACATCGGGTGGTGGCGGTCTTTCCAGCAAGCAGCTTGTGACGCACGGGGAAGACGACAACGTCATTTTTGCGAAAAAACCCCTAGAAAACCTTTTTTCTTAACCCGCAATCCCTGGCAGCGTTCCACCTGTCAGTCACAGATCGAGACGAGCCGGGCTGGTTGTTGGGCCGAAGTGGGCTGCACGTGGGAGATAGATAATTGGAGAGGAGAGATGGGCTTCGGCTAGAACTGGGCTAATCTGTTCCTTTTCTTTTACATTTTCTATATTCTGTTTTCTATTTCCTGTTTTGTTTTCAGGTTTGACTTTTTCTTTATAGAATTTATTTGCTAAATAATTGTAGCAATACTAAAATGTATTTAGTATCATTTTGTGAGATTTTATTAAATAATGTTATATTTCTTTATTTTCTTTCCATAATAAACCATGGATTTATATTAGGATATTTCCTTATTTGTTTATAAAACTTAGTTCTAGTTAACTAGTTTGGAGGGAAATTTTTATATAATGATCCTATATCGTTATTTGATGCATGATATACTAAGGAATTAATATGGTTAATATTACTCCCACGAATCTAGGAAATAGGAAGGTATATATTTTATTATAACTAATATAGGAGTTAGGGTTTGAATTGAAAATGCTTACCATAAGTTTTTAGGATATTTAATATACTCATATTTTTTGTAGGCATAGATAGAAATTAATGGTTAATTCATATCGTCTTCATGTTTGTGTTTATGAATGGTATCACCATCCAGGATAAAATAGTGGGGTTGTTCATTAGGCTAACTTATGAGAAATAATGGATAAAGATAGTTCCTAAGCACCTATGATTATGATGGTTGGAAATGACAAGGATGTGCTTAAGTGATTTTATATAGGGAAGTATTCCCACAAGCCATTGGGAAAATAGGATGATTTATCAAACATATGAGATGGATATTATGTTTGGTTATAGATTTAGGGTTTAGTGTTTACCAAGAATTCCTATCTTCCATACTTCATAATTCTAGACTTCTAATTAAGGAATTCCTTTCCTAGATATTCTACTTCTTTACATCCATCATCATGTGTTAACATGATGAGCTTTACTTCACTAGAATATTCTTATCAACACTTCCTCGTTCTAAATCCATTTGTATATCCAATGAGCTTGACACTAAAGCTCCACATGATCTCCTCATAGAGATAATTCTTATCTCTAGAATATTTCTAATGAATCCAATTCCACTTGAATGATTATATTCTTACTTCTCGGATTACTTTGTAATCTCACTTATAATTCTCAGAAGCTTGTCACTGAAGCTTTCCATAATTTTGTCATATCCATACTTGGTTATATCAACTGCTAATGGTAACCTTCAATTCAACTAGTAGTTACTTCTAACTCCATTCATACTCTTCCTTAATCATCCTTCATGTTGGGGATATGCTATATGGGTATCCTCATAGCATGTCTCCTATCCGGATAACCCGGGTGGCCCACAGTTGGTAGCATGGCCGATGGCCTGCTGGGCGGCCCAGTTAGATGGATCCAGAAGGGAGGCCCATGCCGGATAAAGGAAGGCTACGGTTGGAGTCACCGACGTACCCGGAGCCTTGGAGTGCAAGATACACAAGATTAGTAATAAACGGTATATGACTCTGTAACCTGTCCGGCTAGGACTTTTCCCTGTAACCCTAGGACCTGGCGACTATATAAGTCGGGCCTATGGGAGCCTTTAGGGCACGATCATAGACAACTTCAGAGAACCTCGCATAGCGAACCAATCCCTGTAACTCGGCGTATTGCCATTATAGTGATTTATAGCAGGAGTAGGATTCCGCCACCGTTGTGGGATCTAAACCTGGGTAAACTGTGTTACCTCGTACCCGTCAACCGTCCGCCTTCCCCACGTCTCTAAACACGCACTGTGAGGACCTCTCCATGGCGTACTCGTCGACAATACCACGACACTTCACTAATATTACCCCAGTAGATGTATATATCAAATTCTACTCTCCTCAAAAGCTTACTATCCTTTAAGAGGAATAATACTACTCAAATAACTCCATGCTACTCTAGCTTCAACTTAATTATACTGTCTTATATCTACTTAACTCCAGTATCTTATATTCAAACTTCACATCCTATCATGGTGACTTATCATGGCTAACTTAGGATAACATATCTATACTAGGGTTTAATCATGTTCTATCCACCAATGTCACTTATACAAGATATAATCATTCACTCTGAGTGAATTTAGCATGATCATTACTCTTTTGATCATTTATGGCTTAGGTTTCCAGTTATCTAATCAAGTCTTTCAGCAAAACAATATTACATTTGTTTTATAATTATCTTCTCAGTATCTCTAACTGACTAGAAGATATTATTCATTGACTATACCTACTTTATCCAATAGGATTACTCCTGGTAACTATCTTCAGAATTCATCCTTGTAATCTTCTTTGTTACCACATATATATTTATTTGAGATAACTCTTCTATCCATTCAGGAGTGAGTTAACTCCATCAATTATCCTATTGCTTTCTTTCTCTCCAAACACTCCCATCCTATATATGATATCTAAAACTACCATTACTACTTACTTCTTCTTACTCCTTTCTATAAAGGCTTTAGAGTGAATGCTATGATAAGGACCAGAGTTGATAGATCAAGAGTTAATAGGCTAAGAATTGATAAATCAATAGTTGATCACTCAACATTGATTAACAACAGATATAAGGATGTGGTTCAATAAAGATGATAAAGATTGTTATGGAAAGAAATATATATGGTGAATGATCTTGACTTGATTTCCTTCTTACTCAACAAGTGATAAGGAATTAGTGGTTAAGAACTACCATGATGCTCATGGTATGAATGGATAAGAATGATATAGGTCATGACTTAGTTATTGAATTCTTGTTACTTGGGTTATATTCAGATCTTGGTATTCATGGGTTGTTGTAATGAATACTATGATATGATCACTTAAGGATCAAATATACATCATTAAGTAATGTATTAGGGTTTAATTTTTATTACATTTGATCTACCCTTAGATCAAATCTCCTTTACCCAAAATAACGTTTTAGCAAAGGTCATATTGAAACTTATCGCAGTCAACTTGATGATCTACTTCAATTCCATCAAGTTAAGAGAAGTTTCAATCACTTTGGCAAATTTTGTTTAAAAGCGCGAACATTATTTGGATCTTCTATACATAAATGCAATGCACACATCTATGTTCAGCTTATTTCTAAGCTTTAATGCTGGGATGTTACAATTCATTCCTTACCACATCTACCCGGGGCGAGTAGGGAGGAATCTTGGCCAAGAAGACACGACCAACAGAAGCTATCATTATGGGCTTCCGCGCCCGTGACCAATCACTAGTACAAACTCCTTACTTAGAGACGGTGACTAGAGCTGGTTTATCCCTAAAATACAAACAACCATCCGTGTTTATCAAACTCAGGCGTTCGTAATTCTGTGACCGCCTCTAACTGTAACCTCAGACGGTTGAGAATTAGCACCGTCTCTAGTATTACTTCCCCCTTAGACGATCTTAAAAAAGAAACGCCTCTAAAGGGTACCTGAGATGAAGGAAAATAATGACCGTCTCCCTAAATCACTGATCCACAACCGGTCACAAACATTAACCGCCTTCAAAGGTCTACTGAGGCGGACCATTATATCGTCCATCTCGAAAACTGGCTTCGTGCATGTTTCTGAGGTAGCATGCGCGTTGATATGTTGTTAATGCAATTAAAAAGTGGATATGCATGAGTCCACCACCCATGGGTCCACATCCATGTGTCCACACCCACGGGTACAATCAAGGGAAACCAACCGTCCCCGCATATATAAACCCGCTCGGCCTTCGTCTTTCAGGAGCTAGCGTCATTTTCCCTCCAATCAGTTTAATCAAAAAACCTCAATCTACAACTTCCGCACACACAGAAGCTCCTTCCATAGCACCACCCTCCTCTTAGATGCGCCATGAAGTGTACCTGTGGAGACAAGCCAAGGGTGAAGCTAGTTGGAGGCACAACAGATGGCTCGGTCATCACCGAGCAGGCGGAGGCACCTTCTTCGGGCACACACGCCGCTCGTCGCTGCGTCGTCACAGCTTCAGGCTCTGTCTAGCCAGTCGATGTCACCATCGAGCAGCAGGTGAACGAAACGTCGTGGTGCCAACGGCATATCTGGATGAGGGGCATGCAGGGGAGACGTCTTCTTCAACCCGGTGGAAGACGAGAACTACGCCCACATCATCAATGACCCCATCCTCGAAGTAATCAAGGAGAGGGATGAGTTCGAGGAGGAGCTCTCCGATGAGGCATGTGAGGTACTACTTTGCTTCTCTAATCGTAGTCATAGATTTCGTTGTTTATACGTAGGATTTGCTCAATCTATTAATTCTTTTGCTTTGCTGCCTTCTTGTTGTAGGCATATTAAAATATATGGTTTCAACGGTCGATTGTTTTGAAGATCTTATTAGATCTGCTCATTTGCCATCTAGTAAATTTACATTTACTTGTTGTTGTTCATATGGTTCTTTTTGTGTTGTAGATTTAATCGATCTATAACATAATTGATTTTAGGGGTTTTAGGGATTGTTGTTACTGGATTATTGATTTACACACCATGCATGTATCTTACGTAGTGTATATATTACATTTCAATTTTCCAATGATTCAAAGTGTCCCCCAAAGAGTGCAAGGGTGACATATTTGATGGTGTCAGATTTTTTTAGGGATGGGTTAATGAACATGTGGCAATGTACACAGACAATATAGGTTGTGCTTGGTACTTGGTTCACTTACTCCATCTATAAAAAACTTAAAAGGCTCCATATTTATTTTACACAAACAATATGAGAGCTGAGTCAAATGCAATCTTGGCGACTGGACGAGAGAAAAGGTTGTAAGAAGCTTTAACTTGAAGCAACATAGAATTATCCTTTGTTGCTTTGATGGAAAAGATAATGAATAGGTATATACTCTGGTTTAGCAACTTTCAACGAGCAGCCCATTATAAATACAAGTGTAAAAAAAACACTCAGACAAATAGAAAGCACTCAGCAAACATATGTTGTAGGTGAACACAGCCTCCGCATTTGACTCAACATATGTTATTAATATTGCAAAGATAGCTGAGTCAAATGTAAAAAAAAACACTCAGACAAATAGAAACCACTCAGCAAACATATGTTGTAGGTGAACACAGCCTCCGCATTTGACTCAACATATGTTATTAATATTGCAAAGATATCAATTACACAGCCTCCGCAATAACGCATTACCCTAACGGTTTTACAAGTGAACACGGCCAGAAAGAAGAAGAATTTAAAAAAATCCTGCTACAACGACAACTCCTTGTAGAAGTCACACTAACAACACCAAAACAATATCAGAAGTTCAACCTCTCCAATAGAGACACCTTTAAGAAGAAAACAATCCATAAGCAATGTTGTCGCCTGATCAAAGATCATAGGTTTTCAATCTGGAGAAAGTCCTTACTCATAAAACAATGCCTTGAACAAGACCATTGACATACTCAACCAATTAAGGCCAGAATTTAAATTTTCACCCTGCAAGATAAGACTATGAATTTTTTTGTGCTATGCCCCCTCCAACAGCCGCTGCTGCGAGCCACCGATCACTAAGCCAGATCCACATCACCACAAAAACTCAAACCACCATCGCTAGTCTCATGTCCCTGCTTTCATGACATTTTCCATATCTGACTTCACATTGGATCGTCAAAGACATGACACGTGATAGTAACAGATAGCAAAGATCCGCAATGCTCCATCTGAAACCAATCGGTCGGCAAACCAGAAGGATGGGCACGGACGAATTTCTTCTAAACTCAGTCTTCCGGAATCCATGAGAGCGTTGCAAAGCTCTGCTATCTGTTACCACCATGTGTCGTGTCTTTAACAATTCATGGTGAAATCATATGCACACACATGTACTAGCCGGGATAAAATAGTCCCAAATAGTTGGAGTGATTAGCTGTGTCCTCCCTTACAAGATAGTACTTACTCTGATATATAATAAGTATCGCTGATTTAGTTTAATATTATTGGAATAAGTTTATATTACTTTCTCTAGTTAACATAAATAATCTTAGTTCAGCAAATCAATTGCGATTTGCAAATACTTTTTGTCGGCTTGACCCAGCCCGGACACAGCTCAGCCTCTGCCAAAGGGTGCAAGCAAAACGTGCAATGTGTTTTATCTTTTTGGGAAAATGAAGTATAATTATGTCTGATCAAGAAGATATTCTTTCTCTAGTCAACGGAAATGTCGTTTTGGCAAATCCTTTGATTTGCGAGCGTATCCATTGCGTTGATCCAATCGCGAGATTATGCTTTAGGGTATCTTTAGTTGATCCGATATCCTTTTCGTTGATCCGAGATCCGATCGCGAGCACTGCCACCTGCAACTTAATAAACCGATCCGATCCCAAACATTGCAAGCATGATTAGTTGATGTGTGCTCGTTCTCATCACTGCCACCTGCAACTTAATAAATCGGGTCCCAGGTGTTAGATGTATATATTTGTATTGTAGTTTTCCCCATATGTTAGGGGGCTTCCTGCATATTCACACCTGTATCTGTATTATATATTGCATATTCCTGACATGGTATCAGAGCTAGGTTAGCCTCCTCCTACTTGCAACTTCGTCGCTCTAGCCGCCACCGTCCCTGTCGCCGACGGCCTTGCCGTCGTCGCCGCCGTCGGTCGCCGCCTGTCCACGTCCAGTTTCTGGCCGTCTGTCGTCGTTGCCTGTTCCGTCTCGCAATCCAGATCCGATCCAGATTCGGTTCTCGGTCTTTAGATCGATCTCGATCGGGTCTTCTCGTCCACAAGCAGGGTCACGCGTGGTCCTCCCACCGTTCCTGACGCCGTCCATGCGAGATCGAGCAGGGAGACGCGAGATCGATCTGACCCGCTGCCTCCCGCCGCCACCCCGCCTCCTGACGCGTGACCCGGCGCCCCGCCTCCTAACGCTCCGCGTGGCCGCGATCGAGCAGGGAGACGCGCCCCGCCTCCTGACGCTCCGCGGGATCGATCTGACCCGCTGCCTCCCGCCGCGGGATCGACCTCCTGGCCCTGCCTCCGCCCGCGTGACCCGGCGTTGACGCTCCGCCCGCCCGCGTGACCCGGCGCCCCTCCTCCTAACGCTCCACGTGGACGCCTCCCTGACTCCGCCCCGTCCCGCCTGGCCCGCTGCCGGCCGGCTCTGGTCCCGCCCTCATCGGATTTCGTCTGCTTGCGTCAGGATCGATCAGATCTAGATCTGATCTGTGTCCAAAAGAGAGAGAGTATGTCTTCTTCATCGGGTTATGTTGCAATTCCTCGCTGCCCGGTGGTCTTTGATGGCGCGAATTATCATGATTTCGCTGCCTTTATGCGTGTTCACATGCGCGGTCTCCGTCTTTGGGGTGTGCTTTCCGGCGAGGTCTCCTGTCCGCTGTGCCCCCTGCTCCTGTGGCTCCTCTTTCACCGACGCCGATTGTTCTCGGTGCTGATGCTTCCCAGGAGGCCAAGGATGCTGCTCAGAGTGCCGATGATAGTGCTGTTGTTGCTTATGACCTGAATTTTAAGCAGTACTCTTCTGACCTCGAGGCCTATCGACACGCTCTGACTACTTACACTCAGCGGGTTGATGAGGATGCTTGTGCTGTTGCTGTTCTCATCTCCAGTGTTCTGCCCCAGTATGCTGCTGAGTTCATGAGTCTCCCTACTGTTGCCGCTTAGTGGGCTCATCTTAGTCAGCGCTATCAGCCGTCTAGGGATGATCTTTACATGTCTGTGGTTCGATAGGAGCATGCTCTCCAGCAGGGTGATTCTACTATTGATGAGTTCTATACTCAGAGTGCTGCTATCTGGCGTCAGCTTGATTCTCTTCGTACTGCTGTTTGTGGCACATGCTCATGTTGCCAGATTGTGCGCTCGGATTTAGAGTTTCACCGCATCTATGAGTTTTTGTCTCGGCTCCGCCAGGAGTTTGAGCCCGGGCGTGCTTAGCTGAATGCTCGTGGTCGCGTTCTGCTCTCTGAGGTATTGTCTGAGCTTCGTGTAGGGGTTCGTAGCATGGAAAACAAAAATTTTCTATCGCATACAAACAAACAAGCCAAGATCTATCTACTAGATTGTAGCAACGAGTCGATGGTATAACTTACCCTCGAAGATTCCAAAGTGTTTAACCAGAGCGGATTCTCGTGGGTGATGTAGTCGTACTCTTTCCGATCTCAAGATCGTGTGGACGATCCTTCCGGCGCCACGTTCAGCGCTCCGCAATCGGTCACACGTTCGGTACTGACGAAGACCTTCCTCTCCTTGTTCCAGCAGCGGAGGTTGTAGTACTCTCTCGCGATTCCCAAAGACAACGGCGTGGTACCGAAGTAGAGGGAGATCCTGCAGGCTTCGCTTAAGCCGGTGCAGTATGGTGGAGCTTATGAGAGGCTATTAGTGGTCTAGTAATTAGACACACCAATTAGAAGGCTCTAAACCAATTAGAAGGCTCTAAACCGCTGGCTAAAGCAATTAGAAGCTCTAAACCAAAACGGCTCTAAACCGAGATCTAGAGGTGAAACTTGTGTGTCTCTAGGAGGAGCCCCGCCTCCTTTTATGGGAGGGGGTCTTGGCGCAGGGAGGGAGGAGTCCTCCCAACTCGCCTAGGGCTGGCGCCACTGGAGGAGTCCAACTCCTCCGGGTTGGTTCCAACTCCTCTTGCTTGTTTCCACAGTTTCTTGTTTTGGCGCTTGACTTTCAAACCGGACATTTGACTTTTCTTTTAGGATTCAATTTAATCCTTTATTTGGGACAGCAGAACACTTAGTACATGATGCAATCATTCCAATAAGTAATGACACATTCATGTACCCTCCCCGAGTGCCGGACAATCCGAACCTTCTAGAACATTCCCGATGAAAACACGAATCATTCCCGAACTCAAACGGGACTTTCCTTATATGAATCTTATTCTCCGGACCATTCCGGATCACCTCGTGATATCCCGGATCCCATCCGAGACTCAACAACATTCGTCTTTCTCATAATACCATAACTACTCAAACAACGTCAATCCTTAAGTGTGTCTCCCACGGTTCGTGAATTATGCGACATGATCGAGACACTTCTCCAATAACCAATAGAGGAATCTGGTAATTCATATGGCTCCCACATATTTCTACGATTACTTATGATCGAATGAATGAACCACATACGATACCAATTTCCTTTGTCTCACGATATGTTACTTATCCGAGGTTATGATCGTCGGTATCTCTGCATACCTAGTTCAACCTCGTTACCGATAAGTACTCTTTTCTCGCTCCGTGATATGTGATCCCTTGTGACCAAGTCACATGCTTGCAAGCCAATTGGATGACATTCCACCGAGAGGGCCCAGTATATCTATCCGTCATGTGGATGGACAAATCCCACTCTTGATCCATGTGTTTCAACCAATACTTTCCAACACTTAATGCCACCTTTATAGCCACCCGATTACGGTGTGGTGTTTGATGTCATCAAAGCATCCATCCGTAAAGGTGATATGCATGATCTCATGGTCGAAGGAATTAGGTTACTATGTATCAGAAAGCATATAGCAATTGAACTATTGAAATGACTTGATCTTTATGCTACGCTTATCTATAGGAGTATGTCCACCATATCATTCTCCTAATGATATGATCTTGTTGTTGATAACATCTCAATGTTCATGATAGGGAAACCACAATCATTAATCAACCAACAAGCTAGTGAAGTATAGAGGCTATACTAGGGACTTCAAATTAAGTTTACAAATCACACAAGTATTAATGGTTTCCTTGTTAATACTATTATAGCATGAATGTAAACATTTATCATAAACACAAAGATATAATAATAACTACATTTATTATTGCCTCTAGGGCATATCTCCAACAGTCTCCTACTTGCACTAGAGTCATCTAATCTAGATTACATGGTAATATACCGACCACCCATGGCAGTTTGGTGTTGGTCATGTTTTGCCCTCGGAGAGGTTTAGTCAATGGATCCGCCACATTCAGATCTGTGTGTACTTTGCAAATCTTTATATCCCCATCCTGGATATGTTCTCGAATAGTGAAAACGCAGCTTGATATGCTTCAGCTTCTTGTGTGACCTTGGTTCTTGCGCATTGGCTATGGCGCCCATGTTATCACAGTAGATAGACATTGGGTCCAGCGCACTTGGAACCACACCTAGCTCTGTAATGAACTCTTTCATCCATATCGCTTCTTGTGAAGCCTCCGAAGCAGCCATGTATTCCGATTCAGTTGAAGATCTCGCCACAACGCTTTGCTTTGCACTCCTCCAGCTAACTGCTGCACCATTCAAAATAAATACGTATCCGGATTGTGATTTAGAATCATCTGGATCGGTGTTCCAACTAGCATCGGTGTAACCATTAACAACGAGCTGTTCATCACCTCCATAAGAAAGAACCATATCCTTAGTTCTTCTCAAGTACTTAAGGATGTTTTTGACCGCTGTCCAATGATCCACTCCTGGATCACTTTGATATCTGATAGTTAAACTAACAGCATATGCAATGTCGGGTCTAGTACATAGCATGGCATACATTAGAGATCCTATCGCTGAGGCATAGGGAGTCTTACTCATCCTTTCTCTATCTTCTGCCGATGTCGGACTTTGAGTTTTACTCAAGGTCGTATTGGGCAACATGGTCAAGAACCCTTTCTTGCTTTCTTCCATTCCAAACTTCTTTAGAACTTTGTCCAAATATGTACTCAGACAATGATATTTGGCGTTTCGATCTATCTCTATAAATCTTTATGCCTAATATGTAAGCTGCTACCCCAAGATCCTTCATTGAAAAACTATTATTCAAATATTCCTTGACACTATTAAGAAGGTCTACATCATTCCCAATCAACAATATGTCATCCACATATACTATTAAGAATGCTACAGCTCCCACTCACTTTCTTGTAAATACAAGCTTCTCCATAAGTTTGTATAAAACCAAAACTTTTGATTACCTTATCAAAACGTTGATTCCAACTTCGATATGCTTGCTTCAATCCATAGATGGACCGTTGAAGTTTGCATACCTTGTTAGCATCTTTAGGATCGACAAAACCTTTGGGTTGCATCATATACAACTCTTCATCAATGTCTCCATTGAGGAATGCTGTTTTGACATCCATCTGCCATATCTCATAATCATAATATGCAGCGATTGCTAACATAATCCTCACAGACTTTAGCTTCGCTACGGTGAGAAAGTCTCATTGTAGTCAACTCCTTGAATTTGTCGAAACCCTTTGCGACAAGTTGAGCTTTATAGACATAACATTACCATCGAGATCTGCTTTCTTCTTGAAAATCCATTTGTTCTCGACAGCCTTCCGCCATCCGGTAAGTCCACCAAAGTCCATACTTGGTTTTCGTACATGGATCCAATCTCGGATTTCATGGCTTCTTGCCATTTATTGGAATCTGGCTCATCATCGCTTCCTCATATGTCTCGGTCATCGGTGTTGTCCACCACCATGACATTCATAACGGAATCATACCAACTGGAGTGGTACGAGTTCTCTTTGACCTCCGAGGCTCAGTAGCAACTTCAACCGAAGTTTCATGATCATCATTAGCTTCCTCTCTTATTGGTGCACCACAGAACTTCTTCCGTGCTGCGCTACTGTAATTTCGAGAGAAGGTTCGACAACCTCGTCGAGTTCTACTTTCCTTCCAAATACTTCTTTGGAGAGAAATTCTTCTAGAAAGGATCCATTCTTGGCAACGAATGTTTTGCCTTCGGATCTATGATAGAAGGTATACCCAATAGTTTCCTTCGGTATCCTATGAAGACGCATTTTCCGCTTTGGGTTCAAGCTTGTCCGGCTGTAACTTTTTTACATAGGCTTCGCATCCCCAAACTTTAAGGAACGACAATTTAGGTTTCTTCCCAAACCATAATTCATACGGTGTCGTTTCAACGGATTTAGACGGTGCCCTATTTAAAGTGAATGCGGCTGTTTCTAATGCATAACCCCAAAATGATAGCGGTAAATCTGTAAGTGACATCATAGAACGAACCATATCTAAGAGAGTTCGATTACGACGTTCGGACACACCATTACGCTGTGGTGTTCCCGGTGGTGTCAATTGTGAAAGTATTCCGCACTTCTTTAAATGCTCGCCAAACTCGTAACTTAGATATTCACCTCCACGATCAGAACGTAGAAATTTAATCTTCTTGTTACGTTGATTCTCTACCTCACTTTGAAACTCCTTAAACTTCTCGAAAGTTTCGGACTTATGTTTCATGAAATAGATATACCCATATCTACTCAAGTCATCCGTGAAGGTAAGAACATAACGATAACCATCACATGATGCTACACTCATTGGACCACACACATCGGTATGTATGATTTCCAATAAGTCCGTAGCTCGCTCCATCATACCGTAAAATGGAGTCTTAGTCATTTTACCCATCGACATGCTTCGCATCTTTCAAGTGATTCAAAATCAAGTGATTCAAGAAGTCCATCGGAATGGAGTTTCTTCATACGTTTCACCGATGTGACCAAGACGACGATGCCACATATAGGTCGAATTATCGCTGATTTCAAACGCTTAGCCTCAATGTTGTTGATATGTGTATTTCCACTATCGAGATTCAATAAGAATAGACCATCTATCAAAGGTGCATGTGCATAAAACATATTACTCATATAAATAGAACAACCATTATTCTCGGATTTAAACAAGTAACCGTCTCGCAATAAACAAGATCCCGATATAATGTTCATGCTCAACGCAGGCACCAAATAACAATTATTTAAGTATAAAACTAATCCCGATGGTAGATGAAGGGGTAGCGTGATCGCGATCACATCAACCTTTGATCCGCTTCCCACGCATCGTCACCTCGTTCTTCGCTAGCTTCCGCTTATTCGCAAAGACTGCTTTGAGTTACAAATATGAGCAACCGAACCAAGATCAAATACCTGCACTACTACAGTACTAGTGAGATACACATCAATAACATGTATATCGATATACCTTTCTTCTTGATGTTGCCGTTCTTCAATCCGCCAAGTACTTTGGGCAATTCCGCTCAAAGGACCTTCTCCTTGCGGAAAGCACTCAAGATCGTGCTTAGGTCCAGCCCTGGTCTTCTTCGTCAAGTGGTAGCTTTCTTACCACCCTTCTTGAAGTGTCCTTTGCTTAGACTTGCCTTTCTTGAATTTGGTGGTCTTATTGACCAACAACACTTGGTGCTCTTTCTTGATCTCCACTTCGCAGATTTCAACATGGCAAAGAGTTCTGCAACGCCTTGTTCATGTTCTCGCATGTTGTAGTTCATCACAAAGTTCTTGTAACTTGGTGGTAGTGATTGGAGGACACGGTAAATCCCCAAAGCATTAGGAATCACTATACCCAAGATTTGAAGTTTGTTTTGCGTCTGCACATCTTAAGCACATGCTCACCGACGAGCTGCCCTCTTCCATCTTGCGCTTAAAGAACTTTTCGTAAGCCTCATAGCTTTCAATTGCTGCATGAGTCTCAAAAATCAATTTGAGATCCTCGACAATATCATATGGGTCGACTCTTCAAACCTTTTCGAAGCTCCGATTCTAAACCATACAAGATAGCACACTGAACTATGGAGTACGATTCTTCCGAGCGAGGTAAACGTTCTTTACTTCATCGAAGCATTGGCTGCAGTGGGTCACCCAAATGCATCCAAAGACATAGGTCAAATTACCAATGTGAGGACAATCCTCAAATTGCGGAACCAATCCAAGTTGCTTCCATTGTTTTTCAACTTTTCTTTCTCTAGGAACGCATTAAAATTGATGGTAGGGCTGCCATTGATCTACAAACATATTTGCAATAGTTTAGACTAAGTTTATGACAAATTGAGTTCAAATTAATAATAAAATTAAACTAGGTGAACTCCCACTCAAAACAATATCCCTCACATTGTTTTAGTGATCACACGAACCAAATCCACCATATCAACACCGATCATCACGAGAGTTGACATAGTTTCAATGGCGAACAATCGACATGTTCATCACATCTACTATATGATTCATGCTTTACCTTTCGGTGATCCGTGTTCCGAGACCATGTCCATGCATGCTAGGCTCGTCAAGATCAAACCTTAGTTTCTGCATGAGCAAATCTGGCTTGCTCACGTTGTATACACTTGCAGAATCTAACACACCCGATCATCACGTGGTGCTTCGAAACAACAAGCTTTAGCAAAGGTGCTAACTAAGGGTGAACACTTTATGATTTGAAATTGATGTGCATGAGGGATCATCTTATAATGCTACCGTCGTCTACTAAGCAATACAAGATGCATAAAGGATTAACATCACATGCAATTCAATATTTATGTGATATGATATGGCCTTTCTTCTTTGTGCCTCCGATCTCCATCTTCAAGCACGAACATGATCTCCATCATCACCGGCATTGCATCAAGGTCAATGACGCTTCTCCATAGTTGTCGTCCACCGACTTCAACTATTACAACTACTTTGAATAGACACGCGGGTCTTAACATAAATTAAAGACAACCATATGGCTCCTGCCGTCGACTTACAATAAGGAACATTGCATACATCAAATATAATCACAATCATGGCCATATCACATCATCAGACACCCCGCAAAACAAAGTTAGACGCCTCTACTTTCTTTGCATATATTACGTGGTTTGGGGCTTTCAATAAGTGTCGTTCTAACTTACGAACAAGAACCACAACATTGATACTAGCATTGTTGATCACCCGTTGTAAATTGGATCTTAACTATGCTAGGAGAAACAGCACCCGCAAAGCCACTTATGCAATACAAGTTGCATGTCAAGCGTGGAGCAAGTCTCATGAACGATGTCATGTAAGGTTAGCCCGGGCCGCTTCATCCCAACATACCGCAAGATGCAAAGTACACAAGAAGCAATCGACAATAAAGCATCAACGCACAATGACCATTGTGTTCTACTGCAACAGATCTACATATAGACATGGCTCTGATACCACTGTAGGGGTTCGTAGCATGGAAAACAAAATTTTTCTATCGCATACAAACAAACAAGCCAAGATCTATCTACTAGATTGTAGCAATGAGTCGATGGAATAACTTACCCTCAAGATTCCAAAGTGTTTAACGAGAGCGGATTCTCGTGGGTGATGTAGTCGATTCTTCCGATCTCAAGATCGTGGACGATCCTTCCCGCCACGCTCCTGTCAGCGCCCCAGTCGGTCACACGCTCGGTACTGACGAAGACCTTCCTCTCCTTGTTCCAAAGAAATGGAGGTTGTAGTACTCTCTCGCGATTCCTAAAGACAACGGCGTGGTACCCAAGTAGAGGGAGATCCCGCAGGCTTCGCTTAAGCCAAGTGCAGTATGGTGGAGCTTATGAGAGAGGCTATTAGTGGTCTAGTAATTAGACACACCAATTAGAAGGCTCTAAACCAATTAGAAGGCTCTAAACCGCTGGCTAAAGCAATTAGAAGCTCTAAACCAAAACGGCTCTAAACCGGAGATCTAGAGGTGAAACTTGTGTCTCTAGGAGGAGCCCTGCCCCTCCTTTTATGGGAGGGGGTCTGGCGCCAGGAGGGGGAGGAGTCCCTCCCAACAACTCCTAGGGTTGGCGCCAGCCCGAGGAGTCCAACTCCTCCTCCGTGTTGGTTCCAACTCCTCTTGCTTGTTTCCCACAGTTTCTTGTTTTGGCGCTTGACTTTCAAACCGACATTTGACTTTTCTGTTTTAGGATTCAATTTAATCCTTTATTTGGGACAGCAAGAACACTTAGTACATGATGCAATCATTCCAATAAGTAATGACACATTCATGTACCCTCCGGAGTGCCGGACAATCCGAACCTTCTAGAACATTCCCGATGAAAACACCGAATCATTCCCGAACTCAAACGGACTTTCCTTATATGAATCTTATTCTCCGGACCATTCCGGATCACCGTGATATCCCGGATCCCATCCGAGACTCAACAACATTCGTCTCTTTCTCATAATACCATAACTACTCAAACAACGTCGAATCCTTAAGTGTGTCTCCTACGGTTCGTGAATTATGCGGACATGATCGAGACACTTCTCCGAACAATAACCAATAGAGGAATCTGAAATTCATATGGCTCCCACATTTTTCACGATTACTTGCGATCGAATGAACCACTCACATACGATACCAATTTCCCTTTGTCTCACGATATGTTACTTATCCAAGGTTATGATCGCGGTATCTCTGCATACCTAGTTCAACCTCGTTCGATAAGTACTCTTTTCTCGCTCCTGATATGTGATCCCTTGTGACCAAGTCACATGCTTGCAAGCCAATTGGATGACATTCCACCGAGAGGGCCCAGAGTATATCTATCCGTCATGTGGATGGACAAATCCCACTCTTGATCCATGTGTTTCAACCAATACTTTCCAACACTTAATGCCACCTTTATAGCCACCCGCCACGGTGGTGTTTGATGTCATCAAAGCATCCATCCGTAAAGGTGATATGCATGATCTCATGGTCAAGGAATTAGGTTACTATGTATCAGAAAGCATATAGCAATTGAACTATTGAAATGACTTGATCTTTATGCTACGCTTATCTATAGGAGTATGTCCACCATATCATTCTCCTAATGATATGATCTTGTTGTTGATAACATCTCAATGTTCATGATAGGGAAACCACAATCATTAATCAACCAACAAGCTAGTGAAGTATAGAGGCTATACTAGGGACTTCAAATTAAGTTTACAAATCACAAAAGTATTAATGGTTTCCTTGTTAATACTATTATAGCATGAATGTAAACATTTATCATAAACACAAAGATATAATAATAACTACATTTATTATTGCCTCTAGGGCATATCTCCAACACTTCGGGCTGAGGAGACCCGTCTCCGTGGTGCTGGTCTTTTTGCGGTTCCATCTGTGCTTGCTACCCGTGATCCTCCTATGTCGTTTGTTCCCTCGACTCAAGGTCCTCCGAGTCAGCCGATACTACCCACTCCTACTCGTGGTCGAGTCACCAGCAGCCAGGTCGAGTCGACCAAAGCCAGGCCTTGTGAGTCGGACCAAAGAAGCTCGTGGTCGTGGTCGCCGTGGTTCTCTTCACACGCTTCTTATCGTAACAAGGATGGCTACACTCGGGCCACCTTATACACGGATCCAGTTTACATCGGTAGCACCAGTGGGCGGCCGACTCTTCTCGATCTTCAGGTTGCTCTCTCCGATCAGACATTATCGAGTCTTCGCAACCGCTTGCTGCCACTGTGCTCTTCCTCGATCGGCACTGCTGGTTCTGTGACTGATTCTTCAGGCCCTGTGCGACCACCACCATCTACACAGTCAGGTATGTCCCCATGGTATCTGGATTCTGGAGCTTCTTTTATATGACCTCTGAGTCTTCTTTTACGCTCGCTTCGCTCTCTTCCTTCTCGTCTGTTTTCACAGTGATGGTACCTCTCTCCTGTTTCTAGTCGGGCACCTCTCTACTTCTTCTTTTTCTATTCCCGATATTTCTCATGTCCCTCTTCTTAAGATGAATCTGCTTCTCTAGCTACCATCGACTCTAGTCGCGTCATTCTTGATGTCGATTCTTGTGTTGTCCAGACCGTCGCACGCAGGCCCTGGTTGAGTCCCTCTCAGCCGTGACTCTTCAGACTTTTGAGTTAGATCGGCTTGTTCCTTCCGCTGCCACTTCATCTTCCAGTTCTTCTCCGGTCGTCGCCTCTGCTACCAGCTCCTTTCAGCAGTGGCATCATCATCTTGGTCACCTTTGTGACTCTCGCATGTCGTCATTAGTTCATCATGGTCTTCTAGGGTCTCTCTTAGGAGATGGGTATTTACATTGTCAGGGCTGTAGGTTGGGTAAACAGATTCAGCTTCCCTATCCTACTAGCGCGTCTGTATCTCAGCGAACTTTTGATTTAGTTCATTCAGATGCTTGGGGTACGGCTCCTTTCGCTTCGAAAGGGGGCCATCGCTACTATATTTTATTCATCGATGATTTTTCTCGGTACACTTGGTTGTATTTTATGCGCTCTCGTAGTGAGGTGCTCTCCATATATCAGCGTTTTGCGGCCATGGTCCGTACTCAATATTCTACCCTCATTCGTGTGTTTCGTGATGACTCTGCTGGTGAGTATATCTCCCAGATGTTTCAAGGTGTCCTTCTTGGCGAGAACCTTTTGCTTTCCTTTTCCTCCATGCCTGTAATGGCGTTGCTGAGCATAAGAATCATCTTCTTCTTGAGACCACTCGTGCCATGATGATTGCTTCTTCTCTTCCGCCGTATTTCTGGGCTGAGGCTGTTGCTACGTCCGCTTATCTCATCAACATTCAGCCTTCTGCTGCTCTGCAGGGTGGTATCCCTCTTGAGCGCCTATCTGGACAGTCTCTAGACTACTCCATGCTTCGCTCGTTTGGTTGTTGTAACACCCTTAGAATCGGACCTATGCAAGTTTGAGCAAAATTCGCCAAACCCGCATAGAAACAATTCAAAGGTGCCCACCAGGCACTTTCGTGCGGGTGGAAAACGAAGTAATAACATTACACAACAGTCCTCGATGGGACCCACGTAGCAGATATATAACAATGACTCAAAGAGTCAAGAATACGTATATAATATACAGATCCAAATCACCTTTAAACGATAGCGTCCAACTACGGACAAGATGCAAATGGGGCTAAGAGCCTCAAGAATAACCAATGGCGCCCATAACCCTAGGCCAAGCTGCCGGAGGGTAACCTGCTAACGACGCCGATCTCAAACCTGCTTAAACAAAAGGGTGCCGCAAAGGGCAAAGGAAAAGAAGGAGCGTCAAGATCGAGGCCAAGACGGTGAGGCTAGAATTCGGCGGTCCTCGCCTACATAGGTATGGTGGACTGAAGCGGCAGCGGCAGCATGCACTAAACAACCTATAGAGACTCGATACAACTGGCGGTAATCAGAGAGGGGTAAGATAGACCTATCCGGACCCAACCTGAAGCTAACACCAAACAAACCCATCCTGGTGTTTCCCCCTCGAGACCAGTCGAGGAAGTCAACCGAGGAACTCACACAGTTGGCAGTTTTACTTAATTAGTTATAGTTGCGGCACTTTACTAGTCAGGTTTAGATAATCGTCCTGATTAAGTAAACAGTGGGCACTTTTAGTTAACCATTCCGTTATAGTTACAACAATTACTAATCAGATACAGGTAGCATGAGTTAAACCCAAAACCCAGCGGTTGTTGGTACTTTTATTCAGCCATTTCGCTAGAAGTTGCAAGACTTACTAGTCAGTACAATGTATGGCGACAAAACAAACAAGCAATTGTGGGCAGTATTATTTAGCCATTCCATTATAGTGAAGCTGATTACTAGTCATTATAAGTCAAATTTATAGCAGTAAACTTTAGTTATGCTTATCTATGATCGAGATACTGTGCTCCAAGTCGTCCATATCCGCGGACACGGCTTTCAGAAAGTTTTACCGGCCGGTGCACCAATAGCAACACACGCCGATCAACCTCGGAAAAACCAAATCAAAACCCAACGAGGCTTTCACCGAACAATCACAGATTCGAAATATTTGGGCCACCCTTAAGTAGATTCCATGAACGGTTAGCCGACTCGAGACGGCTCAAGGTTTGGGTGGACGGTATATGGGAACCCGAAAGTGTGGCTGGGCTTGTCGATACCGCGTAAACGTGTCCCGATCCTAAACAGTACAGTGTGCTCCTCGCACAATTTAAATACAGAAAGTAGCATGGCATAAGTACAGGATAGTAAAAACACCTCAAACTAGTTTGTGGCCCCAAGAAATAAGAATGAATCAAGCTCGCTCTGGGGGTCCCATATACCTCCCGGATGTGGATAGCGCGATAAATCAAGGAACAGGTATCAAGTACTCGGGGTCTTACGGGACACAAGTGGGCGTTCGGAAACCAAATATTATCTATCACCCACCGATGCCTCTGCTTATTCCAATTTTAGTTGTTAAACAGAAATTAAAGTGACGATAAGTAAAACTAGAATCATCTCCGACATCAACATGCGGCAATACATCAAGAATCGTGGCATATGACGACACATCAGCACTTGAGCAAGCAACTACGACGCAAGTCCAACTATCTACCAAACAACAGGTAATAGGGTGTGGCCAAGGCAATATAAGGCTGCAAGGGATATCACAGTGCAAACTAAAGCATCGCAATACGTATAGCAATAGATCAGGAGGGAATAAATACTATAAAAGTAAGATAGGTAGAAAGGGAGATGCTCGCTGAAAACATTGTCGAAGGTTCAAACGGAGATCGGTCGACACTGCATCAACTCAACGGCCTTATCCGCGAAGAAGCAAAACACTAGAATAAACACCGGATGCACTATTTAATACAACGGCAGAAGATCGGCATGATGCATGTATGATGCATGGCATGGCAAAGGTGCGATGCAATTAGGTCAAGATTAAGCGGAACCAGGGGTCCCGACAATTATTAGAGGGTTCATGTTATTTATCTACCCCGCAAATTAAATGTTGTTTTAACATGGCCAAAATATGGTACCGGTTCGCTACATCAATTTAAATGAGGCCAATATGAGACCAGATTTGCCCGCATATGGCCCCATATTTAATTATTAGGTGAATCGGCAAAAGGCCCCCAAACCACTAAAGATGCATGCGAGTATGAACAATTTAATATGCGACAAGTAATATTATTATGAAAATATATGTCACGGAAAAGAGGGTCACACTTTGGGGTTCGGACGATCTTGGGCTCCGAGGGGTTCGGGGTTGGTCTCAGGGTTCAGGGTTCGACGGAAACATCGGGATCGGATACAAGATGGAGAACTTGTCGTGCCGTGACGGAGAACTTGGCTTCCAACGGTCGATCTTGTCGCTGACGACGAACTTGAGTGGATCGGGTACCGGGGTCTTAGGATCCGTGAAGTAGATCTTGTTGCACAGTGTCCGGGTAGGCGATATCGGTTCCGGCCGATTGTCGGTGTCGGACTTGGGTCTCGGTCCGGAGATCTTGTTGGGGTACTTGTTCTGGTGATGTTCTTGTCGTATGTGAAAGAGGAGCTTGGTCACTAGCCCCGTAGAAGTACTTGGCGTCGAGTTCGGTCTCAGCCGGTCTTGGTCCGTTGAAGATCTTGGCGTCCGGTGGGATCGGGCTTCGGGTTCTAGGTCAGAGGACTTGGCATCCAGGAAGGAGACCTTGTCGATCTGGTGCCATCACCTCCGGGCCTCCTGTTGGGGTTCTTGTCGTCCCTCTTTAGACAGTGGCGAACTTGGATCCACGTTGGTAAAAACGAGTGAGGCGTGCCTCGCTTTCAGGCAGATCAAGACCGGAAGAGGCTTCACGAGTATGCAGACACAAGTAAGGTGTGCCCCAAATGGCACAAACACAACACTGCACACGCACGCCCAACAGAGCACGCCGGGAACAGGGTTCGAGAGGAGAGCTTGGCGTGGCGCCTCCGCGCGACAGCCGTGGTTCCGCAGGGGCCGGCCGAACGGAGGGTCGGCGGCGAAGCTAGCAGGAGGCGAGAGGGGTCGCCGGGCGACGACGCTGGGTCGGGAGGAGCTCGAGGCGGGCGAGCGAGCACGCCGCTGAGGCGGGAGGCGCGAGCCTTCAGCGCCTGGGCGAACCGCGGCGGGGCTTGGGCGGCGGCCAAGGGCGAGCGGGCGACTCAGCGGAGGCGAGGGCGGCGGAAGCGGACGGCGAGGCGCCGCGGAGGAAGAGGCGGGCGGCCGAGGCTCGAGGTGGGACGGCGTGGGTGAGAGCCGCGCAGGCGAGGAGGCGCGGTGGCTCACAGGCGGCCAGGTGGTGAGGGGAGCGCCATGGCCGGGGGAGGAGCGCGGAGGCGGGTGGCGAGCTCGGAGGCGGGCGGCGCAGCGGGAGGTGGC
Source organism: Avena longiglumis (assembly GCA_030063025.1). Taxonomy (NCBI): domain Eukaryota; kingdom Viridiplantae; phylum Streptophyta; class Magnoliopsida; order Poales; family Poaceae; genus Avena; species Avena longiglumis. The sequence goes on from CP125974.1 coordinate 29,839,105, forward strand.
GTGAGCGGCACCGGCCAAGGCGGCGTGGGGATCAGGGGCGAGGGCGGCCTGGCGGGCCGAGGGCGGAGGAGAGGCGGCGGAGAGAGGCGGGTCGGTGCGAGGAGAGCACGGGAAGGAGAGAAGGAAAGAGAGGGCGGGGCAGGTGGGTGAGCGTCGGGGTGGGGCCCACGCGGATGGGGCCCGTGGCAGGGGTGGAGTGTGGGTAGTGCAAGGGGTCCAGGGGGCAGGGGCTGCGTGTGGGTAGCGTTGGCAGGGAGTGGGTGGGCTGAGAGGGTGTGAGGGAGAGGGCTGGACCATGTGGCAACATCGATTGGGTGTGGGGGAAGAAAAGTGACGTATGCCTAGGATAGGTGGGGATGAGGTGGAGGGTTGGGCTGTAGGTTTCCGTAGACTTAGGATTAGATAGCCGGACCGATTCTTATACGGGTGGTCGTTCGGGTCGGGTTGGCCGCTCGCTTCCCCACTAAAATAATATAATTTTATTTGTTTTGTTAACACCTTCGCAAACCGATAGCACTCAAACAAAAATAATCCGGGGACCGGGCTTTGCATTTGAATTAAGATGGGGCGTTTGGAAAACAAATCGGGGTTTTCGAAAATAGTTTTGGCAAACAATGCATGATGCTGACGATGCAATGCACAAATTCAACGCGATTTTCTAGTAGTGGTTTTGCGGGATGCCACAATTCGACACCACTAACAATGGATCTCGCCCTCGAGATCGGCCTCATGGTACCGGAAGGAAGGTCGGCAATCTGCATCTTCTTGCTTCGTGTAGATCCTCGCGACACCGCTAACGAGGGTTCCTTCTTCATCTGGAAAACGGCGACACCACCAAAAAAGGGTCGTTGCTCCTGATCGTCAAGAGAACACTCCGGAAACAAAAAGGTCGAAGGTAGAGGTATCAACAAATAGAGCCACCCCTAACTTCCGTGGACGGAGTAAATTGCTGGATCCACTGATTCGACGTACAAGAGCGAATGATAAGAGCAGTGGTAGGGTAGCTACTCCATCCCGCACTCAAACCATTACTCTGCACACGAATAAGCGGATTAAGCATCCAACTCTCGGAATTAGACTGAAGATCTCGACAAGCGAGGTTCGGAAACAAGGGAGTGATGCAGACTCTGCATCGGATCTGGCGTAGATGATGTCAACACATCGGGAAACACCGGAAGATACCACAGAAATCGTATGAAAGACACAATGTTTAGGTTTCGCGATGGTTCCATTGGCATGAACAACACATGCTCAAGGTATACTCCAACTTCACCAATGCTCGTCCTTCTCATATGTCTTTCAGCGACGCGGATATCCAGCAAGGAACACATATGGATAAAGAGCTCAAGATTAAAAGACTGGAGGAAGGGTACAACAGACAAGTTGCAGATTGATGATCGTAGCACCTCCGTTACAAAAAGGAAGAAAGCGAAGCCCTGAAGGTACGACGGAATCCCAACCACGAGAATTCCTGGACTCGAAGAGAGAGAAGAGAGAGGATTCAAAACACGTAGAGGTAAGAGGAGAACAGCAGAGGGGTAAGGAGTAAAATCAGACCTAATCAGAGCTATCCAACCGATTTTCAAAAATAGTTTTGACACTCTACTTCGGCCGTTAGCTAGGTTATCCTACAGTCGGACTTAGGGGTATCGCAACCCGAGCTCGATACCACTCAGAACACCCTCGAATCGGACCTATGCAAGTTTGAGCAAAATTCGCCAAACCCGCATAGAAACGATTCAAAGGTGCTCACCAGCACTTTCGCATGGTGGAAAACGAAGTAATAACATTACACAACAGTCCTCGATGGGACCCACGTAATGTATATATATATAACAAATGACTCAAAGAGTCAAGAATACAGATATAATACAGAGATCCAAATCACCTTTAAACGATAGAGCGTCCAACTACGGACAAGATGCAAATGGGGCTAAGAGCCCCAAGAATAACCAATGGTGTCCATAACCCTGCCAAGCCGAAGGGTAACCTCTAACAACGCCGATCTCAAACCTGCTTAAACAAAAGGTGCCGACAAAGGGCAAAGGAAAAGAAGGAGCGCCAAGATCGAGGCCAGTACACGGCGAGGCTAGAATTCGGCGGTCCTCGCCTACATAGGTATGGTGGACTGAAGCGGCAGCGGCGGCATGCACTAAACAACCTATAAAGACTCGATACAACTGGCGGTAATCAGAGAGGGGTAAGATAGACCTATCCGGACCCAACCTGAAGCTAACACCAAACAAACCCATCCTGGTGGTTCCCCCTCGAGACCAGTCGAGGAAGTCAACCGAGGAACTCACATAGTTGGCAGTTTTACTTAATTAGTTATAGTTGCGGCACTTTACTAGTTAGGTTTAGATAATCGTCCTGATTAAGTAAACAGTGGGCACTTTTAGTTAACCATTCCGTTATAGTTACAACAATTACTAATCAGATACAGATAGCATGAGTTAAACCCAAAACCCAGCAGTTGTTGGTACTTTTATTCAGCCATTTCGTTGTAGTTGCAGTACTTACTAGTCAGGTACAATGGTCGCAAGCGACAAAACAAACAAGCAATTGTGGGCAGTATTATTTAGCCATTCCATTATAGTGAAGCTGATTACTAGTCATTATAAGTCAAATTTATAGCAGTAAACTTTAGTTATGCTTATCTATGATCGAGATACTGTGCTCCAAGTCGTCCATATCCGCGGACACGGCTTTCGTAAAGTTTTACCCGCCGGGTGCACCAATAGCAACACACGCCGATCAACCTCGAAAACCAAATCAAAACCCAACGAGGCTTTCACGATCGAACAATCACAGATTCAAATATTTCGTGGGCCACCCTTAAGTAGATTCCGAACGGTTAGCCGACTCAGACGCCTCAAGGTTTGGGTGGACGGCAGAACGATCGGGAACCCGAAGTGTGGCTGGGCTTGTCGATACCTGTAAACGTGTCCCGATCCTAAATAAAGACAAAGGTGCTCCTCGCACAATTTAAATACGTAAAGTAGCATGGCATAAGTACAGGATAGTAAAACACCTCAAACTAGTTTGTGGCCCCAAGAAATAATAATGAATCAATCTCGCTCGGGGTCCTATACCTCCGGATGTGGATAGCGATAAATCAAGGAACATGTATCAAGTACTGGGTCTTACGGGACACAAGTGGGCGCTCGAAACCAAATATTATCTATCACCCACCGATGCCTCTCGCTTATTCCAATTTTAGTTGTTAAAGAAATTAAAGTGACGATAAGTAAAACTAGAATCATCTCCTACATCAACATGCGGCAATACATCAAGAATCGTGGCATATGACGACACACATCAGCACTTGAGCAAGCAACTACGACGCGCAAGTCCAACTATCTACCAAACAACAGGTAATAGGGTGTGGCCAAGGCAATATAAGGCTGCAAGGGATATCACAGGTACGGAAACTAAAGCATCGCAACACAGATAGCAATAGATCAGCAGGAGGGAATAAATACTATAAAAGTAAGATAGGTAGAAAGGGGGAGATGCTCGCCTGAAAACATTGTCGAAGGTTCAAACGGAGATCGGGTCGACACTCGCATCAACTCAACGGCCTTATCCGCGAAGAAGCAAAACACTAGAATAAACACCGGATGCACTATTTAATACAACGGCAGAAGATCGGCATGATGCATGTATGATGCATGGCATGGCAAAGGTGCGATGCAATTAGGTCAAGATTAAGCGGAACCAGGGGTCCCGACAATTATTAGAGGGTTCATGTTATTTATCTACCCCGCAAATTAAATGTTGTTTTAACATGGCCAAAATATGGTACCGGTTCGCTACATCAATTTAAATGAGGCCAATATGAGACCAGATTTGCCCGCATATGGCCCCATATTTAATTATTAGGTGAATCGGCAAAAGGCCAACAAACCACTGAAGATGCATGCGAGTATGAACAATTTAATATGCGACAAGTAATATTATTATGAAAATATAGGTCACGGAAAAGAGGGTCACACTTTGGGGTTCGGACGATCTTGGGCTCCGAGGGGTTCGGGGTTGGTCTCGTGGTTCGTGGTTCGACGAAACATCGGGATCGGATACAAGATGGAGAACTTGTCGTGCCGTGACGGAGAACTTGGCTTCCAACGGTCGATCTTGTCGCTGACGACGAACTTGAGTGGATCGGGTACCGGGGTCTTAGGATCCGTGAAGTAGATCTTGTTGCACAGTGTCCGGGTAGGCGATATCGTCGGTTCCGGCTTCGATTGTCGGTGTCGGACTTGGGTCTCGGTGCCGGGAGATCTTGTTGGGGTACTTGTTCCTGGTGATGTTCTTGTCGTATGTGAAAGAGGAGCTTCGAGTCACTAGCCCTAGAGAAGTACTTGGCGTCCGAAGTTCGGTCTCGCCGTCTTCGTCCGGTTGAAGATCTTGGCGTCCGTGGGATCGGGCTTGGGTTCTAGGTCGAGGACTTGACATCCGTGAAGGAGACCTTGTCGATCTGGTGCCATCACCTCCGGCCTCCTGGGGTTCTTGTCGTCCCTCTTTTAGACAGTGGCGAACTTGGATCCACGTTGGTAAAATCGAGTGAGGCGTGCCTCGTGCGCTTCAAGGCAGATCAGCACCGGAAGAGGCTTCACGAGTATGCAGACACAAAGTAAGGTGTGCCCCAAATGGCACAAACACAACACCTGCATACACGCACGCCCAACAGAGCACGCCGGGAACAAGGTTCAGAGAGGAGAGCTTGGCGTGGCAGAAGCCTCCCGCGGCGACAGCGGTGGTTCCGCAGGGTGCTGGCGACGGCCGAGGACGGAGGGTCGGCGGCGGAAGCTAGCAGGAGGCGAGGAGGGGTCGCCGGGGCGACGACGCTGGGGTCGGGGAGGAGCTCGAGGCGGGCCGGCGAGGAGCACGCCGCTGAGGCGGGGAGGCGCGAGCTCGGCGGGACGCTGGGACGGACGCGCCCGCAAGGGCTCGGCGGCTCAGGGCGACTCAAAGCGGCGGGAGGGCAGGTGCGGCGAGGCGGACGGCGAGGCGGCGGAGGACAGGGTGCGGGCGGCACCGACGCGAGCTGGGCGGAGGCGGAGCGGAGACGCTGGCAGAGGCAGGCGGAGGAGGCGCCGAGGCCGAGGTGGGACGGGGCGTGAGGGAGCCGGGCGGGAGGGAGGGCGGGTGGCTCACCGGCGGCGGCCGACGCTGGCGAGGAGGAGCCATGGCGCGAGGAGGAGCGAGAGGCGGTAGGTGAGCTCGAGGCGGGCGGCGAGCGGGAGGTGGCGTGAGCGGGCACTGGGCGAGCGGCGCTGGGACGGGATCGAGGGGCGGCGACGGGCCGGTCGCCGGAGGGGAGAGGGGCGAGCGGAGCGGCGACGGCGGGTGCCAGAGAGGCGCGGGGTCGGGGCGAGGTGAGCACGGGAAGGAGAGAAGGAAAGAGAGGGCGGGGCAGGTGGGTGAGCGTCGGGGTGGGGCCCACGCGGGATGGGGCCCGGTGGCAGGGAGGGGTGGAGGGCGTGGGTAGTGCGTGCGGGGTCCAGGGGGCAGGGGCTGCGTGTGTGTAGCGTTGGCAGGGAGTGGGTGGGCTGAGAGGGTGTGAGGGAGAGGGCTGGACCATGTGGCAACATCTTTTTGGGTGTGGGGGGAAGAAAAGTGACGTGGCGGCCTAGGATAGGTGGGGATGAGGTGGAGGGTTGGGCTGGGTAGGTTTCCGGGTAGACTTAGGATTAGATAGCTGGACCGATCTGTTTATACGGGGGTGGTCGTTCGGGTCGGGTTGGCCCGTTCGACTGCCCCCACTAAAAATAATATAATTTTTATTTGTTTTGTTAACACCTTCTGCAAACCGATAGCACTCAAACAAAAATAATCCGGGGACCGGGCTTTGCATTTGAATTAAGATGGGGCGTTTGGAAAACAAATCGGGGTTTTCGAAAATAGTTTTGGCAAACAATGCATGATGATGACGATGCAATGCACAAATTCAACGCGATTTTCTAGTAGTGGTTTTGCGGGATGCCACAGTTGTGTTTGCTATGTTCTTCTTGCTCCTCGCGAACGCACCAAACTGACCGCTCAGTCTGTTGAGTGTGTTTTTCTTGGATACAGTAATGAGCATAAGGGCTATCGCTGATGGGACCCCGTTGGTCGTCGGATGCGTATCTCTCGTGATGTTACTTTTGATGAGACGCGCCCTTTCTATCCTCGTCCCACCGCTGGTACCTACCCGGTGGAAGATATCTCTTTTCTTCTCTTTCCTGACACACCTCCCTCTACTCCCATTGTGTCTTCTTCGGGTCTCCTACCCCTGATGTCTCTTCTTCTACATCGTCCTCCTCTACTCCGTCTAGTTCTCCTCGTTCTCCGGAGTATTCCTCTGCTATTCCTTCTTCTTCATCATCGTCTCCTAAGTCGTCTTCTTCTGATGAGCTTCCCTCTACTCATCCTGTTCGTCAGCGTCGTGCCCCCAACCGTTACTCTCCTAGTCAGTATGGTCTTTCTGTTGCCTCCGAGCCGACTTCTTATCGGGATGCTGAGCATCATCCTGAATGGCAGCTGGCCATGGCAGAGGAGATTGCTGCGCTTGAGCGCACTGGCACCTGGGATCTTGTTTCTCCCCCTCCCGGTGTTCGTCCTATCACGTGTAAGTGGGTCTATAAGATTAAGACCCGCTCTGATGGATCTCTTGAGCGCTATAAAGTGTGTCAACACCCGGATTTTTAATCCCAGATGCCTGTCATGCCATACATCGCAATCCCAGGATTACCATTTTTGGGAGACATAACGGAATTGGATACCATAGTACATCATCCATTACAAACCATTCATAAGGTCTTACACAAATGGGGATCTCATTGATCCAGTTCTTAATACAACTTCAAGCAGCGGAATACGTAATAATAACGGTAGCGTAGGCGAAGCTCCATCTTCGGGGTCACAGTATGTCAAGATGGGAGATGATCCTAGTTGTCGAACCTTCCGGGTCCATCTTCCGTGTACTCTTTTCATAGTCCGCCACGGAATAGCTGGGGACAAAGACATGAGTACTCTTTAAGTACTCACAAACTAATACTAACAAGTGAAAGGGGTTTTTGATAATAGGACACTAGGCTCTAGGGTTGTTTTGCAAAAGCCAGATTTATTTCTACTAAGATGAGAAGCAAGATAAGCTAGTCAGAGTTTTATAACTCCTAAGTAGGAACTTGTATTTCATATCACAACCCTGTTGTGGTCAAGTTAAAGTCTCAATTCATTTCACAAGTCTTTTGAAAACATCTGACGGGGGAACAATATGGCCACTCCAACTGTCCATAATCATGACGCTGCTATTCGAATAGTTTGACACTGCAGAGATTGTACACTTTCACCATAACATTCGACACATCCGTCAGAACAAATCCTGAATTCACCATACTCAAGATATGATAATCAATCCTAACCTTTCAATTACACGCTAGTATAAGCACCTCTCCGTGAGTTTGGCCTCCCAACCATGACCAACCGTCATATTGGGTACCGCAGTGGACAATCTTCACAAGGTAGCCTCAAATTTGACCTTGGCTGGAGGGAACTAATACTAAGGTATATAAGTTTCCAGTCAAGCCCTACCCAATCTTCGGGTATTGTGGTTGTATGATAAAATTGGAATGGTATCGCATCCAGACAACCATCAGTTTTATAAAGGGCTAAGGCTCATGCCTCAACATTTTCATCACCAAAATCATCTGGTGCTCGGAAACACATGTCAAAAACATTTCAATAGAATGATCCATCATTCCAAGGTTTTCATAACCATTTTCACCAAGTATTCCCATCTAAAGTTGATCAAGTTTTATGCTTAGCACTAGCATCTACAATTGGGGGTAAGTACTAATGAGGGGTGGTAAACTAGTGGAGTTTCAACTAAGTTCAATCTCATGCCTTGGGATGACATCAAGATTATCTAGCTTAGGCCAAATTTTATGCTCTTTATGCAACCTTCAATTATCCTTCTAGTATCTACCATTTATTCCAGTAAACTCTAAGTAAGAGCTTTGATACAGAAATAAAGTAATAAGCTTGCAAGTAAAACTAGGATTGGGTGTCATCAAATGTATCTAACCAAGCATGCTTAGTGCATTGCATAGGTTATTTAACTCTCATAATTGCAAGTGTTAGCTTGCATAGGTATAGTATCAGCTTGCATTGGTACACTTGGTTAGTAAAGCTTGCTAAAGTAGAGTATCTTGCAAGTTTTAGCTTGCCTTGTGCAGAGAAGTGGTTGAAGTTCTCCTCGGCTTCTTCTTCGTAGTATCCTCCTTCCTCCTCGTATCCTTGGTCGGTACTAGCGTCTATGAATAAATACGAGGTACGCAATCATCAAACAATACTTAACTACTTGCATTCATCACACACAAGGGTCCAATAGATGATCTAGACTCATCACTAACATTACAAGATTAAAGCTTGGTTTAATTCCTTTTATTTTTAGAAAAGTAATTTCTACTAATTGAAAAACTACTTAAGATTTAATATTCTCCAAACCAAACATGGGATCATGTTGACACATGTCATCGCCACATATTTTAGTCCATGGGAATGTGATTTAAAGTGGTGTCACAATTTAATAAGGTTTTAACCTTTTATTTTAATTAAATAAAGTGACTAGAAATGCCTATGTAGCATTCTTTTATTACTTGAACATTATTTTTGTAAGTAAACCTATATATTTTTATATATTCTGAAAGGTATGGTTAAATGTGATTTTTGAGAGTTGGAATCAACTCAAAATCTATTATGGTTTAAATTTGAAAAATGTTTGAATGCAGAAAAGCTTCTGCCTTCTTATTTTTACCATGGATGATCTACATATCCAAATGACTTGAATCCAACGGGCTTGGATTCAACATTCCCAGACCTTTCTAACAAAATTGGTTTCATTCAATTTGGTTCACTGAAACGACCTCGGTTGATTTTTGAAACTGGGTACAGAAGTGTGTTTGAAATAAAATAGAAAAGGTTAAATTCAAATAACTGGGCTGCGCGAAGCGATCGGGCGGCCTGCTAAGCACGCTTACGCAGTCGGTTAAGTGGCTGTCTCCACGCGCTGAGGAGACAGTGCGGCGGTATGGGGCGATGTGGTGCGTTCGATCTGGTTCTAATCCAATGGCTGAGGGTCATCGTCGACGTTGGGCAACGCCAGCGAGACAAAAACCTAGCGCGGCCAGTGGGGGTCGTTGGGGGCTCACCGGGGTTCAAGCGAGGATCGGCGAGGCGGGCGAACGACGAAGTCGATGACGGTGAACCTCCTGGTACCGGTAGCTTCTCCTGGGGCGGCTCCAATCGCTGGCTCTCTTCTTCTCCAGAGGAGAAAGGCTCTGGTGAAATTCTGGCGAAGTGCTGCTCGCCTTGCTTCGGGAACGGGGTGGAACGATCAGTGAGGAGAGGGGAGTGAGATGGTGTGCTCAATTCGGCTGGGGGTGGCCTCTATTTATAGTCGCGACAACGAGACCGAACGACATGGGCAGGCGACGGTGGCGACATGGCTACAGGAGGCTAGAGGCATGGCCGGCGGTGGCGATCGCTTGGTGGTCTCCTGGCGATGCTCTACGGCTTTAATGCGTATGTAGGGGCGGTGCGGTTTGGTCTGGAACACGCGACGCTCTGCGCGGCAGAGACGGCGTCTTCGACGGCGAGTGGTGGCCGTGAGGCATGGGGCGGCGAAAGGTGATGTCTGGCGGTCTCCTGGGTCGGTGGTGATCGTGTATGCACGCTACGAGGGTGGCGCGCGGTCTGTGGGCTTCGGTCGAGGGTGGCGCTCTAGCGCACGCTTGGCATGGTCGACAGCGGCACGGGCGCGACGTTCCTGGGTGCTCTGGTCGATGTCTTCGAGGCAGGGCTGGTCGAGAGGGGGCGGTGAGGCATGGGCTTGCTCCCAGACAAGGTTGGCATGGCTAGTTTCTCTCCTAGCTTGTTGTCTACACTGGGGTGGCATGGGTACTGGCTTCGGCTGTTCACCATTGATGGCATTGCCAAGCTCACAGTGGTGCTAGTGATTAGTTAAGATTGTTAGATGATCTACTAAGGCTAGTGGTGTACAGAGAGGGAACAAGTTAGGCTCAATTCACTGCTTAAACAGTGTTTTGATTTTGTTAGATTTGTATCTGCAAGGTGTTTGATGAAATGGCCGCATGAATTCAAGTTTTGAATTTTGAAAAGATTTTTGGTGGGTGTGCTAGGTTGGTGCTGGTGAGTCTGCAGATGCTTGGGTTTTGAAAGTTGAGCTTGTTTGAGTGGTTTTTTGAAAAAGTGGGATCTTCTCATATGATAAAGATTCAATTTTGAACTGTCCTTTGAACTATGCATTTGAATGTTTCTGGATGATCACAAAGTGGGCCTTGATACCTTGTTATGAGTACAATCAAGGGGTACAAAGATCCAGAGAAGTTTCTGTTAAGTTCTGAAAGTTTGAGACAGCCAAAGTAGGCATGGGAGTTAAATTGGTCAAAATGACCATTCACTCATTTATCTTTGTTTTGATTTATTTGTCTTTGAGAAAAGTTTGGGAATTGTTTAGATGATGTTTATTTCACCAAAGCATCCATTTACAAGCAAAGGAACACACAAACAAGTTGGTTCAAAAGAATTCCAAATGAAATGCATACACCATGCATGCTTTCATACTTTTATTTTAGAAAAGTTTTTGTAAACCCTAATTTTGATGATTAGAGTTTGATGATCCAAGTTTATTATTTTTGGGATGTTACAAAGCGCGTCTTGTGGCTCGTGGTTTTCAGCAGGAGCATGGTCGTGACTATGATGAGACCTTTGCTCTTGTGGCTCATATGACCACTATGTGTACTCTTCTTGATGTTGCTTCTGTTCGTCACTGGTCTGTGTCCCAGCTTGATGTTCAGAACGTCTTTCTCAATGGTGAGTTGAGTGAGGAGGTTTATATGCAGCCTCCTCCTGGGTATTCTGTTCCCGAGGGGATGGTTTGTCGTCTTCGACGTTCTCTTTATGGCCTCAAACAGCCCCCTCGTGCCTAGTTTAAGCGCTTTTCTTCTGTAGTGACTGCTGCTGGTTTCTCCCCTAGTGCTCATGATCCAGCGCTGTTTGTTCACACTTCTCCTCGTGGACGCAGTCTTCTTCTTATCTATATTGATGATATGATCACTACTGGTGATGATCCTGAGTATATCGCCTTTGTTAAGGCTCGTCTTCGTGATCAGTTTCTTATGACCGATCTTGGTCCTCTTCGATACTGTAACATCTCAGCATTTAGGAATCTAAAGAAGGGTAGATTTAGGATTATGTATTGTTGCATGCATCTATTTGTGAAAAAGTGGGTAAAATTTTCGCCAAATAAAATCTTAAGTGATCAATGTTTCTTTCTTACTTTAAGATTAGGTTTAGACTTAAAGGAGGATTGTATAAAAAACTTTGATGTGATCTTAAAAGAATTATGTGTGTTTTGAAATGGGTCGATTTTAAAAACTTAAGTGTTTGGATAATAATTTAAAAGATTTGAGTCTTAAATTAATTAAGATATATGCAGTATAATTTAAATCTCAAAACAATAGAAATTATGGAAATTATTTTCATATTATAAAGACATAAACAAGTTACAACAGAATAAAGAATAAGGATATTCTTTATTAATAATGATATAATCTTTATTACAATTGAATAAAATAAAGATTACAAGAACTATAAAAGAAAAATTACAAAGGCTTAAGAAAAGTACATCTACTAACTATCCTATATCTAAAACCTAAACTAAATCTTCATCTTTATCTTTGAACCTGCAAAACAAGGATTAAACAGAAATAAAACAAGATTAGTGTTAGTATATATTTCTTTCAGATATGTCAGTGAGGTGCACTTGACAATCTCATCATTGAGAAATGTTAAAGAGGGGCAAGTTTCACCAATATGAAAGATTTCATCTTTCATAAATTCACAGCCAGAATGCAAATGACAGCCAAAAGGGATTAGTTCACCAGCCAAGGTAAAAGTAGATCGGTAACAGTAAGATCAAATTTTCTGAACCTATCCATATGTGCATAGCAGGCACACATGCTGCACACACACAAGCATGCAAGAGTGTGCTGTCGACTACACAAGCACGGCCAGACCAAACAAAACTAGAACACAACCGTAGGGAAGCACCTCAGTGCATCATTACACCACACCACAGCCAGGGTGAACAGCAAGTAAACCAAGAACAACAGCTGTCAACACCCGGATTTTTAATCCCAAATGCCTGTTATGCCATACATCGCAATCCCAGGATAACCATTTTTGCGAGACATAACAGAATTGGATACCATAGTACATCATCCATTACAAACGATACATAAGTTCTTACACAAATAGGGATCTCATGATCCAGTTCTTAATACAACTTCAAGCAGCAGAATACGTAATAATAACGGTAGCGTAGGCGAAGCTCCATCTTCTAGTTCACAGGCAATGCTGACGATGGGAGATGATCCTAGTTGTCGTAACCTTCCTGGGGTCCATCCTCCAGGTACTCCTCTTCATAGTCTTGCCATGGGAATAGCCAGGGACAAAGCCATGAGTACTCTTTAAGTACTCGCAAACTAATACTAACAGGTAAAGGGGTTTTCAGATAATAGGACACTAGGCTCTAGGGTTGTTTTGCAAAAGCCAGATTTATCTCTACTAAGTTCTAAAGCTAGTCACAATTTTATAACTCCTAAGTGGGCTCTTGTACTCATGTCACAACTCTGTTGTGGTCAAGTCAAAGTCTCAATTCATTTCACAAGTTATTTTGAAAAGTCTGACGGGGAACAAGATGGCCACTCCAATCCATAATCATGACGCCTATTCGAATAGTTTGACACTCTGCAGAGATTGTACACTTTCACCACAACATTCGATACATCCGTTAGGAACAAATCCTGAATTCACCATACTCAGTATGCGGATAATCAATCCTAACCTTTCAATAACACGCCCTAGTATAAGCACCTCTCCTGTGAGTTTGGCCTCCCAACCATGACCAACTGTCATCTTGGGTACTGCACAGGTGGACAATCTTCACAAGGTAGCCTCAGCTCAGACCTTGGCCGTGAGGGAACTAATACTAAGATATATAAATTTCCAGTCAAGCCCTACCCAATATTCGGGTATTGTGGTTGTACAATAAAATTGGAATGGTATCGCATCCAGACAACCGTCAGTTTTATAAAGGGCTAAGGATCATGCCTCAGCATTTTCATCACCAAAATCATCAAGTGTTTGGAAACACATGTCCAAAACATTTCAATAGAATGATCCATCATTCCAAGGTTTTCATAACCATTTTCCACCAAGTAAACCCATCTAAAGTCGATCAAGTTTTATGCTTAGCACTAGCATCTACAAGTGGGGGTAGGCACTGATGAGGGGTGGTAACTAGTAGGTGCTAACTAAGTTCAATCTTATTTCCTTGGGATGATATCAAGGTTATTTAGCTTAGGCCAAATTTTATGCTCTTAATGCAACCTTCAAATATCTTTCTAGTATCTGCAAGTCACTTAAGTCAACTCTAAGTTAAAGCTTTGATAAAGAAATAAAGTAAGAAGCTCGCAAATAAAACTAGGATTGGTTTATCAAGTGGGTATGATCACATATGCTTAAGGCATATAGTAGGCATAGTAACAAGCAAGTATTTGCTTGCACAATATCAGTATAAGCTTGCTAAATTGCAAGTGTTAGCTTGCATAGGTCAACTTTATTAGTAAGGCTTGCTAAAGTAGAGTGTCTTGCAAGTTTTAGCTTGCCTTGTGCAGATCAGTGGTGGAAGTTCTCCTCGGCTTCTTCTTCGTAGTATCCTCCTTCCTCCTCGTATCCTTGGTCGGTACTAGCGTCTATGAATAAATACGAGGTACACAATCACCAAACAATACTTAACTACTTGCAATCATCACACACAAGGGTCCTATAGATGATCTAGCATCATCTCTAACATTACAAGGTTAAGGCTTGATTTAATTCCTTTTATTTTTAGAGAAGTAATTTCTACTCATTGAAAAACTACTTAAGATTTAATATTCTCCAAACCAAACATGGGATCATGTTGACACATGTCATCATCACATATTGTAGTCCATGGGAATGTGATTTAAAGTGGTGTCACAATTTAATAAGGTTTTAACCTTTTATTCTAATTAATTAAAGTGGCTAGAAATGCCTATGTAGCATTCTTTTATTACTTGAACATTATTTCTGCAAGTAAACCTATATATTTTTATATATTCTGAAAGGTATGGTTAAATGTGATTTCTGAGAGTTGGAATCAACTCAAAAGATATTATGGTTTAAATTTGAAAAATGTTTGAATGCAGAAAAGCTCCTGCCTTGTTATTTTTACTAAGGATGATCTACAGATCCAAATGAATTGAATCCAACGGGTTTGGATTCAGCATTCATAGACCTTTCCAACAAAATTTGTTTCATTCAAATTGGTGCTCTGAATCGACCTGGATTGATTTTTGAAAATGGGTACAGAAGTGTGTTAGAATTAAAATAGAAAAGATTTAATTCAAATCACTGGGCTGCGCGGGAAAATTTAACGGGCCGGCCTGCTAGGCGCATTGCTCCCGCGGGCTGATTAAATGGGTGTCCCCACTCGTCAGTGACACGGGGCTGGGTGAAGCGGTATGGGGCAACGTGGGTCGTTCGGTCTGATTCTAATCCAACGGCTGGGAGTCATCGTCGACGCGAGAAAATGCCGGCGAGAACGAAACCTAGCGCGGCCAGTGGGGGTGCTGGGGGCTCACCGGGGTACGGGCGAGGGTCGGCGAGGCGGGCGAACGACGAAGTCGACGACGACGAACTCAGGGGTGGTCGCGGCAGCTCCTGGGGTGGACGAAATCAATGGCTCCCTTCTTCTCCAGAGGCGGCGGGCTCCGGTGAAATTCCGGCGGGGTGGTGCTCGCCTTGCTCTGAGAACGGTGTGGCATGATCAATGAGGAGAGGGGAGTGAGATGGTGTGAAGAAATCGAGCGGGGGAGGCATCTATTTATAGTCGAGCGAGGGGACAGTCGGGGCGCATGGTGAGCTCATCGGGGGCGATGTTACAGGCGGCTATTGGCATGGGCAAGGGTAGGGGACGGTGTGGGGTCTCCTGGCGATGCTCAACGACGTGGTTTCGAGGCATGGGGCGGTGCGGCTTTGTCTGGAACGGGCGATACTCTACGCGACAGAGGCGGCATCTTCGACGGCGAGTGGTGGCTATGCGTCACGGGGCGACGAACGGGGATGTCTGGTGGTCTCCTGGGTCGGTGGGGATTGTGTATGCACGCGGCGAGGGCGGCGCGCGGTCTGTGGGCTTCGGCCGAGGGTGGTGCTCTGGCGCACGCTCGACATGGTCTCTGGCGGGGTTCATGCGCTGCGGGTCGTGGCTTGGCAACGCCAAGGCTGGTACAGTGAGTGGCGGTGGATGGTGAGCTGCCTCCCAGACATGATGGCTAGGCTTGCTGCTGCTCCTAGCTTGCTATCGACTATGGGGTGGCAAGGGTGTGCTCGGCTGTTCACCATTGATGGCAATGGCAAGCTCACAGTGGTTCTAGTGCTTGGTTAATCTTGCTAGATGATCTACTGAGCTGGTTGTGAGCGAAATGGGGAACCAGTTAGGCAAGAATCACTGCTCACAATAGTGTTTGATGTTTATTTGATTTGTGTGCAACCTGTTTGATGAAATGGCCGCATGAAATCAAGTTTTGAATTTTGAAAATATTATTGGTGGGTTTGCTAGATTGGTGCCGGTGAGTCTGCAGATGCTTGGGTTTTGAAAGTTGAGCTTCTTTGAGTGGTTTTTGAAAAAGTGGGATCTTCCCATATGATAAAGATTTAATTTTGAATTGTCATTTAAACTTTGCATTTGAAAGTTTCTGGATGATCACAAAGTGGGCCTTGATACTTTGTTATGAGTACATTCAAGGGGTGCATAGATCCAGAAAGGTTTCTGTTAGATTTTGAAAGTTTGAGACATCCAAAGTAGGCATGGGAGTTAAATTGGTCAAAATGACCATTCCTTTTATATATTTGTTTTGATTTACTTGTCTTTATGAAAAGTGTGGGAAATGTTTTAGATGATGTTTATTTCACCTAAGAAAAATTTTACAAGCAAGGAAACATACAAACAAAGTGGTTCAAAAGAATTTCAAATTAAATGCATACACATATGCATACCTTCATAATTTTAATTAGAAAAGTTTTTGTTAACCCTAATTTTGATGATTAGAGTTTGATGATCCAAGTTTAGTATTTTTGGGATGTTACAAACCTTCCCCCCCTTAAACAAAATCTCGTCCCGAGATTTGAAAAAGGATGAACAAATTACCTAGGATTTGAAGAGATCGGGAAACTCCGTCCTGATGTGATCTTCGCTCCTGTGTAGCTTCCTCTTACGTGGTTGCTCCAATGAATCTTGAGAAACTTGATGCTTCGGGTTCGTAGTTCAAAAGCTTCTTCCAAAATACGGATGGGTACTTCGATAGTTCAGGTCATCGTTGATCTCTATGGTCCGATGGTCGATATTCTTGAACACTTGTCTTCTGGGGACTTGAGACACTTATAAGTAACGAGATATGGAACACATTGTGCACGCTGACATCTCTTCGTGTAATTCCAATTGGTACGATACTTCTCCTCGACGGTTCGTAATCAGAAGGTCCGATATCCGGGGCTAACTTTCCTTTGAGTTGGAAACGCTGCATTCCCTTCAATGGCGACACTTTTAGATAAACAAAATCTCCTATGTTGAAGGCGAGGTCTCGACGTCTCTTGTCGGCGTAACTCTTCTGTCGGGATTGGGCGGTCTTGAGGTGCTCACGAATCTTGTGAACCTTCTCTTCTTCTTTTCGTAGGATGTCGGGTCCAAAATCGACTCTCCTACTTCCGAGTTCAAAGGGGTGCGACACTTTCTTCCGCATAAGTATTCAAATGGGGCCATTTGCAAACCGGCTTGGTAATCAAGTGTTGTAGGAAAATTCTGCAAATGGCGCATGTCTTCCCACTTGGATCCATATTCTAACACATAGGCTCAAAGATATCTTCAAGTATTTGATTTACTCGCCCCGTCATCCATCTCTCGAGGGTGATACGGAAATCTATCAGGTTCCTAAACCTTCTTGGACTTTCTTCCGTAATCTCGAGGTAAACCGAGTCCTCGATCCGATACTATGTTCTTAGGGACTCCGGTAACCGATTGATTCTAGCGATGTACAACTCCGCTAGTTTCAACACTCGATATGTGGTTTTGACGGGCAAGAAATGGGCGACTTTGGACAATCTGTCCACTATGACCGAATAGAGTCATTTCCCTACCGTAAGTAGGCAGTCCGGATAAAGTCCATTCTACGTAATCCCATTTCCATTCGGAATCGCAAAGGTTGCAACAATCCAGCGGGTCTTTGATGTCCTGCATTGACTCGCTGACATATATCACACTTGGCGATATAGCTTCCGATTTCTCTCTTCATCTTATGCCACCAAAATTGCTCTTTTAAATCTTGATACAGCTTAGTTCCTCCGGGATGGATAGAATAAAGAGTATCATGAGCCTCCTTCAAAATAACTTCTTTCAATTCAGAATCTGCTGGTACACAAAGGCGTCCTTTGTACCACAACACTCCTTCTTCGTCCTCGGTGAATCCAGGTACTTTGCATGTACCGATACGATGCTTGATTCCGTCAATACTAGCATTTCCCTTCTACGCCTCTTTAATCTGACTGATCAAAGTGGGCTGGAGTTCTATGCTAGCCAAAAATCCTTCACTTACTAATTCCGTTCGAAAATCTTCCATCTCCTTGTGCAAACTTGGTTTCTCCTTCAAAATCATGGAGTTCAAGCGGCACGGCAATCTTCTAAGGGCATCGGCTACCACGTTGGCTTTACCAGGGTGATAGTGAATGTCCAGGTCATAATCCTTGATTAGATCAATCCATCTTCTCTGCCTCATATTTAGCTCCTTCTGAGTGAATATATACTTCAGGCTCTTGTGATCCGAATAAATCTCACAACGGTTTCCCATCAGGTAATGTCTCCATGTTTTCAGGACTAGAACTACGGCTGCAAGTTCGAGGTCATGGGTTGGGTAATTTTGCTCATGTTGCTTCAATTGTCGAGATAGATAAGATATAACTTTGCCTTCTTGCATTAGCACACATCCGAGACCAATCTTGGATGCGTCACAATACACATCGAAGGGCTTCGTGATATCCGGCATGATCAATATTGGGGCTGAAATCAATCTCCTTTTGAGTTCTTGAAAACTCGCTTCACATTTGTCGGTCCATTTAAACTTCTTGTCCTTCTTCAAAGAATTGGGTCATGGGTCAGCGATACTAGAGAATCCTTCTACGAATTTGCGGTAATATCCCGCCAATCCGAGAAAAGCACGAACTTGGGTTTGAGTGGTCGGGCTTGCCAATCTTCTACATCTTTCACTTTGGCGTGGTCAACGGCAATTCCTCCTACCGATACAATGTGACCGAGGAATCCTACCTCCGTACCAGAATTCACATTTGCTAAACTTTGCATACAATCGATGCTCTCTATGGGTTCCAAGAATGGTCCTTAGGTGTATATCATGTTCTTCTTCCGATTTGGAATAAATCGTAATGTCATCGATGAAAACAACGGCAAACTTATCCAGAAGTCCATAAAATCTTATTCATGAGGTTCATGAAATAAGCGGGGCATTGTTTAATCCAAAAGACATGATCAGATACTCATACAATCCATATCCGTGGTAAAGGCAGTCTTTGGAATATCCTCTCGCAAATTTTAAGTTGATGATAGCCGTTCTAAGATCAATCTTAGAAAATACTTTGGCACCGGGTCAACCGATCAAACAAATCTTCTATCTTGGGCAAGGGTACTTGTTCTTGATGGTGACATCATTCAACTTCCGATAATCCGTACACAAACGGTTACCTCCATCCTTCTTGTCCACAAACAAGACAGGTGATCTCCATGGTGACGCACTTGGTTGCATCAATCCAATTTCTAGCATGGAAGCCAGTTGCTTCTTCGCTCACGAGATCGACGGGTTCATACTATAGGGTCTCGGGCTATGGGTCCGTTCCGGTATTAGTTCAATGATAAACTCGATATCCCTATCTGGGGGCATACCGGGCAAAACATCTGGAAATACATCGGGGTATTCACAGACTATCCGGAATTGGTCAATGGTACGTTGGGCTATACTCTTGTTGCATTTGAATTGGCAAGGTAAGGTTTTAGATATATGTTCGACTGATATTCCGGCTGTACTGGTCATGGTGATGGCTTTCTTGGCACAGTCAATCAATCCTTTATGTTTGGACATCCAATCCATTCCTAGTACTACTTCCAAACCTTTAGTTCCAAGTACTATCAGATTAGCATACAAATCTATGCCATGGATTCGGATAGGGACGACTTTGCAAATTTTCCTAGCCTTGGTGGTTGATCCGGGAATTTGCACAATCATAACATGCTTCAGTTTGGTTGGTTGAATTTTACTAGTGCATGCAAATTCTTCGGTGACAAATGAATGCGATGCACCAGAATCAAACAACACTCTTGCAAGTACTGAATTAACAGAAAACATACCTAGCACGACGTCTGGCGCTTCCTGAGCTTCTTCAGCATGCATGAGAAAAAGACGGCCATTGCGGTTGAGTGAATTCCCTGGGGAAAATATTCTCCCTGGCTGAACACGACGCTACTGCTGAGCTGGGGCATTGGCATTGGGGGCTGTATCATTCTTCTTG
Source organism: Avena longiglumis (assembly GCA_030063025.1). Classification (NCBI taxonomy): domain Eukaryota; kingdom Viridiplantae; phylum Streptophyta; class Magnoliopsida; order Poales; family Poaceae; genus Avena; species Avena longiglumis. The sequence goes on from CP125974.1 coordinate 29,858,824, forward strand.
TTGGGGCACTCGTTAGAATAGTGGCCTTTATTTCCACAGTCATAACAGGTCACTTGCAACTTGTCCTTGGCTGCGACAGGCACAACATTGCTTCCAGTCCTCGGGGCAGTGTTAGTGTTGGCGGTAGCATTGTTGGTGTTGAACTTGGGTGGGGCACGGGTGAAATTGAAAGAGTTGCCGGGGTTGTTGTGATTTCCTCCGGGTCTAGGGTTTCCACGGTTGGGATAGGTCGAACGTTTCATCGGGGTCTGTTGGTTCGTGTGGCAAATCCTGGAGATGGGTTGGGGCGATACTTTGGGGTCTGATGGGTTCCTGGTTGGTGCATCATGCGACGCTTGCGTTTCTCATTGGCTTGGTTGATCTTTCCTTCCATCTGGATGGCAGAGTCGACAAGGGCTTCAATATCAGCAAAGGGGATATTGACTAACACTGTCTGCATTTCGTCATGCAGACCATTTAGGAACCTCTCCTTCTTCTTGGCTTCCGTGTCTATCTCATCCGGGGCATACCTAGCTAATGACAAAAATTTGTCACGGTATTCCACTATAGTCATCCTTCCTTGCTTCAGCTCTCTGAACTCGTCTCTCATTCTCTTTATCAAACCTGGTGGCACATGGGTTCGGCTAAACTTGACCTTGAATTCCTCCTGTGTCATCATCGGCCTCCTATTCATTGCGAACACTGTTCCACCATGCCCTGGCATCTCCGGCTAGATAATGGGTGGCAAACAGAACTTTCTCGTTGGCTTCTACTCCAGTGACTTCTAAGTTATTTTCCATGGTTTGCAGCCAATCATCGGCGTCTAGGGGTTCTTCTGACTTAGTGAAAACAGGTGGATTGGTATTCTGAAAATTCTTGAGCTTAGATCCATGGTTATCTTGATTTCCGTGGCCTTGGTTGTTGTGGGCTAGCTGGGCTATCTGTTGCAAAGTGGCTAGGTTGGCTTGACGTTCCGCTCTTTCAGCTTCGCGGTTAGAAGTCAACATTTGCAGGATCTGCAACATCGGGTCCGGGGCTGAACCACTTCCTCCACGTGGCATCTGAAGATTTAGATAGATCATGAGAAAATAGGGAATTTTCTAAGGTTTTGGGTCTTTGGAAAGTTTTTAAAGTTTGACTCAGATTTTTCTAGCAACTTGCTTTTTCATTCATTCATTCATAGCACACAGTACAACACACACCACAACAAAGAAAAACAGATGGTTTTAAGAACCATTCTGAGAACTACGATAGAGTGGGACCGAATACTACTCACTACGCTAGTGCTCAAGTGCTACTACTCCTTGGAGTCTGTGGCTTCATCATCTTCATCATCATCGATGAAGGCGAAATCATCCTCATCGGTGAAGAAGTCCATGGCCTGATCCTCCATAAAATCATCGTCATCGCTGAGATAGGAGTAAGGGTCTCCACGAAGATCCTCTCCGGCATTCTCCCTTTTCTCCAACTGCATGTCTCTCTCGTGGATGGTCTCCTCCAAAGATGAGATGCAGTGGCGAAGACGGGCAATGATGCGCTCCTTCTTGTCGAGCTGACGGCGGCGAGACTTGCGATCCCTTGCTAGCATGGCGATGGTCTGATCCTTTGTCTTGATGATGGCAGACTTGTGGTTGCAGTAGTCACGATAATTGTCCAACTCCTGCTGACGATCGTACATCATGAAGCTAAGGTGGTCCAATTGAGTCTTTAGCTCGGCGTGGTATGGGGCTTCCAGTGGTTGTCCATTTGCATCACGCCTTGGGCAAAACTCAAAGCGAGTACCCTTGATCTGATTGATGCTCTGCCCACATAGACGGGAAAGAGCTTCCTGCATTGCTCTGGCAAGTCCATCGAGCCATCTGTTTTCCCTCAAGGTAAACTGAATTCCCTCCGCAGTGGGAGGTCCAATTTCTCCTCGGAGACTTGCAACAATTAGCCACTGCAGATCTTCTCCTCCTTGATCATTGAGCTGAGCTCCGAAGAACTCGGGGTGCAGACGCTCTAGAAGTTCCGAAAGCTGGTCCAAATCCCTCTCAAAGATAAGGTCTCCTGCATTCCCTAGTTGGTAAAACTTGTTTTACTTCACGTCCATCTATAAAAATAGAGGATGAGTAGGTTAGCAGAGTGATCAAGTGTGTCAAAAAAATTTGTATTTTGCAAGAGTTTTTGAGGAACATGAATTTTTATGAAAGAATAAAAGGGATAAGAATTAGAATAAGTTTTTGTAAATATTTATTTTCTTTGGTTTTGAAACTAAGTTTTTGGTTCAAACGTCCAGTCTAACTAGGGTCTCCTATGGTCAGGATGGCTCTGATACGAACTTGTCAACACCCGGATTTTTAATCCCAGATGCCTGTTATGCCATACATCGCAATCCCAGGATTACCATTTTTGCGAGACATAACAGAATTGGATACCATAGTACATCATCCATTAAAAACGATACATAAGTTCTTACACAAATAGGGATCTCATGATCCAGTTCTTAATACAACTTCAAGCAGCAGAATACGTAATAATAACGGTAGCGTAGGCGAAGCTTCATCTTCTAGTTCACAGGCAATGCTGACGATGGGAGATGATCCTAGTTGTTGTAACCTTCCTGGGGTCCATCCTCCAGGTACTCCTAATCATAGTCTGGCCATGGGAATAGTCAGGGACAAAGCCATGAGTACTCTTTAAGTACTCGCAAACTAATACTAACAGGTAAAGGGGTTTTCAGATAATAGGACACTAGGATCTAGGGTTGTTTTGCAAAAGCCAGATTTATCTCTACTAAGTTCTAAAGCTAGTCACAATTTTATAACTCCTAAGTGGGCTCTTGTACTCATGTCACAACTCTGTTGTGGTCAATTCAAAGTCTCAATTCGTTTCACAAGTCATTTTGAAAAGTCGGCAGAACAGATGGCCACTCAATCTGTCCATAATCATGGACGCGGCTATTCGAATAGTTTGACACTCTGCAGAGATTGTACACTTTCACCACAACATTCGATACATCCGTCAGGAACAAATCCTGAATTCACCATACTCAGTATGCGGATAATCAATCCTAACCTTTCAATTACACGCCCCAGTATAAGCACCTCTCCTGTGAGTTTGGCCTCCCAACCATGACCAACTGTCATCTTGGGTACTGCACAGGTGGACAATCTTCACAAGGTAGCCTCAGCTCAGACCTTGGCCGTGAGGGAACTAATACTAAGGTATATAAGTTTCCAGTCAATCCCTACCCAATATTCGGGTATTGTGGTTGTACGATAAAATTGGAATGGTATCGCATCCAGACAACCATCAGTTTTATAAAGGTCTAAGGCTCATGCCTCAACATTTTCATCAGCAAAATCATCAAGTGTTTGGAAACACATGTCCAAAACATTTCAATAGAATGATCCATCATTCCAAGGTTTTCATAACCATTTTTCCACCAAGTAAACCCATCTAAAGTTGATCAAGTTTTATGCTTAGCACTAGCATCTACAAGTGGGGGTAGGCACTGATGAGGGGTGGTAACTAGTAGGTGCTAACTAAGTTCAATATTATGCCTTGGGATGATATCAAGGTTATTTAGCTTAGGCCAAATTTTATGCTCTTTATGCAACCTTCAAATATCTTTCTAGTATCTACAAGTCACTTAAGTCAACTCTAAGTTAAAGCTTTGATAAAGAAATAAAGTAAGAAGCTTGCAAATAAAACTAGGATTGGTTTATCAAGTGGGTATGATCACATATGATTAAGGCATATAGTTGGCATAGTAACAAGCAAGTATTTGCTTGCACAATATCAGTATAAGCTTGCTAAATTGCAAGTGTTAGCTTGCATAGGTCAACTTGATTAGTAAGGCTTGCTAAAGTAGAGTGTCTTGCAAGTTTAGCTTGCCTTGTGCAGAGCAGTGGTTGAAGTTCTCCTCGGCTTCTTCTTCGTAGTATCCTCCTTCCTCCTCGTATCCTTGGTCGGTACTAGCGTCTATGAATAAATATGAGGTACACAATCACCAAACAATACTTAACTACTTGCAATCATCACACACAAGGGTCCTATAGATGATCTAGCATCATCTCTAACATTACAAGGTTAAGGCTTGATTTAATTCCTTTTATTTTTAGAAAAGTAATTTCTACTCATTGAAAAACTACTTAAGATTTAATATTCTCCAAACCAAACATGGGATCATGTTCACACATGTCATCACCACATATTATAGTCCATGGTAATGTGATTTAAAGTGGTGTCACAATTTAATAAGGTTTTACCCTTTTATTCTAATTAATTAAAGTGGCTAGAAATGCCTATGTAGCATTCTTTTATTACTTGAACATTATTTATGCAAGTAAACCTATATATTTTTATATATTCTGAAAGGTATGGTTAAATGTGATTTTTGAGAGTTGGAATCAACTCAAAAGCTATTAGGTTTTAAATTTGAAAAATGTTTGAATGCAGAAAAGCTTCTGCCTTGTTATATTTACTAAGAATGATCTACAGATCCAAATGAATTGAATCCAACGGGATTGGATTTAGCATTTACATACCTTTCCAACAAAATTGGTTTCATTCAAATTGGTGCTCTGAATCGACCTGGATTGATTTTTGAAAATGGGTACAGAAGTGTGTTAGAATTAAAATAGAAAAGATTTAATTCAAATCACCCAACTGTGAGGAAAAGTTAACGGCCTGCTAAGCGATGCTCCTGGCTGCTTAAGTGGGTGTCCCCACTCGTAAGTGACACGGGCTGGGTGAAGGTATGGGCAACGTGGGTCGTCGATCGATCGATTCTAATCCAGCAGTGGGAGTCATCGTCGACGCGAGACAACGCCATGAACGAAACATAGCGATGGGTCTTTGAGGGGCTCACCGTACAAAGCGAGGATCGGGCGAAGCAAACAAAGTCGACGACAGCGAACTTCAGGTGGTCGCGGCTCTGGGGTGGATTTAAATCGATGGCTCCCTTCTTCTCCAGAGGCGGCGGGCTCCGGTGAGATTCCGGCGGGGTGGTGCTCTCCTTTCTCTGAGAACGGTGTGGCACGATCAGTGAGGAGAGGGGAGTGACATGGTGTGAAGAAATCGAGCGGGGGTGGCCTCTATTTATAATCGAGCGAGGGGACCGTCGGGGCGCATGGTGAGCTCGTCGGGGGCGATGTTACAGGCGGCTATTGGCATGGGCAAGGGTAGGGGACGGTGTGGTGTCTCCTGGCGATGCTCAACTACGTGGTTTCGAGGCATGGGGCGGTGCGTCTTGGTCTGGAACGGGCGATGCTCTGGTAGGCGGCGCTTCGACGGCAGTAGTGGCTATGCGTCGCGGCGTGAACGGGATGTCTGGCGGTCTCTGGGTCGGTGGGGATTGTGTATGCCTTGGCGAGGAGGCGCGCATGTCAGGCTTCGGTTGAGGGTGGTGCTCTGGCGCACGCTCGGCATGGTCTCTGGCGGTCTGGGTGCGGTTCGTGTGCGTGGTCCAGGGCTTGGCAACGCTCGCGTCTGGGACAGTGAGTGGCGATGGACGGTGGGCTGCCTCCCAGACATGCTTGCTAGGCTTGCTGCTGCTCCTAGCTTGCTGTCGACTATGGGGTGTGTGGCATCCCACAAAAAAAACCACTACTAGAAAATTGCGTTGTTTTTGTGCATTGCATCATCATGACCGCATGCTCATGTCATCATGCCACATTGCATTTGAGCATCGTCATCATCTTGCATTTTCTTGCATAAAACTATTTCGGAAAAACCTATTTTTGTTTTCTAAACGCCCCGTCTTAATTTCAAATTAAAACCCGGGTCTCCGGATTATTTTGTTTTGTCTGCTATCGGTTTGCAAAAGCCCTGTTTCAAACAAATAAAATATTTAATTATTTTTAGGGGGCAGCCGAACCGGGCCGATCCGACCCAGTTGGCCACCCCCAGAATAAAACGGTCCACCCAAACTCTAAATCCTATCCCCACCCAATCCTAGTCTACCCACCTATCCTAGCCTGCCACCTCACCTTCCCTCCACCTCACCACACCCATCGCCACCTCATCAATCTACCCCCAATCCTCCCTCTCTCCTCTGCCCACACCCACACACAACCCTCCTACCCTCTCCCTTACACCCTGGCCCCACCCCCAACACACACCCAGCGGCCCCACCTCCCCACAACCGCCCCCTCACCTCCCTCCCTCGAACCCGGGCCCCACCTCCCCTCCCGCCTGGCCCTCCCACCGCCTCCTCTCCCGACCCCACTCCGCCCCACCACTCTCTCTCCTCCCCACGCCTCCTCTCCCCCCACCACGTCTCCTTCCTCTTCTCCCTCTCTGCCTCGCCACCAACCTCCTCCCGCGCCACTCACCGCTCCTCCTCCCGCCTGTCGCCCCCTCCGACTCGCCCGCCTTTCCCTCCTCGCCGTCGGTCTTCTCCTCCGGCCGGTCCCGCATCGTCGCCTCGTCGAGCCCGGCCCTTCCTCCTCGCCTCCGGCCACCGCGAGCTCCTCCCTTCCCCAGCCCGCCCGGCGACCTCACCCCTGCCGCCTCCCTTGCCCTCGCCTCCCGGCCCGCCCGCTTCTGCTGGCCTTTTCCCCTCCCCGTCGTGTCGGGGCCACCTCTGCGGCCGCCCGTCCGCAGCAGCCCCGGCCTCCATCGCGTCCTCTCCGCCTCGGCCGCCGCCTAGGCCCCTCGCCGGCCACCCGCCTCCGCGACGCCCGCCATCCTCCTCTCCTTTCCGCCGCCTCGAGCTCTGGCCGTGGCCGCGCCTCCGTCGACCGCCCCAAGTACGGCCCCACCTCGCCTCCACCCGTCACCACAGGCCCTCGCCTCCCATGTGTGCTTTTGTGTGTGCTCGTGTATGTGTGCCATGGGGATCTGCTTGTGTTCCCTATGGCCCGTCTTGATGCACCCCAAGTTCGCCAACGACCATCGGCGCCGAACCCGATGACTGCCAAGCTCGCCACAAACACGGAAAGCACTTCACCGCGAGACACCGAGGATGCCGACATGGAACCTAGGACCGACAAGTACTCCCGCTCGGATCGCGAGACCGCTCATGAACCTCGAGACCCCGACCAAGATCACATGTGCGACAAGTCCTCCTTTCCCGGATGCGAAGACGATAACCCGAACATCAAGAGCGCCGATGCGATTACGCCAAGTTCATCTACCCCGGACACCGTGCGACAAGATCTACTTCACGGATCCGAAGACCCCGGTACCCGATCCACTCAAGTCCGCCATCGAAGACAAGATCGGCAACGACCAAGGCGGATCCGATGCGCCCCGACACCAAACCAAGTCCTGCTTCCCGGATGCGACAAGATGACTGACCCCGTCGAACCCTGAACCCCGAGACCGCCCCCCCCCCCCCCCCCGGAACCAAGATCGCCGAACCCATGTGTGACCCCTTTCCTCGAGACCCTATTTTATAAATGCTAAATATAAATTGTTGCATATTAAATTTTCATACTCGCATGCATAATTGCCATGTGGTTTTGGGGCATTATGCTGATTCACCTCATAATTAAATATGGGGCCCACATGCGCGTAAATCTAGTCTAATATTGGCCCCATTTAAATTTGTGCATCGAACCGGTGATATATTTTGCCATGTTAAGACAACATTTAAAATGCAGGGTAGCTAAACAACATGAACCACCTAAATATTGTCGGGACCCCGGTTCCGCTTAATATGGCCTAATTGCATCGCACCTTTGCCATGTCATACATCATACATGCATCATGCCCGATCTTTTGCCGTAGTATTAAAGATTGCATCCGGTGTTTATTCTAGTGTTTTGCTTCTTCGCGGATAAGGCCGTTGAGTTGATGCGAGTGTCGACCCGATCTTCGGATGAACCTTCGGCAATGTTTTCAGGCGAGCATCTCCCCCTTTCTACCTATCTTACTTTATAGTATTTATTCCCTCCTGTTGTTCTATTGCTATCTGTGTTGCGATGCTCTAGTTTCGTACCCGAGATATCCCTTGCAGCCTTATATTGACTTGGACACCTCCTATTGCCTGTTGTTTGGTAGATAGTTGGACCTGCGCGTTGTAGTCGCTTGCTCAAGTGCTGTTGCGTGTCGTCAAGTACCACAGTTGTTGGAGTATTGCCGTGTGTTTACTGTTGGAGATGTTCATAACTTTAATTACTGTTTAACAACTAAAATTGAAGTAGGTGTTGCAGGCACAGGGCAATAGATGTTATTTGGTTGTTAATCATTCACTTGTGTCCTGTGGGACCCCGAGTACTTGATACTTGTTCCTTGAATTTCGCTATCCACATCCGGAGGATTATGGGACCCCCCGAGCCGAGCTTGATTCAGTCTTATTTCTTGGGGCCACAAACTAGTTTGAGGTTTTATTTACTATCCTGTACTTATGCCATGTTTATCGCTTTATTACGATTGTGCGAGGAGCACGCTGTATCGCAGGTAAGCGGAGTTTTCATGTATCGACAAGCCCAGTTTTGGGTTCCCAGTCATTTACAACCATTGACGCAAACCTTGAGTCCGTCTCGAGTCAGCTAACTTCGCTATGGTGTACTCAATGGGTGGCCTCAAATATTTCTCAATCTGTGATTGTTTTGTCGTGAAAGCCTCGTTGGGTTTTGATTTGGTTTTTCCGAGGTTGATCGAGTGTGTTGCTATTTGTGCACCCCTGCAGGGTAAAACTTTCTGAAAGCCGTGTCCGCGGTTATGGACGACTTGGAGCATAGTATCTCGATCATAGACAACTATAACTAAAGTAGTGCTATAAATATGACTTTATAATGACTAGTAATCAGCTTCACTATAATGGAATGGCTAAATAAAACTGCCAACAATTGCTTGTTTGTTGCCACCATTGTACCTGACTAGTAAGTATTGCAACTATAACGGAATGGCTAAATAAAAGTACCAACAACTGCTGGGTTTTGGGGTTATCTCATGCTAATTGTATTTGACTAGTAAGTGTCGCCACTACAACGGAATGGTTAACTAAAATTGCCCACTGCTTATTATATCAGGATGATTATCTATACTTGACTAGTAATTGCTGCAATGATAACTGAATAAGTAAAACTGCCAACTGTGTGAGTTCCTCGGTTGACTTCCTCGTTTGGTCTCGAGGGGGAAACGCCAGGATGGGTTTGTTTGATGGTAGTATCAGGTTGGTTCCGAATAGGTCTTTCTTACCCCTCTCTGATAGCCGCTAGTTGTATCGAGTCTCTATAGGTTGTTTAGTGCATGCTGCCGCTGCCGCTTCAGTCCACCATACCTATGTAGGCGAGGACCGCCGAATTCTAGTCTCGCCGTGTACTGGCCTCAGTACTGACCGCTCTCTCTTTTTCCTTTGCCCTTCGTCGGCACCCCTTTTGTTTAAGCAGTTTTTGAGATCGACGTCTTTAGAAGGGTTACCCTTCCGGCTTGGCCTGGGCAGGGTTATGGACGCCATTGGTTATTCTTCAGGGCTCTTAGCTCAATTTTCATCTTGTCCGTAGTCGGACGCTCTATCATTTTTAAGGTGATTTGGATCTTTGTATATTATCTCTGTATTCTTGACTCTTTGAGTCGCTATTATATATATATCTGTTCTGTGGGTCCCATCGAGGACTGTTGTGTAATGTTATTACTTCATTTTCCACCCGCACGAAAGTGCCTGGTGGGCACCTTTGAATCGTTTCTATGCGTGTTTGGCGGGTTTCGCTAAAACTTGCATAGGGTCGATTCTGAGGGTGTTACAGGGTGGCAAGGGTGTGCTCGGCTGTTCACCATTGATGGCAATGGCAAGCTCACAGTGGTGCTAGTTCTTGGTTAATCTTGCTAGATGATCTCGAGTTGGTGGTTGTGAGCTAACCGGGGAACCTAGGCAAGAATCACTGCTCACAATAGTGTTTGATGTTTGTTTGATTTGTGTCTGCAACCTGTTTGATGAAATGGCCGCATGAAATCAAGTTTTGAATTTTGAAAAGATTTTTGGTGGGTTTGCTAGATTGGTGCTGGTGAGTCTGCAGATGCTTGGGTTTTGAAAGTTGAGCTTGTTTGAGTGGTTGTTGAAAAAGTGGGATCTTCCCATATGATAAAGATTCAATTTTGAATTGTCATTTAAACTTTGCATTTGAAAGTTTCTGGATGATCACAAAGTGGGCCTTGATACTTTGTTATGAGTACATTCAAGGGGGGCAAAGATCCAGAAAGGTTTCTGTTAGATTTTGAAAGTTTGAGATAGCCAAAGTAGGCACGAGAGTTAAATTGGTCAAAATGACCATTCCTTTTATATATTTGTTTTGATTTACTTGTCTTTATGAAAAGTGTGGGAAATGTTTTAGATGATGTTTATTTCACCTAAGAAACATTTTACAAGCAAGGAAACATACAAACAAAGTGGTTCAAAAGAATTTCAAATTAAATGCATACACATATGCATACCTTCATAATTTTAATTAGAAAAGTTTTTGCTAACCCTAATTTTGATGATTAGAGTTTGATGATCCAAGTTTAGTATTTTTGGGATGTTACAGCAGCCAAACCAACCACCAGATTAACCCAAACATCACCAGGATGGTGACATAAGGAGGGGGATGAACAAGGTGGACATCAAGGCCAAGCCCAGGAGCTAGGAGGAGCAGGCTAGCTCCAGATCAAGCATAGGAGTCCAGCAAAACCAGATCAAGATCATCACCAACTTACTCCATAAATATCAACTTTTTTGGTGAGTTTCATAAAACCTTCACATGATCTAATCATCTTATTTAGAGAAAGGCATGTGTTGTTTTATAAAACAAACCCTCAGAAAACACCCAAGTGGGGTGAATCCATCATAGGGATTTCTTTTAAGCTATAAAGGCAAATCACAACATATCAAGATTCAACCAGAGCTTAGAGCAACATCCTTGCTCTGGATGCCAAACCATATTCTACAATTCAATCATACATATACCTATGATCTATTTCTAGGCACATCCCTAAAAGAAGGGTAACACCTTAGAAACAAATCTTTTGGGATCCATAGATTGATCAAGCATCAACTAACCAAATCCATGATTTTGAATTAAACTTGTGTGCCATACATGATGGTGTCACAAGAACAATTCAATATGAATCAGGAACAACAGTAAATCATCCTAGATTAAGAAAATCAACTAACTAATCATTTTCCCGTTAAAAAAACAGGAATCATAACTAGAATATTCCCATAATACACTTCACTGTTTGAGATCATGATGATCTCAACCCACATATTAATTTCCAAGCTTACAGCACTAGGACAGTAGCTGTATCTTATCATAATCATGACCATGAATCAAATAAACAGTGGAAAGCTATCAGATCATTAGCTTTACCAAGCATGTTTCCCATACAACCACATCATCTGAATCAGATGCAATCCAAGCATCAAATCATCTAGTAAGCCACCAAAAACATCATACCTTAGTTCAACGAACAAGCCTCAGGCCAATAAGCATTCAGTATGTGTACAGACCATCTAAAACATGAATCAATTCCTCCAATACATGAACAAGCACATCACAGGAACCCTAAAGGTATAATCATCCTAATCTGAATCAGACAGTAGCCAGAGAGGAAACTACTAACATCTAGCATTGAATCAACAAGCACAAAGAGCATTAGGAGAGGGGAATCAAACTCACCATAGGTCATGGCTGAAGGATAGAAGAGGAAGCAGAGAGGTCGACGGCCATGGCGGCATGGGGAGCACCCCAGAGGGGGCGCTGCAACCCGCACGACGCCATGGCAACGACCCTGATCATGCCTGGAGATGCAGAGCATCAGCTCAACGCACGACGACCACGACCGCACTTGAATCCATGCCAATTCCCAAACCCTAGGGTTTGGGACAGCATCGATCCATCGCAGGAGAGCCCTAGGCTCAAATCCAATCGGATAGAATGAACGGGTGTCGTCGACAACCTCCTAATACACCATGGCGGCGACTGAACGGTCGGCCGGGCAGAATCGCGGTGGCATTGCCGCCACTCGGCCTGTTAGAGGAGGAGAAGATGAACTCGCGCGAGAGAGAGGCAGTGAGGAATGGGCCGAGCTGGGCCAGACCCTTCGGGGTGGCTCTTTTGTCTAGTTTTAGTGGGCCAATAGGTCCCAATAAAAATGACCAGCCCAGAAATAATTTCAGGCCTGTTTTAATAAAAAGAAAAGGACCAAAATACCCCTAGACTTAATAAAATCCTAGAAAATAAAATAATAATCCAAAAATTATAAATAAAATATTTTTGGATTCACAATAATCCATTCTGTCCAAATAAAACAAAAATATTAAATTTTGGAAATTCAAATTTTTATAAGAATTTTGTAATTTAAATATTCCTTATGGAATTTTACAAAATTATTGAAAGGTGATAAAAATAAATAAAAATCACTTTCATTATTTATGAATAGTATAATATTTTTAAAAAATACTAAATAAATATTTAGTAATAAAATAAAGGTATAATTAATAATTCCACAAGGAATTATTAAATCAATAAAAGTCAAATAAAGGGAAATAAAATAAAATAAATCAATACATGTTATAAATATTAAAAAGAAATATTTATAAACCCTTTATTACTCAAAAAGAAACTTTTTGGGGTAAATGCATATAAATTTAAATAATGCATTACATTATCTGCATAATCATTTTGCTTCTTTAAATATTGTCCTTATCGGGCAATAATGATGTTTTTGTAGAACTAGAAGCTTAAGGTCCAGTGCAAGCATCAGACTTCACTACCTTGCCATCACAAGGCAAGCTCATCACTTGCGCATGTCCTTTGAAGAGTCTTTATTAAAGTATTTGCAAATTGTGTGTTATCATATATGCTATAAAAGAAAGAAAATAATATTTTAATAAATAAAGAAAACATATATATCATCCTAAGTGGTGAATATAATGGAGCAATAGAACTTAGAGTTCTAATTGCAACAATGATGATCAAATAGGGACTTAATAACCCCTGACATCAGTGATTCTAGCGCCGTATATTACGTGTTAGCCATGAGATTTGGAATGGGACAGAGAAGTCAGTTATATCTTCTTCCTCTCGCATGAAGCCGGATGTGCAGGTCGTGGCTGTTATCCTCGTAGCGTGCATATTAATTGGTAATTCGTAGAGGATATGCAGCATATGGGTGGGAACCCTCAACGTCCCACGATAGTTCTGGCATCTAACGGTTTGTACAAACCATTGTCGTAATTCATTATGTGGGCATGGTGTACACCAAGGAGGCATGCGGGATCGCGAAGGGGGCAGTGATTGGCTTGGACCAACTACTGGGCCCCACATCATGGAATTGTGGACGGGAAAGTACGCCTGGTTGTGCAACAAGGAGTTGATCTCTCATGGGTAAAGTAACGCACCTCTGTAGAGTGTAAGAACTGTAACTTGTTACTCCCTGTTCCGGGAAGGAGCTAAGAACGCGGCAGGAAAGGAACTCCATGAAAGTTCTAGTCAACCTGTGAAGGCTGATTGTCATAGTTTTTCAGAATAAAATCCATCTTTGAAGAAATATTTACAAAAACTGCATAGTGCCAAGGATTTATAATCCGAGGTGGTAGTTAGAGCATCAAACTTCCCACCTTGCATATTGTGAACTTGTTGGGTAACGCTGTTACTCATTCTTTCCTTTGATCCTTTTCTTATACTCTAAGGATCCCGAAGACGTGCCAATGTATGCAGTTGAATGCCAAGAAGATGTGTTCTACGAGGAACCTGACCTATTCGGAGGAGTTGAAGGCGTGGATTACGATATCCGCTACGGTGTCGATGAGAACGAGACCAACTAAGTACCTAGTTAGTAGTAACCATCGGATCCAAGCAGCATGAACTCTATAGAATAAGTTGTTGAGCCCCACTCCTAGTCGGAGTTGTTACTTTTAAATTTCCGCTGAACATCTTATATTTTGGTTTGTAAGTTGGATCTTTTGGAAGTCTTGAACTTCCGGTATTGTAATAATAACGTGTGTACCTTTGTAATATGGACCCGCAATGTTTCTGTTGTACCACTCCGAGGGATGTGATATTTACGGAACGGTGTTCTGTGGATGTCATGTCAACGACTATAGTGTACTACACATGCAGTGGTATGCTGGGTCACCGCAGATACTTTCTTGGGATTGAGGTTTCCTCCACTTCTGATGGCTTTTACATCTCTCAGGAAAGGTATATTCAGAATCTTCTTGCTCGTACTGCTCTTGGGGATGAGCGCACTATTGAGACCCTATGGAGCTTAATGTTAAGCTTCAACCTACTGATGGTGATCCTCTTTCTGATCCGACGCGTTATCGTCATCTTGTTGGAAGTCTTGTTTATCTTGTTGTCACTTGTCCTGACATCTCTTATCCTGTTCATATTCTGAGTCAGTTTGTTTATGCTCCTACCACTGTTCACTATAGTCATCTTCTCCGTGTTCTTCGTTATCTTCGTGGTACGATCACTCGTCGCCTTTTCTTTCCTTGTTTCAGCTCCCTCCAGCTCCAGTGCTATTCGGACGCTACGTGGGCGAGTGATCCTTTGGATCTTCGTTCACTTTCTGCTTACTGTGTGTTTCTTGGTGGTTCGCTCATTGCTTGGAAGAAGAAAAAACAGACAGCGGTTTCCCGTTCGAGTGTTGAGGTTGAGTTGCGTGCTATGACCTTGTTGACTGCTGAGGTGACCTGGTTACGGTGGTTACTTGCGGATTTTGGGGTCTGTATTACCACACCCACTCTGGTTTTGTCTGACAGTACAGGTGCTATTAGTGTTGCATGTGATCCGGTCAAGCATGAGCTTACCAAGCATATTGGTGTTGATGCTTTCTATACACGTGCTTAGGTGCAGGCTCAGTTTGTTGCGCTTCAGTATATGCCTTCAGATTTACAGTTGGTGGATTTCTTCACGTAGGCACAGACCAGAGCGCAGCATGATTTCTTACTCTCCAAACTCAGTGTTATGGATCCACCATGAGTTTGAGGGGGGTGTTAGATGTATATATTTGTATTGTAGTTTTCTCCATATGTTAGGGGGCTTCCTGCATATTCACACTCAGATAAATACAAGTTGCATATTCCTGACACCAGGCAGCTCTGATACGATTCGCACATGCTTAAAAACAAATAAGGTCACGATCAAGATCGTATATATCCTAACGTACGTGCAAGCATACATGCTATTTAATTCTGTTTTCCTTATTTTGTTTACCTCTGAATGGTTAAACAATATGGTAAATGCATCATTAATTACGAATTAAACCACTATGTTCTTACTCCCTCCATGGTGGGGGTATCATATATTGCTAGTATCATGCATATGATACTATTGTATGATATTATGTCTATAATGTAGTAGTATTGCTAGTGTATGATATTATATCTATATTGCTAGTATCATAGGTATGCCTAACAGGCACCTTCCTATAGCCTACCTGGTGCGGAACGACATAATAAGGCCCACTCGACGACCTGTCAAGGTCCATGAAACCTATGACGGTTTGGCTGGTACGAAGCCCATATGAGCACAGACTATAAGTGCACAAGACAAGAAAAACTCAAGACTAAAGTTCGAGTCCAACTTTTAACCTACTTGTATTGGTATCTGAGACCTACTCTCCCCCGTATATAAAGTCTAGGAGGGTCCAACAAGTAGGGGAGATCCCCACAATAGACAATAGAACCTCTCCACATCTATCTCTCTCCACAATAGATCTAGACTCGAGATCCAATCCGCGCATCCGCCGCCATAAGCAACATTATAATCTTCGATTCTCCATCAATCGAGCAGACAAGCAGTAGTAGGGTTTTACCTCCGAGAGCCTGAACCTGGGTAAATCATTTGTCCCGTGTTGCTTGTCTGTTAGCCGAACAAGATCTCCAGCGCACCCTCTTTCTCAAAACTCAAGTCCATAACAATTGTGTTGATGAGTCCAAACCTCGTCTAGTATCATAGTAATAGTATATTTATTAATTTATAGAATCCCTATTTAAATTTGTGTACAAGATTTACTTGTCATTAGGATTTCTAGTTTTGCGTGCTATGATACTTTAACCATCTTTTTCTTTATTAATTGTTGTGTCACGTCAAATTTTTGCAAACATGACATATGCATGATACTAGTTATGATACTTCCACTATGACTAGCCTAATATGTTGCACATAACTTTGCGTGCAAGTTAAACTTTACAAAGTTTGACCAAGAATATACAAAATCATATGAATATATATAATACGAAATGCATATAATATAAAATATATATTTTAAGTCAATTCTGATAATATTGATTTGGCATTGTATATAGGTTCATAGTTATATCAAACTACTTTGTCAAACTTTATAAAGTTTGACTTTGATAAAATCTGATATGCAACATAAATTGGGACGAAGAAAGAATTTTTTTATAGAGATGGGGTCTAACAAATCTATAAAAAACAAATAGGAAATCCACTTTGGCCACAATTTTATAAAGAACAATGACCATCTACCGTACACTAAAAAATGAACGATCAAGGATGCTTCGCTCCGAAGTAAAATCCTGATGCTCGCCGGAAAGTGTCTTTGGCTCTTAAGCAAAAGTCCTCCTTTTGTTTAAAAAAATTAAAAACATATTTTACAGGTTTCAAAGATATCTAGAAAAAATTCCGGATATTATCAATGTTGTATCCCTCAAACATGCAAAACCGTGACATGAAATTCTTTGTATTTTGGCCTACACAAAAATGACAAATATGATAAAATTTAGGAAGTTGAAAAAATATTTGCACATATCTACATTCTTGTCATTTTTGTATAGCTTAGAATACAAAGTATTTAAAATTAACAGTTTCCAGTTTGTGGGATAAATCATGAGATACATCCATATTTTTATTAATTTTTTTTGGAACTCACAAATATTATTTTGAATATTTTTAAATAGCAAGAGCACTAGAGCTCGGGTGCCAAAAATCTCCGTTTTTACGTTTGCTTAATAAATTTAAGTTGAATCAACCTTTATAACTTTTTTTTGTTGAAACCAGTCAAGAGTTTGATATGAAAGAGATTGTCCCAAACAATAATATCGTGTCACGTTAAATGATTTTATCTTACGATTTCCAAAAATTTTGGTTAGCTTAACCCGGTCCGCCGGTGTGGCATCCCGCAAAACCACTACTAGAAAATCGCGTTGTTTTTGTGCATTGCATCATCATGACCGCATGCTCAAGTCATCATGCCACATTGCATTTGAGCATCGTCATCATCTTGCATCTGTTCGCATAAAACTATTTTTTTGAAAAGCCTGGTTTTGTTTCCTGGACGTCCTGTCTTTAATTCAAAACCCAAAACCCGGTCTCCGGATTATTTTGTTTGCCTGCTATCGGTTGGCAAAAATCCTGTTTTAAACAAATAAAATATTTAATTATTTTTAGTGGGGCAGTCGAACGGGCCGATTCGACCCAGTCGACCACCCCCGGAATAAAATCGGTCCACCTAAACCAGCCCATCCGAATCCTAAAACTACCCAAACCTATCCTACCCACCTATCCCAGCTCGCCACCTCACCCCTCCCCCTTTTCCCTACCCACCTTGCCACCTCACCAATCCACCACCCCTTTTCTCTTTTTCTCACACAGCCCCCCTTCTACCCCTCTCTCTCCCTCTCCCTGTCCATGGGCCCCACCCGCGCCGGCCCACACGCCAGCCACTCCCACCCCTGGTCCACCACACCGACCCCACCCGGCCCCCGCCACATCCCCACCCCTGGCCCCGCCCCTGCCCACCCCCGGTCCCACCACTCCCTCTCTCCCCACGCTCTCTCTCCCCACGCCTCCCTCCCGCCTCCCTCCTCCCTTCCTCCCCGGCCTCCTCTCTCCCGCTGGCCACTCTCTTCTCCCTGGCCGCCACCTCTCCCGAGCCGGCCTCCCCTCTTCTCCTCCTCTCGCCCGCCTCTTTCTCCTCTCTCCACTGGGTTCCCCACGCCTGGCCTCCTCCACACCTCGGCCACACCCGCCGGGCAGCCTCCTTCTGCCGCCCGACGTCCTCCCGCCTCACCACCGGAGGCCGCCTCTGTCGGCCACTGCCGCCGCCCTCGCCTCCTCGCTCAAGGCTGACACGTGCTCTTGGCTGAGCCTCTCCGCCGTCTGCGCCTCCCTCCTCCGCGACTCGCTCCAACCGCACCGCCACGCCGCGCCTCCCCGACGCGCCTGCGCGCTCCTCCCCGCCACCGCCATCGGCCCTGCTCCGCCGGTCCTCGCCAGCTCTTCTCGGCCGCCGCCAAGGCTTCGCCCGGACGCGCCCTCCTCGCCCGACGACCACCTTCGCCGCCCGAGCTCGCCCCGCCCCACGCCGTGTCGCCGGCCGCCCTTCGCTGCCACGGTTTCAAGCCCGTCTTTGTACCGCCGTGAGTTTCACATGTGGGGCTGGTGCCATAGTCCTCGGTGTGTGCTAAGCTACCGGGACCCCGAAGACCCCAAACCCAAAGGTCGATCATGGACCAGCAAGTTCTCCTTCGTGGACAACAAGATCTTCTACATGGTCGACGAGATCTTTGACACGACACCCGAAGACGGCGATGTCCACCCCAAGATCTTCTTCCCGGACCCCGGTGACCCCATGATCTTCGCCGCAGGACAACAAGGCCGTTGGAGTGGAATCGACAAGAACTACCGCCGAACGCCAAGACACCCGGCGAACCCCGCGTACCGGAACGCCAAGGTCGCCCACCCGGAACGCCAAGTACTCCCCCGAGGACGCCGAGCACTTCCCCCCGGACACCGAGACCCCGGATGCGATAAGATCTACCCGTTGCTCGAGAGTGTTCTGCCGAGGCCGATCCGTCGAACCCTGAACCCTGAGACCGAACCCCGCACCCCAGGAACCCCCAAGATCTGTCGAACCCTAATGTGTGAACCCCTTCCCGAAACCCTATTTTATAATATAATACAACTTGTCGCATATTAAATTTTCATACTCGCATGCATATTTGTGTGGTTTGGGGGCCTTTTGCCGATTCACCTTATAATTAAATATGGGGCCCATATGCGGGCAAATCTAGTCTCATATTGGCCTCATTTAAATTTGTGTAGCGAACCGGTGATATATTCTGCCTTGTTAAACAACCTTTAATTTGCGGGGTAGATAAATAACTTGAACCGTTTAATTAATTGTCGGGACCCCGGTTCCACTTAATATGACCTAATTGCATCGCACCTTTGCCATGTCATACATCATTCATGCATCATGCCCGATCTTTTGCCGTAGTATTAAATATTGCATCCGGTGTCTCTTCTAGTGTTTTGGTTCTTCGCGGATAAGGCCGTTGAGTTGATGCGAGTGTCGACCCGATCTTCGGATGAACCTTCGACAATGTTTTCAGGCGAGCATCTCCCCCTTTCTACCTATCTTACTTTTATAGTATTTATTCCCTCCTGTTGATCTATTGCTATCTGTGTTGCGATGCTCTAGTTCTCGTTCCCGTGATATCCCTTGCAGCCTTATATTGCCTTGGACACATCCTATTACCTGTTGTTTGGTGGATAGTTGGACCTGCGCGTCGTAGTCGCTTGCTCAAGTGCTGTTGTGCGTCGCCAAGTACCACAGTTGTTGGAGTATTGCCGCATGTTTGATGTTGGAGATGATCGTGGCTTTACTTATCGTTCACTTTAATTCCTGTTTAACAACTAAAATTGAAGTAAGTAAGCAGAGGCACAGGTGGGCAATAGATGTTATTTGGTTGTTAATCGTCCACTTGTGTCCCGTAGGACCCCGAGTGCTTGATACTTGTTCCTTGAATTTTCGCGCTATCCACATCCGGGAGGATTATGGGACCCCCCTGAGCCAGAGCTTGATTCAGTCTTATTTCTTGGGGCCACAAACTAGTTCGAGGTTTTATTTACGATCCTGTACTTATGCCATGCTTTACTGCTTTATTTAAAATATGCGATGGATAGCACCTGTATTGTTTAGGGAAGCGGAGTGTTTTCGCGGTATCGACAATCCCAGTTTTGGGTTCCCAGTCGTTTACAGCCACTGACGCAAACCTTGAGTCCGTCTCGGAGTCAGCTAACTTCGTTGCGGGTGTACTCAATGGGGTGGCCCCGTGAAATAATTCTGAATCCTGTGATTGCTTTGTCGTGAAGGCCTCATTGGGTTTTGATTTGGTTTTTCTGACGTTGATCGAGCGTGTGTTGCTATTGGTGCACCCCGGCCGGGTAAAACTTTCTGAAAGCCGTGTCCGCGGTTATGGACGACTTGGAGCACAGTATCTCGATCATAGACAACTATAACTAAAGTAGTGCTATAAATTGACTTTATAATGAATAGTAATCAGCTTCACTATAATGGAATGGCTAAATAAAACTGCCCACAATTGCTTGTTTTGGTTGTCGCTTGCGACCATTGTACCTGACTAGTAAGTATTGCAACTACAACGGAATGGCTAATAAAAGTACCAACAACTGCTGGGTTTTGGGCTATCTCATGCTAATTGTGTTTGACTAGTAAGTGTTGCAACTACAACGGAATGGTTAACTAAAACTGCCCACTGCTTATTACATCAGGATGACTATCTATACTTGACTAGTAATTGCTGCAACGATAACTGAATAAATAAAACTGCCAACTGTGTGAGTTCCTCGGTTGACTTCCTCGTTTGGTCTCGAGGGGGAAACACCAGGATGGGTTTGTTTGGTGTTGGATCCAGGTTGGTTCCGAATAGGTCTTTCTTACCCCTCTCTGATAGCCGCCAGTTGTATCGAGTCTCTATAGGTTGTTTAGCGCATGCTGCGCTGCCGCTCAGTCCACCATACCTATGTAGGCGAGGACCGCCGAATTCTAGCCTCGCCGTGTCTCGGCCTCAAGATCGACGCTCCTCTTTTTCCTTTGCCCTTTGCCGGCACCCCTTTGTTTAAGCAGGTTTTGAGATCGACGTCGTTAGCAGGGTTACCCTTCCGGCTTGGCCTGGGCAGGGTTATGGACGCCATTGGTTATTCTTCAGGGCTCTTAGCCCCATTTGCATCTTGTCCGTAGCTGGACGCACTATCGTTTTCAAGGTGATTTGGATCTTTGTATATTATATCTGTATTCTTGACTCGTTGAGTCGCTGTTGTATATATCTGTTTTGTGGGTCCCATCGAGGACTGTTGTGTAATGTTATTATTTCGTTTTTCACCCGCACGAAAGTGCCTGGTGGGCACCTTTGAATCGTTTCTATGCGGGTTTGGCGGGTTTCGCTAAAGCTTGCATAGGTCCGATTCTGAGGGTGTTACAGCCGGACATATCTTGGAGCAACTCTACCGGACAATGAAAACACGCGGCCCAAAAAAAGCATCTACTGGCTGCTCAAAACGTGTTTTTGAGGCCCATTTTTGCCTATTCACTGGTTTGGTTTGATGTGTTTGTTTCGCGGGAGGCAAAACAAATCATAGCCATATTTCAACAATTTCTTCACACAAAAGTTCATATGACAGCTACATATATCAAATTAATGAATGTTTTAACATCATATAACACATATCATCCAATAATGAAATTTTTACAACAATAATTTGGTCAAATTAAATTACAGCAATCGTTCAAATCAAATAATTGAACAAATAAACAATGTTTTCAGGGATAAATATAGTTTTAACTCAATGAAAAAAAGAGGAGGGGATTCCTCGTCCACGGCACAACCAATGATGTTGAATGAGGTCATGTTGAAGCTGGATATGCGTGGAGGAGTTTTCAATTTCCTGATATGTCTCAAGAAAAGTTTGAATGTGGCCGGGGCCACCGGTCGATTCGAAGCTTCCCCTTCACGAATCTTCGTGGAGAAGCTGCTGCGGTTGCGGGATGGCCGAATCAAGCTGCTCAGGTCGACGACATGGCCAAAATGGCCGGCATCGATGCATCCATGGCGACGGCCTTAGCAACCTGCGTCGGCAAAGGGGTACTGGTCAAATCACTAGATATGAGCTCCCACCGATGCGGAATCGAAGATGCGGGAAAATGTGAGGTCGGTTGCGGAGGGGCGAGGCTACTACCGGCCGGAGACAGCTGTGGCGCGCGGCGACGGAAGCAAAAGCGGCAGGGCGCGGGGGTGAAACTTCAGCGCGCCAAGTTCTACACACGTCTAGGGGACCCTCGGATCGGTTATTTCTAAGTTCCGCACGTTTTTGTGGTCAGCTAGAGTTGCTCTTACAGCCTCTGAAAAAGATGCAAGCAAGTTGCAAAATGTTTTCTCTTAATAGGAGAGGTAAAGTGCTATCATGCTTGATTAATTACGAGAATATGCTTTGATGATTTCTCCTGTCAAACGAAATGCCATTTTTGCAAATCATTTCTGATTGTTGTGAATACTTTTCGTTAATTAGATCACCAGAATATGCTGCAGCGCTGCCGCAGTGCCGCTCTATGGTCCAGACTGTGCAAGCAACTGTCAAACTATTAATTTATCGACAATAAACCATTCTTAAACGTTCATTGGCTCATACTTATTCTCATCACTTTCTAATCAAGAGGGGCCCAGTTCTGATACGATCCGCAATATACAAGGTCTCGCGATTGTGTAGATACAATCGTGCGAGTATGTGTGGAGTCGTGCATAAAACAACATAGATGCAGGGTGCAGGTACAACGTGCCGCATCTGTGTATGTTTTTTCAAAAATTTCACAGGTCTACTAATAATCATAAACAATAGTATAAAAAGTCCTATAAGTAATAAAAATTATAAATAAATAACTGAACCACCAAATGAAAACTATTTTAACACTAGCGTGAATCGAAGGTGTACCGTCATCCTCATCTAGGGTGTCAAGTGGGATCCCACCTAAATCCCACTTCTAGTTCATTTGTTAAATTCTAGTGTAAATTTGAGCAAAATACGAGTTAAGTGTCGGCAACAACTGCCAGAAATACGAGTTTTTTTTAAACAACTGTAGGAGATAAGTTTGAAGGCCCAATGTATGGGCAACACATTTCTTTTTTAAACAGTGTATGGCCAATATTTGTTGTTACTAGAGTATTATTTTCTGCAAGAAAGCAAATATAACTTAGCGTGGCCAATCATCAGATTTTCTTTCAACCATTTGGTTAGACTACCAACCAAGAAAATTTTACTTCCTGTGTTTTTAAACCTCTACGATGTATTATGTTTTATCTTTGTTTAGAGGTTTCATCGACATATAATAAAAAAATGTTATTTAGAATTCTAGTTGTACCCATAACTTCAGATTTTTAACCGAGTTATTCTACCAGAGTTTTTCGGAAAAATCTATTATCGACGTCGTCCCGATTCTTTGGGCCATGGGATAATAAGAAATGGACCTTCTTGTGGCTCCTTTTCCATATATCCTTTACCGTCCCTAGCCATCATCTCACAAGACAAGAGTTAAGTAGCACAAATAATAGTGTATGTCCCCTTGATTAACTTGTAGATAGTATTGTGTCAAGTGAAATGACCAAGAGTGAACTGATAAACAATACGCAAGGTGGCTTGTCATCCGAGTACCAAGAAAAAAACCCAACCTATGTGATCGAAGATCCCGTGAATTAGGACATATGAAGAATAAACTAGTGGTTTGACTATAAGGAGAGTATTGGTAACCCTCTCTATGTGAAGATGCATAACTCTTATAATTCTGTAAGGCATGTTCGCGACATGGACTAGTGTGTTTCTATTGGCTATAACTAGCAAAGATGTTTTCATATAACATTTTTAAAAGAACACACCTATACGAGATCGACTGTAAACATTACAGTCTATGAGACTTGGATGATCTCTAATAAACTAATGAAGAGACCAGAGAGTATGATGCATATGATTCAACCTGCGGGTTAGACTACTAGCATCTAGGTACTGGTAAAATCTATTCACACCAAACTCGCAATTTATGGTTCGTCCACTGTTCAAGTTGCTGACAGACGTAGCTCAAAAATCTAAGCAAAAGTTCAACTTAACAGTCTCTGCCGAAACACTGGTATATAAACAAATAGCAAGGATTGGAAAATATTCAAATGGGCATTTGAGATCTGAACAGGCTGATACCATTGGACCATGTGTGATCTTAGATTTCCTCTAAATCTCAAACTCCATTTGTGTGAAAATCCATATATGATGTAGCTCATGTTGGTGGCAGCTCATGTGTGAGTGGCAAGAGGAGTGGGAGCTAAGTTTACTTCCAATAAAAAGTTGAAGGAGAGTTCAACCACCTTATACGGTGGAGTGTCTCTCCACTTGATAAGTAAGTGAGAAGAGAAGTGCTAGATGCACGCTCCTCCTCCTTTAACTCCGCTCACTCGCCTTCTCGCTCGTTGCGTTGTCTTGAGCCGAGCTTATCTTTTTTGCTTCTTAGAAAAATTATTGTGGTTTGACAGAAGTGTTAACAGTTAGTCATTTAGGGTCATTCTCGGATCGTTTTGACAGACATGTCAATATAGTCAGTTCGTGTCACTCCTGGATTGTGGGATAAGTAACTGACCCGAACGTACGCCACCAGGACTTGACCCACATTATGTTTGTTATGTGGCTTTCCCGAGCGGCTCTATATAAGCGTATGTGCGTCTTCCACCACGCGACACACGAGAACCCTAGATTGGTTTTGCCTTCTCTTTGCTTGCGCCGCTACCGTAGTCTACTCTATCCCGAGCGTCGGCGTGCACCGGCGAACGGGAGAGCCAATTCTCCCGAGCCACTCGTCCTTGTGAATCTGTATGGGAGAGGGCGAATAAGATTTTTGGTAAGCGTTCCGCATGACTGCTCAAGTTCGTTATCACAGTGCGTCTTCCTAGTCGTCAGGCAGGACCGCATGCGTATTGTCTTCAACAATGTATTCTTTGATCGGTGTCTACAACCTCTGAACCAACATCTTCTTCGTCTACAAACAATCAGTATGTGCATTGTGTTTTGATCTATTCTTTTACTACGGTTGCTGTAGAGTTTTTTTTTAAAGGGCTGCTGTAGAGTAATTTGCACTGCTACTGTTCATGTTGACTATTACACATGATCATAGCTGCTGCAATCATGATTTATATTTAACAAATTCTGTCTAATAATATAACAATATATGTTGGGATGATACGGCGTAAGGTGAAACATGGTTACAGTCGGATATGGTGTCACACATATAAGACGAGCATCCTGGATAGTAGAATATTCCACTACACTGAAATAGGCTTAGACTCTTTGCTAGCTTACATCGTAGCCCCTCCATTAGTTGAGTTGAATTGTCTATTAGAAACAAACTCCGCCTTCAACCATCAATTTTGAAATGGATGACGAGAGGCAATGACAAAATTCTTTCAGGTTTTAGCCAGGACGATGAATTTAGTAATCTTATATGTGACACTGACACCTAATATGTGAGTTATACTCCGGGAAATTGGGAATAGAAGACAAGAGTGTGGTAGAACTTAATTTTCGCTAGAGCATTGGCTGTGATGAAGCAAGGAAGAGACTTGTAGAGGCCGTGGTCTTCCCCTTCTGAAAAACCCGGCAAGGAAGGAACTAAGTTGTAGGTGGATTCATGTAAAGTCAAGAGAGTAGCAACGAAGCTCATGATTAATGGTTCAAGTCTAGTTACACAGAGGTTTGTGCCTTGCATCTTCAAGATGGCAAATGGCATATCCGCCAAGGTGGAATTTGTTGCATATGTCTCGAATATATGTACAAGTTTGGCTATAGTTGTACTTGTAATTAATGGAAGGTTAGGTGTCTGTGTCGGACACATGTAACCTGTTCTAATATATAAAGGAACCAGGAGTATCCAAAATATATTAGATGCAAGTTATAGGTAGACACAAGACTGAGTTTGAGGACGGCTCAGTGTTCGTGGCAGGGGCAGCAGGACCGGGCGTGACTTATAGATTTGATGTGTCTGTACCAACTTGATGGACTTGTCGTAGATGCATGGTAGGTAAGCATGGCCACGAATGTAGGAAAAATTGCTGAACCACAACCAAATTTTGGTGTCTTTTGCTGTAACTAGCATAGTGGCCCTCGCATTGCGAGGGCAACATCTCAAAAGTCTATTTAAAATTTTAAAATATTCCCTAAAAATTATAATTTTACAGAAGTGATGTTATGTAGTTATTAAAACTATCAAATCTAGATAGTCCAATGATTCTTAGCAAAGTAAATGATTTTTTACTTCCTTCATACTTGTGGGTGTACTATCGGTGTTTGTGTTATAAACCTGTGAATGTCGTGTCTCGCTTCTGCTATGTGTCTGTATAATCGGCACTGAGATGTGACTTTGTTAAATCAAGATAAAAGGGCTGATCGGTAATACTACAAAATAAATACACATAAAAATAGTTTACAATTATAAATATGCAAATATAATATTTTGGATTTTGAGTCAATCAGACTGTAAAATATTTCACATTGTTGACCTAAAATTATGTAATTTATTTGCTTTCTAGAGTTTGCATTTCCAACCATTTATCTGAAGCATCTATTGTCGAGGCTGTAATCCTAGTCATGAACCTATTTCGGCTTGAAGGTGGGGAAAATTCTTAGCATATAATTCATCGGCCAAATTTTAAGTGAGAATGACACTTTTTGTCTAATTTTTTTCTCCATATTTACAGCTAAATAATGAGAATTCTCATTTTAGCTTGTCCATGTATTTCTTCCTCTCGTTTAATCTGGTATTAAGAAATATAAATGAAGTTACCATTGTCTATTTTGAAACACATGACATTTTAGACAAGTAAATGTCTCGAAGATGTAATTTTCAAAATTGTTTTTTACTTGCAAGCTATAGACAGGCTAGAATCGGTGATTTTTTTCTTTCAAACATAGCTTGATAGCAGAAAAAACTCACATAGTTTTATGTTTTGAGAATCCCTGGGCCTAACCAAGTGTATGGTTGAACTCGTGGGACCTGACATATCTATATAGAGGGCTATACATTGATTTGAAGGAGTAATTTCCACATTCAAGGTGTGTTAAGGTTGCTTGGTGCTTAAGACGAATGCACATATCCATGTGTGCTCGCACTTAATTTTTTATTTCGTAGGCTTTTTTGTATGGACTGTTGTTTTAGTTATGTATACAAATAGCTTAGCGTTTCTATAAGGATTTTAAAGTTTTTCCTAGCATGAATATATTTTCTAGGAATCATATTCTTGACGGTTTACGTTAAAGGTTTTGGCTTCAATAAGGGGAATCTTTGACAATTTGGCAATATTTTTAACCATGAATAATGTTGCTACATAACTGAATGATTGTGCAGTTCTAAAATGACGGTAGTGACAACAAACTTTGATTTAAGAGAAGTTTTTTTGAAATGGGAAGCTGCGCCCCAGCCTCTGCATTCAATAGATGACATAGTCAGTTTATTGCAAAGCATCAAGTACTCTATTTACTACATTCAAGAATCACAAAGGGTTGAAATATAAATCAACCATTTGAAAAATAAAAGCAAAGGCATTGGCGGTAAAGAGTGACTATCCATCATATAGTGTACTAAAACGCTGCCAACCGGCGGCCTGGGTATAGAAGTCCTGAGCGACCATCAGTAGCTGTCTGCATCTAATAACCATGGATTTCCCGTTGATCCAACAGGATAAGTTAGAATCATAGTTGAATATAGTGGGTGGCAAGTAGAATAACCTGCAAAAGTTAGTACCCCTTTTCCCGTTAAAAATAAAGTCATTTTGGTAATTCCAAATAGACCAACATAAAACCGATAGTCCAACTCGTATCCGTGCCTTATTAATCTTATCTACCCCTGTTTAACAAATTTCCAAACATGTTTGTGATATTAGTTGGAGGCCGGATATTGTAGGCAAAATAAATTATACGCCAAATTAGAGATTTAAGAGAAGTATGTCTCTCTTCCCTTTAGACTTAGTTTTATATTGATATTAGTATGTATCTCTTCCCTTTAGACATAGTTTAATATTGATATTTTAATACTTATATAGAAACATCACATGCGGTGCAATTTTGTTGGAAAACCATGCCATATTATTAGATAAAATTGGTACTTATTCACTATTTTCTCGAAAATAAGATCTTTTCTTAGTCTCGCAATTTGGAACGATGACATATCTGTGTGTAACACTGTTTCTTTTTTATTTTGCTACCCAGTCCCGTGCTGGTTCGAATCCTAGATTCGGCAGCGTGCTCATGGAGTTTTCTTCTATAAAAAGAGCCAACGGGTGCTAGTGTCTGGATTGGTCTTATTTTTTTCTTTATTTTGCTACCTTTTTAATACAAGTATAGAGTGTGTAAATCTGTAGTGTATTACTTCATTTAATCGTTCATATGTCGAAGATTTTCTTGTCATCATTGAATAATCTGTGTGTACGATATACAACCATGCTTAATGGAAGCCCAAATAATTTTATCGGCCATTCATATTTTTCTTACTTGTAGAAAAAAAATCCTTACATCAGTATCTTAATTCATCTTTCTCTCTAAAGAATAGCATATGCAAACGCAAGACAAAATATAAACTATCTTTTATATAACGTTATTTTTTTGCCTAAAGTAGTAGTGTAGCTGCTCAGGTGTATTCGGTTGCACATAGTTGTGAATTTCTGATATTCGATCATATTTTTTAGCTAGTCATGTCCATCTCCAATTCATGGACTCTTTTTTCTTTTGCGGCCGGGCGGAAAACACAGACCATGTGCGAGGTAATAAAATCCTAACCTTAATCAATAAATAGATTTCTTTGTATTGAACCATCACGTGAGACGTAACATTGATGCGACGTGATAGCTACCTAATATGTATGTACAGACCATAATTACATAATATTCAATTAGAATAATTCTAATAATGTAGATTAACGTGGTATCTCAAAAAATAACCTTATATTACTTTTAGTATATAACTAGTACAGTGGCCCTTGCAAATGAGAGGGCATCATTTCCCATGAAGCATTTCTTTCTATAATATGTGGATATCTTTTCTCCTATTTAATAATACATAGTGCTTTGATGTGGACACAATTCTCAAGTTATAACTCTGACATTTATTTAGTATATAATTACATTTACTAAGAATAACAATAAAATATTTTCTGAAAACACGTAATGATATTGGTGGTTTGTTTCCTTGGTGTCTATTTTTTTTTTTTTTGATAAGTTGGTGTCTATTTTTGTAGTTAGATGTAACGTTTTGACGACACTAACACAACTATGCAGCAATGAAGACATAGGTTAGATAAATTGTCATATGCTTGCCAATATAGATTAGAAACTATATCCCCTGCCGTTTGGTGCATGATTGTTGGAATTTTGGCACAAATAGTCTAGCCCATTTTCCATTTCAATAATTCCTGAAAATCCTAGAGGCCCATGTGGCCCATTCATGTAAGGCAAGAGCTGGGACAAATGTTTAGTCCCACATTGCTAGTTGAGTGGAAGTTGGACCAGCTTATAAGGTGAGATCTCCTACCACTTGGTAAAAGGATGAGAAGGAGAAGGAGAGAGTTCCACACGCGTCGCGGGTTGCGGGAATCTCGCCGAGCCGAGCTTTATTTTGCCACGCATGAATGGTATATGAACAGATGTACAGAAGCTGAAATGTTTGCTTTGAATGGACTTTTAATACGAGTTAAATGAATACGAATTGAGTGGAGGCTGTCCGGTGGGCTGTCGCCTGTTCGCTTCATCTTCCGTCCATTCATTTCATCTTCTGCGCAGTCTGTCTACCTTCCCCTCTGCGCCTATAAGAGAGAGAGGTCGCGCCTCCTCTCAGTTACACTGCCATACATCCTTTGCGCCTCCAGTTCCAGAGCACTGCGCTACCTAGATCTTCTCCATCCCGTCTTGCGGCGTGCACCGCGAGCCGGGACAGTAGGCCTCCGAGACCCCGCTGCTTCGAGTCCTGTACGGGAGAAGGGCGATAAGGTTTTTGGGGAGCGCTATCAGCGCGACTACTGGCTTCGTCACGGACTCCCTCACAGATAGCGACGTCTTCCCCGACGAGGACTTCTTCCCCGACATCAGCACCCTCTTCCTCGACGACATGGCCAACGACGGTTCCAACGCCGGCGGTTCCACTTCTGCTACTGCCGTGTATATCCTCTGTCTCAATCTTGTTCTGATCGTATCGAAAGTTTTATGCCTTGCAGTTTATTTGGTTATATGCCTTAATTTGCATTCGCTATTTCACATGATTAGTATATTGCCTATTATTCTAATCATGATTTATCTAGCGTTTATTATAGATAATTCGCTTGGTAAATTGCTCTATTTCTGAACAATCCAAAAACCTTATTTTAGGCAATTTGCCCCAAGTGGCTTTGTTGCTTCTATGAAGCCACCTGTGTTTGAAGGTGTGAATTACAAACGATGGCGTGCGAGAGCAGTGCTCTGGTTTCAGACCATGAGCTGCTATAACGCCATCTATGGCGCCTGAGGGGAACTTAATCCCGCCTCGGGAGGCGTTCCCAAAAACATGATACCACTTTCAAGGCTGCCTTGATCAGCATCCTTGGCGACAATATTATCGATTCATATCTGTCATTTAGCAATGGCAAAGATATGTGGGATGCTTCGAGAGAAAATTTGGAGTCTCCGATGTTGGCGATGAACTGTATGTCATGGAACAATTCTATGACTATAAGATGGTTGATGATGTTCCATTGTGGAGCAGGCTCATGATATCTGATCACTTGCCGGGAGCTTGAGCACTTCACTTGTGTTACCGGACAAGTTTGTTGCGGAGGCATCATTGCCAAACTTCCCGATCATGGAGGAATTTTGCTACTTCAAGCACAAGAGACAAGAGTTCTCCGTGGCGGATCTCATTGGAACTCTTGATGTGGAAGAGAAGGCCAGCAAAAGACACACGTGCTCGAGGTACCGAGGGAGGTTCTAATGCCAACTGCATGTAAAAGGAACTTCCAGCCTCACAAGTTCAAGAACAAAGGCAAGTTTGACGACAAAGGAAAGTTTGATGGAAAGAACAAGGCCTCTCAGTCCACCAGCTTCAAGAAGAAGACTGATAATAGGAAAGGTGCTTGTCATGTGTGCGGTGATCCTAATCATTGGGCTCCTGCTTGTCCCAACCGCTTTGACAAGCGCTAGCATGGGAAGGGCAGCAAGACTGCTAATGTTGTCATGGGCGACGTTGAGATGAAAGATGTTGGGTATGGTATATTACCTACTGTTCTTTCATTATGTCATTCTCCTGATTGGTGGATTGACACGGGCGCTAATGTACATGTTTGTTCTGATATTTCCATGTTTTCTTCATATCAGGTCAGAGGGACTCAAACCGTGCTGACGGGGAACGGCTCGCATGCTTCTATTCATGGTGTTGGTACGGTCGATCTGAAGTTCACTTCGGGAAAGACCGTGCGCCTGAAGAACGTGCATCATGTTCCCTCAATAAATAAAAATCTTGTTAGTGGATCTCTTCTGTGTCGAGATGGTTACAAGATTGTATTCGAGTCCAATAAATTTGTAATTTCGAAGTATGGAACCTTTGTTTGTAAAGGCTATGAGTGCGGAGGCTTGTTCCACTTATCTCTGTCAGACATTTGTAATAAAGTTGTTAATCATATTTACACGAATTTTGAATCAAATGTCTGGCACTCTCGTCTTTGTCATATTAATTTTGGTTGTATGACGCGGCTAGCCAAAATGAATTTAATCCCTGATTTCTCAACTATTAAGGGATCTAAGTGCCAAGTCTGCGTGCAAGCTAAACAACCTCGCAAGTCACATACGACTGCAGAAATGAGAAATTTAACACCACTAGAGCTCATACATTTTGATCTTTGTGAGATGAATGGTGTGTTGACAAAAGATGGAAAGAAATATTTCATGACTTTGATCGATGACTCTACGAGATATTGTCATGTGTATCTTCTGAAATCAAAAGATGAGGCTTTGATTTTCTTCAAAATCTATAAAGCTGAGGCAGAAAATCAACTTGATCGAAAGATTAAGAGGCTTAGGTCTGATTGTGGTGGAGAGTATTTTTCCAACGAGTTTGATTCCTTTTGTGCGGAACATGGCATAATTCATGAGAGGACGCCTCCCTACTCACCCCAGTCAAATGGAGTAGCCGAAAGAAAGAACCATACTCTAACAGATTTGGTTAACGCCATGTTAGACACATCGGGTCTTTCTAAGGAATGGTGGGGGGAGGCACTATTGACCGCGTGTCATGTCCTAAACCGAGTTCCCACAAAGAACAAAGAAATTACTCCATTCGAAGAATGGGAGAAGAAAAGATTAAAAATCTCTTACTTAAGGTAATTGGGGTTGTTTAGAAAAGGTTAATGTACCAATCCCCAAGAAGCGCAAGCTTGGACCAAAAACCATTGATTGTGTTTTTCTGGGCTATGCTTTTCATAGCATTGGTTATAGATTCTTGATAGTAAAATCTGAAGTACCTGACATTCATGTCGGTAAAATCATGGAGTCGACTGATGCGACTTTCTTTGAGGATATATTTCCAATAAAGGATAAACCTAACTCATCAAATCCGGAGATACCTAGTTCATCTAATCAGGAATTTGCTATATTCTCTGAACCTACCATTCCGATTGAACACTCTAAAAGTCCTAAGGAGGATGATAATGAAATTCCTAAAAGGAGCAAGAGACAAAGGACTGCAAAGTCTTTTGGTGATGATTTTATTGTGTACCTTGTGGATGACACTCCCACTTCCATTTCAGAAGCTTATGCATCTCCTGATGCTGACTACTAGAAGGAAGTTGTTCATAGTGAGATGAATTCCATCTTAGCTAATGAAACATGGGAGATCACTGATCGTCCTTATGGGTGCAAACCTGTAGGATGTAAATGGGTGTTCAAGAAGAAACTAAGGCCTGATGGTACTATTGAGAAGTACAAGGCAAGGTTTGTGGC
Source organism: Avena longiglumis (assembly GCA_030063025.1). Lineage (NCBI taxonomy): Eukaryota > Viridiplantae > Streptophyta > Magnoliopsida > Poales > Poaceae > Avena > Avena longiglumis. The sequence continues at coordinate 29,891,531 of CP125974.1, forward strand.
CAAGGGTTATACCCAAAAGGAAGGTGAAGACTTCTTTGACACTTACTCACCTGTAGCAAGGTTGACCACCATTCGAGTACTACTGTCTCTGGCTACCTCACACGGTCTTCTCGTTCATCAAATGGACGTTAAGACGGCTTTCCTAAATGGAGAGTTGGATGAGGAAATTTATATGGATCAACCAGATGGTTTTGTAGTAAATTGCCAAGAAAGAAAAGTGTGCAAGCTACTGAAGTCTTTGTATGGTCTTAAACAAGCACCTAAGCAGTGGCACGAAAAATTTGATAAAACCTTAACCGCTGCAGGCTCTGTTGTAAACGAAGCTGACAAGTGCGTATACTATCGCCATGGTGGGGGTGAGGGAGCCATCCTTTGTTTGTATGTTGATGACATATTGATTTTCAGAACCAACCTTAATGCAATTAAGGAGGTCAAAGATTTCTTATCTCGTTCCTTTGAGATGAAGGATCTGGGAGTAGCTGATGTCATCCTGAACATCAAGCTATTGAGAGATGATGATGGTGGGATTACACTGCTTCAGTCCCACTATGTGGAAAAGATCTTGAGTCGTTTCGGGTATAGCGACGTCAATTTTTCTCCTACACCGTATGATCCTAGTGTGTTGCTTCAAAAGAATCGAGGAAATGCTTGAGACCAACTAAGATACTCTCAAATCATTGGCTCTCTTATGTATTTAGCTAGTGCCACGAGACCTGACGTCGCCTTTGCTGTAAGCAAACTCAGTCGATTTGTCTCAAATCCAGGAGATGATCACTGGCATGCTCTTGAGAGAGTTATGCGATATCTAAAAAGCATCATGAGCTATGGCATACACTATAGGGTATCCGAGGGTACTAGAGGGTTATAGTGATTCAAATTGGATATCCGATCGATCTTGAGATAAAGGACACGAGTGGATATGTTTTCACACTTGGTAGTGGCGCTGTTTCTTGGAAGTCTTGCAAGCAGACCATCTTAACGAGGTCAACTATGGAAGCAGAACTCACAGCACTAGACATGGCCACTGTTGAAGCAAAGTGGCTTCATGAACTCTTGATGGACTTACCTGTGGTTGAAAAACCTATACCCACAATTCCAATGAACTGTGATAATCAAACTGTGATTATTAAGGTGAACAGTTCTAAGGATAATATGAAGTCATCAAGACATGTGAAGAGGAGACTGAAATCTGTCAGGAAAATGAGAAACTCCGGAGTTATTGCATTGGATTATATCCAAACATCTAAAAACTTGGAAGATCCCTTCACAAAGGGTCTATCACGCAACGTGATAGAAAATGCATCGAAGGAGATGGGTATGAGACCCACAATTTGAGCTTTCCACAGTGGTAAACCACTCTATGTGATCGGAGATCCCGTGAATTAGAATTGGGAGACAAGTTGTTGGTTAGCTGAGAGGAAAGTATCCCTACTTTAATAAACACCACTCCATAAAGATGCAATACTTTCCTATTCTACACGGCAGGTTGATTTATTATCTTAATGTGTTCTAAGTGGCTTATCCTAAGCAAAGATGTTGTCCTGCAGAACATCTTTTGAAGAACACACCTATATGAGTCTAACTGTTAAAACGTCGTAGTCTATGAGAGTAGGGTGCTCTCTAATAAACTCATGAAAGGTCATGGAGTATGACGTATAAGCTCCACCCGCGGGGAAGTCCCACGGTAGCCCAGTATCGGTCAAGACTTCGTGTGAAGCTAGATTGCAGCAAACTTGTAGTTCAAGGCATAGTCCACTGTACAAGTCGCAACCTAGTGTGGCATAGAATTCTAGGTGGAATTTCAACTTAACAGTCTCCACTATAGTACCGGTATATAAACAGTGTTTTGGAACCAAAGGCAAATTACATGTGCCTCTGGGATCTGGTGGGGGATTGTTGGAATTTTGGCACAAATAGACTAGCCCATTTTCCATTTCAATAATTCCTGAAAATCCTAGAGGCCCATGTGGCCCATTCATGCAAGGCAAGAGCTGGGACAAATGTTTGGTCCCACATTGCTAGTTGAGTGGAAGTTGGACCAGCTTATAAGGTGAGCTCTCCTACCACTTGGTAAAAGGATGAGAAGGAGAAGGAGAGAGTTCCACACGCGCTCTCCTCCTCCTCCTCGCCTCGTCACGTCACGACGCGACGCGACACGCGCGCGCTGCGGATTGCGGGAATCTCGCCGAGCCGAGCTTTATTTTGCCACGCATGAATGGTATATGAACAGATGTACAGAAGCTGAAACGTTTGCTTTGAATGGACTTTTAATACGAGTTAAATGGATACGAATTGAGTGGAGGCTGTCCGGTGGGCTGCCGCCTGTTCGCTTCATCTTCTGTCCATTCGTTTCATCTTCTGCGCAGTCTGTCTACCTTCCCCTTTGCGCCTATAAGAGAGAGAGGTCGTGCCTCCTCTCAGTTACACTGCCATACATCCTTTGCGCCGTCTTCCCCGACGAGGACTCCCTCACAGATAGAGACGTCTTCCCCGATGAGGACTTCTTCCCCGACATCAGCACCCTCTTCCTCGACGACATGGCCAACGATGGTTCCAACGCCGGCGGTTCCACTTCTGCTACTGCCGTGTATATCCTTTGTCTCAATCTTGTTCTGATCGTATCGAAAGTTTTATGCCTTGCAGTTTATTTGGTTATATGCCTTAATTTGTATTCGCTATTTAACATGATTAGTATATTGCCTATTATTCTAATCATGATTTATCTAGCGTTTATTATAGATAATTCGCTTGGTAAATTGCTCTATTTCTCAACAATCCAAAAACCTTATTTCAGGCAATTTGCCCCAAGTGGCTTTGTTGCTTCTATGAAGCCACCTGTATTTGAAGGTGTGAATTACAAACGATGGCGTGCGAGAGCAGTGCTCTGGTTTCAGACCATGAGCTTCTATAACGCCATCTATGGCGCACTTGAGGGGGAACTTAACCCCGCTCGGGAAGAGGCGTTCCAAAAACTTGATACCACTTTCAAGGCTACCTTGATCAGCATCCTTGGCGACAATATTGTCGATTCATATCTGTCATTTAGCAATGGCAAAGATATGTGGGATGCGCTCGAGAGAAAATTTGGAGTCTCCGTCTTGGCGATGAAGTATGTCATGGAACAATTCTATGACTATAAGATGCTTGATGACCGTTCCATTATGGAGAAGGCTCATGAGATACAGTCACTTGCCAGGGAGCTTGAGCACTTCACTTGTGTGTTACCGGACAAGTTTGTTGCCGGTGGCATCATTGCCAAACTTCCCCAGTCATGGAGGAATTTTGCTGCTTCTCTGAAGCACAAGAGACAAGCGTTCTCCGTGACGGATCTCATTGGGACTCTTGATGTGGAAGAGAAGGCGAGAGCAAAAGACACACGTGCTCGAGGTACCGAGGGAGGTTCTAATGCCAATCTGGTACAGAAAAGGAACTTCCAGCCTCACAAGTTCAAGAACAAAGGCAAGTTTGACGACAAAGGAAAGTTTGATGGAAAGAACAAGGCCTCTCAGTCCACCAGCTTCAAGAAGAAGACTGATAAGAGGAAAGGTGCTTGTCATGTGTGCGGTGATCCTAATCATTGGGCTCCTGCTTGTCCCAACCGCTTTGACAAGCGCCAGCATGGGAAGGGCAGCAAGACTGCTAATGTTGTCATGGGCGACGTTGAGATGAAAGATGTTGGGTATGGTATATTACCTACTGTTCTTTCATTATGTCATTCTCCTGATTGGTGGATTGACACGGGCGCTAATGTACATGTACGTTACGATATTTCCATGTTTTCTTCATATCGGTCGAGGGACTCAAACCGTCTGATGGGAAGCGGCTCGCATGCTTCGCATTCATGGTGTTGATGGTCGATCTGAAGTTCACTTGGAAAGACCGTATGCGCTGAAGAACGTGCATCATGTTCCCTCAATAAATAAAAATCTTGTTACCGGATCTCTTCTGTGTCGAGATGGTTACAAGATTGTATTCGAGTCCAATAAATTTGTAATTTCGAAGTATGGAACCTTTGTTTGTAAAGTCTATAAGTGCGGAGGCTTGTTCCACTTATCTCTGTCAGACATTTGTAATAAAGTTGTTAATCATATTTATATGAATTTTGAATCAAATGTCTGGCACTCTCGTCTTTGTCATATTAATTTTGGTTGTATGACACGGCTAGCCAAAATGAATTTAATCCCTAATTTCTCAACTGTTAAGGGATCTAAGTGCCAAGTCTGCGTGCAAGCTAAACAACCTCGCAAGTCACATACGACTGCAGAAATGAGAAATTTAACACCACTAGAGCTCATACATTTTGATCTTTGTGAGATGAATGGTGTGTTGACAAAAGGTAGAAAGAAATATTTCATGACTTTGATCGATGACTCTACGAGATATTGTCATGTGTATCTTCTGAAATGAAAATATGAGGCTTTGAGTTTCTTCAAAATCTATAAAGTTGAGGTAGAAAATCATCTTGATCGAAAGATTAAGAGGCTTAGGTCTGATCGTGGTGGAGAGTATTTTTCCAACGAGTTTGATTCCTTTTGTGCGTAACATGGCATAATTCATGAGAGGACGCCTCCCTACTCACCCCAGTCAAATGGAGTAGCCGAAAGAAAGAACCGTACTCTAACAGATTTGGTTAACGCCATGTTAGACACATCGGGTCTTTCTAAGGAATGGTGGGGGAGGCACTATTGACCGCGTGTCATGTCCTAAACCGAGTTCCCACAAAGAACAAAGAAATTACTCTATTCGAAGAATGCGAGAAGAAAAGATTAAAACTCTCTTACTTACGTACTTGGGGTTGTTTAGCAAAGGTTAATGTACCAATCCCCAAGAAGCGCAAGCTTGGACCAAAAACCATTGATTGTGTTTTTCCGGGCTATGCTTTTTATAGCATTGGTTATAGATTCTTGATAGTAAAATCTGAAGTACCTGACATTCATGTCGGTAAAATCATGGAGTCGACTGATGCGACTTTATTTGAGGATATATTTCCAATAAAGGATAAACCTAACTCATCAAATCCGGAGATACCTAGTTCATCTAATCAGGAATTTGCTAAATTCTCTGAACCTACCATTCCGATTGAACACTCTAAAATTCCTAAGGAGGATGATAATGAAATTCCTAAAAGGAGAAAGAGACAAAGGACTGGAAAGTCTTTTGGTGATGATTTCATTGTGTACCTTGTGGATGACACTCCCACTTCCATTTCAGAAGATTATGCATCTCCTGATGCTGGCTACTGGAAGGAAGCTGTTCATAGTGAGATGAATTCCATCTTAGCTAATGAAACATAGGAGATCACTGATCGTCCTTATGGGTGCAAACCTGTAGGATGTAAATGGGTGTTCAAGAAGAAACTAAGGCCTGATGGTACTATTGATAAGTACAAGGCAAGGCTTGTGGCCAAGGGTTATACCCAAAAGGAAGGTGAAGACTTCTTTGACACTTACTCACCTGTAGCAAGGTTGACCACCATTCGAGTACTACTTTCTCTGGCTGCCTCACACGGTCTTCTCGTTCATCAAATGGACGTTAAGCGGCTTTCCTAAATGGAGAGTTGGATGAGGAAATTTATATGGATCAACAAGATGGTTTTGTAGTAAATGGCCAAGAAAGAAAAGTGTGCAAGCTACTGAAGTCTTTGTATGGTCTTAAACAAGCACCTAAGCAGTGGCACAAAAAATTTGATAAAACCATAACCGCTGCAGGCTTTGTTGTAAACGAAGCTGACAAGTGCGTATACTATCGCCATGGTGGGGGTGAGGGAGTCATCCTCTGTTTGTATGTTGATGACATACTGATTTTTGAAACCAACCTTAATGCAATTAAGGAGGTCAAAGATTTCTTATCTCGTTCCTTTGAGATGAAGGATCTGGGAGTAGCTGATGTCATCCTGAACATCAAGCTATTGAGAGATGATGATGGTGGGATTACACTGCTTCAGTCCCACTATGTGGAAAAGATCTTGAGTCGTTTTAGGTATAGCGACGTCAATTTTTCTCCTACACCGTATGATCCTAGTGTGTTGCTTCGAAAGAATCGAGGAAATGCTAGAGACCAACTAAGATACTCTCAAATCATTGGCTCGCTTATATATTTAGCTAGTGCCACGAGACCTGACATCGCCTTTGCTGTAAGCAAACTCAGTCGATTTGTCTCAAATCCAGGAGATGATCACTAGCATGCTCTTGAGAGAGTTATGCAATATCTAAAAGGCACTGCGAGCTATGGCATACACTATACCGCGTATCCGAGGGTACTAGAGGGTTATAGTGATTCAAATTGGATATCTGATGCTGACGAGATAAAGGCCACGAGTGGATATGTTTTCACACTTGGTGGTGGCGCTGTTTCTTGGAAGTCTTGCAAGCAGACCATCTTAACGAGGTCAACTATGGAAGCAGAACTCACAGCACTAGACACGGCCACTGTTGAAGTAGAGTGGCTCCGTGAACTCTTGATGGACTTACCTGTGGTTGAAAAACCTATACCCGCAATTCCAATGAACTGTGATAATCAAACTGTGATTATTAAGGTGAAAAGTTCTAAGGATAATATGAAGTCCTCAAGACATGTGAAGGAGACTGAAATCTGTCGGGAAAATGAGAAACTCGAGTTATTGCATTGGATTATATCCAAACATCTAAAAACTTTGCGATCCCTTCACAAAGGGTCTATCACATAGCGTGATAGAAAATGCATCGAAGGAGATGGGTATGAGACCCACAATTTGAGCTTTCCACAGTGGTAAACCACTCTATGTGATCGGAGATCCCGTGAATTAGAATTGGGAGACAAGTTGTTGGTTAGCTGAGAGGAAAGTATCCCTACTTTAATAAACACCACTTCATAAAGATGCAATACTTTCCTATTCTGCACGGCAGGTTGATTTATTATCTTAATGTGTTCTAAGTGGCTTATCCTAAGCAAAGATGTTGTCCTGCAGAACATCTTTTGAAGAACACACCTATATGAGTCTGACTATTAAAACGTCGCAGTCTATGAGAGTAGGGTGCTCTCTAATAAACTCATGAAAGGTCATGGAGTATGACGTATAAGATCCACCCGCGGGGAAGTCCCACGGTACCCCAGTATCGGTCAAGACTTCGTGTGCAGCTAGATTGCGGCAAACTTGCAGTTCAAGGCATATTCCACTGTACAAGTCGCAACCTAGTGTAGCATGGAATTCTAGGTGGAAGTTCAACTTAACAGTCTCCACTATAGTACCGGTATATAAACAGTGTTTTGGAATCAAAGGCAAATTACATGTGCCTCTGGGATCTGGTGGGGGATTATTGGAATTTTGGCACAAATAGTCTAGCCCATTTTCCATTTCAATAATTCCTGAAAATCCTAGAGGCCCATGTGGCCCATTCATGCAAAGCAAGAGCTGGGACAAATGTTTAGTCCCACATTGCTAGTTGAGTGGAAGTTGGACCAGCTTATAAGGTGAGCTCTCCTACCACTTGGTAAAAGGATGAGAAGGAGAAGGAGAGAGTTCCACATGCGCGCTCCTCCTCCTCCTCGCCTCGTCACGTCACGACGCGACGCGCGCGCGCCGCGGGTTGCGGGAATCTCGCTGAGACGAGCTTTATTTTGCCACGCATGAATGGTATATGAACAGATGTACAGAAGCTGAAACGTTTGCTTTGAATGGACTTTTAATACGAGTTAAATGAATACGAATTGAGTGGAGGCTGTCTGGTGGGCTGCCGCCTGTTCGCTTCATCTTCCGTCCATTCGTTTCATCTTCTGCGCAGTCTGTCTACCTTCCCCTCTGCGCCTATAAGAGAGAGAGGTCGCGCCTCCTCTCAGTTACACTGCGATACATCCTTTGCGCATCCAGTTCCAGAGCACTGTGCTACCTAGATCTTCTCCATCCCGTCTTGCGGCATGCACCGCGATCCGCGATGAGCCTCGAGACCCGCTGCTTGAGTCCCATGCGGGAGAAGGCGATAAGGTTTTGGGGCGCTATCGGTAGCGACTGGCTTCGTCACGGACTCCCTCACACATAGCGACGTCTTCCCCGACGAGGACTTCTTCCCCAACATCAGCACCCTCTTCCTCGACGACATGGCCAACGACGGTTCCAACGCCGGCGGTTCCACTTCTGCTACTGTCGTGTATATCCTCTGTCTCAATCTTGTTCTGATCGTATCGAAAGTTTTATGCCTTGCAGTTTATTTGGGTATATGCTTTAATTTGTATTCGCTATTTCACATGATTAGTATATTGCCTATTATTCTAATCATGATTTATCTAGCTTTTATTATAGATAATTCGCTTGGTAAATTTCTCTATTTCTCAACAATGATTATAAAGAGTAATCCATCTTGTGTATTCACATATCCCATGTAGAAAAAAGCATCGATGTTTTCTACAATCAGACCATCTTGTATAAATAGACATGCACGTACTCTACTTGACTCACCCGCCTAATTATAAATTAATTGCTAGAATTATCTATGAACTATGTTTTTTTTAGGAAATGTCTGGAATTCCTCATTTCTATCTCTTGAAAACAAAGAGAATCGGATCCAAGGCAAAGGTGAGAAAGAAAAAAGGATTTCTTTCTTCCATGAGTGATTGCGAGTCTTTTAGTTGCCTTCTTCTTGTGTCGATTCTTCTTGTACGAGAATAAGACTATTTTTTTCTTATTAATACATCAAATATTACTATTATGTTTTTTATTTATTTAGGTACGTCTCTTGGTTTTTGTTTTCTTTTATTTAGGCTGAGGTGAGCTAGTGGAATATTTCTTGTGTTTGTGTCAAATAGAATTTCTTGACTTGCTCAATTAAGTTCAACTTCAAACTTATAGATTTTCTAAAAAAACTCTTCCACTTAAGGGCAGTTATTTTAGGATATTTGAGTAGCCTTGATTAGGCTTTTATTAGTTTATTACTCGAAGTAAATCAAGGATTTCCTAATACTTCCTTCGGGGAATAAAATATTGGATCCTTGGGTAATCTCGCGAGAAAATTCATTTGAGTGAGCTTACCAAATAAACGTTCCACTTTCTCTAAGTTTGCATTATTGTTTTTTCATTGGTGTAAATAATAATTTAATATTGTTCACTTACAAATGTGCAACAAAGTTAATCAAACTCACATGTAGACTGAGATTATATTTTTTAATCCTAGTAGAGTGAACGACATGTAGACCTTTAATACACTGAAAATTTGTTCTCTTTTTCATTGAACTTTCCAACAATCTTCTAATTTAGTAAAACTCATCTTCTTTGGGTTGGCTCTAATGTATTGATTCCCATGTAACAAAAACACCCCATAATCAATAACAACAAATTTTTGTAAACCTTGCAAATACCTGCGAGAAACTGAGGATGTGTGTTGTATGATCGGCTTCTTTTGTTGAAACTTTTCTAGTTGCCTACATTCTACTTGATTTTTGTGAACAAACTGGGATGAAGAGTATTGGAGGACCAATAACACGTTGCATGAGTTAACACAATGGTTATGATCTAAAGAAACTAATTCCGATTAATATACACAAAATAATAATATGACATTGTTTAATGGGATACCACATGATAATGATCTAAAGAAGCTAATCCTAAGTAAATATTACACATCGAATCATTATTTTTCCCTTACAAAAATAACTGCATTACTGTACCCCAATCATCAAAATTATTTCACTAAACATGGATTTTCTATCAATGGATTTTTTTGAGGGACATAACTACAGTCATGTATTAATTTATATTTGCTAGCAGTAACACACCGACTACATACCTTTCTGAAGAAGGCAAAGGATTATTAGTGCAGGTGTGGTAATTAGGAAGACTCAACCCTACTCCAAACTAACTACTCATCTAATTTGTACTGCCCCTCTGGCCCAATGATTGCGATAGAGGGTAAGATGAATCTCTTCTTCTGATCCAACAAATCAGGTCTAAAGTCTTAATTATCAGTTATCTTGTATCACCAGAGGGTAAAAATCTATGCAACTTGTGCACCGTGTTCAGTAGTCAAATATGCTGGATACAAAAAAATATATCAACATGTGCTATAGACCTTCACCCACCCCTATGAACGCACACACTCACACCCTACCCCTATGAGCACCTCCGAGAAACAGAGCCGGCGGATCAGGCGCCTCGCTGTCGACGGGAGCATCGCCTCCCGCTGAAAGAATATTCCGCCTTTTATGCAAGACACAGTGTCAAACCTGGGGTTTGAACTCTGGTGGGCTGGAGGTACAACCACCCTCCTAACCATCCAACCACAGGTTGGTTTGCAACCATATTGGCACTTGGCACTATAGACTGCATGTTGTATATATTAGAAATTAAGAGACAAAAAACTAAAGATACACATCACATATGCTTCACAGGTGGAAAACAGGGTTGTAGTCCCGGGCCGCAACGGGCTCTAGTCCCGTTTTTGGGCCCGGGACTACGAAAACGGGACTAGAGCCCCCCCCTCTAGTCCCGGCTCGCATGACCCTTGATAACCACGTGCTGTTTCAGCATCATGATGAAACCCTCTAGTCCCGGGCTGTAACACCACGGGACTAAAGGTTTCTGTCATGCAGAGAAACACACATTCTTCTGCCATGCGAGATTGTGTATTCCTTTTTTGCCATTTTGTTCCTTTTTCGTTTTGTGTTTCACTATAATTCAAACATATATTTCAGTATACATATTATACGCTACTACATACACACTACACGTCGATGCATTTATATAATTAATTGATCCCTTGCAAGCATACATATAATCAATCATATCAAAAGGAAGAAATGTTTTGAAATTACATGGTCATTGATGAATATATATATATCATATCAGCTACATGAAGATGACTAAGGCAAATCGAGTTCCACGTCATCCGCATAATGCTCTCCATGTACATCAAGGACTTCCTTCATCATAGATCCCGCCATCTCCTCTTGAATTGCTCTTATGCGCTGGTCTGACTCTAGTTTCTCCCGTAAATCATAAATATAATATGAGTCAACTTTCCGCTCACTTGTCAACTCTCGGATGTACTCGCGGATGTACTCGCAGACGTAGTATCCACATAAATAAGTTCCCGGTGGCTGTTGTAAACTCTTCACCATTTTATAAGTTAACTCCTCTTTGAATGGACCTGGTATTTTATGTCTGAACCGTGTCCAACACCTGCTCGGCAAAGAAAATGAACAAAGGAGTTATTAGTTACTTGATATCAGGAAATGAATGAAAGAGGACGATATAATGCGATAATGATTGAAATTACTTATGGAGCATTGCTTTCATGTCGCTCCACTGCTCTTGGTCCCAACTTAATGAGTCGTGGACTTCAACTAGGGAGTTGTCAACTTGAATGTTTAGTGAGATCCAGTGGAATCTGCGGACATTTACATAAGCATACATGCATAGCTCATCCAGTAAGCAAAAATAAAATGTGTACAAGATATAAACACTCACTTGAAGTTGTAAGGAAATAGTATTTCCTTAACAAAATTATGCTCAGTTAAGAACCTGCATAGGTCTTCCTCCACGTCTTTGGGGTGATTCTTTAACGTATATTCATTAATGATATATGGGTCAATGAACCCAACGTCGTATCTTCTAGCTCTTTTGCATTCAAGCATCTTCATTATGCGGAATATAATATCATCATACAAAAGGATATATAGTTAGGATAATATATTAAATGCAATGAACGAGCTGAGCTACAAACTTAATTATAGAAATACCAATGATAGATTTGTCGAGGGTGCGCTGGTTGTATAACTGAAACAGTTCGGTCATTTGAACCTGTATCGAGTATGGTTTGAAGTGATGCTCCTTTCTAACGTCCACCGGAAACCAATCTTTCTGATGCTTTTTTCTGCTTGTGAGATGTACCATTCATGCAGATTTCGCATATGTGTGGATAGAAACGCGAGCTCCTCATTACTGACTAGAGGCTCCCCTTGGACATACTGCCATACTATCTGACCCACTGGCGTATCTTCATAGCCTAAATATTGACCAAGAGACATATTTGCTTCATTAGCAAGTGCTTTGGCTTGCGATACAGTGATTCCCATAAGTGCAGCATTATTACAGGCTCTAGGGTCCATTATTTGCATGTCCATATCCATTTCAGCTCTGAAGGCCTTGTCGAGGTCTGAAATGACTGAGCGGGGCGACCGATTGATTCTTCTGTGCTCCCAGCTGGGCAACTTGCTTCCCGCTTTTTGCACTTGTGATTTTTTTCTTCTGTGCTTGCTTAATAAACTCTCGGTCATAGTCTGATTCCAGATTCATCGATATCTGAGATGGTTGCTCAAGAAAGGACTTAGCCCACTTTTTGGTTTTTTCATTATATACCGGCTTTGGCTCAGGCTTTTTGGGTGCAAAATGCGCCTTAACTTGGGCAGCCACATCCGCGTTAGTTTCCTCATCGGTCTTGTCATAAGGTCTCTTTAGAAGAGCCGGCGGGATATCGACTATCTTTGGCGTTTGACCTTTCTTTGATGTGGGGCGCGGGGGACCATCGAACTTCCGTTTCTTCGACGAGGTAGTAGTATTGCACGGAGGCGGAGGCGGAGATTGAGTTGATGTACTCCTGCTGCGGCGATCATCAGCGGGGCGGGGTGGACTTGGAGGTTGGCGATAATCGGGTTGGGGTGGACTTGGAGGTTGACGATATTCGATGCGGGGTGGACTTGGATTCCTTGGAGTCGGTGGCCTTGGCGCCGAGCCTGGAAACTTGATGTACTTCTTATTCCATAGAATGATGTTGCACTTGACATCTCCTAGTTTCGTAAGGCCTTCAGGCATAGCGATTTCAATCTCTAGGTCCGCAAAATCCTCCACTATGTCATCCACCGTGACACGAGCATAGCCTGGTGGAATCGGAAGTGAATGGTGTAGTGCTCCAGGTAGACAAGGTAAAGCAGTGCCGATCGCCACCTTGAAGGACATGTTGTTCATTGGATGATGTAGCTCACATTGTGCCATCTCTCTGACATCATCCACGGGGAAGTGAGGAGCCGGTGCATCATCCAGCAGTGCTTGATCATCAGCACGGACCTCTGTGGAAGCCACGTTGCTTCTCCGTTGGCTAAGATCCAATGCAGGATCATCAGACCGCGGGTGAGTTGACGATGGCGGCCTTTGGCTAATTTCATGCATGAGGTTCTTCAGATCAGCTAGGTCCTGCTCTACCCTGGATATCTGGTCTGCCTCCCGGTCCTTCTTTCTCTGACGGCTTCTATAACTGGCATCATACTGAGGAAACCCTTTCTTCCACGAGACACCGGCGCCTTTGCCTCGTGTTCGTCCTCCCTTTTCAGGATTCCCTAGGGCGCGTGTCAGCTCGTCTTTCTCTCTCTCTCGGGACGGAACAATCCCAATTGAGCATCGTTCATTTCTTTAATAAGGTCTTGGGAGGGTTTTAGAATTTTCTCATGAAATAATGTCTTCCCTGTTTCTGGGTCCAAGGATCCCATGTGCCCGTACCACCAGTGCTTTGACCTCTCGGGCCATCCATTTGTACCAGGAGTGACGCCTCTAGCCGTCATTTCCTTCTCCATAGTGTCCCACTTAGGGACGGCACTCTTGTAGCCACATGTCCCCATTTTATGATGTTATTTCTTGTTGGCAGCATTTAACGCGTTCTTTGCCGAATTTTCCTTTGCTTTATCAGATTGCTTGTACTGTAAAAAATTGGGCCACTGTTCTCTCAACTTCTCGTTTACTCCTTTGAAGTCTGGAGTTTTATTTTTCGCAACATATTTCGCGTATAAACTTTTCTTGTGGTTCCGGTACAGTTCAGCCATCTTGCTCAGTGCCCACTCCTTCACTTTCGCTCTATTTTCAAGCCCACTCGGCCTTGGGGTAATACCATCTACCTCAAATTCCTCATACTATGGAGCTAGTATGAAATGCGCTATGAGCTTCTACCAAAGGTCATCTTTGGCATCATCGTTGACATAGCTATTGGATTCTTCACCGGATTTTTTGACTTATTCCATTCTTGGATGGTGATCGGCATGTTGTCCCTAACAAGCACCCCGCATTGATTTATAAACATCCTCTGGTGCTTCTCTGGAGCAATCGGTTCACCATCATCATCTATTTCTTCGATGGTGAACCTCTGATTACCATCCAACTTTTTGTTCGGCCCTCGTTTCGTTCGAGCTGTCGATTGCTTCGATCCGGTGGGCTAAAAGAAGAAGAAGAGAGAGTGATTAATATATATCTAGATCAGCTAATGAATAGAGGTAACACGAGACTATATATATATGTACCTCGCCGGATCGTGTCGAGGGGCCATCATTATTGTTGTTATTTGTTTGCCCTTTGTCCATCTGGTCTTCCCCTTGGTACATTACGTTTTCCTCTAGTCCATCACCGGATGGATTCAGATATGAGGATATCTCTTCCTCGAGCAAAATTATCTTCGGCGCCGGTAGTAATATTAAGAGGAATTTCACCTCTTATCATGTCGTGAAGAAAACCTTCACCGATGCGACCAGGATCTTCGGATGGATCCATGACTTAACTATCTATAACAAAAAGAGAGTTAAACAGGTTAGAAAAAACAATAATCCTAATAACTAAAACAATATAATCCTAATTATAATAATCCTAATATTATTTGTGCTAAAACAATAATCATAATAACCAAAACAAAAAAAACCCTAATCCTAATCCTAATTCTAATCTTAATAAATAAAACAAAAAAATCACTAAAACAATAATCCTAATCCTAATTCTAATATTTTAATTAAAACAATAATCCTAATCTAAAACAAAAAACCCTAATGTAAAAAAAAACTATAAAAAAACTATAGAAAAAAACTATAACATTTCCTAAAATTTCCTAACATGTGGTAAAACAATATAATCCTAGCTAATAACTAAAACAAAAAATAACCCTAGCTAATTATAATTAAAACAATAATTAAAAAAATAACCCTAGCTAATTATAATTAAAAAAATAACCCTAGCTAAATATAATTAAAAAATAACCCTAGCTAATTATAATTAAAATAACCCTAGCTAACAATATAATCCTAATCCTAGCTAATTATAATTAAAACAATAATTAAAAAAATAATATAAAACAGATTTGTATTTGAAAAATACAAAGAGAAAAGGAAAAACAGAAAAAGAAAAAAATTTGGAAAAGAAAATGAGAGCTGCATTCAACCAGGCCGGCCCATCTCTCCCCTCTTCCTTTCACAGCTGCATGCGCAAGAACCCAACATGGCCCAAATTCTACCAATACCTCTTTGCACCTTCGTCAGACATTACTCCTCAGCTGTTGCTCGGTGGCGATGCCCTTGCCGGCCGTCCGTCGCCGATGCGCCATGATCCGCGCTGCCGCTGCCCTAGAGACGATAAGGACCACACGAGCACGCCTCTCCCTCTCCCCTATCCTCTCATTCGCCCCAGGCTCGCTCCCTCTCTTGTTTCCTTTCTCTGGACGAACCCTAACCGTCGCATGCGCCATCGTTGTCGACATTCCCGGCTACCCCGAGCGGCACTGAGATGCCCTGGAGAACCATCTCACCTGCGGAGCGGCGGCACGACGGAGCACGTACGCAGCGGGCGGCGAATCGGAATCGGCACCTCCCCGCTGCCTTCGCTCGTGTGCTTGCCGTCTTTGTCGAGAAATGCGAAGTGTTGGGGCAGCACCATCCCTGGCGCCAGAATATAAGGGCACCTTTAGTCCCGGTAAGCCACCGCCTGACTAAAGGGTCTCTAGTCCCGCCATGGCTTAACACGCGACTAAAGACCCCTTTAGCTGTTGCTTAAGCCACTGGACTAGTGTGTATTTTTCCGTTTGCCACAAAGTAGCATTTTAGTCTCGGGTCCATCCACGACCCGCGACTAATTTTTTTTGTAAATTTTCTTTTTTTAATTCAAAACTAATATAAAAACTTTGGAAAATCATATCTTTTATTGTAATAATCCAAATAAAACAAATAATATGTCTATTATTATCAGAAAAATATAAAGAATCTTAATATAATATCCATTTATCTATTTGCATCATTTATAAATTATTTCATTTGTAAATTTTCTTTTTTTAATTCAAATCAAATATAAAAACTTTGGAAAATGATATCTTTTATTGTAATAATCCAAATAAAACAAATAATATGTCCATTATTATCATAAAAATATAAAGAATCTTAATATAATATCCATTTATCTGTTTGCATCATTTATAAATTATTTCATTTGTAAATTTTCTTTTTTAAATTCAAATCAAATATAAAAACTTTGGAAAATCATATCTTTTATTGTAATAATCCAAATAAAACAAATAATATGTCTATTATTATCAGAAAAATATAAAGAATCTTAATATAATATCCATTTATCTGTTTGCATCATTTATAAATTATTTCATTTGTAAATTTTCTTTTTTTAATTCAAATCAAATATAAAACTTTGAAAAATCATATCTTTTATTGTAATAATCCAAATAAAACAAATAATATGTCTATTATTATCAGAAAAATATAAAGAATCTTAATATAATATCCATTTATCTGTTTGCATCATTTATAAATTATTTCCTTTGTAAATTTTCTTTTTTTAATTCAAATCAAATATAAAAATTTTGGAAAATCATATCTTTTATTGTAATAATCCAAATAAAACAAATAATCTGTCTATTATTATCAGAAAAATATAAAGAATCTTAATATAATATCCATTTATCTGTTTGAATCATTTATAAATTATTTCATTTGTAAATTTTCCTTTTTTAATTCAAATCGAATATAAAAACTTTGGAAATCATATCTTTTATTGTAATAATCCAAATAAAACAAATAATATGTCTATTATTATCAGAAAAATATAAAGAATCTTAATATAATATCCATTTATCTGTTTGCATCATTTATAAATTATTTCATTTGTAAATTTTCTTTTTTTAATTCAAATCAAATATAAAAACTTTGGAAAATCATATCTTTTATTGTAATAATCCAAATAAAACAAATAATATGTCTATTATTATCAGAAAATATAAAGAATCTTAATATAATATCCATTTAGTCTCGATTGTAGTCACAAACCGGGACTAAAGATATTTCCCGCCATTTCCCACCGCTTCCCGCCAAGTTTTCCCGCCCTTTCCTTTCTACGAGAGCTTTTAGTCCCGGATGTAGTCAGTAACCGGGACTAAATATATTTCCCGCCATTTCCCAAAGCTTCACGCCAAGTTTTCCCGCCCTTTCCCTTTATATTTAGGGCGATCGCGCCATGGCTATCCACACATCCACACCTTCCTCTCTTAGAAAAATGGACAACGCCTACTAGGCCATTCTGACCCTCGAGGAGACCGAGGCGCTATGCGCGTCCAACTACCCTTGTCCGTCGGGCTACCGGCCGCCCGCCGGCTGGATGCTGAGCGCTGGAGGGGTTCCTGTCCCTCAAGGTTCCGCACGCCAGGCGGCCATCACAAACCACTTCTACCACGAGCTCACGCCGGAGCAGCGGATGGATCCCCAGTGGGATCCCGACAACTACGACACCTGGAATGCCTTCTTCGCTAATAGGCGAGAAAGGGATCTCGCCAGGTATGAGGGTGATGGCCCGCCCCCGGTGAACCACAACGAAGCCGGCCATCGTCTATGGTGGGCGAACCGTACTATCATCAGAGTGATGCGCTACATCGCCGATGGAGACCATCCTCGCATGCGGTGCCCACGAGTCCACCCGCCACAGAGCCACAAAAAGGCCCCACACCGGCCCGGCGGTAGCGGCATCGTCTTCCAGGAGACCCCTCCCCCGCCCGCCGTGAATCCGAGACTGGAATGGCCCCAGGTATATGCCATGGATGGGCTGAGGATCACCGGAGTGGAAGGTGACGATGACGATGATGATGAAGACCCTGAAGTTGCGTACTATAGGACTAGGCATGATTATGACTAAAGGGGGCGGCTTTAGTCCTGAGTGTTAGCTAGTCCCGGTTTTTAATATTAATAAATGTCTTGAGTGTTACCTAATAAATAGAGGGAAATGCCTATATAAAGAGAGGGTTCATCTTTAGTCCTGGTTGGAGAAACCAACCAATCAAGGGATTATGCGATGGGCCAGGCAACACTAATAATAGGGGTGAGTGTCGACATTATGTCGTGCGGCTTGTACCTTGTCCTGGATGGTGTCACCAACCGGGACTAAAGATGAACCTTTAGTCCCGGTTGGAGACACCAACCGGGACAAAACATGAGTCAGCACTAATAATAGAGGTGAGTGTCGACATTATGCCGAGATGCTTGTACTATAAATAGGCATCCTTGTGAGTCCAGTACTCTAGCCAGTTTGAGGTATCTCCAAGATGGTTTTCAAGAGCAGGGACACCACTACGGCCAGTTTCAGGGAGATGCCGCCGGAGCCCAGTCCTCCGGCATCTCCGAGAAACTAGTCATAGAGACACTCCCTAATATGTGAAATTATTTAGCTCCTAGGCATATTGGTCTAGTTAGAGAAGTTACAAGCTGCAAGATGGTTTTTGAGAGAAGGGACACCACTACGGCCAGTTTCAGGGAGATGCCACCGGATCCCAGTCCTCCGGCATCTCCGAGAAACTGGTCATATAGGCACTCCCTAATATGT
Organism: Avena longiglumis; assembly: GCA_030063025.1. Taxonomy (NCBI): domain Eukaryota; kingdom Viridiplantae; phylum Streptophyta; class Magnoliopsida; order Poales; family Poaceae; genus Avena; species Avena longiglumis. The sequence continues at coordinate 29,910,114 of CP125974.1, forward strand.
GACCTCACGCGTTTGGAGATTAGATCTTAATGGTAAGTATGAATCGGGACTAAAGGCCCTCCAGCCACAAAACGGGACTAACACACTCAAGATTGTTTGTAGACAACACTATAAAAATGGACACATGGAGCATCTTCACTCATAAAATGTTACAATTATTACATATCATTTCTTCGCGTGTGTTCCTTTCTGATCCCGTCGTATCCATGGAGCATCTTCATTCATTAACATGATGCTTGGGTCATCCTTCACCGCGAAGGGCGGAATTTCATGAAACTTATCATAATCTTCTAACATGTCTGTCTTGTCCTCCACTCCCACGATGTTTCTTTTTCCTGAAAGAACTATGTGGCGCTTTGGCTCATCGTCTGATATATTCTTTTTCTTATTTTTTCTTTTTCTAGGTTTGGTAGACATGTTCTTCACATAGAAAACCTGAGCCACATCATTGGCTAGGACGAATGGTTTGTCTAAGTACCCAAGATTGTTAAGATCCAACGATGTCATTCCGTATTTCTTGTCTACCTCAACCCCCCCCCCTCTTGTCAGCTTGACCCATTTGCACCGAAACAAGGGGACCTTAAAAGTAGGTCCATAGTCAAGTTCCCATATCTCCTCTATGTAACCATAATATGTGGTCTTTGACCCATTGTTGTGTGTTGCATCAAAGCGAACACCACTGTTTTGGTTGGTGCTCTTTTTATCTTGGGCTATCGTGTAAAATGTATACCCATTTATCTCGTACCCTTGGAAAATCGATATAGTCGAAGATGGTGACCTAGACAACAAGTATAGCTGATCTCCAAGAGTGTTGTTTTTTATGAGATGTTGCAACCAACCGCCGAAACTCTTCATGTGTTCATCTCTAATCCAAGAGTCATGCTTTTTAGGGTTGTTGGAGCGTAAGATTTCCTTGTGTTCCTCGATATATGGGGCTGCCAATATAGAATTCTGTAGAACGGTGTAATGTGCTTTGGTGTAAGAATGTTCGTCCCTACATATTATTGATTTCCTTCCTAGAGTACCCTTTCCACTCAGTCTCCCCTCATACCGCGATTGAGGAAGACCAATCGGCTTAAGGTCAGGAACGAAGTCAACACAAAATTCAATGACCTCCTCTGTTCCATAGCCCTTGGAGATGCTTCCTTCGCCTAGCACGGTTCTGAACATATTTCTTTAAGATTCCCATGAACCTCTCAAAGGGAAACATATTGTGTAGAATACAGGACCGAGAATGGAAATCTCTTCGACTAGGTGAACCAGCAAAAGGCCATAATATTGAAGAAGGATGGGGAACACCAACTCAAACCACAAGACATTGGACCACACCATTCAGAACCGGTAGATCTTCGGATTGATTATATTCGAGAGATTGCATTGAGAAATGCACATAGCTTCACAATGGGTACTGAACATTATCTGGTAGAAGCCCCTCAATGCAATCGGAAGCATTTGCGTCATAATCACGTGGCAGTCATGAGACTTTAGGTTTTGGAACTTTTTCGCCATATTTATTATTCCTTTATATTCGACGAGAAGCCAGACGGGACCTTAATACTACTTAGGCATTCAAAAAATATTTCCTTCTCTTGTTTGGTAAGAGCGTAGCTGGCATGACCTTGAAACCATTCTGGATGCAGGCCATCTGGGTCTTTCATACGTTGATGGTCCTTTCGTGCTTCCGGTGTATATTTGTCTTCCCATACACGCCCAAGAAGCCTAGCAGGTTCACGCAAAGATTCTTCGTCACATGCATCACATCGATTGCAGAGCGGACCTCAAAGAATTTCCAATATGGTAGCTCCCAAAATATAGATTTCTTCTTCCACATGGGTGCGTGTCCTTCAGCGTACTTCGGAACAGAATTTCCTCTAGGACCCTTTCCAAAGGTTACCAGTTGATCCAAATCTTTGCGTGAACCTGTACGCTCCTTAGGCTTCGTCTGGTGACATGCCAGACCGTTGAAATGCTTGGCTTTCTTTCTTAAGGGATGCTTGGCTAAAAGAAATCGACGATGCTCATTGTATACATTCTTCTTACAATGTTCCAAATATATACTTTCAGTCTCATCTAAACAGTGTGTGCATGCATTGTATCCCTTGTTTGACTGTACTGAAAGGTTACTAAGAGCAGGCCAATCATTGATTGTTATGAAAAGCAATGCTCGGAGGTTAAATTCTTCCTACTTGTGCTCATCCCACACGTGTATCCAGGGTTCGTGCCACAACTGTAAAAGTTCTTCCACTAATGGCCTTAGGTACACATCAATGTCGTTGCCGGGTTGCTTCGGACCTTGGATCAACACTAGCATCATAATGAACTTCCGCTTCATGCAAAACCAAGGAGGAAGGTTATAGATGCATAGAGTCACGGGCAAGGTGCTGTGACTGGAGATCTGCTCCCCAAAGGGATTCATGCCATCTGTACTTAGACCAAACCTTAAACTCCTTGCGTCATCTGCAAAGTCCGGGTACTTTCTATCGATTTTTCTCCATTGCGACCCATCAGCGGGGTGTCTCAACATCCCGTCTGACTTACGTTCCTCTTTATGCCATCGCAACAACTTGGCGTGCTCTTTGTTTCTGAATAAGCGTTTCAACCATGGTATTATAGGAGCATACCACATCACCTTCGCAGGAACCCTCTTCCTAGGGGGCTCGCCCTCAACGTCACCAGGGTCATCTCGTCTAATCTTATACTGAAGTGATGTGCATACCGTGCATGCATCCAAATTCTCATACTGCTCACCGCGGTAGAGGATGCAGTAATTAGGGCATGCATGTATCTTCTGAACCTCTAAACCTAGAGGGCAGACAACCTTTTTTGCTTCGTACGTACTGGCGGGCAATACGTTATCTTTTGGAAGCATATTCTTCATCATTTTCAGCAACTTTTCAAATGAGGAGTCAGGTATAGCACACTCAGTCTTCCATCGCAGCAATTCCAGTGTGCTGCCCAGCTTTTTCAGACCATTTTCGCAATTTGGGTACAACAACTTTTTGTGATCCTCTAACATGTGATTGAACTTCTCCCTATCCTTTTCAGTTTTACAATCTTTTCGTGCATCGGCAATGGTCCAACCAAGATCATCAACGGGTTCATCATGTGTCTCTTCTTCATCCTCCCCTTCAGCATCCCCCATGGAAGTATCTCCGTACTCAGGGAAACCATGATAGTTGTCATCCTCCTCCTCTTCTTCATTGTCTTCCATTATAACCCATCTCTCTTCGTGCTTGGTCCAACAATTATAACTGGGCATGAGGCCGGACTTCAACAGGTGGTTGTGAAGGGTTTTTGAGTCAGAGTAATCCTTCTGATTCCTACATCCATTACATGGACAGAATACAAAACCATTGCGCTTGTTTGCATTAGCAACACGGATGAATTTATGCACGCCATTAATGAACTCGCCAGAGCGTCGGTCAGTACCGTACATCCATTCCCGGACCATCTGCATTATAGTAAAAGTATATCAAAAACCATTACACAACATGATAAAATTATTACAAGTTATATTGAGAGCTTCTAGAGCATTAATTTTAAATTTTGAAAAATTTACATGCACCAATTTGTGAATTGGAGAAAACAATCAACATGATAAATGTGGAGTTTTTTATTATTGTTCTATCAGTGAAAACCTCATTCCATTCTAAGCTCTGAAACTCTAAAATTACACATTTCAATTTTCAGTAACTATGTGCCTAATCAAAATTTGTTACACATATATATCAAAATCCTTCTAGCTACTTCTAGAGCATGCATGCATTTGATCCATATCTCTATACTCTTAGAGCATTATAGAGCTAAAGTAGCAATAAGAGATGAAAGAATGAAGTTCTAACCTTTTAAAGCTTTGGATTTAGGTGTTGCAAACTAAATCTTAACAAAAAAAATGGCATGAACTCTCTTGCTTCTTTGAGAAAAATGGCCACCATATGCTTTAGGGCAGCAGGACAGGAGGCAGAATATATAGTCGTGGACAACTAGTCCCGGGCCGTGATAAGACCCGGGACTAATAGTCCACGAAAGGACCAGCTGGCCTGCTCTAGGTTATTAGTCTCGGGCCGTATCACGGACCGGGACTAATGGCCTGGTCCGGCCCGGAACTAGTCATTACGGCCGTTTCTAGCCGTTAGAGTCTCACGTCCCGGGACTAGTCTCCCACTAGTCGCGGGCTGTACCAGACCGGAACTGCTGGTCTTGTTCACATCACATCGAAGATGGTTTTTCAGCAGTGCTTGTAGATGGGACGAATTTTGGATCGGTCTCAAATTGCTTACACGTGAGGCAAGTCTGAAACTTGACCTGCTGTTGTGCATGCACGACAATAATGGGAAGCGGGCAGGTCATCCAAGGGCACCATGCTAATCGCTGCACCGGGAGGGCAACTCAGAAGCGAGAGGGCCGGTCCGCCGAGGGCATCAAGGAAAATTGCCCTGACGTGTGTCCGGAGAGGACTGCTCATTCGTCCAAGGCCATCAATGCTAGCGGCTGCGGCATGCGTTGAGAGGAGGGCAGTCCAGAAAAGATCTGTACTCGGAAGTAGCAACCGGTCTAAAAAAGTTAAAATCTGGCGAACATCTCAGCCAGCAATTGTATATATGGCGTCTTGTTAAGTACTAAAGGACAACAACCGGTACATAGTCTTCACCAAGGAAAAGAAACTTGCTAAAACCCATCTAGGTTTTCGTCCCCTCGCCGGCGACATCGCCGGTCCGCCTCGCCTCCAGTGGTCGTAGGGCCTTGGGGGTGTGGCGGACCATTACCTCTCGCCGGTGGGAGGTTTTCCGATCTTTGTTTAGCTAGTTTTTAGTGTCTTCTTTGAGACATTGTGGCGACGGCTACGTTCTAAAGACAGAATAAGGTCCTTCTGCTCTATCCTTGCTCCGGTGGTGCTTTTAGCACCGACAGAGGGCGCGTGGAGTCGTTTGTCTGGCGGATCTCCAGGGATCCAATTCGTTTTCGTGTTTTTTGGTGTGATTTCAGGTCAGTCTCTTCCAATCTACGGTTGTCATTATTGGCGATGGTAGCTGTTCTGGTGCACTGGTCCATCGTGACCTTAGCACGACGACTTCCCTCTGTCTACTACAATAAGCTCTACAATAAGCCCTTTTGTCCGGCTCCGGTGATGGAGGGGCGAGGACGGCGGCGTGCCTTCGGCTCGCGCTAGTGTTTGTAGTCGTCGCTAGGTGGTCCAATGACCTATTTATAATTTTTATTACTTTTATGGCTCTTTGTACTACTGTTGATGATTTTTTAGATCGGTGGAATTTCACAAAAAAGTACTAGAAGGACAAGATTTTTAATTAGCTAATGCAATTTAAATACGAAAATTTAAAATATTTTCTAGGTCAAATCGTTTATCCAAATTAAGATCCGTTTTCACAGTTAGGCTAGTCGTTGTCAAACTTCAAGCACTCTTCAACGCAACCAAAAATCCGAACTGATGGAAAGGGATAGTGCAATCCACTTATACACTTTAACACCCCCTCTCACGTGTGACGGGGAGAAGTCAACACGTGCAAAACCGGAAGAGAGCGACGACCACTACTAGGAAAACAGCTATAGGTAATCAGCACATCCGTGGCTCACATTGTTAAAGTGCCCCACGGCTAAAACAGGCGTGGCTCACCTGTGGGCAGTGCCCTACTAGTAACTAGAACAACCGTGGCGCACATGACTATAGTGCGCCATGATGTGTGGCTGTGGCCTGGCCGCACGCCAAACATCTGTAGCGCACTATAGTCATGTGCGCCACAGTTGTTAGTGTCATCTGTGGCGCACATGGGAGGGTGCGCTACGCCTAAGCGCACGCCCCCCTCTGCTGTGAAACGGCCACAAACATCTGTGGCGCGCTCGGCCTAGTGCGCCACAGGGAGTAGGAGCATCCGTGGCGCACATGGCATAGTGCGCCACAGATGTTTGTACTCTCTGTGGCGCACTAGGGCCATGTGCGCCACGGATGTGTCGATTTTTTTAGGACAGCTCTTTATGTGCACATGTGTGACCACATCCACCACCCCACACTTCACTTTCCCCTTCTTCTTCCTCCTTAGATCTAGTCGGGATCTTCTCCTTCCCACCTCAATTTCTCCACCCATTCACCATTTTTATCATGTAAAACTTGCTTTGGATGTTACATAAGTAAGAGGAGGTCTCCGGTCTCTCATCTCCTTCTCCGGTCGACGCGCGCACCTCTCCTTTCCATCTTTCTCGCGATCGGTCTCTCATCTCGGTAAGTTGTCCATGTAAGGATGTGTTCATGTGTATATGGATGATGTGCTCATATGTATGTAGATGATCGATGCTCATGATGTGTGTATGTGGAGAGGATCGATGGTCATATGTGTGTGTATATGGAGAGTATCGATGATACTCATGCATGTGTGTATGGAGAGGATAATGATATGTTCATGTGTGTATGGATCGGTCTCTCTCTCTCTCTCTTGTGTTTGTATGTGAACAAATTGCCATTTGTTTTGTCAAAATGTTGATTCATTTCCATTTTGGCAAGACTTTGGCATTTCGCAAAGGTCCTAATTTTAGGATAGGTCATGACGAAATTTTCTATTGACCATTGCATGCATGCATTCATTATGTGGTTCTAATAGACTTCAAAATTGTACCGTGTACACTGTGCAGGCAAAAATGGTCCGCATAATTAGCGAAGGCATTGTGGCTAGATTTTTGAAATGTGCGACGGCCGACATGATATGAAATAACAAGACAGATATAAGATGTCCGTGCAGAAGATGCAAACTCAACTGGGTGATCGACCCAGATTCCGGGAATCTGCAGGCACACCTGCTCCGCCATGGTTTCATGGATGGATACACTCGTTGGATAAGCGGCGAGAAGATGGAGACGGTGAAGGTGGCCAACATGACGATGATCATCATCATGGCGAACGGCGAGATGATGAAGAGTCTCCTGGATATGGTGAAGGTGCGGAAGCATACCAGGATGATGATGATCTAGATGCCGGAGGAGCAGACGACGATGGAACAACGTCAGGCTGGGTGCGGGACCCTTATGTGCAAGAGCTGCTTCTCAAGCGCATTTAGTAACGCCAGGGCTGCCGCTAGAGAGAAAGCCAAGCTTGCGCAACTTGAGAAAGACGCGGTTACTCCATTGTATAAAGTATGCAGGCCCGATGATACCCGGTTGGATGTAACGCTCAAGGCTATGGAGATGAAGGCAAAACACAAATTGAGCGACGCAAGCTTCGACGATATGATGGCATTCTGGCACGATCGTCTCCCGGAGGGGAACACATGTCCAACTAGTATCGAGGATGCCAAGAAAATCGTCTGTCCTCTCGATCTACCGCACGTTAGATATCACGTATGCATCAACGATTGCATCATTTATCGGGGCGAGGACGCGGAGAAAACCACATGTCCGGTGTGCGGCGTGAGTCGATACAAGAAAGGGAAGAAAGCACCTCGAAAAGTGGTATGGTACTTTCCTATCACTCCTCGTCTGCAGCGCTATTTCATGGACCCTAAGGAAGCGAAGCTCATGCGATGGCATGCAGAAAGGAAGAAGCCAGGAGATGATGATGATGACCCCGAAAAGGATGAGCTGCTGATGCACCTTCGATGCTAGCGCTGAAAGCATTGGACCTCAATTCCTAGAATTCATGGAGATTCGAGGAACATCAGGCTTGGTGCGAGCACCGATGGACTCAATCCGCTCGTAGCCGTGAGCAGACGCACAACACTTGGCCCGTGTTTGTATGGATGTACAACCTCCTCCATGGTTGTGCATGAAGAAGAAGTACATACAAATGAGTATGCTAATTCAAGGGCGAAACAACCTTACCGACATCAATCTATATCTCGGCTGTTGAAAGAGGAGCTAGCCACGTTATGGGAATGGAGCCAATACTTACGATGCCGTAGCACAAGATTATTTCACTATGAGAGCCGCGTTGGTCACTACGGTGCAAGACTATCCAGGTTGGTATATCTCGGGCAGGTTATCCAAGGATTCTCGCATGCGTTAGGTGCATGGATAACACAAGCTATCTCCAACTAGAGAAAGATCCAGGTCATCGAAACCGTGTTCATGGCGCATCGAGGTGGCTCGGCAAGAATGATCCATGGAGAAAACGTGGAGACCTGTTCGATGGCAAATCAGAGACCCGAGGAATCCCAGAGCGTAGGAGCAGCGAAGAAGTGGAAGAGTTGCTGAAAAACTGGAAAGATTGTCCTAAGCCTGGAAAGAAGCGAAAGAGGCAGCAATAAGACAAGCCGTTGATGAAGGTATGGAAAACAAGGTCTGTTTTCTGGGAGTTGCCATACTGGAAGTTTCTCCACACGCCTCATAGCCTCGACATCATGCATATCACGAAAAATGTGTGCGAGAGTCTGGTCGCCACCATAATCAACATGCCAGATAGGACGAAAGATGGTCCGAATAACCGTGACATAGAAGATCGCCTAGAGATGCAGGGTGACTATAGGAAGTTCATGACGAGACAAGGCGTCCTCCCGTTCCCTAAGCCGAGCCAGAAGGCTTGATGTTGGCCTATTTGTAGTTACAAACTATAGATGACCTTTGTGTGTGTGTGTGGACAAGTGTACTTATCTTATTAGGTTTATGAATCATCGCTTACTTATTTTGCTTATTATTATTATATATCAATCAATGCTTGATTTTTTTGCTTACTCTTTGGTCCTCTGTTCAATTTGATTCTTCTTTTTTTCCTTACTCTTTTTTCGAGAATAATGCCGATGATTGAAATGTCGTGGCACACTATATATGTGAATGTGCTACGATGGGACTGTGAGCCTTGTGATATGCACAAGTCCAGGTCTTGTGCATCCTACTTGGCTCACCGTTCCATCGTAGCATATTCCTGTGTCCAACGACCTATGTATATATATGAGGCATTCTTTTAGAATTATTTTTGTCTTTTTCGAGAATAATGCCGATGATTGAAATGTCATGGCACACTGTATATGTGAATGTGCTATGATGGGATTGTGAGCCTTGTGATATGCACAAGTCCAGGTCTTATGCATCCTACTTGGCTCACGGTTCCATCATAGCATATTCCTGTGTCCAATGACCTATGTATATATATGAGGCATTCTTTTCGAGTTATTTTTGTCTTTTTCGAGAATATGCCGATGATTGAAATGTCGTGGCACAATATATATGTGAATGTGATATGACGGGATAATTAGCCTTGTGATATGCACAAGTCCAGAAATTTTGCATCCTACTTGGCTAACCGTTCCGTCATAGCATATTCCTGTGTCCAACGACCTAGCTAGTTATATATGAGGCATTCTTTTCGAGCTACTTTGGTCTTTTTCGAGAATAATGCCGATGATTGAAATGTCGTGGCACACTATATATGTGAATGTGCTACGATGGGATTGTACGCCTTGTGCTATGCACAAGTCCAGGTGTTGTGCATCCTACTTGGCGTGCGGTTCCATCGTAGCATATTCTTGTGTCCAACGACCTATGTATATATATGAGGCATGCTTTTTGAGTTACTTTGGTCTTTTTCGAGAATAATGCCGATGATTGAAATGTCGTGGCACACTATATGTGAATGTGCTGCGATGGGATTGTTCACCTTGTGCTATGCACAGGTCCAGGTGTTGTGCATCCTACTTGGCGAACAGTTCCATCGTAGCATATTCCTGTGTCGAACAACCTAGTTATATATGAGGCATGCTTTTTAAGTTTGGTCTTTTTGATTTAGGAGTACTTTATATAAATGTATCTTCATATGCGACTTTAATTATATATATTTTTTTTCAATCATCGGTTAATTATTATTGTCAACTTATAGATGACGTGGTACGTCGTGTACAAGGGACGGGTTCCCGGAGTCTACGATGATTGGAAAGACTGCCGGAGACAGGTGCACCGTTTTAGCGGCAATAGCTACAAAGGGTACAACACTATGGAGGAGGCGGAAGCTAGATACACGCGCTATCTAGCGGGAGTTAGGACAAGGAACAGGATGAAGACCTACACCTTCGTCGCGGCGGTGATCATGCTTATCTTCTTTGCTTATTTATCCCGCGTTTGTGTCTAGCTAGTTTAGATGTCTAGGCGAGCTTCCGGGCTCTAACTTGTTCGATCGACACATGTATTCGCATGTCACCAACTACTACTTTGTAACATGATCGAAACAATGTAATTTATACTATGTATTCATGTATGAGACTTATCTATATGTATTTGTTTCAATCTTGTTTTTCATATTGAGTATCTATATATATAATTGTATATCTTGTATCTGTGTGTGTATATCTATTGTAATATTGTATATAATCTGTATTGTATATAATATGGCTCGGAAACTAAAAAAAACAAAAAATACATCTGTGGCGCACATGGTCTACCTTCTGTGGCTCACTACACCTAAAGCGCACTATGAAAGCTTAGTGGCGCACTAGGTAGTGCGCCACAGAAGATCCCAGGGGTAGCGCACCTGTCCAAACATCTGTGGCGCACTAGCAGGTGCGCTACGCCTGTCTCTACACAACCGTGGCGCACTAGGCAGTGCGCCACGGCTGAGAGATAGCCGTAGCGCAAGGCCCGTGGCGCACTGTTTTCATGTGCGCCACTAAAGGCCTTTTTCCTAGTAGTGGGCGCGCGAAACTCACGTATGACTCAAGAGGCCTATACGTGGACACAGAGGGGTCAACAGAAATTTTAGGATAAATTGCGAAAGCCAGGACTCGAACTCGAGACCTTAGGCTCTGATACCATGTCAAGCTTCATGCACTAGCCAACACAACCAAAAGTCCGAACTGATGGAAAGGGCTAGTGCAATCCACTTATACACTTCAACAGTCGTGACGAGATATTCGAAACTAGATCCCATGTTGGTATGTTCTAACAACTTTTTTTGAACTAAAAGTTATCCACCCATAACACACGAGTTATCCGGACTTCAACATGTAAGTTATCTACCCAACAACATATAAGTTATCCACCACTACAACATTTACCCACAGATCATATGTTCAGGATGAACACAAGTTATCTGTCAATAACACAAGAGTTATCCAGACTTTAGCATGTAAGTTACACGCCAAATAACATGTAAGTTATCCACTACTGTAAAATTTTACCCACAGATAGAATATAAAAAGTTTTTCTAATGGCTCGGCCTCGTCGCTCGTCGCCGCTCTCACAGCGCACGAAGTACTCAACCTCGAAAGGCTACCGCGTCAAACATCAAACATACTTTTCTTAAAGAAACTAAATCTAACATTCTTTTGCATACGAAATAAATGGGGTCTTATGCTCACCCACCATGCAACCAGTAATCTAGCGGCTCGACTTTGTTGTCCGTCACCGCTACCGTGGAGTACGGGTGACGAAGTCTTGAATGGTGTTAGGGCACGGAGCCTTAATCGCTCGTCGACGCTAATGCATTAACGACAATAAACTCTCAGTACCCTAATAACTAGATTACGACATTTTAATTAAACTTGCTCAATACGTATACGAGAACATCTTTATCCAACATGTTTATATGGTTGGTAACTTATGTATTAGTCGGTTGATAACTTACATATTATGACATGAATAACTTATGTGTTTAGGGTGAATAACTTTTTGGTTCGAAATTTTTTTCCTCGAAATATATCAACATGGGATCTAATTTTAAAGTTCTCGCCGCGACTAGTTCAACCGTGAAAACGGATCTTAAATTGGACAACGATTTGTTCTATAAGAAATTTAGAATTTCAATAGGATTCTAAGCTGGCTGATATTGCCAGTTTTTGCAAATCAGCGACCGGTATAAGAATAAAATTTTCGTATTTCTGTGCGAACATGAGAGGACCACGGCCCGGAAGTGATTACCTGATAAAGACTCCGTGAATTAAACGTGTGAACTGTCATATGACTATAGTTTGGATACCGACCAGGCATCGACACCTTGTGAGCTGCCACGTCCCATCAGGTATGTACTTAAATTATATTGTTACGTAATTTCGATTCTCATGTTAAATCCTAGCCATAAATAATACATCCTAATAATTCTAATGATGTTACGACGAGACCACATGTCCGGTAACTTTGCATTGACGAGACCACATTTTTCATGCCCCACTGCCACCGGTTGCAGATCCGGTTATGATTTCTCTTGTAACTTTGCATTGAGGAGACCACATTTTTCATGCCCCATGGGTTGCATGTCAGGTTGCAACTTGAAGATGATCGAGGCGATTCGTGGTGATGAAGAGAAGCGTACATATCCGCAGCCACGCCTAGATAAACACTTCCTAGTGATAGGGATTTCTTAGTGATTCTTTTTGGAAAAAAACAATTATTATTTTAAAAATTTGCACCGAAAACACGGATGGCGCCAATTATTACGTATATGACAGCTCGCCCACAGGAGTAGGTGTACTACATAATTACACAATTACACATGCGTTAGTTATACAACAATAAGTGCACACATAGATTACACAAAGATATATACAGTACACAATATACTCCAATATAAATCTCATATTTTGTAGTAGTCTGGGATTTTATTATGGACCATCGGGGATCGATCGTACGTCTGGGATCCGCTAGAAAAAGCTCTTGAGCATGGAAGAACATTGTAGCAACGATGATGATGCTGCCACTGACACGGGATTTTTGTAGGCCATAGTACGAGGAGGCATCGGCCTGCCGAGAAATAACCCGTAACGTCTGCTCGTCGGCTTCCCCTGTGCAATGTTTAGTAACGAAGCCGCGGAGGTCGGGCCATCGTCGGCAAACTTCACCCGCATCCGATAATCAAATACGTCCTTGAACGGCCTCGTCGGCATGCCGAACATATACTGTTCTGCCCACAAGCTCGTTACGGCGTCCGGTATCTCGCTGTGCAGCTGATCGGCCGATGGCAGGATGGGCGGCGGGACCACGACCGGCGGCTTGTTTATAAACTGCACCACGCGTTCCATGAGCCTCTTGCTGGTGGCGCGCAGTGGGCTGTGGAGGTGGAAGGCGTGGTCCTCGCCCTCCGACTCCACCAGGGTCACGTTGCCGCCGACGGAGGGGCAGTGGTCGCGCACGCGTGCTGCCAGCCGGCACCCACGATCCCGCAAGGTGTCCCTCTCGGCCACGGCCACCAGTACACGCTTGCATCTCAGCGACGTGATCTCCTCGTCCGGAGGGTTGATCCGTGGGTCGTCGTTGCCGGCGTCGCCGGCGGTCACGAACGGCCACAGCCTGTCCACCCCGTATGCCGGGAACACGACGTCGTCCGAGTCTGTCTCGGAAGGCAGCCGGTCGGCGCCCCAGAAGTACGGCTGCACCAGGACCAGCCCCTCCACGTCCACCATGGCTACTCTGTCTTCCTGCTCGCTGGCTCGCACCGCCATGTGGTACGCTATGTTGCCACCGGCGCTGTCACCCACGAGGAACGTGCGGCCAGGGTCGGCGTGGTCGGCGAGCCACGGGTCAGAGAGGGACGCCATCCACCGGAGGGCGGCCCACGCGTCGTCGTAGGCCGCGGGTATAGGGTTCTCCGGCGCTAGACGGTACTCCACGGATACCACGAGCGCCCCGGAGCTCGCGGCGAGGGAGGTGGCGTAACAGTGGTACATCCGGCCGAATGCGCTCTCGGAGCAGAAAGAGCCGCCGTGGATGTACATGACAAGGGGAAGCCTCCTGCCTGTCGCGGCGGCGCGAGAGGGGAGAAACAGGCGTGCGGACACGCCGGTGCCGTGGTCGATGACCACGTCCCTGGTTGCCACCCCACGGTTGGCGGCCGCATCCTCCGACGCTGCCACGAATGTGCTGTGCAGGAACCGCTCGTGGTGGCCGTCCTTGTACTTGCGTATGAATGGGTAGAGGTCCACCACGATGTCCTCCCAGGCGTCGCCATTCTTGCTGCCTCGGCAACTCTTGTTTGCAACCATCGTGGTGAGCTAGCTAGCTCTAAGTTGAGGTAGTATAGCCTAGCTAGCTACTATGAGGATCTATGCAGCTCGGATCTCTGTGCCCTGTGTTGCGATAGCAGCTCGGATCCTGGGTTTTTATAGCCGAATTGGTTAAACTAGATGACCTGATGCGTCGGTGGCACAAATGGCGAAAGCAGGACACAAGCCATTAATGTCGTTGTCCATTAGCGAAACCGATTGATAAGACTTTAATTAATGCGTAGACAATAAGGAGGATGGCTTTATATGTTAGCAACCAGAATCGGGAAACTGTCTATTCTAATCATGTTTCTGGTAGCTGAAGGAGAAATGTAACGATAAAATTAAGTGTGTACGTAGCATAAATATAAGTATTCATAATGAGGCTGAATGTTGTATCTGCAGATTTAATATTATGCGCCCGTGTAAAGAAACTATCATATATAAGGGTAACAATTTAGGAGCTCACACCGCACTATTAGAGCACAAAGTGTTGGCGAAATTACTGGGACAGAAGCCGGTTATTCTCTGATTGTGATTAACACTTTTAAACGTGATCTAAAAATACGCGGCAGAATTAGTGTAAACTTTAACACCACTTGTATATTAACTCACGGATCGCTTCTCTTCACGGAAGAAAACATATGCATCAAACATATATGGAGGAAACAAGACACTTCACGGTGTCTCCATTTGGTAAGGAGGTCTCTCTTGACCCTAGATAATGTCTATGGTAGGGAGAGAAGTTCTCAGCACAGCAGCAGTAGCAAATCAACACACACAAAAATCAATCTTTTTTACGTAAAAACCTCTCAACTTGAGAGGAAATACCACTGTCCAAAGCTACCCAAATCTTTTCCCACTATTATCAAATGGTGATACAATATGTTCTTCTCTAGAGAGCACTAGAGGATCTCATACATCAAGATACACACGGATCTTGGATGCCAATAACAAGATTTGGGGCACAAGAGCTAGGGATCGGAGCAATCTCACCAAAGATGGTGGAACAAAAACTTTAAGGGGACAAGGTAGTAGATTTGGGTCTTCACAACCTTGTGGGCAGAGCCCTGTGCTTGATTTAGCTTCTTCCTTCAACTTCTCTTTTACTTCTCTCTTGGTTTTCTTCTCCAATGGAGGCTAACCTGGATTTTCGTCACTCCACCTTGTGGTGGCTGGATGGAAGGCTTATCCTCTCCCTTCTCTCATGTGCAATGTCCAAAATGACCCTTGGTCATAACCCTAAAGGTTGATAGGCTCTTGCACCTGTTTAGGCCGCCTGAAAGGCTTCATAAGGCCATCTTCTCACATCCCACATGAGGAGGATACCCAACATTCTCGTCCATATGACTCATGTGGGGGCACCGTGTCGGGGATATACCCCCAGGTACCCCAGAGTTGGTGTATCAAGTGATTCAATAGATCTTAGAGTTATTTAATTAGAGATGAAGAATATAAATAGAATAAAGAAAATGAGAAGGAAAAAACAGACCTGGGGCAAATAACGAGTGATTCGGCCCGGTCTTCATCATGCTGGACCGAATCAACACAAGACAGGCCAAATTATCCTAGCTAAAACCGAATAAAGCTCGCTGGGCCACAAGAGTTCCTGGGTGGGCCGAATTAACCTACCTCGGCCCACCATGGGCCGCCTCCTCACCGAGTCTCCCCCGCGGGTCAGCGCTTCAGTGCTCCCGCCTAACAAGTCATCTACCTCAATGCATGTTTCCCGCCTCGACGCTCAATGCCTGCACGCCAAACTCACACGCCAGGAGCCACGTCGTCAACCTCCCCGGGTGGGCCGGCAACAGGCAGATCTGGCCCACCGCGGGTCTCCACCGCGCCACCTCAACTCCTACCAGGCCACTCCACCAAGCACTCCAGGGTGGGCTAGCAGAAGCCAATCCCGGCCCACCGCGGGCTTCGTCGCCACTTCACCCCGACGGTCCTCCAGTGTTCCATCACTACTACCCCGGGTGGGCCGACACAGGATAAGTCGGCCCACCACGGGCTCCCTGACTCGGCTGGGCTTCACTAAGAGAAATCCTGGCTGAACCCTTTTCCTTATTCGGCTGAGAGATAATTAAGATCCGGTTGGGCCTTTTCACTCCCAGGCCGAATCAACCAGGCTACAGGCCGAATTAGCACTTCGTCTGGGGAGTCCGGGCCGAGATATATCACCCGAGATGACCCTTTGTTTACCTCAAGAAGCTACGTGTAAAACGACATCGATACGGGATCTAGTCGGGACAAGCCCAGCAAGCGCCATGCTAGTCTTGGAACGCTCCTGGCTCAGACTGGCACATGACATAAGGAATATGCCCTTGACATCCAAGAAGATGCTGGGGAATATGCCAGGCATCTCCAAAGATGCCAAGGCATATGCTGGGCATCTTAGGGAGATGCCAGGAATATGCTACCAATATGCCAATCGTGGGGAACAAGTCTTGTCCCCTGAGCTCTCCTTTATAAGGAGCACCAGGGGGATCATTCTCAGGGAGGCCCCCTAAGGGCTCCTCTCCTCTCTGCTCTCTAGGAGCTCTCCTTCTTCTTCCTCCATTCTCACATAGAGATCTAGATAGAAGGATAGGAGATATAGCTCAAGGAGCACCATTGTAGCCACAAGTATAGCAAGATAATAAGAGATTAGATGCAGGGAAAGAGGTGTTATCTCAATATGAGAGCCTCTGTCCTGGATACATCGTGTTTCCCTTTGTTCTTATGAGTGCGGTCTTCACCACATCATCCCTCGCCGGATTCCTCCACGTCCATTGGCCCCAACTTTAGCCTACCCATGTCATATGTCGTGATACCACCACGACATTTGGCGCCCACCGTGGGGAAGTTTAGTGGCATTGGTTGGGTTTCCATCTGGACGGGAGCATCTTCATCAACTTTTGCTTCATAAGAGCTTCTTCGACTTCTCCAAGCGTATAGAGAGCAGAGAGGTGAGCACATGAGTCTCCAAATCTGACTCAGCAAAGAAAGTAAGACTCAGCGGACATGACGCAAACTCTTCTCCGAGCACAATGTGTAAGTACTAGATAACTCAGTAACCAACATTCGGTCGTTCATCCCGGGAAGGAAATAACTCAACCCGGGGACTAGCCAGCATATCCATAGAGTCACCTTTAGATGGAAAAAACATCATTATGATTGGGATTATAATTTGACTCTTATTATTTATGATTCGCATTAGCCTCTGACTCAGCTTGCCAGCTTATTTATGATTCGGATTAGAATTTGACTTAGTTTATTTATGATTTGGATTAGCCTCTGACTCAGCTTGCCAGCTTATTTATGATTCGGATTAGAATTTGACTCGGTTTATTTATGATTTGGATTAGCCTCTGACTCAGCTTGCCAGCTTATTTATGATTCGGATTAGAATTTGACTCAGTTTATTTATGATTCAAATTAGCCTTTGAGCCAGCTTATCAGCTCATATTTCATTCGGACTAACATTTTATTCAGCTTGCTAGGGTATATTATAACTCAAATTCGTATTTTGACTCAGCTTACCAGCTTATAGCTGGTTATCTTATATCTCGGATGGAAGTCTTCTAGCATATCAAATCTCAAATTTATATCTCGGATCTACATCTCGAATCACATCTCTTGTCGATTAGCCCTATTATCATATCCCAAAACTCTATCTCGGATCCATATCAAAGGCAATTTTCCATCATCTCATCACATCAAATTATATCTCGGCAAATCAGATGACTCGGATTTGTCATTAGATGACAAGGATTTGAGTCATGTAACTCGGACTTTGAGTCGGATGACTCAGATTTGAGACACAAGTCAGATTTGAGCAATATAACTCGGATTTGTAATCAGATGACTCGGATTGAAGTCATATAACTTGGATTTTGAGTCGGATGACTCGAATTTGAGACACAAGTCAGATTTGAGAAATATAACTCGGATTTGTAATCAGATGACTCAGATTGAAGTCATATAACTCGGATTTTGAGTCAGATGACTCGGATTTGAGACACAGGTCAGATTTGAGTAATGTAACTCGGATTTGTAATCAGATGACTCGGATTTGAGTCATGTAACTCGTATTTTTATTCAGATGACTCAGGTTTAAGACATAAGTCGATTTTGAGTAATATAACTCGGATGTAAAAATAGATGATTAGGATTTGGAACCAGACAACTTGGATTTGAGTCATATAACTCGGATTTTGAGTCAGATGACTTAGATTTAAGACATAAGTCGGTTTTGAGCAATATAACTCGGATTTGGAATCAGATGACGCGGGATTGAGTCATATAACTAGGATTTTGAGTCAGATGACTCACATTTAAGACATAAGTCAATTTTGAGTATTATAACTCGGATGTAAAATCAGATGATTCGGAGTTGGAATCAGATGACTCGGATTTTAGTCATGTAACTCAGATTTTGAGTCAGACAACTCATATTGGAGACATAAGTCAAATCTAAGTAATATAACTCGGATTTTGAGTCATATGACTTGGATTTGGGACAAAAGTCAGAATTATATAATATAACTCCGGAAAGGTAATTCAGATAGAAATTTACCCAAAGGGGTTAAAAGGCCAGAGCCAGAAATGGCCAGAAGCCATAAACTTACCCAAAGGGGTTAAAAGACCAGTGCCAAAAATGGCCAGAAGTCATAAGCTTGCCCAAAGGGGTTAAAAGAGCAGTGCCCAAGAAGGCCAGAACTCGTAACTAACCTAAAAGGGTTAAAAGACCAGTGCCGAAAATGGCCAAAAGTCATAAACTTACCTAAAAGGGTTAAAAGACCAGTGACAAAAATGGCCAGAAGTCATAAACTTACCTAAAACGGTTAAAAGACCAGTGCCAAAAATGGCCAGAAGTCATAAACTTACCTAAAAGGGTTAAAATACCAGTGCCAAAGGATATACCCTAGCATAAAAGTTATTGAGAATAATATTGTTAGGGAGTTCATGAATAGGACATTTAAGCATGAGTAACTTCAATCTCCCCCAAGCTTGAGTTGTACTCTCTCCATCAAGAGGCCAAAAGTTATATATAAGATTTCTATCCTTGTGAATTTCACTGGGAGGATAAAATTTAGAGTAAAAGAGAGATGCCATCCCTCCCATTCCATGGATTGTCTATTCTTCAGCAGCTTATACAATTCTTTAGCTCTCCCTTTCAAGGATATGGAGAGTAATTTCTTCTTCACCTATTCAGTTGTGATACCTTCACACTTAAACAAACCGCATAATGCATGGATAAAAAGCAAGTGATCACCAGGATGGACAGTTCCATCCCCAAAATAATAATTATCCATAATACAATTAACAATACTTGTAGGTATCTTAAAAGGATCTATCTCATCAGGAGGTGGTTCATCTATTACCCTACTAGTGGTAGTAGTTTTCCCAAACAGAAAACCAAGTGGGTTATCCATATTGGGAACAAAGTAACAAGCAGTAACAAAAGCAATACTCACAGTAAAATTTTCCCTTACCAGTTCCACTCTTCAATAGCGCTTCACTCCCCGGCAACGACGCCAGAAAATAGTCTTGATGACCCACAAGTATAGGGGGTGTATCGTAGTACTTTTGATAAATAGGAGTGTCGATCCCAACGAGGAGCAGAAGGTGATGAACAGTGGTGTGGAGCAGGAAATACCTATGAATACTTAGCAAACGGAGTTTTAGTGGTTTTCTGACAAGGCAACAAAAGAAGGAGCAAGTAACAATAGTAACGAAGAAATGGAGCAAGTGGCCCAATCCTTTCTTGGCAATGGACAAGCCGGTGAAAATACTTATAAGGACCAAACATTCTCGAGGACACATGGGAATTCTGTCAAGTGCTTCGCTTCAAATAGCTAGGTACTCTTCTTTGGTGTTTGTAAGTGTTGTGTGGGTGAACCTGTGCTAACATACCGCCCTTCCTAGGACTAATACATACTTGTGATTAAACCCCCTGCAAACATCTATAACTATAGGAAAGTAATTAAGATATAAATCTAACCACAGCCTTAAACTCTGAGATCCTACACTCCCTTGTGCAAAGGTGTCCTAATGCGAGTTCAGGTTTATATCACTCTGGCAACCCCCCGATTAGTAGCCAAATAAATAATGCATCCCCCTAGGCCAATAAATGGTGAAGTGTCATGTAGTCGACGTTCACATGACACCACTAGAAGAATAGCACCACAACTTAAATACTAAACCATTGAATAACAACTCATCACATATTCACTACTAACAACATGACTTCTCCCATGTCCTCAAGAACTAGATGAACTACTCATAAGACATCATATGGATCAAGATCAAAGATGGTATGATAATGGATAACAATCTGAACATAAACAATAATCCAATGGTTCCACTCACAAGCATCAACTACAATAGTAATCAACACCAGGAAAGTTTCCCCTAAGAACTAAAGAAATATCCAACACAATTGTTATAGCGGGACGGAGTGGTGATGATGGTGCTGGTGGAGATGATGGTGTGGATGATGATGATGATGATCCCAATGAGGCCTAGATTGATGACGGTGTTGATGGCGACGGTCTCCCCTCTCCGGGCAGGAATTCCCCTGGCAGAAATCTGTCTGCCGGAGAGATCTTTCTCTCTCGGTGTTTTCCGCCCCCCAGAGGCGGCGGAAATCTATCTGTGGTCGCTCCCCGGGCCTTAGGGTTTCGTAGGGAAGATATACGCAAAGGGGCGGAGTTGGAGGCCGGGCAGGTGGGCCACACCTTCCCTAGGAGCGGGGTCACGTGGGCCCGCGCCTAGAGGGGTGTGGGCCCTTTGAGGCCCTTCTCCGCCCCTCCTTCTGGCTCCCTCATTCTTCTGGTAAAATAATATGTTTCCATATTTTTCTAGTATTTTTCTGATCTTCGTGGAATTGCACCGAAACGCCTTCTTTTCCATCAGAATCCAGACTCTGGCAGTCCATCCTCCAGGAATCATCCAACATGCATAAACAGATGAAAAAGCCATAAGTAATACCTCATAATAAGACAAACATCAATGAATAGAGGTAAATTATGATATAGAAAGGTGATGAAAATTGGTCGTATCAACTCCCCCAATCTTATACTTCGCTTGTCCCCAAGCGAATACTGAGCTCAATAAACATGTCCACAGGTTTATGGAGTGAAGTGTCAATAAAAGAATGCGAACAAGAGGCATCACACTTACCATTGCACAACTCATACAAGAAAGCAACTCACCATTATATAACTTTGCTTGCAACCAAGTACAGCAGTCACAATATAGATGCATAAAGATAAATCATAACTGGAATTGGCAAACTTGTTCTTGGTCATAGAACAGATGGCAAACAGTTTCACAAAAGCTTTTTGCAGAAGTTTCAAAACAGGAGCACTCTTTGCTCAAAAGGTTTTTTTACAAGTGAAGGCTTTCAAAGTAATACTCAATAGATAAGAGTTTTGTCCAAACAAGGAAGATGAAGAACATGACTGAATAAATCACCATATGAATGCTTGAAACACAACAACGCAAATGCTTGCTGGAGATAGAGAGGAAGTAGGTTTACTGACTCAACTGGTAACTAGGAGAGAGGTCCCTTCTTAGAGGGTAGCAGGGATTACAAGTCATTAAGAGCTTCCAAAAGATTATGGTACTTACTAGCTTTGAGCCCTCATTGCCCCTATCATAAGTATCTTGAGAAGATTAAGGTTAAAGTGAACAAAGATGGAGTACATGCTTGACGAAATATAAGTTGGCAATCTCATGTCCCTTGAATATGAGGGCCATGATGTCTACGCACTTCAATTCTTGTAGACAGTTGTTGGGCCTCCAAGTGCAGAGGTTTGTAGAACAGCAGCAAGTTTCCCTTAAGTGGATTACCCAAGGTTTATCGAACTCAGGGAGGAAGTGGTCAAAGGTATTCCCTCTCAAGCAATCCTGCAATCAAGATACAATAAGTCTCTTGTGTCCCCAACACACCCAATATAGGTGCACTAGTTCGGCAAAGAGATAGTGAAATACAAGTGGTAACGGTGCCAGAAAAGAGCTGATGGCGTGGAGGAAAAGGTAAAAGCCCAAAACCTCCCCGGCAAATGGAACAAAGAAGGAAGCAAGCAAACATACAACAGATCTAGTAGAAAACGGTGTTTCAATGTTTAGCAACAAGGCCTATGGATAATACTTTCACTAGTGAACACTCATATAAATATCCTCTCTTCATGATACTACTCTTAACTACTCTCTGGTTGGACACTCTAATCCAAGGTAGGGCCTTCCCCAATCTAGATAACCCCACACTGTCACCTTGAGCGCTAGATGGTTCCAACAAACACCACAATTTCATAGAGACATCCAACTCCAAATATAACTCATAACAAATATTCAATCTAGCCAAAGTGCCACACACGGTATGCACGCTGTCACTTTCACACACGTGGGGAAAAGCATAGATTTATTAAAGCACAAAGAGTATTTATGTAGACTCAAACCTAAGTGCCACCATGGCGTTCATGTTGTCACTTTCACACACATGGGGAGAGCAGAGATCTATTAAAGCACTTGAGTATCAAGTTAGATCTACTTGATTACAAAGCTCATGATCACAACAAGATCATGCATAGAGAGAGAGATGAACACATAGCTACCGGTAGATCCCTTAGCCTCGAGGAAGAACTACTCCCTCCTCATCATGGGAATCAGCAACGGTGATGAAGATGGCGATGGAGATCGATGGAGATGGCTCCAGGGGCACTTCCCCATTCCGGCAGGGTGCCGGAACAGAGACTTTCTGTCCCCTGAATCTCCCTTTCGGTGGCGGTGGCGCTACAGAGGTTTTCATGAATTTCTTCTAGATCGTTTAGGGTTTTCCCATCAGAAGATTCTTATAGGCACAGGAATCAAGGTCGGTGGGGGTCCAGGGGGCCCACACCCCCTCCAGGCGCCTCCAGGGATTGCACGCACCTAGGGAGGTTTGGCCACCCTGTGGCCCCCCTCCGGCTCTACTTCGTGGTTTCGTGTTGCTCCGAGAAAATAATAACTTTGGATTTTGTCCGTCCAA
Organism: Avena longiglumis; assembly: GCA_030063025.1. Classification (NCBI taxonomy): domain Eukaryota; kingdom Viridiplantae; phylum Streptophyta; class Magnoliopsida; order Poales; family Poaceae; genus Avena; species Avena longiglumis. The sequence continues at coordinate 29,933,034 of CP125974.1, forward strand.
TTCCGAGAATATTGATTTTCTGCCTTTCTAGAACCAAAAAAGAATAAAACAGGCAACTGGCACTATGGAAACTTGTTAATAGGTTAGTTATAGAAAATATATAAAAACACCTCAAAGTATAGACAAAGCAAAGCAAAATAGATACAAAACAAGCATGGAGCATCAAAAATTATAGATACGTTTCCGACGTATCAAGCATATCCAAGCTTAACTCCTGCTCGTCCTCGAGTAGGTAAGTGATAAAAAGAATAATTTTTTAGGTGACATGCACCATCAAAACCAAGATCAAACCATTTGCAAGCATTGAAAGCTGGGATCAAATAACTCTAAACATGTGCATGGAAGATGGAGTTCTAACAATAGGACATAGTAACTATGCATGCAACATGACAAGCTATAAACAAATACCATGAATAACATGCATTGAAAAACGTTTGTTTGTTTCACATACATAAAACATAGCATAGTGGAAATCAACTTATCCCTCATAGAGTAGCAAATAGATGCATAGTACACCTTCAAAGTTCACAAGGGTGACTAGAAACAAATAGCACAAGAACAAGTAATATCACAATATGCATCAATCAATAATCTTTGGAACACTGCACATAGAATGACAACTATGCTCTCTTAATGGTGCCTAAAGGTAGAAGGTGGAGACTCAATAATGGTGGAAGAAAAGCCTTTTATAAAGGAAGCAGGGATTTCAAGTTTCAAAAAGAGCTTCCAAAAATTATGGTACTTGTTAGCTTTCAGCCCTCATTGCCCCTATCATAAGCATCTTGAAGTGATTAAGGTTAAAGTGGAAAATATGGAGTATATGCTTGACGAAGTATAAGTTGGAAATCTCAAGTCCCTTGAATAAGAGGGCCACACCTCATGCATACTCAACTTTCGGTCCAGGTAAGTTCTTGTCATTGTAAGTATTTGCATATCATTGAGAACCGCCAACGGGGTACCCCTTGCACATGGTACAGGAGCTTTCCCATAACCAAAATGACAAGGCAAGCAGACAATGAGCATCTCAGCAATCTTTTTATTTACCATATGCATAGATTTTTATTGAGGATGCTTCATAGATAGCTCATTATGGTGATGATGCAAGTTTCCACCATGATTAGGCATGGATTAGGCTAGCGGCCCGGGCGTTTCTCTAACACAGGATACAAACTCCATGGACTTACAAGTTCCCTCTTTATTTCACACCGGTGACATCCATAGACAATAGAGCATGATATCAGCTGAGTACAAAGTACAAGTGCAATGTTGAAAACGTTCCCCGTGACAGCACGGTTCTGCTAATTCCAACTTATAAGTGCAAGCATATACAACAAAGTTGTCACAATGGTTCAAGTTTATTAGGGGCAAAGAATATAAAGTGTGCCATCAAGTTCGTGAGGGCTTTAATCACTAAGTTTTCACATAACAAAATAGTTTTTAATTGGAAGATAGTTGAAAACAAAAATATACTTGGAATGGTGTAACACACCATGCATAGGAGTTTATAGTGGACACTTTGGAATAACTTGGTTTCTTGGGAGTTGGAAGCATGAGTAGATCTTACTCATACAAGTGGAGGCTAGCAAAAGACTTGGAGCAACCAACTAAGAGAGCATAATGGTCATAATCATGCAGTGCAACAAAGCATACTAATCAAAGCAAAGAGTGGTACTACAAGTCAAGGAATAAATGATCATAGAGGCTAAAGGTGACTTGTCATAGTCATAACATGGTGTGAGCATGTGCCAAGTCAACCCAAGCAAAGCATCAAAGGAGAATACCATAATGCTATGCTTTTGCATGCTAAAACAATGCATAATTTCTTCAAGGCACACTAAGCAATCCCAATTGTTTGGAACAAGACAATCTATAGCAATAATCACTAAGCATAAGGTCAAAATGACACCTAGCATGTCATGCTAAAGTCTAAGTCACAGTTAATGCAAGCTCCTCTTGCACTTACAAGCAAGAACTTACTACTCCTTTCCAACACCAATCGACTTATTTGAAACAACTCACAAAGATAATAATCAATAAAGATCAGTGAGTTTGTCTCACAAATCCAGAAAGAAGATCTAAAAAGTTCTAAGCTAAAAGCACAAGAAAACTAAGGCTCGACGTAGTGCTAGCAAAAGTGAACACTCACAGAACAATAAGAGTGAAAACTAGAGTGTTTTAGGCAATGAAACAGAGTGTGTCTCTCTCCAAAAAGGTGTGTTGTGATCAACCAACTTTATTCAAGCAAACTAAGCAAATGAAAACCAAAAACGAAAAATAAGATGCTCCAAGAACAACACAACAATGCATGAAACAATAAAAACGAAGTGTCTAGAAAGACCTGAGATTTTTATTGATGAAGAAGGGGATGCCTTGGGCATCCCCAAGCTTTGACGCTTGTACCTCTTGGATATTTCTTGGGGGTGACACCGAGGTGGCATCCCCAAGCTTGAGCTTTTGTCCATTCTTCATCTTATTACATTATTCTTTCTCTACACCTGCAAATTTTCCTTCATACAAAACTTCACACAATCTTCATTAGCAACATTAGTGTATTCAAAAGATAATAGACCTTTGGGGCTTAGTTTTAGAACAGCAAAACTTTAAGTAAAAACAAAATCTACTGTAGCAACTCCTTCAAAAAGATCAATTTCCCAAAAATTACCCAAAAAGGAATCAATAAGAAGCAAATGCAAATAATGACAGAAATCTATCAAAACAGACCATCAGGTAGAAACCGATTTTTTTGAAGACCTTCTGTTGCTCAAATCAAAAAGTGTTGAACTAACGAAAGTTATATAATATACTGGGGGATTTATTCGTAAATTTTGAGCTCAATCTGAGTTACACAGACTCCTCACGAATATTTATGGTGGAGGACAGAAATATGTTTCGGGATAGCAACTCCCCAAATCTTACTTCCCTCTCATTAGAGGTCATTCTTGGCACAAAAAGAAAACAAAAAAGATAAGGAGAGGTAATTACAAAAGTAATAACTTCCAAGACTCAAGAAAACTCTTGGGTTATCTCCCAACAAGTACTTTTCTTTAATGCCTTTAAGTTAGGCATGATAGTTTCAAAGATGCTCACATAGGAAATATGAATTGAAGTAAAAGAGAGCATCAAGAAGCAAATTTAAAACACATTTAAGTCTAACCCACTTCCTATGCAAAGGAATCTTATAAATAAACAAGTCATTAAAGAACAAAGCAACAAACATATGAAAGCAAAACAAGTGCAACTTCAAGACTTTTAACATAAAGAGGGGAAACTTAATATTTTTGAGATGCATAAGACCATGTTTCCCTCTCTCATAATAACTTTCAGTAGCATCATGAATAAAAGTAACAATATAACTATCACATAAAACATTCTTATCATGATCCACATGCATAAAATGATTATTACTCTCCACATAAGCATATTCATTCTTATTAATCATAGTGGGAGTAAATTCAACAAAATAGCTATCATTACTATTCTCATCACCATAATCATCAAATATAGGAGGCATATTGTAATCACAATTAACTTTCTCCTCAATAGTAGGTGGACTGAAAATATCAAACTCATCCTTGTAATCATCATATATTGGAGGTTTGGTATCATCATAAGCAATAGAATAGCTATCTTCCAAAGCTGGGGAACTAAAAAATATCATTTTCATAAAAACTAGCTTCCCCAAGCTTAGACTTTTCCATAGCATTAGCAACAGTGTCCAAAGAATTCATACTAATAACATTGCTATTAGCATGCAAATAAAGTTCCATAGGTTTTTTAATTTTCTCTTCAAACACTTCATGTCCTAACTCAAGATAAATGTTATAAAGCTCTCTAATTTTGTTGTTGTTTTCCATTAAGCCTAACTAGTGAAAACAAGAAACAAAAGGACAAAACTGCAGAATCTGAAGGAAATAACTTCGAGCACTCACACCGGAGGAAGTGAGTACCTTTTACCTTACCTTCCCGGCAACGACGCCAGAAAAGAGCTTGATGTATACACACTTCTATTCTTGTAGACAGTTGTTGGGCTTCCAAGTGCAGAGGTTTGTAGAACAACAGCAAGTTTCCCTTAAGTGGATTACCCAAGGTTTATCGAACTTAGGGAGGAAGTGGTCAAAGGTATTCCCTCTCAAGCAATCCTGCAATCAAGATACAAGAAGTCTCTTGTGTACCCAACACACCCAATATAGGTTCACTAGTTCGGCGAAGAGATAGTGAAATACAAGTGGTAATGGTGCCAGAAAAGAGCTGATGGCGTGGAGGAAAAGGTAAAAGCCCAAAACCTCCCCGGCAAACGGAACAAAGAAGGAAGCAAGCAAACATGCAACAAATATAGTAGCAAACGGTGTTTCAATGTTTAGCAACAAGGCCTAGGGATAATACTTTCACGAGTCAACACTCTCTCATATAAATATCCTCTCTTCATGATACTACTCTTAACTAACCTCCGTCTGGACACTCTAATCCAAGGTAGGGCCTTCCCCAATCTAGATAACCCCACACTGTCACCTTGAGCGCTAGATGGTTCCAACAAACACCACAATTTCATAGAGACATCCAACTCCAAATATAACTCATAACAAATATTCAATCTAGCCAAAGTGCCACACACGGTATGCACGCTGTCACTTTCACACACGTGGGGAAAAGCATAGATTTATTAAAGCACAAAGAGTATTTATGTAGACTCAAACCTAAGTGCCACCATGGCGTTCATGTTGTCACTTTCACACACATGGGGAGAGCAGAGATCTATTAAAGCACTTGAGTATCAAGTTAGATCTACTTGATTACAAAGCTCATGATCACAACAAGATCATGCATAGAGAGAGAGATGAACACATAGCTACCGGTAGATCCCTTAGCCTCGAGGAAGAACTACTCCCTCCTCATCATGGGAATCAGCAACGGTGATGAAGATGGCGATGGAGATCGATGGAGATGGCTCCAGGGGCACTTCCCCATTCCGGCAGGGTGCCGGAACAGAGAATTTCTGTCCCCCAAATCTCCCTTTCGGTGGCGGCGGCGCTACAGAGGTTTTCGTGGATTTCTTCTGGATCATTTAGGGTTATCCCATCGGAGGCTTCTTATAGGCGCAGGAATCAAGGTCTGTGGGGGTCCAGGGGGCCCACACCCCCTCTAGGCGCCTCCAGGGCTTGCCCCCGCCTAGGGGGGGGGTTGGCCACCCTGTGGCCCCCTCCGGCTCTTCTTCGTGGTTCCGTGTTGCTCCAGGAAAATAATAACTTTGGCTTTTGTGCCGTCCAATTCTGAGAATATTGATTTTCTTCCTTTTTGGAACCAAAAACAGAAGAAAACAGGCAACTGACACTGTGGCAACTTGTTAATAGGTTAGTTCCAGAAAAGATATAAAAACACATCAAAGTATAGACAAAGCAAAGCAAAGTAGATACAAAACAAGCATGGAGCATAAAAAATTATAGATACGTTTCCGACGTATCAGGCCACTCCTCATGCATACTCAACTTTGGGCCCAGGTAAGTTCTTGTCATTGTAAGTATTTGCATATCATTGAGAATCACCAATGGGGTACCCCTTGCACATGGTACAGGAGCTTTCCCATAACCAAAATGAAAAGGCAAGCAGACAATGACCATCTCAGCAATCTTTTTATTTACCATATGCGTAGCTTTTTATTGAGGATGCTTCATAGATGACTCACTATGGTGATGCTGCAAGTTTCTACCATGATTAAGCATGGCTTAGGCTAGCGGCCCAGGCGTTTCTCTAACACAGAATATAAACTCCATGGACTTACAAGTTCCCTCTTTATTTCACACCGTTGACATCCATAGACAAAAGAGCATGATATCAACTGTGTACAGAGTACAAGTGCAATGTTGAAAACGTTCCCCGTGACAGCATGGTTCTGCTAATCCTAACATATAGATGCAAGCATATACAACTTCGATGTTCACAATGGTTCAAGTTTATTAGGGGCAAAGAAATAAAGTGTGCCATCAAGTTCGTGAGAGCTTTACTAAATAGTTTTCACATAACAAAATAATTTTTAATTCGAAAGGTAGATGAAGCTTGAGAATTTGCTTGGAATAGCAACAACTACTAGGTAGATATGGTGGACACAAGTGGCAAAAGTTTTTGGTTCAAAGGGTTTTGGAAACATGGGAAGTATGCCTTCTCAAAACAGGGTTTTGGCTAGCAAGGCTGGGTAGCAAGCAAGAGAGTTGAAAGAAACAAGCAAACATATAAGTAATAAAGCCAAACATGCAATCTTCCTTGAAGACACAAAAGGATCTTAAATAAAGAATACTAAGCTTATGAGCCAACATGAAAGAAAACAAATGATACAAAATACCTCTAAGCTTTTTCTTTCTTTTTATCTTTCATAGTAATGATACTGACCAGAACTCGGTTTGCCAAAACCAATTTAGATCCACTTGATGATCCCATAGTGGTTCCAATACTTATCAACAAGATCCATCATATAATAGAGATTGCAAACTAAAATAAGAAGTGCAAAAAGTAAAAGATGAGACTTCTCATTAATATTCCAATAAAGACACTCACACCAAGGGATACAAAGATAATCAACTAAAGGGGAGATACTTCCACATGCAAACCAAACTATAAGATAACCTCTCTACCAAAGATACGAATCCACTAAAAAGGTAAAAGATAAAACATAAAGGTGGTGATACCGCGGCACTCCCCCAAGCTTGGAACAAGCCAAGGGGATGCCAAATCTGATAATGAATTACTCCTTCGGTGGTGGTGGTGGTGTTCTCTTGATAAGCTCTTCAACAAGTTTCTTCAAATCCTCCACATCGAAGGTCAGAGTACGAATTAACTCCGAATTATGCTCAATGCAGCCCATGATCAACTCGGACCGAGGATCCCAGTCCTTGTTATTCTTTCTCCATTCTTCCCTATTAGAGTGTTTCTTCCCTGCACTGTTAGAACAAGGAGTACTAGGAGGAAGTGTCCATGGAGCGAGGATATGACGCGGAGTTCTCCCTCCTGTAGACATTCGTGCTGTCCTCTTAAGCTTGGTAGGGGTTGCCACCACTCCAATGCTTGCGACGGTAGCACGAGTGTCCGGTTGCTTGTCCTCCTCCATGTCACCTTCATACCCTACCGAAATCTCCTCCTCCTTGGGGACTTGAGGATCTTCTTCTTCAGGCTTCTTGCCTTTGTCGTTGGCGGAGGCCATGGTGCTCTAAACTTGAAAATATTTCCTGACAGAAATAGATCGAAACAAAAACACGAAGAGAACACGATGCACGAACCTCGGGGGATCCGGGGGTTATATATTACGAATTTTCAATGCATAAGGAAGGTTTTGACATGGAAACAAGGCGGAGACGGAGTTCGAGGGTAGAACACCCCCCCCCCCCCTCAGGCGCGGCCAGGCTGGGCCCGTGCCTGGGGTGGGTCTGTCCACCCCGGGCTCCGTTTCCTCTTCAGTTTCGTCTCGTAACTTCCCTTATGTATCAAAAACATCAAAAATATAAAAAGATTGGAGTTCCACGAACCTTCTGTTTCCACCACTTTTACCTATTCAAAGACGAACTATACAGATTCCTTTTCTCTTTCTTCTTAAAATTTCCTTCTTACAAAACCCTTGCACAAACTCAATGACAACATTAGTGTAATAAAAAAACAATAAACCTTTGGGTACACACTTCAACTTAAAACCGGTCAAAACAAAAGCTTCTGTAAGAGGCAAATACAAATGATGGCAGAAATCTGTCAAAACAGACCAGCGGATAAAGATTGATTTTTTCGAAGACCTTCTGTTGCTCAAATCAAAAAGTGCAGAACTAATGAAAGTTGGGTAACAACCTGGATAGCAAGAACAGAAAAATACAGCTCCATCCGACATACTAATCTTCCTCACGAATTTTTACAATGCAGCACAAAAATCTGTCCCAGGACAGCCACATTTCACAACTCCTCTAGTTCACAAAAGTAGTTGAACTTGACACAAAAACCAAAACAAAAAGGATAAGGAGCGGTTATTACAGAGGTAATAACTTCCAAGACTCAACCAAACACTTGGGTTATCTCCCAACAAGTACTTTTCTTTAATGACTTTAAGTTAGGCTTGAAACTTTCAAAAATGCTCACAAAGGAGATATATATATATCTGGAATGAAAGAGAGCATTAAGAAGCAAATAACCAACACACTTGAGTCTAACCCACTTCCTATGCATGGGGGTATCATGGGAAAACGAATTGTTGAAACAAAAAGCCACTAACATAGGAAGACAAAATAGATGCAACTTTAAATCTTTCAACATAAAACGGGGAAACTTAACATTATTGAGATGCATAAAACCATGTTTCCCTCTCTCAAAATAAATTTTAATAGACTTTGAATAAAGTTGACAATATAACTGTCACTGGAAACAACTTTATCATCAGAGTAAGCATACTTACTGTCCCCAAAAAGAGGTCCAAGGTCATAGACTGGATCAATAGAAGCAAGTTGTTCCATCCTGAAATCACAAAGAACCTCCGCATCTCTTACAATGCCAATGGGGTAAATGGTCTATTAGCAAGGTGGATAACCACATCAATGTCCTCAAGCTCACAAGTACCAATCTCATGCATAATTTCCCTGTAAAGCTCATAAGTATTGGTGTTGAGTGTGTCTTCCTTGGATACAGTGATGAGCATAAGGGCTATCACTGTTGGGACCCCGTTGGTATGCGTATCTCTCATGATGTTACTTTTGATGAGACGCGTCCTTTATATCCTCGTCCCACCGCTGGTACCTACCCGGTGGAAGATATCTCCTTTCTTCTCTTTCGTGACAATAAGGAATAGCACTAGAACTAGCACCAATATCACATAAACCATAGTAGCAATGATCACCAATTTTAACAGAAAGAACATGAACACTAGCTTTTATAGCCTTACTAGGATGAGAGATAATATTAGAAGCGTCTTCACAGAAGACAATGTGATCATCATCTCTATTTTAGTGATAGGGTCTTTCACAATAGCTACCACAGGTTCAACATTCAATTGCTTACCAGGCTCCACAGTTTTCATTGTACCTTTGTTATTTGCACTAATAATCATAGAATACTCCTTTACCTTAGCTGGGAAAGGCATTTTCTCAACATGAGGTTCAGGCACAATATGATTAGTAGTACAAACTTGAGTACTTCTAACTCGTACATGACTAACAACATCTTTATACTGAGCATGGTACTTATTCCACTTCTTCTTGGGAATTTCTATGTAAGAGGCAAAGGCCTTAAAACAGTTGGCAATACTTTGGGAATCAATACCAAACTCATTGCTAATATCATGGAAGTTATCAGTACCCATAAAAGATTTAATGCATTCATAATCATATTTTATACCTGACTTTTTTCCTTTGTCATTCTCCCAAGCTTCAATATTATCTTGAATACGGTCTAAGAGATCCAATTTAGCTTCTTACTTCATACGTGTGAATGATCCAGCACAAGAAGCATCTAGTAAATCTTTATCATGAAGAGGAAGCCTAGCATAAAAGTTATTGAGAATAATATTGTTAGGGAGTTCATGAATAGGACATTTAAGCATGAGTAAATTCAATCTCCCCCAAGCTTGAGTTGTACTCTCTCCATCAAGAGGCTAAAAGTTATATATAAGATTTATATCCTTGTGAATTTCACTGGGAGGATAAAATTTAGAGTAAAATAGAGATGCCATCTCCTCCCATTCCATGGATTGTCCATTCTTCAGCAGCTTATACCATTCTTCAGCTCTCCCTTTCAAGGATATGGAGAGTAATTTATTCTTCACATGTTCAGTTGTGATACCTGCACACTTAAACAACCCGCATAATTCATGGATAAAAAGCAAGTGATCACCAGGATGGACAGTTCCATCTCCAAAATAATAATTATCCATAACACGATTAACAATACTTGTAGGTATCTTAAAAGGATCTATCTCAATAGGAGGTGGTTCATCTACTACACTACTAGTGGTAGTAGTTTTCCCAAACAGAAAACCAAGTGGGTTATCCATATTGGAAACAAAGTAACAAGCAGTAACAAAAGCAATACTCACAGTAAAAGTTTCCCTTACCAGTTCCACTCTTCAATAGAGCTTCACTCCCCGGCAACGGCGCCAGAAAATAGTCTTGATGAACCACAAGTATAGGGGGGTGTATCGTAGTACTTTCGATAAATAGGAGTGTCTATCCCAACAAGGAGCAGAAGGTGCTGAACAGTGGTGTGGAGCACGAAATACCTGTGAATACTTAGCAAACGGATTTTTAGTGGTTTTCTGACAAGGCAACAAAACAAGTAGCAAGTAACAGTAGTAACGAACAAATGGAGCAAGTGGCCCAATCCTTTCTTGGCAAAGGACAAGCCGGTGGAAATACTTATAAGGACCAAACGTTCTCGAGGACACATGGGAATTCTGTCAAGTGCTTCCGCTTCAAATAGCTGAGTACTCTTCTTTGGTGTTTGTAAGTGTTGTTTGGGTGAACCTGTGCTAACATACCGCCCTTCCTAGGACTAATACATACTTGTGATTAAACCCCCTGCAAACATCCGTAACTACAGGAAAGTAATTAAGATATAAATCTAACCACAACCTTAAACTCTGAGATCCTACACTCCCTTGTGCAAAGGTGTCCTAACGGGGATTCAGGTTTCTGTCACTCCGACAACCCCATGATTAGTAGCCAAATACACAATGCATCCCCCTAGGCCCATAAATGATGAAGTATCATGTAGTCGACGTTCACATGACACCAAAAGAAGAATAGCACCACAACTTAAATACTGAACCATTGAATAATCACTCATCACATATTCACTACTAACAACATGACTTCTCCCATGTCCTCAAGAACTAAAAGAACTACTCATAAGATATCATATGGATCAAGATCAAAGATGGTATGATAATGGATAACAATCTGAACATAAACAATAATCCAATGGTTCCACTCACAGGCATCAACTACAATAGTAATCAACACCGGGAAAGTTTCCCCTAAGAACTAAAGCAATATCCAACACAATTGTTACAGCAGGACGGAGTGGTGATGATGGTGCTGGTGGATATGATGGTGTGGATGATGATGATCCCGATGAGGACTAGCTTGATGACGGTGTTGATGGATATGGTCTCCCCTCTCCGGGAAGGAATTCCCACGGCAGAAATCTGTCTGCCGGAGAGATCTTTCTCTCTCGGTGTTTTCCGCCCCCCAGAGGTGGCGGAAATTGATCTGTGGTTGCTCCCCCGGCCTTAGGTTTTCGTAGGGAAGATATAGGCGAAGGGGCGGAGTCGCAGGCCGGGAAGGTGGGCCACACCTGCCCTAGGCGCAGGGTCAGGTGGGCCCACGCCTAGGGGGGTGTGGGCCCTCTGAGGCCCTTCTCCGTCCCTCCGTCTAGCTCCCTCATTCTTCTGGTAAAATAATATGTTTCCATATTTTTCTGGTATTTTTCTGATCTTCGCGGAATTGCATCGAAACGCCTTCTTTTCCATCAGAATCCAGACTCCGGCAGTCCATCCTCTAGGAATCATCCAACATGCATAAACAGATGAAAAGCCATAAATAATACCTCATAATAAGATAAACATCAATGAATAGAGGTAAATTATGATATAAAAAGGTGATGCAAATTGGGCGTACCATCGGCCCACCACGGGCTCCCTGACTCGGCTAGGCTTCACTAAGAGAAATCTTGGCTAAACCTTTTTCCTTATTCGGCTGAGAGAGAATTAAGATCCGGCTGGGCCTTTTCACTCCCAGGCCGAATCAACCAGGACACAGGACGAATTAGCACTTGGTCTGGGGAGTCCAGGCCGAGATATATCACCCGAGATGACCCTTTGTTTACCCCAGGAAGCTACGTGTAAATCTACATCGATACGGGATATACCCTAGCATAAAAGTTATTGAGAATAATATTGTTAGGGAGTTCATGAATAGGACATTTAAGCATGAGTAACTTCAATCTCCCCCAAGCTTGAGCTGTACTCTCTCCATCAAGAGGCCAAAATTTATATATAAGATTTCAATCCTTGTGAATTTCACTGGGAGGATAAAATTTAGAGTAAAAGAGAGATGCCATCTCCTCCCATTCCATGGATTGTCCATTCTTCAGCAGCTTATACAATTCTTTAGCTCTCCCTTTCAAGGATATGGAGAGTAATTTCTTCTTCAACTATTCAGTTGTGATACCTTCACACTTAAACACCCCGCATAATGCATGGATAAAAAGCAAGTGATCACCAGGATGGACAGTTCCATCCCCAAAATAATAATTATCCATAATACGATTAACAATACTTGTATGTATCTTAAAAGGATCTATCTCATCAGGAGGTGGTTCATCTACTACCCTACTAGTGGTAGTAGTTTTCCCAAACAGAAAACCAAGTGGGTTATCCATATTGGGAACAAAGTAACAAGCAGTAACAAAAGCAATACTCACAGTAAAAGTTTCCCTTACCAGTTCCACTCTTCAATAGCGCTTCACTCCAAGAACGGCGCTTTAAAATAGTCTTGATGACCCACAAGTATAGGGGGTGTATCGTAGTACTTTTGATAAATAGGAGTGTCGATCCCAACGAGGAGCAGAAGGTGCTGAACAGTGGTGTGGAGAAGGAAATACCTATGAATACTTAGCAAACGGATTTTTAGTGGTTTTCTGACAAGGCAACAAAACAAGGAGCAAGTAACAATAGTAACGAATAAATGGAGCAAGTGGCCCAATCCTTTCTTGGCAATGGACAAGCCGGTGAAAATACTTATAAGGACCAAACATTCTCGAGGATACATGGGAATTCTGTCAAGTGCTTTCGCTTCAAATAGCTGGGTACTCTTCTTTGGTGTTTATAAGTGTTGTGTGGGTAAACCTGTGCTAACATACCGCCCTTCCTAGGACTGATACATACTTGTGATTAAACCCCCTGCAAACATCCGTAACTATAGGGAAGTAATTAAGATATAAATCTAACCACAACCTTAAACTCTGAGATCCTACACTCCCTTGTGCAAAGGTGTCCTAACGGGAGTTCAGGTTTCTATCACTCTGGCAACCCCACGATTAGTAGCCAAATAAATAATGCATCCCCCTAGGCCCATAAATGGTGAAGTATCATGTATTCGACGTTCACATGACACCACTAGAAGAATAGCACCACAACTTAAATACTAAACCATTGAATAATAACTCATCACATATTCACTACTAACAACATGACTTCTCCCATGTCCTCAAGAACTAGATGAACTACTCATAAGACATCATATGGATCAAGATCAAAGATGGTATGATAATGGATAACAATCTGAACATAAACAATAATCCAATGGTTCCACTCACAAGCATCAACTACAATAGTAATCAACACCAGGAAAGTTTCCCCTAAGAACTAAAGAAATATCCAACACAATTGTTATAGCGGGACGGAGTGGTGATGATGGTGCTGGTGGAGATGATGGTGTGGATGATGATGATGATGATCCCAATGAGGCCTAGATTGATGACGGTGTTGATGGCGACGGTCTCCCCTCTCCGGGAAGGAATTCCCCTGGCAGAAATCTGTCTGCCGGAGAGATCTTTCTCTCTCGGTGTTTTCCGCCCCCCAGAGGCGGCGGAAATCTATCTGTGGTCGCTCCCCCGGCCTTAGGGTTTCGTAGGGAAGATATAGGAAAAGGGGCGGAGTCGGAGGTCGGGCAGGTGGGCCACACCTTCCCTAGGAGCGGGGTCACGTGGGCCCGCGCCTAGAGGGGTGTGGGCCCTCTGAGGACCTTCTCCGTCCCTCCGTCTAGCTCCCTCATTCTTCTGGTAAAATAATATGTTTCCATATTTTTCTGGTATTTTTCTGATCTTCGCGGAATTGCACCGAAACGCCTTCTTTTCCATCAGAATCCAGACTCCGGCAGTCCATCCTCCAGGAATCATCCAACATGCATAAACAGATGAAAAAGCCATAAGTAATACCTCATAATAAGATAAACATCAATGAATAGAGGTAAATTATGATATAGAAAGGTGATGCAAATTGGGCGTATCATCAGCCCACCGCGGGCTCCCTGACTCGGCTGGGCTTCACTAAGAGAAATCCTGGCTAAAACTTTTTCCTTATTCGGCTGAGAGAGAATTAAGATCCGGCTGGGCCTTTTCACTCCCAGGCCGAATCAACCAGGCCACAGGCCGAATTAGCACTTCGTCTGGGGAGTCTAGGCCGAGATATATCACCCGAGATGACCCTTTGTTTACCCCAGGAAGCTACGTGTAAATCTACATCGATACGGGATCGATTCGGGACAAGCCCAGCAAGCGACATGCCAGTCTTGGGACGCCCCTGGCTCAGACTGGCACATGACATAAGGAATATGCCCTTGGCATCCAAGAATATGCTGGGGAATATGCCAGGCATCTCCAAAGATGCCAAGGCATATGCTGGGCATCTTAGGGAGATGCCAGGAATATGATACCAAGATGCCAACTGTGGGGAACAAGTATTGTCCCCTGGGCTCCCCTTTATAAGGAGCACCATGGGGATCGTTCTCAGGGAGGCCCCCTAAGGGCTCCTCTCCTCTTTGCTCGCTAGGAGCTCTCCTTCTTCTTCATCCATTCTCACAGAGATATCTAGATAGAAGGATAGGAGATACATCTCAAGGAGCACCATTGTAGCCACAAGTATGGCAAGATAATAAGAGATTAGATGCAGGGAAAGAGGTGTTATCTCAATATGAGAGCCTCTGTCCTGGATACATCGTGTTTCTCTTTGTTCTTATGAGTGCGGTCTTCACCGCATCATCCCTCCCAGGATTCCTCCACGTCCATCGGCCCCAACTTTAGCCTACCCATGGCATATGTCGTGATACCACCACGGCACACCGCCATGCCCGCTGCCTTGCAACATACAAGCAGCTTCTCACTTGGCAATATCCTGGTCATCATATCCGAGCCATTCTTGTCGGTATGGATCTTCTCAAGTTTCAGGAACTTGGAACTCACAACATCTTGAATCCAATGATACCTCACACCAATGTGCTTGGTTCGAGAGTGAAAACTTGGATTCTTGGCAAGATGGATAGCGCTCTGGCTATCACAAAACAGATTGTAATTCTCTTGCTTCATGCCCAACGTTTGCAAGAAGTTCTTCATCCACAAAACTTCCTTGCAAGCCTCAACCTTGATTGCCATGACACTGCTCCCCCTGCATAAGTCATCAAGTATCTAGAAGTAGACTTCCTAGAATCTGCATAACCACCATAATCTGCATCTTCATAGCCTTTCAATATAGGATTACCGCTTCCAAATCATAAGCATGGTCTAGAAGTACCTTTGAGATACATGATAATCCACTTCACTATATTCCGATGAGGTTCACCTGGATTTCTCATGAACCGGCTAGCAACTCCAATTGCATAGGCAATATCAGGCCTAGTGCACACCATGGCATACATCAAACAGTCATGGTATTATAGGAGCATACCACATCACCTTGGCAGGTGATGACCCACAAGTATATGGGGTGTATCGTAGTACTTTTGATAAATAGGAGTGTCGATCCCAACGAGGAGTAGAAGGTGTTGACTAGTGGTATGGAGTAGGAAATCTCTGTAAATACTTAGCAAACGGATTTTTAGGGGTTTTCTGGTAAAGCAAAGAAACAAAGTGCAAGTAATAAAGACGGAGAACAAACGCAACAAGTGGCCCAATCCTTTATTAGCAAAGGAAAATCCGGTGGAAATACTTATAAGGACCAAATGTTCTCGAGGACACATGGGAATTCTGTCAAGTGCGTTCCCTTCAAATAGCTGAGTACCCTTCTTTGGTGTTGTAAGTGTTGTGTGGGTGAACCTATGCTAATGTACTGACCTTACTTGGACTAATACATACTTGTGATTAAACCCCCTACAAGCATCCGCAACTACAAGAAAGCAATTAAGATATAAACCTAACTACAGCCTTAAAATCTGAGATCCTATGCTCCCTTGTGCAATGGTGTCCTAACGGGGGTTCAGGTTTCTGTCACTCCGGCAACCCCACAATTAGTAGCCAAATACACAATGCACTCCCCTAGGCCCATAAATGGTGAAGTATCATGTAGTCGACGTTCACATGACACCACTATAAGAATAGCACCACAGCTTAAATACTAAACCATTGAATAATATCTCAACACAAATCCACTACTAACAACATGACTTCTCCCATGTCCTTAAGAACCAAACGAACTACTCACAAGACATCATATCGATCAAGATCAAAGATGATATAATGATGGATAACAATCTGACATAAACAATAATCCAATGGTTCCACTCACAAGCATCAACTACAATAGTAATCAACACCGGTAAAGTTTCCCCTAAGAACTATGCAAGTACTCAACACAATTGTTACAGCGGGATGGAGTGGTGATGATGGTGCTGGTGGAGATGATGGTGTGGATGATGATGATGATGATCCCGATGAAGTCTAGCTTGATGACGGTGTTGATGGCGACGATCTCCCCTCTCCGGGAAGGAATTTCCTCGGTAGAAATCTGTCTACCGGAGAGCTGTTTCTCTCTTGGTGTTTTTTGCCCCGCAGAGGCGGCAGAATCTTTCGGTGGTCGCTCTCCCCGTTTTAGGGTTTCAAGGAAAAGATATAGGCGAGAGGCGGAGCCAGAGGTGGGCCAGTTGGGCCACACCCCCTGTAGGCGCGGGGCAGGGGTGGCCCGCGCCTGGGGGGTGTTGGCCCCATGTGGCCCATCTCCGCCTCCCCTTCTGGCTTCCTTCGTCTTCTGGGAAAATATTATTTTCAGTAATTTTTCTGGTATTTTTCTTATCTTAACACCTCTTTTTCCATCAAAATCCTAACTCCGGCAGTTTAACCTCCAAGGATCATCCAACATGCAAAAACGGATAAAAAATAAGTAACACCTCTTAATATGAAATATATCAATGAATAGAGGAAAATTATGATATAGAATGGTGATGCAAATTGGACGTATCAGCAGGAACCCTCTTCCTTGATGGCTTGCCGTCAACATCACTAGGGTCATCTTTTCTTATCTTATACCGCAATGTTTTGCATACCGGACATTTATTCATATTCTCGTACTTCTCACCGCGGTAGAGAATGCAGTCATTAGGGCATGCATGTATCTTCTGCACGTCTAATCCTAGAGTACATACAAGCTTCTTTGCTTCATACGTACTGGCGGGCAATTCGTTCTTTCTTGGAAGCATCTTCTTCATTAGTATCAACAACTTTTCAGATCCCGAGTCGGTCACACCAGTCTTTGCCTTCCACTTCAGCAATTCTGTGATACCCAGCTTTTTCTGGCCATCTTCACAAGTTGGGTACAACAATTTATTGTGGTCCTGTAATATCTGCTTGAACTACAACCTCTTCTTTTCTGTGTCGCAACCTCGCTTTGTATCAGAAATGACCCGACCAAGATCATCAGCGGGCTCATCTGGTGCTCATTCTTCACCTCCTTCTTCATGGTCTTTCATTGCGGTATCAGTGTATTCAGGAAACATAGATCGGTAGTTGTCATCGTCGTCATCTTCCATCATAACCCCTCTTTCTCCATGCTGGTTCCAAACATTATAGTCAGACATGAAACCGGACCAAAGCAGGTGGCTCTGAATGACCGTTGAGGAAGTGTGAGCCTGCACATTCCGACATTCAGCACATGAACAACACATAAAACCATCTTGCCGCTTGTTCGCCTCGGCCACAAGGCGAAAAGAACGCACACCTTCTCTGTAAGCGCCAGAGCATCGGTCACCGTACATCCATGGATGGATCATCGGCACCATACAACTATATATCAAACGCATTCACGATGCTAAAATTAGTACTATGCGGTTTAAACTAGAAAATAGTTGTTACCCTTTTTAGGACACTTGGAAACAAATATGAGAAAACTTAAGTGTGGCTCGAGCACCACATATCATGTTTGTCTTGTGTGAACTCAAGTTGCATTGCTCTAACGGGCATTTCACCAAACACTCTAGTGCATATAAAAAAACTAGCACAAACCTATACCACCTCCCACCAGGAAAAAAACAGGAGTGAGGGAAGGGGCTGCATATATATAGGGCAGCCCATTTGTCCCGGTTTGTATAATGGGGTGCCCGCAGCGCGTAGCAAGCCCTAGACCCATTAGTTCCGATTTATATCTCAAGCCGGGTCAAATAAAATCTAACAAACCGAAACAAATGGTTTCGGGAGATTTGGGTTGTCCGGTTCAGACCATTAGTCCTGGCTCCAACCGCGGCCAGGACTAATGACCTGAACTAAAAGTCCATTGTCTACTAGTATAAGAATCAAGACTCAAGTGTCTGATATGACGGAGATTATCGCTATCGTCTCTCCGTTGAGATCTCGTATAAACTGTATTTACTCTAATCGATAATAAGTATCATTGATTTAGTTTAACATTATTGAAATAAGTATGTAATACTTTCTCAAGTTAACCAAAATAATCTTAGTTCAGCAAATCAATTGCGATTTCAAATACTTTTCGTTGGCTTAACCCAGCCGGACACAGCTCAGCCAAAGGGTGCAAGCGAAACATGCAACGTGTTTTATATTTTTGGGAAAATGAAGTATTATTATACCTGATCAAGAAGATGTTCTTTCTCTAGTCAACGGAAATGTCGTTTTGGCAAATCCGTATGATTTGCGAGCGTATCCTTTTCGTTGATCCGATCGCGAGATTATGCTGTAGCAGTAGCACTGCCGCTGTCTGGCCCAAATTTTGCAAGCATGATTAGTTGATGTGTGCTCGTTCTCATCACTGCCACCTGCAACTTAAGGCCTTTTTTCAATGGGTGTATCTTAGCACATTTATATATGAGCTATTAAATCTTAAAAAATAACTAGTATTATAATGGGGTGTGTATTACATGTGTTTCTTAGAGATGTTGTATTTAATGATTTTGTGATCATGTATGTGTGTGATTGGACTAGCCAATTTTTTTGTCTATGATAATGTGCAAGTGGTGTATCTTAGGCTTTTTACAATAAAGTGTTTCTTAGCACATTTTCATAGGAGTAACATAGGCTAGTAACATGCATAAGTTACTTATTTCAACATAGGCTAGTAACATGCATAAGTTACTAGTCTATGTTTACTATCTTCATAGTGGTAGTAACTTGTGTCTAGTATCATGCAATGTCTAATTTATTAGTATGTAGACTCGTCTTATCTTGGAATGCGTGATGTTATGATAATATAGGTAGGTACCAAATTTCCTAGTTAGCATTGCCACATCACCAAATTGCCTAGTTGGCATTGCTGAAGTGGAAAGCAAGGACTCTTTTTCATCATTTAATGACATGACTAGTTATGGTAACTTAGGCTGATCCTAGTGGGAGTATCATAATACTAGTATCATGCATATGATACTAGTGTATGATACTATGTCTCTAGTGCATTGTATCATGTAGTAGTATCATAGTAATGGTATATTTATTGATTTGTAGAATCTGTATGCAAAATGTGTGTATAAGATTTACATGCCATTATAATTTCTAGTTTTACGTACTATGATACGGTATCTACCTATGATACTCTAACCACATCTCTCTTTATTAATTATGATGCCACATCAGATTTTTGCCAAATTGACATGCATGATACATCTTATGATACTAGCACTAGGACCAGCCTTAAGACTCTTTTTCATTATTTAATGACATGCCACATCACCAAATTGCCTAGTTGGCATTGCATGTAGATGCATGTTAC
Organism: Avena longiglumis; assembly: GCA_030063025.1. Taxonomy (NCBI): domain Eukaryota; kingdom Viridiplantae; phylum Streptophyta; class Magnoliopsida; order Poales; family Poaceae; genus Avena; species Avena longiglumis. Next base: position 29,952,751 of record CP125974.1, read on the forward strand.
TATCTATGTTACTCCCATTATAACTAGTCTAAACTGCTAAGAGACACCTCCTCTAATGCATTGTATCTTAATTTATCGTATCTTAAATGTTTTTGGGTTGCACACTAATTTTTTGATTAAACACCCTCACCTATGATACGCGCGTGCTTAAAAAAACGAGATCACGATCGAGATCGTATATATCCGCATGTACGTGTAAAGCATACATGCTAGTATTTAATTCTGTTTTCCTTATTTTGTTTATATCCTGAATGGTTAAACACCATGGTAAATGCATCGTAAATTTGTGTTGTAATTATTTTTTATAGAGATGGGGGTATAACAAATCTATAAAGAACAAATAGGAAATCCACTTTGGCCATAAATTATAAAGAACAATGACCATCTATCAGACATTACAAAATGAATGATCCAGGCTCCGAAAGAGTAAAATTCTGATGTCCGCCGAAAAGTGTCTTTAGCTCTCGAGCACAAGTGCTCCCTTCATTTAAAAAAAAAGTAAAAACTATATTTTACAAGTTTCAAAAATATCTGAAAACATTCTGGGCATAATCAATGTTGTATCCCACAAGAATGCAAAAACATGACGTGGAATCCTTTGCATTTTGGCCTACACAAAAATAACAAATCTAACAAAATTTGAGATTGAAAACATATTTGCACATATCTACACTCTTATTTTGTACATCTCATAATACAAAATATTTGAAATTGATATTATGCATGTTTATGGGATAAATCATGGGCTACATCCATATTTTTATTCCCTCCGATACAAATTAATTGACTTAGATTTATCAAAATTCGAATATATGTAGACATATTTTAGTACTAGATACATCCAAACTTATACAAAACTGAGTTAATTAATTTGGATCGGAAGGAGTAATATTTTTTGGAACTCACAAATATTATTTTGATTTTTTAAATAGCAAGAACACTGGAGATCAGGAGCCAAAAATCTCCACTCTCATGCTCTCTTAATAAATTTAAGTTGAATTAACCGTTATAATTTTTTGTTGAAAACAGTCGAGAGTCTATGAAAGAGATTGTCCCAAACAATAATATAGTGCCATGTTAAACGATTTCATCTTGCGATTGCCAAATACCTTTTTTTTTTTGGCTTAACCCTGTTCTCCGGGCACATCTTAGAGCAACTCTAGCAGACAATGAAAGAAAATGTGTGGTCCGAAAAAGTGTTTTGAATCTTTCGATATGTCTCAAGAAAAGCTTGAATGCGATCAGGACCGTGTCGGTCGATTTGAAGCTTACCCTTCACGAATCTCGGCGAAGAAGCTGTTGTGGTTGTGGGATGGCCAAATCAAACCATCCATGTCAACGACGCAGCCAAAATGGCTAGCATCGACTCATCCATGGTGGCGTCTTCGGCAACCCGCGCCGACAAAGGGGAAGTGGTCAAATTGTCCGAGCTCCCAACGGTGCAGAATAGAAGATGCGGGAAGAGGCGAGGTCTGTTGCGGTAGGTCTAGGATAATGTAGGCCTGAGATGGCAGTGACACAAGGCGGCAGAAGTAAAGGTGGCAGGACGCAGGGGGTGAAACTTCAGCCACTACTAGTAAAACAGCTATAAGTAATCGATATACTCGTGGCGCACAGGGTAGGTAGTGCCCCACAGGTAAATAGCTGTAGCACATGGTTCGTAAATTTCCCACAGATAAGCCGTGGTGCACATGCCACAGATGCGCCACAATTATGTGTGGGACATGGCACATGTGGTCCCAGACCACTTACCCGTAGGGCATCATATAGTTATGCGTCACGGGTAGGAAACATACTCTATCCCCACTCCCCTTTGGATCACTTTTTAAATTTTGTAAAAAATAAAATAAAATGAAAACACTTTAAGAAAATAAAATCCTTTCACGTACATATAGGTAGGTAATGTGGTCTAATTTGTGGAAAAATTAACAAATATGAATTTTAACTTTTTCTGTAAAAAAGGTCATGCCACAGTAAAATGGCCATAACTTTTGCATACAATATCAAAAAATGTTTAATATATCAAAATGAAGAGCACGAAATTTCAAAGAGGATAAAAGGATAAAAAGTTACGACAGAAAGAATATTTTTCATACAGGAAAAAATGGAGGCCACTTACCTGTGACACACCACCATATAGCGCGCTACGAGTAAGTGTGTGCGGGATTCGAAATTCGAATCCAGCCGGCCACCTATCCCCTCTACATTTTTCCTCACATTCTTCTCCTCCTCCCATCTCCTCCCTTGTCCTTCTCCTTTTCCTTCTCCTCATTCTCCTTCTCCTTCTCCTCTCTCTGGCCTCCTTGCTCCGGCCTCCTCATCCTCCTTGCAGTGACGACGGCGGTCTCCTCCTCCTTGCAGTGATGACGGCAGTCTCCTCCTCCTCCTTGCAGTGACGACGGTGACCTCTCCGACGAGGCAACAGCGACCGCGGTGACGATGACCGCTCTGATGAGGCGATGAAGATGACCTCTCCAATGAGTGACGACGAGATCCAGATCTCCCGCATTCCTTTTGAAATTTGGCATTTGTACTCGTGGGGCACCTGTACCCCTACCTGTGGCGTGCTGGGTGGTGCACCACGGGTAAATTGTTTACCCATAGTGCACCATGCAGTGCGCCACAGGTAAATTTTACCCCTAGCACAATTTTTTTACCCATAGTGCATCATCTAGTGCGCTACAGGTAAATTTTACCCGTAGCGCGAAGCTTGTGGCGCACTGCAAGTGTGCTACGGGTGCCCAAAATCGGTGCCATGGGTAGGCATTTACACGCGTCTACAGGGCACCCTCGGGTCGGCCTCGCAACCCGGGGATATGGGGGTGCAGGGGCGATTTCTCGGGGCTCCGAAAGTTTCTTGGACCGGATCCTGTTTACGGTGTCTATCGGGACACCTTTTCCGTTTAAAACAGAAGATTACGGTTATTACTTAGTTCCATGCGTTTTTCGATGTCTGCTAGAGTCGCTATTACTTGTGCCAAAAGGTGCAAGCAAGTAGCAAAATGGTTTCTCTTAATAGGAGAGGTAAAGTACTATCATGGTTGATTAATTGCGAGAAAATGCTTTGACGATTTCTCCTGTAAAACGAAATGTTATTTTTGCAAATCATTCCTGATATGCGAATACTTTTAGCTAATAAGATCGCCACAATATGCTGCAACGCTGCCGCACTGCCGCTCTCTGGTCCAGACGTGCAAGCGACTGTCAAACTATTAATTTGTCCATAATAAACCATTCTTAATTAAACGATCATTGGCCCGTGCTTATTCTCATCACTGATGCTTGCTAATCAAGAGCGGCCCAGTACCGATACGATCCGCAACATACAAGGTCATGCGATTGTGTAGATCCGAACGTGCGAGTATGCGTGCAGTCGTGCGGAAAAGAACATGAGATGCAGGGTGCAGGTACAACGTGCCGATTCTGTATGTTTTTTTTTCGAATATTTCACGGGTCTATTAATAATCATCAATAATATTATAAAAAAAGCATAAAAATTATAAATAAATTATTTGACCACCAAGCGACAACTATTTTAACACTAGCGTGAACCGAAAGCGCGCCGCCATTCTCGCCCCTTCATGTAGTTAAGTGTAGGCAACAACTACGGAAGACAAGAGTTTTTTCTCAAAACAATTGCGGGAGATAAGAGTGAAGGCCAAATGTGTGGGCAACAAATTTCTTTTTGAAGAATGTATGGGCAATATTTGTTGTTACTAGAGTATTATTTTCTATCAAGAAAGCAGTTATAACTTAGCATGGACAATCATCAGATTTTCTTTCAACCGTTTGGTTAGACTACCAACCAAGAAAATTTTACTTACTTTGTTTTTCAATTTAAGATGTATTAGGTTTTATCTTTGTTTCGATTATTAAGTTTCATCGACACATAATAAAAATGTTATCTAGGATTCTAGGTTGTACCCATAATTTTGTATTTTTAACCAAGTCATCCTATCAAAAATTTTCGGATTAATCTGTTATCCACGTCGTCCTGATTCTTCGGGGCCGTGGGATAATAAGAAATGGACATTCTTGCGGCTCCTTTGCCATATATCCTGCACCGTTCCTAGCCATCATTTCACGAGACAAGAGTTAAGTAGCACAAGTAATATTGTGTCCACCTTGCTTAACTAGTACTAGTAGATAGTATTGTGTCAAGTGGAATGGCCAAGGGTGAATTGATAAACAATAGGCAAGGTGGTTTGTCAACCCAGTACCAAGAAGAAAACTCGATGCACACGCTTTAGTGGGTGGATAGGTTAGACAATTGGAAAGCAAATAAAAATATCAAATAATTAAAAGGTTATGTCAAAAGTGGGTAAAATCCAACAAGAAAATAATGTCAAAGGAGAAGGAAAATGAAAAGAAAATGAAAATACCAAACGAAAAGGTTATGTCAAAGTGGGTAAAATCCAATAAGAAAGAAATATCAACAGAAAAGGTCAAAAGGGATGAAAGGAACATACGAATAAACACATGTGGTCGAGATAAATGGGGTTAACATGACTATAGGGATGATTTAAGAACAAAGGGTCATAACATAAACTAAAACTCAGTGTCGTGCCAACATAAAGAGAGACCATAGCTAATTTGCTAAAAGTAGAGAAGGAACAGATGTGTGCACTTTCCTTGTTCTTTCTACTCTCGTGCTTACAAGCTTTGAGACTACTATATATTGGGGGACACTCTTTTTTCCTTTTCTATTTATATTTCCCCCTTCCTAATTATTTTCCTCCCTTGTTTTGATACACGAGGCAACTTATGATTTTATTAGCACACTATCTCAATCAAGAAAAAGCACATAATGCTTCAGCAAACATAAGCAAGCTACTCTCGATAGGATAGGAAACACACCAAGAAAGAAAGGGGTTAACAAAGTGGTGCAAGTTATACCTTTGATATACTTTGTTGACGAACTTACAACCGTTTGGGGAGTGCTTGTGTTTTGTGGTGGCATTGTCGAGTGCGGGGAATGTTACAGAAGCTTTTGGGTAGATCATAGACACTCTAATGAAACATAAATGTCAAAGGGTGTTAGCCAAACGAAAAAGAGGCGAATCTAGGTCAAGGAGGACGGATACCTTGGTGTTAGGTTGTCGGAGATTCTGGTGGGGGACAGAGACTCCGGTGCTTTTCGGCTAGAGAATCGGGGGTCGGGGCTCAGAAGCTACTCGTGTTCTTGGCAGAAATCCAGTCCTCCAGGGAAAATTGGCCAAATTGAACAGGAAAAACACATGCAAAGGATGACAAGTCGAAAGACAAGTTTTCTATGGACCAAAATCACAATCAATTCACCAAGATGAGAGATCGGTCCAAATTAAATTTAGTGTTATATTTTTGTTATTTTTGAAATTTTGCAAGCAAAATTTGGTGATAGAGGTGGGGGTCCAATCCGTGGCAACCTAATATTTTCATACCATATGTTATGGACACCGGGTTACCCGATCATCATAGATTCACACATTTTGAGAGGGATTCGAGGCGAGGAGAAAAACACGAAGAACAAGGCCAAGAACGCATGCACATATGGAGATAAATAGCGAAGAAAACCAGTAGAGTCGATCCCGACAATAAACCCCCAACAGAGCAAGATCTGGAACTCGAAAGACAAGCCAACACTCGCTCTAATTGAAACCACTTCTTTCTTACCGGTCGGTCCACCGATCCAATAGAACACAATGAAGGAAGAATAGCAACCAACAGAACACTAAGGAAGATTGGCACTTCTAGAACCTTGATATTGAAGGTTGACACATGCATACTAGAATTCACATTGGAAATAGTACCTATGTGAAGAATCTGAATCATCTCATAGGAGTTCCACATGAGGGGGAAGGAGTATATATCTCTTAATTCATCATCTCAATCTAGGGTTTCTACTTAAGCAGGAATAGTTCGGGCGTAAACAAAAAGTTCTAGACGAATTGGGGTGTTACATGGGTTGTGGCCCATGTCTTGGCACGCAGGCTCACTTTTTAGGCCGGAGAGTCCGGGATGTGTAGTACAGAGAATCCGTGGTGGAATCCGGGGCAAACTCCAGGTAGAGTTCCAGGGCGTTTGGAGAGGGACGGGGTCATGAGCTAGAGTCAGGGTTGGAGATTCCGGATACACGGCGGAGAATCCGGTCTTCTGGGCCCGGAAATGCCGGTCTGACAGGGACGGAGACTCCAGTCTTCTGGGGCCGGAAACGCCAGTCTGACATGGACGGAGACTCCGGTCTTCTAGGACCGGAAATGCCGGTCTGACAGGGACGGAGACTCCGGTCTTTTGGGGCCGGAAACGCCGGTCTGATAGGGACGAAGACTCTGGTGTTGGAGCCGCTGATTCTTCTACCTTCTCTTCCATGCTTGTTGCTTAGGGGTCTAGGCTTCTTGGGCCTCCTTAGTATCTCCTCTCGGCATCACAATCATTGGTATGGATCTAGTCCTAAGATGGGCATTTGTCTTAAGTAGTACTCTACTCAAGTGAGGCCTAGAGGAGGACAAATGTGGGAAGAAATTCACCTTAGATGCATGTATTAGAGTAGCATGGTAATTGTGCGTATGATGGGCTACATCTACAGGTATGGATTTTTCTCAAAAAGAAAAAAAAAACAGAACGATCGGCAACAGCTCCGAACCGCAAACTACCACACCGGCCTAGTTGTAATCGTTATTTTGCATCATATATACCATGCCTTGAATGAAATAATTCTTCATCAAACCCTTGACCAAACAAAATTACACGTGGACAGTGTGGATGAGTTTATAGCACAACTACACAATTACCAAGTGATATAATGCAAAAAAAAAGGGTAGTACGAAATATTTTGAACGGTGATAGCGCTCAATTTTGGCTACTGCGAAATTTAGTCGAGAAGTTTTGGTCAACGAGCTCTTGGCGAGCTGGTACAGGCTTTGGGATGCTTCCGTCGACGTGTGCAGCAGTTCAGCGCTCTGCTCCCGTTTCTAAATACTACGTACTATTCACCCCAGTCTTCATCGCCTACAAATATTCGTCTCTCGCTGCAAACACACTCTCCCAGGCAGCGGTCTTCCCTCCCTCTTTTCCAATATAATCTGGCATCCGCAGAGCCAGTAATCAATATCTCTGAGCTACACGTACGTGGGCGCAAGCAGAAAGATCACTAGTTTGGTTCTTCCTGGTTCTTGCGCCCTAACTCGTTTCGTTCCTCCTGGTACAACAACCACAAGGTAACGACCGTGAACGAAAGACTTCCTTTTCCTTCAGACAAAACACCCCAAGGCATTTTTATCTGGCTTGTTTAAGAGAAAGTACATATACTTCGCATGTACTACTATATGTATCAATATTTTTACAAATTCTTTTTAGATTTGAAACAAAATTTATATACCTTATCTCTCTCTCTCTCTCTCTCTCTCTCTCTCTCTCTCTCTCTCTCAACTTTAGTGAAACTAATTTAGTGTTGTAGATATTGCTATGTTTTTCTATAAACATGGTCAAAATTAAACTCCTTTTATGTATTAGAAAAAACTTAGAACTTTAGTTATTTTGGAATGGAAGGAGTATGTGAATTTTTTTCAAAAGTTTTCTTAAGTTTTAAATTGACGAGTTTGAATCTTAAAGAAAGAGCTCCATGGAGCTCAGGAGATATTTCTTTTCGCCTTGCTGTTCTAGCTTTATTTGTTCTCCCACTATCCTTATCTCTCTCTCTCTCTCTCTATCTCTCTCTCTCTCTCCAATTTTCTAATACGCTCAGACATCAACCAAATTTTGTCCTCGAAATTGAAATGTTTTGAAATTGTAATGAAATGTTGGGACTGACAGTATGTCTAAACTTTGTGTAGTGGAGAGTCATATTTGAGACCAGACAAATATACAAAAAAACAATTATTTGGTTCACCTTTCCTAAATACGTAATTGCTTCATATATATGATATTCAAGGGCAGAAACCTACCGTCAAGTGCACAATTTTGGCTCCCAGGCTCTAAAAATTCCAAAATCATAAGAAATTCAAAAAATGTATTTGGAAGTTTAACATAATGCCTTTTTAGGGATATGTGTAGATGTGTTCCACATACCTTTATTATAAAATAATAGATTTGTAAACTACCAAAAAATTCAAAATATGTGCTCTAAGAAGGTAAAGAAATAATTCTATATTGCTCCACATGTTCTACTTATTTTGTGTAGAACATCTGATTGTATAGGCGACACAAATATATACATACATATTGCACATCTATATATTTTTAAGAATTTTCTGAGATTACAAAATGAAGTTTTCAAATTTTAAAAAATTTAGGTTCACCGGAGTTTGGGGACAATTTCACTTTTCATAGCTGCTCTCCCCCCCCCCCCCCCCCCCCACCCCCTCTCTGAATTTGGGAACCAAATATGAAACGAGTTTATAATTTGAATGAACCATTCAGATTTCTAATCTGTCTGACAGTTCCATTTTTAGTATAGAGTCATATTCAAGATAGTATCAATGCTCGTTATATCTTCACATTCAAATTGTGATCATCAGAACTTTTTGGAAGTGATATTGAAAAAATGTGTGACATATCCTCAAAATGTCGGTCAAACATGTTTTTCGGTTGAATCCACCGCTGAGTTATTCTTTGAAATAATGAATTTAGTGAAACAAGACGAAACTATTGTGGTGTACTAGGAAAGTGTACCATCTTTGTCTTTGTCTTGCACGTACAAGGAAAGTGAAGTTCAGTGTCGCCCATCTGCAACATTTTATTTTCACACTAGTTCTATCCAAGTCATGGTAAATTAAGGCTCTTTGTTTTTTATATCTTTATGAAGATAAAGATAAGCCAATTATTTTTCATTTAGTATAGTTAAAATTGTGCTGCTTCATTTTATTTTTTTCCTTGTTTCATTTTTGTCCTTGTTGCTACTTTAGTCCAAACAATATCCTTTTTTAATTGATATTGTTTTACATGTAGATCACTGCTCCACGACGCAAACCATGGCAAGCACCCAGGCCAACGTCCGCGAGACCCGGCGTTCCCAGCGTGCGGACGGGCCTGTTGCCATCCTCGCCATCGGCACGGCGAATCCGGCGAACTGCGTCTCCCAGGACGAGTACGCCGACTACTACTTCCGCGTCACCAAGAGCGAGCACCTCACCGACCTCAAGAACACATTCAAAACTATATGTAATCACACAGTGCAAATCATTCCCAAAACTTGAGCTTTGATGATCGACCAAAACGGCGATTCTGGCGTGCACGCGATATAGCGTGCACTGGCCCACACTCTCTCTCCTGCAGCTTTATGGAAAGACGTGATAGAGTATTATTTCCTACTACTTTTAGTTCTAAAGTTTAAAACACTTGTAGAATTTGAACCATAATTCCAATTAAAAAAACGTTTGCATATTTGAGTTCCTATTGAAGAGAGCTTTAAAATAAGACTAATATTAAATATATTTTGACAATATTTAAAAATCAAATTTTAAAACATGATAAAACATCCATAAACTATATGAAACATGTTGATCTTTTATTGTTGAAACAATCTGTTTAATTGTGTTTCAAACTCCGCTCATCACAGTTAGAAAATATTTTACAAAAAAAATTTGAGATAAAAAAATTAAATATCTAAATGAAAAATAAGAAAAACAATACTGATTTTCGAGTTTAGAATCTAAATGTAACAAATAGTCGTGCATTAAAATAATAGTGACAGCAATCGAGAGACACATATTTTTATGGTGTTTCATTATATTTCATTAGGTTTTAAAATTTATTATTGTATTTCATTGTGTTTTAGAATTCATATTTTGATTTTTGTTAAAAATAACCTATTTTGAGCTTGTTTAAAAGATATTGTCAAAATAAATCCACCTGTCCAAACAGATTTTTAATCTAATATTTATTTTGAAACATATTGACTTTTAAAATTAAACATTAGAAAGCAAATAGTTCTAGCTGAGTAGAAAGATTCTTACATGCAACCTGTCAGACCAAGATAATAAAATAGACATCCATAAAAAACACACAGTAAGAGAAAGAATGGGTGATACTAATCTCAGCATCAATGGACGGCTCCGACGTGTTGCATTTCTGGATGATCGACTATATGTATATGTAAATTGATGACTGGCGCCACCGATCTGATGCTCCATGGCAACCTGCTGCAGGTCGGCTGACGGGCATGAAGAAACGTTACTTCCATCACACGGAGGAACTGCTCAACGCCCACCCTGACATCCTCGACCGCACATCGCCGTCATCCCTCGACGCCCGTCTCGACATCGTCGCGGCGGCCGCTCCAGAGCTCGCCGCTTCAGCCGCGGCCAAGGCCATCGCCAAGTGGGGCCGTCCAGCCGCCGACATCACCCACCTCGTCGTCAGCACCAACTCGGGCGCAAGCGCCTCGAGCGCCGACCTCCGTCTGGCGTCGCTCCTCGGCCTCCGCGCCGACGTCCGCAGCACCATGCTCCACCTCAACGGCTGCGCCTCCGGCTGCGCCGCGCTGCGCCTGGCCAAGGACCTGGCCGAGAACAACCGCGGCGCGCGCGTCCTCGTGGCCTGCGTCGAGCTCACCATCACCTCCTTCCGCGGGCCCACGGCCGGGGACGGCTTCGACACGCTCATCAGCCAGGGACTGTTCGGCGACGGCGACGGCGCCGGCGCGGTCATCGTGGGCGCCGACGCCGTGTGCCCCGTCGAGCGCCCGCTGTTCGAGATGGTGTCGGCCTCGCAGGCCGTGATACCGGGAACGCAGCATATGCTCACCATGCAGCTCAGGAGCGGTGGCATCGACGGGAACATCTCCACGAAGCTGCCGAGCCTCGTGGGAGACAACGTGGAACGGTGTCTGCTGGACGGGCTTGCTCCGCTCGGTGTCGGCGGCGCCAAATGGAACGGCCTCTTCTGGGCAGTGCACCCCGGCAGCAGCACGATGTTGGACCACATCGACGGGGCTCTCCGGTTGGAGCCTGGGAAGCTGGAAGCGAGCCGGACTGTCGTACGTGGGTACGGAAACATGCTGAGCGCCACGGTGATCTTCGTGCTGGATGAGCAACGCCGGAGAATGGAGGAGGCCGGAGAGGAGGCTAACTGTGACTGGGGTGTCATGATGGGATTCGGACCAGGGTTCACTGTCGAGATCATGGTGCTGCACGCTACAGACGAGCTCAAGAAACAGTAGCGTTTCGATCTCTATTCCGTAAAGAGCCAATCCATTCCAATCACACACAAACTACCACTACCTCCGTTTCACAATATAAACTTTTTTAGCAAGCTGTTTTAGCTATTTAAAAAGACTTACATTATGAAACGAGATAGTAAGTATTAAAATAAAGTAATGTTTAATGCACAACTAAGTTTGTTTCCTTATAAGTATGTGTATATGCATTAAATATTTCTTTATTTTTGTTTGCTTGAAAAAGGATTTGTCGGTGCAAACCCTGCTTTACTTGTTATGTAAGGAATGTAAATAACAAAATATGTACCACGGTATGTACTTAATCCATAAGCTAGCTAGTCTCTTCTCTATTGTTCACGAATCGCTTTTTCGGAAAGGTGATGCATCTTGAATTCTCTATTCATATAACCAAATTTATTGCATTTTTTAAAAATCTCAGAGTTTACATCCAAGGATCACAAAAGATTGATATGTGATTTTGTCAGTCACACTCTTGAACAAATCCCGTGTAACCATTTTTTAAACAATTGCACCCGAAGTAACAAGTCTTCCGCTTATCCACCGGCTAGAGATATGACCACTTAAGAGTCGGGTGGATAGTAAAGGATGATCCATAAAGTAGAAAAGATCTTCGGTCTTGTTTGAAAAAAGTCATTGCTTCTTGCCACATATAATAAAATACAAACTTACAGGAGTTCTCTTTTTATTTTCAAGAACAAATTCCCAAACAGATTTTTGATATTAGTTGGTGGAGATATATATGTTAGAAATATGTCTAGAGACAATCGTAAAAATGATTATATTTAGTTGAATCCATGATTAATTATATGTTCATTGAATATTCATAACACACAACTTGTATTAATTGGCAATTATGTGAATTGTTGCTGAATTCCATACTTGTATGGTTATAATAAAGTTGTCCATAGTGGGAGTTCATATGATGAATATTAAACTAGCACATGTATTGGCCAATGACTGTTTCAAGCATTCATATTATGAATACCAATAACAACATGAACGCATGTTGTGAATATAGGGTTAGACTGACCGAACATGAGACATAACAACCAGTGCTCATAGTTCTCTCTATATAAAACATGTACGCCTTGTCTATACCTGATATTGTTGCATAAACTCGATATTTGAATGGACCTTCTTAGGGTATATCAAACGCTAAACATTCATTGGGTAGTTATAAAGGTAGAATTCGATGAAACTTAATTGCATGTTATCGACAAGGCCTACCACAAATGGGCCACTGACATAGAGCCAACATGCGCCATAGTTGTCCCCAAGATGTCTATTACCGAAACATGGCAAACGGATAATTTTGGGCCTCTATTTCCATTAGTCCTCTATAGAACAGAGTTGGAAAAGTCTATGTTGTTGATGGTTCCATGTGTCTTTATATAGAGCCCACCACCCTTTTAAAAACCCCACCCCTCACTCTCTTCCCATATTTGTACACGTTGCGGCATCGGCGATGGTCGTGGTGACCTAGTTGTCTCCTTTGCCAAACTTCGGTGCGAGAGAGTGCATCCTCCTCATAAAGGCATGTCAGATCCTCGTCCTCCCCTCTTCTTCGGCCAGATCTGGTCTCTGCCTATTGGAGATGTCTCAGAAGGTGAGAACAAAGAAGAAGCCATCTGGCATAGCTGCATCCGACTTCCTTTCTACCATATGCTCATCTATGTGGCAAATTCCAACATGGATGCAGAGGAATCATATATCCAATGTGGTCCAGATTAGTGGGTGGCGTTGCCTATCAAGAACTGGTGGGACCGGTGGATGACGACGAACTCCCGCCTACTCTCAAGGTAAAAATATTTGTGTACGGCCGACCCTCATACCGATAAACTAGTTTCTTTATAGCTAGGATTATAGTTTTAATATGTTATGTTCTTTTTAGGTTATTATCATTGCACTATCTAGGTTATTACTAATCTTATGTTTTTACATTATTTTATTTAGGTTATTTTGAATGTTCTATTTAGAACAATATGTCTTTACATATTTCGGTTGTTATTATGAATCTTCTATTTAGAAATTTGTGTTTATATAATTCTGTTTTGGTTATTATGAATGTTCAATTTAGAACAATATATGTTTACATAATTTTGTTTATGTTATTGTGAATATTCCGTTTAGAAATTTATGTTTACATAATTCTATTTATGTTATTATGAATTTTTATGTTTAGAATAATCTATGTTAACATATTTTGGTTTATGTTATCTTGAATGTGTTGTTTAGGTTATTCTAAATGTTTTTTTTTGAACAATATGATTATGTTCTATTAATTGTTTTCGTATAGTTGTCAATGTGATTAAACCATCCCCGTTCACATGACCTTCTTATTACAGTGATGAGTCCATTGATGTTCAAGAAAGTGTTGTGAGCGCTCAATATAAAAGGGGGCCTCGATAGATCGGGAGAGAGGGAGAACACTCAGATACAATCTTTTCCCTTTGATCATCCAGAGAGGAGGATAGGGTAGCTAGGATACCACATTCCACAAAAAGAGAAATACAAGCTCACACATGTAGGAGTAGGGTACTACACCTCACGGCGTCCTGAACCTGGGTAAACTCTTGTCTCTTATCTTCATATTATCCATGTACGGCGAAGAGGTAGCCATTCGCGTGTGTGCCTCACCCGAACACTAAACAGGGGTGCACGGCATCCCTGGTGTCCCGGTTCTCATACTCGACAAATAGTTTCTTGTAAAAATCTGTGATATGTGCTTTCAATGGTTCCTTCATGTTATTCTAACTGAATTTTTATGTTTTCCGTTAGCTATTAGGTGGAAATACTTAGTATTATTTCCATCCTCTTGCACATGCTTAGCTTTGTCCCTTTGAATCCACTTAGTTTTCATCGGTTACACGTTCATTTGCATCCTTCAATGAATCATGCTCAACCGAACTCGGGGGTTACTTTCTGCCTTTAAATCTAAATCATCAATAATAGCTAACCATCTATGTTTCTCTTTTTTGTATTTGCCTCTTAGGTTTTTCCATCCTTTTAGAAAATGTCTGAGATGGTGTAACTTGTTGTGCCAACACTCCATAGGTGTACACCCAATGCCGCCATCCCACTGCTCGCCACCATCTCATAAAAATCTTGTTGTCGTAACCAATAAAACTAAAAAAAGACATATGTTTCTTATATGGTATTTAACCCACGAATCTACAAGGGTGCAACTAATGGGGGCTTATAGCTCTCATGCGACGTCTTTATGCGGAATTGGAAGGAATACGACATCGTTGAAAATAATAGCTCGCATGCGACGCTTGTGAGACAACTAATATCCCAGGGCCACACGGGACATAAAACGGTCGTTAAGGACACATTTATCTTTGTTCCAAGATTAGGGTTAAGCCAAACCGGTCGGTTGGGACAGCGATCAAACCAACCGCTCCGACCAAGAGCGCGTCACCGATCGTAGCTTCCCGACGGCGGCGGACCTCACCCATCGTTCTCGGTGCCGGCGGCGGCAGGGCAATTTTTTTAGGCGGCAGCGCTTTCCGTTCGACGGTGAAGGTGGTGAGTGCCATTTGAAAGCTAATTCCTCTCCCATTCTTCTCAATTCGAGATCTGAGCATGCCCATTGATGCTAGATTGTGGAGGTCGGGGTGTGCTGAATGGGGCAAGAGGGAACGAGATGGAGCATGGAGAGGGGACTTCTAATCGGTATATCCCGCATCTCTGCACTTAATTACTCCAAGGTTGATCTCTTTGTTCGCTTCCGCTAGCTCATAGTGCCCGCCAAAAACAGGGGAGACGATGTTGCGCGCCAAACCTTCGAATTTCGCATCAATTTCTTTCCCTCTAGGGCTGTTTTAGTTGATGGCAGCACGCAGATCATTGAGAGAGACACGATTGTTAAATGGGGGGGGTGGAATTAGAACATTTGATCCCCAAGAGCTAATAAACATGGGAGAGGAGGCGGTGAGTAAAATGGTGGAAAAAATTGGGGATAGTGTGGTTTGGGGGCCAGAGCAAGAAGTTTCTTTGTTACGATTTGATGATTGCAAATGTGACTAGGGTTGAGATAGGGGAACATATAGTTGATGAAATCGATGAGCAAAACGGTTGGACAAGCAAAATTGTTCTGTTTTTAGCAGAGCTCATTGATCTGGAACCTGATTCGAGGGTTGGATATGTGGCCTCGGCTGCTCAGATGGTCGAGGATGATTGCTGCACAAAGGCAAGTAATGCCTATACTTACGAGTTGGAAGTGTTAACAGTGGAGGATGATGTTAATGCACAAGGGGAGGCGGATGCTAATACACAAAGGATTGTAATTGTTGATTGGAATTCATTGAGATACATGACCGGACTGATTTGGTCATTGCACCAATAGATGACATTGAAATGGCAAAGCTTTTGGCATTCCTATAGATGTGAGAGACAAGGAGAAGAAGAGGGATGAAGTCGCAAATGATGGTGACAACCATTTAAGAGATGAAGAGGCGATATAGATCTAGAGTTGTTGGAAAATCTTGGAGTTCATGTAGATGATGCACATGATGATGAGCTAGTAATGATTTATGACAAAGAGAACCCGATTATTGAAGTTGGGAGATTGTTTCAAGCATGGATGAATTTAGGATGTGTTTGGGACATATGCATCAAAGTGAGTTTGCTACCAAGACTATGTGGATCGATAAAGAAGTTCTATGCAAAATACATAGGTTATGATGGTGGTGCCAAGCCTTGCAAGTGGTATATATCTGCTAGACGCCAACTGATGGAAGGACAATAAGAGTGAATCAAATTCCAAAACCTCATACTTGCATTACAAGTTCTCAAAGAGTTAAAAGATGACATCACAATTATGGGTTGCGAAAAGATCAAGCCTATTTTAGACACAACACCAAACAACCGCAAAGAGACGAAAATAGACTTGGAAAAGTACCCCATTAAGTCAAGTATACTACAATGTGGAAGGCAAAGCAAAGGGCAATGAAAGAGTTATATGGTGATTGGGCAAATACCTTTGAATGCTTTATAACTTCAAAGCGTATAGAGAAGAGGTCACTGGCGGTGTTGTGGAGATAGATACTAAGGTAACAAATGATGGGAAAGTCTTCTTCTCTAAATTCTTCATGGCTTTAAAGCCTTGCATCGATGGCTTCAAAGCGAGTGTGTCCATATTTGAGTATAGACTCATCTTTCTTGACTGGAAAGTGGAATGGTCAACTAGCATGCAATGCTTTAGATGGACACAATTGGATGTTCCCTGTAGCTATTGGCATGTTTGATCGAGATGGAGGCATCATGGACATGGTTCATGATGCATTGAAAAGATGCATAGGGCGCTCTCCATTGGCGGTGCACAGATGCATGTAAAGGTTTAGAAAATGCAAGGAAGATTGTTTTCCCCATCCGAGCGGAGGAGTGCTATGACCATATGTGGATGAATTTGATCAAAAATTTGAGGAGATGATTTTGGACGCATGTGTCCAAAGAAGAAGATCTTACACTAGCGAGACACATTCATATCACCTTGAGAAGATTAAGGAGGCATGCTCTCGGAGGATTGGATCAAGTTTTGTACATGGTTGGAAACCTACCATTCTCTTTTATGGTATAGGTCAGGTTTTAACACTGCCATCAAATGTGATCATATCAACAATAATTTGGCAGAAAGTTTCAACAACAAAGTAAAGGAGTTAAAAGACTTGCCTGTCCATGACATGGTTAACCAGATCAGGATCATGATCATGAGGGTGTGGGAATTGAGAAGAAGGCTTGGTGATGTTCTTCAAGGAGATAAGCTTCCTGATGTTGTGCAGCAGGTGGTCAACATGAGCAGAAATCTTTCACATTTGCATGTTGAGAAATACTCATTGTGGGATGCTGAAGTCAGAGATACAAAGACTAGTAGGAGGCATGTTGTTGACACTCAATTGCATGAATGCATATGCCTTGAGTGGCAACACAATGGGAAGCCTTGTGAGCATGCCATACTTTTCTTGGCCTCCAAACACAAGCTAAATATGCACCCATATTTGCATGAGTATTATTCTGTAGCAAAATTCAAGGCTGCATATAGAACACCAATTCCAAAGACTTACAGATCAGTCTTAGTGGCCTGAAGTGGACATTCAGTTCTCCTTGTGTCCTCCTTTGATGAAAAGAAAGGCTGGCAGGCCCACGCAGAGTAGATTCAAGGCTTGGTTTGAGAAAGGTGGGAGCAGCAAGAAGGGAAAGAAAGATGAAAAGAAAGACGCCAAGCCAAAAAAGGCCCAAAAAGGTAACAAGAATATATGCAAACTCTGTGAAGAACGTGGACACCGAGCTGGCTCTACCAAGTGCAGATACATTGCTGAAAAGCCAAAGTATGTTCATCCAAAATCTATCCCATTTCTTGTTGA
Source organism: Avena longiglumis (assembly GCA_030063025.1). NCBI lineage: Eukaryota > Viridiplantae > Streptophyta > Magnoliopsida > Poales > Poaceae > Avena > Avena longiglumis. Next base: position 29,970,271 of record CP125974.1, read on the forward strand.
TGATTTTTCTCCCCCAGCTAACTTGCTTGTTTTCAGGAGGAAGCGTGGAGAAAAAGGCCCACCTCTTGTTGTTGAAGAATGCTGGCCAGTGAAAAGGGTAAGAATCAATGGCCAAAGAAAGAAAAGAACTAACCAGATCATGTTTGGTGCTACCGAGGTGCAATCTGAACTTGTTTTGGAGGATGATGTGCAAACTTTTGAGGCTTCAGGGCACACTATTTCTGATTTGGAAGCTCTGGTGCAAAATGAGGGGAAAAATGAGCATGTTGTTGAGGCTCTAGTGCAAAATGAGCATGTTGTTGAGGCTCTGGTGGAAAATGAGCATGTTGTTGAGGCTATGGTGCAAACTGACCATGTTGATGAGGCTCTGGTGCCAGATTGTGTTGTTGAGGAGGTGTAGGAGGTGAAGGAGACTCTTGGACGTGTTGTGGGGAGGCCATATGGTAATGGTAAGAAAAAGAAGAGCATAAACCTGTTGTGTGGTGTAAAACTTGTGAAGGAGAAGAAAAGGAGGGGTAAGAAGAGCCAGAAGAAATAGACTTTGAATGTGGCACTTGTTGTTGTTGTAAACATTTGTTATTGTAATGATTTGGCACTTGTTGTTGTAAACATTTGTTATTGTAATAATTTGGCACTTGTTGTTGATAATTTGGCCGAAATTCAAATATGAAGGTAAATTTGAATTTCAACCAATGTAGCTATGTGTACTTTTTTATGTTTGTATGAGCTTCCAACGTTTTTCTCATATGTAGAGTACAACTCATCCTCACCCTGATCCCTTTTGTGAAGTACAACTCACCCTCGCCCAAAATGTGGTAGAAATGGGCTCCAAAGCTAGGGTAAACCACCCCATTTCTAAGCAAGTTTTTTTTTTACCATTTCTAAAACCGAGTTTGATATTTTTCCTCAAAACTATGTCACATAACATGACACCATGTGAAGGTTTTGTATTTTTTATTTTTTTGAATTAGTTATGCCCATTTGAATGTCTAGTCAAACTTTTTGAAGGGTTTTCATAAATATTCTTAGCTAGGGGCTGAGGCTCACAAAACTAGCATTGGATCTCTGACGAAATAGCATGTTGTGAACCTAAAAATGATTTTTATAAAAAATCATCAGCATGAAATCATGTACTTGTAGTTCATATCTTACCCACTTCGAGCCGATTCGGCAGGATTTGTCTTTTTCACCAGGGATGGAATAAAATGTTTGAGATACTCAAGTTGGGAAATTGTACATGCTAGGTGGTCTAGTATTTTTGAAAAATAGAATGTTACCATTTTGAAACTTCAATTTGGTGGTTGCTTCACAAATCCCCCCCCCCTCTTTCGGCACTCAGAAAATAGAAAATGGATTTTTTGTGCGTCGAAAAGGAAAACTTTGTACTAGAACATTGTTAGTCATCCCATTATACACATGCATGCCCAATATGGGCACTTTATCACAAACTATGCCTTAATTCTAGCCATATCATTGGCCATTTGACCCGAAAGCCAGAAAACCTCGGAGGAGATAGGTCATTTTGTGAAGGGTTTTTTGAAATATGATCAATAGACCAAGTTTGATATTTTTCCTCACAACTATGTCACATAACATGACACCATGCAAAGGTTTTGTATTTTTTTGATTTTTTTTTGAATTAGTTATGCACATTTGAATGTATGGTCAAACTTGTGAAAACCCCGTTGACTGCATCCTAAACCCAGCTAACCCTAAGGCCGAATGAGGAACATAGATCTAACCCTAACACGACATTATAGCCGTCCGATCGCGTCTTTTAGAAGGATTCCGCGGGTGGCTCTGGGTGATCCGTGGAAGGGCTTGTTCTGCAACCTGATTGGTTGGCGTCTCTTAGAAGGATTTCGCGGCTAGCTCTTGGCGATCCGTGGGATGGATGATTCTGTAATCTGATTGGGTCGCATCGTTTTTCCATAAACAGATAAGGTACAGCGTGGCACACTTCATTGACCGTTGGACCGAGCATGGCATGCGAGGGCGCTGGACGGGGCGGGCTGCACCATGCAGCTGCCTCTCGCGTCGCGGTCTAGCTATTTGGCGTGCAACCAACCGATGCAGCAGCGTTGCAGCGTATTTACTCCCTCATCACATTAAATAAGTGTACATCTAACAACTTTTTTCAGTCAAACTTACTCCCCTCCGGTTCATGCGCCATAGAAAAAGTCAATATTTACAAACTTTGACTACGTATATAAGAAAAAAATATCAAAATCTAAAATATGTAATAAATATAAGGTGCATGTGGCACACTCCATTGACCGTTGGACCGAGCGTGGCATGCGAGGGCGAAGTAATGGATGCACCATGCATGCATGCCATGCCTTCTTGCGTCTTGATCTAGCTATTTGCGTGCAACCAACCGATGCAGCCTTGACGGATGCGTATTCTCCCTCTATCGCATTAAATAAGTGTACATCTAACAACTTTCTTGATCAAACTTACTCCCCTCGTTCTGCGCCATATAAAAAGTCAATATTTATAAACTTTGACTACGATATAAGAAAAATATCAAAATCTAAAATATGTAATAAATATAATTAGATTCACCATAACACATACTTTTATATTATATAAAATTGATATTATAAATGCTAGTATTTTGTTTTAAACTTAGTTTCATACTCTATTCTCTCCAATTGACACCCTCGATTACTTTCACCGATTTTTCTTCTCACCCGTTGAGTTTCATGTGTGAGTTTGTTGCATCGTGTGTAAAAGCGAGCAGTTTGCTCCATGTCGTGTGACAACTACCTTGGTCCTAGATTCATGCATTTATTACGAGTAAATCAAGGCCAAATTCTATTTTCTCTTTTATTTTTCACAGCCAATGAACAACTACCTTGGACGTTTTCTCTTTCTTTCCCATTAATGCATCCATGCATGCATGGCGGGCGACAGTGCAAGGGTCGCATCCTAGCAATTTTTTTGCATCGCGATTGATCACGCTTGGGCTCGCCCGCCTACACGCACGCAGCGCCGCTATCAACGCAGGATTCCCGCCCTTCACGCTGAGCCCCTGCCCCTTAATAAATAGGCAACCTTTGCCTTCTCATCTTCAACCTCGAGCCCGAGTCCTTTGACTACTTTGCCTCCTCCCCTAAAAACACTCCGACCATGGCGACCTCCTCCCTCCTTCCTTAAATTGAGGTCGTGACGAGGACAACCACCCGGACCACAGACAGGTCTGGGAGCAGGAGGCGCCCACGTGCCCGAGGTGTGGCAACACACTACAAGGAATGTGTCAAACTATGACGTTTTGGTAGTGACCATGAATGAAATCGTCATAAATTTATGACGATTCTATACTAGATGGTCGTAAGCTATTTGGAAGGGCCAAATCCTTATTAAACTATGACAATTTCGTGAAAAACATCGTAATTTCTATGGACAAAATCGTCATAATTTCTAGACGGGTTGAGATATAAGAGAGGGTCAATATCAACCGTAGGATATAAACGTAATAAACGGATAGGATTTGAAGTGTGGAAACTTGTTGTGGATCGGTGACGGCATACAAAGACGCACAAAATCCCGCCCCGGGACCCTCATCCTCTAACCCTAAACTCTCCCGGCCACACCACTCCCATCTACCTAGCCCACACCACGCCCATCTCGGTCGCCCCTTCTCCTCGGCCGATGCTCCCCTAGCCGCCTTTCTCCTCCTCCTCCTTCCAGATCGAATCTTGCCGCTTCTCCCACGGACAGCGGCTCTCCGCGCCTTCTCCCCAAGCCACGGCCGTTCTCCCCTCCGCCAACATCTAATCCTCCTCCTTCCCCGGCGCCACACCGGCGGCCACCCAAGTCCTCCAGTGCCCGCAACCACCTCCGGCTCACCACACCCATCTCCCTCACGGGATTTCTCCCTGCCGAGAGACAGATGAAACCCTAGCCTAGATCCTGTTGTCGGTGAGGAGAAGGACGTGGGCGTCGCGACATCGGTGAAGGAGGGACGGTGGCGTGCCAAGGAGAGGCGGGGTACCAACTCCATCCTAGAACCTCTCCTCCCATCCAATGGTGGCCGCGACCTCCTTCTCCACACTCGTGAGCTCCCTCCTCCTCCTCCTCACCATTCAATCTTGTTGTAGCCTCCTAACATTTGTAACCCTCCTCCTGACCATCTTCTTGCAGGCCATGGCGAGCCCGGCGGTGGCGCGGAGGTCGCTCCGTCTCAGTCCACCTTGCCGCTCCTCTCCCCTCCGTGTCCCCTGCGTCTCAGTATCCGTCTCGGAGGCCCCCCAGCATGCGCCGTCTCTCCTCAACTGAACCCTATGTAAAGTTGGCCTTATCTGTACTCTAGTAGAATAATTATAATGATGAAGGTGGATTGTCGGATGTGAAAATTCCACGCCCATTTCTGCGTCCTAGCTGTACCAGTTGTAGTATCCATAAATTTGTTTTCTAGAATTATTCATGAGAAGAATCGAGTCATCCATGGATTTTCTTAGTGAATATAATTGCACAATTAGATTTTTCACACATACTTTTTCTAATAACCGTTAGGCTAGCTTCGTGAGTGTTAAGATGCAAATCATAATGTTAGTTTGTCACGAGTTCATTGGTGTTCATGGCGATCTAAGTAAACGGATATCCTAGCTGTACAGTTGTAGTATTCATGAAAAGTTTGGCGAAATATTCTTGAGAAAAAATAAGCCACTCATGAAACTTTTTGTGAATAACATCACAAATTGAGGTTTGTCATCACATGATTTCTTCTAATGACGGTTTGTCAAGTTTAGGAGTATCGATTCAGAGGTGAGTATGGCATGTGGTAATGTTAGTTATTTTAGTTCATTAGATTCAGTGATGTTTGTCGCCCGGTCTAAGGAAAGCAGATATGCCTTCTCTGTTACTATGTATTTCGATGTGCAAATATGGATTTTGCATTGGTGTGTGCTGCTTTTATTGAACCTTTTAATTGTGCTGATGCAGTCCTTTCATGCACTGCTGCCATGCATATTTGTCACTCACTTGCTAGATATCTATTCTATTTTTACATTTCTTAAAACATGCATATATATAGCTTGATATTGAAAATAATTGTCTCCACTTTACACTTTCATGTAAACACTGCCAAGTACAACTGTTCCTACATAGTGGAGTCCCGCACGGATCCGGTGTCTCCGACCTCGGTATCCACACGGAGGAGCGGTGCGATTGGTCCGTATTCTTGCCTCGACAGGAGATGGCAGCGTGCCACCTGTATGCTCCTACCTCATCTCTATCTCACTCTCTAGCATCAAGTATATTTCTTTTACGTAATTTGGATAAATTGACGTGGCTGCATCTAGATAACTAATGTGGTATGGAGATTTGCGATAGGTCTTAGATTTGTTTGTCGTGATTGAAATCATGGTGGTAGGTCTAGATTTGTAAACCAAGAAGATCTTCGCCGTTAAGCTGAATAGTGCTCTTTGCGGATAGAATTGGCTAAACTGTTCATTAAGCTGAATCGTTATTGTTTTCGTAAGCAAGCTTGCATCACATAGTGATACATGAGAGGATGTACGTCACCAACATGTAAGGAAGGTGATTAAGGAAATAATACAGAATTTAATGGCACTTGGAATAGAGACAATGTTTTCTTTGATGTGCAGACAATGGAGAGAATCAATGAAATTAGTCAAAGTCTAATAGAGCCTTTATCATTCGCTGCACTATTCAGCTTTTTCCCTTTGTTTGAAAAGGTAGGTTTCTTAGTTTATTTTCTTTAGTTGAGATAATTTCCTCCACATAAAAATATTCTATATCATATAGAATAATGAAGTGTTCTGCATATAAATATTCATGGGTACCAGTATATTATGTGCTTTTCCCCTAAAACAAACCCTTATATTATGTGCAGATTTTGTTGCTTCTGGCTTCACATAACCATTCCTTTTTTGATGCACTTTCAGGTTTCCGAAGTCAGTAGATAGATTCAATGATCTTGTTGTGTCTGTTTATCTAACTGCTGGTCATATCATTTGAATACTTAGATGTGTTGTCTTTAATAGAGCCAAATCCTTGTGTGATGTCTTAGGAGAGAAAGAAACTGGAAATGCGAGAAGTTAGTGATAATTCTATCTCACATTTTTTATCAAAATTATTGTTCTTCGTCAACAATTTAAGAATGGGTCGATTGTAATAGGTAAATTTGGTTTCTCATGTTTGTTTATTTCAGGTGAGAGTCATAGCTCACGATTTTCCTTGTGACATTCTGTTCATTCTTTCCTTGTATTAGTATCATTGTGTTCTTAATAGCCAGTTTGCCACATACTAGATTTATGTTGCTTCAAGACTCACGAAGTGAGGATGTGATAAAATGTTTCTTCCAGGAAGTAAGTCAGTCAGTTATGTGCAGAGAAAAACTGGTTGCTATGCTGAAGTAAGTCAGTCATTCAAATAATATTAAAAAACACTTCCAAACGCCAACTTTAAATGTTGGTGGTGTGTTTCCTATGTTCTCTGTCCATAACTTCAAGTCTCCATGATTTCTCCTTTGCCTTTTCTATTCATTTATAGCACTGTCTTCTGTCAACATGATGGAGCTAACTTGTCATACACTTGGTATGGGCTGTTAACAGTTTCGGTGTTCCATAACTTGCACAAGGATGCTCGCATGCATTTCAGCATTCTCCTTGCTTGTGCTATAATAGATCTCTACTTCAATTTATGTACTGTACTGTACGTGTTTATGTGTGCAGATATCCCTCAATCCACTCTACTTTCCTGGTTCTCGCATCACATCCTCCTATTTCTATAGACCACCTTCTTGACCTGGAATAGCAAGTAAACCCTCCCGTGTGACGGTCTTCTCTCTGGTAATTGCTTATAGTGGCGGTATTCTCTCTGGTAACCTCTTATAGACCTCCTATTTCCCCTCTACCATCTTGAATGGACTAAAAGCATCTGCTATTACTAGTATACCATCTCACCATAGAGTTGAATCGAGTACTGATGATTGTGGTCAAGAGTAAATAACTTGTATAATTTGTGCAGATGCTTGGTGAAAGCTTTCTATCCACTTGTCTCTTCAAATCATGGTATCATCAGTCATGAGATGCTACTAATAGCTATTTCGAGTTGCTCATGCAGTTTTTTATTCATAACTGATGATCATGCAGGAGCGCATAATGGTACACCGAGAAGCACCTGCAACATCCCTGGAGTACGTCGCCGGCCTCAAGGTAATAGGAATGCTCAACTATTGATTGTGTGAAAAACAAATTAGTAATGGATGCTTTGCATTTTATTCATAACTATTGATTGTGCTACTTGTATCTAGTCACCCTTGTGAACTTATCAAGAAAAACAAATTAGTAATGGCTTTACATGGTTACTAGAAACTGTCTCATGTTATCAAGAAATCCACAAATATACTTGTTTCTTGTCTTTGCAAACCAAATTTGAAGCGTATTAGTTCTTATCTACCTGCATTATCTACTACTGTTGTTGTATGGCAAACCCTGGAGGAAAATCATATTTGTGATGTAGTTTATGTAACTTGGCATTTCTATATTGCTTGTTTATCTTGTGCAATCATTCATTGTGACGTAACATACATTTGTTGTTGTTTGTGCAAGTTGTGATGAGCTTTCCCTTATTTGTAGGCTATAGTATCGTTGTAAGCTATAGTATAATTGTAGGCTATAGTATCATATAGCTGCTTGTAGATTTGTGTTTGTTTTGTTTCCTGATATTTTATGTTATTGTTAAAAGATATTGCTTTAATTCTGACTTGATAGTCATAACCATAATTTCTTGTTTTTTTACAGGAGCACCATTTTGGTAGGAGAAAATCCTAGATGTGCACTTGGTAATCATGGAGCTAGTGGTGTCGAGAATGGTAGCACCATTTTGGTAGGAGATAATCCTGGAGCATCGACGTGGTGTATTTCTTGGTTAACTTATTGGTGCCTAGCATATGTTGCAATTGGTGCTATTTGCTAATAAGTTAATGTAAATACTGAATTGTAATCTTGGATGTGCATTTATGAGCCTGCTATTTGCTGATAAATTATCTTGCATGTTGTGTATTTGCTGAAAATGGTGTATTTTATTAATGTATTTGCAAACTCTCGTGTATTTTCTCGATTTATTGCATGGCTAAAGCAAAATGCAAATTCTAGTTAAAAAAATAGTAGAAATCTGGACTGGATGATATGTATTTGGGCTCTAAAAAGGTCGTGGCCTAAAATATATTGTATCAAATCTGAAAATAAATAAGTGTACCGTAAGAAGGCAAGGCCCAAAAGTGACAAACCTAAAAAGGCCAAGGCCTAGAAAATAAAAAGGTAGAATTATTGGGCCAGCCCATTTAGATCACTAAAATGGACTGGGCTGATTTTGATTTAAGACGATTTCATTTCGTCACAATTTTGCCACGTGAGATCGTACGTGGGATCCGGTGGCAGCTAGATGGTCCATGATATTGGATCGTCATAGACGTTATGACGATTCAATATCGTCATAGACGGTTATGACGATTTTACCAAAACGTCGTTATAGTTCATTTGACGCCCAACTTTCGACGATCTCAAAATCGTCATAGAATCATAAATGCACTACTATGACGATTCTGTGACGAAATCGAGGGTCATATATAGCCAGATTCCTTGTAGTGACAAGGGCGGCGACGCAGCCCATACCACTGGGGAAGGACACCGTCACAACCCCTCCTGGCGTCGGCAACCTCCGACGGCCCCTCAACGAGTATTGGAAGGCGGCGGGCGAGGCGAAGGAGTTGGCTTCGCCAAGTGGGAGGAAAGCGCGCCTCTGAAGAAAAGGCAAGCAGGAGGAGGAGGGCCAGGGGAGGCCAATCGTTGGGCCTTCCGGGGAGTAAGCGGGAGCAACGGGAGAGGGCGGCGGCTTGGAAGGCGATGGCTTGGAGGGCGTCGGCACCGCCCCCACCGCCGATGGAGTAGGGCAGCCTCTCGGCGGCGAGGTTGGCCGGCAGCCGGGCTAAACCCACGTAGTAGCTAGGGTTAGGGTTTAGCCCAGGGTTTAGGCGCCGGGCCCTTAGGGTCTATGTAATGTGGGGCCCTCTCTATATTGTACCCCTTGTCTTTTATTGTAATGTTATCTAATATATGTAATGTTATCTAATATATTATCTATATTAGAAAAGCTCGTGTTTTACTCGTGCAATATTTAAAATATGTTATCACTCGACTTGTGTTTTATTGTTGTCATTTGTCAAAATACCCAAAACAACAAGTGCATAAAACAAAAGACACAAAAAAAATTCTCATATAATACTCGTGCAATATTTATAAAATGAGTGAAATTAGAAAATCTCAAAAGGAAGAATAAGCTAACGTTATGATGGTTGATTATTTTCAAACAACACATGCAGCATATGGTTTATTTTCAAACAACACATTTACATATTTACATAAGTTAAAGGGGCGTCCAAGTTAAAGTGCTCGGCTTGTTAGTTAAATGGATGTCCTTGACCTTCATTTATATATTTACTTTCGCAAAAAATAAAAGATTGCGACCTAAGCACGAGTATCTGCAGATCCACACGTCCCTAGTTAGATTGTAACGTGAGTACTATTTTTTTGCCCAATCTACAAGTAGTTACTATTGGGCCTGGATACGACCATTTTGGTCTGTCTAAGTTTTATTTGGGCCTGACCTTTTTCAATCACTCCTTGTCAATTGTTTTTTTAACTTTTCAACCCCTTCCCCTCCACTTTAACCGATGAAAGGAACAACACTGGCGAAATCAAGGAACACTGATTTTGAAAACAGAGCAGCTCAAAATTTGCCCGAATTTGTGTTGCATTTTATTCAAGCCAAAGACATAGACCATTACATCCATCTCCGCAGGTTCTACGATAACAAAGCATCACTCGAACACTGATTGCGCTGTCTAATGACTAATGATCAGGAGATAAATTAATCCGAGAGAAATTACACAAGAATAAAAAAACTGCCATCGGATTGTCCTGCTTCTTCAATTCGATGATTTCCCTTAGCTGCTTGTTCATCTTCTTCAGCTCGGCCTTCACTTACGCATCCACCGTAGTACCAGCAGAAATAGGGTTGCCAGGTCCCAATTGCTCCACCACGGACATATTTTTGAGCTCCCGGGATGCTACCTCCACCCCAATTCGCTCGATGTACTCATCAAGCCACTCAAAATGCCTACATTTTGGCAGTTCCTAAAATCGTAGAGATGAACCCTAAATCCCAAATTCGATGAAATGCATGAAATTTCGAAAGAAAAGCGAGAACTTGGAGCTCGGAACACTCAGGTCTCACCTTTCCCGGCTTGGGCTTGCTCTCACACTTCACAAATTCCCGGCCAATGTTGCAGTTCTTATCAGTGGATGTGACAAGCCGCTTCAGGGGCGCGGTACGGGGGCAATCGGGGCACCTCCTCATCGGCACCGCACCATACCGAGACCATGAGCGGAGGGAGGCTGAAGCAGAGCTCGACATCCCTCGCCGGCGTTGCCGCACTTGCTCGCCGGAGAACAAAACGAAAGGGGATGAGATGCTGGAACGATGGCGGGAGTGCTTGGGTGCGGGGACGGATCGGGCCAACGGCTCTCTTCAACGGGTCCCACGATATGAGGTGGACATCAGGTGAGTTCCGCTGTGACGTGGAGAGGCTGTGGGTCCTACTCTGCTCAGCTGATTCTACGGCTCGTGAGGTTAAGTGGAAGTATCGCACGGGAGCTATTTGCCGCTTCAGAAGTGTCGCATGAGAGTTATTCTTTTCAACGATGTCGTGTTCCTTCCAATTCCATGTAAAGACGTCACATGTGAGCTATAAGCCCAACTAATGGTGGGAAGTCCCTCCACTTGGAATCTAGGAGAAGAGAAAAATTCATGTAAATTCAGCAACCGCAGCAGCTTAAGTAGCAATGTGTCAGTCAGTTCATGCTCTCTCCGTGTTCTTCTTAATAAAGCAGTAGGACACCGCTGACCACTCCACCTTCCAAACGACGACTGGTAGATTATTTATTCCGTGGCCGCGCGTGACAAATAGACACCTGAGCACACATCACACCGAAAGGTAGGCTGGGCAACACGCGCAGTAGCATACATTCTTGTTTGGTTTCGTTCTCCCCTGTGCATACGTACGGTCGCACCCACATGTTTGTTGTTCACCTTTTTACCCATAGAAGGTATTGCGCTCTATCCAACCGGGAGCTCGCCCTTCCTCCACGCGTCCGTGAACTGCCCAGTCAAACACTGACAGACACAGTGCCATTAACTAGCTAATGACTATAGCTGATTAGCAACGTGAACACACTAACGTTATCCATGTGCTAGCAATAAGTCAAACACACAGCTTATGCGGATGCAGCTTATTAGTGTAGCACTTATGGTACCTACCTAAATATAATACTTCCTACGACCATATTAGTTGACTTAACTTTTTCTAGATTAATATGTATCTAGTTAAGTATCTAGTCTAGATTCATCCGTATCTAGACAAAGTTGAGTTAACTAATATGGGTCGAAGGGAGAATTAAATATTTTCAGCACCAAATACTCCGTTCACTAAAATAAGACTTTTTGGCAAATAACTTGTCAAAACGTCTTATGTTAGTGGATAGAAAGGGAGAATCCAATACACCAAGAGGGCTCGCAAGAAACAATGTGTAAGAATTTTCAATATTAACGAGGAAGATGCAAACACCAGAATCTTTCATATGAGAGTAAATGCGAGAAGACGGAAAAAACATATTCGCCGCATTTAAACACAAAAACGGGTGGATAACTGGCCATGAGCAAAAGGAGAAAATTATCCTTGCTCACTTTGAGGATGTGATGGGTACAGGGCCAACATATACATGAGACTTTAATTGGGATAAACTTGTTTTTTAGGACCCGAACCTACAATCCTTTGGAGACCCTTTCACTGAAGATTAAGTGTAGAATGCGATATATCAATTTCCCAGGGGCAAGGCCCCCGGACTGGATGGTTTCACGGGAACATTCTACAAGCATTGTTGGGGGATAATCTTGACGAACGCCATGAATATTTTCAACCATTTTGGGAATATCCATGTTGCCAACTTCCATTGGCTCATGTAAAAAATTTCCATTGGCTCAATTCCGCTAATGTGGCTCTCTTGCCTAAGAAGGATGGGCATAGGATATATCCGACTTTAGACCCATTAGGTTGATTCATGGCATGGCCAAGATAATCGCCAAGATGCTCTCCCTTCTGACTTGGGCCACTCATAAATGATCTTGTTTTAGATGCCCAAAGCACCTTCATTGAAAAGAGGAGCATTCTTGGCAATTTCTTATATCTCAAGAACCTTGTCAAGAGGCTCCATAAGAGCAAAAATCTGGCATTATTATTCAAGCTTAACATCCGCAAGGATTTTGACTCAGTGCAATGGGACTACATTCTTGATCTTCTCCATGGATGGATACTTCCAAGTAGATTTAGGAATTGGATTACCGTGTTGTTTGCCACCTCGTCCTCTAGGATACTCCTTAATGGAATTGCTAGAGTGCCAATGAAGCATGGGCATGGATTGATACAAGGAGAACCTCTCTCCCCGTTGCTCTTTGTGCTTGCAATTGATCATGTCAATACCTTGGTCTCCCACTCTCGGTATGGGAGCTTCGGTGAGTTGATTCCCAATTTAGAAGACAAAGTAGTCGGGAAAATCCCAACTTATAGTGGCAAATACATCCCTTGTCAAGTCGGTGCTAACTTCTCAATCCATTTAGCACATAAGATAACCGAGAGAGAATTTCTTAGGGAGGCATCCGATAAATCTCCAATGGTTAATGTAAGGTGGATCTGGAGATGTTTTGTAGGCCCAAGGATCTTGGAGGTTTGGTGTGCTAAACACCAATTTCTTTGTGAGGGCACTCCGTTTGTGATGGACATGGCTTGAATGTAAGGACCATACAAAAAATTGGTGGGCTTGGGAAACCTTGCACCAAAGTGGATATGGACTTATTCTATTCAGCTACCACAATTACGGTGGGGAATGGAGAGAAAACCCCTTTTGGGAGGCACCTTGGATGAATGGTTGCAAGCGGAAGGACATCGCCCCCCTCATTCTTTAGGTCTCCAAAAGGAAGAAATGGGGAATAAAGAAAACACTAAACAAATGATGCACGGGTACACAAAATAGAATTGACCGAGGACTTGATGGAGCATGTTAGGAAAATTTTCACTCTTTGGATCTACATTAGGCAAATCAAGCTTTGAGAAAATGTTTTGGATACTATCTCTTGGAACCTCATCACAAATGGTCAATACGCAGCCAAGTCTGCATACAAGGCTCAATGTTTTGGGGCAACTTTATCTCCTATTATCTCTACGGTTTGGAAAGTGCTTTGCATGGCTTGCCATCCAAGATGGGCTTTGGACGGCTGACCGCCTTGCAAGAGGGTGGCCAAATTGTGGTGTTTACCCCCTTTGTAGAAGTACCACGAAATTGGTCGAGCATCTTTTTATGCATTGTAGATATACTACTAGACTTTGGAGTATGATCATCACTTGGCTCGTGGCTTGCAGTTCATCCCATTGTTCTAAACAAAATCGACCTAGAATGCATTTTCTTGGGTTTCGAGTCCTCCAATGAAACTCCGATCTCAACTTGTAGCCGGCGCAATCAATCTTTGCTTGATGGGCGTACATGGCGAAGCGAAGAAACTTGCCTCATTCACCGTTCTCATCTTTTGGGAAAATTTGAACGATCGCAACGCGTGAGTCTTCTGCAACAAGCACGCCCCTCCTTCGGTTCTATTAGCTAAGATTAAACAAGAGCCGAATATTTGGGTCATTGTGGGTGCTAAGAAAATGATTGAATAATTGCAGGAGAGTAGGCTTTCGTTGTAATTTTGCGCCTTTTATTAGTTGTTACATGCTATTTTAATTAATAGATTGGTGTGCCCCGTTTGAAAAAAAAAATACACGTGTGCATATCATGTGCACTCTGCAGAACGGAGATATCATTCCGGTAAGAAGTGGGATTTTGACCGGTCGTAGAATTGTTGCACTAACCAGCTATTATCCACAGACCATGAAGCTGTTCTCTTACTAGTAGCTAACTAGCTCTTTGTTTGGAGCGCTGTATAAATGCTCGGTAGGCGCACCGACCGCAGGCAGAGACAAGAAAAGGATCACGAGAGAATAGGTAACGCCCGCCGTTTGCCTGTACCCTGCCTCAACATAGCAGCTACTAGCCCCTCGTGCACTTAGTCATGGAGGCGGTGGCGGTGGCAGCGGCGTCATCGTGGCCGGCCCTTCTTCCTCCTCGGACCAAGCCGCTCCTCCTCCTGCCATTGCTGCTGCTCGTCGTCGCCTCCCTCGCTCCACATGCTTCCTCAGGTGAGTCGATCTCCGGCATGCAGCTCTCGCCAGCTTCAACGCTCTTGGTCGATTTTCTGATGTTAATTTCGTGCCGTGCGTGCAGCTGACGGGGTGCGCTACGACTACAAAGCCTACACTGAAGTGAGCCTACCACAGCTTCCATCTCTCTGATGCTCAATTCTCTTTTCTCACTTTGATGCTCTGACTCTGAGTTTCCTACCTTCTTCAGTGCAAAGGCCACCCTGAGCCTGCTCTGTACAACGGCGGCATCCTGCGGTGGGCGAAGAAGGTCAAGGACTTCAGGACGGCGGACGAGGGCAACTACTCGCCGTCGTTCGTGCTCTACAACATGTCCGCCGACACCGTGTACAGCTTCTCCTGTGAGTCACTCGCTCCATAACGACATGCTACAGTATTTCTTGAATCTGCTCTGACTTGTTATTAGTTTGGTGGAAATGGTTACAGCCAGTTGACTCATGGGCCGGGCAAGCATTTTTTGTTTCACTAGTTAAGTCAGAACCAAATCGAGTAGCACTTGCTTATTTTGCATGTTGGTTCGCCATCGCCAAATATTGGCTTCAACGAGCAACCCATGGGAAATCTTGTAGTCACTCTGTCCAGAAACAAATGACTTGAGTTAGTTTAAATTGTTATGTAGTTACACAGTAAAAATGTCTGGATACATACTCCCTCCTTTTAAAATATAAGATGTTTTAGGTTTGTGAAAAAATGTATCTAGACTTCTCTTAGTGTGTAGATTCACTCTAAACTTAAATAAACCTATATAATAAAAGAAGTCTAGATACATTTACTTCACAAATCTAAATCATCTTATATTTTAAACCGGAGGGAGTACGAGTCTAAACAAACTTAAGTTACTTATTTCTAAACGGAGGAAGCAATACTCCCTACGTGGGTGTCGTTAATTATTTTAGGAGGGGCAATACTGGGTGTCGCTAATTATTTTAGGAGGGGTAATACTCTGTTTTGGAAACAACACAGAGAAACAAAATAAGATGCAGCATAGAAAAGGTGTATCCAACATGGAACGTGAACACGCCCGCTCTCGGGGCCTTGAAGCGCGACGATTTTCCTTGTGCGGTTCGATTGCGTCCTGTGGCTTTTGCTCTGTTTTTTTTTCTACTAGGGGGGAGCTTAGCTTTGCTTACCCTTCTGTTTTACTGTCGCTAGTGTAAGTGGCAGTTTCTCCTATTTTCTCACTTTTTTTTTTTGCTTTGACCACACTGCCAATGACATTTCTCAGGGAAAATAAAGAAGCGTGTATTATTTTCAAAAATGTTGTCCATTCATAAGTAGACTGCTTTAAACAAGAATCAGTCACATTATATCCTACTCCAAGACATTCATATATATGTAACCTTTTTTTAGATCGATTCTTATACTACTACATATAACCTAACTTTCACTAAATCTACATATATACAACGGTAACATTTAATTTGGGGTAAACGGAGTTTTAAAAAGTAAGCTTACAACTATAGCAAAAGCTTATTCGAGACGAATTAGTCCAACCGGCGAGGAACCCAGTGAGACTTTAGTCAAGATAGAACATAGAAGTGACCATATGAGATAACAAAGTTGTGGTCATCGTAGTCCAAAGATGCAGCCGGGTGGGGTGGATGCGCGCCACTACAATTAACCCTTGCCACTAATTAATCCGTTGCCCAACCAGAGCCGTACGGACCGTAGTTACTCAACACGTTACCATCTGATTTCTCCGTAGGATCTGTCTTTCCCCTTCTAGACAGATAGATACCAGAGTTAGGTAAGTTCGTCGTCACTGAACTGGTCTAGTCTGCAAGGCTGCAAAGTCCGGCAGAACAATTCTGCGTTTTTGGTCCCACGGCCATCTGTTCCCTGAATTTGTCCGCATTCGGTAGTCCCATACGGCGCGCCCTACGATGATCCAAGGGGATGAATGGAACCAATCAATCATCAGCGGGGTGGGGAGGAAGGGTCTGGCTAGATCGGAAGCTAATAAGCAGAAGGCGGCAAGGGGTAAGGAGCACGGGGAAAGACGGCCGAGGCAAGGCGGCAAATCTGACGAGTGCGCGCGCAGCTGGCTGGCGTAGGGCCGCCGGGGCCGGGGCCGGTGGTGGGAGCCGTGGGGGTGGGGGCAAGATTCTGATCGTGGCACGCCCTCGAACGCGCATGCGCTAGGCGTGCAAAGCGAGACAAGAAGTTGAGGCAAAACGGGGAGGTGGCGACGAGGGCGCGCAGGAAGCGGCCTGGGCAGATGAGGTAGGTATACATACATGCGCGCACCACCACCACCACCCGCCGGCCCGGCCCGGCCCGGCCCGGCCGTCCTCCCCGCACTGTACTAGTAGGTGTCACCTTGCCGCGGCCGGCGCAGGACCATCGATCGATGTCCCATGCGTTCGTTTCGTTCATTCCGATGGTAGGGGAAGGACGCGTGGGTGCGTGCCCATCTCGGCACAGGTCCATGCACAAGAGAGCGAGCGAGCAGGCGTCTTCCAGACTGACCGACTACTAGCACTAGCTTTTGTACTTTTGCAGCCGTGCCTACTACCAGTGCGAGAGGCATGGAGCGAGCTCGGTGGGTGGGTGGACGGCTAGCTAGGGTAGCATAGGCACCACCAGATTTGGGCAATAAAGCACACACACACGGCCACTCACACGCTTAATCATCAGTTGTGTACCTGCATAAGTGCAGCATAGACCATATGGTGGGATGATGGAATGAGTATTTTGGTAAATGGGGTAAAAGTGCATTTACCGGATTCAGAAAACCTATAAAGCTAAAAATATGCAAAAGTTCACTTTGCCAAGGCTAAGTTTAGTAAGTGTGGCTGAAAAATTATAAGCCACACGGTGTGACAAAAGTTGACCAAAAAATTCACTCTATGAACCAAACACACACTAAAACATTTGCACTGGGGTGAGGCTCACACCGTGACTGCCAAGGCCCTCCTCACCTCGCGCTCATACCCACACCTCACATAGATAAAACAAATACTAGTAAAGGGAGTATTTACATGCTACTACAAAAAAATATTAGAAAACTTACTATTAGTTAGAGTGCACTACAGGTATGTTAGATTTCCGTTCGAAAATATTCCCAGAGAGGTTGCACGAAATGACAAATACGGCTGTCTAAAATACCATAGGCTCAGGTTTCCCCCATTCTAACTGAAAAGGGCGGTGTTCCCATGCCCGGTTGCTCTAAAACGCTCTAAAACAAATACTCCCTCCATTTCAAAATAGATGTCTCAACTTTATAAAAATTTAGATAAACCTAGACACTATTTAGATTCATCCAAATTTTGAAAACCTAAGACATCTATTTTGATATGGAGGGAGTAGCAAATAAACAGTGGCAACACTATTCACAATTATAGACTAGCATGTTATTTTTTTAGATATAGAAGGCATAGAGAAGCCCGGTTGTATAAATATAGCATAGGGGACCCAAAGGTAACGAGCTATCAAAATAACAACGATACACAGAAGACTAGGCCGAAACACATCGAACACAACACAAAGTCTAAAAACACACACTTGGGGGTGGGGAACCCCAGGGCTGGAAGCTAGAGGCCGAGCAGCACCCTGCCTTGGTCGTCGAGGCGGCATAGGCTCTAAGCGTGGCGATGATACCCTTCAGTCTGGCCACAAGGTCGCTGATGACTTCCCGGTCCTTTGGCCTTACTCAACAGGCGCCAAAGCTGCAAACAGACAATAAGTTTGTAAAATCCGTGAGCAGCCTACTTAATAAAGACTCCCTCCATAAGAGTTTTATTGCAAATATTCCAAAGCGACCAATCAAGGGCAGTGAAAGTAATCCAAAGCATACGATGAGATTGCCGGGAAATGCCCTAAATGAGGAAGAACAACTCCACAAAGGACCTGAGAGCCCACGTGCAACCCCGAACTTCCGTAGCACGAGCCTAAAATAGGTATTGCAAGAATGCAATCGAATAAAATGTGATCACCGGGACCATGGCGTTTCTGCACTTGATCGCTGCTACATAGTCTTCCATAGCACTTGATCGCTGCTACAAAGGATCTTGATGCTGGTTGATGTTATGTTTTCCTGTGTAGCACGCAAATAAAATCAGTTTTCCATGGAATTTTACTCATCCATTCTCACATCTGTGCATAAGAATTTTGCCATCAAATGTTCTGAAACATGCAAGTATATTTAATAGCAGACAATAGAATAGGATTAGCAAATCACAGTCTAGGATGTATTTCAATGTGCATATCTACAGAGTTTCTCATTCATGGCATGTTAAGGTTAAAAAAACTAGACCCGCAAAAAAAAGATTAACAAAACTAGGAAAGTTGACAAGTCTAACAAGATGGATAGAATAATGAGAACTGGTGTTAGTATTAACATATTTTGGAGAGTAAATTTCAGCGTTGGACCAAGTAGCTAGTATTAGTAAGTTACAAACTGATAGGTTGACTCAGTTTTTCTTTGCAATTTGCACAAGATTTATCATGGCCATTGTAACTTTTAACTAGATTTCAGATTCCACCATCCTAACACAAAAACACATCAAGTCAACTTGAGGTGATATGCCACAATGCAGGGGTGATATTAAATCTTTATTATAAAGATGCGATTTTCCAAGAGCAAAATGTTCGCTGGACTCAAAAAGGAATTGACTCATTATATTGTTTACTATTCAAAATACTTGAGACTGAATTTGTGAAGGCCGTTTATTATTTCTTGGATTTTATAAATAAATGTCTATATATATTTCTACAATGTATAAGTCGTCTATTCGAACAGTTCTTTCTTGTGGGAATCTTTTTATAGGACAAAAATAATTGTATGTGCAACAGTACGAACACAATTTGTTAAATGCTTGGTTGATTTCTCCAGGCTGGGTTAAATTCGATGGGCCAGCAACTGTCCATGTGAAGGCAAAGATCTTGTCACTAGAGAACGGCGGATCTCAGTGCCTGGGCACAGCTCTGGTGCGAAACGACTGCTGGTCCTTCCTCAAGGGCGGTTTCACTCTCAGCTCGGCATCACAAACGTCTGTCCTCTACTTCCAGGTTAGATCACTTGGCGATCCATGTGCAAAAATACTGCCAACACATTCTAGTGGCAACACGGCAAACACCCGTTATCATCTTGCCAGAAGAAAAGTTGAAAGAATTGATTGTAAAATTGTACTGATCGATTAATTGCTAATAAATGTAAATACTTTCTGTTCTATGTAGACTGCAAGCCCAAATGCCTCCATGGTCTCAATCAGGAGCGCCTCCCTGCAGCCGTTTTCGCCTGAACAATGGAGCCAGCACAGGGAGGACCGCATCCAACTGGTACTATATGTTGCACGAAACTTTGTTCCATTCAATAAATTTGCCCAGGAAAAATCACAGAAGGAAAAAACTGGTACATATTGAAACTGACGATAGCAGCGTTTGCCTTCCATTGCAGATCCGGAAACGCTCTGTGAATGTACATGTGTCAGACAGCAGCGGTAGCCGCGTCGTCGGCGCCAACGTGGCAGTGCACCAGATGAGCAGGGACTTCCCCCTGGGCTCCGCCATCAGCAAGGCCATCCTCGGCAACAAACCCTATCAGGTACATCATCGGTCATTACTGGAGTTGTGTTTTCATCCTGAAGAAATGAATTTCCAAGAATAACATTGTCGATGACTGATGAAGATGCTGCTTGAAAAAATGATTGATGTGGATCGTTACACTGGTGGATACAGGAGTGGTTCAGCAAGCGGTTCAACGCAGCGGTGTTCGAGAACGAGCTTAAATGGTACGCGACAGAGCCATGGCCAGGGAAGGAGGACTACACGCTGGCCGACCAGCTCCTCCAGTTCGTGCAGTCAAGCGACGCCGTGGCGCGCGGGCACAACATTTTCTGGGAGGACCCCAAGTACACGCCCTGGTGGGTGAAGAACCTCACCAGCGCCGACCAGCTCCGCGCCGCCGTGGCGGGCCGCATCGAGAGCCTCCTGTCGCGGTACAAGGGGGACTTTGTGCACTGGGACGTGAGCAACGAGATGCTCCACTTCGACTTCTACGAGAGCCGCCTGGGCCGGAACGCCACCGCGGAGTTCTTCCGCACGGCCAAGCGGGCCGACCCGCTCGCCACGCTGTTCCTCAACGACTTCAATGTGGTGGAGGTGTGCGACGATGTCAGCTCCAGCGCCGACTCCTACGTGTCCAGGCTCCGGCAGCTCGCCGACGCCGGGGTCACCTTCGAGGGCATCGGCCTGGAGGGACACTTCGGGAAGCCCAACATCCCGTACGTCCGCGCCGTGCTCGACAAGCTCGGCACCCTCCGCCTCCCCGTCTGGCTCACCGAGATCGACATCAGCAGCAGCCTCGACCAGAAGACCCAGGCCGCGTATCTGGAGGAGGTGCTGAGGGAGGGGTTCGCGCACCCGTCGGTGGACGGGATCATGCTGTGGACGGCCATGGACGCGAACGCGAGCTGCTACCAGATGTGCCTCACGGACGGCAGCTTCGTCAACCTGCCGGCCGGGGACGTGGTGGACAGGCTGCTCGGGGAGTGGCAGACCAAGGAGGTGCTCGGCGCGACCAACGACAGAGGTTCCTTCAACTTCAGCGCGTTCCTCGGGGAGTACAAGCTGTCCGTCACGTACCTCAACTCGTCTGCGGAGGGCACCTTCTCGCTGGCTCGCAGCGACGACACCAAGCACATCACCATCCGTCTGTCCCCTTGATTAGATGTGGTATTGGAATGAAGGTGCTTGCTGTTCGTGCTAGCTGAAACCATGCGTAGTTTCAATTCACTAGATCAATGGATGGATTGGTTTTAGATTGTTGGCATGTGTATTTATTTGGATTGAGGGACACTTCTACACATGGTAACGTTCCTGTTGCTTTTTTTAGATTTTGACGTTCATGTTCCTTGGTACTTTTTGACTGTGTAACCTCAAGTGCCATCGATAGTTATCGAATTGGGATTCAGGACTAAACATGTAATTTGTATGCAAGTTCATTGACTAAACTGAGTGCGTCTTGAGTGCATGTTACTGCAACTTAATTCAATCGTCCTACTCACAGACAAGGACAGGTGAATGCTTCTGTATAAACCTGCTGTGATACAAAGTGTGATTTCTGTCAGGTTTCAGTGTGATTATTCAGTCCCAGTTCATAGTGTGGAGAACCCATTCCTGAAATTAAACATCTACTATCACCACTGAACTGAAAAAATGGTCAGCTTATTTTTTGAGAGAAAAAAGATCAGTTGCGATGACTAGCATACAGCTACTGGAGAATGAGAAAAGCATTAGACTGGGAAAGTGTTAATTTATAAGTATCCATGTCGAAAACAGTGAAATATACATCAAGAATACATTTTATAGAGTAGACAGATTGGGTTGCTAGCATCCCTTATGCTTTACTTCCAATAAACTAGGTAATCCAATTTGCATTAGGAGGCTCAGCTAAGTTCAAATCAGATCAGTCAGTCCTGTAAAAACATAACACATAACTTCGTCTAATCTATAACAATCACCCAAAATCTGGTCACGTTAAAAGGCCAAAACATGCCACAGCTCAGAGCCTGGTCACCACAAGCCCAAAATAGTTATCAGCCCTAAACTCACCGTGTTATTCACTTCCCCTTTTACTGCCAAAACAACAGTAGAACTCCGGTTCAAATTATGTGTTATTCGTATATTACCGCGCAGCAAACAGAATATAGCAAGGTGAATTAGTGACCACAATTCATCAGCTGAGATTTCTTCTTAATTTACATAGCACAGATGTAGAATAATAAATTTCTGCTACAAGAGTCAGAACTATTTTCTAGTGATGCAAGTGGGTCACCTTTAGGGTACCCTTTACCCTATTTAGTTCAAAAAAATGAAGTACGCCTAACTTTAATGTGTGCATACAAACAGGAAAAAATCATGAGGTACTGAGAGGAAGATAATATGCTATGTCAAACTGATAACTATGACTAAATTCGGTTACCTGGTTAGATACAGGAACTTGTCGTAGAATATCCCATATAATTATAGTATTTTCATTAATATTGCTTCTGGTTGTGTCAGTTGAAGGATGCTTCCAAGATTTCTGTTGAACTCTTTAGTTGCCAAGCCATTTCGAATATCCCAGAGTCTAAGAACCCTTTGACCCACCAGACCGGGAAGAGATTGGAATTGCTTGAATTAAACTTGATGGCCTCCATAGCTTGATCCACCTTGAATACCCTGATTTCTTTACCCGCCTCGGCATTAACTAGTCGTGAGGAAAAAACCTTCCAGAGGGCAACATTGGCTTATGACAGGACCACCTCACATCCTTTACAGCACCACAATGATGTTTTAATACTCGAGCGGTAGTATTCCCTTTGTTCCAATATGTTCCATACACGTGGACTGTATGGTCCATTCCAGCAGAAACAAGAAGATGTCCTGTGAATTTTCTTTTTCATGAGTATCTGCTGACAAAAATGTTCACATTGAATACCATTAAAACCGATCAACATTATCTTGGAATTGCATAGATGATGTTTTTGCAGCACAACCACATAATTTAGAGGTGGAATTTACCATCAACTCATCTCATGCATCACATTTAGTTGCAGTAATTAAGAGGGAAACATGATAACATGATGACAATAACAAAAAATCTTAATATATATTTGAGTTAAGCAACACCCCAAAAGGATTTATACTTCACAATTTTTCTTTTGAGATACTCAATACTGAAATAACTTCCAACTTTGTTCAACACGATCCAGCTTTATTTCTTGTGAGCGAAGAAAATGGAGTAGAGGTGTGTCTAGTCTCGAGCATGATATTTATAGGTAACACTTTGCCAGGTATCATAAACTTCTGTAATGATGTCAACGCAGGGACATGAGTTGCATGGGCTTTATTAACTACTTAGCATAACAGATATCATGTTAGAAGGCCCAGTTGATCCTAATATAACCATGCTATTATGAACCAAAAATCAAACGTCGAAACAAAAGGAGCGAACTCAAAGTGTAGTATGTGAGAATATCTACCTTCCATGACTCGGTGACCAATCTACACAATGGACTGCTTTAGTGTGACCCGTCCAAGAGACTGAGAGCTTCAAAGGTGAAGTGTTGGTTGATATCGAGACTTCGGTTAGCGTCATAAAGAGCGTAAAATATTAGCTCGAATATTTCAATCAGGCAGAGATCCAGTAACTGTAATACGTATATCCTAAAGCACATGAGCAAGCAACATAAATGTTTTTAAGAAGCAAGAAAAATAAACACTAAAGTACATGTGTGTCGCTCTCTCAACTTATTTGAGTCATCATCAATCCATCATAAGAGGTCAATATCACTACCAGGGACAAAAGAGGACGTTCAGTTTTCTTGCACCGCTATTAACAACTCACAGCTTTCAAGAATCGAAGAACGTGTGAACTACGGCGGCGAGACGATGAGCCCAAGATAGTTGCTGCCAAGGCATCCGGAGAGTCGCAGGTTGTAAACATAGCTGGGAACGATCTTTTCGAGGGGCTTAGTCCCTAGCCAAACATCAAGCCAAAACACCGTACGTGTTCCTACCATTTCCGACGTGGTGCTTGGCAAGTTGAGCGACGAGCCCTTGTTGGGTAGTGTCCATCGTCGCCACGGGCCCATGCAGCAGATCTACTGCTTTCCGGCACTCCGTGAGGGCTGCGCCCCTGTCGCTGCCGTCTTGCCCATCGCCGCCAACACGAGAAGGGTCTGCAGAGAGGGCTTTGTAGGCGCCGTGATGCTCCTCACTGACCGGTGCCAACCACGCCGTGAATTCTGGTGGGATTTTACGGCGACGCAACACAGCGAATTGGGAGATTGTCAGCGACTGCGCCGCCACGGAAATGAGGATTTTACCGGAGGAGCGGTCCGAAGACAGCCTCCCAAACCTGTCGAATCCACGGAGCGTGTCCAGGAATTGTGTGTCTCTGATACCAAGTGTACCACCCACTAGTATGATTTCTAGCAAGGTGAGATGATCTTTCGTGAAAAGGAAGTAAGAACAGAGGAGAGGCGGGAGAGAGAGAGTTGTCTCACTTTTCATTCATTCAGATCATGTTCTGCTCATTACAATTTCCAGCTTAGGTTGATGATGCTCCTCTTTACCCTGGCACACAGGCCCCCCCGCCCCCCCCCCCCCCCCCTCCCCACACACACACCACTAGTTGTCTTGCACAACTACAACACTCAGTATCCTAAGGCGTGGCAGGCGTTGTTACACCATACCCGAGCGTAGGGCTCGCTGCTCTCCATCCATGCGGGGGTGCTCGCCTCCTGGCCCTCCTTCCCTTGCTCCTCTCCAGTTCCTCTTTGCTGATGGATCTCCTCTCTGCCGCTTACGGCGGCACTGCCTCCGACGACGATGCCGACGGCACCCCAGCTTCCAGCTAGGTAGACACAGCCCTTCCCTTCTTTGCCCCGCCACCGCCGAAGCGGCCGAGGTAGGAGCCTACTCCATACCTCCCACCTCCTCCCTTCACCACCCTGCAACCGGCTCCACCCCAACATGCGCCATTGCTGACTGCCTCCTCCAGCGGAAGGTATGTCTCCAAGAGGGAGCGCGCCTTCTTGGCAGCATCGCAGACTTCCACTGGCTTTGAGGAGCCGCGTCCTCCGCCCCTGGCGCCAGAGTTCGACTCCCCCGCTAAGGACTCTTCACCCTTTGTGGCAGACATTGCAGAAATTGGATAAGTCATTTTAGGTCCCGATTCCGGTTAGGTTGGAAACTAGGATATCCAAATATGCACCCTCATCAAATGATTTAGTGAATTTAGGTGGAGATGCTCTTGTGATCTGTGCCAACATAAAATTGAGTCGTCAATCGTATAATGGATTATTCAGTGTGGAGTGGGACTTGGCCTTGTCTATTCAGATACCTTTAATAATTTGTAACTAGGTGAAGAGTTTTGGTGAATTCTTTGGTAAGTGTGAACTAGAAGCATGAATTACTAATCATTTGCAAGAACACTGAAGTACTATTTTGTCCCTGGTAGTGATTTTTTTGAAAAATAGTATATATTAATATCACAAGGATACCAATTACACTCAGTCTCTGCAACAACGGATGTCCTAGCAGCCCTACGGATACACACAACCTAGAAAAAAATTTACAAAAAATAAAAGTCCCGCTACAGAGAACTAATCTTCAAAGCAACAATACTGAAACCATCAGAACAACACCAGTAGTTCCCACTCCAATAACAACGCCTTCAAGAAGGAAATAATGCCCAAAGCCGTCGTTGCCCGATCAAAGATCATAGGTTTTCACCCTGGAGAAAATCCTTGCTCACAAAACAATGCCTTCAACAAGGTCATTGCCAGGCACAACCAGTTAAGGATAGACCTTGGATTTTCACCCTGCAAGATAAGACTGGGAACTCCCCATGTGTTTTCTTCCCGCACCAACAGTCGCTGCAACGAGTCCCAGATCACGCAGCCAGATCTCCGTCGCCACAAGAACAAAAATCACCATCGCTACCCTCATATATCTGCTTTGCTGACATTCTCCGCATCTGACTTCACCATGACTCTAAGAATGGCACTTGGTGGGAACAAACAGCAGAGCTTCGCAACGCTCCCGCTGAAACCAAACGGCCATAAAAACAAGGTGCGCACGACCGAATACCTTCCGATCCAGCAATCTCCAGGCATGATACGTCCATGGGAGTTCGCCGACGGAGCCTTCCGGAACCCGCCTCTCCAGACCAGATCAATGAAGGCAGACATCAAGCAGATCTTCGTCTTTGTGCGAAAGAAACCAACGGACCACTACCATTATTAGATCCGACACAGCGATCCCCACACAGCCGGCTTGTTTTCGGAGAACGGATCGAGCAGGCAACTAGGGTTAGAGAGCTGATCTAGGTCTTCCAACGGAATCCTATCGCCGGCACCTCCTCCACCAGATCGCCCCACTCCGCCGCCCTGGAGGAACGAACAAGCCGCCAGCATGGGGGACGGGCGGCCGCTGCGCGCCAGCACTCCGGACGGGCCTCCATGCCGCCGCCCTCCATGCTGCATCGCGCTGCCATGCCACCTTCCCCGCACAGCCGCTGCCTTCCCCACCAAGGTTCGCCACCTCTCCACGCTCCACCCTCACTACGCCTATGACGATCCGCCTCCGCGTGAAGGGGCCCCATCAGGGGAGCGCCTCCCTCGCCCTCCGCCTTCGACGGTCAGGCGTGACCACCACCGCCGGCGCCGGCGGCGGCAGCGGCCAGGGGAGAGGAGTTCGCAGCGCCTCTTTTTCTAGGGTTTGGCGCCTTCAGAGCCGCCCTGCGCGAGGCGACCCTGATAGTGATATTTACCTCTTATGATGTGTTGATGATGACGCAATAAGTTGAGAGTGACACACATGTACTTTACTTTTTCTTGTTTCTTAAACATCATTTATGTTCCTTACTCATGTGATCTGTGCCTTTTATTACAGTTATTGGATCTCTTACTGATTCAAATATTCGAGGTGATATTTTGAGTTCTTTGCGATGCCAACCGAAGCCTGGATCAACTAACAATACACCTCTGAAGCTCTCAGTGTCCTTGAGGAGCCACACTAAAGCAGTCAATTGTGTGGATTGGTCACCAAGTCATGGTTGGTAGTTATTCTGTCATACTGTACTTTAGCTCGCTTTTTTTTGCTTTGACTTATACTTGCCTAATTGTGAGTAAACAGACCTACAAGTAAGCTGTTGTAAGATGTTCTCTACAGTTATGAACTAGTACGTAGCAGCACCGCATGCACTCATTCTTTCTTAGTTTCTACCCAAACAAAATATGCATATAACGGTAGGATCAAGGAAGACGGGAGCGGTGAAACTGGTGTACACGAGCTGCACCACCGGCGGGGAGAGAGCTGTGCGCGCCACGGCGGGGAGAGATTGGCATGTTAGGTAGTAGGAAATAAAGCATATATGACACATGTCCTGATATATTATTGCATCATTACTAAAGTCAATGATACCTGGCAAAGTACAGTTACACTATTAATATCACCCTCGAGACTATACACACTCTACCCTCGAGACTATACACACTCTACTATTCCATCTTGTTCTTCACAAGGAACAGATCTGGATTGTGCTGAACAAAGTTGGAAGTATACTTGTTATTTAAACTAGCAAGATAGGGCAACATTTGGAAGTGCCTACAAAATATATTTTATTGTCCTATAGATACATGAGAAAATTATACAATTGGAATAAACAATGTTCTTGTCACAATAAATTTTTTGAAGATAAAATATCGCTTTTATGTGAAACATATTTAATCATTTTCATGTCTGGGCAATTAATTAGCCTTTCCATGAAAATGGTATAGATAATTATATATGTATTTTTTACACGGTAATATTAGAGAACTACATAAAATTAAATTCATATTGCAAGTTAGGATGTAGTATTTATTTGATGTTATTCAGTGTGAGTCAAACCTCAAATTGTATTTTTCAATTTTAGACTGATTTAAAATTATTTGCTGATACTTAATTAGTTATAATTCCTAAGATCAATTAATTAGATGTGGCCTATTGTAATAAACATACATCACATTAGTTGTCAGATGATGTCATCTGGAATTATGAAGATATAACGGTTCATCTCCATTGCTTATAAGAGTCAATAGATCTATAAGTCTATGCAGAACTATTGATTCTCGTCTGGTGGTTGAATGTATTGGGTTGCCATGAGATTTTATTGACCAATTATCTATTTCCTTGTTTTTTAAGATGATTATTTTGGTTTGTTATGAACACATATAAGGTTGCTGATCAACGTAGAAAATAATTGTTGCAACATCGAAGACCATATGCTCATCATGTTAGATGCTTGTATAACCATTGGAAGATTCCAGCGACTTTTTGTGTAATATCGAAAATGTTTTTCCAGAAAAGTGAATACAATAAATCCTATCGACTGCTAGGGAAACTACATAGCGCAATTTTTTGTTTCTATCATGTCCTGGTCATTTTCTTTTCTCATTTACCCAATTATGGTATACTTGACTTTTCTATCTTGCTCTGGTCAATTTCTTTCCTCATTTACTCACCCGATTATAATATACTTAACTTTGTCCATTCATTTTAAAATGTGTCACATTTTATACACAAACATATCTCTAGTATTTATTTTCCAGCATTTTCATAAATACATTTTGTGAAATGAAATAATAAATATTTTTGTTCTCAAATTTTAATATTCTGCTTAATCTAGAAAATATTTTAGAAGATGGTATATATTAATAGAAAGGTAGTCATATTTTTATCAGTTTTTCTACACTTTGTATGTTGAGTCAAGATATAATTAGTAGTCGATTAAACTTTTAATTACTCATGCTCGCAGATTAGAAAGATGGAGTAGCTAGTGACAAATGAATCTCTCCTCATGATGCATGAAAAAAAATTCTTCTTAAACTATGGAACACCCAGATAGCAGTAATTGATTTCCTCATATTTATGGTAGCCGTATTGATCCTAACCAATATGCTATATTTTTTAAAATAGTCAATCCTTAATATATATTATTTGCAAAAAAAAAAATATTTTGGTAGTAAAACGAAAAGGTGTAGTCAAATGAATTAGAAAGATGTAGCCAGATAGTGTATTATTGCCCTTTAACGTGTGGCACTAAGAAAGTTTTTTCTGCTACGTATATACTCCCTTCGTTTTAAAATATAAGATGTTTTAGGTTTGTGAATAAAATGAGTCTAGACTTATTTTAATATGTAGATTCATCCTAATTTTGAGTGAATCTACATACTAAAATAAGTCTAGATTCATTTTGTTCATAAACCTAAAACATCTTATATTTTAAAACAAAGGGAGTACATGCATAATGCGCTAACAAAATCAACTATTCTTAAGACATGCACGCTAAAAAAGGAAGACCCGTTTGGGAGGGGACTTTCCTACTACATAGGTACGACGCACTGAATTTTTTACTTGTCTAGATTTTTCTTGTTTCCACGACATATTGAATCTTTTATTTACGTGGTTAGCTGCCTGTGCCTCAGCTACGTGACCGGCTAACGTGACATGGGACTTCTTTTGTACACGTTTATTTTCTTCTACGTAACACTGCTTGATTGTTAATCTTAGCCTTTAAATTTAGGATCAAAGGAGAATAATAATTTAGCCTACGATCAACCTGATGCCTCAAAACACAACTTTATATTGCTTTTAGTATATAATAGATATTCAAAGTATCGTAAAGAAATGCATTTGAAGTATATATCTTCAATAGCGTGTTGCTTAACTCAAGCATATATTCAGATTCTTTGTTATATCCTCATGTTATCGTGTTTCCTTCTTAATTAGTTCTACTAAATGTGATGCATGAGATGGGGTAGATGGTAAATTTGACCTCCAAATTATATAGGTGTGCTGCAAAAAATGTCATGTACACAATTCCAAGATCATCTTTCTCGATTTAAATTGTATTCAGCGAGAGCATTATTGTCAGCAGATACTCACGAAAAAGAAAAATTCCCAGGTCATCTTCTTGCTTCTGCTGGAATGGACCATACAGTTCACATATGGAATGTATGGAACAAAGGAAATACTATTTCTCGAGTATTGAAACATCATACCGCTGCTGTAAAGGATGTGAGGTGGTCCTACCATCATCCTGTGTTGCTCTCTGGAAGATTTGATTGTTCCTCACGACTTGTTGATGCCGAGGAGGGAAAAGAAATCAGGGTATTCAAAGAGGATCAAGCTGTGGAGGTCATCAAGTTTAATCCAAGTAACTCCAATCTCTTTATTTCTAGGTCCAAGGGTTCTCTTAGACTCTGGGATATTCGAACTGGCTTGGCAACTAAACAGTTCGATAAAAGTCTTGGCACCATCCTTGACATTGAATTCAGTGCTGATGGGAAACAGTTTATATCTCAACTGACACAACCGGAAGCAATGTTAGTGAGAACAAGTGAGAACACTATAATTATACGGGATATTATATGACAAGTCACTAGAGGAAAAAGGGTCATCCGTTTGCGACCCCTCGGAGCATTAGTCCCGGTTGCGCCACCAACCGGGACTAATGCTGGCACGCGTCCCGGTTGGAGCGGGCACGAGGCCAGGGGGCATGGGTCCCGGTTGGTAAGGGGGCATGCGTCCCGGTTGGAGCCACCAACCGGGACTAAAGGTTTGGCCACAGCCGTGGCGTACGCACCTTTAGTCCGTTGCTGGCTCAACCGACTAAAGACCCTTGCCTCTATAAATGCAACGCCTTACCCCTCGCTCCACTCAGTTTTTTCAATGGTGTAAGGTGAGGTGTGTTCTAGTTTTTTCTCATGCATGCATTGAAGGTGTTTGTTGAAATGTTTGAGTGAAAAATTCCGTTGAATTTCTCATAGAACAAAAATATAGAAGGTGTCCGAGACGCACTTGAGCTTTCTCCTCTTTATTTCCCTCGATCGAGGTTAGCAATCTTATCTTTTCTAGGTCATTGATACAATTCATGTGTCGGTGTGAATTGGTTATTTCACTATTTATGATGTCCTGTTTTTTGATAAACTTACTTATATGATGCAGATGAACGGTCGGGAATGGATGTACGGTGACCGGCGGGTAGCCGGGTATATCAAAGGCGTGGATAAATTTATCGATGTGGCTACGGCAAACAAAGAGAATGGATTTATACGTTGTCCATGTGTTCAATGTCGGAACAACAAGGAGTACTCTTCCTCGAAAATCATTCGCGGCCACCTGATTATGAAAGGTTTCATGCCCAACTATAATTGCTGGACCAAGCACGGGGAAAGAGGGGTTATGATGGAAGATGGTGAAGAAGAAGATGATGATAACAACTATCATCATATGTTTCCTGAATACGTTGATACCAATGGAAGACAATGGAGAGGAAAAAGGTGAAGAACGGGCATCGGATGAGCGGTGATGAACTTGGTAGGGTCATTTCGATGCAAAGCGAGGCTGTGAACAGAAAATGAGAAGTTGAAGTTAGAGGGCATGTTAGAAGATCACAAGAAATTGTTGTACCCAAATTGTGAAGATGGCAGCACAAAGCTCGGTACCACCTGGAATTGTTGCGATGGAAGGCGGTGTGGTCTAACGACTCCTCATTTGAAAAGATGCTGAAAATAATGAAGCCAAGTTTCCAAAACATAACGAACTTCCCGAGAGTACCTCTGAAGCAAAGAAGACTCTGTCCTCTGGTATTAGATGTGCAAAGATACATGCATGCATTAATGACGCATCCTCTACATGAAGGAGTATGAGAATTTAGATAAATGCCCGGTATGCAGCAGCGTTGCGGTATAAGATCGACGAGATGACCCTGGTGATGTTGAGGAGAGCCCCTCCGGAAGGGTTCTGCTAAGGTTATGTGGTATGCTCCTATAATACCAAGGTTGAAACGCATGTTCGAAACAAAGAGCATGCCAGTTGTTGCGATGGCACAAAGAAGACCGTAAGAAAGGCGGGGAGTTGAGACACACCTGATGGGTCACAGTGGAGAAAAATCGAGAGGACTTCCCGGACTTTGCGGTGACGCAAGGAACTTATGGTTTGGTCTAAATGCGGATGGCATGAATCCTTTTGGGGAGCAGAGCTGCAGTCCAGACTGGCCCGTGACTCTATGTATCTACAACCTGCCTCCTTGGTTGTGCATGAAGCGTAAGTTCATTATGATGCCAGTGCTCATCCAAGGCCCGAAGCAACCGGGCAACGACATTGATGTGTACCTTAGGCCATTAGTTGAAGAACTCTTACAGTTGTGGGGCAAACCAGGTGTACGTGCGTGGGATGAGAACAAACATGAGCCATTTAATCTACGAGGGTTGTTATTCGTAACCATCAATGATTGTCCTGCTCTTAGTAACCTTTCAGGACATACAAACAAAGGATATAAGGCATGCACCCACTGTTTAGATAAGACCGAAGGTACATATTTGCATAAATGCAAGAAGGTTGTGTACCTAGCGAATCGACGATTTCTTCCGACCAATCATCCCGTAAGAAAGAAAGGCAAGCATTTCAAAGGTGAGGCAGATCACCGGAAGAAGCCTGAACTCCCCGCTGGTGATGATGTATTTGGTATGGTCAAGGACATAGAAGTAATCTTTGGAAAGGGTCCCGGCGGTCAATCAGTTCCGAACGGCGTCGCTACAGGACACGCACCCATGTGGAAGAAGAAGTCTATATTTTGGGAGCTGCCATATTGGAAAGTCCTGCGTGTCCGCTCTTCAATCGACGTGATGCACGTGACGAAGAATCTCTGCGTGAACCTGCTAGGATTCCTAGGCGTGTATGGGAAGACAAAAGATACACCTGAAGCACGGGAGGACCAACAAATTATGAAAGACCCAAAGAACATGCATACACATAACAAGACGGATAAAGGGCGTCACTTAAGTCGTGCCTATGCTCTTACCAAAGCAGAAGGAAATCTTTTTGAAGTCGTTACGATATCAAGGTGCCGGGCTTCTCATCTAATATAAAGGGATAATAAATATGGCGGAGAAAAGTTCCAAAACCTGAAGTCTCATGATCACACGTGATTATGACGTGATTGCTTCGATTGCATTGAGGGGCTTCTACCGGAAAATGTTCGAGTACCCATTGTGAAGCTGTGCATTCCTCAATGCAATATCTCGAAGGTAATCAATCCGGATATTCGCCAAGGTTACGAAGGATGTGGTACAATGTCTTGTTAGTTTTGAATTGGTGTTCCCACCATCCTTCTTCAATATTATGACGCATCTCCGGTTCATCTAGTGGAAGAGATTGCCATTCTCGGTCCGTATTTCTGCACAATATGTTCCCCTTTGAGAGGTTCATGGGAGTCTTAAAGAAATATGTTCATAACCGTGCTAGACTAGAAGGAAGCATCTCCAAGGGATATGGAATAGTGTAGGTCTTTGAGTTTTGTGTTGACTTTATTCCTGACCTTAAGCCGATTGGTGTTTCTGACTCGCGGCATGAGGGAAGACTAAGTGGAAAAGGCACGCTGGGAAAGAAAGCAATGATATGTAGGGACGAGGATTCTTTCACTAAAGCACACTACACAGTTCTACATAATTCCACCTTGGCAGCTCCGTATATCGAGGAACACAAGAATATTGTACGCTCCAAAAACCCGGGGAAGCCTGAATCATAGATTACAGATGAACACATGAAGTCTTTCGGTGTTTGGATGCGGACACATCTCTTGAATGACACCACTGTTGGAGATCAGCTATACTTGTTGGCACGTCACCATCTTCTCATGTATTGAATTTCCAAGGGCGAAATAAATGGGAATACATTCTACGATCGCCCAAGATAAAAGAGCACCAACCAAAATAGTGGTGTCCGCTTTGATGCAATAGACGAGAATGGACAAAAGGACACATATTATGGTTACATAGAGGAGATATGGGAACTAGACTATGGAGTCTCTTTTAAGGTCCCTTTGTTTTCGCTGCAAATGGGTCAACCTGAATGGGGAAGGGCTAAAGATAGACCAGGTTATGCGGAATGACAACAGTGGATCTCAAACATCTTGGTTATAGAGATGAACCATTCGTCCTAGCCAATGATGTGTCTCAGGTTTTCTATGTGAAGGACATGTCCTCCAGACCAAAAAAAAGAAAAAATATGCAAACGAATACATCATATGATGAGCCAAAGCGTCACATAGTTCTTTCAGAGAAAAGAAACATCGTGGGAATCAAGGACAAAGATGACATGTCGAGAAGATTATAATAAGTTTGATGAAATTCCGCCTTCACAAAGGAAAACTGACCCAAGCATTCCGTTAAGTAAAGAAGATGCTCCATGGTTACGTCTGAAGCGGTCATAAGGAATGACATATGCCAAGAAGTTCATGCTCATATTATGTAACTCTAGTTCATGTCTTTCGCGGTTTGTGGCTTGACCGAAGGATATCTTTCGCGGTTTGTGGCCTTTAGTCCCGGTTTTGTAGTCTCAGTTTTTAATATTAATAAATGTCTTGAGTGTTAGTCCCATTTTGTGGCTGGACCGGGAGTGCCTCTATGACCAGTTTCTTGGAGATGCCGGAGGACTGGGCTCCGTCGGCATCTCCCTGAAACTGGTCGTAGTGGTGGCCCTGCTCTCGAAAACCATCTTGCAGCTTGTAACTTCACTAACTAGATCAATACGCCTCGGAGCTAACTAATTTCACATATTAGGGAGTGCCTCTATGACCAGTTTCTCGGAGATGCCGGAGGACTGGGCTCCGTCGGCATCTCCCACCTGGCCGCAGTGGTGTCCTGCTCTCGAAACCATCTTGCAGCTTGTAACTTCACTAACTAGATCAATACGCCTCGGAGCTAACTAATTTCACATATTAGGAGTGCCTCTATGACCAGTTTCTCGGAGATGCCGGAGGAGGCTCCGTCGGCATCTCCTGAACTGGCCCGCAGATGGTGTCCTGCTCTCGAAAACCATCTTGGAGATGCCTCAAACTGGTGGAGGACTGGACTCACAAGGATGCATATTTATAGTACAAGCAGCTCGGCATAATGTCGACACTCACGACATAATGTCGACACTCACCCCTATTATTAGTGTTGACTCATCTTTAGTCGGTTGGTGTCTCCAACCGGGACTAAAGTTCATCTTAGTCCCGGTTGGTGACACCATCCGGGACAAGGTATAACCGCCGCGA
The DNA here is from genome assembly GCA_030063025.1 of Avena longiglumis. Classification (NCBI taxonomy): domain Eukaryota; kingdom Viridiplantae; phylum Streptophyta; class Magnoliopsida; order Poales; family Poaceae; genus Avena; species Avena longiglumis. The sequence goes on from CP125974.1 coordinate 30,005,190, forward strand.
CATAATGTCGACACTCACCCCTATTATTAGTGTTGTCGGCCCACTGCCATAATCCCTTTAGTCGGTTTGTGATTACATCCGGACTAAATGTGCCGAACAATGATCATGTTTCAAAAACCTTCACAAAATGACCTATCATGTTCGAGGTTTCATGGCTTGTCCAAATGACCGATGTTATGTGCTGAATCACGGCATAGTTTGTGATATTGTGCCCATATTATGCATGTGTGTGGACATTGGTATGTAGAACAATGTTGCGGGAGGAAGTTTTCCTTTTGTCACGGAAAATCCTTTTCCATTTTCCGCGCAAAAACGGGTCGCTTTTGTGAAGTAACCACCAAAATGCCGTTTCGAATGCTACCGTCCTATTTTCCTAAAATACTAGACCACCTTACATGGACTATATCCCAACGGTACATCTCAAACCTTTCGTCCATCCGGGTAAAAGGACAAATGTCTTTGAATCGGTAGGAAGTGGGTCCGGTTTGTACTACAGTACATGATCTATCGCCTGATTTTTGAAAAAATCATTTTAGACTCGCAATATGTGGTTTCTTGAGAGATCCAATGCAAGTTCTAACGATGCCCGTCCCTATCTTCATGCACCGGTTCGACCATAGTTAGAAATTCGGATAATTCAAACGGGCATAATAAATTCAAAAAATCCGAACAATGAAAATCCTTGGCGTGGTGTCATATTATGTTACATAGTTGAAAGGAAAAATACGGACTTGGTATATTGATCATGTTTCAAAAACCTTCACAAAATGACCTATCATGTTCGAGGTTTCATGGCTTTCGGTCCAAATGACCGATGTTATGTCTTGAATCACGGCATAGTTTGTGATATTGTGTCCATATTATGCATGTGTGTACATTGGTATGTAGAACAATGTTGCAGGAGGAAGTTTTCCTTTTTGTCACGGAAAATCCTTTTCCATTTTCCGCGCAAAAAGCGGGTCGTTTGTGAAGTAACCACCAAAATGTCGTTTAGGAATGCTACCGTCCTATTTTCCTAAAATACTAGACCGCCTTACATGGACTATATCCCAACCGGTACATCTCAAACCTTTTCGTCCATCCCGGGTAAAAGGACAAATGTCTTAGAATCGGTAGGAAGTGGGTCCGGTTTGTACTACAGTACATGATCTATCGCCGTGATTTTTGAAAAATCATTTTAGACTCGCAATATGTGGTTTCTTCAGAGATCCAATGCAAGTTCTAACGATGCCCGTCCCTATCTTCATGCACACCGGTTCGACCATAGTTAGAAATTCGGATAATTCAAAAGCGGGCAAATAAATTCAAAAAAATCGAACAATGAAAATCCTTCGTGGTGTCATATTATGTTACATAGTTGAAAGGAAAAATACAGACTTGGTATATTGATCATGTTTGAAAAACCTTCACAAAATGACCTATCATGTTCGAGGTTTCACGGCTTTCGGTCCAAATGACCGATGTTATGTCTTGAATCACGGCATAGTTTGTGATGTTGTGCCCATATTATGCATGTGTGTGGACATTGGTATGTAGAACAATGTTGCAGGAGGAAGTTTTCCTTTTGTCGCACGGAAAATCCTTTTCCATTTTCCGGCGCAAAAACGGGTCGTTGTGAAGTAACCACCAAAATGCCGTTTCGAATGCTACCGCCCTATTTTCCTAAAATACTAGACCACCTTACATGGACTATATCCCAACCGGTACATCTCAAACATTTTCGTCCATCCCGGTAAAAAGGACAAATGTCTCAGAATCGGTAGGAAGTGGGTCCGTTGTACTACAATTACATGATCTATCGCCCGTGATTTTTGAAAAATCATTTTTAGACTCGCAATATGTGGTTTCTTCAGAGATCCAATGCAAGTTCTAACGATGCCCGTCCCCTATCTTCATGCACACCGGTTCGACCATACACATCTTTAGAGAAAATGTTTTTGAATTATTTATTTAAATCCAAACACTTTTTATGTTTAAAATTTTTCTAAATTCCAAATTAATATTCAAAAATATAAGTTAATTCATTTTAAAAGGTTACATTAATTATTTTTTTAAAAATAGAATATGTTTTTGAATTATTTATTCAAATCCATACACTTCTTATGTTTAAAGTTTTTCTAAATTCCAAATTGATATTAAAAAATATAAGTTAATTCATTTTTAATTGTAAATGGTTCATATTTTAAATGGTTATATTAATTATTTTTTAAAACAGAAAATGGTTTTGAATTATTTATTCAAATCCAAACACTTTTTATGTTTAAAGTTTTTCTAAATTCCAAATTAATTATCATTTAAAAAACAATACAAATTTAAACCCCAAAATAAAAAATAAGGCGAGAGAGAAAATACCTGAAATTTTTTGAAAACAGAATATGTCGGTTGGAGCCACCAACCGGACTAAAGACCCCTAGCGCCAACCCTTGTCTGAAAATATTGGAGTATAGGTCCGGTTGGTGGCTCCAATGACGTATGTACTAGTCCCAGTTGGAGCCACCAACCGACTAAAGGCTTCGCTTATAATCCGTCTCCTTTCTTCTTCCCATCTCACTTCTGCTTCTCACGGCGCACCCTCTACGCCAGGCAGGCTTCGCCGCCACCCACCGTTCCGTCCGCCTCCATCCGCCCTGCTACTTTCCCCTCGCGTGACCTCAATCGCTGGATTGGAAGCTCCGCCGCCGTCGCCTCCGTCGATTCCGGCGTCTCGAGCTCGCCTCGCCACCACCTCCGCGTGTTCTGGTGAGCTGCCGATCCTCACGGTGTTCTTCTTTCTCTCCTCTCCTCCTATACTACTCCCGCGTGTGTGCCCGACGCCGCCGCTCGAGCTCGGCGGAGGCAACGCTCGGTGACCAACAAGCGGCGCCGCCACTCCTTTCTCCTCGCCATCGCTTCTCTAACGCACCCATCCGCGCGTCGGGGTGCCCGCTATCGCCGCCACAGGAGCTCACTTGATGACGTCGTCGGCGTCACTCGTGCTCGTGTGGCGGTGATGTGGCACAGGGCCCATCTGTCGACCTCGGTGGGTAGACTTCTCGTGTTAGGAAAATGATCATGCGCGTGGAGGCTGAGTTGGCACTGGGCCCTTACATCGACCTGTGGCTAGGGGCGCCCGTGTAAAACTATTTGCCTTTTTTTTAATTCCAGAAAATGATTTAATATTGTAAAATCAATATCTTTTTATTTATAAGTCAGAAAAATACAAATAATATATCAAATTGTTCAGAAAAATGAAACCTATCTATTTAACCTATAATCATGCATTGTTCAACAATTTAAATGATAAGTATAATTAGAAGAACAAATGCACCCCTCTCATATGTTCCGGAGTTTCCCCGAGTTAGGGTTTTCACCCCTAACCCGATTAAATCGTCGAGCATGTCTTAGGGTTACATTCCAATGCAAATTAACTTGTCATATCATCATACTTGCTTGAGCATTGCATCGATGCCATGTGTTGATTGTTTCCCTTTCTTTTCGGTGTTTCGATTATTAGGTTTATTATTAGTTAGGTATTATTAGGTTTATTAATTAGTTTGGTATTACTGGTCTTCGGCCCCACTAGTCAGTCAATGTGGGTAGCCCCAGACCCGATTCACATTGTTAGTCACTGTGTTTAGATAAGGAATCATTAATACCCCTTAGGTGCATGTGGGTTCGACGATGTGCCTTCGCCAGGGCATTCTGAACCCTCTTAAATCGATTCCAATATGGTATTTTGTTAGTATCTAGTGTTACCTATCTGCTGGATAGTTTCCTTTTGTAGCCTTATACTCATGTTCCTCTCATATGCATCGGAGGTTTCTCGAACTAGGTTACCCTCGAACTCGAATATTGATTTTAGTTGATTTTAGCTAGAGTTACCTATCTACTACACGGTTTCCTTTTGTAGCTAGGTTTAGGGTTTCTCTTCATTTTATTATTGTGTATGTATATATTAGGGTTTCTCCTTAACTTTCTCCTTTAGCTTTGACTTATTCGTTTTCCACCTATGCAGAAAATATGGACCCACACGCCGAGAGGCGAAGAAAAGGAAGAGTTGATCCAAGGTGTGATCCGTGGGGAAGATAATTTAGACGTATCAACGTTTCGAACAACTCCGTGAGGGTGATCCTCTTTTTACGGAGTAGACAACTTGTTTGAGGTTGAAGGTGTTGCCTTCCATGAGGAGAAGGCGATGCCTTGTAATCGAGAAGACGGCGCTCGGCAAGGTGCATGTAATATAAATCAATTCGTTAATTAATCATCTGCTATCTATATAGAAATAGTAACGACGATCTTTCTTCTTTTAGCCCTCCGGATCGAAGGAATCTCTTGACAGGCGAGCGAGGCCCAACCAAAAAGTTGCAAGACCATGAGAGGTTCAGATCGAAGATGTCGCCAGAGACCGGCAGACTCCGAAGTTGTCGCAACCAAATTTGTGGCACAATGCGGAGTAATCGTTAGGGACTTAATCCCGATCACCATTAGAAATTGGAATAGGCCTGCTAAAGCGGATGAAGAGGGAACATGTTTATTTGTCCCTACCAACGCCAAAGATTTACTGTGGAAGAGGCTCATGGTTAATTTCAAACTACCGAAGATAGAGCTAGATCCAAATGCGGAGGATCCAGTTGAGGACGCCTTACAACATGGGAGAGCCATGGAGGCTAAGGTCAGGGAGTGGGCTTTGAAGAAGATGGCCCAGTGTTTCACTAACTGGAAGAAAAGATTGCACCTTGACTATGTCGTGAAAAAGAAGACTCCCGATTTCAAGAATATTCAGTTTGAGAAGATAAAACCATTCTGGGCTGAGTTTGTGGAATACAAGAAATCAGAAAAAGCTAAGAAAATATCTGAAACGAATAAGCTGAATGCTGCTAAGAAGAAGTATCACCATACTATGGGGCAAGGTGGCTACAAGGTTGGCATTCCTAAGTGGGAGAAACTTGAGCAGGAACTGCGTGATAAAAATATCACCCCAGAGGCGATTGGGTAGAACGTGCAAGGAATTGGTTTTACGGGCATGGGGGCACGTTGGACTCGGAAGGAGGTGTATATATAACATGACATAAAGAAGACCCCTTGCCAATCGAGAGGATGAGAAAAGCAAAAGGCTGTTAAAGATGGGGACTTCATTCCCGATAGAGAGAATGATGAGCTCACACTCGCCCTTGGAAATAAGGAACATGATGGACGAACACGAGGCACAATAGGCTCCCAATCATGGAGGACTGGGTTTCAAGAGAGGAAGAAATATCCGATAGAAGCCGTCGGAGGAGTAAGGACAGGCGGCGGTTGAAAGTCGAGAGAGAGAATGCGTTTAATTGAAGAACGATTAAAGCAACAACAAGATGAAATTAACTCACTTAAAGAGCAAAGTACTACGGCCCATCTCAAGCACTGCTGCATTCGATGCTACCGCCTATCGAATAATCGAAAAGCGTGTGGCTTCCACCGAGGTCCCGGGTGATGACAATGGCGATGCCGATGATGCACCGACGATGGCTCTGTTGGCTACCCAAGGATGATATCACAGATGACACACTGCGAGCTACATTTCAAAGTTGTGAACATATCAATGAAGGTGGCAGTCGGCTATGCCTTACCAATTGGACCCACACCAACTTACCACTGTCATCCGGTTTCAGAGGGCTACGCTGTTGTCGGGGTGGATGAAATCATGCCCACCTTTGAGGTTTTGGATCTTCACTACCCTGGTGAAGGGATGTATCGTCGGGTGGCCAAAACGTCACCATTCTATGGTCAAGGATTGTATCGTGCTTCAAATCACACGCCAAGGCCATCTTCGCCGCCTCACCCGTCTCCAAAGAAGGTCGCCGCTGGCGGCCGTCTTCGTCGCCTCACCGGCTCCGTCGCCTCACCAATCTCCGGTGCAGCCATCCGGCGCCTCGGGATAAAAAGCGTGAAGCGTGCCGCTCTGTCTTGTCGTGGCGATCGCCGAAACGTAAACAAGAGCCTCTTCCAAAAGTACCAACGGTTCCTCCCAAGAGAGCTTATGGTCTTGAAGAGGAGATCTGGCGATCGTTGATGCGGAAGCGACAGCGTTTTTAAGCTAGAGGCGGCCGAAAGAGCGAGTTCCCTGACCAAAGAAGAAAAAGCCAAAGTGTTGAAAATGCTAAATACTCTTCATCAACCCGAGCCAAAGCTGTCATCGACTATGAGCGTTCTATTCTCAAGTCACATGCAGCACAAAAGCCTCAAGAGCGATCGATGCAAGCGGAAATCTGTTGCCCAGCTCGGAGAACAAGCAAACAGACTTGCGCCCCTCTCAAGGTGATTTCTCAAACCAATGTGGGTCGAGCAAATATGGGGCGAAGAGCAAGATGATCCGAGGTAGTTGCACAATCTGGAGAAGCTGCCACTCAAGGTATGAGTATTGCCCAAGACTTATCCCAGTTAGAGTTCTTCCCGTGAGTGAAGTAGCATACCAATACCAAGACGGAAAACCTCTCGTCAAACCTGAGGAGGTAAACAATCTTCCAACAAAATGCTAAGATTGCATAACTGCTACATGCATGCCACAAGGGGCCTAACTGGATAGTCTTTGAGGGTTACAAAAAGCATCATGGGAAAGATAAGGATGACATGATATCCATTGAATTTGATGAACTATTTCAATTATTCAATCAAGACGCCTTGGACAAATCGATCATGAGTGCCTATTGTCTAAGTACTAATTCTGTAATTAATTTAGTCTCCATCTATATTATTTTGTTTATTGCATGTATATAATCATACTTTAATATGCGAGAATGAAGATTCTCGAATGCAGCGGAGGACAAATCTATGACATTGGCTTCATTGACCCATATTGGGTTCATGAAGCTAATCTCAAAATAAACCCCGGATACGGAGGATAATATAGTACGCGTTAAGGTTTCAAGAAACCAAAAGGAAATACTATTTCCTTACAACTTCAGTGAGTGTTATTGTCTTGTATACACTTTCTATTTAAACTTACTCGATGTTAAGTATATAATTGATTAGTTTTGCATTCGCAGGTACCACTATATTCTATTAATCATTCAACTTGACAAAGGGCGTGTACTAGTCATGGACTCGAAACATAAACCCCTTGAGACGTGGAAGGACATGCAGATACTTCTCCAGCGGTAATTCTAATCATTACGACACTATATCGGCAACGTTCGTGAATTTTATGATATCAAGTACTTAATAACTTATTTTATTCGTTTTCTACGCCGGGCAGCGCTTGGAAACGATTCACCAAGAAGGCTAGGGGTGTTTGGAAAGAGGAGCTTACATTTCAACCACTAGATGTAAGCACCACTAGCTATATCCGCGCATCTCTTTGATTCTAGTTTTGATAAGTTATTATCATGCTTGATTATTATTTTGATTGAACTCGTTGTCGTAAAGTGCGACGCAGGACCAGGTAACAATCTATGTGGATACTATGTATGCGAGTTCATCCGCAGACGTGCGATGAGAAGGGTAGAAATTTAGAGCAACTCCACGTCGTAAACAATTTCTATAGTTTTAATTACAATCAAATTGTGTTTAGTTTCATATTCATATAGGCTGACTCCTTTTTAAATCAGATCGAACGTCTACGAGACGGTCTTACGCCAAAGGATCGCATACGAGCAATACAGGAGGAATTGGCGGGATTCTTGGATGCGAAGTCCTAAACACACAAGGGAATACTACTCGGCTGTGTATAGACAATAGGAATTGTAAAAATAGCAACTTTCAAGAAATTGGCCGGTAGCATCGAATAGCAACTTTTGTATGTAGTGCATGAACTCGATCCGTGTATTGAATGTAAAATGTTGTCATGATGATCTTGTGTAATATAAGGTTCCTTCATTGATAAGTGCAAAACACTAAATAAACAATAAAACAACCTAAATGAATTCTCTGCCGCGGCACAAAAAGTGGCGAAAATGCTGCCGCGGCAACAAAATGTGCCAAAATGAATTCTACATGGCGGAGAATGGCTAAATCTCGCGGCGGCAGGTTATTAGTCCGGTTAGGTATTACGAACGGACTAATGCTCCACCCCTCGCTCTGATGCATACGTGTGCCCCATTTGTCCCGGTTGGTGGGGCAACCGGGACTAATGGTTAGAGCTTTAGTCCCGATTGCCCCGTCCCGGTTGGGCAACCGGGACTAATGGCCCTTACCAACCGGGACGCATGGGCCCTTTTCTACCAGTGAGTCCCGTTATCTAACCAGGTAATAGAATTTTATATTAGTTATTAGTTTGATATATCATATTATCATCTTCTCAGTATCATGTGATTTTTTCTCATAAAAAAACATAGCCAAATTGGGAATGATCTCCCTTGGTTATACGTTGTTAGATAGATATGTGAGACCTCTCTATGCTTTTTTAGCACAAATAGCACCCCTAATAAGGAAACTGAGCCTTGCACAGGATTGATTTTCCCCCATCTATATGCGCACATTCAAGTTGGGCATACTTTAAAGATGAAAAGATAGAAAAATATCTTTTTTAATGCATGGTTATTTACTTGTTGTACTTTCCTATTTCTGATCTGTCAAGTATTTTTTGTATAGCTCATTTCCCTCAATATACAAGGGAACAAATCATGTGTGTAGCCTTGAATATACTATGATACTGATAGTAATAGGACTTGAATATTTGCTCTCAACATGTTTTATCAACCATGATAGTGTGGCAGAAATGCAGAGTCAACACTATATATGTGTTTGGCCAAATTCTTCATGAATGTTGAACATCCATTCATTACCCATTTCTGAATATTTTAATAAGATTCTTTGTCTGATTTTTGTTCGTACTCATAGCAAAAATAGGTTCAACTCGTCGCCACATTCCAACATATGCTTACTCCATTATTGTACATTCTTTGTTAGATCTTGTAGCAGAAATTTTAGTATTCTTCTCTCTCCATCCCACAATATAAGATGTTATTAATATATTGGTTGTAATAACATCTTATATTATGGAACGGAGGGAATGCATGTGTTCTATGTAATTAACAAAGAAAAAACTCAGCTGATGAATTATGGTCACCAATCCACCTTGCTATATGCTATTTGTTGTGTGGCACATACTAATAGTACATAATTAGAAACCATGGAGTTTTACTGTTGTTCTGGCGGTAAGAGGGGATCGAAGAACACAGTGAGTCTTGGGCTTATAACAACTATGGTAAAGGTATAACTTGTGTTGCCCCTTCTGGGCTAAGGTGACCAGGCTCTGAGCTGCGTCATGTTTTGCCCTTATAAGGTGAGATGCTTATTAATTGCTATAGATCAGATGAAGTTATGTGACGTGCTTTGATAGGACCAACTGATCTAACTTGAACTGAGTTCAACCTCCTAAATCAAATTGGATTACCTAGTTTACTGAAAGCAAAATGTAAGGGATGCTAGTAGCCCGATCTGTCTACTCTATAGTAACATGTATTCTTAAAGTATGTTTCACTGTTTTCGACATGCATACTTATGAATTAACACGCCCAATTCTAAAGCTCTCTGACTTTCCAGTAGCTTCATGCTAGTCCTAGCAACTGACATTTTCAATTTGGAGTTGATAGATCTTGAATAAGATGGTGAAACCCTGTTATTTCTCAGGGAATTGGTTTTGCAAACTATGAAATGGAATTGAATAATCACACTGAAACATGACACAAATCACCCAGGTTTATACAGAAGCCTTCACATGTCCTTGTGTGAGGTATCACCCATATGAAGCTTCTTTTGTTGCGCAATCTAATGGTAATTATATCTCGAAACAGGCATACGCCTAGATTTATAAATAAATCAACATCCATACAACATCCGGTACAAGCGAAACCACAAGCCACAACAACAACCCAAAGTCCAACAGAACACACACACCACGAACAACAAACACAGATACAAGAGAGCCCAGAAGACTCGCTCAGCGACCGGGCGGGGCAGTAAGCTGGCGCGCTGCCCCAATCAAGTGCTCGATCATCCCGTCCAGCCGCGCCCTGTCCCGCTGCCTACACAACGGGTACCACTGCTGCAAAAAAGCCAAGAATTTGAAGGACGAGTCAGAGGCACGGCGAAGAAAGACACGCTCGATGACCATCTTGTTACGAATGGTCCAAAGAGTCCAGGTCAATCCTGCGAACACAAACCAGAAGAGGCGCCTCCTCCTACCGGTATGGTTAGCATTAGCTTCCAGGAATTCCCCGAGGTCCGCGGCCTGCCAAGAAGGCCCCAGAGCCTCCCGGGAGAAGTTCCAGAGGAAGAGGGCAGCGGGACAGGCGAAGAAAATGTGGTGTCCCGTTTCCGGGACCGCACAAAGGGGGCAGAGGCCAGAACCGGGACCATGACGCTTGGCCACCTCCACACCTGAGGGAAGCCGGTCCCGCAACAACTGCCAGAGGAAAATCTTGATCTTAAGAGGAAGGGGGCCCTTCCAAAGGGGGGCCGTCCAGGGGATGGACGGCCCACCAAACAGGGCACGATACATGGATCCCACGAAAAAGGTGCCCGAGGGCGAGAGATGCCAGGACAGACTATCCGAGGACTGGGTATGGGACAGGGGCAACAGGAGAGAACCCCTCCCACGCCACCCGCTCGGCCGCCCCCAGGTTCCGTCGGAAGGCAACCTGCCAAACCCCGGCTTGGAAGGCCTCGACCACCAAGAGCGAAGGGTCCGCGCAAATTGCGAACAACTCAGGAATCTCGTGGCACAAGGGGCGTCTACCCACCCAAGGATCGATCCAGAAGAGGGTGCTCCTCCCATTCCCAATGGATAAGGAGAGCCCCTTCCGGATCGCCGGCTTGATGTCTTGGATAGATCTCCAAAACTGAGATCCCTCCCGACGCTCACAAGCCAGGAGAGGGCGCCCATGCAGGTACTTGGCTTTAACTAGCTGCAGCCAGAGGCCCCCATTCAAGTTAAACAGGTACAGACGATTCGGAGGACATGGAGTATGGGGTTTCCCTATAAAGTGCAGTTTCTCTTTGAGTGGGAGGGAGCTTTCATCTGGTTCATCTGATGGATGCATATATTTTTACGATTATAAATCATCAAATCTAATAAGGAAGATTGGAGCCTTCAAAGCAGCCTGTACCTATGTTGCATACCACCCTGTAATACCTAATATGATTGCTTCGTGTGGCTGGCGTGGACGGGTGAAATATCTTTTTTTGAATAGAAAACACTGATTCAAGTTTACATATCACTACAAACCTTGCTCGCTTTGAGTTTTGGGTAATTACTGACACTGTTGCAGTGGATTTGGTTTCATGTGGGCAATGTCAACATTTGGCCATTAACTTACGGATCACAAGAACGCACATGTGCTTCAACTTATTTTTGTGTATCAACTAAATCTTGTGATCACGTACAGATAGGATAGATAAGTACAAGGTTTTGTGGGTGTAGTTTTTTTGCTCTCGGATCTACAATTTAAGTTTGTAGCAGCTTGTTTTGGAGTTTGTGATCATCTTGGCTAGTTTGTGCTTTTATACTGTTTAGGGAGTTGGATGATTGAATTAAGTTAGAGTAACATACATCCACAGTAATTTAACTTGCATGTCACCCAGGTTAATATGATATATAAAGCGGTTTGGTCGTGTGTAACACCCTCAGAATCGGCCCTATGCAAGTTTCAGCGCTTCCCGCCAAACCCGCATAGAAACGATTCAAAGGTGCCCACCAGGCACTTGCGTGCGGGTGGAAACGAAGTAATATCATTACACAACTGTCCTCGATGGAACCCACAAAACATATATATACAACAGCGACTCAAAGAGTCAAGAATACAGATATACAATACAAAGATCCAAATCACCTTTAAAACGATATAGCGTCCGAGTACGGACAAGATGCAAATTGAGCTAAGAGCCCTGAAGAATAACCAATGGCGTCCATAACCCTGCCCAGGCCAAGCCGGAAGGGTAACCCTGCTAACGACGTCGATCTCAAAACCTGCTTAAACAAAAGGGGTGCCGACAAAGGGCAAAGGAAAAAGAGAGAGCCACTACTAGGAAAATGGCCTTTAGTGGCGCACCATGAAACATCATCTGTGGCGCACTAGCAGTGCGCCATGCGCTTCTGAAGTTTAAACTCGTGGCGCACTGCCTAATCGCCACAGTTTAGAGACGGCGTGGCGCGCACATGCGCCCGAAGTTTGGGCAGGTCGCCACGCCAGTATGAACGATAACCGTGGCGCACTAGGTGCTGTGCCATGGATGTAAATTTCAAAATTCAAAAAAAAGCAGATCTGGATCTAAATCGTCCGGTCTTGGCCGCCGGTGCAGGTCGCCATCGCCGCCATGCGGCCGCTGTCGTCGTCGGGAACTGCAAGGAGGAGGAAGAGGAGAATAGGAGGAAGAGGAGGAGAAGAAGAAGAAGAGGAAGAGGAGGAGAAGAAGAGGAGGAGGAGGAGAAGAGGAGGAAGAGGAGGAGAAGAAGAAGAGGAGGCAGAGGAGGAAGAGGAGGAGAAGAAGAAGAGGAGGAGAAGAACAGGAGGCAGAGGAGGAAGAGGAGGAGAAGGAGGAGAAGAGGAGGAAGAGGAGGAGAAGAAGAAGAGGAGGCAGAGGAGGAAGAGGAGGAGAAGAAGAAGAGGAGGAAGAGGAGGAGAAGAACAGGAGGCAGAGGAGGAAGAGGAGGAGAAGGAGGCCGCCGTTGCACGCCGTCGCGAGGAGGAGGGAAGGAGGCCGCCGTTGCACCGCCTGCTTGTCACTGCGAGGAGGAGGAGAAGGAGGTAGACGTCGCGCCATCACTGAAAGCCGAGGCGAAGGGGGAGGGGGAGAAGGGAGAAGGGAGAAGGAAGAAGGAAGAAGGAAGAAGGGGAAGGGAGAGGAAGAGGGAAAAGGGGAAGGGAAAAGTGGAAAGGAAAGGGAGAGGAAGGGGAAAGGGAGGAGGAGGGCGGGTGGGGATTCAAATTTGAATCCGCTTAAGCTTATCCGTGGCGCACTAGGTGTAGGTGCGCCACGGATAAGTCATCTGTATTTTTCTGCAGAAAACGGTTTTGACCGTAACTTTTACTCTTTTCGAATTTTGAAAATCTAAAAAATCGCTAAAGGACCTAAAGGCGTTGCAAGAGGATCTGGAATCTCGTTCTCGTCATTTTGGTATATTATACGATTTTTTTCGATATCGTATGCAAAAGTTACGGCCTTTTTACCGTGGCATAACTTTTTTGCAAATAAAGTCGAAACTCATTTTGTTAATTTTACTAGAAGCTATACCACATTACCTACCTAAATATGAAAGGATTTAATTTTTGAAGTGTTTATCATTTTCGTTTATTTTTGCAAACCCTAAAAGGCGATCCACGGGGGTGGAGTTGGTGCATGCCACTTAGGCGTAGGGCACTAGGGGCGAGTGCCCTCGGCTAAGTTTAGCCATCTGTGGCGCACTAGGCCGAGTGCCACAGTAAGTTTGTGGAGGCGGAGGGCGTGCTTAGGCGTAGCGCACCCCTATGCGCCACAGATGACACTAACAACGTGGCGCGCATGACTATAGTGCGCCACGATGTTTGGCGAGCGTCAGGGCCCTGGACCACACATCTGTGGCGCACTATAGTCATGTGCGCCACGGTTGTTCTAGTTACTAGTAGGGCACTGCCCACAGGTGAGCCACGCCTGTTTTAGCCGTGGGGCACTTCAACCATGTGAGCCACGGATGTGCTGATTACCTATAGCTGTTTTCCTAGTAGTGAGCGGTCAGTACTGAGGCCAGTACACAGCGAGGCTAGAATTCGGCGGTCCTCACCTACATAGGTATGGTGGACTGAAGCGGCAGCGCGACATGCACTAAACAACCTATAGAGACTCGATACAACTAGCGGCTATCAGAGAGGGGTAAGAAAGACCTATTCCGAACCAACCTGATACTACCACCAAACATACCCATCCTGGTGTTTTCCCCTCGAGACCAAACAAGGAAGTCAACCGAGGAACTCACACCGTTGGCAGTTTTATTCATTCCGTTATAGTTGCAACAATTACTAGTCAGGTAAAGATGGCATGAGTCATCCTGATATAATAAGCAGTGGGCAGTTTTAGTTAAACATTCCGTTGTAGTTGCAACACTTACTAGTCGGATACGATTAGCATGAGACATCCCAAACCCAACAGTTGTTGGTACTTTTATTTAGCCATTCCGTTGTAGTGAAGCTGATTACTAGTCATATCGGATACAAGTCAAATTATAACAGTAAACTTTAGTTATAGTTGTCTATGATCGAGAACTGTGCTCCAAGTCGTCCATAACCGCGGACACGGCTTCTCGAAAAGATTTAACCCTGCAGGGGTGCACCAAAGTTTCCACACGCACCTACACCCTTGTTGTCAGATCAGGTAGGTACAAGATCACAAAACATACAACCAACGGTATGTCGACGGGGTTTCGGACACGACGCTTCCTGCACCCAAAGCAAGCAGGGGCCACCCCACTAAGCTACCATCGTAAGTCGGCCGGTCTCCGAGACGGACTCGGGTTTGTAGACTGTAAACGATCGAAACCCGAAGTGTGATGGGCTTGTCGACACAAATAAAACGTGTCACGATCCTAACAGACAGGTGCTCCTCGCACAATCGTAAATAAAGCAAGAAGCATGTCATAAGTACAGGATAGTAATAAAGCCCCAAACTAATTGTGGCCCCCAAGACAAGATTTGAATCAGTACTAAATCGATGGGGTGCCCACACACCCCACCTGTGGTTAGCGCTCGATCTCTAAACAGTGTCAAGAACTCGGGTCCCACGGACACCAAAGGAGCGTTAAAATCAAACATTGTCTATTGCCCACCGTGCCTCTGCATTTACCTACTTGAATTTTAGTTATTAAAAGAATTAAGGCCATGATCATCTCCAACATTAAACATGCGGCAATACTCCAACAACCGTGGTACTTGACGACACGCAATAAAGACTTGAGCAAGCGATCACGACGCTGCAGGTCCAACTATCTACCAAACAACAGGTAATAGGATGTGTCCAAGGCAATATAAGGCCGCAAGGGATATCACGGCACGAAACTAGAGCATCGCAACACAGATAGCAATAGATCAACAGGAGGAAATAAAGACTATAAATGCAAAATAGGTAGAAGGGGAAGGGATGCTCGCCTGAAAAACATTGCCGAAGGTTCATCCAAGATCGGGTCGACACTCGCATCAACTCAATGGCCTTATCCGCGAAGAAGCAAAACACTAGAAGAAACACCGGATGCACTATTTAATACTACGACAGAAGATCGGGCATGATGCATGTATGATGTAGGACATGGCAAAGGTGCAGTGCAATTAGGCAAGATTAAGCGGAACCGGGGTCCCGACAAATATTTAGGTGGTTCATGTTGTTTAGCTACCCTGCATTTTTAAATGTTGTCTTAACATGGCAAAATATATCACCGGTTCGCTACACAAATTTAAATGGGGCCAAAATAAGGCTAGATTCGCCCACATATGGACCCCATATTTAATTATGAGATTAATCGGCATAAGGCCCCCAAACCACAAGATATGTGTGCAAGCATGTACAAATATATGCAATAGGTAGATATTATATATTCTAAAAATATGGTCTCAGGAAAAGGGGTCACACATTGGTGGGGCGAAGGTCTTGGGGTTTGACGGGATCGGTCTTCAGGATCCGGGGAGTAGATCTTGGCGTCCATGTAGAAGTGCTCGGTGATCCGTGTGAAGACCTTGGCGGCAGTTATTCTTGGTGATCCTTGTCTGATTTGTCGTTGCCACCGAGGAAGATCATGTCGGCCTTGCAGCTCGGAAGGTTTTAGACTCATTTGGTACTGGTAGGGTTGGACACGTGTCCCCACACTTGGTATGTGCCAGGAGGGCATGTCCAGACGGTTATTTGGTCAAACACCCTGCATGCTAGGTAGCGGGGATGCAGGGCACTATGGCCTGGATCATAGGGAGGCCAGAGACGGACCGGCATCAGCGCTGCTCGCTGGAGGATGGAGCGCAGAGAGGACGAGTTGTAAGGCATGCACGACCCACGGACGAGCGTCTCGAGGAGGACGGGACGAACGACGCCGGTCGGCACCACCGCGAGGCAGCGAGGAGGCCAAACCGGGGGCTCGACGACGAGCTCCTTCTGGCAACAGCACGTTGGGCGTGGTCGAGGCCGGCAAGGAGGGGCTCGGTTGAAGGTCGCCCATGGCGGCGGCTGGAGCGGGAGCAGCGGACGGGGCGGCGTCAGCGCCATGGTGAGGACAAGCAACGGCGGCGTGGCCTGCAAGGGCCCTGTCCACAGGCGGCGGCAGAAGGCGGCGACAGCGAGGTGCAGAGGAGGACGGGGCGACACGGAGTTGATGCGGGGCGCTGGTTGAGTGGAGACGGCCTCACACGGGTGATGAGAGGCGATGGTCACGGCGGCAGTCAAGGCATGGCGAGGCAGAGTCGAGGAGAGCTGCGGCAGGGCTGAGGCCGGGGTGAGCAGGCGGATCGACCCGGGCGACGTGGCCTAGCTCGAAGGGATGAGGCAGAGAAGGCTGCCGCCTGTGAGGTCTCTCAAGGCGGAGGAGGTCGCGGCATGGAAGGCTCGGGAGGCTCCAGAGAGCAGCGGCAGGTGGTCGCGGGAAGGGGTAGGCGAGCCGCGGCCGGGGTCGACGACGAGGAGGCGCCGCAGGGGGGGCGCGCTGGCGGAGGTTGGGGAAGAGGCGAGGCGGGGAGCGTGGTCACGCGAGGCAGGGTGGGAAGGTGGTGCGGACTGGGTGGGCCCGAGCAGGCTTGTGGCTTATGCAAGGCGTGGAGTGGCATGCCGGGTGGATGGCGTGGGGTGTGGGTGGGGCCGGTGGCGGTGGAGTGGGTGGCGGGGGCAGGGGTGAGGTGGCGTGGTGGTTGGCTGGAGGATTGGGCCAGGGTGAGGTGGCGACATGGGATTGGAGGGGGTGAGGTGGAGGGGCTGGGTAGGGAAAATAGGGTAGGGTTTTTGGTAGAAAAGGTTAGGTTAGATTCTAGGTAGGTAGGATTTTATCTGGAGGTGGCCGGCTAGGCTTTCGGGTCTGGCTGACTGCCTCCCAAAAATAATTTAACTATTTTATTTATTAAAAACAAGGCGTTGAAAACTGTTGCACAAAACAAAATATTCCGGAGACCCGGTTTTAATTTGAATTAAAGACGGGCGTTTAGAAAATTAAATGTGCTTTTGAAAAATAGTTTTATGCAACAAATGCAAGATGACATGACGATACTCAAATGCAATGTGGCATGATGACATGAGCATGGGGTCATGATGATGCAATGCACAAAAACACCGCGATTTTCTAGTAGTGGTTTTTGCGGGATGCCACAATTCGACACCACTAACAATGGATCTCGCCCTCGAGATCCGCCTCATCGTACCGGGAATAAGGGCGGCGATCTGAATCTTCTCGCTTCGTGTAGATCCTCGCGACACCACTAACAATAGGTCGTTGTCCGTGATCGTCGAGAGAACACTCCGGGAACAAAAGGTCGAAGGTAGAGGTATCAACAAATAAAGCCACCTCTAGCTTCGATGGAAAGAGGGAACCGATGCATTCTCATCCACTTCAATGTACCAAAGCGAATAGAAGGGGTAGTCGGCATGGGGGCCAATCCATCACGCACCCAAACTATTACTCTGCACAATCAGTAGAAACGCGTGCAACCATTCTCAAATCGATCAAGATCTCGACAATCGAGGTTCAGAACAAAGGAGTGATGCATCATCGGATCTAGCGTAGATGATGTCGTCGCGTAAAGCACCGAAGGCACAAGAAGGAACAAAGAGAAGTCCACCGATGAAGGATTCCTGATAGCATGAAGACCGGATGTAGCAACACCGTTACTAAAGGAGGAAGCGAAACCTCAAGGTACGATGGAACCCAACCACGAAATCTGGACTCAAGAGAGAGAAGAGAGCGGATTCAAACACGCAGAGGTGAGAGGAGAGCAAGCGGAGGGTAAGGAGTAAAATCAGACCTAATCGTAACTATCCAACCGATTTTTCAAAAATAGTTTTGACACTCTACTTGGCCGTTAGCTAGGTTATCCTATAGGCCGGACTTGTGAGGTATCGAACTGAGCTCGATACCACTCAGAACACCCTCGATCGCCCTATGCAAGTTTCAGCTTCCCGCCAAACCCGCATAGAAACGATTCAAAGGTTCCACCAGCACTTGCGTGTGGGTGGAAACGGCAATATCATTACACATTAGTCCTCGATGGAACCCACAAAACATATATATACAACATGACTCAAAGAGTCAAGAATACGATATACAATACAAAGATCCAAATCACCTTTAAACGATATAGCGTCCGAGTACGGACAAGATGCAAATTGAGCTAAGAGCCCCAAGAATAACCAATGCCCATAACTGCCGTGCCAAGCCGGAAGGGTAACCGCTAACGACGCCGATCTCAAAACCTGCTTAAACAAAAGGTGCCGACAAAGGGCAAAGGAAAAGAGAGAGCCAAGATCGAGGCCAAGACATCATGAGGCTAGAATTGCGCCTCACATAGGTATGGTGGATCAAGCAACGCGGCATGCACTAAACAACCTATAGAGACTCGATACAACTAGCGGCTATCGAGAGGGGTAAGAAAGACCTATTCGAACCAACCCGATACTACCACCAAACATACCCATCCCGGTGTTTTCCCTCGAGACCAAACAAGGAAGTCAACCGAGGAACTCACACCGCTGGCGCTTTATTCATTCCGTTATAGTTGCAACAATTACTAGTCGGTAAAGATGGCATGAGTCATCCCGATATAATAAGCGCAAGCAGTTTTAGTTAAACATTCCGCTAGAAGTTGCAACACTTACTAGTCGGATACGATTAGCATGAGACATCCCAAACCCAAAGCTTGTTGGTACTTTTATTTAGCCATTCCTGTAGTGAAGCTGATTACTAGTCATATCGGATACAAGTCAAATTATAACAAGAAACTTTAGTTATAGTTGTCTATGATCGAGAACTGTGCTCCAAGTCGCCCATAACCGCGACACGGCTTCTCGAAAAGATTTAACCGCAGGGTGCACCAAAGTTTCCACACGCACTACACCCTTGTTGTCGATCGGGTAGGTACAAGATCACAAAACATACACCCAACGGTATGTCGACGGGTTTCGACACGCTTCCTGCACCCAAAGCAAGCACGGGGCCACCCACTAAGCTACCCAGAACGAAGTCGGCCGGTCTCAGACGGACTCGGGGTTTGTGTAGACGGTCAAACGATGGGAACCCGAAGTGATCTGGCTTGTCGACACATAACGTGTCACGATCCTAACAGACAGTGCTCCTCGCACAATCGTAAATAAAGCAAGAAGCATGGCATAAGTACAGGATAGTAATAAAGCCCCAAACTAATTGTGGCCCCCAAGACAAGATTGGAATCGGTACTAAATCGATGGGGTGCCCACACCCCACCGTGGTTAGCGCTCGATCTCGAAAAGTCAAGAACTCGGGTCCTACGGACACCAAAGGAGCGGTTAAAATCCAAACATTGTCTATTGCCCACCGGTGCCTCTGCATTTACCTACTTCAATTTTAGTTATTAAACAGTAATTAAGGCCATGATCATCTCCAACATTAAACATGCGGCAATACTCCAACAACTGTGGTACTTGAAGACACGCAACAGCACTTGAGCAAGCAACTACGAAGCGCAGGTCCAACTATCTACCAAACAACAGGTAATAGGATGTGTCCAAGGCAATATAAGGCCGCAAGGGATATCACGGGTACGGAAACTAGTGCATCGCAACACAGATAGCAATAGATCAACAGGAGGAAATAAAGACTATAAATGCAAAATAGGTAGAAGGGGAAGGGATGCTCGCCTGAAAAACATTGCCGAAGGTTCATCCAAGATCAGGTCGACACTCGCATCAACTCAACGACCTTATCCGCGAAGAAGCAAAACACTAGAAGAAACACCGGATGCACTATTTAATACTACGACAGAAGATTGGGCATGATGCATGTATGATGTAGGACATGGCAAAGGTGCAAAATTATTAGCAAGATTGCTTAACCGGGGTCCCGACAAATATTTAGGTGGTTCATGTTGTTTAGCTACCCTGCATTTTAAAATGTTGTCTTAACATGGCAAAATATATCACCGGTTCGCTACACAAATTTAAATGGGGCCAAAATAAGGCTAGATTCGCCCACATATGGACCCCATATTTAATTATGAGATTAATCGGCATAAGGCCCCCAAATCACAAGATATGTGTGCAAGCATGTACAAATATATGAAATAGGTAGATATTATATATTCTAAAAATATGGTCTCAGGAAAAGGGGTCACACATTGGTGGGGCGAAGGTCTTGGGGTTTGACGGGATCGGTCTTCAGGATCCGGGGAGTAGATCTTGGCGTCCATGTAGAAGTGCTCGGTGATCCGTGTGAAGACCTTGGCGGCAGTTATTCTTGGTGATCCTTGTCTGATTTGTCGTTGCCACCGAGGAAGATCATGTCGGCCTTGCAGCTCGGAAGGTTTTAGACTCATTTGGTACTGGTAGGGTTGGACACGTGGCCCCACACTTGGTATGTGCCAGGAGGGCATGTCCAGACGGTTATTTGGTCAAACACCCTGCATGCTCGGTAGCGGGGATGCAGGGCACTATGGCCTGGATCACAGGGAGGCCAGAGACGGGCCGGCATCAGCGCTGCTCGCTGGAGGATGGAGCGCAGAGAGGACGAGTTGTAAGGCATACACGGCTCACGGACGAGCGTCTCGAGGAGGACGGGACGAACGACGCCGGTCGGCACCACCGCGAGGCAGCGAGGAGGCCAAACCGGGGGCTCGACGACGAGCTCCTTCTGGCGACAGCACGTTGGGCGTGGTCGAGGCCGGCAAGGAGGGGCTCGGTTGAAGGTCGCCCATGGCGGCGGCTGGAGCGGGAGCAGCGGACGGGGGCGATGCTGGGCGTCCGCGGCCGAGGACAAGCAACGGCGGCGTGGCCTGCAAGGGCCCTGTCCACAGGCGGCGGCAGAAGGCGGCGACAGCGAGGTGCAGAGGAGGACGGGGCGACACGGAGTTGATGCGGGGCGCTGGTCGAGTGGAGACGGCCTCACGCGGGTGAGGAGAGGCGATGGTCGCGGTCGGCGACGAGGTCCGCGCGGCGACGAGACGGAGCCGAGGAGGAGAGCCGCGGCAGGGCCTGAGGCCGACAGGGTGAGGAACAGCGGGATCGACCCGGGCGACGTGGCCTAGCTCGAAGGGAGGAGGCAGAGAAGGGCTGCCCGGCCTGTGAGGTCCCTGGCGGCGGAGGGAGGTCGCGGCATGGAAGGCTCGGGAGGCTCCAGAGAGCAGCGGCAGGTGGTCGCGGGAAGGGGTAGGCGAGCCGCGGCCGGGGTTGACGACGAGGAGGCGCCGCAGGGGGGCGCGCTGGCGGAGGTTGGGGAAGAGGCGAGGCGGGGAGAGCGCAGGTCACGCGAGGCAGGGTGGGGAAGGTGGGTGCGGGAATGGGCGGACCGAACGGGGGTGGGGCCCTGGGCGTGGCTTATGCGGCCAAGGCGTGAGTGGCATGCGGCCGGGTGGATGGGTGTGGAGGCGTGGGTGGTGGGTGGGTGGCAGTGGAGTGGGTGGCGGGCCAGGGGTGAGGTGGCGCGTGGTGGTTGGCTGGAGGATTGGGCCAGGGTGAGGTGGTGACATGGGATTGGAGGGGGTGAGGTGGAGGGGCTGGGTAGGGAAAATAGGGTAGGGTTTTTGGTAGAAAAGGTTAGGGTAGATTCTAGGTAGGTAGGATTTTATCTGGAGGTGGCCGGCTAGGCTTTCGGGCCTGGCTGACTGCCTCCCAAAAATAATTTAACTATTTTATTTATTAAAAACAAGGCGTTTGAAAACTGTTGGCAGACAAAACAAAATATTCCGGAGACCCGGGTTTTAATTTGAATTAAAGACGGGGCGTTTAGAAAATTAAACAGGCTTTTTGAAAAATAGTTTTATACAACAAATGCAAGATGACATGACGATACTCAAATGCAACGTGGCATGATGACATGAGCATGGGGTCATGATGATGCAATGCATAAAAACACCGCGATTTTCTAGTAGTGGTTTTTGCGGGATGCCACATCGTGCCATTGCTTCTTAGTAATCACGTGGGTATGTGTTATTAGTAATCATTGATTACTAACCTATTGGGCACCATAGTGTTGGCGGATCTTGGCGGATATGTACAAATGGGTGCTGAGTCAGACATATTATTCATGAGTTCTATCATCGCGATCACCAACTAACGCATGACTGGATTAGTCAAAAATCTGTTTTTGATACTGCAGGCAAAAATAGCCTATCAAAACATCTTACATTTTAAAATGGAGGTAGTAGTAGAAAACACTGATTCTTATATTTTTTTCTCCTTCCCGGACTGCTAACCACAGATGGGCGTCGAGGTGGGAACATTATTCATGAATTCTATCTTCTTTGGCCGCCATCACCAACTCATACCCGAGATAGCGGAAGAAAACACGACAAGAAATTCAATAGGTGAACGTCGATGACAGCAAATGGTTCCAGTAAGGCATACACGGCTCACGGACGAGCGTCTCGAGGAGGACGGGACGAACGACGCCGGTCGGCACCACCGCGAGGCAGCGAGGAGGCCAAACCGGGGGCTCGACGACGAGCTCCTTCTGGCAACAACACGTTGGGCGTGGTCGAGGCCGGCAAGGAGGGGCTCGGTTGAAGGTCGCCCATGGCGGCGGCTGGAGCGGGAGCAGCGGACGGGGGCGATGCTGGGCATCCGCGGCCGAGGACAAGCAACGGCGGCGTGGCCTGCAAGGGCCCTGTCCACAGGCGGCGGCAGAAGGCGGCGACAGCGAGGTGCAGAGGAGGACGGGGCGACACGGAGTTGATGCGGGGCGCTGGTCGAGTGGAGACGGCCTCACGCGGGTGAGGAGAGGCGATGGTCGCGGTCGGCGACGAGGTCCGCGCGGCGACGAGACGGAGTCGAGGAGGAGAGCCGCGGCAGGGCCTGAGGCCGACAGGGTGAGGAACGGCGGGATCGACCCGGGCGACGTGGCCTAGCTCGAAGGGATGAGGCAGAGAAGGGCTGCCGCGGCCTGTGAGGTCCCTGGCGGCGGAGGGAGGTCGCGGCATGGAAGGCTCGGGAGGCTCCAGAGAGCAGCGGCAGGTGGTCGCGGGAAGGGGTAGGCGAGCCGCGGCCGGGGTTGACGACGAGGAGGCGCCGCAGGGGGGCGCACTGGAGGAGGTTGGGGAAGAGGCGAGGCGGGGAGAGCGCGGGTCACGCGAGGCAGGGTGGGGAAGGTGGGTGCGGGAATGGGCGGACCGAACGAGGGTGGGGCCCGCGGGGCTTGGCTTGCGCGCCTGCGTGCGTGAGTGGCATGCGCGTCGGGTGGATGGTGTGGAGGCGTGGGGTGTGGGTGGGGCCGGGTGGCTGGCGGCAGGTGGAGTGGGTGGCGGGGCAGGGGCCAGGGGTGAGGTGGCGCGTGGTGGTTGGCTGGAGGATTGGGCCAGGGTGAGGTGGCGACATGGGATTGGAGGGGGTGAGGTGGAGGGGCTGGGTAGGGAAAATAGGGTAGGGTTTTTGGTAGAAAAGGTTAGGGTAGATTCTAGGTAGGTAGGATTTTATCTGGAGGTGGCCGGCTAGGCTTTCGGGCCTGGCTGACTGCCTCCCAAAAATAATTTAACTATTTTATTTATTAAAAACAAGGCGCTGAAAACTGTTGGCGATTAAAACAAAATATTCCGAGACCGGTTTTAATTTGAATTAAAGACGGGGCGTTTAGAAAATTAAACAGGCTTTTTGAAAAATAGTTTTATACAACAAATGCAAGATGACATGACGATACTCAAATGCAACGTGGCATGATGACATGAGCATGGGGTCATGATGATGCAATGCACAAAAACACCGCGATTTTCTAGTAGTGGTTTTTGCGGGATGCCACATCGTGTCATTGCTTCTTAGTAATCACGTGGGTATGTGTTATTAGTAATCATTGATTACTAACCTATTGGGCACCATAGTGTTGGCGGATCTTGCACTGGTAGAAAACGCGCTATAGGTCCCGGTTGGTAAGGGGCATTAGTCCCGGTTGCCCAACCGGGACGAATCGGGACTAACCTTTAGTCCCGGCTGCCACCAACCGGGACAAAGGCCACACGTGGCATCTGCTCCGTGCGAGGTGGGAGTTAGTCCCGTTCGTAATAAACCGGGACTAATAACCCGCCGCTGCAGATATTTGGCCCATTTCTTCGCCGCGCAGAATTCATTTTGGCACATTTTGTTGCCGCAGCATTTTCGCCACTTTTGTGCCGCCAAGAGAATTCATTTAGGTTGTTTTATTGTTTATTTAGTGTTTTGCACTTATCAATGAAGGAGCCTTATATTACACAAGATCATCATGACAACATTTTACATTCAATACACGGATCGAGTTCATGCACTACATACAAAAGTTGCTATTCGATGCTACCGCCAATTTCTTGAAAGTTGCTATTTTACAATTCCTATTGTCTATACACACCGAGTAGTATTCCCTTGTGTTTAGGACTTCGCATCCAAGAATCCCGCCAATTCCTCCCAGATTGCTCAGATGCGATCCTTTGGCGTAAGACCGTCTCCGAGACGCTCGATCTGATTTAAAAAGGAGTCAGCCTATATGAATATGAAACTAAACACAATTTGATTGTAATTAAAAACTATAGAAATTGTTTACGACGTGGAGTTGCTCTAAATTTCTGCCCTTCTCATCGCACGCTGGCCGGATGAACTCGCATACATAGTATCCACATAGATTGTTACCGTCCTCGCTGTGCACTTTACGACAACAGAAGTTCAATCAAAATAATAATCAAGCATGATAATAACTGTATCAAAACTAGAATCAAAGAGATGCTGGATATAGCTAGTGGTGCTTACATCTAGTGGTTGAAATGTAAGCTTCTTTCCAAACACCCCTAGCCTTCTTGGTAACCGTTTCCAAGCGCTGCCCGGCGTAGAAAACGAATAAAATAAGTTATTAAGTACTTGATATCATAAAATTCACGAACATTGCCGATATAGTGTCGTAATGATTAGAATTACCGCTGGAGAAGTATCTACATGTCCTTCCACGTCTCAAGGGTTTATGTTTCGAGTCCATGACTAGTACACGCCTTTGTCAAGTTGAATGATTAATGTAATATAGTGGTACCTGCGAATGCAGAACTAATCAATTATATACTTAACATCGAGTAAGCGAAATAGAAAGTGTATACAAGACAATAACACTCACTGGAAGTTGTAAGGAAATAGTATTTCCCTTTTGGTTTCTTGAAACCTTAACGCGTGTACTATATTATCCTTCGTATCCTGGGGGCTTATTTTGAGATTAGCTTCATGAACCCAATATGGGTCAATGAAGCCAATGTCGTAGATTTGTCCTCTGCTGCATTCGATAATCTTCATTCTGCATATTAAAGTATGATTATATACATGCAATAAACAAAATAATACAGATGGAGACTAAATTAATTACAGAATTAGTACTTACAGACAATAGGCACTCATGATCGATTTGTCCAAGGCGTCTTGATTGAATAATTGAAATAGTTCATCAAATTCAATGGATATCATGTCATCGTTATCTTTCCCATGATGCTTTTTTGTAACCCTCAGCACTATCCAGTTAGCCCCGGCCCTTGTGGCATGCATGTACCAGTTATGCAATCTTCGCATTTTTGTTGGAAGATTGTGTAACACCCTCAGAATCGGCCCTATGCAAGTTTTAGCAAAACTCGCCAAACCCGCATAGAAACGATTCGAAGGTGCTCACCAGGCACTTTCGTGCGGGTGGAAAGCAAAGTAATAACATTACACAACAGTCCTCGATGGGACCCATGTAATGTATATACAACAATGACTCAAAGAGTCAAGAATACGTATATAATATACAAAGATCCAAATCACCTTGAAAATGATAGAGCGTCCGACTACGACAAGATGCAAATGGGGCTAAGAGCCCTCAAGAATAACCAATGGCGCCCATAACCCGCCAGCAAGCCGGAAGGGTAACCCCGCTAACGCGCCGATCTCAAAACCTGCTTAAACAAAAGGGTGCCGACAAAGGGCAAAGGAAAAGAGGAGCGCCAAGATCGAGGCCAAGACACGGCGAGGCTAGAATTCGGTCCTCGCCACATAGGTATGGTGGATCGAGCAGCAAAGATGCGCTAAACAACCTATAGAGACTCGATACAACCGGGCGGCTATCGAGAGGTAAGAAAGACCTATTCGGATCCAACCTGATACTAGCATCAACAAACCCATCTCGGCGCTTCCTCGAGACCAAACGAGGAAGTCAACCGAGGAACTCACACAACTGGCGCTTACTTATTCGCTATAGTTGCGGCACTTTACTAGTCGTTTAGATAATCGCTCGATAAAGTAAGCAAGCACTTTAGTTAACCATTCCGTGACAGTTGCAAAGACTTACTAGTCGATACATTTAGCATGAGATAAACCCAAAACCCAGCAGTTGTTGGTACTTTTATTTAGCCATTCCGTTGTAGTGAAGCTGATTACTAATCATATCAGAAACAAGTCAATTTATAACAGTAAACTTTAGTTATAGTTGTCTATGATCAAGCACTGTGCTCCAAGTCGTCCATAACCGCGGACACGGCTTCTAAAAGATTTAACTCAGGGTGCACCAAAGTATCCACAGCACTTTGACCCTTTTGCCGATCGCTAACATACACCCATCGGTATGTCGGCGGGGCCTAAGTCACGACGTTCCCAGACCCAAAGCAAGCACGGGGGGCCACCCCACTAAGTCTACCCGCAACGAAGTCGGCCGGTCTCCGAGACGGACTTAGGGTTTGCGACAATGGCTGTAAACGACAGCAGATCCCCAATCGGGGACTGTCGATACCGCGAAAACATTCCGCTTCCTAAACAGTACAGCGTGCTCCTCACACAAACGTAAATACATAAGTAGCATGGCATAAGTACAGAATAGTAAAAACACCTCAAACTAGTTGTGGCCCCAAGACAATACTCAAATCAGGTAATAATCAATGGGGGCCCATATCTACCACCGTGGTTAGCCGCTCGATCTCGAATGTGTCAAGAACTCGGTCCACGGGACACAAGTGGGCGTCGAAACCAAATCTTACCTATCACCCACCGATGCCTCCGCTTAATTCAATTTTAGTTGTTAAACAGGAATTAAAGTGAACAATAAGTAAACCATGATCATCTCCAACGCCAACATGCGGCAATTCCTCCAACAATTGTGGTACTGACGACAAGCAAAACACTTGAGCAAGCGACTACGACACGCCGGGTCCAACTATCTACCAAACAATGTAATAGGATGTGTCCAAGGCTATATGGCTGCAAGGGATATCACGCACGAAACTAGAGCATCGCAACACGTAGCAAAGATCAACAGAGGGAAATAAATACTAGAAAAGTAAGATAGGTAGAAAGGGGAGATGCTCACCTGAAAACATTGCCAAGGTTCAACAAGATCGGGCGACGCCACATCAACTCAACGCCCAATCCGCAAAGAAACAAAACACTAGAAGAAACACCGGATGCACTATTTAATACAACGCGTAAGATCGGCATGATGCATGTATGATGTATGACAGGGCAAGGTGCGATGCAATTAGGTCAAATTAAGTGGAACCGGGGTCCCGACAATTAGTTAGATGGTGCAAGTTGTTTAGATCCCCGCAAATTAAATGTTGTTTTACATGGCAAAAGTTGATACGGGTTCGCTACACAAGTTTAAATGAGGCCAATATAAGGCTAGATTTGCCCGCATATGGGCCCCATATTTAATTATTAGGTGAATCGGCATAAGGCCCCCAAACCACAGATATGCATGCGAGTATGACAATTCAATATGCAACCAAGTTGTTATTATGTTATAAAATTAGGGTTTCGGGAAGGGGTTCACACATTTAGGGTTCGGCGAACTTGGGGTTCCGGGGTTCGGGGTTCGGGGTTGGTCTCAGGGTCCGACGGATCGGTCTCGGACTCAGGGGTAGGTCTTGGCGCATCCGGGGTCTTCGGGTCACGTTGTCGGTCATGGCGTTCGGGACGACGCGCTTGTCGCATCGGGGTTCTCGGCGGACTCGGTGTCCGGGAAGCAGGACTTGGGTCGGTGTCGGGGCATCGGATTCTTCCGGGCCGATGCCGTTCTTGTCGTCGTGCCGATCTTGTCGGGTCCCACGGGGTCGATCTTGCCGTTGCGAGGATCTTGTCGTGCTCGCGCCATCGAGTCGGTCTTGGCGTCCGGGGGTACGTCAGAGTTCAGGGTTCCGTGTTGAAGGCCTTGGCGTTTCGCCTCCTCGTGATGGTCTCGGAGCGTTGAACTGGAAGGAGAGCTTGGTCTTCACGTCCGGACTTCGCCTCCGGGAACGGGCCCGCGATCCGCGCAGATCTTGGGTTTCCGATACCATCGCCTTCGGGTTCGGGGCTTCGGATTCCGTGAGGCGATCTTGACGTTCCGTCTTCACTTGTCGGCGTGGACTTGGAACTGGAAACGGGGGGTGTCTTCGTGACAGGGATTGGTCACGGAGATAGCCGAGACCACGCCTATCGAGCAACCACGCAGAGATCTTTAACCGATTTCTGGTTCTAGCCCGAAGAAAAACCTTGAACAGAAACGCAGCACCGCCTTGCCAACTCGGCCTGGTACTCTTTTTTTCAGCAACCACAACATGAAGGCAGACCAAAAGCCATACTCGAACAGACACTCATGCAGCGAGCCGAGCACCAGGGCAGAACACAGACGGAGGCCGACGGGTCGACGCCGGCACGGGCCGCGCAGGGCTAGGCGGAGCTTGGGCAGACGGCGCACGGCGGCGCTGGCCGCAAGCGTGGAGGCGACAGACGCGAGGGGCGGAGGGCGAGCGGCGGACTAATGGCGACGACGGCCGGGCGGCCTGGGGAGATGGCCATGGGAGGTGGCGAGGGGCGACGGAGGGCAGGCGGAGGAGAACTGCAGTGGGCGGCGAGCAGGAGAGGCAGGGGTGCCGAGCGAGCGGCGCCGCGAGGCGAGAGGGGCTGGCGCAAGGCAATGGGGGAATGCGGCTTGGCGGAGGAGAAAGGATGGTCGGGAGGGGAGGGAGACGGCGCTGGCGGGCGCCGGCGCAGCGGCCGGAGAAGGCGGCCAAGGGGAGGAGGAGGAGGGAGAGGCTGGGTAGGTCGGGCGCGGAGGCGAGCGGTCAGTGGAGCGGGCGCGCGCCGCGGGAGGAGGAGGCAGGGGACGGAGCGAGATGGCGGGTGGCGCGGCTGCGGCGGGTAGCAGGCGGGGGAGAAGGCCGGGCGGGCGAGCGGAGGTGAGCCTGGGGCTCTGGGAGGCGGTGGAGGGCTAGGCGCGACGGAGGCCGGGACGTTGGCGAGGCGAGGCGGGCTGCAGGCGGGGCGGTGGAAGGTGGGGGGGTTCGGCGGCGGCCACTGGTGGGAAGAAAGGTGGGGGCGGGGGCAGGGACGCGAGGAAGAAGACGCCGCGGGAGGGAGAGGAGGGTGCGTGGGGATAAAGGGTCCCCGTGGGGCCGTGGCTGGGGGAGTGGGGACGCGCGGGTGTGAGAGCTGTGGTGTGAGTGGGTTGGGTTTGTGGGCAGGTGGAGAGAGGGAGGAGAGAGGGAGGCCACGTGGCAGCATAGGATTGGTGGGGAGCTGGGGGTGGATGATGTGGCGGCCTAGGATAGGTGGGGGTGAGGTGGACGGTTGGGATGGGTAGGTAGCTGGGTAGCTATAGGATTAAGGACCGATTTGAAATCTCGGGTGGTCGTCGGGTCGAGCCGGGCTCGCTGCCCACTAAAACAATTAAACCTTTTATTTGTTTTAACGGGCCATAAGCAAACCGATAGCGGCCAAAACAAAATATTCCGGGACCCGGTTTTGATGTTTGAATAAAGAGGGGCGAAAACAACTGGCTTTGCAAACATAGTTTTATGCAAACAATGCATGATGATGACGATGCAATGCACAAATTCAACGCGATTTTCTAGTAGTGGTTTTTGGGATGCCACAATTGACACCACTAACAAGGGATCTCGCCTCGAGATCCGCCTCATGGTACCGGAAGGGAGGTCGGCAATCGTCTTCTCTCGCCGTAGATCCTCGCGACACCACTAACAAGAGGTCGTTGTCCTGTCACAAGAGTACACTCGGATAAACAACGGACGGTTAAAGGTAAGGCCACCTCTAACTTCCATGAAAGGAGTAAAAGTGCATCGATCCACCATTCTATATACAAAGCAAATGATAAGAGTAGTGGTATGGTCGCGACTCCATCCCACTCAAGCATTACTTTGTACACAATAGATGATTATGCAAGCAACCTCGGATTCAGATCAAGATCTCGCCAAGCGAGGTTCGAACAAGGAGTGATGCGCTCGCATCGGATCTGGCGAGATGAGGTCGTCGGCCGGAAACACCGGAAGGCACAAACAAGGAACAAAGAATGGTACCAGCACGGATTCCTCGGGATAGCGAACACCGGATAGTAGAACACCGTTACCTAAAGGAGGAAACCCCAAGGTACGACGGAAAACCCAACCACGAGAATTCGGACTCAAGAAAGAGACGAGAGCGGATTCAAATCACGTGAGGGTAAGAGGGGAAACAGCAGAGGGTAAGGAGTAAAATCGCACCTAATCGTAACTATCCAACCGATTTTGCAAAATAGTTTTGACACTCTACTTGCCGTTAGCTAGGTTATCCTACAGTCGGACTTGTGGGTATCGCAACCGCCGAAGCTCGATACATCAGAACACCCTCGATCGCCCTATGCAAGTTTTAGCAAAACTCGCCAAACCCGCATAGAAACGATTCAAGGTGCCCACCAGCACTTTCGCAAGGGTGGAAAGCAAAGTAATAACATTACACAACAGTCCTCGATGGGACCCATGTAGCAGATATATACAACAACTCAAAGAGTCAAGAATACGATATAATATACAAAGATCCAAATCACCTTGAAAATGATAGAGCGTCCGACTACGGACAAGATGCAAATGGGGCTAAGAGCCCCAAGAATAACCAATGGCGCCCATAACCCGCCGTGCCAAGCCGAAGGGTAACCTCTAACGGCCGATCTCAAAACCTGCTTAAACAAAAGGTGCCGACAAAGGGCAAAGGAAAAGAGGAGCCAAGATCGAGGCCAAGACACGGCGAGGCTAGAATTGGTCCTCGCCTACATAGGTATGGTGGATCGAGCGCAGCAGCAGATGCGCTAAACAACCTATAGAGACTCGATACAACTGGCGGCTATCAGAGAGGGGTAAGAAAGACCTATTCGGATCCAACCTGATACTAGCATCAACAAACCCATCCTGGCGTTTCCCCCTCGAGACCAAACGAGGAAGTCAACCGAGGAACTCACACGGTTGGCGCTTTTACTTATTCGCTATAGTTGCACTTTACTAGTCGTGTTTAGATAATCGTTCGATAAAGTAAGCAAGCACTTTAGTTAACCATTCGCGATGGGACAAAGACTTACTAGTCGATACATTTAGCATGAGATAAACCCAAAACCCAAAGGTTGTTGGTACTTTTATTTAGCCATTCCGTTGTAGTGAAGCTGATTACTAATCATATCGAAACAAGTCAATTTATAACAGAACTTTAGTTATAGTTGTCTATGATCAAGCACTGGCTCCAAGTCGCCCATAACCGCGACACGGCTTCGAAAGATTTAACCGCAGGGTGCACCAAAGTATCCACAGCACTTCGACCCTTTTGCGATCGTTAACATACACCCATCGGTATGTCGGCGGGCCTAAGTCACGACGTCCTGCACTCCAAAGCAAGCACGGGGCCACCCACTAAGTCTACCCGCAAGAACGGTCGGTCTCGAGACGGACTTAGGGTTTACAATGGTCAGAACGACAAAAGATCCCCAATCGGGACCGCCGATACAAAAACATTCCGCTTCCTAACAAGACAGCGTTCTCACACAAACGTAAATACATAAGTAGCATGGCATAAGTATAGGATAGTAAAACACCTCAAACTAGTTGTGGCCCCAAAGACAATACTCAAATCGTAATAATCAATGGGGGCCCATATCTCCCACTTGTGGTTAGCGCCGATCTCTAACAGTGTCAAGAACTCGGGTCCCACGGACACAAGTGGGCCGGAAACCAAATCTTACCTATCACCCACCGATGCCTCTACTTAATTCAATTTTAGTTGTTAAACAGAATTAAAGTGAACAATAAGTAAACCATGATCATCTCCAACGCCAACATGCGGCAATTCCTCCAACAATTGTGGTACTTGACGACAAAACACTTGAGCAAGCGATCATTTACACGCGGGTCCAACTATCTACCAAACAACAGGTAATAGGATGTGTCCAAGGCTATATATGGCTGCAAGGGATATCACGGGTACGAAACTAGAGCATCGCAACACAGGTAGCAAAGATCAACAGGAGGGAAATAAATACTAGAAAAGTAAGATAGGTAGAAAGGGGGAGATGCTCGCCTGAAAACATTGCCGAAGGTTCAACCGAAGATCGGGGCGACGCTCACATCAACTCAACGGCCCAATCCGCGAAGAAACAAAACACTAGAAGAAACACCGGATGCACTATTTAATACAACGGCAGAAGATCGGCATGATGCATGTATGATGTATGACAGGGCAAGGTGCGATGCAATTAGGTCAAATTAAGCGGAACCGGGGTCCCGACAATTAGTTAGATGGTGCAAGTTGTTTAGATCCCCGCAAATTAAATGTTGTTTTACATGGCAAAAGTTGATACGGGTTCGCTACACAAGTTTAAATGAGGCCAATATAAGGCTAGATTTGCCCGCATATGGGCCCCATATTTAATTATTAGGTGAATCGGCATAAGGCCCCCAAACCACAGATATGCATGCGAGTATGACAATTCAATATGCAACCAAGTTGTTATTATGTTATAAAATTAGGGTTTCGGGAAGGGGTTCACACATTTAGGGTTCGCGAACTTGGGGTTCCGGGTTCGGTTGGTTGGTCTCGTGGTCCGACGGATCGGACTCGTGAGGTAGGTCTTGGCGCATCCGGGGTCTTCGGGTCACGTTGTCGGTCATGGCGTTCGGGACGACGCGCTTGTCGCATCGGGGTTCTCGGCGGACTCGGTGTCCGGGAAGCAGGACTTGGGTCGGTGTCGGGGCATCGGATTCTTCCGGGCCGATGCCGTTCTTGTCGTCGTGCCGATCTTGTCGGGTCCCACGGGGTCGATCTTGCCGTTGCGAGGATCTTGTCGTGCTCGCGCCATCGAGTCGGTCTTGGCGTCCGGGGGTACGTCGGAGTTCAGGGTTCCGTGTTGAAGGTCTTGGCGTTTCGCCTCCTCGTGATGGTCTCGGAGCGTTGAATCCGGGAAGGAGAGCTTGGTGGTCTTCACGTCCGGACTTCGCCTCCGGGAACGGGCCCGCGATCCGCGCAGATCTTGGGTTTCCGATACCATCGCCTTCGGGTTCGGGGCTTCGGATTCCGTGAGGCGATCTTGACGTTCCGTCTTCACTTGTCGGCGTGGACTTGGAACTGGAAACGGGGGGTGTCTTCGTGACAGGGAGTGGTCACGGAGATAGCCGAGACCACGCCTATCGAGCAACCACGCAGAGATCTTTAACCGATTTCTGGTTCTAGCCCGAAGAAAAACCTTGAACAGAAACGCAGCACCGCCTTGCCAACTCGGCCTGGTACTCTTTTTTTCAGCAACCACAACATGAAGGCAGACCAAAAGCCAGGCTCGAACAGACACTCATGCACCGAGCCGAGCACCAGGCGAATACGACGGAGGCCGACGGTCGACGCTGCACGGGCAAGCCGCAGGGCTAGGGAGCTTGGGCAGACGCCAGCGCGGGCGCGGCCGCAAGCGTGGAGGCGGACAGACGGAGGGCGGAGGCGAGCGAGGCGGACTAATGGCGACGACGGCTGCGGGCGGCCTGGGGAGATGGCCAAGGGAGGTGGCGAGGCGGCGACGGAGGCGGGCGGAGGAGAACAGTGGGGCGGCGAGGCGAGGGCGAAAGCAGGTGCGGAGCGAGGGGCCGGGCGAGGCGAGAGGGGGGCTGGTCAAGCAGATGCGGGGAATGCGGGCTTGGCGGAGGAGAAAGGATGGTCGGGAGGAGGAAGCGACGCGGCTGGCGGGAAGCGCGCAGGCCGAGAAGGCGGAAGGCTGCGTGAGGGAGGAGGCCGGAGGAGAGGCCAGGTAGGTCGGGCGCGAGGCGAGGCTGGGCGGCGGGGCGGCCGCGGGAGGAGGAGGCAGGGGTCGACGAGCGAGATGGGCGGTGGCGCGTTGGCGGCAAGGCGGGGGAGAAGCGCCGGGCGGGCGAAGCGGAGGTGAGCTCGGGCGGGCTCCAGAGGCGGTGGAGGTCAGCTGGCGCCGGCGGCGGACGCGGAGGTCGGGGACGGTTGGCGAGGCGCGGAGGCGGCGGTCGCAGGCGGCGGGGCGGTGGAAGGTGGGGGGGTTCGGCGGCGGCCACTGGTGGGAAGAAAGGTGGGGGCGGGGGCAGGGACGCGAGGAAGAAGACGCCGCGGGAGGGAGAGGAGGGCTGGTGCGCGTGGGGGACAGGCGGGTCCCGCGTGGGGCCAGGGCTGCACGGGGGGAGTGGGGACGCGCGGGTGTGAGAGCTGTGGTGTGAGTGGGTTGGGTTTGTGGGCAGGTGGAGAGAGGGAGGAGAGAGGGAGGCCACGTGGCAGCATAGGATTGGTGGGGAGCTGGGGGTGGATGATGTGGCGGCCTAGGATAGGTGGGGGTGAGGTGGACGGTTGGGATGGGTAGGTAGCTGGGTAGCTATAGGATTAAGGCGGACCGATTTGAAATCCTGGGGGTGGTCGTTCGGGTCGAGCTGGCCCGTTCGACTGCCCCCACTAAAACAATTAAACCTTTTTATTTGTTTTAACGGGCCATAAGCAAACCGATAGCGGCCAAAACAAAATATTCCGGGGACCCGGTTTTGATGTTTGAATAAAGAGGGGCGTTTAGAAAACAACTCGGGCTTTGCAAACATAGTTTTATGCAAACAATGCATGATGATGACGATGCAATGCACAAATTCAACGCGATTTTCTAGTAGTGGTTTTTGCGGGATGCCACAGATTGTTTACCTCCTCAGGTTTGACGAGTGGTTTTCCGTACTGGTATTGGTATGCTACTTCACTCACGGGGAAGAACTCTAACTGGGATAAGTACTGGGCAATACTCATACCTTGAGCAGCGGACTTCTCCAGACAGTGCAACTACCTGGATCATACCGCTCTTCGCCCCATATTTGCTGGACCCACATTGGTTTGAGAAATCACCTTGAGAGGCGCAAGTCTGTTTTTCTTGTTCTCCGAGCTGGGCAACAGATTTCCGCTTGCATCAGTCTTGCTCTTGAGGCTTTTGTCCGCATGTGACTTGAGAATAGAACGCTCATAGTCGATGACAGCTTTGGCTCGGGTTGATGAAGAGTCTTTAGCATTTTCAACACTTTGGCTTTTCTTCTTTGGTCTTTGGGAACTCTGGCTCTTTCGGCCGCCTCGACAGCAGCTGTCGTTTCGCATCAACGATCGCGATCTCCTCTTCTGATCATAAGCTCTCTTGGGAGGAACCGTTGGTACTTTTGGAAGAGGCTCTTGTTTACGTTTGGCGATCGCTTCACGACGCGATGGCATGCGCTTCGCTTTTATCCCGAGGCGCCGCAATGGCTCCGCGGCGATGGCTGCACCGGAGATTGGTGAGGCTACGGGCGGGTGGCGATTTTGGCGGTGAGGCGACAAGACGGCCAGCGGCGGCGACCTCGGCGGAGCGGGTGAGGCGGCGAAGATGGCCTTGGCATGTGATTTGAACGATACAATCCTTCGCCATAGAATGGTGACGTTTTTGCGTCACCCAGCGATCACATCCCTTCACCGGCGGTAGTGAAGATCCAAAACCTCAAAGGTGCGCATGATTTCATCCACGCCGACAACAGCGTATCCCTCTGGAACCGGACGGTGGTAAGTTGGTGTGGGTCCAATTGGTAAGGCATAGCCGACCGCCACCTTCATTGATATGTTCACAACTTTGACATGTAGCTCGCGATGTGTCATCTCGTGATATCATCCACTGGGTAGCAGGAGCCATCGTCGGTGCATCATCGGCATCGCCATTGTCATCACCGGGACCTCGGTGGAAGCCACTGCTTTTTCGATTATTCGATAGGCGGTAGCATCGAATGCAAGTCTTCTGAGATGGGCGGTAGTACTTTGCTCTTTAAGTGAGTTAATTTCATCTTGTTGTTGCTTTAATCGTTCTTCAATTAAACGCATTCGCTCTTTCGACTTTCTTCAACCGCCACATCCTTACTCCTCCGACGGCTTCTATCGGATATTTCTTCCTCTCTTGAAACCCAGTCCTCCATGATTGGGAGCCTA
Source organism: Avena longiglumis (assembly GCA_030063025.1). Lineage (NCBI taxonomy): Eukaryota > Viridiplantae > Streptophyta > Magnoliopsida > Poales > Poaceae > Avena > Avena longiglumis. Next base: position 30,041,496 of record CP125974.1, read on the forward strand.
TTGTGCCTCGTGTTCGTCCATCATGTTCCTTATTTCCAAGGCGAGTGTGAGCTCATCATTCTCTCTATCGGGAATGAAGTCCCCATCTTTAACCTTCTTGCTTTTCTCATCCTCTCGATTGGAAAGGGGTCTTATTTATGTCGTATGTTATATATACACCTCCCTTCCGAGTCCAACGTGCCCCCATGCCCGTAAAACCAATTCCTTCCACGTTCTACCCAATAATGCATCTGCGGGGTGATATTTTTATCACGCAGTTCCTGCTCAAGTTTCTCCCACTTAGGAATGCCAACCTTGTAGCCACCTTGCCCCATAGTATGGTGATACTTCTTCTTCGCAGCATTCAGCTTATTCGTTTCAGACATTTTCTTAGCTTTTTCTGATTTCTTGTATTCCGAATGGTTTTATCTTCTCAAACTGAATATTCTTGAAATCGGGAGTCTTCTCTTTCACGACATAGTCAAGGTGCAATATTTTCTTCCAGTTGGTGAAACACTGGGCCATCTTCTTCAAAGCCCACTCCCCGACCTTAGCCTCCATGGCTCTCCCATGTTGTAAGGCGTCCTCAACTGGATCCTCCGCATTTGGATCCAGCTCTATCTTCGGTAGTTTGAAATTAACCATGAGCCTCTTCCACAGTAAATCTTTGGCGTGGTTAGGGACAAATAAACATGTTCCCTCTTCATCCGCATTAGCAGGCCTATTCCAATTTCTAATGGTGATCGGGATTAAGTCCCTAACGATTACTCCGCATTGTGCCACAAATTTGGTTGCGACAACTTCGGGAGCTGTCGGTCTGCCGTCTACAGCGACATCTTCGATCCTGAACCTCTCATGGTCTTGCAACTTTTTGGTTGGGCCTCGTCTGCTCTTTTCAGTAGATTCCTTCGATCCGGAGGGCTAAAAGAAGAAAGATCGTCGTTACTATTTCCATATAGATAGCAGATGATTAATTAATGAATTGATTTATATTACATGCACCTTGCCGGAGCGGTCGTCTTCTCGATTACACAAGGCATCGCCTTCTCCCTCGCGGAAGGCAACACCTTCAACCTCAAACAAGTTGTCTACTCCGGTAAAGAGGATCACCCTCACGGAGTTGTTCGTAAACGTTGATACGTCTAAATTATCTTCCCCGGATCACACCTTGGATCAACTCTTCCTTTTCTTCGTCTCGGCGTGTGGGTCCATATTTTCTGCATAGGTGGAAAAGCGAATAAGTCAAAGCGGCTAAAGGAGAAAGTTAAATGCTGTTGAGAGATATAAACCCTAATTCGGAGAAACCCTAATATATACATACACAATAATAAAAATGAAGAGAAAGGAAACCGTAGTAGATAGGCACATCGTCGAACCCATGGCATCGATGCAATGCTCAAGCAAGTATGATGATATGACAAGTTAATTTGCATTGGAATGTAACCCTAAGAAATGCTCGATGATTTAATCGGGGTTCCGAGGGGTGAAAACCCTAACTCGGAGAAACTCCGGAACACATGAGAGGGGTGGATTTGTTCTTCTAATTAAACTTATAATTTAAGTTGTTGAACAATGCATGATTATAGCTTAGATATCTAGGTTTCATTTTTAGAACATTTTGATATATTATTCATATTGTTCGACTTATAAACAATAAGTTATTGAATTTACAAGTTTAAATCATTTTCGGAATTAAAAAAAAGGCAAATAGTTTTTTACACCGGCGGAAGAGGGGAACAATCAACACATGGCATCGATGCAATGATCAAACAAGGATGATGATATAACAAGTTAATTTGTATTAAAAAGTAACCCAAAGACATGCTCGACAATTTAAGCGGGGTGAAAACCTAACTCGGTGAAACTCGAGTATATGAGAGGGTTGATTTTGTTTTCTAATTAAACTTGTCTTGAAAGTTGTTGAACAATGCATGATTATAGCTTAGATAGCTAGGTTTCATTTTTGAAATTTTGATATATTATTTGTATTTTTTTCTGATTAAAATTATTGAATTTTCAATATTCAAAATTTTTTTCAAAATAAATAAGTCTGGAATTATTTTTACACCTGTGCAAACTATACACACAAGCGACAGATGGGCCTGTGCCACATAAGCGACACGTGAGCAAAGTGGAGAGGCGTTGGGTGTTTTCACGAGGCGGGGTTACACTGCCAGCGGTGGTGGGCCTGGTCACGACGCGCCGGCACCGCCTCGCCACGTCAAGACCGGCACTGCCGTCGCACCTTGCCCGCCGGCCAAGACACCTTGCCCGGCCAAGCCCGGCACCTTGCCGCCGCGCACGCCGCACGCGCCGCACCGCGCCCGCTGCCGGCGGCGAGGAAGAGGAGGAGGGGATGAGCGAGCTAGAGAGGGGGCACCTTCTAGCGGCGGCAGCCTTGGCGGCGGTGGCCCTGCCGCGACGCAACGCACGGCGGTTGGAGGTGGTGGCGACGCTTCTGGCGGGGCGGCAGCAGCGGCGCTCAGGGGACGGGCGGCGGCGAGCGGCTGACGGGCGGCGGCGTCTCCACGTGTTGTGTCGGCGCGAAGAATGGTGAAGGAAGAAGAGGAATGGGCGTCATGTATAAAGGGAGAATACGTCGGTTGGTGGCTCCAACCGGGACTAAAATCACGTCCGGTTGGAGCCACCAACCGGGACCTATACTCAATATTTTCAGCTTGGCGCGAGGCTCTTTAGTCCGGTTGGTGGCTCCAACCGACATATTCTGTTTCAAAAAAATTTCAAGTATTTTCTCTCTGTTCCGCCTTATTTTTTATTTTGGGGTTTAAATTTGTATTGTTTTTAAATGATAATTAATTTGGAATTTAGAAAAACTTTAAACATAAAAGTGTTTGGATTTGAATAAATAATTCAAAACCATTTTACATTTTAAAAATAATTAATGTAACCATTTAAAATATGAACCATTTACAATTAAAAATGAATTAACTTATATTTTTTTAATATCAATTTGGAATTTAGAAAAACTTTAAACATAAGAAGTGTATGGATTTGAATAAATAATTCAAAAACATATTCTATTTTTAAAAAATAATTAATGTAACCTTTTAAAATTATTAACTTATATTTTTGAATATTCATTTGGAATTTAGAAAAAATTTAAACATAAAAAGTGTTTAGATTTAAATAAATAATTCAAAAACATTTTCTGTTTTAAAAAATAATTAATGTAACCATTTAAAATATGAACCATTTACAATTAAAAATGAATTGACTTATATTTTTTTAATATCAATTTGGAATTTAGAAAAACTTTAAACATAAGAAGTGTATGGATTTGAATAAATAATTCAAAAACATATTCTATTTTTAAAAAATAATTAATGTAACCTTTTAAAATAAATTAACTTATATTTTTGAATATTAATTTGGAATTTAGAAAAAATTTAAACATAAAAAGTGTTTGGATTTAAATAAACAATTCAAAAACATTTTCTGTTTTAAAAAATAATTAATGTAACCATTTAAAATATGAACCATTTACAATTAAAAATGAATTAACTTATATTTTTTTAATATCAATTTGGAATTTAGAAAAACTTTAAACATAAGAAGTGTATGGATTTGAATAAATAGGACGGTAGCATTCTGAAACGGCATTTTGGTGGTAACTTCACAAAACGACCCGTTTTTTGCGCTCAGAAAATGGAAAAGGGCTTTTCCGTGCGACAAAAAGGAAAACTTCCTCCTGCAACATTGTTCTCCATACCAATGTCCACACACATGCATAATATGGGCACAACATCACAAACTATGCCGTGATTCAGCACATAACATCGGTCATTTGGACCGAAAGCCATGAAACATCGAACATGATAGGTCATTTTGTGAAGGTTTTTTCGAAACATGATCAATATACCAAGTCTGGTATTTTTCCTTTCACGCAGAGATTCTTCGTCACGTGCATCACGTCGATTGAAGAGCGGACACGCAGGACTTTTCAATATGGCAGCTCCCAAAATATAGATTTCTTCTTCCACATGGGTGCGTGTCCTATAGCGACGTCGTTCGGAACTGATTGACCGCCGGGACCCTTTCCAAAGATTACTTCTATGTCCTTGACCATACCAAATACATCATCACCGGCGGGGAGTTCAGGCTTCTTCGGTGATCTGCCTCACCTTTAAAATGCTTGCCTTTCTTTCTTACGGGATGATTGGTCGGAAGAAATCGTCGATTCGCTAGGTACACAACCTTCTTGCATTTATGCAAATATGTACCTTCGGTCTTATCTAAATAGTGGGTGCATGCCTTATATCCTTTGTTTATGCATCACGAAAGGTTACTAAGAGCAGCCAATCATTGATGGTTCTGAATAACAACCTCGTAGATTAAATGGCTCTGTTTGTTCTCATCCCACGCACGTACACTGGTTTGCCCCAGCTGTAAGAGTTCTTCAACTAATGGCCTAAGGTACACATCAATGTCGTTGCCGGTTGCTTGGGCCTTGGATGAGCAGCATCATAATGAACTTACGCTTCATGCATAACCAAGGAGGCAGGTTGTAGATACATAGAGTCACGGGCAGTCTTTGTGACTGCAGCTCTGCTCCCTAAAAGGATTCATGCCATCCGTACTTAGACCAAACCATAAGTTCCTTGCGTCACACCGCAAAGTCCGGAAGTCTCTCTCGATTTTTCTCCATGTGACCCATCGGCGGGGGTCTCAACTCCCGTCTTTCTTACGGTCTTCTTTGTGCCATCGCAACAACTGGCATGCTCTTTGTTTCGAACATGCGTTTCAACCTTGGTATTATAGGAGCATACCACATAACCTTAGCAGAACCCTCTTCCGGAGGGCTCTCCTCAACATCACCAGGTCATCTCGTCGATCTTATACATAGCGTTGCATACCGGGCATTTATCTAAATTCTCATACTCCTTACGCGGTAGAGGATGCGATCATTAATGCATGCATGTATCTTTTGCACATCTAATCCTAGAGGACAGAGTCTTCTTTGCCGTAGGTACTCTCGGGAAGTTCGTTATGTTTTGGAAACTTGACTTCATTATTTTCAGCATCTTTTCAAATGAGGAGTCAGTTAGACCACACTGCCTTCCATCGCAACAATTCCATTAATGGTACCGAGCTTTGTGCTGCCATCTTCACAATTTGGGTACAACAATTTCTTGTGATCTTCTAACATGCCCTCTAACTTCAACTTCTCATTTTACATTTCACAGTCTCGCTTTGCATCGAAATGACCCTACCAAGTTCATCACCGCTCATCCGATGCCCGTTCTTCACCTTTTCCTCTCCATTGTCTTCCATTGCGGTATCACGTATTCAGGAAACATATGATGATAGTTGTTATCATCATCTTCTTCTTCACCATCTTCCATCATAACCCCTCTTTCCCGTGCTTGGTCCAGCAATTATAGTTGGGCATGAAACCTTTTATAATCGGTGGCGAATGATTTTCGAGGAAGAGTACTCCTTGTTGTTCGACATTGAACACATGGACAACGTATAAATCCATTCTCTTTGTTTGCCGTAGCCACATCGATAAATTTATCCACGCCTTTGATATACCCGGCTACCCGGTCACCGTACATCCATTCCCGACCGTTCATCGCATCATATAAGTAAGTTTATCAAAAAACAGGACATCATAAATAGTGAAATAACCAATTCACACCGACACATGAATTGTATCAATGACCTAGAAAAGATAAGATTGCTAACCTCGATCGAGGGAAATAAGCTCAAGTGCGTCTCGGACACCTTCTATATTTTTGTTCTATGAGAAATTCAGCGGATTTTTCACTCAAACATTTCAACAAACACCTTCAATGCATGCATGAGAAAAACTAGCACACACCCTCACACCTTACCATTGAAAAAGCAGTGGAGTCATAGGAGGGCTGGGCGTTGCATTTATAGAGGGTCTTTGGTCGGTTGGAGCCAAGCAAGGACTAAAGTGCGTCGCCCACGTCTGTGGCCAAACCTTTAGTCGGTTGCTGGCTCCAACCGACGATGCCCTTACCACCGGGACCCATGCCCCTGGCCCGTGCTCCAACCGAGCGTGCCAGCATTAGTCCCGGTTGGTGGCGCAACCGGGACTAATGCTCCGAGGGGTCGCGAACGGATGGTCCTTTTTCTTCTAGTGTTGGCGGATATGTACAAATGGGTGCTGAGTCAGACATATTATTCATGAGTTCTATCATCGCGATCACCAACTAAAGCATGACCGGATTAGTCAAAAATCTGTTTTTGATACTGCAGGCAAAAATAGCCTATCAAAACATCTTACATTTTAAAATGGAGGTAGTAGTAGAAAACACTGATTCTTATATTTTTTTCTCCTTCCCGGACTGCTAACCACAGATGGGCGTCGAGGTGGGAACATTATTCATGAATTCTATCTTCTTTGGCCGCCATCACCAACTCATACCCGAGCTAGCGGAAGAAAACACGACAAGAAATTCAATAGGTGAACGTCGATGACAGCAAATGGTTTCAGTGTTGGTGGTTTATTTTACTGTAGTTAGTCTGATCAATAAGGCAAAAGCCTCGAGGTACAAAAGCACACGTTAATTAGTGCCAGAATTTCAGATACCAAGCAAACTGCTTCAGTCATATATAGTCAGCCATCAAGTTAGTAAATAGGTTCACTGATTTGATTCTCGACGAAACTTTATTTCTCATTGAACATAACAAGTGAATACAAAGCGCTCTGCAGATCCAATTATTACAAAGCATGAACGAGAACATGGATGGAGGTCCCTGATGGGCCATGTATGTTACTCAATTGAAGGAAAATTACGTTGGGTAAAATAAAAATGGAGCTGCATGAGCGTCGTCACCATCGGCAGTAATCTGATTAGACCATGTAAACACCAATTGCATTAAGGTATCTGTTGTCGGTACGGCCGAAGAAGCCAACTACGCTTTTGTCCTTTGGCACGTCGGCGCTGAAAGGAGTGCCTGTTGTGCGTCTATATTGTTGGAATTTTGGCCCAAAAAGTCTAGCCCATTTTTTATTTAAATAATTTCTGAAAATCCTAGAGGCCCATGTGGCCCATTCATGCAAGACAAGAGGTGGAACAAATGCAATGAATGGTGTATGAACAGATACTTTGAATGCTATTCTGAGGGTCGAGTTGAGTTATATTAATTTGTATTATTGTGGCATCCCGCAAAACCACTACTAGAAAATCGCGTTGTTTTTGACACATTGCATTTGAGCATTGTCATCATCTTGTATTTGCTTGCATAAAACTAATTCCGGAAAAACCTGTTTGTGTTTTCTAAACGCCCCGTCTTTGTTCAAACGCAAAACCCGGGTCACCGGATTATTTTGTTTTGTTTGCTATCGAGTTACAAAAGTCTGTTTGAAACAAATAAAATATTTAATTATTTTTGTGGGGGCAGTCGAACGGGCCGAATCGATCCAGTCGACCACCCCAGTATTAAAACGGTCCACCTAATCAGTCCCCTCTAAATCCTAGTTCCACCAAATCCTATCCTACCCACCTCTCACAGCTCGCCACCTCACCCTCTCCCCCAATCCATACCCACCCCGCCACATCATCAATCCACCAGCCCTTCCCTCCCTCTTTCTCACCCAGCCTCCTACCCCTCTCCTTACAGTGACCCCACCCTCGGCCCACATCTCTCTCTCTCTCTCCCTCTCTCTCTCCTCCCTGCCCACTCTTCTGGGTCCCACTCAACCCAGCCACTCTCCCACCCCACCGGCCGACACGCCACACGCACGCACCCGCCAGCCCCACCCCACTCTCCCTGTGGGTCCGTCCCTGCCTGCTGCCCACATGGTCCCACGCGTCCCCGTGTTTTCCCCGCGTCCCCCGTCCTCCTCCTCCCGTCGCCCGCAGCCTCCTCCCTCTCTGTCACGCCGCTCCCTCCTCCCGCCTCCGCCGCGCTCTCCGGCTCTCGGCCCTCTCCGGCCCGATCTTTGCGCCCGCCTCTCCTCCTCTCTCCGCTCCCTCTAGCGCTGGCCTGCCCGCCTCTCTCCTCCCTCCTCCCTCTGCAGAGCCACGGTCGCCTCCCCTCCCCACCGCCGCCTCCCCTTCCTCTCCAGAGCCCCCTCACCATCGGCCTCCTCGCCTCCCGCAACACTGCCGGTGACCGCTCTCCTCGGCGCCGCCTAGCTCGCCCCTCCCTCCGCCCCGTCAGGCTCCTCCTCCTTGACGCGTCGGCCGCCCTGCTGGCCCGGCCGCCATCTCTGCTTCCGGCCTCGCCATGAACCTCCCTTCCGCCTGCCCGGCCCTCTGCCCGCCATCCTCCACCAACCCGGCAGTCCCGCCACGGGACGCGTCGGCCACGCCTCTGCCTCCCGCGACCGATCGCCCGCCCGTCGCCCTCGTCCGCGTCCTCCCCTGCCGACCCCGCATCGCCCCGCGTCCGCCCTCGACCGCCTCGGCCGAGCTCTGTGTTAGCCGTCGCCATGGATGCCTTGCGGCTCAACATCTGTCGGACTCTCCCTGTGGTACTGGTAAAAGAGATGATGCGGCGGTAGTGTTTTTGAGTGCACAAGAATCATAAGCCGGACGCCAAGTTTTTCTTCCGGAACAGCCCCAGAAGCCCAGATCGTCAAGTACCAAGACCTCCAACATCGTCGGTGATGTCGCCGCAGCACCACTACCGGAGGACCACCGACGAGAACTGTCACCGTGCCAAGATCTACCGAAGACCGATCCCGTACCCGGTGCCGCGCCAAGAACTCCGAAAAACCCCGGTACCGTACAAGTTCGCCATCGACCTCGAGTTCTCCTACACGGATACCAAGCGACAAGATCTCCTTCATGGGTTGAATGGAACCGCCATGACCTCCTCCAAGGATCTGATGACCGAGACCTCGCACCGGTCCCGGAATCCGAAGCCGCTCCCGGTGCCCGAAGCCGAGAACCCCAACAAGAACCACGACACGGATACGAGTTCTCCGAGGACACCAAGGTCGACATGACCGAAGACCACGGAACAAGATCTGCCTTGTTCGAGAACGTTCCCTTGAGACCGTCGAACCCTGGACCCTGAGACCGACCCCGAACCCCGGAACCCAAGTTCGCCGAACCCTAACGTGTGACCCCTTCCCGAAACCCTATTTTATAATATAATACAACTTGTCGCATATTAATTGTTCATCTTGCATGCATGCTTGTATGTGGTTTGGGGGCCTTACGCCGATTCACCTCATCATTAAATATGGGGCCCATATGCGGGCAAATCTAGTCTCATATTGGCCTCATTTAAATTTGTGTAGCGAACCGGTAACTTATCTTGCCCTGTTAATACAACATTTAATTTGTGGGGTAGATAAATAACTTGAACCGTTTAATTAATGGGCGGGACCCGGTTAATATGACCTAATTGCATTGCACCTTCACCATGCCGCATCATACGCATCATGCCCGATCTTACGCCGTTGTATTAAATATTGCATCCGGTGTTTATTCTAGCGTTTTGCTTCTTCGCGGATAAGGCCGTTGAGTTGATTCGAGTGCCGACCCGATCTTCGGATGAACCTTCGACAATGTTTTCAGGCGAGCATCTCCCCCTTTATACCTATCTTACTTTTATAGTATTTATTCCCTCCTGTTGATCTATTGCTATCTGTGTTGCGATGCTCTAGTTATTCGTACCCGTGATATCCCTCGCAGCCTTATATTGCCTTGGACACATCCTATTACCTGTTGTTTGGTAGATAGTAGGACTTGCGCGTCGTAGTCGCTTGCTCAAGTGCTGTTGCGTGTCGCCAAGTACCACAGTTGTTGGAGTATTGCCGCATGGTGATGTTGGATATGATCATGGCTTTACTTATCGTTCACTTTAATTCCTGTTTAACAACTAAAATTGAAGTAGGTAAGCAGAGGCACAGGTGGGCAATAGATGTTATTTGGTTGTTAACCATCCACTTGTGTCCCGTAGGACCCCGAGTACTTGATACATGTTCCTTGTTTTATCGCGCTATCCACATCCGGGACGATTATGGGACCCCAGGCGAGCTTGATTGATCTTATTTCTTGGGGCCACAAACTAGTTTGAGGTTTTATTTACTATCCTGTACTTATGCCATGCTACTACTGTATTTACGATTGTGCGAGGAGCACATTGTCTTTGTTAGGAATTGTGACCCGTTTAGCGGTATCGACAAGCCAGTTTGGGTTTCGATCGCTTCTGACCCCACAAACCTCGGGTCCGTCTCAAGTCAGCTTAACCCGTTGGGTGTACTCAAGGGTGGCCCCTGAAATATTCTGAATCCTGTGATTGCTTTGTCGTGAAGGCCTCGTTGGGTTTTGATTTGGTTTTTAGGTTGATCGAGTGTGTGTTGCTATTGGTGCACCCCGGCCGGGTAAAACTTTCTGAAAGTCGTGTCCGCGGTTATGGACGACTTGGAGCACACTATCTCGATCATAGACAACTATAACTAAAGTAGTGCTATAAATTTGACTTTATAATGACTAGTAATCAGCTTCACTATAATGGAATGGCTAAATAAAACTGCCAACAATTGCTTGTTTGGGTTGTCGCTTGCGACCATTGTATCTGACTAGTAAGTATCGCAACTATAACAGAATGGCTAAATAAAAGTACCAACAACTGCTGGGTTTTTGGGTTATCTCATGCTATTTGTATCTGATTAGTAAGTGTTGCAACTATAACGGAATGGTTAACTAAAAGTTCCCACTGCTTATTTTATCAGGATGATTATCTATACCTGACTAGTAATTGCTGCAACGATAACTGAATAAATAAAACTGCCAACGGTGTGAGTTCCTCGGATGACTTCCTCGTTTGGTCTCGAGGGGAAATACCAGGATGGGTTTGTTTGCTGTTAGAATCAGGTTGGTTCCGGATAGGTCTTTCTTATCCCTCTCTGATAGTCGCCAGTTGTATCGAGTCTCTATAGGTTGTTTAGTGCATCTTTGCTTGCCTTGATCCATACCTATGGCGAGGACCGCCAATTCTAGCCTCGCCGTGTCTTGGCCTCGTCTTGGCGCTCCTCTTTTCCTTTGCCCTTTGTCGGCACCCTTTTGTTTAAGCAGGTTTGAGTTCGGCCGTTAGCAGGTTACCCTTCCCTTGGCCTGGACAGGTTATGGACGCCATTGGTTATTCTTGGGGCTCTTAGTCCCATTTGCATCTTGTCCGTAGTCGGACTCCATCTTTCAAGGTGATTTGGATCTTTGTATACTATATCTATATTCTTGACTCATGGAGTCATTATATATATATCTCATTACGTGGGTCCCATCGAGGACTGTTGTGTAATGTTATTACTTCGTTTTCCACCCGCACGAAAGTGCCTGGTGGGCACCTTTGAATCGTTTCTATGCGGGTTTGGCGGGTTTCGCTCAAACTTGCATAGGGTCGATTCTGAGGGTGTTACAGAGATAATCTCGTCGAACCCGTGGAACCCCGAAAACCTCCCCAAGATCTACGCTGCGGAACAACAAGGCCGTTGGAGTGGAATCGACAAGATCTACCGTCGGACGCCAAGTACTCCCTCGAGGACGCCGAGTACTTCACCCCTGACACCGAGACCCTGGACGATAAGTTCTCCTTCCCGGACGCCGAGCTCGCCGAGAACCCGGATGCGACAAGATCTACCCATTGATCGAGGATGTTTCTGCCGAGACCGACCCCGTCGAACCCCGAACCCTGAGACCGACCCCGAACCCTCGGAGCCCCAAGAGCGCCAAACCTCCATGTGTGAACCTTTTCCTGAGCCCCTATTTTATAAATGCTATATATAAAACTTGTTGCATATTAAATTGTTCATGCATGCATATTTGTGAGTGGTTTGGGGGCCTTATGCCGATTCACCTAATAATTAAATATGGGGCCCATATGCGGGCAAATCTAGACTTATATTGGCCTCATTTAAATTTGTGTAGCGAACCGGTAACTTATCTTGCCCTGTTATTACAACATTTAATTGCGGGATAGTTAAATAACTTGAACCATATATTAATTGTCGGGACCCCGGTTCCGCTTAATATTGCCCAATTGCATCGCATCTTTGCCATGTTATACATCATACAAGCATCATGTCGATCTTCTGCCGTGGTATTAAATAGCGCCTCCGGTGTTTCTTCTAGTGTTTTGCTTCTTCGCGGATAAGGCCGTTGAGTTGATGCGAGTGCCGACCCGATCTTCGGTTGAACCTTCGGCAATGTTTTCAGGCGAGCATCTTCCCCTTTCTACCTATCTTACTTTTATAGTATTTATTTCCCTCCTATTGATCTATTGCTATCTGTGTTGCGATGCTCTAGTTTCGTACCCGTGATATCCCTCGCAGCCTTATATTGCCTTGGACACATCCTATTACCTGTTGTTTGGTAGATAGTTGGACTTGCGCGTCGTAGTCGCTTGCTCAAGTGCTGTTGCGTGTCGTCAAGTACCTCAGTTGTTGGAAGACTGCCATATGCTTTATGTTGGAGATGATCATGGCTTTACTTATCGTTCACTTTAATTCCTGTTTAATAACTAAAATTGAAGTAAGTAGCGAGGAGGCAATTGGGCAATAGATGTTATTTGGTTGTTAATCCACTTGTGTCCGTGGGACCCCGAGTACTTGATACTGTTCCTTGAATATTCGCTATCCACATCCGGGAGGATTATGGGACCCCCGAGCGAGCTTGATTCAGTCTTATTTCATGGGGCCACAAACTAGTTTGAGGTTTTATTTACTATCCTGTACTTATGCCATGCTACTGCTTTATTTACGATTGTCCGAGGAGCACCTGTACTGTTTAGGAATTGTGACCCGTTTTCGCGATATCGACAAGCCCAGTTTTGGGTTCCCGATCGCCATTACCCCACAAACCTCGGGTCCGTCTCGAAGTCAGCTAACTTCGTTGCGGGTGTACTCCAAGGGGTGGCCCCCTGAAATATTTCTGAATCCTGTGATTGCTTTGTCGTGAAGGCCTCGTTGGGTTTTGATTTGGTTTCTCCGAGGTTGATCGAGTGTGTGTTGCTATTGGTGCACCCCGGCCGGGTAAAACTTTCTGAAAGTCGTGTCCGCGGTTATGGACGACTTGGAGAACAGTATCTCGATCATAGACAACTATAACTAAAGTAGTGCTATAAATTTGACTTTATAATGACTAGTAATCAGCTTCACTATAATGGAATGGCTAAATAAAACTGCCAACAATTGCTTGTTTGGGTTATCGCTTGCGACCATTGTATCTGACTAGTAAGTATTGCAACTACAACGGAATGGCTAAATAAAAGTACCAACAACTGCTGGGTTTTGGGTTATCTCATGCTAATTGTATCTGACTAGTAAGTATTGCAACTACAACGGAATGGCTAAATAAAAGTACCAACAACTGCTGGGTTTTGGGTTATCTCATGCTAATTGTATCTGACTAGTAAGTGTCGCAACTACAATGGAATGGTTAACTAAAATTGCCCACTGCTTATTATATCAGGATGACTATCTATACCTGACTAGTAATTGCCGCAACTATAACGGAATGAGTAAAACTGCCAACGGTGTGAGTTCCTCGGTTGACTTCCTCGTTTGGTCTCGAGGGGGAATACCAGGATGGTATTGTTTGGTGTTAGTATCAGGTTGGTTCCGGATAGGTCTTTCTTACCCCTCTCTGACAGCCGCCAGTTGTATCGAGTCTCTATAGGTTGTTTAGTGCATGCTGCCGCCGCCGCTTCAGTCCACCATACCTATGTAGGCGAGGACCGCCGAATTCTAGCCTCGCCGTGTACTGGCCTCGATCGATGCTCCTCTCCTTTGCCCTTTGTCGGCACCCTTTTGTTTAAGCAGGTTTTGAGATCGACGTCGTTAGCGTGGTTACCCTTCGTGCTTGGCACAGGCGTTATGGACGCCATTGGTTATTCTTCAGGGCTCTTAGCCCCATTTGCATCTTATCCGTAGCTGGACGCTCTATCATTTTCAAGGTGATTTGGATCTTTGTACATTATATCTGTATTTTTGACTCATGGAGTCGTGTTGTATATATATATATATCTGTTCTGTGGGTCCCATCGAGGACTGTTGTGTAATGTTATTACTTCGTTTTCCACCCGCACGAAAGTGCCTGGTGGGCACCTTTGAATCGTTTCTATGCGGGTTTGGCGGGAATCGCTGAAACTTGCATAGGGTCGATTCTGAGGGTGTTACAGAGTGGTATCAGAGCCTACCACATTGCATTATTGTTATATTAATTTGTATTCGTTTCATCTTCTGCACCGTCTGCCTTCTCCTCTGCGCCTATAAGAGAGAGAGAGGTCGCGCCTCCTCTCAGTTGCGCTGTTACACATCCCTTTCCTCGAGTTTCAGAGCACTGCGCTACTTTCATCTTCCCCATCCCGTCTTGCGGCGTGCACCGCGAGCCGGGACAGTAGGCCTCCGAGACCCCGCTGCTTCGAGTCCTGTACGGGAGAAGGGCGATAAGGTTTTGGGGCGCTATCAGCCGACTACTGGCTTCACACGGACTCCCTCACAGATAGCGGCGTATTCCCCGCGAGACTTCTTCCCCGACATCAGCACCCTCTTCCTCGACGACATGGCCAATGACGGTTCCAACGCCGGCGGTTCTACTTCTGCTACTGCCGTGTACATCTTCTGTCTCAATCTTGTTCTGATTCTATCCAGAGTTTTATGCCTTGTAGTTTGTTTGGCTATATGCCTTATTTTGTATTCGCTATTTAGCATGATTAGTATATTACCTATTATTCTAGTCATGTTTTATCTAGCGTTTATTATGGATAATTCGCTTGGTAAATTGCTCTATTTCTCAACACATATGGCCCGTACGTCTTTTCGTTGGTGACGAACTTAAGTGATTGTATGACAGTCTGCGTAGTGGAACCATTGTTATGATTGAAATATGTTCCGGACACTTCTTTCATGACCTCATTAGGCTCCATCTCGACCTGTAAAACGTACATGAATAAAAGAAATGATCAGCAACTAATCTCATTACTCCACAAAACAACCAGAGCTAGATGGACTCGGGTTAGTGCAAACTAATAATAGAACTAAAACATGAAAAATGTCAATAAACAAACCTTTGAACGGTTGGAACCATTGCCACCACCCCAAGGACCTGTGGTGTGCCTATTGCCGGATCGGTCGATGTAAGTACATTCAAATAAACCAATTACCCCCTGATGGACGATTGTTATTGTTTCTATACGTCGTGGTTCTTCTGAATCACGAGCTGATCCACCATTTCCACCCCATGGTCCAGACTTTGTGAGCGGGCGGAAGCTCTGTATCATGTACAAGTATACGGAGCAATGTGATCGAGTAGCTTATGTAGCGGCCAGTTAAGAAGGATGAATATGTAAACTAGAAAATTAATTAAAGCATCGAAGCTTGAATATTCCTCACCTCCATCCTGCAAAATCCATGGATGGTAAGCTCCAATATTTCTCCTTCTCCAGCATTTAGTACTTCATGTACTTTTCTCTTGACTATACCACGTGCCATCGCGAAATCGCCCGTCCCTCCAACGATAGCCCACTCCCCTTCTTTTTCAACAGAACCTCCCGTTACTTGGAGCGTGGACTCCTTAAACCTGTGTAAGATCACACTTTTAAGTATCCTAACCACAAAATTATCTTAGTTTTTTTTTGCGGGTAATTAGCTTAGTTGACTCTCGCCCGGATGCTAGTAATGTTACCATTGACCAAACAACTCTTCTGGAAGGTTATAGTTTTCTTTCACCCAAAAATAGAGAGCATCTTTGGGTACTCATAGTAATTAAGTGAAAAAGGGCAAGGACACTCTTTCTAAACATAAGACTGTAAGCATCTGATAAGATGGAAAATTGTGACCCAAATACACGTGGAAAAAATGTACACATACCTTGCAATGTCGAACTCAAGGGTGACGCAATTGTGCCAGTTACCAGCATGGATATGCAAGCCTTGGGCACGACCAACTAGCTTGGCATCTGGGCCAATACCATCATATATCGGCCAGTTATTAACGGTTGTCCTACCCCACCCAGTGGTAACATCTGGCTCTATTATGTTTGCTTGGGTTGCCCTTGGCCCAGAAAAAATGTGGTGCAAATACAAGTACTGGAACTCAAACTCGACGTTCTCCAAGAGTCCACCGAATGGTGTAATCTTGAAGTTGGAGGGAGTGGCCATGACTAAGTAGTGGTGAGAACAGATGCTCAAGTAGGCTGTGGGAAGGCTAATTAAGCTAGATCGAGCTTCGCTTAGTTTGTGTGAGTTGTGACGGCCGGTGATCGAGCGGTATTTATAGGCTGGAGTACATCTATACACACCATATTGTATGATTAGAATATTAGTTTTATCGGTCGATCTCGTGTTCCATGCATGAGCATATTCTCAAGACAAGATGTCAGCCATGCAACAACTCATATCAGAATAGAAAATTGGTATGGCTTATCCTGTCGGTTGGAATCCTATGGACTTATGTAGGAACTCTCACAAATGGTTGTGTTTGATTGCAGTGAAGAAAAACCATAGGAAGTCATCAATGCGGAGTACGTAGTTCCTGCAGGATTTTTCATGAGGTTAGACCTCACGCTAGCTTCCCCATAAAACACACAATGAAAGTTTCTATGGGGAATAGTACAATCCCGTGTATCAAACACCATCTTATATAAGCCTACAAAATCTGTGAGAAGATTCTACGAATCAAAGGAGGTCTAAACATGTTAGTTAGTATCAAGAGGTTAGGTGTATTTCATGTGTTCAGTTGTACCAAACTCTACCTAAATGGTGTGATATAAACCGCATTGACAGGTTTGATTGTAGATCAAGGTGTACATTTATCATTGTAATCCTACCGGTGTTGGTTAACGGGAGTCATGTAACACGCAGCGGTGTGACCCAAGGGGCAGTGCATCTTAGCACAATAGATCTATTTTCTATAGGGTCTATTACGACTGTCTCCCTGGTTCACTCAGAAATTGGCACCGTGCCGTTACGAATCGGGCAACCGGAGAATATCATCAGCCGGCGTGGACATGTTGACAGACGTGACGCCGGTTACCGTTACATTGGACTTTATTGCCGTCTGTTTGACTCATTTTTTCTTACATGTGAGACCTACACTTTGCCCAATCAGCAACGATGGAAACAAATAGATATGTTGCCTTTTGACATGTGAGATCAAGCACACAACCCACCAGTGGATCCAAAAATAATTAGATTTGTATTTCTTTTGAGGTGCGGGACCAGCACCTATCCCCGTAGTAGAGGGGAAATAATTATCAACAAAGTCTATCCCCGAGGCATTGCAAGCCCCGACGCAACCGCTCTAAGCATATCGAACGGCTACACAACCATATCGGACATGTTCTGCTGATCTTGGTACCAGGGGCGGCGCCAAGGGTATTCCTTTGTATTCAAGTGAATACCAATGATTTTTCCAACACAAGGCAAAAGAGCTATGTTTTTAGCAAAATAAAGATGATTTTATAAAATGAATACCAAGTTAGCTAAATGAATACCAGGTTGTAGATTCCTGGAGCCACCACTGCTTTGTACTATGATACAGTTGATCATGCCCATTTGGAAGCATGCGTCTATCGGTACATGAACATTAGATTCATGGAAAGATACGAGTTTAAGCTCGGTTTAGAGCGAACGTGGGTAATAGATTTTAGGTGTTTGTAGATTGAACTTGACGGGACTACGGGACCTGATGGACCCAACACGTAGCCGCATCCGCATCGTTGAAAGACTTGCTGAAAAAAGTCTATCCCTGAGCCCTCCCAAACCTTGAAGTGGCCGCTCTGGACATGCCAAACGACTACACAACCATACCGGTCATGTTCAGCTGACATCGGTACCATGGTATGGTTGATCGTTCCTACTCAGAAGCATGTGTATATTGGTACAAGAATATTAGAACCAAGGAAAGAAAAGACTTGCAGCCTAGTTTCGATCCAATGTAAGTACTATATGTTAGGTGTTTGATGACAAACTAGATGGGAACTAATCAAACAGATCTTAAAATTCTTGATCTATTAAACCATCACAGATACAAATTCAACGATTAGATCACAATACACATCATCTCTAATGATTATGTGCTTGTCCATCTTCGGATTCTACCCTCAATCTGATTTTTGTACTTGGTACGCCTCTCTTTGTTACTCAATGATGGCCCGCGACCATGTCCTCTAGCCACGTGTGGTGTCCTACTGAGACCATCGGTGATAAGCATGGTGACCCGATGCTTCAAGGCGATCAACGATCCAGGTAAGTCGTGAACGATGTCGAGCTCGTACTACTTTGGGAGGGTGTCTGGGTTCTCAAGCTAAGCCTTCAGCTAGAAGAATAGGCTCCCTTGGGAAACACCTCCCCGTAAAAGTTGCGGATAATTGGGTTCAGTGCATGCATCTTCATGGCTTCTATAGGAAGGTGTTCAAAGCATATCTTGCATGGCCTTAGGTTGATTCCATCCATGGCGTGGGTCTAGAGATTGTGGATGTGTTTGTGAACATATGGGTGCGGATGGCAAGCATATCGTTCAAATTGGGAAGTAATAAATAGTAAGAGAGAACTATCTAACCGATGGCAAACGCAACAGCTAGTTTTTTGCAGTGAGGTAGAGCTGGATTGATATGGGATCACTGAGGCATAGGATGAGAATAGGTGGCACTGTTCATTATTATGGAATTGCGTCAATGGATGAAAGGATTAGTGAGGCAAAGGAAAATTGAATTTTGCTAAACCGTGGGTTTCATTTCGTTGGCATTTTTCTCTAAGGGACCAAGTTCGTCGTTATTTGACACTAAGGGACCAAGTTTAGGTGTGTTTTACTATCTGCTTCCGATGGAACTCGAATAAAAAAAGAGTGTGCGATTATCTGAGAAAATTAAAATAGAAGATTAAGAGTAGAACACTACTTGAGCATAAACTAAAACAAACCGATGGTTTTCATTATTACGAGCAGAAGTTTACAATCTAGGTAAACAACTACTCGATGGTAGTAGAACTAGCAGTAGTCAGTTCCACTCTACTGCTGGTCTGGTGCCTCCTCCGGTGCCATCGCCAGCTCGTCCTCTCGCACTGGCGTGGCCACTTCCACCATCACCAGCTCTGGCATGACGCGCTGGATGAATATACCGCTGTTGGATAAGTTCATCCTAGTAGTTGGTGTGCATGTTGGTGCGGGTGAACACCATCAGCTCGCAGACGCAGTGGTAGCCGTATAGTAGCGTGGCGTCCTTGGGGTTTACAAAGCAGACCATCAGCATCCCGTCAAAATTATTCTCGAGGTCGTACATGTGAAGACCATGACGGTGGTCGTATCTCCCATCAAGGAATGCACATGCCAGCTGCCACCTACTCCTCCGTGGGCTGAAGGCCCAGGGAATTGTCCTCGTGGACCTCGAACGGCTGGAGATCCCTTACGGTGGGAGGGAGCTGGAAGGTGGCCACGGTTGCACTATTGCAGACAGAGAACTTCCTTGTGGCAATGAGGAGGGGGTTGTATATGGTAAGGTGCGCTAGGATTGTGAGCAAGGGGATAAGTTAAATAGGAGGAGATAAGCGTGGATTAATGGAGGGCAGATGAGCGGAACTGAGAAATATGGAGAATCGATGTTGATGATCAAGAGGAAGCGAAGTCAATGGGACGCCTCGCTGCTCAGTGGATCTCTGTTCTAAAATCATAATGGCACAACCATAATTTTGGAGGTGTGTTAGTGGAGAAGGATACGGCGGCAGGTGTGATGCGTGTTGTTTGACACGGGTGTGTCGTGTGTTGATTCTTATCGAGTAAGCCACCTAGCGGCAACTATTCTCCAGAAAAAACTTGCATTTTTAGTTTAGCACATAAAAAATCCACAATTTTAACCAAGACCAATGACGTGGACCACTCTACTCATGTGGCCAAACCTAAAACAAATATTAAATTTTCTAAAGTTTTTTGGTATGTGCTATGATGTTGCATTGCTCCTAATTTTTTATGTTTAGTGCTCCCAAATTCAACTACCAAAATCATGGCATCAATTCATGAAATGAGCCCAAACTTGGCAGGTTGGTTCTTCTTGGCATTGTAAACAACTTCTTCAACTACTGATTTTGGGGTTGTATGGAAAAAACTTGATTTCCATTTTTTGAATCAAAAAATTTGAATTCTGGGTGCATTTTTTCCAAAGAAGTGCGAGAAATCTTCATGTCCAAATTCATACAACATTTTCTCTAGTGTTAGGTCATGTTGGACGGCATTCCCTGGAGAATAGGATTTTCTCATGGTGGAGCTATATACTACTTTTGTTTCTTCAGGAATGCTTGCATAATTCAAAATTCGAACTGTAGGTGCCATAAATATTGGTCTAAAAATTCAAACAATAATGGTTTTGGATGCCCCAAAGGTGTCAAACAATAATGGTTTTGGATGCCCAAAGGTGTTCTAGGCTAGATCGGTGTGGAGGGTTCAAAATTTAGGCGAGGCCGCGTAGGCCAACAAGTTTGGCCTTTTTTGAACCAAACCAAATAAAATTCAAAATGTGCATGGGGTCCTTATTTGTGACATAGTACCCAGAAAAAATCATAAACAATACTTCTAGATATTTTGGACATGCAACCTTCAACCGGATGTCCATCAAGTAGGAGTTAACTTAGGTTTCAACCCTAGATATCATGCCTTCTACCCAAACCATGGTATCCCTCGATGGAATGAGCCCAAACTTGGCAAGTTTGTGCCTTTTAGCATTGAAACAACTTCTCCAACTAGGGATTTTGGGGTTCTATGGAAAACTTGATTTTTCATTTTTGAATCAAGAAATTTGAATTCAGGGTAGATTTTTCCAACAGGAGGTGCAATAAATCTTCATGTCTAAGTCCATCCAACTTTTTTTTCCCAGTGGTAGGTCATGTTGGACGGCCATTCTTTGGAGATTATGATTTTTCTCATGGTGGAGCTATATACTACTTTTTCTCTTTAGTAATGCTTGCATAACAAGAAGATCCTTTGTTTGATAAAGGACAAGGGGTTAAAGAATAGGAAGATAAATAAGAAAAGGAGAATGGAAGTGGGGATGACAACATTGGGGATGAAAGTGGTACAAATGGTGAAGGGGGAGAAGAAAAATAGGAAGCTATAGGTGCATGTTGTATAGTGCAACCTGAATTTTAGTGCATAATGATGCATGTAAAATGCATCCATGAACTTTGTAGTTTATTGTGTCAAAATCCCCATTATCTTGCAACTTTATTATATTTATTGGTACTAACCTACTAATAGTTGCAAAAGTGCACAAGTTCTTGTTTCATACTCCCTCCGTCCAAAAATATAAGGTGTCTAAGAGTTAGTCAAAAATCAATGTTTCCTAACTTTGACCAAGATTATACAAAAAATATAAATATTTAAAATACTAAATCAATATCAATAGATTTATCATAAAGTAGATTTTCTTAATGTGTCCATTTCATAATGTAGATGTAAATAACTTTTCCTAAATATTTGGTCAAAGTTAGTAAGATTTGACTTTTGACCAGTCCTTAGACGCCTTATATTTTGGGACAGAGAGAGTACTTTGTTGTGTAGGAAATACGTGAATATGGAAGGAAACCGGTTAATTATGGTGAAATTCAAAGTTTCCTAAAATCTGTCCCTGCAAAATAGTTTTCGGAGATTGCCACGTAAGCCTCTGAAGATGGCGTCAAATGGAAAAGGTCAAAACATGGAAGTTGTGGAAAATTTTAATACGATGATACTAAATATAAAATTTGCCTCAAACGGAGTTCGTACATGACTTTTATCCTCGGATTACTAAATGGTACACAAGAAGTTTCAGGATTCCGAGAGTTTGTGACATGATTGACTCCAACTCTACCCATACTTGATGGATTTAGCCAACTCAGGACCCAAGGAACTTCCAAAGGATAGAGGGGAGACCTAGGAAGGTTCTAGAGGTACACAAGAGCCCTTGTACCAAAGGGGCATCCATCCCATGGCCTAGATTGCATCTCCGCCTCTATATATTGAGGGGAAGCGCTATTTATGGAGACATCCACCCATATACACAAAAATCCTCCTCCCCGGCAGCTGCCAAGGAGGGGTAGAAGGTCTCAATATCAGCACCATGGCCAGGGAAGAAGAAGGGGCAAAGGGCATTGATACGTCGTAAACGTATCTATAATTTTTGATGCTCCATGCTTGTTTTATATCATCTGTCTTATGTTTTGTCTACACTTTGAGGTATTTTTATATACTTTATGGAACTAACCTATTGACAATATGCCATAGTGCCAGTTGCCTGTTTTCTGTTGTTTTTGGTTTTAGAAAAGCTAAAAAATGAATATTCTCGAAATTGTACGGGACAAAAGCCAATCTGTCTATTTTTCCTGGAGCAATATGGAAACACGAAGCAGAGACGGAGAGGGACACTAGGGTGGGCAGCCATAGGTGGCGCGGGTACCCCTGGTGGATCCACCACTAGGTGTGGCCCACCCTGGCAGCCACTGATGTTCCCCTTTCGCCTATATAAAGCCCTCGATGAGAAAACCCTAGATGAATCGGCATACATCCACGAAAACTTCCATAGCACCGCCGCCACCGAAGGAGAGATTCGGGAGACAGAAGTCTCTGTTCCGGCACCCTACCAGGACAGGGAATTGCCCCCGGGGCCATCTCCATCGATCTCCACCACCATCTCCATCGTCGTTGTTGACTCCCATGATGAGGAGGGAGTAGTTCTCCCTCGAGGCTAAAGGCACTACCGGTAGCTATGTGTTCATCTCGCTCTCTATGCATGATCTTATTGAGATCATGAGCTTTGTAATCAAGTAGATCTACTCTGCTACTCAAGTGCTTCAATAGATCTCCGGCTCTTCCCGCGTGTGTGAAAGTGACAGCATGCACTTAGCCTATAGATTAAATAAATACTTGTCATGATTTATATTTGGAGTTGGATGTCTCTATGAAATTGTGGTGTTTGTCGGAACCATCTAGCGCTCAAGGTGACAGTGTGGGGTTATCTAGATGGTGAAGCGAACTTTGAGGTGTGTTGTTATAGCCCTACCGTGGATTAGAGTTGTCCAACCGGAGAGTAGTTCAGAGTAGTATCATGAAGAGAAGATATTTATATGAGAG
Organism: Avena longiglumis; assembly: GCA_030063025.1. Classification (NCBI taxonomy): domain Eukaryota; kingdom Viridiplantae; phylum Streptophyta; class Magnoliopsida; order Poales; family Poaceae; genus Avena; species Avena longiglumis. The sequence continues at coordinate 30,064,516 of CP125974.1, forward strand.
TGTTCACTAGTGAAAGTATGATCCCTAGGCCTTGTTTCTAAGCATTAAAACACAGTTTGCAACTAGATCTGTTACATGTTTGCTTCCTACCATCTTTATTTCATATTGCCTTTAGTCTCTTCCACTCCATCAAAGTCTTTTCTGGCACCGTTGACTTATAATCATCCATACTACTTGTATTTCACTATATCTTCTCGGAACTAGTGCACCTATACACCTGACAAGTGTATTGGGTGTGTTGGGGACACAAGAGACTTCTTGTATCTTGATTGCAGGGTTGTTTGAGAGGAATACCTTTGACAACTTCCTCCCTGAGTTCGATAAACCTTGGGTAATCCACTTAAGGGAAACTTGCTGCTGTTCTACAAACCTCTGCACTTGGAGGGCCAACAACTGTCTACAAGAATAGAAGCGCGTAGACATCAGGCCTTGATGGCGCCCCGCACTTGTCGTGGGACGCTTCGTTGGAAACCCCAAGAGCAAGGTATGAAGCAGCACAGCAGCAAGTTTCCCTCAGTAAGAAACTGAGGTTATCGAACCAGTGGGAGGAAGGAAACGTCACACAGGTGTTGCAAGCAATGCGAAGACCTGCACAACACAAACTCAAGACTTTGCCCCAACGAATCAGTGGGGTTGTCAAGCTCACCGGTTTGCTGTAACAAAGGATTAAATGTATGGTGTAGAAGGTAATGGTTTGCAGCAAGTAATCAAGTAACAGTGGAAGATGTATCAATCGTAAATATTGGACCGAGGTCCATAGTTCACTAGAGGTTCTCTCCTTAGATAAACAACATGGCATGAAGGGTAAACAAATTACAGCAGGGCAATTGACAGGAACTGAGTGAGGCATAACAATGTAATTACTAGTCAGAAAGATCCTATGAGATTCGATTGGGCAATACAACAAGATATATAGACCGCCATCCAACTACATCTATGACTAGAAGTCCACCTTCAGGTTATCATCCGAACCCCCTCCAGTATTAAGTTGCAAGCAACAGACAACTACTTTAAGCAAAGTGTGTAAGGTAAACAATCCACATGTTCCATGAACAAGAGACCGTTGTTTTCTCCCTAGTAGCAACAGCACATCTACAACCGAAGAGATTATTGTCACTTCCCTTGGAAACTAGAGGAATGAACCCACTATCGAGCATAAATACCCCCTCTTGGAGTCACTAGCAACTACTTGGCCAAGATAGCTACTAACAACGGAGAGCATGCAAGATCACAAACAACACAGACATGATAGAATCATAAAGATAAAACCATTAATCAAACCAACATAATAATCTCAATATCAATCGGATCCCCGCAAACACAACATGCATGATTACAAATAGATTAGATCTTGATCATGAACAGAGCTCACAAGATCTATACGAAAGCACAAAGGAGGAGATATAACCATCTAGCTACTACATGGACCCATAGTCCAAGGTGGAACTACTCACGCATCATACTGGAGAGAAGGCCTCCGGGATGATCTCCCCTCCGGCAGGGTGCCGGGAAGAACATCAGATCCCCCCCTCCCGATCTAGGGACGATGGTGGCGGCGGCTACAGATGGTTTCGTGGATATTTGATCGGGTGCTTAGGGTTTCTGCATCGGGGGATTCTTATAGGCGAAGGGGAGGCCGAGGAAGCGGCCAGAGGGGCCACACCCCTCCCAGGCGCGGGCCTACCCCTGGTCACGTCTAGGGAGGTCTGGCTTCCCTGGCACGCTTCTCCGTCTCCCCTCTTGACTTCTTGTTCCCCATGGAATGTTATTGACTTTGGCGTTTGTCCCGTCCAATTCTGAGAATATTTCTTTACTAGCTTTTCTGAAACCAAGAACAGCAGAAAACAGGCAACTAGCACTGTGGCAACTTGTTAATAGGTTACTACCAGAAAACATGTAAAAAGCACCTCAAAGTGTAGACAAGTAAAGCAAAGTAGATACTAAACAAGCATGGAACATCAAAAATTATAGATACGTTTCCGACGTATCAACATCCCCAAGCTTAACTCCTGCTCGTCCTCGAGTAGGTAAGTGATAAATAAATAATTTTTGAGGTGAACATGCACCCTCACAATAAAGATCCAACCATTTGCAAGCATTGAAAGCTGGGATCAAAGAACTCTAAACAAAGAATGGAGTTCTAAAAATAGGACATAGTAACTATGCATGCAACATGAAAGGCTACAAACAAAGATCATGAATAACATACATTGAAAAACGTTTGTTTTTTCACATACAGAAAACATAGCATAGTGGCAATCAACTTGTCCCTCATAGAGTAGCAATATAGATGCATAGGACACCTTCAAAGTTCACAAGGGTGACTAGAAACAAGTAGCACAAGAACAAGTAATATCACAATATGCATCAATCAATAAGCTTTGGAACACTACACACGGGATGACAACTATGCTCTCTTAATGGTGCCTAAAGGTAGAAGGTGGAGACTCAATAATGGTGGAATAAAGGCCTTTTGTAAAGGAGGCAGGGATTACAAGTTTAAAAAAGAGTTTCCAAAAATTATGGTACTTGTTAGCTTTCAGCCCTCATTGCCCCTATCATAAGCATCTTGAAGTGATTAAGGTTTAAGTGAACAAAGATGGAGTATATGCTTGACAAAGTATAAGTTGGCAATCTCAAGTCCCTTGAATACGAGGGCCACACCTCATGCATACTCAACATCATTCACAGGTAAGTTCTTGTCATTGTAAGTATTTGCATATCATTGAGAACCGCCAACAGGGTACCCTTTGCACATGGTACAGGAGCTTTCCCATAACCAAAATGACAAGGCAAGCAGACAATGAGCATCTCAGCGATCTTTTTATTTACTATATGCATAGCTTTTTATTGAGGATGCTTCATAGATAGCCCACTATGGTGATGCTGCAAGTTTCCACCATGATTAGGCATGGCTTAGGCTAGCGGCCCAGGCGTTTCTCTAACACAGAATACAAACTCCATGGACTTACAAGTTTCCTCTTTATTTCACACTGGTGACATCCATAGACAAAAGAGCATGATATCAACTGAGTACAAAGTACAAGTGAAATGTTGACAACGTTCCCCGTGACAACACGGTTCTGCTAATTCCAACGTATAAGTGCAAGCATATACAACAAAGTTGTCACAATGGTTCAAGTTTATTAGGGGAAAATAATAAAGTGTGCCATCAAGTTCGTGAGGGGTTTAATCACTAAGTTTTCACATAACAAAATAGTTTTTAATTGGAAGATAGCTGAAAACAAGAATATACTTGGAATGCTGTAACACACCATGCATAGGAGTTTATAGTGGACACTTTGGAATAACTTGGTTTCTTGGGAGTTGGAATCATGAGTAGAGCTTACTCATACAAGTGGAGGCTAGCAAAAGACTGGGAGCAACCAACTAAGAGAGCATAATGGGCATAACCATGAAGAGCAACAAAGAATTACTAATCAAAGCATAGAATGGTACTACAAGTTAAGGACTAAATGACCATAGAGGCTAATGGTGAACAACACCTAGCATGTCATGCTAAAGTCTAAGTCACAGTCAATGCAAGCTCCTCTTGCACTTACAAGAAAGAACTTACTACTCCTTTACAACACCAAGCAACTTATTTGCAAAACAACATAGCGAGAACGGGGGTCCAAACTAATTTATTCAAGCAAACTAAACAACCTAAGCAAAGCAAACAAAAACTAAGACGCTCCAAGAACAACACAACTGTGCATGAAACAATAAAAATGAAGTGTCTAGACAGACCTGAGATTTTTATTGATGAAGAAGGGGATGCCTTGGGCATCCCCAAGCTTTGACGCGTGTACCTCTTGGATATTTCTTGGGGTGACACCATGGTGTCATCCCCAATCTTGAGCTTTTGTCCATTATTCATCTCATTGCATCATTCTCTCTCTACACCTGAAATTTTTCATTCATACAAAACTTCACACAATCTTCATTAGCAACATTAGTGTATTCAAAAGATATTAGATGTCACATCCCAAAATTTTCCAATTTTTGAAATGTGAAAAATAAATAAACAAAATAAATAAATTTTGAAATTTAGGGTGAAAAGAAACTTTTTGATTCCATATGGAAGCATCAAAACCCATCTTTAAATAAAATGGAATCCAACAAATTTCAGGCAAGTGAAATGCATTCATCAATGAATGTATCTTGAAATTCAAACTTGGGAAAAATAAACCAAAACCCTAATGGAAGAAAAATCATTTCCAAGATCTCTTTAAGACTATGGATTTGATCCATATAAAAATTTAGCAACAAGCATTTTTAAATGATCAAAATGATAAATAAAAATATTATATAACCATAGAAATTGGTTCCACTTAATTTGGAGCCATGGATAAAAACTTATGAGTTTAATATGGCAAAAGGAAATATTTCCAAAGCTAATAAAGCTCCTATCTGAAATCCATACCAAATTGTGAGTAAATTAATCCTAAAGGGATTTAAAAGGATAAACAAATATTAAATAAAATTGTACAAATTGTAATCACCAAGTTTGGATCCATAAATAAAAAGATATGGATTTTATAAGGCAAAGGAAGAAATAAATAAATAAATAAGGAATATTTAAAAGCCAAATTAAATCGTGGACAAACAAATATTATGGAATAATAAAAGCAATAAAAGAATATTTAAATAAAATCATAAGGATTAAACAATATCCAATTTTATTTAAATGAAAACAAATTGCTTAAAATAAATAATAAAATCCAAAGGAATTATTTAGAACACAATTTAAATCTTGAGTTAAATCCATAAGCAAATGGAATAAAGATAAACCAAATAAAATAAAAGGATAAAGAATAATAAAGTCCAATTATATTTAAATGGAGACAAAATCCCAAATGAAAATGATTAATTAAATCATGGGAAAATAATAAAGTGGAATTTCCCAAGTGGAGTAAAAGTTATTTAATTAACTTAAATGGAATAAAAGAATTATTTGAACAAAATTTATATGGGATTAAAACCATATTTGATTTGAATAAAGACAATTGCCCAATTTAAATGATTAATAAATCATATTAAAATACTTTAAATAATTCAAAGTGAATTATTTACACTAATGAATAAATAAAACCTACTGAAAAAGGTTTGATGAAAATTTGAATTCAAATAAGAGTTTGAAATTATATTTAAAATATTATTTGAATAAAGGCAAGTGCCTATTTTTAATAAATAATAAACCATAAATGAATAAAATAATTATTCCAAAATGGTCTTTAAAAACACATTTATAACAGTACTAAAATATATTGAAAGTTTGGAAAAATTTTGAATTAAAAAGAGGTTTGAAATCATTTAAACAAATTCAAAGCAGAAAAATAAAAAAGAAACAGGAAGAAAAAATAGGAAACGAACCATTCCAGCCCAGCTAGCCCAGTCCGTCCCAACTAGCCCACTTCTTCTCTCCCCCGCATAAAAAGATTTGCACTCAGTAGCGCACCCGCGCAGTCACTGATTCCCCGACCCCACCGCGTATTTCTCTCTCTCGCTGACGCCAGACCCCACCTGTCAGCTCATCGTTCTCACCCGCCGCGACCCTTTCTCCCCCAAACCTCGTCGCCGTTTCTGGTTTTGAATCCACCGATTAATTCGCCATAACGCTGCAGTAATCCCTCGCTGCAACGACGCCATCTTAAACGCCTAGTCCCTCACTCCCGTTTCCCCCAGATACCACTCCCCCCCGGCCGCTAGGCTGCATGAATTGCTCTGTGCAAGCCACACTGCCCGTCGACCTTTCCCGGACGATTCCGGGAGAACCAAACCACCCCTCCACTCCCAGTAACCGCTAGCGTGACCCCCATCATCAGGCGCACCTGCCCATAGCTCTAGTTCGCCTGCCCCAGAGCTCGCCGGACTACCTCGAACGCCGCCATCGCTCCGACTCCGGCAACTTTCCCCGGTAAAATCTGAGCACCCCCTCCTCTCTGGATGACCCGAGCATGTTCGCCTAACTCACGCGCGCCTGACACATTCTTGTTTCGACTTAGCGCGGTCCATACCGTCGCCTACGATGACGAACAGAAGCGCTTGTCGCCAGAAGCTTCTCCGGCGAGCGATTCAAGTCAGCCCCGTGCGCCCCTTCGCCAACCAAGGACACGTCGAGAATCAGCGAGATCCCGCGATTCTGGTGAGCCATACCACTCCTTCTCTCGCTTCCTATATTGTCGGCAGCATCACCGCCCGAGCGCGCCGCTGCCACTCATCGTCGCCGCGCCGCCCATCCGTGGTCATTTCGTTCTGCAGCGTTAGATCCCGATCAAGGGGCTAGGATAGATGACTTAAGTGAACCGATATGAATAGATCTGAGCCACACAGATTCATTTTAATCCTACGGTCTGTAATGTGTGATCCAGACGAAACGGTACCGGCGAATAGGATTGCTCCACTTGGCCAGAGTTTTAATTTAAAAACAGAAACTTGTCTATTAGATGGTTGGATTTGAAAAATTCATAACTTTAAATCTACACGTCCAAATTTTGCAAACTTTATATCAATGGAGATAGGAAAAAGAATTATATCCAACCATTCCATTTGTTTAATGAATTGCTTCTGTAAAATTGGTTGTTTTTGCATAAACTTGATTAGGCATATTTGGAATATAAAAATTATTCTAGAAATGATTTTAGGGTAAAATCTTTTGTAAATGGATTGTTTGAACCTACTGACCATAGAAACCAACTTTTGGGATTAAAAATATATTTTGTGACACTTAGGAATTATTCCTTTGAATAAAATCATTTCTAGCTAAATAAAAATATTGTTTATGGTTTAAAAATGATTTTTGAGTGAAACCTTTTGAAAATGACTTGAATTAAACTCTCTGTTCCTAAACACCAAGTTTTGAGATTTAAAAATATATTTGGTGAACCCTAGATTTTTTTACTTTGTTTAAAGGCATTTCCAACAAAATAAAATGTTGCTTTGATTTAAAAATGGATTTTGGATGAAACCCTTTGAAAATATAATTATTTTAAAAACATTATGACCATAAACATTAATATTGGTGTTTAAAAACATTTTTGCTAACACTAGAAATTATTCTTCGAATAAAATTAATTCTAGCAAAACAAAGGGATTTAAAGTGGCCATTTTCACTAACTTGACTTAAAATAGTTTTGCCACTTCTGTACATGACCAATATATGTTTTAGAATGTTTATAGCCTAATAGAAACCATTTTTCCAAATAAAACAATCTTTTGCAAGCTTGCATGCATTGTTTGATTTCCTTCATTTTATGTGATGAATTGTTTGAATGCTAGATTGAATTTGTGCCTTGATTGAATTGTAGTGAAATTTGAAGAGTGTGACTATTGCAAGATCAAGGAGTGAACTTATATTCTCTACCAAAAAGGCAAGTGGTGCTTCATACTTTTGTCCTATTATTTTCACTATGCATTAGTGATATTTCTAAGTAGGACTTGCATGGAATTTTTACTAAGTATGCTATGCCTTGGGAAATCCTAGTAGATGATACCTTAGTAGAATTTTCCCTAAGTTATCCTACTACTATCATGCTTAGCTTAGCTAGTAGAAAACAAGAGGGGATTATATTCATGCTATGAAATATTTCTAAGTCAAGGACTTGTGCTTTGTTTAATAAAACAACTATGTGAATGAATCACCTGGGTGGAATGGTTGTGAATGGGTTATGTTGAGTGGTTACACAGGGCCCATATTTATGGACTACCCTAGTGTATCTCACTTGTGGCAAGCCACCCAGGAACAAAGAGATTTGAGATGTCAAATGTTGAGAAGCTTCAAGTGCAGCCACTTGGCATTCTGGGATCTGCCTAGATCACATAGGTTGCAATAACTTAGCCAAATGGATAGTTGGTGGTAGGGGATGATAGGTTTGGAGCGCGTCCATTTTGTTCTAAGGGAAGGCTTCTGAAAGATCTTGTCTCGATGCATGTCGAGTCTTGTGGGGAAAGTGCACCACCTCTCGAGAGAGTAAAATCTAAGTACTTAGTCGTGTCCCCGGCAATGGACAATTTGAGCATCAATACATGGAAGCTATCAAGAATCTCCTCATCCCAATTTCTAAGTTAAAAACTTGTGGTTGAACAAGGGTTAAAGGATCTTCAATCAATGATTGGTAGATGCCTTGGGTGATTTTTGCCAAACAAAAACTTAGTGTTTTCAAATGATAAGGAAAATCTATTTTGAGCAAAGAAAGCCTAAGCTCCACTTAGCCAAATGCATATAGATGATAGAGACCACTATTATACCATAGTATCACTTGCCAATACAATTCAAATTTATTGACCCTTGTGGTTGTAACTTATTATGTTGCGGGTTTGATTGATGTTAGTGAAGTGTGTTGATTAGGATTACAAGTCTACAACCAACATGATTGCATATGGAACTTTGAAGATGAAGGACCCCATGCTATATAGTTATTTCTGCTGCATTATAATGAGATAGCCAAATGAGCTATGTAAGATGTAATGAATTATTTTATTCCTGGTTATAAAGTTGTATTATGAACTTTGTTTCTTGATATTACATCTTAACTGTGGATGCTAGCTATTGATCCAGGGACTAGCATTGTAAACATAGGGATCTCTACCTTATTAAAGGTTGGGACCTCTACAGATGGTATCAGAGCACTGTGTTGCATGTAGGATTGTAACCCTAGGATTGGACAAAACCCCTTAGAAAAATAGGATTTGTATTTGTTCCAAAACTTATTTACAAACAATCTTGTAAACTCTTTCCTCAACCTTTTGGTTTTGATTCTACATCTCTCGCTTTTCAAACTTGATGGACAAAGACTTCAACATGAGCAAAGGACTTCACTAACTCAAATGACTTCAACTTTAATTTCATCAAGGACTTCAACTTGGACATCACTAAGGACTACAAGTGAGACAAGAAATATTACTCAAGATTTGAAGACTAAGGAAACACAACTTAGAAGGAACCATCATCACCTTTGAAGTTTTGTGACCAAGACACAAGAATTTTTCCAAGGATGCAATGATCTCATTCATGAAGAAACAACCAAGAAGAGAATGATCTCAAGAAAATCCCATAGTTGGACCACCATACTAGTGATTAGTTAAACCCACCAACTTATGTGGTGTAGCAAAAATATTTTGTTGCCTAAAAATGTGTTTGAACTTGTTGTTTGAGTGGAATGTTTGTTTGTGATTTCTTGCACATTGCTTGTGTGAATTATTGTGTGAGATAGACTTCTTCCTTAGAAATATTTTGCCTATTCTAATTCCAATCCAACCCAAACAGATGACTTCTCCAAGAAAATTCAACATCAAGAATGGTGACAACAACAACAACCAAGAGATGCACATGAGAGAACAACTACTAGCAAACAAAAACCAATTGAGTCAAATGACAACTCAGTTTTTAGCCAACAACAACAAGTTAGACCCAACCTTGCAAAATATTTTGGAAATCCAATCCCAATTGTTGCAACGGATGACCAATCAAATGATCAACATGAGAGACAACCTTTCCCAAAGAGTTTGTGACTACAATGATGTCAAGGATGATATTATAGAAGGAACTCAAGCTTGCAATATTTTTGGAGACATGGATCACACTTCCAAAGAGCATGAAGATCAATGCCCTAATTGTGAAGATAAACATCCAACTAAACAATGCCCCACATCTCAAGTGACTTGTTTCCTATGTGAAGGAAATGATCATGTCCCTATCCAATGCCCCATCTATCATATAGTTAAACAAATGAAACAAGGTGGAATGCATCAAAAGTATGGAAAACACCATGAGGAAACAACTTCTATCAAGAAGGATGAATACAAAGGCAAATCTCATATTGCACCTCCATACATTAGGAACCACCTTGATGGACAAAAGAGGAAACATAGGTATTATCCAAGGAATCGTTCAAGGAACCGAGGAAGCTCTCCCACCTTTGAGGTGAGATATGAAGAGCATGAACTAGAAGAACTCCTAGCTTTGGAGAAACCAAAGAAGAAGAAAAATAAGGGAATTAGCCAAGTGTGGTGCAACAACTGCAAAGAGCTAGGCCATTATATATCAATTTGTCTAGAGAAGATACGTGAAGAACTCAACCTTGTCACATGTTACAAGTGTGGTGACAAAGGACATTATGCAAGCAATTGTCCAGAGAAGTTTCATCAAGATCCCAAGTAAGCCAAGGTGTAATCTAGTCAAAAATCTTTTAAGGGTGGCAGTACCCTAGTTGTCTTGAAGCCAACTTGTAACCTCTAGCCTTCCCAAATCTCAGGACGAGATTTCTTTTAAGGGTGGTAGCCTGTCACATCCCACAATTTTCCAAATTTTGAAATGTGAAAAATAAATAAACAAAATAAATAATTGTTGAAATTTAGGGTGAAAAGAAACTTTTTGATTCCAAATGGAAGCATCAAAACCCATCTTGAACAAACTTTGAATAAAATGTAATCCAACAAATTTCAGGCAAGTGAAATGCATTCATCAATGAATGTATCTTGAAATTCAAACTTGGGAAAAATAAACCAAAACCCAAAACCCTAATGGAAGAAAAATCATTTCTAAGATCTCTCTAAGAATATTGATTTGATCCATATAAAAATTTAGCAACAAGCATTTATAAATGATCAAAATTATAAAAAAAATATTATAAAACCATAGAAATTGGTTCCACTTAATTTGGAGCCATGGATAAAAACTTATGAGTTTAATATGGCAAAAGAAAATATTTCCAAAGCTAATAAAGCTCCTATCTAAAATCCATACCAAATTGTGAGTAAATTAATCCTAAAAGGATTTAAAAGGATAAACAAATATTAAATAAAATTGTACAAATTGTAATCACCAAGTTTGGATCCATAAATAAAAAGATATGGATTTTATAAGGCAAAGGAAGAAATAAATAAATAAGGAATATTTAAAAGCTAAATTAAATCTTGGACAAACAAATATTATGGAATAATAAAAGGAATAAAAGAATATTTAAATAAAATCATAAAGATTGAACAATATCCAATTTTATTTAAATAAAGACAAATTGCTTAAACTAAATAATAAAATCCAAAGGAATTATTTAGAAGACAATTTAAATCTTGAGTTAAATCCATAAGCAAATGGAATAAAGATAAACCAAATAAAATAAAAGGATAAATAATAATCAAATAAAAATATATGGGATTAAACCATAGTCCAATTATATTTAAATGGAGACAAAATCCCAAATGAAAATGATTAATTAAATCATGAGAAAATAATAAAGTGGAATTGCCGAAGTGGAGTAAAAGTTATTTAATTAACTTAAATGGAATAAAATAATTATTTGAATAAAATTTATATGGCATTAAAACCATATTTGATTTGAATAAAGACAATTGCCCAATTTAAATGATTAATAAATCATATTAAAATAATTTAAATAATTCAAAGTGAATTATTTACACTAATGAATAAATAAAACCTACTGAAAAAGGTTTGGTGAAAATTTGAATTCAAATAAGAGTTTGAAATTATATTTAAAATCTTATTTGAATAAAGGCAAGTGCCTATTTTAAATAAATAATAAACCATAAATGAATAAAATAGTTATTCCAAAATGGTCTTTAAAAACACATTTATAACAGTACTAAAATATATTGAAAGTTTGGAAAAGTTTTGAATTAAAAAGATGTTTGAAATCATTTAAACAAATTCAAAATAGAAAAAGAAAACAGAAAAAAGAAAAAGAAACAGGAAGAAAAAAATAGGAAACGAACCATTCCAGCCCAGCTAGCCCAGTCCGGCCCAACTAGCCCACTTCTTCTCTCCCCCGCATAAAAAGATTTGCACTCAGCAAGACTTGCAGCCATCGATTCCCGACCCATCACAGATTTCTCTCTCTCCGACCCGCACCCACCTGTCAGCTCATCGTTCTCACCCGCCACGACCCTTTCTCTCCCAAACCTCATCGCTGTTTCTGGTTTTGAATCCACCGATTAATTCGCCATAACGCTGCAGTAATCCCTCGTTGCAACGATGCCATCTTAAACGCCTAGTCCATCTCTCTCGTTTCCCCCAGATGCCACTCCCCCTCGTCCGCTAGGCTGCATGAATTGCTCCCTGCAAGCCACACTGCTCGTCGACCTTTCCTAGACGATTCCGGCGGAACCAGACCACCCCTCCACTCCCAGTAACCGCTAGCATGACCCCCATCATCAGGCGCACCTGCCCATAGCTCTAGTTCGACCGCGCGTGCCCTAGGAGCTCGCCTCGGACTACCTCCGAACGTCGTCGCCCACTGCTCCGACTCCGGCACCTTTCCCCGTTAAAATCTGAGCACCCCCTCCTCTCTGGATGACCCGAGCATGTTCGCCTAACTCACGCGCGCCTGACACACTTCTTGTTTCGACTTAGCGCGGTCCATAGCATCGCCTCCGACGACGAACAGAAGCGCTTGTCGCCAGAAGCTTCTTCGGCGAGCGATTCAAGTCAGCCCCGTGCGCCCCTTCGCCAACCAAGGACACGTCGAGCATCGGCGAGATCCCGCGATTCTGGTGAGCCATACCACTCCTTCTCTCGCTTCCTGTATTGCCGGCAGCATCACCGCCCGAGTGCACCGCCGCCAGCCACCGTCGTTGCGCCGCCCATCCGTGGTCATTTCGTTCTAGAGCGTTAGATCTCGATCCAGCGGATAGGATATATAACTTAAGTGAACCGGTATGAATAGATCTGAGCCGCACGGATTCATTTTAATCCTACGGTATGTAATGTCTGATCCAGACGAAACGGTACCGGCGAATAGGATTTCTCCACGTGGCCAGAGTTTTGATTTAAAAACAGAAACTTGTCTATTAGATGGTTGGATTTGAAAAATTCATAACTTTAAATCTACATGTCCAAATTTTGCAAACTTTGTATCAATGGAATCAGGAAAAAGAATTCTATCCAACCATGCCATTTGTTTAATGAATTGCTTCTGTAAAATTGGTTGTTTTTGCAGAAACTTGATTAGGCATATTTGGAATATAAAAATTATTCTAGAAATGATTTTAGGGTAAAATCTTTTGTAAATGGATTGTTTGAACCTACTGACCATAGAAACCAACTTTTGGGATTAAAAATATATTTTGTGACACTTAGGAATTATTCCTTTGAATAAAATCATTTCTACCTAAATAAAAATATTGTTTATGGTTTAAAAATGAATTTTGAGTGAAACCTTTTGAAAATGACTTGAATTAAAGTCTCTGTTCCTAAACACCAAGTTTTGAGATTTAAAAATATATTTGGTGAACCCTAGATTTTTTTTACTTTGTTTAAAGGCATTTCCAACAAAATAAAATGTTGCTTTGATTTAAAAATGGATTTTGGATGAAACCCTTTGCAAATGGAATTGTTTAAAAAACATTATGACCATAAACATTAATATTGGTGTTTAAAAACATTTTTGCTAACACTAGAAATTATTCTTTGAATAAAATTAATATTTGCAAAACAAAAGGGATTTAAAGTGGCCATTTTCACTAACTTGACTTAAAATAGTTTTGCCACTTTTGTACATGACCAATATATGTTTTAGAATGTTTATAGCCTAATAGAAACCACTTTTCCAAATAAAACAATCTCTTGCAAGCTTGCATGCATTGTTTGATTTCCTTTATTTTATGTGATGAATTGTTTGAATGCTAGATTGAATTTGTGCCTTGATTGAATTGTAGTGAAATTTGAAGAGTGTGACTATTGCAAGATCAAGGAGTGAACTTATATTCTCTACCAAAAAGGCAAGTGGTGCTTCATACTTTTGTCCTATTATTTTCACTATGCATTAGTGATATTTCTAAGTAGGACTTGCATGGAATTTTTACTAAGTATGCTATGCCTTGGGAAATCCTAGTAGATGATACCTTAGTAGAATTTTCCCTAAGTTAAGATTCCTACTACTATCATGCTTAGCTCAGCTAGTAGAAAACAAGAGGGGATTATATTCATGCTATGAAATATTTCTAAGTCAAGGACTTGTGTTTTGTTTAATAAAACAACTATGTGAATGAATCACCTGGGTGGAATGGTTGTGAATGGGTTATGTTGAGTGGTTACACAGGGCCCATATTTATGGACTACCCTAGTGTATCTCACTTGTGGCAAGCCACCCAGGAACAAAGAGATTTGAGATGTCAAATGTTGAGAAGCTTCAAGTGCAGCCACTTGGCATTCTGGGATCTGCCTAGATCCCATAGGTTGCAATAACTTAGCCAAATGGACAGTTGGTGGTAGGGGATGATAGGTTTGGAGCGCCTCCATTTTGGTCTAAGGGAAGGCTTCTGAAAGATCTTGTCTCGATGCATGTCGAGTATTGTGGGGAAAGTGCACCACCTCTCGAGAGAGTAAAATCTAAGTACTTAGCCGTGTCCCCGGCAATGGAAAATTTGAGCATCAATACATGGAAGCTATCAAGAATCTCCTAATCCCAATTTCTAAGTTAAAAACTTGTGGTTGAACAAGGGTTAAAGTATCTTCAATCAATGATTGGTAGATGCCTTGGGTGATTTTTGCCAAACAAAAACTTAGTGTTTTCAAATCATAAGGAAAATCTATTTTGAGCAAAGCAAGCCTAAGCTCCACTTAGCCAAATGCATATAGATGATAGATACCACTATTATACCATAGTATCACTTGCCAATACAATTCAAATATATTGAACCTTGTGGCTGTAACTTATTATGTTGAAGGTTTGATTGATGTTAGTGAAGTGTGTTGATTAGGATTACAAGTCTACAACCAACATGATTGCCTGTGGCACTTTGAAGATGAAGGAGCCCATGCTATATAGTTATTTCTGCTGCATTGTAATGAGATAGCCAAATGAGCTATGTAAGATGTAATGAATTATTTTATTCCTGGTTATAAAGTTGTATTATGACCTTTGTTTCTTGATATTACATATTAAATGTGGATGCTAGCTATTGATTTAGGGCCTAGCATTGTAAACACAGGGTCTCTAACTTATTAAAGGTTGGGACCTCTACATTAGACCTGTGGCAAAGCTTTGGAATAGCAAGGATTTTCACTAAAAACACAAGCTACTGTAGAAACTCCTTCAAAAAACTCAATTTCCCAACAAGAACTCAAAAAGAAATCAATAAGAAGCAAATGCAAATAATGGCAGAAATATGTCAAAACAGACTAGCAGGCAGAAACTGATTTTTTCGAAAATATTTTGTTGCTCAAATAAACAAGTGTTGAACTAACGAAAGTTAGCTAATATACTGGGGGATTTATTCGTAAATTTTGAGCTCAATCCGAGTTACAGAGACTCCTCATGAATTTTTATGGTGGAGGACAGAAATCTGTTTCAGGACAGCAACTCCCCATCCTTCCCTCTCATTAGAGGTCATTCTTGGCACCAAAAAGCAAAAAAAAAGGATAAGGAGAGGTCATTACTGAAGTAATAACTTCCAAGACTCAAGGAAACTCTTGGGTTATCTCCCAACAAGTACTTTTCTTTAACGCCTTTAAGTTAGGCTTGTTAGTTTGAAAAGATGCTCTCATAAGAAATATGAATTGAGGTAAAAGGGAGCATTAAGAAGCAAATTCAAAACACATTTAAGTCTAACCCTCTTCCTATGCATAGGAATCTTGTAAAAAAACAAGTGATGTAAGCACAAAGCAACAAGCATAGGAATGCAAAACAAGTGCAACTTCCGAATTTTAAACATAAAGAGGGGAAACTTAATATTGTTGAGATACATAAGACCATGTTTCCCTCTCTCGTAATAATTTTCATTAGCCTCATGAATAAACTCAATAATATAGCTATCACATAAAGCATGCTTTTCATGATCTACAAACACATAATTTCTATCAAGCTCAAGAATAGTGGGATTAATACATTCACAGGTTTTATCCAAAGTAGATATTTCAAAGGAATCCACGGGAACATAACATTCATCCTCCTTTGGTAAGCATGGGGTACAATCAAATAATGTAAGGTATAAATAGTTACTCTCATTAGAAGGTAGGCATGAGTAGATCCATTGTTCCTCCTTTTGTTCATCACTCTCCTCCTCTTTTTCATCTAATGAGCTTTCAGTTTCAGCAATTTTTTTATTCCATAGGCTCCTACAAGGCATTAGTCTCTTCCATCTATGGAAAGAATCTACTAAGATATTCAAGAATATAGCTATTTTCTTCCTTGTAATTATCAAAGCAAAATTTAAGTATCTCCAAAACCTCACATTCATAAGGTGCATCATCAGTATTTTCAAGCAAACTGGCAAGTTCAAATGCACCCTTGAAAGCAATAAATTCTTCAATTTGTTCCATATCATAAAAGTCATAATTTCGTTTAACATAAGAAGATATGGTAACATTATCATTATACTCACATTGGAAAGGCAGGTGTTTATACCTCCTACAGCAACAAGACTTATCAAAGCAATAAGTAACATTATAAGTACAGCACATGTCTCTAGCAATAGTATTCAACTTATCAATTTGTTCCCATAAGTGTTTCCCTTTTTGTGACAAACGGTTTTCCTTATAATAATACCTTTGTTCTTTCGTGAACCCACCTTGCCAATAAGAACTACTTTCAAAGAAACCACCCATTGATAGAAAGCATGACCAAGAAAGGCAATAACAGACCAGCAACTAGGGCAGGAACTAATTTTTTTGTGTTTTTTAATAAAGCAAGCAAACCAAATTAGACTAATTTTTTGGTTTTTTGAAACGAGGCAAACAAAACCAAGCAAAAGAAACTAAGCAAACTAAAAACAAAGTAAAGAGAAAGGAAGTGAAGGACTCCCCTTGTGAAGACATCCTTGGCCTCCCCGGCAACGGCGCCAGAAAATAGCTTGATGGCTCCCCGCACTTGTCATGGGGCGCTTCGTTGGAAACCCCAAGAGCAAGGTATGAAGCAGCATAGCGGCAAGTATCCCTCAGTAAGAAACTGAGGTTATCGAACCAGTAGGAGGAAGGAAACGTCACATAGGTGTTGCAAGCAACGCGGAGACCTGCACAAAACAAACTCAAGACTTTGCCCCCAACGAATCAGTGAGGTTGTCAAGCTCACCGGTTTGCTGTAACAAAGGATTAAACATATGGTGTGGAAGGTAATGGTTTGCAGCAAGTAAACAAGTAACAGTGGAAGATGTATCAATGGTAAAGATTGGACCGGGGTCCATAGTTCACTAGAGGTGCTCTCCTTAGATAAAAAACATGGCATGAAGGGTAAACAAATTACAGCAGGGCAATTGATAGGAACTGAGCGAGGCATAACAATGCAATTACTAGTCAGAAAGATCCTATGAGATTCGATTGGGCAATAAAACAAGATACATAGACCGCCATCCAACTACATCTATGACTATAAGTCCACCTTCAGGTTATCATCCGAACCCCCTCCAGTATTAAGTTGCAAGCAACAGACAACTGCTTTAAGCAAAGTGTGTAAGGTAAACAATCCACATATTCCATGAACAAGAGACCGTTGTTTTCTTCCTAGTAGCAACAACACATCTACAACCGAAGAGATTATTGTCACTTCCCTTGGAAACTAGAGGCATGAACCCACTATCGAGCATAAATACCCCCTCTTGGAGTCAGTAGCAACTACTTGGCCAAGATAGCTACTAACAACAGAGAGCATGCAAGATCACAAACAACACAGACATGATAGAATCATAAAGATAAAACCATTAATCAAACCAACATAATAATCTCAATATCCATCGGATCCCCGCAAACACAACATACATGATTACAAATAGATTAGATCTTAATCATGAACGGAGCTCACAAGATCTATACATGAAAGCACAAAGGAGGAGATACGACCATCCAGCTACTACATGGACCCATAGTCCAAGGTGGAACTACTCATGCATCATACTGGAGAGAAGGCCTCCGGGATGATCTCCCCTCCGGCAGGGTGCCGAGAAGAACTTCAGATCCCCCCCCCCCCGATCTAGGGACTATGGTGGCGGTGGCTACAGACGGTTTCGTGGATATTTGATCGGGTGCTTAGGGTTTCTGCATCGGGGGCTTCTTATAGGCGAAGGGGGAGGCCGAGGAGGCGTCCAGAGGGGCCACACCCCTCCCAGGCGTGGGCCGACCCCTAGTCGCGCCTAGGGGGTCAGGCTGCCCTCGCACGCTTCTCCGTATCCCCTCTGGACTTATTGTTCCCCACGGAAAGTTATTGACTTTAGCGTTTGTCCCGTCCAATTCCGAGAATATTTCTTTACTGGATTTTCTGAAACCAAAAACAGTAGAAAACAGGCAACTGGCACTGTGGCAACTTGTTAATAGTTTAGTACTAGAAAACATGTAAAAAGCACCTCAAAGTGTAGACAAGTAAAGCAAAGTAGATACTAAAGAAGCATGGAACATCAAAAATTGTAGATACGTTTCCGACGTATCAGGCCTACACCCCCTAGGACAGCCACCACCCTAGGAGGGGAGCCGCCCTCCCCCATGGAGAGGTTCATCTCCATCACCATCTACAGCAACTCTCCATCATCCCTCACTATAATATCTTGGCAAATGTTATGTATGATGCAATATATTGTTTTCCCATGATCTATTGTATCTCTATATTGATGTTTGAGTAATGACTTGTTTATGGCAATTGTGATATAGTTTGTTGTCGGTTGCATTGAAGTATATGTTATCTTTTATGATGATCTTGTTTTTCTAACATATGAGTGCACACATATGTTGGGGGATGCACCCGTTTGTCACCATTGCATGTTGATAGGATGAGGGATAGCCGAAGTTTGATAGAAACTGAATCCCAAATATTATAGATACATGTTGTATTAATTTATGGTTAATCAACGGGGGTATTATCATGGGGACCTTAGATCTAAATGCGGTGGTTGGACTTTATGTCTTAATAATTCCCTTATTTTCTCTTAATTTGACTTGGGATCAATCACTAGGGGTGTGTTTGCTCATGATATGGCTGCACCTATTCATGGCTCCTCCTTAGAAGAAACAATAAAAAGACTATCTTTGTGATTCACTAATTGTGACAACCAACCAAATGAAATAGAAATTTTTCTAAGCACTTGCTCCCTTGGGTTATCCACCTCCACTTCACTAGACCCATTTTATTTGCAGTATTTGCTTCCAAAAACTTTACTGTTTTTTAGTTAGTACCAAAAAAATCACACACACACTATAGTTCTATCTTTGCATACAAGGCCATATAAGTGGGTTATAGGTATACCTGGGCGTTTGTCGGGCCGGGCCGGGCTTTGGCCCGGCCCAAAAAAGCCCGACGTAATTCAGCGTGGCCCGTGGCCCGTGGCCCGGCCAATTTCTCCACATCCTCTGCCTAGGCCCGGCCCGACGTAAAGCCCGACGGCCCAAAGCCCGGCCCGACAATTTAGATAACAGTGGTCAGCAAACAGCAAAACAGTCGTCAGCATCAGTTTTCAGTAGCAATAACGATAGCAGTTTTCAGTAGCAAAAAACGACATCAAAATGACAGCAAACTTAGCAACAGTTTTCAATAGCAGAACCAACACCAAAATGATAGCAAAACAACGCCATTTTCACAAACAGATTACAGCAGCAAAATAGCACTAACAACAGCATATTACATCATCAAAAGAGCACTAACAAGGGAGTTTTGGACATCACAAAGTAGCAGTTTTGAACGAAAGCATTACAACAGTAAACAGTTTGATCTTGAGCAAACATCCAAACACAAATAGACTCCACGATTATTACAGTCCATACAAGTTTTTAGCAAAAACTATTATTAGTACACAAAATGACATCATCTTTCTTCTCCTCTTCTTGATACAACGCCAACTCCAACAGCAACTCTGATTCCAACACCAACAGCAACTCTGTACAAGGTACAATTGCCAAAATTCCAAAATTAGTATGAAACAATGCATCCAATGTACATGTAAAACATAGTGAACTAGAGATGTACATTCTTCCTCCGAGGAATCTTCTTCCTGTTCACCAAGATCAACCACCTTTTTCTTTTCATGATCTACAATAGTATTACAATAGTTAAATTAGCAAGGCAATCATACAAATAGGAATGCGATTTGGACAAGGTAGAAGTAGTAAACTCAAGTAGATACCTTATTTTTTCTGCATCTTGCAACGGTACCAATCCTGCAAGCACATTAAGGCCTCATCTGTCTTCGGTTTAAGTGAACTACGATTCGGGGTTATAACCTTTTTACTCAAGCTGAAAGCAGATTCTGAAGCTACACTTGACACTGGAACTGCAAGTATATCACGTGCCATTTTTGCTAGCTGTGGATACCTAGCTGCAGACTTACTCCAATAATCCAAGATATCAATATTCTCATTCAGCCTCTTCACAGGTTCAGCCAAGTACAAATCCAATTCAGATTTCTCTTCTTGTGTGCTTGTGGTTGCCATATACTGGTCATAGTCATCAAAGGCACAAAGTCCACAAGTGCTTGAGCTTGAGGAACTTGATGCTTCTTGAGAACCAGATGTTGCACTACCACTGCCATACTCATTAAATAAAGAGGCCAAAGTGTTCCTAACATTAGTATTGCGTCGGTGGGCATCAACCTCATCATATAGCTTGGAGTAGGCATACATTAAGAACTTGAACTTAATGCGTGAATCAAGGACAGCAGCACAAGACAAAAATACGCTATAATCAGACCAGTATTTCATAAATTTCTCCCTCATGACATATAACATATCAGCCATGTAACTGTTTATTCCAGCAGTAGCCTCTCTAATAGCAGTATGAACAAGATAGACATTCATGAAGTACAAGTTGGCTGTTAGATACTTAGTACCTGAGAAAACTGTAGTCACCTTGAAGAAAACCTCCAAGAACTGATACATATGAGATACCTTGGCCCATTCTTATTCTGATGGCCAAAAATGCTCCTTGAATACGCTGTCCCTCTCAGAATACCACTGGAATACTTCTCTATAATACAAACAGCATCCAAGCATTGTGTATGTTGAATTCCAACGAATGGGCATATCAGGTTTCAACTTTCTTGATTCTTCTAGATTGAAAATAGTTTTAGCTGTGGTATAAAACTTATGCAGCCTAGTGCCAGAAGCCTTTAGGTACATTATGCCATCTCTAAGTTTGCCAGCAGCAGGATCAATCAATGTCAAACCAGCTTGAACTATCAAATTCAGTATATGTGCACAGCAACGGGTTTGAAAGAATTTACCAGACAAAGGTAAAGAACCTTTTGACAAGTGGGTTTACAAGCATTTAATCATTTTATCATTGTACGCTGCATTATCCAGAGTGATGCACATAACCTTTTTCTCAAACCTCCATTCACGGAAATCTAAGTGCACTTCATTAGCAATAGAAGCTCCATCATATGGTGGATCAATTTTTTAAACCATACAATTCTCTTGTTGAGTTTCCAATCAGCATCTATGTAATGACAAGTAATACAAATATAGCTATCCTTTGATACTTCATATTTCCAATTATCAGATGTGAAACTAACTCTACCAGGGGCAGCAAGAATAACTTCCATTGTCTCTTTTCTATGACTAAGAAACATGGCCATTATCTCTCTTTTTATTGTGCGACGACTAACAGCCTTGAATTGTGGACAGCAAGTACTCATCATATGTCTAAATCCTTCTTCTTCTACTGTTGTAAACGGATGAGAACCAGACACAAGATAAATAGATATTGCCATTCTAGCAGCCTGAACATCAAATTTTCCATTTTTAAATGTAGTTGTTCCATCATCTTTGGTTTCAGCTTTCAAGAAATAGTTATTCATTGTTGCATTATCAATCTTCAGGTCACTAGACTATACTATACAGTTTGCAAATATACTACACAGTAGTCAGTACAGACTAGACGATACAGACTACCCCTAGCTATATTTGAAATAGACTACTCCTAGCTACATTTGAAACAGACTACTAAACAAATGAATATACAGAGAACAGACTACTTGCAATTTGCAATTTGCAAATATACTACACAGTACATAGTACAGACTATACTATACTATAGAGTACAGACTACAGACTACCCCTAGCTATATTTGAAACAGACTACTAAACAGATGAAAATAAATGTTAAGTCCACCAAAGAACAAGGAAAAAAGGTTTTTCTTTTTTAAGCATGAAGAAAACGGTAAGGAGAAACATTCCAGGTACTAAAACAGCGTTAAGCTTTCTGTAATCTCTAATATTCTCAGGAGCTTGACTAAATCCCAGCATGTAAAAACTTGGCTGGACTCAAACTGTCGCCGGGAAACCTTGTTGTTACTACCTGCGCTGCGAGTGTACATGCGCATGCAAATTGCAATATAGTCTGTTCCGTGACACTGTGACAGTGACACACCAAGAACTCAAGAAGTATGTTGAGAAAAGCATCGACCGGTAGTGTGGTGACAACGTCAAATATACTACTCTTGCAAAGTTGAAAATTTCAATATACTATAGAGTACAGACTACGTTTCTTGCTAGTTGCTACAAATATATTTGAAACAGACTAGATCAAATATATTTGTTTTGAATCAAACTACAAGAACAAATATAGTGCAGACTGCAGACTGTGTTCTGAATTAGACTACAAGAGCAAAGTATACATACACTGGAGTTGGAGGAAGGAGAGGCGGCGACGGCCGGAGTCGGAGGAGGTGCGGCCGGAGCTAGGTCGAGGAAGGAGATGCGGTGGCGCTGGTCAAGGAAGGATATGCGGCGGCGCTGGTCGAGGAAGTATAGGCGGCAACGCTCGGAGTCGAGGGAGGTGCGGCCGGAGTGACCGCCGGAGCTACTGGTCGAGCTCGCGTCGCTCATCGAGGAAGGAGCGGCCGTGTTGGTTGAGGAAGGAGACGACAACACTCAGAGTCGGAGGAGGTGCGGCCGGAGCCTAGGCCCAACCGCCATCGCCAGGGAGCAGGGGAAGCCGGGAAGGAAGCGGGGTCGTGGTCGTGCGCCGCCACGCGGTCAGGGAAGAGTGGGGATTGGGTAGTGCGTGCGTGCACCCTGCAGTAGTGGGGAATTGGGGATTAGGGCACCCACGTCCACGACGGGCCGCTCTTGGGCTGCTTCTGTTTCTGCCTGCTGTGGAAAAATTCTAGGCGGGCCGGGCCGGGCCACAGTTCGGGTCATAATCGAAGCCCAGGCCCGACCCGGGATGCTCTTCGGGCCATTTTTCCAGGCCCAGGCCCGGCCCACGGGCCTAATTAGGACCGGCCCGCGGGCTTTTTTCGGTCCGGGCCAGGTCGGGCTGCCTGTGCCCAGATATAGTTATAGGGCTTTAGAGAATAGATAGTTTACCTTCAGCTCCTCGTGGGTTCGACACTCAAAACTTATCGAATTGTACTACGATTCTCCCCGCACTTGGGGGTTATCAAGATACTTTTCTGGCACCATTGCCGGGGAGCGTAGCACTAGGCTTCTATTCTTGTTTTGCTAGTTTACGTTTAGTACCTTTTTATCAAACTAAAACCCAAAAAATAGATAATGTATGATGTTCTAGAACTTTTTTGCTAGGCTCACAAAGATTTGGATGCTATGTTACTAAAATAATTTTAAAGCTTGAATGTTCCCTTGTGCAATAATGTTTTGAATGTGAGAAATCATGTTGAAAGTTCCAATGAAGAAGATGAAATAATCCTAAGCTTGGGGATGCTCATGCATCCCAAATAAATGAAGATAGAAGAGCAAAAGTAACAAGTGGAGGAAGAATGAAATAGGTTCCCATCTTCTATTCACAACAAGGTTAGTTTATCATTTCAGAAAAAAATAAAATTTGGAAAAGTAAGTAGGAAGTATGGGCAATGGAGAAGCTGGGGTCAACCTTGAGCATGTGTTTTTCATGCTAATGGAACCATTGCAAAGCCTATATCATTAAAAAATCCCATAGTAAAAAACAAAATTATAAGTGTCGCTTTTGTAATATATTAGCTTCTTGAATAAAATGATTTCCCAATAATTACTATAGTTTGCATCATGAGATAAACTATTATATCATTTGTTTTGAGAACTAACCATTTTGTAGGCATTGAAGTATCATGAATATGAAAATATATCTTTGTTTGAGATGAGTAACATGATATGATGAGGAAGAAGTAGAGGACACTAACTATCAAGAACACGGTCTTAGGGATTGATAACCCCCAAGTGCAGGGGATCACCGTAGTACCTCTCAAAGTGGAAGTAGGGTATCGATCCGCATGAGCAAGAAGGAAAAGTTATCTATTCTCTACAAATAAAGTGTCACAAGCTTTAGTTGATTATGCACTAAAAAAGTTTTAAGGAATAAGATGGTTGTTTTAATGGTTGGAAGTTTAATGTAACAAAAAAAGAATATAAAAGTGTCCCAATCCTATTCAATGCAATAGGACAATACAAGGGTTTTATTTTATAGGAACAATGGACATGGGTTTCACTTAATCCTATCTTATCCATCTATGGTGATTATCATGTTATAGATAGTAAAGGTACACACAATTGCAATGTTTTAATGGTACTTTTATGGTGGCTACATGTCGTAAAACACATAGGTGAAAGAATTACTCCTTTGTGTTGCTAGGTAACCCTTGCAATAAGGCTAGCATTTGGCTTGTGTCACGCCACACATCATACTTCTCCCTTTTTACCCCTAGATATATAGAGGATGTTGAGCTGCATCACTATCACTCAATACATATGTCGATATTACTCGGCCACCCATTACCTACATAAATCATACTTCTTAATGGAAAACATTCTGAACACTAGTGCAATGATTCATATGTTGTGATATGTTGAGAGTATTATCACATATCTCTCATCTACCCCCACTTGGTGGTGTCAATCACCTCATGATATGGATAAACAAGGCATTATGTATAGATGTAAACCATTACATGCATCATAGAATATTCCCAAAGTATGACAAAGCATACTAGATTCAACACAACGGTAAATGAATAACAAGTACTATCTCATAACATAATATCCACCATAGGAATTACATAGATAGATCCATACTCATGCAAGGCACATCATATGGACTTCAACAATGATCATACATGGAGAGATTAGATCAAGTTATCACCATAAACCCAAAGTCCAGGGGGTGTACTACTCCCCTCTCATCATGGAGAGTGATGAGGAGGCGTTGGTGAAGGAGGAGAGGCAGCCGGAGATGATTCTGGTAGCAGTTCCTCCTCCAATCTTCCTCTGGCGGCGGCCAGCAGACTCCATGTTCTTGGTGTTTTCTATCTCCACCTCCTCTGTATCGAAGACTCCCCGGGGTATCATTATATAGGGGTTTTTAGGTCAAGAGAACTCCGTGGGCGAAAGAATCAAGGATATCGAACGGCCGAGGAGGAAAAGAGGGTAGGTGGCGCGCCCACCTGGGCTGGGCGCGCCACCCAGTCTCTTTTGGGCCTCATGGCCCTTCAGGTGAGTTTCTTGCGCTCTAGATGCTTATCGTGGATAAATATTGACATCCCCAAAATCCCATGTTCATTTGACTTCGTATAGGTCCTGAAACATCAAAAACATCGAAAACAAGGTTTTTCTGCCCTGCTCGATTATAACCAAAATAAAGGGGGTCATTGCTAAATCCCTAAAAATCAATATAAAGCATGGATATAACATTATATATGATGCAAATATGTGGATAAACATGTTAACAAACTACAAAGTTCATGTATGCATTTTACATGCATCAGGGATGCCCATGCATTCCCCTCTTCTTTTAAGTAATTTCACGTAATATCATTTCAAACTCATGTTTTAGATTTATGCTCATGTTCTCTTTGGTATGTTTGTGGAAACCATGCTTTTGTTTTCTTTTTTAGTTTATGAAATTTATTATCTGTTAGAATAGGTTGTTTAGATTAAGTTTACATTTTACAAAAATAAAGTACCTAGTTTTACGCATTTTGGATGTTAAGGTTGAAACATATATGCGGAGTAGCAAATTCCTACACGATTGTTGTTTAGTATAAAAAATCCCTAGGTTGTTCTGTAACTCTGATTGCTCATCGTTGAACTTTAGTTACACATTTGCATCCTCTATATGTGCAAAAATTGGCCAAAATTCCTGACATATCTAGGTGGTCAAAATAATTATGTTTTGTTGTTGCTGAAAATCTGGACAGATTCTGCCCACTAGTGTTTGAGCCATTCTTTTGAGTCTCAAAATGATTTGCCATGAGTATTTTGATATGATAGGAATGTGTAGGACACTATACTCTTGATGGACTATAGAGGATTTTTTTCTTTGATATATATGGCAGCTACTATCATATCCTTGTACCACTAATGACACCCCATAGAAAAGAAAATGGGAGAAAGTTTTGTGTTGAAGTTTTTTGACAGGGAATGGAGGAACACCACACTGATGACCCACAAGTATAGGGGGTGTATCGTAGTACTTTCTATAAATAGGAGTGTCGATCCCAACGAGGAGCAGGAGGTATTGACTAGTGGTATGGAGCAGGAAATATCTGTAAATACTTAGCAAACGGATTTTAAGGGGTTTTCTGATAAAGCAACAAAACAAAGTGCAAGTAATAAAGACAACGAACAATCGCAGCAAGTGGCCCAATCCTTTCTTAGCAAAGGACAAGCTGGTGGAAATACTTATAAGGACCAAACATTCTCGAGGACACATGGGAATTCTGTCAAGTGCTTTCGCTTCAAATAGCTAAGTACCCTTCTTTGGTGTTGTAAGTATTGTGTGGGTGAACCTGTGCTAATGTACTGACCTTACTTGGACTAATACATACTTGTGATTAAACCCCTGCAAGCATCAGTAACTACAGGAAAGCAATTAAGATATAAACCTAACCACAACCTTAAACTCTGAGATCCTACACTCCCTTGTGCAATGGTGTCTTAACAGGGGTTCAGGTTTCTGTCACTCCGGCAACCCCGCGATTAGTAGCCAAATACACAATGCATTCCCCTAGGCCCATAAATGGTGAAGTATCATGTAGTCGACGTTCACATGAAACCACTAGAAGAATAGCACCACAACTTAAATACTAAACCATTGAATAATAACTCAACACAAATCCACTACTAACAACATGAATTCTCCCATGTCCTCAAGAACTAAACGAACTACTCACAAGACATCATATGGATCAAGATCAAAGATGATATGGTCATGTATAACAATCTGAACATAAACAATAATCCAATAGTTCCACTCACAAGCAGCAACTACAATAGTAATCAACACCGGAAAAGTTTCCCCTAAGAACTATGCAAGTGTTCAACACGATTGTTACAGCGGGATGGAGTGGTGATGATGGTGCTGGTGGAGGTGATGGTATGGATGATGATGATGATGATCCTGATGAAGTCTAGCTTGATGGTGGTGTTGATGGCGACGATCTCCCCTCTCCGGGAAGGAATTTCCCCTGCAGAAATCTATCTGCCGGAGAGCTCTTTCTCTCTCGGTGTTTTCCGCCCTGCAGAGGCGGAGAAATCTTTCTGTGGTCGCTTCCCGTGTTTTAGGGTTCCAAAGGGAAGATATAGGCGAGAGGGCGGAGTCGGAGGCCATCCAGGTGGGCCACACCTACCCTAGGCGTGGCCCGGGGGGGCCGCGCCTGGGGGGTGTGGGCCACCTGTGGCCAAACTCCGCCTCCCCTTCTGGCTTCCTTCGTCTTCTAGGAAAATATGATTTTCCAAAAAAAAATTGGTATTTTTCTGATTTTCGCGAAATTGCATCAAAACGCCTCTTTTTCCATCAGAATCCTGACTCCGGCGGTTCATCCTCAAAGAATCATCCAACATGCAAAAATAGATGAAAAGACATAAGTAACACCTCATAATATGAAATATAACAATGAATAGAGGAAAGTTATGATATAGAATGGTGATGCAAATTGGACGTATCACACACCAAGAGCTGTCCCAGAATGGTTAAGAACATAAGCTTGGGGATGCCTAAGGCACCACACTAAACCTATCAAACTCTCGGTTTGCAAACCTCTAAACTTTGTTTTTTGAGCAACATAGAATGATTGTAGAAACTTGGAGCGTCTTTGTCTAGCTGTATGTTTAGTTTTGCTTGAGATGCTTGGAAATAAATAGGACCACCATCATATATATATATATATATATATATATATCATTCTTAGGAAAGAGCTACTGAAACAAACTATCCCATGAATTAATGCCATGTTTGATTGAATGCCTTGCTTGAAATAGAAAAAGGGGGAAACAAGCTATGCATGTTATTGCTTCTAGTTGGATTGTTCATATAATTTATGGAGTGATAACGTACAAGTGTATCATCTAGTGCCAGCTCTTATATTCAATATAAATGGTACTAAATGATTATATTGTCTTCTAAAAATGATCTAGTACTATGGGAACTTTTTGCATTCTTGTAGAAGGTCAAACAGTTACTATTGTTAGCCCCACCATATTAAAACAACCTCCTTTAGCACAAAGAACTTAACATTTATATAGGAAAGACCT
Organism: Avena longiglumis; assembly: GCA_030063025.1. Taxonomy (NCBI): domain Eukaryota; kingdom Viridiplantae; phylum Streptophyta; class Magnoliopsida; order Poales; family Poaceae; genus Avena; species Avena longiglumis. The sequence continues at coordinate 30,092,912 of CP125974.1, forward strand.
ACCCGAATAGCTCAAGCTATATCCCAAAGTATACTATCATGTGTGAGTCATTATTTAGCTTCCAAACACTATTATTATGGGTATATGGGTGACATGGAGAAGTTATTCTTGGGGTGACCACTAACTAATTGGGCATAGAGTACCCCTTCCCAATAAGAACAAGATTACGCATATGATAAAATATGAGGGAAAAAACCCTCCAAGCAGGAGTACCAACTCTAAGATGAGAAAAAGGTGAAAAACAAAATAAAAAATATAGGGAAATTAAAATGCTATATTATGGGTTAGTTATATGAATATTTTTGTGGGATTGATGATGACACTGGATAGAAGTGTCATCCAAATCCATGTTGTCATGAGAGGAGGTTTTCACTTGATCTTAAAAGAGATGAATGTGATGGCATGCTATTCTTTCTTTGGTTAGTTAGTCCAGTTAGTATGAGACCTATCAATATCAATGGCATCCTCAAGATTACTTAAATTATCTATGCAACACTTAATGGCATACATGTTTTAAAAAAAGCAAAAGTGCCAAAAACAAGAATGCCAAAAAGAATTAGAGAATGAGGGACAATGAAACCAAACACTAATGATGAATGCTTCAACCATAAACTTAATGGATAGTGTTTGGAAGATAGTGTGTGTGTCTCACATATGATATTCCCTACTTGCCAGCCATACACTCTTTCCAACCTCCTTTGCCAAATATTCTGACCATAGGGATGCCACTATATATATACTTTTTTCTATGCGAAGAATGCACTATTGCCTCATGGTACTATATGTATTTGTGTTAGTCAATATAAACATTGTGTTGTCGAGTATGATATTATAAGTGGTATCATTTTATGCTAAGCTTGCTTGTTGTTATTCTATAAATAAATGAACTGTTTAACTTTTTGTGATTCTTGCTAGTGAAAAGAAGCACTAAACTCCAAAGTCCATGTTAGTCTTATCACCTTTATGCTCGATGACGAGCATAGGTTAAGCTTGGGGATGTTTGATGCATGTAAAATGCATCCATGAATTGTGTAGTTTATTGTGCCAAAATCCCATTATCTTGCAACTTTATTATATTTATTTTGACTAACCTACTAATAGTTGCAAAAGTGCACAAGTTCTTGTTTCATACTTTGTTGTGTAGGAGATAGAAAAATATGGAAGGAAATCGGTCATTAGAGTGAAACTCGAAGTTTCCTGAAATTTGTCCCTGCAGAATAGTTTTCAAAGATTGCCACGGCAACCCCTAAAGATGGCCTTAAATGGAAAAGTTCAAAACATTAAAGTTGTGGGGAATTTTATGCTGATGATACATAAAATTTACCTCAATCGGAGTTCGGAAGCGACTTTTAGCCCCGGATTACTGAAGGGTATAGAAGCAGTTTCGGAATTCCGAGTGTTTGTGACGTGATTGACTCCAACTCTTCCCATACTTGATGCATTCGGAAAAGTCACGACCCAAGGAACTCCCAAAGGACAGAGGGGGGCCCTAGGAAGGTTCTAGAGGTACCCAAGAGCCCTTGGATCAAAGGAGCATCCATCCCATGGCCTCGATTGCATATCCACCTCTATATACTGAGGGGAAATCCTATTCCTAGAGGCATCCACCCATAGTGACAAAAAGTATCATCCTTGGAGGTTCCAAGGAGGAGGAGAATCTCCTCAATATCAACACCATGGCCAAGGAAGAAGGAGCAAGGGTCCTCCGCCCCCCTAGGGTAGTCGTCGCCCTGTGCAGCCACCTCCTCCATGCCGGCGCCGCCTCTCCACATGGGGAGGCTCATCTCCATCACCATCTACAGCAACTCTCCATCATCCCTCGCTGTAATGTCTTGGCAAACATGATGTATGATGCAATATATTGTTTTTCCATGGTCTATTGTATCTCTATGTTGATGTTTGAGTAGTGACTTATTTATGGAAATTGTGATATAGTTTGTTGTTGGTTGCATACAAGTATATGTATCTTCTATGATGGTCTTGTTGTACTAACATATGAGTGCACACATATGTTGGGGGATGCAAAAGGTTGTCACTGTTGCATGTTGATAGGATGAGGGATAATCAGAGTTTGATAGAAACCGAATCCCAAATCATAAAGATGCATGTTGTATTAATTCAAGGTTAATCAATGGGGTTATTATGGGGACCTTATATCTAAATGCGGTGATTGGACTTTATGTCTTAATAATTCCCTTATTTTCTCTTAATTGGCCTTGAGATAAATTACTAGGGGTGTATTTTCTCATGTATATGGCTTCACCTGTTCATGGATTCTCCTTAGAAGAAACAATTAAAATATTATGTTTGTGCTTCACTAATTGTGAGAACCACCAACCAAGTGAAATAGCAATTTTCCCAAGCACTTGATCCCTTGGGTTATCCACCTCCACTTCACTAGCTCCATTTTACTTGCAGTATTTGTTTGCAAAAACTTTACTGTTTTCTAGTTAGTACCAAAAAAACAACCGCACACACACTATAGTTACTAGCTTTGCATACAAGGCCTTATAAGTGGGTTAGGGCCAGTTCTTTTCGGCTGAGGCTTGTGCAGAAACGGCTTAAACTTAGCTGCCTCAAAGAAACTGCAGTGAAAATAAGCCCCAGAAAAACTGCAGTCCAGTTCTTTTCGGCTTATTTCGTCCGGGCTTATTTTATCAATTGTATTAAAAAATCTAAAATACTCCTAGACGTGATATTATGAGATAGAAATTATATGTAATTATCCAATCTATTTACCGTTAATACGAGATGGAAATAATTTATAAATCTCATAAAATACGAAATATTACAAGAGAAAATATTGAACAGTACGTACTTGATAGAAATGTCAAATAAAGAAAGGCCATCAAATTATGACAAGTTTTCTTCCTAATAATAAATAAAAATCAAGGCACGAGACCGTGAGCAATAGCATCACGTACTACGTCCATCGTACCATCATCTGCGGGCGTAACACTGGGATGCGAAGCACTCTCAACATGAACATATTCATCGGTACTGAACTTGTCAAAATGCTCATCACGTAGATTGCTGTCGCCAATGAAGTTATGGAGGCACATGCATGCAGTTATGATCATCGTTTGCGTCTCTGTCTTGTACCTTGTTATTCCTAATAAAATTCGCCACTTCATCTTGAGAACACCGAATGCTCTTTCGACGACGTTTCATAGAGAGGAATGCCGATGGTTGAAGGTCTCCTCTCTCCCTCGTGGAGGTGCATGTTGGAACTCAGGTACATGGTACCGCTGTTGTTTGTACGGTGCTAAATACCCATCTCTGTTTGGATATCCGGAGTCAACAAGGTAGTATTTATCTACAACAATAGAAAAAAGACATTAATTAGATAATATGAATTTACAAACAATAGTACACATTTGTGTAAAAATGATCCATATACGATGATTGCCTTTGGGAGGGTGTGGATAATTATTGTATTCAACCCTAGCATCAGACCATACACGTGTGTCGTGAACAGATTCAGGCCATCCCGCGACGACAAAAGTGAACCTCATATCGAAATCACATATTGCCATGACATTTTGACTTGTAACACCTTTTCTGTTGCGGTATTTAGGCTGATCCTGTTCTGGCACAATACAAGGAATATGTGTTCCATCTATGGCCCCGATGGCATCTTTGAAATAAGGCCAAAATTTACGTCCCCTCAGTTTTGGATGAACTTGGGTGAAAGTTGGATCTTTGGGTGTAATATAATCACCAGCCATACGATATACACATTCTAAGACCTCATGAAACTTTTTATTAATGGTAGAGCGGCTATGTTCAAGTCGATCTGAAACATTATCAGTGCTCTGGCGTGACCCCAAAGTCCATAAAAACTGAGCTAATGCTTCTTTTCTTGACATATTGCATGTTGACTTCAGTCCATATTTCTCAACTAACAAGTCAAGTAATGGGTAAAACACTGACCTCCGCATCCTGAACATAGAGTAGAACCTTCTTCCATCTTGTTCTTTATCTTCAACCCACTGGAGACCTGTCATCATGGGTAATTTTCTAGGTGCATATGGCACCTTCTCACGCCATCGAAGATGACAGCCCATTGCAAACATGCACATTTCAAATTCTTCATCTTCTTCATCATTCGAGTTATCCATCTGTGCAAAACATACAAACATAACATTAAATAGTTGAGAGCAAACAGTAGGTTGAAAACAATACAAGTTGATATCAAATGATATGTTCACGAGATTACAACTTGATAGAAAATGATTGGGTTCACGACATTACAACTTGATAGCAAATAATAGTTTTGACAAGACACGACTACTGTGGTTCAAAGCAAATAAGACATATTTTCCTCTCCTATTTATTTTTAATAAACATCTCCCACGTCCTACTGATCCATCCAAGTATCGTATGAGGCTCAGCGTCCTCAAAACAAGAACATCCGAATGCATCACGATATTCCTTTTTCATGAACAGCTGTGAAGCATAGAAATGCTCATCAGTTCGAGCAATCCTCGCTTTAACCACCATGGTCATCATCTCTTTAAACTCAACTTTTACATGATCAATAGCCACTTGAGGCTCAGTTGAGACAGAATTTCTCTTTTCTTCCCTCTCTACAAACAAATCTACCATGCGTGTGAATGCTGTTTTCTCTTCGTCAACCTTTGCCACCTTTTCAAGTGTTGCTGGACTAGGTGAATAAGGACATGCTCTTTTCTTTCCACCTTTAACCTGACCCTGAGTAGGTGTAATTTCTTCACATCCAGGGTCATCATCATTCACAATATTAATATGAGAGGTCCTAACTTGAGATGATGGAATTGGCACCCTAGCATACTCATTTGTAACACTGTGTTGCTCAAAAATCTCCCTCATCTTATCCTCATCCGCTAGCGGAGCATACCGAAACTTGCTTGCCTCTGCACATTTCTGCAATAATCGTATGAAACTAGTATATTAGTATAACATATAAAAATAAAATAAATCATGAATCATATGTATAGATGGCAATACCTTTATCTCATTGTCCCACCAATCATCGCTAGCTGCAATGCTATTGGTTATAGGATATCTTCCTAGGCCCGATGCATGTTGATTCAATGACTTCCAACAATTATAGTCCTTCTTGAGTGCCTCCCGTCTGTTTTTGAATTGTTTGCGCTCATAATTTCGAGATTTGCGCTCATTAAATTTTCTAACTAGATTTGCATAGCCAACTGCGTTCAAACAACTTTGGCCCGGTTGACGGTTTTTTGCTTGCACTTCTTCAATGCACACATCAAGAAAAATAGTATGGGCCACAGGATCCCACGTTGCTTTCACTGTTTTCCCTTTTTCCATCTATGCCATATATTACAAAATCAATGTCATAATGGCTCAATATGTGTTCGGATCAAGAGAAATTGCTCACCATATACCTGTACACTGTTTTTTTGAACAATTTTCAATAGCACTACGAACAAGTAATCAACAACACGTACAGTACCACATCCAATCTACTGCTTGCTCCGTATTAAAATAGATGTCAAAAATAAATTTGGATGTATCTATATACTTTCTCCGACCCATATTAGTTGACTTGGATTTGTCAAAATTTGGATGAACCTATATACTAAATAGTGTCTAGATTCGTCCAAATCTAGACAAATTTGAGTCAACTAATATGAGTCAGAGAAGTACTAAATAATGTCTAGATTCATCCATGTTTTAACAAAATTTATGACACAATTTTATATTACAATACCAAGTACGTAAAAAATAAACCATCAAACATTATTCAATCTACCGGATGGAGCTAACAAACAGTGCCACATACAATCGTACCTTGCTTCTGACGGAAAAAGTTGTGGGCTCCTTGGCGTGAGGAAGGGCAGGCCAGGGATGCTGCTAGGTACGTAGCTGGTTGAGTTAGGATTTGGCGCTGGTGGGATTTGAGATCGGAGGTGAAGATGGGTTTGAGGTCGGAGGCGGCGCTGGCAGGTTTCGCGTGAAAACCCTTCCGACTCAGGAGTAGGATGTATAGGATGAGAAAACGTTTCGCTCTATAAAAAGGACGTGGAATGGCATATGCGACGTAATAACGGTTGGATCTGAAGGGTACTTTCGAGAACTGAAATCTACATAAACCCAGCAGCCAGGGAAGCTCCGGGAAGCTGCCTCTCGGTGGCTTGATGCAACTACACAACAAACGACGGTGGCTGAAAAATTAAGCTCAGCTTAAAAATCAAGTTCTTTTCGGCTGCAACTTATTTTCTCAGCTAAGCCGGTCTATAAGCCAAAAAGAACTGGCCCTTATAGGGCTTTAGAGAATAGATAGTTTACCTTTAGATCCTCGTGGGTTTGACACTCAAATACTTATCGAATTGTACTACGGTTATCCCTGCACTTGGGAGTTTATAGTGATAACTGAATTTTAGTGCATGGTGATAACTAAATTTTAGTGTGAACTGGAGTTACATACATATAAGGTACAAACTGAGCTACATAGCCATAACATAATGCAAACTAAGCTTCCTACCCTGAGTTCCATGGTGGCATCCTTGATAGAAGCAGTGTGAATAAAGTATGACATGAAAAAATGGGATGTTTATAGATGAGGTCAATAATAAGGAGTAATGGAATGTTTAAAATTTACGTCAAAATCAACATATTAGGCCATCCGTGTGGAATAAGTACGGCTAAATTTTCTAACTATATTCCGTACCTAACAAAAAAGGTGACACATCCTTCAGGTTTATAGATTGGAGAAAATCTGATCAAAATCAGAAGTTCGGGACATACCGAACGTAATTAAGCTTTCCCCTATCAACCCTTCTTGCTATGTTACATTAGTCTTTTTATCGTGACACATGTTCCTCAAATTAAAGAAAAGTTTCAATATTTATCATTTGTATAAATATTGTGTGATGAGGTTAGCTAGAAACAAGTCATGTAATTTTAAGAGCATGCTGAAGAATGAGCATTTCAGGATGCAATCGATATTGGGGAGAACATTCCAAATGATTGTGAAGGGAGAATGGACAGAAATGATTGATTGCACTGTGTAAATATTAGAGTTTGGATTCCACCAAGGAAAAAATCGAAATAATGCAGAAAACCTTGCTAATCAACTAAATATATGCCATATGTATGGATTAAGGAGTTTTACTAGGGCGAGATACATAGAGGTGAGTATCATCTAAGTTGTCTAAATATACTTGGTTGATAGACAATTATGGGTTTTGTTTGTCCTCTTTCTATATGTTTACATCATTGATCAAGAGAAAACTCATATATAGTCGTCCAACTATAAGAGTTGAATTGCACGGAACCACACATAAGAACGAAGATAATGTACCGTTGATAAAAAGGTTGAGAAAAATATAGTAAGTTCTTCACTATATTCGTAGATATGATGCATATATGTGAGGCTTAATTCTAATACTAATGCTAGTAGTAACAAAGTAACAATACTCTAGGCAAAATGTAAAATAAACCTTTACTTGATCCGGGCCTTGAGTACAAAGATATTAAAGACAATGACATTTATTCTCGTGTCTTTCCCAAAGATACTAGAGTATAGGTTTCAATTATTATTGAAACCAGGGTTTCAAAAATTTTGGTATCACATAGTGAAGAAAAATCTACCCGGAGAAAGAAACAAAATAGTGAAAAAACCATGTTCTTAGATCTCAACACCGACAAGCACATGCACATGCACATGACTTCACCATTCAACTCTTCAGTTCAGGCATGAAAAAAGAAACTCTTTGATTCAGGCGTATTGTTCTCCCAAATGCCACAATGACGAACATTGACAAAATTAGCTACCCCTGCAGACTTAGTCAATAAGAAAGAAAACAGCTACCCCTATACGATAGATGTCATCAAGGGGTTATATATAACCGAAGCAAGGAAAAACCCATTTTACTGCAACACACACAATCCCGAAGTATTGTTAGGATCTCATCAAAAGAAGCTAGGTTGACATTTTAATGTTGCACGCGAATCATGGGTGGTTCATCATAAGTTAAATTAGTCCTGATGTCTGTGAAGAATCTTTTATTTGTTGATATGTTTATTTATGATCTCGTGAGATCCACAACAGCTTGACCGGTCGCATATAAAATAATCTCCATATCTTGTTGATCTCATAACCGATGACTTAACCTCTTAGTTTTTACAAGATCTATAAAACCTCATCACCATCAACTCCATCTGCAGATTAGGACTGTTCCTCTCCAATATACCACATGAGACAGAATATTCACATGATAATAGGCTAGGCATATGCAACCCCTTCGATCTACTCAATTTAAGGCACCAAACATTAGTGTAGTTCGATTGTATACTCAATTTTGATTTAAGGCAGAAGTCATGCATTGTGCGCTTTTTAAGTTTTACTACCTTGTGTCCTGTAAAGCATCTTTTCTGGAGATATGCAACAGCTTGGCTAGTCCAGACATTGAAGTTAGCATACAAAACAAACTACATATTCTTTGATCTCAATTCCAAGAAATGAACCATTTTATATGAAGTAGAATATCTGTGCACTTTGATCTATATAGAATATCGGTGGGATAGGGTACACGTAGAAAAACTATGCGCCCTTTGATATCACCACCGACGACTAAACCTTTTATTTTTTAGAAGATTTATATGACATCATCGATTAACCCTGCAAATTAGCAACCCAAGCAAGGATAACCAATTTATTTCAGGCATACAACATATTTAGTGCATTTTAATAAATTATACTGTACTAGTAGATCTATACTGATTGACTTTGGTTATATGCACCCCTAGTAGTTCAATGCTTACCATAGGACGGATTCCTGGTGGTCGATGTACGACTTCAGTTCTATGGTTTAGGTGTTAAATTATTTATAGGCCATCATGCCTTATTCTCCGTCGAACTTGGCAACAATAGTCATGCCTTCTTATCCGTCGAGCTTGGCGACAATGGTCCTTCCTTCTTCCCTGTCGAGCATAGCAACGGGAACCTGTCAGCTACCCCGTCAAGCACAACAACGATGATTCTGCCAGCGCCCCCCTCTTCCACGACCTCTATGCTAAATGCTTCGCATGTGGCTGTAAGAACCTCTTCCCATTGATTTTATTGCTAAATTACAAACATATGTGTGCTTCCTTTCTAGAGATTGATTGTATGACATATCCAACCAATTATCATGCTTACCATAGTAGTTCAATGCTTCTATGTAGGTCATCATTCCCTATCATGATTTGTATGTTCCCTTAGTGAAGCATGACTTGTCCATAATGCAGCCTGATGGTGCAAAATATGATCTAGCTAAAATTATTTGCTCAAACCTCTAATTGTGTGGGAACCATCTCTATCAGAGTTCGTCCAGAATAGGGTCCGTGAGCTAGTTTGGAGCCGGATAGTCTTGTTTCCAAGTTTTTACTTGTTCATTCCCTTGTTAATGAGCTAAAATAATGTATTATTTTCTAAATCTTATCATTACCCGAAACACAATGATATGATAAATAATCTCATACCAAACTACAGGCAAATGAAGACAATCTTCAAGGTTAGGCATGTGAGTATGGATGGCAATGGGTACCCGTCACCCGCTAACCCGATGGGTACCCGCATCAAATGGAGGAGGGTTTGGCTAAAAATAAAACCCATGGGTCTACTTAGTGGTAAATATCTAGACCCTAGCGGGTGCGGGTCTGGAGGTGGTAAACCCATACCCTTTAACCCGCAGACCCGGCAACTATAGGTATGCCCCACATGTAAGTGTCTAAAAGAAATTCTAAGTGGCTAACCAAACCCTAACTTCCTACCTGGCTGAGCACGAGCCTGACCCCGCCCCTCTCATTTATCCCACCCGCGCCGCAATCCCCCTCTCCCCTCGCATTCCCGCGTACTCTCTCGTCTCACCACACCAGTCGCCCCCCTCCCTAGTCCCCTCCATGGTCCCTACCTTTCCGCAGCCACTAAGGCTCGAAGCCATGGAGGTCGAGCCAGTCGACGTCGATGAAGGCGGCGACTCCGGTGACGGATCGCTCTAGCAAGGCGCGCATCACATAGTCCCCACGCGGCGTGCGAGCAAGAAGACGACGAGGAGTTGCCAGAGATCCCTCCCGGCTTGGATTCTTTCTCGGCATGCGTACCTCGACGTCGAACAGCAAGGGATCCCAAGAAGGCAGTCATAAGCGGGGACGTACGCCATCTGATTCTCCCTCTAACGGTGGCGGTCAAATCCAAAAGAAGGGGAAGCACCTCACCTGTTCTTGTGCACCATCGCGGGTACCCATCGGGTCGTGGGTACCCACCGGGTGGCGGGTCTGGTGGAGACCTGGACCCGACGGCGAGTATGGAGGCGGGTGGTGGTGGCGGGGAGAGGTGGTGGAGGAGGGTATGGAGGTGTTGTACCCGGCGGGTGCCATCCGTACATGTGAGCATTGAGCGTCTCATGACTCCGTGCTAACTGATGTGGATGCTATCATCTTCCTTGTGGACAAGAAGGTCCATGGTACCAGCTATGCTGAGATGAAAGGAGTGGATATGAGGATTTGTCTTAGGACATAGCTGCCCAAGAACTATTGTTAGTGCTTCTGCTATCCTATTGTGTATGATGGTGGCCATGATCTATTTACATAATGTATATTTCGGTTTTTGTTCTTTATCCATTCCACTAGCTATGAATTGATCAAAACTGTTGTCTGACTATAGCATTTTAAGAGGTGGTATATACTAACCCCTCTGATGATGAACTTGTGATGCATCAAGAGCTATAGTTTTTTGGGTTAGTTCATGGTGCATCAGTAACCCTACGATGATGATGAACTCCTTATTATGTTTGCAGTATTGAATGCTATGTGCTGGATAATCTTACCACTCGATGGAAGAGGTTACCATAACATTGATTTTAGCTACAACCAAAATAGGGAGTGTGGTTTCAGACACTGGTGATACCATTCCTAGGATCATGCTAGAAAATGCTTTGTGGGCAACCAAACAAAGTCCACAATGTGGCTTAGAGGTTGTTTTTCTCCAAACCTGCCTCTAGGGACATGCGCCTGGGAGCCCAAAATAGGCCCATGCAACCGATCACGCCCCTATTTTTATGTTATGTATGTCCGACTGCCCTAGTGAGCACAAGGGAGGTGATATACACAGCTTGACATGATGCCGACGGACGCACCACACGCATGCTCAACATCATGGGCCGCGTCCCACCAACGTCTTCTTCTTCCCATTTCTACCACCGCTGTCGTCACCGATGACCACCATCTTCCTAACCCTAACTCCGGTCATCGACGAGCACCAACCCACCAAACCCTAAGATCTCGTCCTCGCCTCCACGAGTGACACCGCTACCAGTCGCGTCGTCCCTGTCATCAGCGAGATCCCGGAAGGCCGCCCATCCCACTAAAACCCTCGATCTGCCCTTTGAACCCTAAGTCTGGTCACCAGTGACTCCCTCCACCCCTAACCCTAAGACCACTGAGCACCCACCCCTAACCTTAAGGTTCTTCCTTGCCTCTGTCGGCGATGCCGCTGCTAGCTGTGTTATCTCCGTCTCCGGTGAGGTCCTGGCCTCACCTCGCGGGCGCCACCCGCTGGCTCGTCGGCAAGGTCGGATGGGTGTGGCCGTCCTCCTTCTCTTCGTGGCAACTTCCAGGCTCAGCCCACAACCATCTCGCATGAAGGAGAGGGTGCGCAGCGCATCCGACTCCCATCGCGTTGAGCGACAATTAGCATTTGCATGAGCACAACGGAGAAATGATTTCGCCGTCCAAATGCTATAAACATTGTTATGTTTTATTTTGTAAGTTGCATAATCCCTTCGTCCCAAGGCTTAAGACTTATATTTTTTTGAAAAGTCAGGCCACGAAAAGTTTAACCAAATTTTTAGAAAAAACTATGAAGAACTATTATATTATAATGATATCATGTGAAAATATGTTTCATAATATATGAAAGATTATGGATTACGTATTATAAATATTAATATTTTTTCTAAACACTTAGTCAAACTTGATGTAGTTTGACTTTTGAAAAAATATAGTCCTTAAACCTTGGGGACGGAGGTAGTATTTGTCGTTTGGTGTGTCATGAACCAAATATGCAAATTTTAGAAAAAAAAAATGTGTCAAATATGCAAACCGGTATCACCATTTTTTTTCGTTCCAGAGAGACAACACGGCATCACCACACCATTCAGACGTCGTTCACCGGTAAGGTCCGTTCATCTTTCCAGCCCACCAAACCAAACCGTTCATCTGTCAATCCTCTCCGACGACCGGACGCGGCGACGCTCCCTCCGCCTCTGCCTCACGAGGCGCCGGCCCCTGTTCTCCGATACCCCTAGACGCCATACCCTAGCGCAGGCGCTCGCTGCTCTCCTTCCACGCCGGGGTGCCGCTTCCTCCCCTTGCTCCTCGCCGGCTCCTCTTCGCCGATGGATCTCCTCTCTGCCGCTTACGGCGCTGCCTCCGACGACGATGCCGACGTCACCTCAGCTTCGCCACCACCGCCGAAACGGCCGCGGTGGGGGTCTACCCCGTACCTCCCACCTCCTCCCTTCACCACCCCGCAACCGGCTCCACCCCAACCTGCGCCGCTGCTGGCCGCCTCCTCCAGCGGAAGGTACGTCTCCAAGAGGGAGCGCGCCCTCCTGGCCGCGGGATCTGAGGTACCGCGTCCTCCGCCCCTGGAGCCAGAGTTCGACTCCCCCGGTGAGGACTCTTGACCCTTTGTGGCAGACATTGCAAAAGTTGGATAAGTCATTTTAGGTCTCGATTCCGGTTAGGTTGGAAACTAGGATATCCAAATGTGCACCTTCAACAAATGTTCAAGTGAATTTACGTGGAGATGCTCTTGTGATCTGTGCCAACATAAAATTCAGTCATTATTCAGTTTGGAGTGGGATTTGGCCTTGTTTATTCAGATACCTTTAATGATTTGTAACTATGTGAAGAATTTTGGTGAATTATTTGGTAAGTGTGAACTAGAAGCATGAATTACTAATCCTTAGCAAGAACACCGAAGTACTATTTTGTCCTTGGTAGTGGTATTTACCTCTTATGATGTGTGTTGATGAAGACACGATAAGTTGGGAGTGGCACACGTGTATTTTACTTTTTCTTTTTTCTTAAACAGCATTTATGTTCCTTGCTCATGTGATCTGTGCTTTTTGTCACAGTTATTGGATCTCTTACTGATTCAAATATTCGAGCTGATATTTTGCGTTCTTTGCGATGCCAACCGAAGCCTGGATCAACTAACAATACACCTCTGAAGCTCTCAGTGTCCTTGAGGAGCCACACTAAAGCAGTCAATTGTGTGGATTGGTCACCAAGTCATGGTTGGTAGTTATTCTGTCATACTGTACTTTAGCTCGCTTTTTTTTGCTTTGACTTATACTTGCCTAATTGTGAGTAAACAGACCTACAAGTAAGCTGTTGTAAGATGTTCTCTACAGTTATGAATTAGTTATTTAAGAAAATGATGACTTCTTGCTATTTGGTTTTTGGTTCATACATGATATGAGATTGGCATGTTAGGTAGGAAATAAAGCATATATGACACATGTCCTGATATTGCATCATTACTAAAGTCAATGATACCTGGCAAAGTGTTACACTATTAATATCACCCTCGAGACTATATACACTCTACTATTCCAACTTGTTCTTCACAAGGAACTGATCTGGATTGTGCTGAACAAAGTTGGAAGTATTCTTGTTGTTTAAATATTCGAAGTATCGTAAAGAAATGAATTTGAAGTATATATCTTCAATAGCGTGTTGCTTAACTCAAGTATATATTCAGATTCTGTGTTATATCCTCATCTTATCGTGTTTCCTTCTTAATTAGTTCTACTAAATGTGATGCATGAGATGGGGTAGATGGTAAATTCTACCTCCAAATTATATAAGTGTGCTGCAAAAAATGTCATGTACACAATTCCAAGATCATCTTTCTCGATTTAAATTGTATTCAGTGAGAGCATTATTGTCAGCAGATACTCATGACAAAGAAAAAATTCCCAGGTCATCTTCTTGCTTCTGCTGGAATGGACCATACAGTTCACATATGGAACGTATGGAACAAAGGGAATACTATTTCTCGAGTATTAAAACATCATACCGCTGCTGTAAAGGATGTGAGGTGGTCCTACCATCAGCCTGTGTTGCTCTCTGGAGGGTTTGATTGTTCCTCACGACTTGTTGATGCCGAGGAGGGAAAAGAAATCAGGGTATTCAAGGAGGATCAAGCTGTGGAGGTCATCAAGTTTAATCCAAGTAACTCCAATCTCTTTATGTCTGGTGGGTCCAAGGGTTCTCTTAGACTCTGGGATATTCGAACTGGCTTGGCAACTAAACAGTTCGACAGAAGTCTTGGCACCATCCTTGACATTGAATTCAGTGCTGATGGGAAACAGTTTATATCCTCAACTGACACAACCAGAAGCAATGTTAGTGAGAATACTATAATTATATGGGATATTCTACGGCAAGTCCCGTTATCTAACCAGGTAATAGAATTTTATATTAGTTTGATATAGCATATTATCATCCTATCAGTATCTTGTGATTTTTCCCAATCTATATGCAGACATTAAAGTTGGGCATACTTTAAAGATGAAAAGAAAGAAAAACATCCTTTTTGAATATGTTGTTATTTACTTGTTGTATTTTCCTCTTTCTGATCTGTCAAGTATTTTTTGTATAGCTCATTTCCCTCAATATATAAGGGAACAAATCATGTGTGTAGCCTTGAATATACTATGATACTGATAGTAATAGGAAATGAATATTTTCTCTCAACATGTTTTATCAACCATGATAGTGTGGCAGAAATGCAGAGTCAACACTATATATGTGTTTGGCCAATTTCTTCATGAATGTTGAACATCCATTCATTACCCATTTCTGAATATTTTAATAAGATTCTTTGTCTGATTTTTGTTCGTACTCCATAGCAAAAATAGGTTCAACTCGTCGCCACATTCCAACATATGCTTGCTCCATTAGTATACATTCTTTGTTAGCTCTTGTAGCAGAAATTTTAGTATTTTTCTCTCTCCATCCCACAATATAAGATGTTTTTACATATATTGGTTGTAATAACATCTTATATTATGGAACGGAGGGAATGCATGTGTGCTATGTAATTAAGAAAGAAAAATCTCAGCTGATGAATTATGGTCACCAATCCACCTTGCTATATGCTATTTGTTGTGCGGCACATACTGATAGTACATTATTAGAAACCATGGAGTTTTACTGTTGTTCTGGCGGTAAGAGGGGATCGAAGAACACAGTGAGTCTTGGGCTTATAACAACTATGGTAAAGGTATAACTTGTGCTGCCCCTTCTGGGCTAAGGGTGACCAGGCTCTGAGCTGCGTCATGTTTTGCCCTTATAAGGTGAGATGCTTATTAATTGATATAGATCAGATGAAGTTATGTGACGTGCTTTGATAGGGCCAACTGATCTAACTTGAACTGAGTTCAACCTCCTAAAGCAAATTGGATTACCTAGTTTACTGAAAGCAAAATGTAAGGGATGATAGTAACCCGATCTGTCTACTCTATAGTAACATGTATTCTTAAAGTATGTTTCACTGTTTTCGACATGGATACTTATGAATTAACACTCCCAACCTAAAGCCTTCTGACTTTCCAGTAGCTTCATGCTAGTCCTAGCAACTGACATTTTCAGTTTGGAGTTGATAGATCTTGAATAAGATGGTGAACCCTGTTATTTCTCAGGGAATTGGTTTTGCAAACTATGAACTGGAATTGAATAATCACACTGAAACTTGACACAAATCACCCTGTATGACAGGTTTATACAGAAGCCTTCACATGTCCGTGTGTGAGATATCACCCATATGAAGCTTCTTTTGTTGCGCAATCTAATGGTAACTATATCGCGATCTTCTCCTCAAGGCCACCATTCAAGTTAAACAGGTACAGGCGGTTCGAAGGACATGGGGTATGGGGTTTCCCTATAAAGTGCAGTTTCTCTTTGAGCGGGAGGGAACTTGCGTCTGGTTCTTCCGATGGATGCATCTATTTTTATGATTATAAATCCTCAAAGTTTTTAAGGAAGATTGAGGCCTCCAAAGAAGCGTGCACTTACATCGCGTACCACCCTGTAATACCTAATGTGATTGCTTCATGTAGCTGGACCGGTGAAGTATCTGTTTTCGAATGAATTCCCTAAGAGGTCGTTTGGTATCCAGGTATTCATTTCATTTAGTAGAAATGAAATGAATACATGGATTCATTTCATTTATATTATGATTCTAAAAACACCTATATGTTTGGCTGCCACCGGAATTTGGAAATGACATGTCTGAGATAGGAATTGAGTTTACACATACGTTGTGTTTGGATGTTGGAAAATAAGCTTGGAATTGAATTGGCCTGAAGATTCCAAATCTAAGATGGAAAGGAAATGACCTCTATTTCTAATTCTGCCGTTTGGGTGTGCAAGAAAGTTTCCGTTGGAATCAAAGGGTAGTACCCAATTCCAAATCATGTTTGGTTGTATGTAACATGGAATTGATTTTTTTGAGATTTGACAGCAACAACCATTGGAGAAGAAGGGAGAGGAGGGCGCCTCGGCGACCTCTGCTCGACCTCCGCCGGTGCTAGGGCAGCTAGCTTGCCACCATGGGGTTAGGGGTTCAGGAGGCGCCCACTGCTCCAAGAAGGGAGGAAGGAGAGCTCACCGGGGGGAATGGGAGGACGGGGAAGAGGGCAAGGACCTCACCGACGGAGGAGGGACGGCCCGCTGTGCCGGGGCGAGGAGGGACGGAAGGGAGGAGAGACAGGGAAGGGAAGGAAGGAAGGGAGGAGGACGGGGAGGGAGGGGAAGGAGAGGAGGAGAGCTCTCACCGACGTGGGGGAGGACGAGGAAGGGAGGGCGAGGAGCTCACCGGAGGAGTGGGCGACGTCTGCTAGGTCGGGGGCGAGGAGCTCCTGGCGAGGAAGAAGGTCGGGGGAGGCTTCTCTCGCGGGGCCTCTTTCCACGCTCTTTCCGAGCGGACGGGCTCGGAAACTACCAGCACTAGGCGCACGCTCGCGATGGGGGCGCTCGGAATCGGTCCCTATTTCCACGCTTCGATTTCCAAGCCCTTCCAAACGGCTGAATTAGGTCTACTAATTCCAGAATTCCAATTCCGAGGCTATTTTCCAACATCCAAACACAGTGATAGGGATATTTGGATGGATTTGCCAAATGAAATGACAGCCCAATTCCGTGTCAACCAAACAGCATAGGGATGGAATTGCAAAATGAATTCCAGGATTCTAGACTCAAATGATGGATACCAAACGACCTCTAACTCTTAATTACAGTGTTCTCAGAATTACTAACCACAGATTGAAGTTGGCTTATCTGTACAAACTTAGATCAGAGACCGCATTGTAATTGAGGACACCATCGCAGTGGATTCGGTTTCCTTCAGGCTGCTGAACATTTGGCCAGGGACCGATCAAAAAATGCACCTGGGATTTGGCTACTGAATGGCCATGTATCCTAAGTAAGTTATTACTATGAGATTTTTTGGTTAGCTTATGCTCTCACGTCTAGAAAAGTTTCAAGTTATAGCAGCTTGTTTTGGAACTTGTGATTCTCTTGGCTAGTTTGTGTTTCTATCTCGTTAATGGAATCACATGATTGATTAAGTTAATTTTGTTCTTGTGCATCGCATCAGGTTGTATGAACTGGCTTCAGATACATATATTCTGAATCAATTGCTATTTCAGAAAATGGTTCCGAAGAAGCAAAGCCGTGGGCAAATCCAACACAGTAATTAATGAAGGATGTGCCAAGAACGAATTTGAAGTTAAGAAAAAAGATGATCTTGGGAGTACGAGTTGATCACTTGCGGGGAGATCTGAGGGCCTGTGTCGAAGGTGGGAGGACATATCTAGACCTACATGGCATTTGGGTGCTACTAGTTTTCAGCAATCTGGACCTGGACGTAATCCATTTTTTCTAACCTCTTGATTCAAATCGCCCCAAATCGAAGCAGGTTAGAGCAACTTATCATTGAGACGTTGAGAGAAATAGTCCATGACAACATTTGGCAATGCAATCTCAGATAAATAATTTCAAGAACTGCCCATTATAAAAAAAAATCTAGAAAGTTCAACACATACACAGATCCATGTGACAAAGTTCGCACATGAGTTTTCAAGAAAAGCAATATGTGTGAAAACAAATTTCTAATCAGCAGCTGTCGGTTTGTGCTTAACTAGTTCCACTGATCTATCTACAAATCCCTTCTTCCATCACTGGAAGAGAGTGATTTCGTTGGATTGCTGGGTACCGACCGGTGTCAGTGTGCATGTATGCAGAAAATGCATGGACTCGATCAACTCTGTTCAGATATCTGTCTAACTGAACAAACACTTCGTTCTGCAGGCCAGTCCCATGCATGCAACTCTAGGTCTCAAGTTCACTAAAGAAAACTCCAAAGATAAATACTGTATTAAGATTGCATGCCTGACATAAGCTCACCCGGCTAAGATAAATTATAGGCTGAACTAGTCAAAAGAGAGCAAAAACAAGAGAAACATGGCATGCTACGTGTGTGGTGCAGGGCCTCTGGCCCGTGTCCTGCAAAAAGAATCATCCTTTTTGGAAATTCCAAAGTACCATTTGACACGCACTTTGTTAACCCACAGCAGCTCCCCATCTAAAGTACCATGGGACACTAGTATTCCTACAATTTCACGTCAGACTAACGTGATCCAACTAGGACAATCATGATCTCAAGAAACAATCACATGAGTCATTAAGATGGTAAATTGAGATTTACAGTTACCGAGACGGCCAGCAGCAAGGAACAGCGTGCAAGACGCTTAGTTTTGCAACTAATTAGAAAGAAAGAACACAGCCATTTACAGATCGCTTTCAAATGTTAATCACATGCTACCGTCATTGTAGTTACAATTTACTGCTGTTAGGCGGTGATAATCCCATTGGTTGCACGGTTAATTCCTAGCCCTGCGGCTGTAATTTTACAAGGCTGGTCCTGTATCACTAGCTTCTCCATCTGTATCATGGTGTTGCTTCCAAAATCACCGCCCTCCAGCTTCAGTTCACAGGAAACTAGTGCCCAGCGAAATATCACTGAAATTGGTAAGGATCTGTGCACGGGTAGTTCCAATCTGCTGCGCAATATCGAGCTGCTCTTCTAATGATAACATCTCGTAGCTACAGAAAAGGAAGTTAAATGTAGATTAGACAAAAACAATAAAGGGTAATACGATTAGAAAGACAACAACATTCTACAGCACTGAAGTTAACACTTGACAGGCTCCAGGCATAACTGGACAATTAGGACCTAATTCTTAAGATTTTTCACAATCTATTTACTACTAGCGTTTACACTAAAAAGGTCAAAAGCAGAATCTTTAGCCCTGGCCCTCCCGTAGGCAACACTTCATCTGAGAGAATCAAGCAGAATCTACCCCCATACCCTTCTACCTGCAATAGCAGCATCCAGACACAAAAACAAAACCATCCGATCCAGACACCAAAAACAAAAACCATCCGAAGGTAAGCAAGCCATAACTCGGTAGCAAACACGGCCACATCACCATAGGCAAGATTAATGCTATCAATACATCTCATATCTTGGCTTGACTGAGATATTTGCATTTCCTTTCTTGAAGAGACAACACACAATATTTGGAGTGCAATTCAGATGTGCAAAGAACATAAGAGACGGAATAACAAGCTGTAATTTAACAAGCTGATGTGTGGAAGCTTCACTTACTGCACAAGAAGCTCATAGTCAATGATGTTATCTGGTCCAGGACGATGTGCCTTCCCATTAGATTTAAACTGCCTGAATGATCTTGGGTTCAGGCCGCACACGTGGGGGACTGCATCTACAAGCTTCTTCTGTAAGCTCTGGAGCCGGCGGAATGTCAACTCATCAATAGGCGCAATGCATCCAATGCCACCATCCAAAGTACCAAATAGAAGGGCAAAACGATTTGTCTTTTCAGATGCCAATCCTTGAGTGGGAAGCATCTGCAGCCTCAGAAACTTGGTCATATGGGCTCCAACATGAAACTCTGCTCTGGAAAGGAGCTTCTGACCCTTCCAGCTCTCTACCATTTTGGGAGCATAGTAGAAAATCTGTAGAAATGGAGGTTTGGAACCTTTAGGGTACCCTCTATTTTAGTCTAATACAAACAAATGAATTGGATTTATCAAAAAGTCATGATTTATCAAAACTTAGCTCATTTTTTTCTGTACTAAAGAGGGTAGAGGGTACCCTAGAGGTTACCCACTCCCATCATGAAAAATCTGTATGATGTAACGTGTTAGGCCATCTACAATGCAAGGTGCTTACATGGGTGCTTAGCAAAATAAACCAAGCAGTTTCTTTAGCACCAGTGCTTATCTACATAGGAGAGGTGCCTAGTTAGGCGTCTACCTAGTACAATTAAGCACCAGTGCTTAAGTAAAAAACCGGTTTATTTCTTTAAGCATCTTGCTAAGCACCTTGCGGTGTAGATGCCCTTAGAGTGCAATACATAATCGCGTGAGCAAGGGCCCGCTTCCATGTTGCACCATATCCAACTCAGCTACTCTACAGGAAGCAGTAACACAAAAAATTATAAGAAAGACTGACCTGCACATTCTTATCAGAGTCAGAAACTACAAGGCTCAATGTACTTCCATCAATTAAGAACTCAGTTGCAAAGCAATCGAGTGATCCAAAATCTTTTGCAAGAAGAGTCAATTGAGAACCTTGCTCCTTCCAGCTAAGAAAATATACACTTTTGTGGATATCACCAAATAAAACGAAATTTTTGACCTGGAAAGGAAACGAATATCAGAGAACTGCACAATTTTTAGAACGTCACCAGCCAAAGAAACAAGTGTTAATGAATGTGAATGGTCACTTGATTTATCCAGCATGCAAACAAAGTTCTTACATCAGCATGGTGCAATAGCCAACTTTAAGATGAGATTAAATACATGAAAAATTGTATATCATCCTAAAGAATATGAATCAAAACAGTGGGGCAGGACATAGTATTCAAATCAGAAATGGAGCCAATTAGTATGTAAAGACTGCAAATAACTGATCTTAGAATTTGCCAAGAAAAATGTGCAATAGTCCAAGTGGTAGGGTCACAGTGGCGCATCCCTGCCGAGCAGGGTTCGATTCTATCAGAAACGAATTTCTGGTATCTCACCAAGGCGGGCTCTTCACAATAATTCAACAGGGCTCCTCCCCTGTTTTTATAATTTGCCAAGAAAAGAATATTAGGAATCACAGCATTGACAGAGGGCGTGAATGGTAAAGTCACGCCATGACGGAGCTCATGTGCCTGCTTGAGTAAGAGGAGATCCATAGTTCCATACGGCGCAGTGGCGCTTGAGGAAGAGCAACATGAGACCAAGAAGAACAAAGAGAACGCAAGCAGTCGTTAACCGCTCTGTACTATTTTCCCTTACTAGTAGTCCTCGAAACACATGAAAGCACCGAAAATAGTTGATTTTTCAGTTTGTATGAGGGGCTTGATAATATGACACGCCTTAAATGTGGGCATTGCAGAAAAATGATGCCTAGAGAAAGCAGAACTATAGGTACTTAAGCACCTGATTATGTGCTAAAGCATGTGAAGGGAACCAAATGTTGTGTAATACTCACAATGTTCAAGCTCACGACATGCAAAGGGGCATCATAGAATGCAACGGCGGTCAATTCAGAACCAGTCCACTTGTTCAATGTGATCTTTGGACCAGAAGCTATCAGCAGATGACCTTGAAGCGAGGCAACAGCTGATACGGCACCTTTACTCTCTTTTGAGTAGACTTCAGTTACCTGGAGTTGATCTTTACATGTTAACACATTAATAGAGTAGTTATTGTGATGAAGTAGGAAACACACAATTGCAACAGTGCTCCACTACAATACCAGATTTTGAGAACTTTCACTTTTAGTGAAAGAAAACAGAAGCACCCGTCCTCTGGCAGCTACATCCTCCCCTTGAACATAAGCAGTGCCAATAGCCATCAGGGTTTCATTTTCCTTAGTGGTTGTGTTCTGAAACGAAATGCATAACATTTTGGTGAATAGAAAAATACATAATGAAAAATTTAAGCCCAAATATAGAAGCTAGCAAAGATAGAGGTAGAAAAGCTGAGTCGACTTGTTCTGTCTGATTTCATTTACAATTAAAGAACGATATTTCAATTAGAACGAGTCCATTTACCCTTTAATTAGTTTAAAGTATGAAAGGAGAAAAGAAATACATACATGCAATGTGACAATGCGCACGGTTAGAGCATTTTCAAATGATTGCATTGGAATAGTGGACCTTGTCTCCCAACGCCCACCAGGTTTCTCCAGCTCCAAAACACGAACCTCAAATTCCTCAACGGTATAAGTCTTTTGGAGGTCATCAGCACTTGTAGCATCATTATCCATGTGATGAACCAATTCTTGATCAGACATAATGGAAAGAACTTGATTTAGGGGGCGAACAACCTGGAGAAACATAAAATGAGTAAGTTGAACTAGATAATAAGCGTGCATAATTTATTACTCCCTCCGCTCTAAAATATAAGATGTTTTAGCCTTTTTCTGAAACGCATGTATCTAGACGTTTTTTAGTATGTAGGTTCGAAACAAAAGATGTCTAGATATATGTGTTTTAGAAAAAGGCTAAAACATCTTATATTTTGGAACAGAGGGAGTATTTGGTAGTGTAAGACAGCCATAATAAAATGGCAATAACAAAACAATAACACCAAATTATCATTGAGCGGATGCAGACTACTTACAGGAACAGAAACGATGAGAGGATACAGGGACTGCTCTGCATAATATGTAACCTGATGAGGGGTACCATGCAAGGGGATCTGCAAAGGTACAATGTATTAAAAGGCTGCAACCAATTGAGAGATACAACTTAAGCGTACATGAACAAATTGTACCTTTTGAACAGGCCAGTAGTTGTCATAGTTATATGCTGAGGGCAGTTGACATATCTTCAGAAAGCCCTGTTAAAACATGAAAAAACACGTCAATTTTAAAATTCGAAATTGTGTTATCTGAGAAAGATACAAATATCCATACACCTCTTTACCTGTGATGTAACATATATAAGTCCATGACAACAATTTACATTGTGGAGAACAGTAAAGGCTTCAATGGGACCATCACATAACTGCAAAATGGAACAGCTTAGACAGGAGGATAACAATGAGAGCAAATATGTGAATAATTGAATCTGCATATAAATGCAGTTTTTAAATAACCTAAGGAAAGAAATGGAAATAGAACTCGCTATCCACCATAAAAATGTCCATTAAACTAGCCGATTTACAGTTGCGTAATATATAATAAAAACTACAAAATATGATTTGATTGTAAGAAAACAACACATCAATTCAGGCTGATTTGGCATTTAAGAATCAGCTTAATCCTGAAGGATTGCCTACACATCTAATGATGCAGATAATGAAAAAACAAGCACTATAAAAATAAGGTTGCACAAAAAGTGAACTAATATTGATAGTGGATGCGACCATCTAAATCTTGCAGAGCCAAAAGAACTGATTAAGTTTTTCAGTGCCAACTAAAGCTGTGTGGCATTGTGGTGCCTTTTCAAAAAAAAAAACTGTTTATTTCTCATTCTGGATATCATACTTAGTTGAAAAACTCTTACAGTTAGACGGTCCAGCACAGCACGTTAAGCAACAGGAAACTGGGCCTAAATAGAGAACTGTGCATTCTCTCAAAGTGCTGTGTCATGACATTAATAGCAACTATAGAACTAGAGACATGCAGGTGATAACACTTTACAGAATTCATATTCGATAAAGTTAGGGAACTTAACACTTCAACATGCTAAGGAACTAAATAGAAGAACTTGTAGACAAGTATGCAATTGTAGACAAGAAAAGAAAACTTCAGCATAACAACATACCTGTGGATGCACCCGAAATCGCTGTCGGCAAACCATAACCCAGACTGGCCTCGTGCCACTAAGAAATAATCCCTCATAACCTCCAACATTGTTAAAAATTGTGATTCTCGGTCGTGCAAGATTGGATATGTCTTCTCGTAACGTGATGTCAACGGAAACCCGGTGAAATCTCAAATTTTTTAGTCTTGAATCACTGGCATTACCAAGATCCGCAGAACCATCAGGAGAAAATGAATTACCTTTCACGTTACTTTCCAAGCCTTCATAGCAATAAGCATGGTAACACAAAAACGTCCCATCGTTCAACAAACCAAAAAGGAATGGGCGGCTGAACTGGCCAGACCATCTATGCATTGCAAGCTCAACTATCCGAATGCTATTCGCAGCTTCTTTCTTTAGAGAAACTTTAGTGTCATCATGTTTTCCTTTAGAACTATCCTCAGTAAAAATCTGAGCAAAAGCATCAACCAAAAGAGCCTCGCCGGAGAAGAAACTTTCCACAGAGAAAACACATCTGAAACTAGGCACTTCAAAAATTTCTAGTTTACCACTTTCATAACAAATGATGCAGTATATATCAGACTGATCCTGAGACGAACTACCAATGCCATCAATCGGTTCTGCAATACCACTAGATAACCATGCATCATTGCGTGTCTTTCTCAGCCATGGCTCGGGACCTCTATCACGATAAAGTGTGCATGCGGATATTCTTTCACTTGAGCTTGTGAAAACACTGGGAGCATTGACAGAAAGAGCACAAGTAGAATGATCTGAATCAGGAAACGAAACAGCATGTATTAATTCTTGTATCCTACTTGGAGATAATAAAAGTCAGAAAATAAGATGACAAGTAGTCAAATCTTTTGTTAATTGGCCATTTATTGTTATAGGGGGTGATAAGAGGGGTAGGTTGGCCACAAGAGATGTGACAGCACCGTGATGAGAAACCAGGCCTCAAGAAGGAAACCAGAAATTAGATTGGTTTATCCTTGCTTGACACCTCAACGATATATCCCTTTATATTGGAAAAGGCTGGTACCACCAACCCAGTACAAGGAAAGGAACAAACCAACCAGACCGCTAATTGAAAGGAAATAACTAAAAAAGAGATGAGGTAAGTATCCTAGCTTGACTACATTCATAAAGCATGTATCCTGCCTTCTAAACTGGGTTGGTAGACCGAGTGTAATGACACACATAACATAGATACATATATAGAAGTTGCTAACTGTGCATGTAAGGCCAAGTAAACTAAATGGATGTCTTAGTTTTGACCTACTAGTAGTGGCTCAGGATTGTGGAAACGCAAATCAGGTTAATCTACGAAAGGGAGGTATCTAGCATGATGTAAAAAAAACTTCCAGTGCTAGCAAGAGAACGTCGCACATGTGTCAGTATGCAAGGGTAATGGAGACAAAATTATGAAGTTTCGAGGGGATGTAAATCACACTTGGGCTTTTTATCTATGAACAGGATCTTCACAAAGTATCATTCTGCATTGCCTGAGAGCTGAGATTACCCTTAATTCCATCCAAACCTCACCATAATTCACAGGTTGGCACTGAAATAAGTATTTAAGCCAGATACTTCCTTTTTACAGACATGTTACAATAGCTAAATACACAGCTTTATACATATGTTTAACAAATGAAAAAGCACAAGCTTGCTACATTCTGTCTTCACCTCTGCGAAAACCATGCATGTTAGGTGTCCGATAAAACAATATGAAAGCTAGATCAGTACTCTGTACCACTCACCTTCCTATGCCTATTTAGTTGCTATTATGATCTCTGCAACTAAATGTTTTGGAGCTAGTTTTTTCACTGCTAACAAATTTGGCTGAATTTAGAACTGGTCAACTTAAACTTTCAAAGTTTGGCTGAATTTTAGACAATACCACAGCAAAATAGCATGAAATCAAAACATGCTGCACTAGTGGATATACAATACCTCCAACAAGAAGTTGAATAGTTCCATCAACCATCTTCAAAAGAACGTACGGATCTGCGATGGAAGCAGATGCCACTCCTAGAGGCTCAGAACTTGATGTCGACGATTCTGAAGAATGTGCAGTGAAGCTTAGCTCTTGTGTCATGAAAGAACCATCAAGTACACGAGCACCCGTGGCATATACCTGTATGACACGCCGCCTGCAAAGATCCAAAGAATGCTAGAATGATAAAAACTACTAAATACTAACCCTGGACTGTCAACATAATTTAAAACTAAATAATGAAACATCTCCATCCACGATTACAGAAAAATGTCGAAATGTAGCTCTCCAGATTTCAAACTGAATTAAATCTAACCCTCTACTATGTTGGTGACACGTAACAGCCCGCTTGCATTCATGCTCACCTCACACAAAAAGGTTAACTCGGACTTCCTACCTTCCAAAACCTGGGTTTATATACTGCTGACGCTCTAGTTCCCTAAGGGCATCTCCAATGCTTAATTTTTAAGGAGACCATAAAAGGGTCCCACATCATGCGGTATAGCCAACCTATTGATTCACAATGTTTAAGGATTAACTGGACCTTAAGCTGGAGCCGGTTGCAATTCAAAAGACTACTGAGGATCTAATGTGATGTGCTAATTATGTTCATAAAATGAATGTGTTCTGACGTATACATTTCAGCAGCCCAACCCAGTATAAGATAATGTCATATAAATCTAAGAAAAATAATAAGCAGCTGCAGACCTTCCAAACAAGTTACCAGCAGCAATGGTTGCCCCTTGAACATAATAGTCAACTGTTTCAGTAACTTCCCCTAGATCATCACCTGTCTCGAGTACCTTGCATTACATAAATAATGCCGTAAAGTTAGTACTCATTTCATCAAAGGAAACTGAAGAGGGTCAAGCACAAACCGCAAGAGAAAAATCACAAAATACATATGTTATAAAGAACAACTATGTGACGGCTGAGAGAAACACACAAATTTAGTACAATAAGACAATAAGGCGTAAAAAAAGAAAAGGTCGAGTTGCCCCCTGACGTATGGAGATGTGACAATATAACCCACTGAGGTTTATAACCAGGTACTCAAGCCCCTAACCTTTGCAAAACCGTACAAGTGCGGCCCCGAGGTGGTTTTGGGGCATGGTAGGCTGGTAGTGTAGTGTTAGTGTATTGATGTTGATTCGTTGCCAACATGGACTACCACATCAATGTACACACAAATTTCATAAGTTTCTTGTTCCCCTCCTCTCTTTATCTCTCATCCTGGAACACATGGCAACTTCAAAAATATTTCGCATTCCTGTTCTCCTTCACGCGGTCTTTTTAGTGGACCAGGACGTTCTGGTTTACTTGGATCAGACGGCTGGTCCTATTTGGTCCATAGCCATGAATCATTTTTAGAATTTTTGGGAGTTTTTTAGTGTCATAAACTCATAATAGTGATGGGTGCAATATGAAGCATTTAGTTCCACATGATACAAACTGATAGAAACATATCATAAGAATTTAAGTTCTGAATACATGAACAAAGGAATGGAACCAAGAATCAAATTTATGTTACCATTGTGCGGCTCTCTAGACTTATTATCAGGTATGCATGATATTCATTATCTTCAGTGGTATGTCCGCGGGAACTTTTATAGTAGACTGTCCAAATACCTCTGCAACTTGGTAATTCCACCTACACAAGTAAAGAACACAAGCAAGTAAGGATAGAAGCAACATGAAATTTCCATGAAAATAATGAGAAACACTGCCACATAAATCTTGACTGAATATGTTGTTCAAGTTCTTCAATATGCATTGCTGGAATTGTTAGGGTTTGAATCGAACAAGATATGACCCAGTGGTAACGCTCATTCTCAGAGGGATCACCATTTGAAATTCTCCATTGGGTTACTATTTGTGAATAGACGCACAAAACTAGCAACAAATCCCACAAAGTTCAAAATGTAAAAGTATGTCAGAGCATCATTAAATTGTATTGACAGTTCTACAGAAAGATCTGAACTTATGTGATTGTCTATGGCAATTACCTTCCCCACAAGCATCTGACAAATTAGCAATAAGTAACCAACACATGTTTTAAATCGCCATTAACCATACTATATACTGTGTAGCACAACGTTTACTGGTACAGCCTTACTAACACAGCTAAGTGGTCCAGTCTAATTCATCTCATGCCTAAAGTCCAAAATAATAGGCCACCAAGGCACCAAACAATAGATAGAGGTCCAATATGTGCTGATCAGCTATCAGAAAGCCAACATACCACAGTTATATTAGATGGACAAAGAAAGCAAATAACATAGTCATGGTTTTCAAAGGGGTAAAGCGTTCTAAAGCACTGGGGGGAGGGGGCGGCTCTACCACCTAAGCGCTTAAAGCAGGCAAAGACCTAAGGCGCTCTATCGCCTAAGAGTTCTAAAGCGGAGGCTTTAGAAACCATGAACATAGTAAAAGCATTAGCTTCTATCCAAAAGAATGAAACATGTACTAGGATGAAAAATAAGGAAGAAAATGCACCTCAGTAATTAAATCAGGGCGAATAGATTGTTGAAGTACAGAAAGTGCTCCATTCTTTCCATGACCAGAACAGCACACCTAAAATAGAGTTAATAATGTTACAAAGAGAGTAGCTGAAATGGAGAGCATAAACTATGTGCCTTGATAACTAAATCACAACTAACGGATTGCCGAATTTCACTAATTTACTAAGCGACAGAGGTATTGATGCAAAAGGTGGTAGCAGAATATAGATGCCCAAAGGGTACTGACATATTCATGCAGGATGTGTGATTCAAAAACATATATGGAGGAACACTGAGAAGTAACACACAAAGTAAGGACAAAAAACAAATATTCTGATGATACATCCGTTCCTCATTTATGTATCTATTACACTTTCCCCTTGCATTCCAATATCTGTCAGGGTTCAATATAATATGAGATTGAAAATTCTTAACAAAACCCGATAACAGGCTAGTACTATAAACTAATAATACCATAAACCACCAGGCAAAAGGAATTGGAACCTTAGCTGTAATAGAATACCAATTCTCTAAATAACAAATAGGCGATATACACATTCAACAAAAAGAGCGGGTACAACTCGAACAAAGATAGACCTAATTATAACAGAACACTGAGGTGAAATTCCATGCAACTGACCAACTCGTAATTGCTTTGCTTCGCATTTCCTGTCGCGTTTGGATCTGCATTGGCTCTTAAACCATATGAAAAATCTTTCAGAGGACCAACATTGATCAACGAGTCCCTCACAACGTATGAGATTTTCTGTAAAAGTGTAAAGTATAAGTGAAACAAATCAGGTACATGAAAGAAGCAATAGCAAGGAACTACCATATTATGCGTTGTAAATACATCATGCATACTTTAAGAAATCAGAAAATGGAATTGGTAACTAAAAAGAGGATACACGACGAATACGAACACACTGAACATGAGCTTAGAACTACAGGGTTACATATAAAACAGGTTACCAGGCAACTGAAAGTAATACTCAGACCTGTGCTGATTCTAGACTGTTTGGCAACATATTATTCTGAAAAGAAAGTTCCTCAACACTGGTTACATCTTGTAAAACGTCAGAAGGCACCCTCTTTAGGCGCTTCGAAAATGGGAGGTCACCTTCAATATCAGCAGACCGCTACACAAGTAGATCACCATATATCAGCAAACAGTGATTCAAGGGACAGTATCAGCTTAGTACATTTTCCAATCTTACTATTGCATGTGGGACAAATTCAGATATATCAGTGCAACTTTGACTATCAAATTTATAGTAAAATTTATGTAAAGTACAGTACTGATTAGTAAATGTATATTAGTAATATTACTAAAGACATGCGGAAAGCTCGTAGAAGTAACATTTCCATGTCTGCTTTGAACACCATTTTCATCAAGCACACTCTGAGTATCGATGTTTTAGATCCCATTCTGAACATAGTAATTAAGTGTCCCATTAAGTCAAATCATGTAGAATGTGTGAATGGATAAGCAATGGAAATTGCATTGGTAGAGGCCTGCCATACCCTAGTACTACAGAAGTAGGAAATCAGAGTCGAGATCAAAAACTGGCTTGGTTCTCCGGTTTCTGACAAAAATCTATCAGTTCATCTGGTTGTTTCACTTTTCAAAACCTAGTGAATGGAAGATATTTGAAGCAAGACAAGCCTGCATCGTCAATGCTTCTGCACTTTTCCAGTTCAACCAAAGGTCTGATCGGTTTAGCAACTACGCGTAGAACATTAGGTACAAAGCCATTAAAAAACAAACATAGCCCATGTACAGCACATACGAAAAATAATTCCTGCACAGGAAGGCATCTCGGAACATACATCGTCTGTTAGATCTGGTAAGCCAGATGTTGGCACACCACAGGAAAATTGCACAAGAAGGCTGTCTCCCAAACGGCTACCAAGGAAGAAAAATGAACTTCCAATAGTCGTAACACCCTGTGCACAAATGGATCAATAACAAAAGAGAAAACCCTGGGTTATAATCTTAACAAATAAAAGAAGGTATATAAGCACAAGTGCATAAGTAACCAACCGAGCTGATGACAGATGTTTTTGACTTCATTAGATCTAATCTATGCACGGTTCTGCAAAAGAAAAGCAACAGATGACGGTCAACTCTGTCATGCCTACAAAATCTAGAACAGTTGCACAAACAATAGCATTATATGTATAATTATTATACCTCCCATCATACACTACTGTAAGTAACAGCATTTCTCCAGTCTTTGTCGAGAACATTACAATGTCATTGGATAACCATGTCGCTTTAGCTGCATCAAGCTCCACATGGAAATTTATTTTAGGAATTTCTGGGCTGCAAAGTCAGCAGAGGAACATAAGGCTGCCAGCTTTGGCATATACTGGAGGGGGAAGAACTATGGTATATCAATATAATCCATCGTCCGATGCTTAATAGATATATTATATTCCACAACACCTGCCCAACTAATGATTAAAAGCTGGTTTCTCCAGTTTTGACGACCAAGGTTTCCACAAGTACAATTATAAAAAGATATCCAATTATGGAGAAATGTGGAGTGGGAGGTGGGAAACAATCAACAACTATGCAATTGACTTAGCAAACAATGGTGGATAGCTATACTAGACACCTTAAGCATATAAGCACCACGAGGCAAGTTTACAAGCTTGAAAAAAAATCTTGAGCAAGCCTTAATTTATTTGCTAGCCACATATGCACCAAAAGGCAAGTTATGCAGACATGCAATCAAGAACCAAAGCAAGTTATTGAAAATTCACTTCCAAATCCACCAAATGGACTTCTTCGATTACAGATCAGGTATTCAGGTGGCCTCACTATGTTGCATGTTGGATCGTAAAGGGATTCACAAACAGTACCTGCCATCTGGCTGTGATGAGAAACTGTTGAGGGCAAGGGAACAAGAAGTGGACTGCATCAACAATGTAACTCGATGTTAAACAACTCAGAATCAGCAAATGAAAAATAAAGTAAGCCCATCCACCATATGTATTTAGAGGGACCACACCTGACTATGGTAATGGATCGAATTTGCGCAGATCACAAGAACACCGCTAATAGGTGGAGGCACAGAAAGAATTTGGTATGCATCGTGCGGTAGGTTCTGAAAGAAAAAATTACTTTGTAATGTAATTTATACAATCAATGTTTACACCTCACTAATATTACAAAAATTCTTTGTGGAAGAACATAGAAATAGATGTGGAAGATACAGAAGGCAGGATACAATCAATGTTATATACTTACAGTAGCAGACCATATCATCGGGTGCTGCTTCAATGTCATGCTTATACTAAATGCAGATATCATACATGTGTGGTGCTTTGTGGCGATACGCCCAGCCCATGTAGGCTCTCGCTCATGTAGTATGACCAACACAGGCTCAATATAACCTGAAGAAATCATAAGAGA
The DNA here is from genome assembly GCA_030063025.1 of Avena longiglumis. Classification (NCBI taxonomy): domain Eukaryota; kingdom Viridiplantae; phylum Streptophyta; class Magnoliopsida; order Poales; family Poaceae; genus Avena; species Avena longiglumis. Next base: position 30,124,745 of record CP125974.1, read on the forward strand.
AAAATGGTATGAATAGCACTGTTTTACATTTTGAGTTGTACCACTAGTGGTGGACATATAAATGTATTTTCACTAAAGAGGCTGTCTTGGTCCAAAAAGAAGAGTTTCGAACGGTTGATGCTCAACATGCAAAGGCAGGACAATTTTTTGTAGTCATCCCTACAATAAACAGAACCATATGGGAAAAACCTACAAAAATCCTCTAAACTCCTTTCTTTCAAATAGGCCTTTGTTTTAGTTAATTTTAACAATATATAAGATTATTTAAGGACTTAATTAAACCCTAGTATTTGGTGTCCTCCAAAGTTATGTAGAACACAGAATATAAGAGCTGCTAATGTTCTAGCTGTAGATTTCATACTAAAAAGATTGAGTGTAATTAATGTGTAGATCTTTCAGTGGTTTAACATTTTGTTACCACACCTTGTCGCCTTCTATGCTGGTAATGCAAGCAGGTTGAAAAATATCTACTTAGTCCTCATTGTGTAAATAAAAGTTCAGGCTACCTACTTAATTGTTGGGAGATCCATCCCACTAATAAGTAGTGAAACACACAAGACACAGCTATACGAGGGCGGTTAAGCTGTGAAATGCTTAACAAGCACTAAGATATGATAATTAAGAAGTATAGTTCAAACCCGAAAGACATCCAAAATTCATGACACGAGCCTCATGTAGGATATAAGATATAATCATAACAGCAATGTGAACTATTGAATACATATTTGGAAGTGATCTAAGAGCATCTCCACTCGGCAACCCAGGACGCCGATCCGGACGCCGAAAATAGGTCCGGATGCCGAAATTTCGCCTAGTAGCGTACCCAGGAACCTGTTTTCGTCCGGATTTGGGCCAACTTTGGTCCGGACTATCCAGGCCATACCCAGGATCCTGGGTACGCCCTGGGAACGCCGGACGAAGCGAATTCGGCAAGTGGACCCGCCCAGTCAGCATATATTCGCCATATTCATCCAAAGTTCGTCCAAAATTCGCCCATATTCGCCCAAAGTTCGTCCATATAGACCATATTCGTCCAAAGTTCGTCCATATAGACCATATTCGCCCAAAGTTCGCCCAAAATTCGGGCATATTCGCCCAAAGTTCGTCCTTATCGCCCATATTCGCCCAAAGTTTGTCCATATAGACCATATTCGCCCAAAGTTCGCCCAAAATTCGGCATATTCGCTCAAAGTTGGTCTGTATCACCCATATTCGCCCAAATTTCGCCAAAGTTCGTCCATATAGACCATATTCGCCCAAAGTTTGCCCAAAATTCGGGCATATTCGCCCAAAGTTCGTCCGTATCGCCCATAGTCGCCCAAAGTTCGCCCATAGTTCGTCCATATCGCCCATATTCACCCAAAGTTCGTCCATATCGACCATATTCGCCCAAAGTTCGCCCAAAGTTCGCCCATATTCGCCCAAAACCGCTTATATTCGCCCAAAGTTCGCCCAAAGTTTGCCGAATTTTGTTAAATTTTAGCCAAACGCAGGAACTCGCCTGGGTACGCGAGTGGAAAACTCGGCGTACCCAGGCCGAAAACTTGTTTCGTCCGGCCAAAAAAAGGTCCGGATTTCGGCCTGGGTTCGCCCAACGAGTGGAGATGCTCTAAGACAAGTTCCAAAAGTCTGATAGAAAATATGCGTCTAAGGCTCTAAGCACTACACCTAGAGGCATACTTAAGCACTAAAGTTTGACACAAAGTAGAAAAGCATGAATGTTAGTGTTGATTATTGAAAATATAGGATGTGCAACAAATCTATATGCAATGAGAGATCTTATCTCACCATGTACGAATGTAAAATCTTTGACATGACTTGTATCTAAAGCACGTAGGTCAATCGAATATGATGACTCGATACGGACAGCAGTAGAACTCAGTGCACGTGTAGGTTCATCTTCTCCCCCTAAGCTCTGCCCAACCTAAGTATACAAAAGCAGAAGTTACAAATCAATATGCGCAATGTAGGAGTATAGGAGAACAGTATTATATTCGTAATTCGACTGGCTAGAAAAAGAAATCATGGTGCATATAGCTCAGGATTTAAATAATGAAACCCAAATTCTAGATAGGAACCTCCTGCTACTGAAGAAAAATGATAAAAGAAAACAAGAGACAGAAGGAATACCCAAAACTATTCACTAGACGAAAATATGAGATGGGTCAATGGAATATAACCTGGGCAGCTTTTAGAATGGTCATCTGTTGTCCATAAACAAGTGCAGCCCCACATCTACCTAGCGGGTCAGCTTTTATGACAGGACCCCAGGCAAATGATTCCCTGCCTCTTTTCAGATGCTGCCATTCTGGGCCCTCAAAGCAATGCATTGAACTGAAATATTAAGAGCAGTAATCTGATAAGGTAGTGTGTCATTTGTAGCAAGAGCAAGATAGCAAACCAGCTTCAGTAAAAGGAGAACTGTAGGGCTCTTTGATTCACAGGAATGTTAGGATTCAAAAATTGAGGTTGCAATGTCATGCAACCTTGAATCCCACAGGATGGAAAGGCTTTTATAATAAGAGGAGTCATTCCGAGAGGTTCGAGTGAATGGAATTTTTGTTTGAAAGGTACAAAAGATCACATAGAAAAAAATACCAACATAGAAGAAACTCCTAAGGAATCAAAGAGGCCCTGTTCACTAATATCAGAAAGAGGGGTGGAAAAATTAATTCTTGTAGTGCTTCTGAGATAAACAAAGGGGATGGTGATGTTGTAGTTCAACCATCAGATTTTTTATCATTTAAGGCTGTAATACCTTATTATAACTAGATGGTACTAAGGAGTAAGGAGTTATTCTGTTCCTAATAATTGAAAATTATTGTGCTTATTACTCTTGTGATTGCAAAGTTCTCCCGGTGCCAAAATTCAACGGTGCATATGCGGCCTCCTTGCCACACATTTTTTATCCACAGTTTATTTATGTTCAACTATGGAAAACGAGGAAGCTACAGTCGCAATGATTAAATGCTTATCAACTATTATGAAACTGATAAGGAGGGGTTCATACCTAGTCCGCAGGCCATGGATAGCATCATCAAACTCCAAACAAGTTATTTTTGCATCTCTGAAAGCAAGAGAAATGGAGTCTCGCCTATTTTCCGCAGCACCCGACAAGACGGCGATTGACTCAATGTTCCCATGGAGCCTGCATGCCATTCAGAGAATTAGTCGACTAAAGCTACCACAGGCTCCAATTCCTGAAATCCAAAACGAGATAGAAAATGCAGAGGAACATGAGACCTGCGGGTGCGCACCTGTAATGGCAGACCAGCTCCAGGCGAGCCCCCGAGACCCCGTCAAATACGGCACCAGAGGACGAGGACGGCTGGGCGCCACCGACGCCGTCCTCGGCAGCCACCTCCGCCCTCACGGCGTACACCTCCAGCACGTTCGCAGCCGCCACGACGAGGTTGGGGGTGGGGCCCACGCGCTTCGGCCGCCTCGCCGCCAATGCCGAATCGACGTCGCTTTCGGGCCCGGAGGCCGCCGCCGCGGCGGAGAAAGCGGCGGCGTCGGAGGGGCAATGGGTGATGAAGCCGGCGGCGCAGTGGTCGACGCCCGTGGGCCAGTGCATCATCTTGTACGCCGCGTAGCTCATCTTCGCCGGGGTGGGGAGCTAGGGCTTTTGCCCCCTCCGCTGTCTAGGGTTTTGGAGGGTGGTTTCAAATGTTCAGAGGAAGAGGCGCCGCGAAGACGACGCAGGGGAAGGGAAGGGAGAACAGCTGCAGATTTGTCAAAGACTCAAAGCCCTAGCTTCAGTTTGGGACGTTAGGGAAGACAGAAACGGCGTCTATTCGACCCCACATCTCTATATTTTCTGAACATTTAAAAATCATTTTTACAAGTTTTTAAGAAAAAATGTAAAATAAATCCGAGTGTGTGCAATGATGTTTCCTAAGAACGTGAAAAAATATTTTGAAACACTTTGTATTCTTAGCTAAAAAAGAATCTGAAAAATAGATCTCAGTATAGTGAACAGTTTTAATACTCCAAAATTTTGTCAGATTTTTCTATTTTTGTGTAGCCCAAAATTTTAAAAAATAGAGTTGTGATGCTATATGCTTGTAAGATACCTCACTTACTGATGCATGTAAAATACATATATAAACTTTGTAGTTTGTTGCTATGAATTTCTACATATTTGCTATATGCAAAATAGTGGGATACTCACCCAACTAGTTGTGTATGGCCGTAGGATAAACAACGAGCACCATATATGAACTTTGTAGTTTATTGCTATTATATTCATGTTTTATATTAATTTATGAGGATTTATCAATGATTCCTTTTATTTTATTTATAACTCTGTAGGACACAAAAATCCTGGTTTGTGTATTTTTGCCTTTCGGGGACCTAAACGGAGTCAAATAAAGCTGGGCTTTCGGGGCCGTCAATATTTCATCAAGAGAGGCATCGGGAGTACTTGACCTCACCAGAAGAGTCAGGAGGCCCAAAATAGCACTGGTGGCGCCCAGAAAGGGTGGGTGCACCACCCATGCTAGTTTCCTCCTCGACCTACAATTCACATTGATCTTTCGTCCATCGCCTTCGTATAACCTAAAAATCACTATATAAAGGGCCATCAGGAATTTCTGGAGAGAGGCGCCACGGAGACACCAAAACAAAGTTAGAACCAGCAAAGATTGGAGGGGAAAACTCCGTCGAAGCCGCCACGGGAGGGATCTCTACATTCTTCAACGTCTCCACCATCATCATCATGATGAAGAGGGAGTAGTCCATCTCTGTACTATGGCTTTGTGGCAGTAGCTTGATTTATCTCTCTCTTGTTCTCCATAAATCTAGTAACATATGAGCTGCCCAATATAATTATGGTCATATTTGTAATTCCAATGTGGTGGATATTTATTCTATGATTTGATATATGATACTGGAACCTATTATCTGTAATATATATTTATAAATTCATATCATGTACCCCGTTCTTAAGTACTTGTTCTGATCCAACTTGTATGCAAGAGCATGTGTGGGAGAAGTGTTGGAATTATGCCCTAGAGGCAATAATAAAGATGTTATTATTATAATTCTTGTTCATGATAAAGTTTATATTCCATGCTAGAATTGTATTAAGCGGAAACATTAATACTTGTGTGGTTTGTGAACAACACCGTGTCCCTGGTACGCCACTAAGGACTAGCTCATTGATCAATGATGGTTAAGGTTTCCTAACCATAGACATGAGTTGTCAATTGATAATGAGATCATATTATTGGGAGAATGATATGATGGACAAACCCAAACTAAGCGAAGCAATTAGATCGTATCATCGTGTTCATCTTTGCGTAGCTTTTTCTATGTCAAATATTGTATTCCTTAGACCATGAGATAATACAACTCCCTGGTATCGGAAGAAAGCTTTGAGCTCATCAAACGTCATCCTATGAGAGGGTGATCATAAAGGTGTCTCTCAGGTGATCGGAAAGTATCTGTTGGGTTGTATGTATCGAGATGGAATTTGTCCCTCCCAAGTCGGAGAGATATACTTCGGGCCCACTCGGTAATCGATATCAACACCGCTTGCAAGCATGTGGTTAAGGAGTTAATCACAAAGTGATATCGGATTACGGAACGAGTAAAGTACTTGCGTGACGAAATCTAGATTGAACTAGGTATGACTAGCACAGAATCTCGCAAGTAAAATATCGCGAGACGAAGGGAATATATATATGGGATTGTTTGAATCCATCGTGGTTCATCCGATATGATCATCGATGAATGTGTGGGAGTTAATATGGGTGCCTGCACCCATTGTTGATTATTGATAGAAGATCATGTCTCGCATATTCTCGAACCCGCAGGTCACACACTTAACGTATATCGACGCTAGGATAGATTGGATAATTGGTTTATGAATTTTTGTTCGAGTCTCGGATGGGATCCGGGATATCACGAGAGGTTCCTAATGGTCCTAGAATAAGATTCATATAAGGCAATGCAGTTTTGGAGTTCGGAATTGTTCCGTTAATCGGTATTACCTAAGCTTCTAGAACCTTCGGAAGGGACCAACGTGGCCCCACCTTCCGGGAGGGGCATGGGCCTATGAGGGAGTGTCACGCATTGGGCGGGGCACAAGGCCCCATAGGGCCCAGCCGATCCTAGAGAGTTTAAATCGTTTAAACTAGAGATAGGGTTTCTAGAAGAGGAGAGTCCATGCCCCCATCCTTATCCTTTGGGCTTGGGGAGGGCTGAGGCTGCGCCCCCTCTATATAAAGAGGGTGGGCGCATCAAACCCCACACCTCTCCTCCAAACCCTAGCTGCCTTGCTAGCTTTCCTCTCTCCCGATTGTGTGGCGAAGCCTGCTGCAGAATTTCTCCACATATACACCACGCCGCGTGTTGTAGATCCCATCTATCTCTCCACCATGCTGGTCCGAGGAAGGAGGAGACGTCGAGGTGTTGCACGTGCATCTCACGGAGGCACCGCCACTTGTGGTGCTAGATCGGATCGCGAGGAGAAGCGAGTACGACTACATCACCCACGTTCGAAATGGCGTTCACTGTGCGAATCTTCAAGAGTATGAAGATCTAATCCAATCTCTCTTGTTGTTTGCATCTCCTAGATTAGATCTTGGCTTTCCTCTGTTCGCTCCGTAGAAAATTTTGATTTACTATGCCGCAAACCCTTCAAAGGGTATCGAGCTAGATCTATGCGTAGATGTGTTTCACGAGTAGAACGCAACATGGTTGTTGCGCGTTGATGTTTTCTGCAAGCCTCTTGTTTGTGTTCTTCTTATGGCGCGGGATAGTGAGATTGAAGGTCTAGGCCAACCTACGCGACGTCGTCATGAGACCGGCCCGCACTTGACGTGTGGCTTGTTCCACACATGCGCCGGTGGATGTCGCTTTCTCTCACTATAGTTGTCATGGGATTAACACCGGAGTTTGGCAACCATAATATCACCGTTGTGGCTTTCCGTAGGTAAGAATCGTTCTGAGCATCTACTCCCATAAGCCACGTAAAACATGCAACAACAAAGTAGAGGCGTCTAACTTGTTTTTGTAGGGAGTGTTTTCTGTGATATGGTATGGCCCAAGATGTGATGTGTATATTGTATGCGATGATCATGTTTTGTAATGTTTCACGACTTGCATGTCGATGAGTATACAACCGACAAGAGCCATATGGTTGTCTTTATAATTGTGTATGACCTGCGAGTCAACTTCTTATACGCCATGTAATAGCTTTACTTTATCGCTAAGTAGTTAGCAATAGTTGTAGTTGCTATTCGTGGTGGAGGCAATCATGATGGAGTGATGGAGATCATGCCGGAACGCACAAGATGGAGATCATTGCGCGAAGTTTGGCTATACCATGTCACATAAAGTTATATGCATGTGATGTTTATCCTTTTATGTATCTTATTATGCTTAGATCGCGACGGTAGCATTATAAGATGATTCCTCACTTAAAGATCAAGATAAAAACCGTGTTCTCCCCAAGTATGCACCGTTGCGAAAGTTCGTCGTGTCCAAGCATCACGTGATGATCGGGTGATATAGACTCTACGCTCACATACAACGGGTGCAAGCCAGTTTTGCACACGCAGAAATACTTGGGTCTAGCTTGACAAGCCTAGCATGTACATACATGGCCTCGGAACACAAGAACCGAAAGGTTAAGCATGAGTCATATGAGTGATATGATCGACACTTTGTTGTCCACCATTGAAACCACATCTCTTCTCGTGATGATCGGATTAGGTGTGGTGAATTTGGATCGTGTTCACTAAACAACTTGAGGGATGTTGAATTTAGTGGGAGTTCATCTAGTAATTTGATTAAATTGAACTATTTATCATGAACATAGTCTAAATTGTACTTGCAAATCATGTAGATCACATGGCCAAGTCCAACTTCAACTTCAAGCGTTTTTCTTTGAGAAGGAAAAGCTTAGAAACAATGGGTCTAACTTCACCAATTGGTTCCAATCTAAGAATCATTACATCTGCGGACAAAAGGACTATGTCCTTGGGAAGCGTTAGGTGACCCTCAAGCTACGCTTACCGATGAGAAAGCTATCTATCAGTCGCGCAAAGATGATTATGGTGTGATTAAGAGTACCATGTTGTTTGCTATGGAACCGGAACTTCAAAATCGTTTTGAAGAGTATCCCGAGCCCTTCGAGATTCTCGAGGAGCTGAAAACCATGTTTGACTCAGGCCCGTTAAAGAGATATGCGATCTCCGAGAAGTTCTTTAAGCGCAAGATGGAGGAAGGGAGTTCCGTTAGTGAGCACGCCATAAAGATGTCGGGCTACACTCAACGTCTTGAGCAAGCTGGAATGCGATTCGGAGGAGCTCAAGATTGACGAGTTCTGCAATCACTCCTCCCAGCTACAAAAGTTTTGTAGTGACTCATAATCAGTTGGTTCCATCGATCGATCACCGAGCTCTTCGCAAAGTCAAGGCTGCGAGGTGGACATCAAGAAGGATAATCATGTGTTGATGGTCAACAATCCTCCTTTAAGAAAGGTAAGGGAGCAAAGAAGCCCTTTAAGAAGGGCGGCGGCATAATGATACTCCTGCGAGAAGAAGCTCAAGTCTGGTCCTAAAGGGACCTTTGTGCTTCTATTGCAAGGACAAGGGTCCTTTGGGCATAACCGTCCGAAGTATTTAGCGGACAAGAAGGCTAGCACCATCAAAGGTATATTTGATATACATGTTATTGATGTTTTCCTTAGTAGCCCTCGTTGTAGTGCACGGGTATTTGATCTGGTTCGATTGCTAATATTTGTAACTCGAAGCAGAGCTACTGGAATGAGCGGACTTGCGAGGATGAGGTGACGATGCGGCGTTGGCAACGGATCAAGAGTTGATGTGATGGCCGTCGACGCTCTCCTTAGTTTTACCTTTGGGATTAGTTTTAAACCTTAATAAGTGTTATTATGTGTGCGTTGAGCATGAACATTATTTCGGATCGTGTTTATTGCAAGACGGTTATTCATTTAAATCGGAGAATAATGGTTGTTCTATTTATATGAGTAACATCTTTTATGGTCATGCACCTCGTGTAATTTGTTTATTTCTTCTAAATCTGGAAAGGGATTAAACGCACATCCATAACATTGAGGCTAACAGATGCAAAGTAGATAGTGATAATACTACTTATTTGTGGCAATCATCTAGGTCATATTGGTGTAAAGCGCATGAAGAAACTCCATTCTGATGGACTTTTGGAGTCTCTTGATTTTGAATCATTTGACACATGCGAACCATGCCCCATGGGCAAGATGATCAAAACCCCGTTCTCCGTTATGATGGAGCGAGCAACGGACTTGTTGGAAATCATACATACTGGATGTATGCGGACCGATGAGTGTTTCGACGCGATGGATATCGCTATTTCCTCACTTTTACCGATGACTTAAGTAGATATGGGTATATCTATTTAATGAAACATAAATCTGAAACATTTGAAAAGTTCAAGGAATTTGAATGAAGTGGAGAACCATCGTAATGTAAAGATTAAGTTTCTGATCCGATCGTGGAGGTGAATATTTGAGTTATGATTTTCTCACGCATCTTAAAGCAAGTGGAATCATTTCACAACTCACGCCACCGGAACACCACAGTAGCAATGGTGTGTACGAGCCATGAATCGAACCCTATTAGATATGGTCCGATCAATGATGTCTCTTCTTGATTTGTTATCATTTTGGGGTTATGCATTAGAAACGCTGCATTCACTTTAAATAGGGCTCCATCTAAATCCGTTGAGACGACACCATATGAATTGTGGTTTGGTGCTAAACCTAAGTTGTCGTTTCTTAAAGTTTGGGGATCTGAAGCTTCGTCAAGAAGTTGATGCGGACAAGCTCGAACCCAAAGCGAATGCGTCTTCATAGGATACCCTAAGGAAACTATTGGGTATACCTTCTATCACAGAACCGAAGGCAAAGTGTTTGTCATGAAGAACGGTTCCTTTCTTGAGAAGGTTTCTCTCGAAAGAAGTGAGTGGGAGGAAAGTAGAGCTAGACGAGGTTATTGAACCTTCTCTTGAATTGGAGAGTAGCGCGACCTGAAATTGTTCGATGCCGCTGCACGAACAATAGAGGAAGCTAATGACAAGGATCATGAAGCTTGGACGATGTTGCTCTTGAATGTCGCAGTCGACAAGGTCGCGTGCCCTCCCGAGTGGTACGGCAACCCTGTCTTGGTCTTGTTAGTAGAAGACAATGAACCTCGAACTATGAGGAAGCGATGATGAGCCCAGACTCGAGAAATGGTGGAAGCCATGAAATCCAATTGGGATCCATGAGCGAAAACCAAGTATGGACTTTGGTGGATCCTCCTAGCGACCAAAGGCCGTTGAGTGCAAATGGATATTCAAGAAGAAAGCGGACGCGGATGGTAATGTTACCGTCTATAAAGCGGCTTGTCGCAAAGGTTTTCGACAAGTTCAAGGTGTTGACTACGATGAGACTTTCTCTCCGTGGCGATGTTTAAGTCCATTCGGATTTTATTAGCAATTGCTGCGTTTCATGATTATGAAATATGGCGGATGGATGTCAAGATCGCTTTCCTCAATGGGAACATTGATGAAGAGTTGTATATGATGCAACCCAAGGTTTGTCGATCCTAAGGATGCTAGTAAAGTATGCAAACTTGACGTTCCATTTATGGTGAAGCAAGCATCTCGGAGTTGGAACCTTCGTTTTGATCAAGTGATCAAGAGCTTTGGATTTGTTCCAAATTGCTCTGAAGCTTGTATCTACAAGAAAGTGAGTGGGAGCTCGGTGGCGTTTACGGCATCAGATATGGATGACATATTGATTATCGGAAATGACATCAACATGCTTAACGATGTGAAGAGTTATTTGAACAAGTGTTTTTCAATGAAAGACCTAGGTGAAGCTGCTTATATATTGGGCATCAAAATCTATAGAGATAGACAAGACGCCTTTGATAGCTTTAAGCGGTACATACCTAGACAAAGTTACGAAAAGGTTTAGAATGGATAAGGCAAAGAAAGGTTCGATTGCCTATGTTGTCGAGGTAAGATATTGAGCAAGGCTCGTGTCCACTACTGTGAAATGATAGGAAGCTATGAGCAAAGTTCCTTATGCCTCGGCCATAGGTTCCATCATGTATGCCATCTTTGTGTACTAGACGGATGTGTCCAATGCTCTTAGTTTGACGAGATATCAAAGTGATCCGAGTGGAACCTTTGGACACCGTGAAGAACATCCTAAAGTACCTAAATAGAACTAAAGAAATGTTCTTAGTCTATGGGGTGATGAACATCTTGTCATAAAGGTTACGTCGATGCTAGTTTCGACACCGACAAGGATGATTCCAAATCTCGACGGGATACGTTTATATTTTGAATGGAGGAGCTGTGGTGGAGAAGGCTGCAAGCAAAGTATGATCGCGGGATCTACAGGAAGCGGAATACATGGGCTGCAGAAGCGTCAAGTGAAGGAGTTTGGATCGAAACTTCATCATTGAGCTTGGCGTGGTTCAAGTGCATTGGACCCACTTGGAGATATTGTGTGACAACATGGCGCCATAGCACTTTCGCTAAGGAACCAAGATATCATCCAAAGACCAAGCATATCAACATAAGTTTCATATAATCCGAGATTATATAGCGGATGGAGATCGAAGATTAGCAAAGTACATACGGATCTGAATGTCGCAGATCCATTGACTAAACCTCTTCCACGTGTAAAACATGATCAACACCTCGATTGCCATGGGTGTGAGATTGTTGCCAGATGTAAACTAGATTATTGACTCTAGTGCAAGTGGGAGACTGTTGGAATTATGCCCTAGAGGCAATAATAAAGATGTTATTATTATAATTCTTGTTCATGATAAAGTTTATATTCCATGCTAGAATTGTATTAAGCGGAAACATTAATACTTGTGTGGTTTGTGAACAACACCGTGTCCCGATGCGCCTCTAAGGACTAGCTCATTGATCAATGATGGTTAAGGTTTCCTAACCATAGACATGAGTTGTCAATTGATAATGAGATCATATCATTGGGAGAATGATATGATGGACATACCCAAACTAAGCGAAGCAATTAGATCGTATCATCGTGTTCATCTTTGCGTAGCTTTTCCTATGTCAAATATTGTATTCCTTAGACCATGAGATAATACAACTCCCTGGTATCGGAAGAAAGCTTTGAGCTCATCAAACGTCATCCTATGAGAGGGTGATCATAAAGGTGTCTCTCAGGTGATCGGAAAGTATATGTTGGGTTGTATGTATTGAGATGGAATTTGTCCCTCCCAAGTCGGAGAGATATACTTCGGGCCCACTCGTGTCGATATCAACACGCTTGCAAGCATGTGGTTAAGGAGTTAATCACAAAGTGATATCGGATTACGGACGAGTAAAGTACTTCGTGAGCGAGATTGAACTAGGTATGATGATGCAAGCGATCGAATCTCGGGCAAGTAAAATATCGCGAGGCAGGGAATATATATGGGATTGTTTGAATCCTGGCATCGTGGTTCATCCGATATGATCATCGATGAATGTGTGAGTCAATATGGGTGCCTGCACCCATTGATTATTGATAGAAGATCATGTCCGCATATTCTCGAACCCGAGGTCACACATAACGTATATCGGCTAGGATAGATTGGATAATTGGTTTATGAATTTTTGTTTGGAGTCTCGGATGGGATCCGGATATCACGAGAGGTTCGGAATGGTCAGGAGAATAAGATTCATATAAGGCAATGCAGTTTTGGAGTTGAATTGTTCGGGTTAATCGGTATTGTCTGGAAGCTTCTAGAACCTTCCGGAAGGGGACCAACGTGGCCCCACCTTCCGGGAGGGCATGGGCCTATGAGGGAGTGTCCTGGCGCATTGGGCCAGGGGCACAAGGCCCCATAGGGCCAGCCGATCCTAGAGTTTAAATCGTTTAAACTAGAGATAGGGTTTCTAGAAGAGGAGAGTCCATGCCCCCACTCCTTATCCTTTGGGCTTGGGGGAGGGCTGAGTGCCCCCCCTCTATAAAGAGGGTGGGCGCACCCCCTACACCTCTCCTCCAAACCCTAGCTGCCTTGCTAGCTTTCTCTCTCCCTCATTGTTTGTAGGCGAAGCCTGCTGAGAAATTCTCCACCATATACACCACGTCGTGTTGTAGATCCAATCTATCTCTCCACCATACTTGCTGGTCCGAGGAAGGAGGAGGCGTCAGGTGTTGCGTGTGCATCTCACGGAGGCACCGCCACTTGTGGTGCTAGATCGGATCGGATCGCGAGGAGGAGAAGCGAGTACGACTACATCACCCACGTTAAGCGAGCGTTCATTGTCTTGAATCTTCAAGAGTATGAAGATCTAATCCAATCTCTCTCGTTGTTTGCATATCCTAGATTATATCTTGGCTTTCCCTCTGTTCGCTCCGTAGAAAATTTTGATTTACTATGCCGCGAAACCCTTCAAGAAGTGTGTATTAGATGGAGTAGCATTGTGGTAGTGATTGAATAGTGACAACAAATTCAAGATCTACTACAGTATTTATATTTATTTTGCTGCCTCACTAGGAATTAAGTGAATCAATGTGCTATAATTATCGTGTGACTGTTAGATAATCTTTTTTGGTCAAGGTAGCATATTTTTGATTCAAACATCATGTCAAAATACCTAAGGCTATAGATTATAAATTCAAGATTGCTTGGAGTTTTTCCTTTCTTGAGGAGTATAAGAGAGATATTTTACATCATATCTATGCTAGGACATGATGCCCATATGATTATCAAACACATGTAGAAGTTCCATCAATATTATGTCTTTAATGAATTGTTTGTGTCCATTGCAACCCAAAAAGAGAGTAGACAAGTGAACCCATGAACCCCGATCCATTTTAAACCATAAGAAACATCTTTACAACACTACTATTACACTTTATATTTTCTTCTATTTATTATCTCAAAAATACTTTCTGCACTTGCACACATACACAAAAACCAAAACAACTATCATTTATTGTCTTTACTTTGTTTGCCTAGTCTTACTTGTGTTATTTTATTTTTATATCATTGTTATTTATTATTACTAATATGAAACCTTGTGCTTAACAACCACACGATAGAGTTGGGGACACAAGACAAAACTTTGCTTCTTAGGTTGCTTGAAGAGGAGAGGAAGAATAAAGTCTCTAAGCCAATCCCCGAGAGTTTGATATAAACCCTCGAGTCATCCTTGTGGGGAAAAGATGATTGCTACAACACTCTGCACTTGGAGTCCCAATGAATTGGTACATAGAGTTGTTGCCATCACTTACTACAACGGATTTTTTAAACATGTAAATATACAATTAATGGAGCACTACAGGTCGAGAGCCAAATAGATTTTTCACATCTGTTTGTACGAAGTGTAATTCAAGTAACCAAGTGTGAAAGAGCATGTGGGCCCCCATGTGTGGTTTTGGTAATTAATGAAAATCTCTATAGACTAATGCTTGTATCAAGTTGAACTTGTAGGAATTGTCCATTGGCATCATTTGGAGCATGTGTTGTCTTCAGGTAGAAGAAATGAAGAAGAAGAAGAAGAATAAGAAGAAAGTGAAGAAGATCGAGTGTTGATCAAGGATTCAAGGAGTGATCTGGAGATTGGTCAATTAGAAGTTGAGCCTATGGCAAGTGTGTCTTGAATAACAAGATGGTGTCTCATGTGTACATTCAATACACCAACATAATAAAGAAAGAAGAAATGAAGTGCAAGTTAAAGATGTGCCATCTCGAAGTGATCATACACTTGAAGCTTGCCATCCTTATGGTGATCATAGATATGTGAGGATATTCCTAAAAGGGAGGATCTTCCGTAATGGAGTATGGGGGAGCAAATTCCAAGTCTCACCAAGATAGCGCAATCAAGAAAGGTGTTCCATCTTGAGGTGAAGAAGATCGTCATCATCAAGATCAAGTGAAATATGCGCAAGGCAAAGTTATGATCTTGATAGGGTTTCTTTCTTACCGATCTCATGGTATTAGTTGGAGAGACTGGTTTATAGGATAGATAACCGTACTATCAAGAAGGGCTCTCGAGTGAGTAACTTGATCATATCCCTCGGTAAGAGCTCAAACCTTTGCATACTTGGCACCAAATTTCTTGGTTGTTATTTGGATCTTATCCATGTGAGGTTAATATTCATAACAAGCTCTAGTTCATCAAAAATGTATTTCACTTTTGTATCTTATTACGTTTTTATCTTAGAGGTTTTATGGTTTCTCATCAAGGGAGGTATCTCACATTATAATAGAGGAAATATTCTCACTTAGTGGTAGCTCTTTTCGTCCTCTTTCCAACAAAATTGGTTCCGGGTCAATCGGAGTTTCCAAACTCTAGATATCGCTAGTTGAGGTTTGCCTCTTATTTGGTTGTATCCTCCTTTGCTGGAATATGATGGTTCCCAGGCCGGATATCGGCTTGAATCTCTGGTGTATACTGAAAGACTGGAATCTCCAGAGTGAAAAGTATGGAGTCTCCGGTGTGTTCAGATCTGGAGTTCCTGCCAAGTCTCCGGAGGGAGCATCAAGAACTAACCCAGGACATTCTGTATGGGGATACGGAGATGGCCAAAGACAGTCCGGAATCTTTGGCGTGAAACAAATGCATATCGGAGTCTCTAGTCTCTAGACCGGAGTCTCCGGTGTGGAATTTCCCTAACGGGCAGAAAGCGGTCTGAAGTGAGTGGGCATATATAAAGGGGCCCTTCTTCCACAATGAGGTACCACGAGTTCTGCAAGCCTTACCCTCCATTGTTGACCTTATTGAGCTTGCTTCCCCTCAATCCCTCCTATGATTCTTGCATGTTTTTAGGTATTTGAAAGAGGAGATCTAGATCTACAATCCCACCAATCAATCTCTCCTCTAAGTGAGGGGAACATATTGGGATCTAGATCTTGGAGTCTTTTGTGGATTTCCTCCATTGTTCTTCCCCTCTTATTCCCTCATAAGCCTCTGTAGCTTTGGTGGAATTTGGGAGAGGAGAACTTGAGCACTTCTTGTGTTCTTGCCATTGCATTTGGTGCATGGGTTTGAGTTCTCGGTGAGGATTCGATTGGGTGAAACGCGAGAAGCTTTTTACTCTTGGGTTCTTGGAACCCTAGACGGTTTAGTTGTTTTGTAGGTTAATGGATTACTTGGGGCCTCCAATTAAGTTGTGGAGCTTTCCCCAAGATTATTTGTTGGGAGCCTTCAATTGAGTTGTGGAGAAGTGCCCCAACCTTGTGAGAGGTTCTGGATTGCCACCGACAAGTGCACCGATAGTGGAAGCGTGGATCGATCCCGTTGAGGTGAGATTCACAGGAGAACAAGGGAGGCCATTTGTGGCGTTGGTGGTTTGATACCACCCCCTCTCCAAACGATACGTACTCCATGTTGGGAGGAACTCGATAAAACATCGTCGTCTCTGCGTGCCTCGGTTATCTCTATATCTGATCTCTTACTTATGTACTGAAAGATCACGAATGTCGCCTAGATGGGGTGAATAGGCAATTTAAAACTTTTCTGAGAGTGGCTCAACAGAGGCGGAATTAAACTAACGTTTACTTTGACAAGCACAAAACCTAGAACAACTAGGGTTCACCTATGTGCACCAATAACTTATACTAAGCAAGACAAACAACTATGTGATAGCAAGATATATACTTCAAGCACGAAGGTTATCACAAAGTAAGGTGCATAAGTAAGAGCTCGGATATAGAGATAACCGAGGCACGCGGAGACGATGATGTTTTACCGAGTTCCTACCAACATGGAGTACATCTTGTTTGGAGAGGGGGTGGTTCCAAACCACCAAAACCACAAAAGGCCTCCCTTGTTCTCCTGTGAATCTACCCTAACGGGGTCGATCCACACTTCCACTATCTGTGCACTTGTTGGTGGCAATCCGGAATCTCTCACAAGGTTGGGGCACTTATCCACAACTCAATTTGAGGCTCCCAACAAACAAGCTTGGGGAAAGCTCCACAACTTAATTGGAGGCCCCAAGTAGTCCACAAACCTGAAAAACAACTAAACCGTCTAGGGTTTGAAGAACCCAAGAGTAAAAAGCTTCTCAACTTTCACCGAATCGAATCCTCACCAAGAACTCAAACCGATGCACCAAATGCAATGGCAAGAACACAAGAAGTGTTCAAGTCCTTCTCTCCCAAATTCCACCAAAGCTACAAAAGCTTATGGGGTAATAAGAGAGGAAGAACAATAGAGTAAATCCACAAAAGACTCCAAGATATAGATCCTACTATGTTCCCCTCACTTAGAGGAGAGATTGATTAGTGGGGTTGTAGATCTAGATCTCCTCTTTCAAATCCCTCAAGAATATGCAAGAATCATAGGAGGGATTAAGAGGAAGCAAGCTCAAGAAGGTCAACAATGGATGGGAAAACTTGCAAGAATGGTTAGGTATCCACTTGGGAAGAAGGGCGCCTTATATAGGTCCTCCAAAATCCAACCGTTAGAGATCTGGAGTGCACGTGCCGGACATTACGGACAGTTTCCAGGTAGTTTCCAATATGGGACACAGAATGTCAACCACATGACTGAAATCTGAGATTTCTGCGTGACACTGGAGTGTCCGGCATTTTCACCCTGGACATTCTGCCCAAGGCAAAACTGACAGAAACAACAAAACTGAAACAACCATAACTTTTGCATTCGGACTCCGGTTTTGATGATCTTGGGATTGTTTCAAAGATATTAACGAGCTATACAAGATCATGCATAGAACCATCATAGTCCAGCAAGGGATGATATAACCAAATGATGAAAGGTTTAACCTATCTAGAAAAGACAAACAGGTAAAACCTCCAATATCGAAAATGCAATAGAGAATGCATATGAAATCCGTTTTTGATGAACTTGACCTTGTCATGGAGATTAACATAAGCTCTAAATCCTCTCATGGATAAGAACCAAGAAAGATGATGCCAAGTATGCAAAGGTTTGAGCTCTCACCGAGGGATATGATCAAGTTACTCAGTCGGGATCCCCTCTTGGTAGTACGGTTATCTATCCTATAATCTGGTCTCCCCAACTAACACCACGAGACCGGTAAGAAACAAACACAATCAAGATCATACCTTTTCCTTGCATATTCCACTTGATCTTGATGATGATGATCTTCTACACCTCAAGATGGAGCACCTTTCTTGATTGCGCTAGCTTGGTGAGGACTTGGAATTTGCTCCCCCATACTCCATTATGGAAGAGCCTATCTTTTAGGAGTATCTTCACATATCCATGATCACCATATGGATGGAAAGCTTCAAGCACATGATATCTTCGAGATGGAACATCTTGAACTTGCACTTCATTTCTTCTTTCTTTATTATGTTGGCGTCTTGAATGTACACATGAGATATCACACCATCTTGTTATTCAAGACACACTTTCCATGGGCTCAACTTTTACTTTACCAATCTCCGGATCATTCCTTGAATCCTTAATCAACACTTGATCTTCTTCACTTTCTTCTTCTTCATTTCTTCTACCTTGAAGCCAACACATGCTCCAAGTGATGCCCATGGACAATTCCTACAAGTGCAACTTGATACAAGCATTAGTCCATAGAGATTGTCATTAATTACCAAAACCACACATGGGGGCCCACATGCTCTTTCATGTACCTTACTTTGTGATAGCCTTCGTGCTTGAAGTATATATCTTGCTATCACATAGTTGCGTGTCTTGCTTAGCATAAGTTGTTGGTGCACATAGGTGAACCCTAGTTGTTCTATGTTTTGTGCTTGACAAAGTAAATGCTAGTTTAATTTTTCCTTTGTTGATCCACTCTCAGAAAAGTTTTAAACCGCCTATTCACCCCCCTATAGGCGGCATCGGTATACTTTCAAAGTGTTTTTATCTCTGGTTTTTATATTCGTCAATGGAGCATGCTGAAGAATGACATATGTCTTCGGTTCAAAGATTCATGGAAGGAGGAGAGATGTATGAGGTGGTGAACAATACAGTCCTTGTACTAATTCCTAAGATCAAACAACCTTAGGATCTAACTCGGTGTAGGTCAATTACTCTATGTAAGAATTGTACAAGATTGTGTCTAAGTTATGTCTCTTAGACTACCAGCAATATTGGAGGAAATAGTTTTGGAAGAACAAAGTGCATTTATTTCTCGAAGACTAATAACAAATAGTGCGATCACATCCTATGAGTGCATACATTATCTCAAAAGAAAGAAAGGAAAATAATATGTTTGTTCTATTAAGTTGGGTATGGCAAAGGTCTATGATAAGATTGAATGGTGCTACCTTAGGGCAGTAATGAAAAAGCTAAGCTTTGCAACACAGTGGATCAATTTGGTAATGACATGCGTAGAGACGATGTCCTTTTTCAGTTCGAGTAAATGGGTGATTCTCGAAATACTTCAAACCCTCAAGAGGTATAAGGCAAGGCAAGGCGACCCGATCTCGTCTACTTTTCTACTATGTGCTGAAGGTATGAGCTCATTACTAAAATATAGTGGAAACGTTTATTTTTATCTCGAGGGATTAGAGTGGGTATCCATGATCCATGAGTATCTCACTTCCTTTTCATCGATGATTTCCTTGCATTTACTCAGGCATCGGCTCTAAGTGCATGTCATTACCGGCAAGGATCGGGCCAACTCTTAACACTACAAGAAGAGTTGGCTTTTACAACATATGGTTTTCGTGGTTGATGCCCGTTTTTCGTGGTTAAAAAGTCTTCCATGAAGAATGGCTTTCGTGGTAAGAGCCTCATCACCAAAGAATCTACCACAGTTTTTTTCGTGACTGTGGCGGATCGCACCCTTTAGCCACAAAAAGTCATGTCGTTGTAGATCTCTTTCGCCAGCCTGTTGACTACTAACATCATGCAAACTGCCACATGGCAGATGTCGTTAATGGCCGGTTACCACCGCTAACAATCACAAAAACCGTGGTAGAAGATAGGCTCAGCCAAGGCTTGCTAATTATTAAGTGAGCTGGCCCATTAGGAAATCTAAATAAGAAGATGACATGTTATTGTTTTGGTCACCATATTGCGACACTATGCATCCCACTATTTTGGCATACTTTGTTTAGGCCCGCCGAAGGCCTATCACTATGCATAAAGCTCGTCATTTTCCATTTGTTGCGTCCCTTTCATTGGAAGGCATGTTACTATTAGGCCTCTCGCAATCTGCCTTTTACTATTCATGTATGTTACTATTTTGGCCATTTTAATTCTAGTATTTTACTGATCTAGCCTTTTACTGTTCTGCCCTTTAGTTGTTTAGGCCCGCTACAATTCTGGCCCGGTACTGTTCTGGCATTTTACTATTCTGGTCTTTTCCTGTTTAGGCCCTTTATTGTTCTGTCCCTCTATTGTTCTAGCCTTTTACTGTTTAGGACCTTTACCGTTCTGGCCATTTACTGTTCGTTTTGTACCATCCATGGTTCGCCGTTCACGTCCTTTCTTTGTTCAGCATGTTACTGTTCTGGCCTTTCACTGTTTGGTCTGTTACTATTTAAGCCTTTTTGGCAGCACTGATGTTTTTGCATAATAGCACAGAAATGTCAATACGTCAATTAATAAATATGTGAAATTTAAACTACTTATTACACAATAATAAAAGTTTGTTACAACATATCATTAGACAAGGTCTACATTTTAAAATATTAAAAAGAGTTGGTATTATCAATAAGAGATCGGTATATAACGATGTGCTTCATTGTATCATATGTCCTGTTTTTCAACATTTCAGCTACAAATTTAAGAGAAGTCACACCCTTTCTTTGTATATTCAATACATCCTTTATATGTTTATCGCCTACAGGAGTTTCTTTAGGTGGACTCTTATGTAAGTTGTTTGCTTAAAATGCAATGGGAGGATGAATGGAAAAAGGCATCACAACTTTTAGCCCTGCCTTTCGAGGACTCCTGCTTGGTTTTAACTGCACTTTAATAAAATATGGTGATTGAGGTTAAAACAAAGAAAAATAGAAACATGTATTATATAAAGTAGAGATCATTTTTAAGTAAGTATAAACTTACAATAGATCGTTCAGCCTAACAGTAGTTCCTTCTCAAGTGGGTGCAATTCCTGGTCAATTTGCTAGTAGAATCCGAGTCGAGCAAATGGAACTCTAGTTCTTGTGCTCCATTGTCCTTTCTCTGCATTAAGGCATGGCATTTAAAATCGAGTCAACTAGTTTAGAAGGATGAAAGAACTTGAAAATACCAAAAAAAATAGCATTAAAAATGACCAGATGTATGGTTCAAACTAGTTAGCTGGTTTGGAAGAATGAAAGCAGTTGAAAACACCAAAAAGATAGCATTAGAAATGACCAGATGTATGATTCAAACTAGATGGACGTTTTTTGAATTAAGCATTCGCAGATAGAAATACAATAAAACATGAATGAAAATGTTATGCCAAGGTTTTAGGTAGAATGACTTATTAACTTATTATGCATATAGGTTATATAACTTATTAACATGACAAGAAACTAGCCTAAGTAACCAAGGGAAACCTCACACTTCATCCTTGCTTGGCATCAGATTGTTAGTGTTGGATCCTTTATGATTTGTTTGCATGACTCATGCAAGCGTTCGAAAAAAATATCATCTATGAGTTAGTGTTGTAGGATTATACCAATAGTATGACAATGTAAGAAAGAAAATAATAGCGAGACATTAATTATGTGGATAGGACCTACCAGATGTGGGTGCAAATGAAATGAAAATAGCATGCAATATATTGAGCAACATTCTAACGCTCTCGTAGGTTAAGAGTACCAAAAAATATCAAACGGGCAAAAGAAATTACCACTGCGCGACTGGGAGGGCGGGACGGGCAAGAGGGCGGCGGGGACGGTGGTTGGGCATTTCAGGATCAGTGATAGCTCCAAATTCATCACTTTTTACTATTGATTTTCCTCTTGTTTATTGTCGTATTTCACTGAATATTACTTCTTTCCAGTAATGGTTAATGTCGCAATTAGCGAACCCTTGGTTTCTTGTGATGGTTTTCAGGTAATGAGCATTTATTAAAAGTCTAATAGCATTTATGGGCTAATTGCACCTAAAGAAGTAAATCCCCAATTGGATCCCCTTCCATTGGAGGCGTTCTATGAGCATAACGACCAGTGGTACGATCAGGATGCTCCCGTACTGTCTGCCCGTACTACACGCCGTCGGCTCCGTTATACCAATATAAGCAACTTTTGTTAAGGGGAGACAACAAAAAAGAGAACACAACCACCGCAATATCATCTAGAGGGAGAGAGATCAGATCTGGAGAAGGAGAAGAACCTCGTCTCATTCTTTGACGATTTCCAACCTCTCAACCACACACTCCACCATTATACCCATTGTTACCGAGAGAGAGAGAGATTAGCACTTGTAAGATTAGGGTTTGATACTTTGATCTACCTTTGGTTTGTATTTGATTTGATCTTCAATTGGTGTTGTGGCTTGCTACGATAACTTTGAGATGATTCTCAGTTGCAATACAATTATGCATTTGATTTGTCTTTCTCTTATGTTTGAGTAAATCCCCATAGGCGTGGGAGATGTAGGGGATTGGTGAGATGTGTTATGGCTTATTTAAATCCATCCATTTGTGATTGTTGTAGTGCTTATTGAATAGTGAGAATGATTATCTATATTTTCGTAATGCTTGTTATCTAATTTAAGGGCCCAGGTAACACGATCTAAAGATCTCATAGGTATGAGCTTGTATGCTAGCAAATTGGTGACCCCCAAGTGACATGAACGATATCAATGAGGAGCTAGCACTACTCGAGGACAAATAGGAACCATCAATATTAAAGCCTTGGTCCGGTTGAAAGACCTTAATTAATGTGTGACCAATGTCGTGGTAACAGGCAAACAAATTATTGGGGTTGGGAAGAATCGGCCATGAGGACTCCCAATCAGTATACATGTGATACCTTCGATTCGGATTATGAATGTAGTATAGCTCTTTTTCCCTAGTAGACCTAGGTTTATCGAATCCTCAGGAAACAGAAAGCAAAGTGAGATTACTTAAACGAACCTTCGAGAGTTTTAGAATTCCTTTTGCGTTTTCACTGGACCAGGAGTTTGCGATCTTTTTGTTGTTGTTGACGATGGAGAGAGAGAGAGGGGCTAGGGTCTTCGGTTTTCACCAATAGCTGTGCAAAACATCTGATGGGAATAATAGATAATAATAAAGTATGCATGTAATCGTTAGAGCAAGATAATTATATGTGGACAGTGCATCCATAATTGTTATCGCCTCCGCAACCGCTTATAGCAATAACCTTCTAGTCTCATCCATATAAGAAAGAGAACTAATGATACGCTTAGTGATGTCACCGTTAATCCCAAGTAAATTCCTCACATAAAAACGTACTAACCCTTCTGTCACTAGGGTTCCCATCCTGCAGATCAGTCATTACTCATACTCCCTTTACCTGGATCAATCCTCGGGGTCTTGGGTACCTGACAAGTCCTTAGATTGAGTCAAGAGAGGGTACTACAATCATCACGTCATACAAACTAATACATGATCTCATCTATGATAAATAACATGCACAAAGAGCTACATGGCTAGGCCGAAGCCCTTAGCCCAAGGATAATTACTCACACATAGAGATGAAATCAACAACCATAAACATTGTAATAGAGATCATAAGGTTGATAGCAAATAGTCTTACAATGTCGCCAATTGGAGAATAGGTCTACTATTACAAGTGGTGGAAGATGGCTATGATGGTGGAATAGGATTTAGAGGTTTAGATCTAGATCTATTCCTCCGGCGTGGTGGCTTTTGGTGGCAGGGAGAGTTGGGGTCGAAAATAAGCTCTACTTCTCGTCGCCTGAAGCCTCTTTATATAGGGGTCCCTTCATAAAAGTTGTTCTATTTGACCTAATGGAGTTGATGCCAACTAATCGGTCGAAATAAATTTCCCGCCGGAATAAATTTCCCGCCGTATAGTTGGTCGTTAAAGCTTCAACGTTCACTTCATGGCTCATGGTTTATTTGACGTGTTATAAATCTCGTATCTTTGACATTTATGTAGTGATTCCCATGATCATACGTCATTATCTACGGGGAAAAATAGCAAGAAAGGATTGGATACCCCTTTGATCATTAGGCATTAGTGGAAGATTTTAGAGAGATATTTCATCAAATATATGATTAATATCTAGTTTAAATGTGGACGTGGATGGCTATATTTCACAGCCATCAACCTCCCCAAGCTTAAACTTGATCATCCTCGAGCAAGAAAACCAAAATCAAAAAGGGAACTCGGTATTTAAACTGAAATAACAAGATGATGATCTTACTCATGATTGGTCGTCTCATGTTTCCTCCACTTTATTAATCTAAAAAACTTCATCATAGATAGAGTAATGGAAAGCATATCATACAGGTTTCATGAATCCTTATAGCGCAACAAAATTATTGTAAGCATGGATGATTCAAAAGAGTAAACTTTATTCCATGTCATGTAATCAACTCATAAGCTTGCCTTTGAACAATAAAGTGTAATCATGTAGAATTAAGAGTGCGAGAGTTCTTCATGAAAATCATATACACTAAAGTATCTCAATTCTCCCACATCAATAAATTAAGACTTTTAAAGCACTACTTTTCTATTCATTGTCCTTCAAGAATTTCAGTTCTTAAGTAATTGAGAGCATGCCAAAAAAAATCATTAGTTTATCAGGCTGTGATGGACACTCTGACATCACTAACGTTTTTTCCTTTTGCATAATGATTTCTCATATCAGCTAGAGGAGTGATTACATCATGTTTATAGGTACCTAGGAGTGCCAAGAATCTTACCCATTATAGCATTCTGCTACATATGTTTAATCAACTCATAGCCAAAATCTAGGAGTTTCCTTTATGAAGATCGTTCGTAGGCTAGCAAAGTTGTTGGCATCCCATGAAGTTTGACACGCTTAAAGCTATATCATTCTTATGATTCACAAGTCAAACTCTGGCATGCTCACAAAAACGGCTAAACATTAATTCAATTGAACAAATCTTTTCAAAGAGAGCTATCAAGTCAATCATTATTTTCCATGGTGTTGATTTTCTCTAGGAATAAGCTTTCAAGACTAAAGACTATAATACCTAAGTCTTCAATTTGTGAGACTTTTTCTTATTTCAATTGTTTAGCAAATTTTAGGCAAGACTTGGTTAACTACAAGAGCTAGAACAAAACGTACCCAATTAAATACCCATGCAAACAAAATTTTACTATAATATAGAGACTCACTCCACCGATATAACATCTTAACATTACTATTAACTAGCATGGGTTTCTCAAACTTCAAAGGTGGGGAGTCATAAGGCATACCTCTCATGTTTGGTTCCACTTCTCTCTTCCTTTTTTATTTGTTTCTTGGAAACTCGAAGTCAATCACTCTCCTGCAAATACATGAGAACTTCAAGGCGAAAAGAAAAAGAAAGAGGGAACATAAAGATAAATGAAGAAATCTTTTTGTGATTTTTTTAGAAGGGGAATTAAAGAATAGAAAATTGGCGGCAAAGCTTGGCTTGAAAACCTCAAACAAAATAAAATAACTAAAGATAAAGTGTTGGGGAAACCAACACGAGTGCTTATAAACTCAAATAAAAGCATAACCTTGAAAATAAAGTAAAGCAAATGAAAGCCAAAATATAAGAATAGATAGAAAACCTCCCTAAGCTTAGGCTTTTGCAAGCCCTTCAAATCATTGTGGTGGGTTAAAAAGTTGTAACTCCAGTCCGCAAATTGAGTTGATAAGTTACTTGTTGTTTCTCGAAGGTTCAGGGTGAGATTATGCATCCCCTCCATAGTTCCTCCAAGTTCTTGGAATTCTTGATATGTAGCGAACCGGCTTGGTGGCTGCTACTCCTGATGAGGGACTTCTTGCTCCTCCTCTTGGTCCTCATCCTCTTCCTTGGGTTGGTGTTGCTCAACCTGCAAGTCATAAAGCACGCGCCCTTCCTTGATAGAGAAAAGACCATTAGGCAAAGGAGCGGGGTAGAGACGCCCAGCTCCAGCAATATGCAGATAATAAACATCACCTCTCCTAGTGAGCATACCACAAGCCCTCAAAGTAGAGAAACCAACACGTCGCTCACCTAGTACCGGTTGTAACTCACCTAGGTCGATGCCTAGGACATTGGCGAGCACGGTGATGACGCCTCCAAAAGTGATTGGTCCTTGGTTTTGGGAGGATTTGTACTCCAAGTAGCGCACAAGAATTGCGCCTAAGTGAAGTGACAAGTTGTCATAGTTGAAAGCATCCTTTGCGAGGACTAATATGTCCTCCTCATTGAGTCTTGCAATCTCATTACACGCCAGCAAGGTGTTAGCAATAACATAGAACAAATAGCTAATAGCAGGATGTTGAATATTTTCCCCTTTGCTGACTCTAGAAGTAAAGCTCATTCTATTATAGCAGAGTTCAGGGGACGGTTCTATGTTGGTAAAAGATGCGCACGGAGCATTAGGATCATTATTGGGTAAACCAAAACAATTGCACCATTCATCAAGTGATAATGAATAATTATTGTTCATGAGCCGGAAAGAAATTCTATCCTCCCCATGCCATGCTTTAACGGTGCTTTTCAATGAACTAAGGAATTCAATGGTTAACCGGCGATAGGTTGGTGCATCATGAAATACAAAGTTTTGCAGGCCAACTCTATTGCAAAGTAAATTAAAGTCATCAGAAATACCGAGTTGGTTCAATATGACGGGGCAAGCCCACTTGGTTGCCTTGACTTCTCGGTTTTTGATCTCGTTGAAACAATCACGGTGGGACTCGTCCTTGAATCGAATCCCCATGCGTTCCTGAGCTGTAGCCCGAGAAGAACTAGCGGCGGCAAGAGCACGTGCATGGATCCTCGTGTTCATCTTCTAAAAATAAGAAAGACAAATATAAAGCTTTTTGATCCAACAGTAATAATCATTGTAGGGTTTCGTAGCATGGAAAACAAAAAATTTCTATCGCATACAAACAAACAAGCCAAGATCTATCTACTAGATTCTAGCAACGAGTCGATGGAATAACTTACCCTCGAAGATTCCAAAGTGTTTAACGAGAGCGGATTCTCGTGGGTGATGTAGTCGTACTCTTTCCGATCTCAAGATCGCGTAGACGATCCTTCCGGCGCTGCGTTGTGGCGCTCCCGATCGGTCACACGTTTGGTACTCGACGAAGACCTTCCTCTCCCTTGTTACAGCAGGTAGCGGAGGTTGTAGCACTCTCCTCGCGATTCCGGCAGCACAACGGCGTGGTACCGGAAGTAGAGGGGAGATCCCGCATGATAGGGAAACCACAATCATCTATTAACCAACAAGCTAGTTTTATATAGAGGCTTTACTAGGGACTTCAAATTAAGTTTACAAATCACACAAGTATTAATGTTTCCTTGTTAATACTATTATAGCATGATTGTAAAAATTTATCGTAAACACAAAGATATAATAATAACTATATTTATTATTGCCTCTAGGGCATATCTCCAACAGTCTCCCACTTGCACTAGAGTCATCTAATCTAGATTACATGGTAATATACCGAACACCCATGGCAGTTTGGTGCTGGTCATGTTTTGCCCTCGGGAGAGGTTTAGTCACGGATCGCCACATTCGGATCTGGTGTACTTTGCAAATCTTTATATCCCCATCCGGATATGTTCTCGAATAGCGTGAAAGCGTAGCTTGATATGCTTGACTTCTTGTGTGACCTTGGTTCTTGCGCATTGGCTATGGCGCCCATGTTATCACAATAGATAGACATTGGGTCCAGCACTAGGAACCACACCCAGCTACGTAATGAACTCTTTCATCCATATCGCTTTTGTGAAGATTACAAGCGACCATGTATTCGATTGATTGAAGATCTCGCCACAACTTTGCTTTGCACTCCTCCAGCTAACTTGCACCATTCAAAATAAATACGTATCCAGTTGTGATTTAGAATCATCCGGATCGGTGTTCCAACTAGCATCGGTGTAACCATTAACAACGAGCTGTTCATCACCTCCATAAGAAAGAACCATATCCTTAGTTCTTCTCAAGTACTTAAGGATGTTTTGACCATTGTCAATGATCCACTCTGGATCACTTTGATATATGCTAGTTAAACTAACGGCATATACAATGTCGGGTCTAGTACATAGCATGGCATACATTAGAGATCCTATGGGAGGCATAGGGAGACTTACACATCCTTTCTCTATCTTCAGCCATTGTCGGACATTGAGTTTTACTCAAGTTCGTATTGGGCAACATGGGCAAGAACCCTTTCTTGCTATCTGCCATTCCAAACCTCTTTAGAACTTTGTCCAAATATGTACTCAGTGACAATGATATTTGGCGTTTGATCTATCTCTATAAATCTTTATGCCTAATATGTAAGCTGCTTCGCCAAGATCCTTCATTGAAAAACTATTATTCAAATATTCCTTGACACTATTAAGAAGGTCTTCATTCCCAATCAACAATATGTCATCCACATATAGTATTAAGAATGCTCTGAGCTCCCACTCACTTTCTTGTAAATACAAGCTTCTCCATAAGTTTGTATAAAACCAAAACTTTGATCACCTTATCAAAGCGTTGATTCCAACTTAGGATGCTTGCTTCAATCCATAGATGGACCGTTGAAGTTTGCATACATTGTTAGCATCTTTAGGATCGACAAAACCTTTGGGTTGCATCATATACAACTCTTCATCAATGTCTCCATTGAGGAATGCTTGTTTGACATCCATCGCCATATCTCATAATCATAATATGCAGATTGCTAACATAACCCTCCACGGACTTTAAGCTTCGCTTGGTGAGAATGTCTCATTGTAGTCAACTCCTTGAATTTGTCGAAACCCTTTGCGACAAGTCGAGCTTTATAGATAACATTACCATCAACATCTGTTTCTTCTTGAAAATCCATTTGTTCTCGTGACCTTCCTACCATCCCAGAAGTCCACCAAATTCCATACTTGGTTTCGTACATGGATCCAATCTCGATTTCATGGCTTCTTGCCATTTGTTGGAATGGGCTCATCATCGCTTCCTCATATGTATCGGGGTCATCGGTGTTGTCCACCAACATGACACTCATATAACGGGTCATACCAATGCTGAGGGTACGAGTTCTCGTTGACCTCCGAGGATATGTAGCAACTTCAATCGAAGTTTCATGATCACCATCATTAGCTTCCTCTCTAATTGGTGCAGGCACCACAAGAACTTCTTCCGGTGCTGCGCTACTCGCAATTTCGAGAGAAGGTTCGACAACCTCGTCGAGTTCTACTTTCCTTCAGTCACTTCTTTGAGAGAAATTCCTTCTCTAGAAAGGATCCATTCTTAACCTTGAAGATTTTGCCTTCGGATCTATGATAGAAGGTATACCCAATAGTTTCCTTTGGGTATCCTATGACGCATTTTTCGCTTTGGGTTCAAGCTTGTCCTGTAACTTCTTTACATAGGCTTCGTAACCCCAAACTTTAAGGAACAATCTAGGTTTCTTCCCAAACCATAATTCATACGGTTTCGTTTCAACGGATTTAGGCGGTGCCCTATTTAAAGTGAATCGGGTGTTTCTAATGCATAACCCCAAAATGATAGCGGTAAATCTAAGTGACATCATAGAACGAACCATATCTAAGAGAGTTCGATTCTGATTCGGACACACCATTACGTTGTGGTGTTCCCCGGTGTCAGCTGAAAGTATTCCGCATTTCTTCAAATGCTCGCCAAACTCGTAACTTAGATATTCACCTCCACGATCAGAACGTAGAAATTTAATCTTCTTGTTACGTTGATTCTCTACCTCACTTTGAAATTCCTTAAACTTCTCGAAAGTTTCGGACTTATGTTTCATGAAATAGATCTACCCATATCTACTAAGTCATCCGTGAAGGTAAGAACATAACGATAACCACCGCGCGATGCTACACTCATTGGACCACACACATCGGTATGTATGATTTCTAATAAGTCCGTAGCTCGCTCCATCATACCAGAAAATGGAGTCTTAGTCATTTTACCCATCAAACATGCTTCGCATCTATCAAGTGATTCAAAATCAAGTGATTCAAGAAGTCCATCGGAATGGAGTTTCTTCATACGTTTCACTCCAATGTGACCAAGACGACAGTGCCACATATAGGTCGAGTTATCGCTCGATTTCAAACGTTTAGCCTCAATGTTATTAATATGTGTATTTCCACTATCGAGATTCAATAAAAATAGACTATCTATCAAAGGTGCATGTGCATAAAACATATTACTCATATAAATCGAACAACCATTATTCTCGGACTTAAACAAGTAACCGTCTCGCAATAAACAAGATCCCGATATAATGTTCATGCTCAACGCAGGCACCAAATAACAATTATTTAGGTATAAAACTAATCCCGATGGTAGATGAAGGGGTAGCGTGCCGACCGCGATCACATCAACCTTTGATACATTTCCCACGCGCATCGTCACCTCGTTCTTTGCTAGCTTCCGTTTATTCTGCGCAAAGACTGTTTGAGTTACAAATATGAGCAACCAACCCGAGATCAAATACCCGTGCACTACTACGAGTACTAGTGAGATACACATCGATAACATGTATATCGGATATACCTTTCTTCTTGATGTTGCCGTTCTTCAAATCGCCAAGTACTTTGGGCAATTCCGCTTCGAGGACCTTCTCCCTTGCGGTAAAAGCACTCGATGTCGGACTTAGGTCCGACCTTGGTCTTCTTAAATGGCGTGGCAACTTTCTTACCACCCTTCTTGAAGTGTCCCTTCGCTTAGACTTGCCTTTCTTGAATTTGGTGGTCTTATTGACCAACAACACTTGGTCTTTCTTGATCTCCACTTCTGCAGATTTCAACATGGCAAAGAGTTACGCAACGTCTTGTTCATGTTCTGCATGTTGTAGTTCATCACAAAGTTCTTGTAACTTGGTGGTAGTGATTGGAGGACATGGTAAATCCCCAAAGCATTAGGAATCACTATACCCAATCTTTGAAGTTTGTTTGCATGCCCAGACATCTTAAGCACATGCTCACCGGCGGAGTCTGCCCTCTTCCATCTTGCGGTTAAAGAACTTTTGAAGCCTCATATCTTTCAATTGCCGCATGAGTCTCAAAATCAATTTGAGATCATCGACAATATCATATGGGTCTGAATTCTCAAACCTTTTAAAGCTCCAATTCTAAACCATACAAGATAGCACTGAATCGTGGAGTCTTGAGTCTTCCGAGTGAGGTAAACGTTCTTTACTTCATCGGAGCATCAGCTACTGGTGGGTCACCAAGTGCATCCAAAGACATAGGTCAAATTACCAGCTGTGAGGACAATCCTCAAATTGCGTAACCAATCGGCGAAGTTGCTTCCATTGTTTTTCAACTTTTCTTTCTCTAGGAACGGATTAAAATTGATGGTAGGGGCTGCCATTGATCTACAACATATTTGCAATAGTTTAGACTAAGTTTATGACAAATCGAGTTCATATTAATGAAATTAATCTAGGTGAACTCCCACTCAAAACAATATCCCTCACATTGTTTTAGTGATCACACAAACCAAATTCACCACATCAACACCGATCATCACGAGAGTTGATATAGTTTTAATGGCGAACAATCGACATGTTCATCATATCTACTATATGATTCATGCTTTACCTTTCGGTGATCTGTGTTCCGAGACCATGTCTGTACATGCTAGGCTCGTCAAGATCAAACCTTAGTTTCCGCAGGAGCAAATCTGGCTTGCTCACGTTGTATACACTTGCGGAATCTAACACACCCGATCATCACGTGGTGCTTCGAAACAACAAGCTTTAGCAATGGTGCTAACTAAGGGTGAACACTTTATGATTTGAAATTCATGTGCATGAGGGATCATCTTATAATGCTACCGCTGCTACTAAGCAATACAAGATGCATAAAGGATTAACATCACATGCAATTCATAATATGTGATATGATGTATTTTCTTCTTTGTGCTTCCGATCTCCATCTTCAAGCACGAACATGATCTCCATCATCACCGGCATTGCATCAAGGTCAATGACGCTTCTCCATGGTTGTCTTCCACCGGCTTCAACTATTACAACTACTTTGAATAGACACGCGGGTCTTAACATAAATTAAAGACAACCATATGGCTCCTGCCGGTTGCCAACTTATAATAAGGAACATTGCATACATCAAATATAATCACAATCATGGCCATATCACATCACAACACACCCCTGCAAAACAAAGTTAGACGCCTCTACTTTCTTTACATGTTTTACGTGGTTTGGGGCTTTCAATAAGTGTCGTTCTAACTTACGAACAAGAACCACAACATTGATACTAGTATTGTTAATCACCCGTTGTAAATTGGATCTTAACTATGCTAGGAGAAACAGGCACCCGCAAATCCACTTATGCAATACAAGTTGCATGTCAAGCGTGGAGCAAGTCTCATGAACGATGTCATGTAAGGTTAGCCCGGGCCGCTTCATCCCAACATACCGCAAGATGCAAAGTACACAAGAAGCAATCGACAATAAAAGCATCAATGCCCATGATGACCATTGTGTTCTACTCGTGCAATGATCTACATATAGACACGGCTCGATACCCTTTGGGGTTTTAGCATGGAAAACAAAAATTTTCTATCGCATACAAACAAACAAGCGAGATCTATCTACTAGATTGTAACAACGAGTCGATGGAATAACTTACCCTCGAAGATTCCAAAGTGTTTAACGGCAGTGATTCTCGTGGGTGATGTAGTCGTACTCTTTCCGATCTCAAGATCGTGTAGACGATCCTTCCGGCCAAGGCTCGGTGAGCTCCTTGATCGGTCACACGTTGATTACTCGTGAAGACCTTCCTCTCCCTTGTTACAAAGGCGGTGAGGTTGTAGCACTCTCCTCGCGATTCCGTGACTGTGGCGTGGTGCAGGAAGTAGAGGGAGATCTCAAGGGCTTAGCCTTAAGCGGAGTATGGTGGAGTATGAGAGAGTCCTCGGTGTTCTAGGGTTTAGACACACCAAGGAGGGATGCTAGAGCCGGCTGGGGTTTGGGGCACCCCAAGTCGGCGGTAGGGCAAAACCCTAGGGGCGGCGGCTATGGTGGTGGCGCCAAGCTAGGGTTTGAGGAGAGGTACTTGTGTGTGCTAGGAGAGCCACCGCCTTATATAGGTGGAGGGGCCGGCGGCCAAGGGGAGGGAGTGGAGTCCCTCCCCAACTCGGCTTGGGTGGTGCGCCGGCTTGTGGAGGAGGGACTCCCTCCCCAACTCGGTTTCACCCTTCCTCCTCTTTTCCACTTTCCAAATTTAGCCGTTTGACTTTTCAATTTAGCTATTTGACTTTTCAAACTAGGATTTGAATTAATCCTTTATTTGGAACAGCGATGACACTTAGCACATGATGCAATCATTCCAACTTGCAATGACACATTCATGTACCCCTTCCCCTCCGGAGTGCCGGACATTCCGAAACCTTCTAGAACATTCCCGATGAAAACACCGGAATCATTCCCGAACTCCGAAACGGGACCTTCCTTATATGAATCTTATTCCGGACCATTCGGATCTCGTGATATCCCGAATCCCATCCGAGACTCGAACAACATTCGGTCTCTTTCTCATCATACCATAACTACTCAAACAACGTCGAATCCTTAAGTGTGTCTCCCTACGGTTCGTGAATTATGCGGACATGATCGAGACACTTCTAACAATAACCAATAGGAATCTGGAAATTCATATGGATCCCACATATTTCTGATTACTTTGCAATCGAATGAACCACTTACATACGATACCAATTTCCCTTTGTCTCACGATAGTTTACTTATCCGGGTTATGATCGGTATCTCTACGCATACCTAGTTCAACCTCGTTCTGATAAGTACTATTTTCTCGTTCCGTGGTATGTGATCCTTGAGCAGTCACATGCTTGCAAGCTAATTGGATGACATTCCACCGAGAGGGCCCAGAGTATATCTATCCGTCATATGGATGGACAAATCCCACTCTTGATCCATGTGTTTCAACCAATACTTTCCGAACACTCAATGCCACCTTTATAGCCACCCAGTTACGGTGTGGTGTTTGATGTCATCAAAGCATCCATCCGGTAAAGGTGATATGCATGATCTCATGGTCGAAGGAATTAGGTTACTATGTATCAGAAAGAATATAGCAATTAAACTATTAAAATGACTTGATCTTTATGCTACGCTTACCTATAGGAGTATGTCCATCATATCATTCTCCTAACGATATGATCTTGTTGTTAATAACATCTCAATGTTCATGATAGGGAAACCACAATCATCTATTAACCAACAAGCTAGTTTTATATAGAGGCTTTACTAGGGACTTCAAATTAAGTTTACAAATCACACAAGTATTAATGTTTCCTTGTTAATACTATTATAGCATGAATGTAAACATTTATCATAAACACAAAGATATAATAATAACTATATTTATTATTGCCTCTAGGGCATATCTCCAACAATCATAGCATAATCCTCATCATAGCACACTAAAGAATCTCCTCAACATAATAATCTAGGAAAGATAATCATGGAAACTAGTTCAAAATAAGTCTCACCCTAGATTGATAATGACAATAGATCAGAGATGGATTTGCGAAAAGTAATTGGAGGATCGGAGGAAAAACATACCGTATATCACTTGTGTGCAAGGAAATCGAACGAAATTGAGCAGGGGTGAAGATCCTTGAGCTTTTGAGAGAGTTTGGAGGTAGAAGAGAGAAAAAAGATCAATGTTTTGATGTTTTGGGTACCTTCTCATGCGTTTAAGTGGTCAGACGCAACTATACGGTCGCAACTATATGGCTGGAACACTTGTTCCCGCCGTATAGTTGGTCTGACGGTAAAATTTTAGGGTTTCTAGGGTTTCTTTCCTGGCGGCTATAACTATACAGCCGGAACTATATGGCCAGAACTTTTGTTCCCGCTATATAGTTGGTCGTCAAACCTTCTATATCCTGGGATGAAAAATTATCGATGTATCAAATAACTAACCGGAGATATACGCCGTATAGTTGGTCGTTAAAGCTTCTGTACACATAAAAAAAATCTGTTTCTTCAACAATTACTTTTCAGACTGAAACTTTGCGAAACACCTTGTTTTGATAAAAATGACAGACTAAATTGTCGACCAACTATGGCATATATAAAACAGGAATTTTTAGTATCGCTGATTCTCTCCTTCTCATTGGAGTTTTATAGCTCTCTTTATTCTATATAGAACTAAAACTAAAACTTAAACTTAAAAACTTTACTCAAACCTTTATTTCACATGGTTACCTCCCATGCAGCGCTCTTTTATGGTCAATAGCTTGACCTTGATGTTGCTCACTTAGGCCATATGAGTGGAACACCCACTCCAAAATAGTTGGCCTTCAAAGTGACGGCCTCCTTCTCATCTTGTTTGGCTTTCTTTTTCCTAGGTTAATGAATAACAAAAGGACCCCGCGAAGGCAATTAGAGCTTCACGTTACCTTCATGCTTAATCAAAGCCTTAATAGTTCTTAAGAAAGGATGACCTAATATGATAAGAGCAGTAGCATGTTCAGGCATGTCAACAATAACAAAATCAATAAGAGCAGGACAACCTTTAATGTATACTAAGATATTCTCTTTAATGCCTACTGCTTGTTTATAAGTAGAATCTGCTAGATGTAATTTTAGTTCGGTGATTTCAAAAGAGCCAATGTTTAACTTATTAAAAAGACTCTTTGGAATTGTTGAAACACTTGCACCTAGATCACAAAGTGCAGCTATTTCATTAGTCCCAATTTTAATCTTAATAGTAGGCTCAAATATATCATCTAGCTTAACAGGCAATTTTTCAGCAATTTTTTTATATTCTTCCTCAAGCTCACATACCTTTATTGCTACCTGATTAATGGAGTGTTGATACATGGCTTCATCATTTCCTTCACTTATCGGAATCTTGACATTGATCCTTTTTACAAGATCTTCAACTGTGTAGTTCGGCGAAGGAGCATTGCTATGATCAAGTTCTTCGAGCTCCTCCCTTTGGATCCTTATCATCTTGAGGTCTTCAACTAGATTGGGTTTAGCTTTACCTACAAATTTAGCTAGAATGAGAGTTTGACTCTCGATTATCTTACCTAGTTGTGCCTCGAGAATCCTTGTTCTTTCTTGGAGGGCCTGGAAATTATTCCTCAAACTAGCAGCTTGGTTAGATAATTTACCAAGCATAGCATCATGATTCTCTGTAATTTTAACTAGAATATTGTTTTGCTCATTTTGTGAGTCCATGAAAGATTTAAGAGTTTCTTGGATACTACTATTACTTGATGCCATATTATTATTAGAGTTACCTGCCGGACTAGAATAATGTTTCTAAAAAATTGGATTATAATTCTTCTTTCAAGCAGGGTTATAATCATTACGAGCTACGAAGTCTATTTCTTCAATAGTTGGTTCAGGAGTAGCTATTACTTGGGTTTCCTTACCTTTAATGGCTAATATGATCTCATCCAACTTAGCATTGAGTTCTTCATTTTCTTGAGGTGTGACGGAGTTCACCTTCTTCGTGTTTGATCTTTCCACATGCCATTGGACATGGTTGTCCTACATATTGTCTAGCAGCTGCTTTGCTTTGGTAATTTGCTTACCCATAAATGTTCCTCCAACTGCAGTATCTAGCATAGACTTAGACATAGGGTTAAGAGCATTATAAAATAAATGGAGAATTAACCAATCTTCCATCCCATGGCTAGGACAGTTTCTCATGCATTCTTTTATTCTCTCCTATGCAAGCGCTAGTGGCTCACGCTCTTCGTGTCTAAAATCAGTAATATTAGATCTGAGTTGCATAGTCTTTGTAGGTGGAAACAATTTAGTCATAAATAAAGAAGTACATTCCACCCATGATGCAATAGTATTTCTAGGAAAAGATAGCAACCATTCTTTTACTCTTCCTCTAAGAGAGAAAGGAAATAAGCGCAACTTGACCGCGTTAGGGTCAACATCTTTAATGCACATCGTATCACATATTTTAGGGAAAGTATTTAAGTGCATACCTGCATCTTCTACAACAGAGCCTCCAAATTAATTCTGTTGAACCAAACTTAAATAGTGGGGCTTAATTTCATAATCTTTAGTACCAATTGCTGGCTGAGTAATAGGAGTACGCAATAATCATTGTTGGGAGTTGCAAACTCCCCAAGTTTCTTTTCAACCATACTTCCTATGTTTTTGTATTTTTTTAAAAAGTACTAATGATGATAAAACAAGAATTAAAAGACTATTTTTTTGGGTTTTTCAAATAAAGACCGAAAACAAACTAATAGAATTAAAAACGAGAATTACAACTAGCAAGGTTCCTACTAACCTCACCAGGATAGTTATTGCTTCCCCGATAATGGCGCCACAAAAAAGGTTGATACGTTAAATTCGGATTATAAATGTAGTATAGCTCTTTTCCCCAATAGACCTAGGTTTACCGAATCCTCGGAAAGCAGAAAGCAAAGTGAGATTACTTAAATGGACCTTCGAGAGTTTTAGAATTCCTTTTGCATTTTCACCAGACCAGGAGTTTGTGATCTTTTTTGTTGTTGTTGACGATGGAGAGAGAGGGGCCATGGTCTTCGGTTTTCACTAGTAGTTGTGCAAAACATTTGATGGAAATAGTAGATAATAATAAAGTATGCATGAAATCGATAGAGCAAGAAAATTATATGTGGGTAGTGCATCCATAATTGTTATCGCCTCCGCAACCGCTTATAGCAATAACCTACTAGTCTCATCCATAGAAGAAAGAGAACTAATGATATGCTTCGGATTTTTAAATGCAGTTTGGTAGGCCCAAAGAGTGTCATTTAGCTTGTATGACCAATCTTTTCTTGATTTATCCATCTTCTTCTCGAGTATGGTCTTCAGTTTTTTATTAGAGAGTTCCACTTGACCACTCGTTTGAGGATGATATGGTGAAGAAACACGGTGAGTTACTCCATATTTGCTGAGGATTTTCCTGAAAGTTCCTTTCATAAAATGAGAACCACCGTCAGTAACTAAAAATCTAGGAACTCCAAACCTGGGAAATATGACATCCTTGATCATCTTCATGGAAGTAGCTACATCTACATGATTAGTTGGGATAGCTTCAACCCATTTAGTAACATAATCGACAACAAACAAGAATATGAGTGTAGCCATTTGATTCTATAAAGGGTCCCATGTAATCCATTCCCCATACATCAAACGGTTCAATTATAAGACTATAATTCATTGCCATCTCTTCTCTTCTGCCTATATTATCTCTTCTCTGGCAAGCATCACAATATTCCACATACCTTTGTGCATCCTTGAACAAGGTGGGCCAATAGAATTCGGATTGAAGTACCTTTTTTGCAGTTCGCCTGCCAGCGTGATGTCCTCCATACGAGCTTCCATGACAAGCTTGCAAAATTGCATTCATTTCATGGTTAGGAACACACTTTCGAATCATTCCATCAGGTCCATGACGATAAATAAACGGATCATCCCAAAAGTAGTATCTGAGATTATTAGAGAATTTCATTATTTTATTTCTTGTCATACCAGGATGTACAAATTTTACTGCAAGATAATTAGCATAATCTGCATACCATGGATCAACAACTTCAACTTTTGCTAAGTATTGATGACCCACAAGTATAGGGGATCGCAGCGATCTTCACGGGTAGTATTACCCAATTTATTGATTCGAAACAAGGGGAGCCAAAGAATACTTGCAAGCCTTAACAACTGAGTTGTCAGTTCAGCTGCACCTGGAAATAGTTCTTGCTCACAGAAGTTTATCAGTAGCAACAGTTTGGTAGTAGCAACAACAAAGCAACAGTGAAACAAGAGCAATAGTAACAGTAACGGTAACAGTAGGATTCGAGTGCGGTAGGCATAGGGATGGATGGACGGGCGTTGCATGGACGAGTCTAAACATGTAACTTCAAGATCTAGGGCATTGCATATAAATAATAACAAGCATCCAAGTACTAAACAATCCTAGGCATGTGCTCCAAATATAGTCATACGTGCTCGCAATGAGAACTTGCACAACATCTTCTGTCCAGCCAGCCCGTGGCAGCGGGGCCACTAGGGAACTACTGGAAATAATGTGCTCCTTTTAATAGAGCACCGGAGCAAAGCATTAACACTCCATGAACACATGTGATCCTCATACCACAGCCATCCTCTCCGGTTGTCCCAATTATTGTCACTTTGGGGCCTTTGGATCTGGACAATGATATGTGTACACAACTTGCAGATAAGATCACAAATAATACTATCATAATGATTCAACAATAAGTTCAGATCTGAGATCATGGCACTCGGGCCCTAGTGACAAGCATTAAGCACAACAAGTTGCAACAAAGTCAAATAGCACAAGAGAAACTAGGCACTATGCCCTAACAATCTTATTCGATTACATGATAGAACTTATCCAATCCCTACCATCACCAAGCCTACATCGGGGGATTACTCACTCATGGATGAGGGAAACATCGGTGGTTGATGGAGATGTGTTGGTGATGACGATGGCGATGATCCTCTCCAAATTCCCCATCCCGGCAGAGTGCTAGAACGGAGTTTCTGGATCCGAATCTTTGTTTCTGGTGGCGGCGGTGGAGCGGAACTCTTTCTAGAAAACTATCGCCCCCTAAGTTTTTAGGTCAGAAGGCAACTTATAGGCGCGGAGGGAGGCCGAGGAGCTGCCTGGGGTGGCCAAACCCCCTCTAGGCGCGGGGTTAGGTGGGCCCGCGCCTGGGGTGGGTCTGGGCCCCCCAGGCCTCCTCTCTGTCTCCCCTTCTAGCTCCGTGGATCTTCTGGTGAGAAATAGTTTTTGGCATATTTTTCGGGATTTTTCCTGATAGTTCATTTTATGCACAAAAACAAGACACCAAGGTAATTCTGCTGAAAACAGCGTCAGTCTATGTTAGTTGTATCCAAATCACACAAGTTTAGAGAAGAAACAATAGCAAAGTGTTTGATAAAGTAGATACGTTTTGGACGTATCAACTCCCCCAAGCTTAGCTTATTGCTTATCCTCAAGCAATTTAGTTGAAAACTGAGTGCGATAAAAGAACTTTCACGAACACTTTGCTTCATATGATGTAAATATTCTCAGCACAGGAGTAGATGCTTAGACAATTTATAATAAGGAGTATGCAACTAAGTCTACTCAATAGTCATTGCAAGCTATGAAAAGAAACCAACTCAATAATAATAAGTAGCATGAGACATAAACATAAGCAACATTGCAATGCTCATAATAAGGTATGATAAAGTGGTATCTCGCTTGCCTTGTTTGAAGAGCACAATATAAATGCTGAGGCACCTCTGAAGTTCATATGAAGACTAGAGATAAAGATATCAGAGATACAAGCATCAAAGTCATGACATAATTAACCAAGTTTTGGAACAAACACAAGAATGACAACTATGCTCTCAAGAAGGTGCTCATAGAATAAGCGGTGACTCAACAAAGTTGTGAAAATGGTTTTGTGAAGGTTTGAAAGGCTTCCCAATTCTTAAAGGAAGGTACTCATTAGTCATTAGCTTTAATCTCTCATTGCCCCTATCATAGCCATCTTCATGTGGTTAAGGTGAAAGTGAGGTCCACTCTGAATCATATGCTTGACAGACCATAGACTGGAAATCCCAAGTCCCTTGAGTACGAGGGTCGCTCCGCATGCTACTCAACTTTGGTCACCTGAAAGTTCTTGTCATTGTAAATACATGCATATCATCGAGAACCGCCAACGGGGTACCCCTTGCACATGGTACAGGAGCTTTCCCGTAACCAAAATGATAAGACAAGCAGACAATGAGCATCTCAGCAATTTTTTTATTTACCATACGCATAACTTTTTATTGAGGAAGCTTTATAGATGCTCATTATGGTGATGCTGCAAGTTTCCACCATAATTAGACATGGCTTAGGCTAGCGGCCCAGGCGTTTCTCTAAAACAATGTATAAACTCCATGAACTAATAACTTTCCCTTTTATTTCACATCGTCGACATCCGTAACCAAAAGAGCAAGGAATCAACTGGATGAGAAATCCAAAAATTGTTAA
This sequence comes from Avena longiglumis, assembly GCA_030063025.1. Taxonomy (NCBI): domain Eukaryota; kingdom Viridiplantae; phylum Streptophyta; class Magnoliopsida; order Poales; family Poaceae; genus Avena; species Avena longiglumis. The sequence continues at coordinate 30,165,819 of CP125974.1, forward strand.
AAGCGTTCCCCATGACAACACGGTTATGCTGACTCCGAGCATATAATTAGCAAGCATATAACTTTCATGGACTAGTCACAATGGTTCAGGATTATTAAGCGCAAGGAATAAAGTGTGCCATCAAGTTCGTGAGAGCTTTACTAACTAACTTTCTCAAAACAGACAAATATTTTATTTTGGAAGAAAACACGGCATATAGAATATGCACTATAACATCCTAGATTTTAAAATAAGAAAGATTCATAGGATTCATATGCATTACATTAAGCATCTTGCAAAAATTTCAAATTCAAAACCATTTGTAAAAAACCCTATTTGAAAATCCTTTATGCATCTATTAGGGTTTCTAAACAAAATCTATTGTGTGAATATTTTAAATGGACAGGAATAAGTTCCCTAGTAGTCCTAAAATAATGTGTTGAATTTTAGAAAAATTTACAAATTTGCGTGAGCTCATTTGGAGCTATATTTCAAAAGTTATTAAACAAACTAGAGAAAGAAAAATAATAAAAGAAACAGAAAAAAGGGAAACCTACCCGGCCAGGCCAACCAGCCCACCCGGCCTACCTCTCTTCTCACTGCTTGCGCTCATGGCAGCAGACTGGCCCAATGACAGCAACCCTACCCCTTTTCCTTGTCGTTTTTTTCTCCTAACCGCGGGGCAGCGAGTCAGCCGCCTCCTAGCCACCGATATGTGGGCCCCGCCCAGTCATCTCCTTCCTCTTGCCGGAGATGGAGACAAGCACGATATCGACCCCGAACCGAATCCGCGAATTTTCCGTCGAATTCCGTTTGTTTATCGCAAATTTAGACACTGGATCTACCCCTATAAATTACCCCTCACCCGCACGCTCTTATTTTTCGAGATTCGGAAAACCCTAGCCGCCAATTTGAGGATTTTATCTGACCGCCATCACCGCCGCAAGGCCGAGCTCGAGGTTCCCAGGACATCCGCTACTGCGCCTCACCTTTACCCCTATCTCATTCCCCTCTCTACACTGCTTCGCCTCATCCCCTTATCTACTCCGCAGGAGCACCACATCGCCCACACATCGCCGTCGGAGCCCGTCGAAGCCCGAGAAGGATGGCGAGACATTGACGTCGACTGAGAAGGAGATAGCCGCTGTCGAGACCACCTACGTGCTCCTAGTAGACCGCCGCGACTCTTGGACCACTTCTCCGCCCCAAGATCGCTGGGAACGCCGTCTCCGTCGTTGCCCGAAACCTACCGCCGCCGCCCCGTCGAACCGCCTGTGAGCACCAAGCTCGCTACACGTCAGCCGTCGGATCTCACGCAAGCGCCCCAGATCGCCTGTTGACCCGACCAATGACTAGTCAACGCATGCGCCGAGTCAGCGCCACATCAGCAGAATATTTCAGGAATATTCCCTGTTAAATTGGAAATAGAAGAAATAGACAAAAAATTGTATTAATTTTGTAAAATTCATAGAAAATTCAGTATAGATCAAAAAAATACATATGATATAGCCCTGGATTCAGAATAATGTGTAGAATATTATCATGCAATAAAACTCGTAATTTGACCAATGCATTTTTCCTGGATTATTTAAATCTCTTTAATGGTATAAAATTCATAGAAAAATATCCACAACTCCAAAATTGGCAAATTTGGTGTTCTTGGATTCAGAAAATTGTAATCTACGACACTATAGCATTAGTTGATTTTTTATAGTACAAACTAATTACCTATGATTAAATCACTTAATTGAGTATTTTGGCTATACATTTTAATCTGTAAATCATTTTAGGGTGAAACCAGTGGCAAATGAAAGCTATGAACATTACCTATCCAGTAGAATGGTTCTCATAATTTTATGAAACTATTATGTACTGAAAGTATTCAGAATTCAGTAATGCCTATTTGTTTAATGGAAAATGTTTATGGGAAGCTTTTGATCTTGTTTCTCTTTTCTAAAATGCATGCATACTGTTTTGTTGTGTTGATGTACTGTATGATTGATTGCAACTATTGTTTTGCGCGATAGATTGCCTGGAGTGCGATATTTGAGATTGCGACGACTCTGTAAACGATTACTACAACTAAGGCAAGTGTCACTATCATGAATCTCCTATTGTTTTCTTATGCATTTACATTTCAGTAGCTTGCATTGAAGGAAATGTTTTATATTATATATGCTATTCTATGGTGTGAGTACCCAATAGAATTGTCATATACCCAGTTGATTCCTTGATAGCCATCGTATTGTAGATGCTTAGCCATGCTATTAGTTGAGTGGGTGGTTTTCATGATACATATGTATATGAGAAGGATTATGTTTTGCTTAAATGAAAACCACTTAATCAATGAATCACCTGGGTGGAATGGCATTGATTGGGTCATCGAGTGTGGATTTTGGTGGGGATTGCCACCCAGGCTTCAAAGAGATAATAGGCGGTCTTGATTAGTAACTTCCATGTACAACCACATGTCATATGTGCTCTGACTTGACTGAGTAAGTTATGGGATCATGTCCTACCATGACTAGCAGATGTAGGTGTTGATAGGATGGTACGGTCCGGAGTTAGGCTCATGATTCTATTTTCCAAAGGTCTCGTCCTGGTATTCTCTCAAAAGGGGTTGATCGGGTCTTGTGGGTAAAGTGTACTAGCCTCTGCAGATGTTTTATGAACTAAGTACTTAGCCGTGTCCCCGATAATGGACAATTATGAGTAACTTCTCTTGACGCAGTTGAAAAGTCTCATTCATTCCAATTTCTCTAATAAAACTTGATGGGTGGACATAATGGGTTATAGGAGCACTTGAGTGACTCAATGTGTCCATAGTTTTAGGAGCTCTCGAGTGACTTGAGCTGTTCTTAGTTATTTTGAAGAACTAAAACTTTATTTGAAAAGGTAGGAGAAAATGCTGCTTTATGCAAATAGCCTAAACTCCATTAGCTAAAGTGTGCATGTATATGACAGGTTGCCAATTGTGTCCACATAACAGTGACATCTTGCCAATACAATTCAAATATATTGACCATTCATGGCTGCAACTTTTTATGTTGCAGGTTATTTCGACGACAGTGAGGTTATCGTTTAGGTTGCGAATCTCCACTCAGCGTGTTGCCTATGGTGTGATGGAGCCTTTATATATTGTTTATTTGTTGAACTATGTTATTTGAGCTAGCTGTGAGCTAAGAGACTTTGTAATATTTATATTCTTGGATCAATCGTTGTAATAATGTGAAACGTTGATACTCTTTTATTCATCAAAACTGGGTGTGCTAGCTAATCGATCCAAGGGACTAGCACTATAACCACATGATCCAATTCTTAATGGGTTGGATCGCTTCATGCACTAAAATAGCAAATGATGCTAATAGGTAGGTATGGTGGACACAGCTGGCAATATTGGTTTTAGGGAGTTGGAAGCACAGGTAGAGCACATACTCAGTGCAAGTGAAGGCTAGCAATAGAGAGGGAGTGACAAACGAGAGAGAGCAATAGTTGTCATAATCATGTTTGCAACAAAATATGACTAATTATGGCATGAAAGTGATACAAGAACTCCGAGGCAAAATAAATCATCGAGGCTTACTGTTTATTGATTAGTCATATGTATGCGTGAGGATATGCCAAGTCGATTCACATGAACAGTCAGAGGAGGATACCACAATTTCATACCAAAATATGAATAAAACAATGCAAGCAAATGTTCATATGACACGCTACAAACTATTAGCAAGCTGGAGCTAATCATAGATAAGCAAGAACTACTAAGCATCCATAATGACATACACCTTACACAAATAGGCTAAGCATGCTCACAATGATGAGTATATGTACAAAAATGAAACAAATAGAGTTCGTTACCAGCCTCTTGCCACACCTCGAGTTGTCTTAATCTTCATTATTTCCCTTCACTTGTGTGACTTAAATAATAACATGAAACCAAAATCCACTAAGGACGGCTGAACCCTGCAAACAACTCACAAAACCAAAGAAGAACAACAAATATTTTTGGTGTTTTCGATTTTTTTAAAGAAAGCAAACAAAGAAAAACCAAACAAGAGGCAAACAAAGCAAAAGCAAACCAGAAACAAAATCTAAGACGCTCCAAGAACAACACAACTATGCATGAAACAATAAAAACGAAGTGTCTAGAAAGACCTGAGATTTTTATTGATGAAGAAGGGGATGCCTTGGGCACCCTGAAGCTTTGACGCTTGTACCTCTTAAATATTTCTTCGGGGTGACACGGGGTGGCTCCCCCCAAGCTTGAGATTTTGTCCATTCTTTATCTCATTACATCATTCTTTCCTTACACCTGAAAGTTTTACTTCATACAAAACTTCACACAATTTTCATTAGCAACATTAGTGTATTCAAAAGATAATAGACCTTTAGGCAAAGCTTTTTGAACAGCAAGACTTTTCACTAAAAACACAAGCTACTGTAGCAACTCCTTCAAAAAGCTCAATTCCCCAAGAGAGAACTCAAAAAGGAATCAATAAGAAGCAAATGCAAATAATGGCAGAAACCTATCAAAATAGACCAACAGATAGAAACCGATTTTTTTGAACATCTTCTGTTGCTCAAATCAAAAAGTGTTGAACTAACTAAAGTTAGCTAACATACTGGGGGATTTATTAGTAAATTTTCAGCTCAATCCGACTTACAGAGACTCCTCACGAATTTTTATGGTGGAGGACAGAAATCTGTTTTGGGACAACAACTCCCTAAATCTTACTTCCCTCTTATTAGAGGTCATTCTTGGTACAAAAGGAAAACAAAAAGGATAAGGAGAGGTCATTACTGAAGTAATAACTTCCAAGACTCAAGGAAACTCTTGGGTTATCTCCCAACAAGTACTTTTATTTAACGCCTTTAAGTTAGGCACGACGAAGAGCAAAGATTGGAAAGGAGAAAAATAGAAGTGAGCAACTATAACCACAGTGAAAGCATTATTTTGTTCATTAAAATCCTTTTATTAACAAGGTTGATCAAGTCTTGATACCAAAACAATCTTATATGAAACAAAACTTTGCATTCCACAAGGTGATTATGTTACCTCAAGCTTGATAGCAATGGTCCCAATCATAATAGTTTCAAAATTTTCCTGTGGAATGGGGCAATATATTTCTCCAACCTTGATGCTCTCAATATTTTCAATGGAATTAAGTCAATAGCTCTTAGCAACCTTCTTTGGGTAAATAGACAGTGTGCTCTTTGTCATTAATATTGAATGTCACTTTCCCATAATTACAATTGAGGACAACACCTGCAGTATTAAGAAAAGTTCTCCCAAGAATAATAGACATATTATCATCTTCAGGCATTTCAAGCACAACAAAAGCAGTTAAAACCATGCAATTATGAGCTACTCGAACAGGAACATCCTCACATATACCAACAGGAATAGTAGTTGACTTATCAGCCATTTGCAAAGATATATCAGTTGGTATCAACTTTTCTAGCTGGAGCCTCTTGTAGAGAGAACAAGGCATAACACTAACTCCAGCTCCCAAGTCACATAAAGCAGTTCTAACATAATTGTTCTTAATAGAGCAAGGAATAGTTGGTATACCTGGATCACCAAGTTTCTTTGGAACCTTACCATTGAAGGAATAATTAGCAAGCAAAGTAGAAATCTCCTCATTGGGAATCTTCCTTTTATTAGAGACAATATCCTTCATATACTTTGAATAAGGAGGCAACTTAATAGCGTCAGTCAAAGGAATTTGCAAGAATAAAGGCTTCATCCACTCACAAAATTTGTTGTAGTGTTCTTCATCCTTTGACTTGTGTTTCTTACCTGGGAAAGGCATAGGTTTCTGCACCCAAGGTTCTCTCTCTTTACCATGCTTATTAGCAATAAAATCTTCCTTAGTGTACCTAGTGTTCTTAGTGTGCTTCTCAGGTTCTTCCTCACCTTCCTCCTTATCAGGAGACTCATTTTTATCATTACCACTCTCAGTTTCAGCATCAGAGACAGATATACTATTAGGATCTACAGCAGGTTCAAGTGGTCCTCAAATATTTTATGTTTCTTTTTCTTTCTCTTACGAGGACTACCACTACTCTCACCTTGTTGGGAATCCTGCTCAATTCTTTTAGGGTGTCCTTCAGGATATAAAGGATCTTGAGTAGCTATACCACTCCTAGTTCTAATTCCATAAGCATGTTTATCTCCTGAAGCATTAACTAGCATATTCTTTTGCACCTTAACAAGTTGATCAAGTTGAGTTTGAACCATTTGAAAGTATTTACAAAGCATTTTAATATTATTAGAAGTTCTTTCCACAATATCTTTCAACTCATGGATAGCCCTAGAGTTTTCCAATAAATGATTCTGAACTTGTTTATTAAAGTGACCTTGTTTAACAATAAAAATGTCAAGTTCCTCTAAGCATTGATCATGAGGCTTACCATAAGGAATATCACCTTCATCAAAGTGTTGGAGAGAGTGTACCTCAATAGTAGATGAGTGGGGAATTGGCTGACATAATTCTTCTATAGGAGGTAGATTCTTCACTTCTTTAGCTCTAATACATTTCTCCTTTAGAGACTTCTTAGCTTCCTTCATCACTTCATCATTTAATGCAATAACTCCCCTCTTCTTTGTTGTTGGTGTTGGAACTAGTTCAGGAACAACTGGTTCAGGAGTAATGGGCTTAGGTGTATTCAGCTCAGTTGAAGTCCAATCATCATAATTCTTGCTTATCTTGGTCATTAATTCTTCAGCATCTGTAGGAGTCCTTTTCCTAAAAACACAATCAACAAAGCTATCTAGGTAGGTACTAGAATCATCAGTTAGTCCATTATAATAAAGATCAATAAGCTCATTTTTCGGTAATGGACATCCAGGATGTGCATGAATCAAGGCACAAAATCTTTTCCATGACTCAGGCAATTTCTCTTCTTATCCCTGTTTAAAATCAAAAAGTCTCTACAAAGCAGCATGTCTAGCACTAGGAGGAAAATATTTATGGAAGAAAGAAGCAATCAAGGCTATCAATGGAACCATGAGATAATCTATTAAACCAAGCCCTAGCTTCTCCTTTTAGTGAAAAAGGGAAGATCTTAGCAACAAAGTACTTACGCATCTTAAAATCATCAGAGAACAAAGCACTCATAATAGAAAGCTCATTCATATGAGACACAACACTCTCATTTTCAGTACCACAAAAAGGTTCTTTCTCAACAATATCTAAATAAGATAAATCAAGAGAGAAATCATAATCTTCATCTTTAATATCTATGGGAGAAGTGGCAAACTTAGGATCAGAGGACAACTTAGGCATAATAGTACGTCTAGCAAGGATACTCTTCATAGCACTAGTACCATGTGTGTTTCGACACTCTTCAACAAAATAATCAGTGAACTCAATGTAACCATCATTAATACCATAACCCTCACTAGTCTCAGGTGAGCTAACAGGTGTAACATTGTCTTCACTAGGATTTCTGGTATTTCCTAGACTAGCCATATTAGCATCTAGAAAAGGACCCAATGAACCACTCGCATCAAGCACAGTAGAAGTAACATCATGAGTATCATAAGCAGTTTCAGACTCAGCGGTAGTAGCAGTGTGTGTAGCATGTGTATGTGGTGGTGGTGTAACAAGCTTACTTATAACAGATGGTGAATCAAGAGCAGCAGAGGTGTTTAGGACTGTACCTCTTATTGTAGTGGATGGTAAAATAGGGAACTTTCCATCACGAGACTTCCCCATGATTAAAGGAGTAACAGTGAACAATAATAGATCCAAGTGAACTTACAAATAAAGCTATGCTCCTCGGCAACGACGCTAGAAAATAGTCTTGATGACCCACAAGTATAGCGGATCGCAACAGTCTTCGCGGGTAATATTACCCAATTTATTGATTCGACACAAGGGGAGCCAAAGAATACTTGCAAGCCTTAACAACAGAGTTGTTAGTTCAGCTGCACCTGTGCGGTGACCCAGCATACCACTGCATGATGTAGTATACTATAGTCGTTGACATAACACCAATGAAACACTGTTCACTAGTATTACATCCCTCAGAATGACACAACAGAAACACAACACGTCCAATACATGGCTAAAGGTTACAACTTAATCTTTACACAAGATCCAGAGAACACTCTTGGTTAAAGAGAGAGAAAGAACTTCTTACGGAGAAAAATCAAGATAAACAACGCAAGAATTATTATACTATTAAAGTTAACATTATAACTAAGGGGTTGGCATTGTTGCTATTGCAATACACTACAGAATTAGGTTCTTTGGCTTGAGATTATATTTCTATCTAATCAGTATGTAACACCCTCGCCTGATAAGGCTGAGTTCATGTGTATAGTGCCAATCCCTGGATCGGTTCACTGGCACACACAGTACAAAATGATACCAAATATAACTGTGCATCATAAATACAACGAATATGATCCATAATTTACATTATTTATCCAAGTACACAATGAAAGCGAATATAAGGTAGATCTCCATCCTTCAAATGTGCCACAGGCGAACAATTGTTGAGTGGAGTCTCGCGACCTATGAACGATCACTCAGATACGATATAACCTGCAACATGAAACGTTGCAACCACGAATGGTCAATACATTGAATGTATGGCAAGTAGGCTAAAGTGGTTAACAACAGATCTATCAACTACATGCTTATTTTGCCAAGTGGAGTTCAGGCTCATTTGCATAAAGCAACAGTTTTATCCTAACATTTGTAACAAAGTAGTTTTCCAATACGATAAATAGGACACTCTGGTTCACTCCCAGGTGCTCCTACCCAATTATGTTCACCCAACAAATTTTAAGTAATCAATAAATAAGGATGAGTGAGAAATATCATAGCATCAGTATCAGGTTGCTCAAAATTTCCATAACCGGGGACACGGCTAATCGATTAGTTTATACACCCTGCAGGGGTTAGTACACTTTACCCATGTGACTTGGCCAGCCCAGCTCGTACCACCACTCTCATATTGGGTGATGATAGGGAGAAGTCCAAGAAGGAACCGTTCGGGAAGTGGCTCCCCAATCCCGACGCGCACCGGTCCAACCTACACTATCTACATCTCTAGATACGCGGGTTCGAGTTACCACAACCTACTGAGTTCAACCAACCGCCCATTCCATTATTGGCACATGGTTGCACACGAAAGCTTCCAAACAAAGAAACCAATCATTTCTCAGTGTCCTGGGCGGCATTCCCCACCAAAATCCACACTCGATGACCCAATCAATGCCATTCCGCCCAGGTGGTTCATTAAAACATGTTGGTTTGTCATTTAGCAAAACATAATCCTTTCAAAACATATAAATTTTCATGATGTGATTCCCTTCCTCGTCTAAATAGCATAGCTAAGCAATCTACTGTCGATGGCTCATAAACAAGGAATACTAGGGAATAATATGGGACATAGCATAGCATATACACATCAATTCCTACATATGCAACTCTACAAAAACATCTACGATGCATAGGAAAACAATAGGACATTTATGACCAAGATAGCACCACTTGCCTTTGTTGTAGATGTAGTCGATTAGATAATCCTCACTATTATAATGGCCTCTTTCGCAATAACCACAATACTTGCAATCATAGTAGTTGCAATCACCGTAGTTGCACTCCTCGCAATCTAACGTTTGAAGCAAACACAACAAACACCATTCAAAACATTGCAAACATACAACAGTGAAACATTACAAGAAAACAATGATGAACAGATGCATGCATGACGATTTAATGAGTCACAATGGTTGCATTTAGTGTTCTGAACATAATTAGATTACATGATGCATGTGGAAAGTCATTTAATGCACTAAAGCTTTTATTACTAAAGTTGTATCGATTTAATATGGTGTATACCACTTTAATTGAACTAAATATGTTTATGTCGTATTAAATTGTGAACTAGATGCTACTGGATAGATAATGCAATTTATAGACAGTGGCAATTTGAATCACCTAAAAAGGAGTTATAGATATTTTCTTATGATTAAAACACTATTTCAATGTGTTTAAATATTTCTGTATGAATTTCTATTTTAACAGTACCAAATAATTTGTCATGCAATTTCTCTGTAGAGATATTGTCAATACAAAACCTTAGCACTTGGATTCACCCTAATCGGAGTTATAGATCTTTTTGTATGATTTAAATAGTGTTTAATGGGTTTTAAATTATTCATATAGTTTCTGTTGTCTAACAATCAAACTAAAATTATATCTGTAATCTCCACGGAATTGTGATTTCAGGGACATATTATTTGTAATTTTCTGAATAGTATTTATTTTCTTATGAATTTATTACTCTAAATAAGCCATTAAACCATTTAAATATTCACGGCAAAACCTTACAGTAAAATGCTGAACTAATTGCAGATTGATGATCTACATGGAACCAGCTTTCCATCGGTATATCATTTATATTTTTGTGACAAGCAATTAATTTACTATGAATTTAATGATTTATAAAGCCATTAAAACTAATTAAATTGCTACGGGTTAAATAATCTTCAAAGGCTAGATACAACCAGATATTATTAAAGTACATTACAGTAGCTTCAATTTGCTATCTTATTCATATTTTTCGGAGTTACAGATAATTTATTAACCTAAAAGACCATTAAAACTAATTAAATTACTGCAGTAACCACGTACAGTAAAATTTGGATCTATTCAGATAAGATGATTCTACGTGAAATTATCTTCAATTTGATATATTATACGCAATTTTTGGACGTGGTATGAATTTCTAATGAATTTTACAAGTTAGATCTATAATGTGTAATTTTAAATTCGAACGGAATATTCCAGGGAATATTCCGCTGACTGGACATGTTGACTTTGCATGCTGACTGAGACTAGATGTTGACCTTACGTTGACGTGACGTTGATGAGGAAGATGACCGGGATGACGACATGGCACGCACTGGTTTGATTGGATCTCGACCGTTCGGATAGGATCCGGTGGCTAGAACAAGAGATTGACCCGATTTTGGCTCAGAATAGACAAGAAATAGATCTGTGTTAGAGAGACAAATCCGTAGGTCAAATTGAAAAACTCAGAACATGAAAGTTGTGGGGAATCATTATTCCTACCTTCTCATCAAAGGAATTTGGATTTGAAGAAACGAGCGCGAGTAGATCTTGGATTTATACCGTAAGATCTGAAATATTGCGATCTGAAATTCTCGGTGGTGGATGAAAAATTGAGGTTTGTCGGGATTGAAAGATCTACAACTTTCATTTTTTGACCGAAGGCAAACGACGAAGTCTAGATGGGTTAAAAAGCGAAATAAGATTCGGGCATGTGTAGATTCGGGATTTTGAGAAAAAAAACTCGTACAACTATGGCTCCACGAGTTTATATGAAGGTTTGAGATGGTGTAGAGATAGGCCTTGGAGTAGGGAACAAGTAGAAACAAACGGAAGTCGATTCGGAGTTGTAGATAAAAAGTTACAAGAGTTTGAGTAGAGATAGGTTTTAGAAAACAGATTTCACACGCTTTTTAAAGCACTTCCACGATCGATCCTTGTGTACGCGCGCGTGCTGGTGCTGCGGTCGGTCCGGGTGGGCCGACCCATTTAGTTTTTTTTATACTTGTTTTCCTCATATCTTTTGCATACGAACTCCAAATTACATGATTCTTGTTTCTAAATTTTTCTAAAATCGAATAGATCATTATAGGATCAAATTTGTAATCTTTTTACTAGTTTAGAAGTAGTGGATTTATAAATACTTATATATTCCATTTTATTTATATCTTTATGTGTTTGTATTTATTCCATAACTTTTTCATACTAGCTCCAAATGAGCTCAATTTTGTTTCTAAAATTTTGTAGTATTAATTGGATCCTTTTAAGCTATAAATCAATAATTTATGCCTTAGCATAGTGGGTTTTAATAAGTCAATTTAATTACCCTTAGGAACATTTGGGCGAATCAACTACAGGATTTAGATACCAGGATTTGGATTCAGTTTGTGAGAACTTTGCATGGATGAAATGCTTATGAATGGTTCATGATTTTCATTTTGAAATCTTGCACACCAATTCTTAAATCCAAAATCAATCCATGCCCTTTTGCCTATATGGCTACTTAGGTCTTAACAAAAGAATATAGGATTTTGAATTCAAGGTTGAGAGGATTTTCTATTCAAAAAGTTTCTTCTCTTTGAGAATTTTCAACATAGTCAAACAATCAATCAAACTTATTTATTTATTTCACATTCCAAAATTAGGAGAATTTTGGGATGTGACACAGTAACTTCGTCTTCACTTGAGTTGATGTATATGTTGACTTCCTTGACTTCATGGAAGAGCTTTTGCTTTGGATGATGAGTCGTGGAGCATAACTTGATGTGGATGTTGTCAATCCCAACTTCAGAATCTAGCAAGGGTTAATAAGATACTTTGAGTACGAGCGTACTCAGCAAATTCACTAGAAAAGGAGTGTTTGATACACTATAACTACAGCCACATACCGTAGGTCGTAGGCAATGTAAGTTTTCATAAACATTTCTTCAAAGGTTGCTTTTATTCTGAAAAGCTATGTCCCTCAGCCTTCACGGGTTTACCAGAACTTTCATGGAGTTCCTTTCCCGCCGCGTTCGCAGCTCCTTCCCGGAATAGGGAGCAACAAGTTACAATTCTTACACTCTGCAGAGGTGCGTTACTTTACCCATGAGAGTTCAACTCTTTGTTGCACAACCGGGCAGGTTATTCCCGTCAACAATTCCATGATGTGGGGCCCAGAAGATGATCCAAGTCAATCACTGCCCCCTTCGCGACCTCGCATGCCTCCTTGGTGTACATCATGCCCACATAAAGGATTACGGCAATGGTTTGTACAAATTGTTAGATGTCAGAACTATCATGGGATGTTGAGGGTTCCCACCCATATGCTACATATCCTCTACGAATTACCAATTAATATGCACGCTTCGAGGATAACAGCCACGACCTGCACATCCGACTTCATTCGAGAGGAAGAAGATACAGCTGACTTCTCCGTCCATTCCAAATCTCATGGTCAACGCGTAATATACGGCGCAAGAATCATTGTCGACATTGGTTGTTAAGTCCTAGGTGATATAGTTCTGAACAGTGGTATTCTAACTGTCAGATTTAATAGATTGACTGATCACCCTGGATCAATAACCAATAGTTCACATTATTATTGAAAATAGTGTTTTCTGACCCTTTTCAAATGCAGGTGATGACAACACTGGATTTATAAAATACTTTACAGAAAATAAACAAAGGACATGAGCAAGTGTGAACTTGCCTTTTGTTATTGCAAGATTATGCACTCATGGTCTTCGAGTTAGTATAAGATCCAAAATCTGAAATTAACATCATTGGTCCGGTAAGGACTAATGTTTAAAGAGGCAATATGCTTTATGCATAAGTAATGTGATGCACGTTATAAACACGAATCCCGGGGATAACGTTGTTCTAGGGTTTGGATTCTGGAAATGGTTACTTTAGAATGTGTTGTTCTTTTAGATAAGTTTCACACTTGTGCTTCTTATTAGGGCCTGTGAGTGTGTGTGAACATCACATATTTATGCAACAATAAAGTATATATCTATGAAATGCTATTCAAAATTGTTTACACTTTAACAGTTTATCTTCAAACTTTACTTTACGAGTAGAGTCACTTATAGATAGCTTAAGTGTTATTGCTTCTAGGTATACAGGTGAAATATGAAGTAATGTGATCTTGATTATTTGTCATATATTGTCTGAAGTGGCAAAACGAATAACTTTTGAAGAAAAGATTCATTTTCTAAGGTCTAAACAATCTTTGTGGTTAGTTAGTGGTGGTCGATGTTATTTGTGCTTGCTTAAATAGTTTGGGCTTGAGATGCTTTATAATTTAACTATTTCAGACCAAAGTTAACTATAAAACATCTAACAATGTTTATAGTTTTATATTTAGATTCTTCTAGACTAAAGTTAACTTTAAAATAAAGATAGTTTGAAAATTATAATGCTTATAACATTTGTCTTTTGGTGTACTTGGTAATGTTGCCTTAAGGTTACTTAAGGATAGTTATATTTTTCTTTGATGGCGTGGTCTTCTTGATTTTATAATGGAATAATATCATTTACCTTTTATAGATGAGTGGTTATAGTTTATAAATCAAGATATAATATTACTTAACTACTTATGGACTTACAGTAGTGTTGTGGTAGTTTTTGTAATATGGTGGTTAGAGCAGATAGAAAGGATCTGATTTATTCACAAGTTGTTCTTTAAGGTTTTTATTATGAATTGGATTCCTTTGAGACTATAATCTTCACTTAAGGTTGAAGATCATTTAATAAAAAGGTATTTATAATTTTTTAAACCAATATGGCTTCATAATATTAATATTTAAGACTAAAAATATTTAGTGGACTTAATTGACTCATTTTAGGAATATTAACAAATTTTATTTATCCTTATATGAATTATTAATTAAGTAAATAAGTTTAAATTTGAGTTATTAAAATATTTGAATTTTTAATTAACTCAAAAGTGGAATATTATATTTTTATCATGTAGATATTCTTTTTGTGACCATTTTGGTATATTATATTTATTTTTATGATTTATAAATAATAAGATATGATTTTTATAAGATTTAATACTTTAAAAATAATTAATAAATAATTAAGTAAGTGACATAATAATGCATGATTATAGTTTTAGATTATAGTCTTTATTTTTCTAAGATTTTTGGGTATTTTATTCATATTTTTAATATTTACCATTATTGGAATATGAACTATCAAAGTTTTATTACTTTTAAACTTTCATTAAATAATATTTATTTAAATAATCATTATAATAATATTGGATAATAAGTTTAAGTTGTAGATTTTATTTTTCTACAAATTTTCATATATTATACATATTTTTCTGAATTATAAATCAAAAGTTATTAATTAAACAAGGTTTAATCATTTATTTGATTTCTGGAATATTAATAATTGAGTTTATAACATTTTATTTATTTCTTAACAGGAAATACTTTTTACACCGCACCCCCACTTAGCCTGAGTCACTAACCAGTGGACCTATGTCCACCTCAGTACTCAGGTTAGTATATTTTGTTACCGACCTTGTCTCTACTCGCACATGATGACACATGGGCCCTTGGCCACGTCACACGCCACGCTAGCAAAGACTGGTCAAACTAGCCGACGTGGTTCGAATCTGATGTAGGCATGACATCACTCGAGTTGATCCTCACTGGTTGAGGATGAATCGATCGATCTGGTGCGCGCGGGGGATGTGGCTAGGTGCTTTGGGCAGAGGAGATCAAGGAGAACCTATTGGTGGTGGCGCCGCTACCTAATGGTCACTGGAACTGCATCAGCGACGAGCTTCTGTGGCGGCGCTTGCGGTTGATGACGGTGGTGTGGATTTAGGAAGCAAAGAAAGCATCGGGGCATGCTAGGAGACTCAGTGACTCACCAGGAACGCGATGGTGTGCTTGGTTTGGCGAGGCGCGGTCGGAGACGACGGCGAGGTCGACGAACAGTGTCGGGAACCGAGGGTGCGATTAGGTCGATTCACGTCTCCTCCGCAGTCGCAAGTTGGGGCAATCGAACGAGAAGAGCACGACGGTCTCCACCGTGGTCTTATCTGGCCGAGGCGAGCACAGAATCGACGGCTCCGGCTAACCTCCGAGTTAGGGTTCTCGGCATGGTTGGGGAAAAGAGGCAGAGCAGAGGGGGAAATTGAGGACGAGGATGAGCAGGGACGTCGCGGTGGCCTCCTTATCCTCTCCTGGCGACGGCGGCATTGATCTTGGCGCAAGGACGACGATGACGACATCGGGCAGCGGCGAGCTCCTCCAGCGAGCTGTCTGTGTGCGTGAGGATGACGACGACGTGCCGTTTTGCGGATAACCCCCTGGCGTTTCTTTACTCTCAACCCACAGTCCTTCCCTGGCCCCACTCGTCAGTCACAGATGAGAAAGAGTTGGGCTGGCTGTTGGGCTTTTGTGGGCTGCACATGTGCGTTAGATAAGTACAGAGGTGTTGGGCTACGGCCAGGTAATGTTTTATTTATTTGTTTGTTTTCTCTTTTTCTATTTTCTGTTTTCCTTTTTAGATTTGAATTTAATTTATCTTTGAACATTTCTTTGTAGAATTTATTTGCTGGATAATTGTAGTAATACTAAAATATATTTAGTATCATTTGTGAACCTTTATTATATAATCTTTTTATATTTCTTTTATTATATAACCCCTCTTAATATTTTGTAGAAGCTTTTCTTATTATTTTTCTCTCCACTTTTAATCATGAATTTATTAAATGATATATTCTTATTTGTTTATAAAACTTAACTCTAGTTGGCTCATAGTTTGAATATAATTTTTTATATGTATAATGATCCTATATCATTATTTGATGCTTGAAATATAAAAGAAATTAATATGGTTGTTACTACTCCCATTAATTTAAAAAAATGGCAATGTTTATCTTCTATTATGATAAACAAAGAAGTTTAGGGTTTGAATGGTGAATATTTATCCTAGGGTTTAGGGTTTTTAACATATTTATATTCCTTTATGGATGTGAGTAAAGATTTAAGAACTAAAAATATTGTTTTCTATTTGGAATATTGGATGACATCATCTTAAGGACTAGAAGATTATATTTTAGAATGTTTTATAGCAAGAAATTGATAAGGATACTCATAAGCACATATAATTATGATGGTTGGAATTGGCAGAGATGTGCTTATGTGATTTGTTATAGGAAAATATACCTATAAAGTGATATTAACATAAGATGATGAATCAATTCCCTGAATGGACATTATATTTGTTTTAAGATTTAGAGTTGGTTGTTTAACAAGAATGTCTATCTTTCCATTCTTCACCATCCTTGACCTTTAATCTAAGAATTCCTTCCCTAGATATAATACTTCTTCCTACCCATCATCATAGTTAGTATGATGAGCTTTACTTCACAAGAATGTTATTATTCAACTTTTATTCTTCTAAACTCATGGATGAATCCAATGAGTTTGATACTAAAGTATTTCAGTTTTCTCATATCTTTGCTTGGTTATACCCTCTACTCTACTATTGATAATTATCAATCCAACAAGTAGTTCTTTCAAACTCTACTCATAATATTCCTTAATCATCCATCCCTAATATTTCTCCATCAGATGTATACATCTAACTATCTTTCTCCAAACCTTACTATTCTTTAGGATGAATAACACTACTTCCAAAACTCTATGCTAAACTAGCTTTGATGTTATAATATCATGCTACATTTACTTTACTCCAATAACTCACACTCCAACCCTGCAATATATTTCTGTAGCTTGCAATGACTACTCTAGGATAACCTATCTCTCCCAGGGTTTCAATCAGGTTTTACCCATTAATACGTTTTAAACTAGATATAGGTAGACCATCCTAGTGAGTAAGGCATGATCAAAATAATCCTTTAATAATTTATAGCTTAAGTTCTTAGTTGGCTATACAAGGCTTTATCAATACTACTTTTCAATTGTATTGAAATTATCTTCTTAGTATCTCATGTTGGATTAAGGTTATTCATGGACTATGCCCTCTTTAAAAGATTTAAGTAGATGTTATGATAAGATCAAGAAATAGTAGATCAAGGATTGATAGTTAAATAATTTGTGAATCAATGGGGAATTACTCAACATTGATGAACAACAGATATTAGGATAAGTTCCATAAAAATTTATATGGAAAGAAAGATATATAGTGAATGATCTTGACTTAGTCTCTTTCCAACTCAATCTCATTAAAGAGTTAAAGTTAAGTGTTACTATGGTACTCATAGTAAGAGTAGATAAGAATAATATAGGTCAGTATTAATCATTACATTTTTATTACTTTAGTTTGTAATCTTAACTTGGCACTTATGAATTGTTGTGTTGAATATGATGATAAAATCCCTTAAGGATCAGGTATTAATTATTTAAGCAATGTATTATGAGTAGCATTTATTATATCTGATCTACCCTTAGATCCAATCATGTTTACCCAAATAAGTTTTAGCAAAGGTCATATTGAAACTTATCGCAATCAACTTGATGTTCTACTTCAATTTCATCAAGTTAAGAGAAGATTCAATCACTTTGACAAGTTTTGTTCAAAAGCGCGAAAATTATTCGGATTTTCTATGCATGAAAGCAATGCACACATCTGGGTTCAACTTATTTCTGAGCTCTAATACTGGGATGTTACAACCTGGAAATAGTTCTTGCTCGTAGAAGTTTATCAGTAGCAACGGTTTGGTAGTAGCAACGACAAAGCAACAGTGAAACATGAGCAATAGTAACAATAACGGTAACAGTAGGATTCGAGTGCTATAGGCATATGGATGGATGGACGGGCATTGCATGGACGAGTCTAAACATATAACTTCAAGATCTAGGGCATTGTAGATAAATAATAACAAGCATCCAAATACTAAACAATCCTAGGAATGTGCTCCAAATATAGTCATACGTGCTCGCAATGAGAACTTGCACAACATCTTACATCAGCCACCAGCGGTGGCCACTAGGAACTACGCAATTAAGGTGCTCCTTTTAATAGAGCACCTTAGAAGCATTAACACTCCGTGAACACATGTGATCCTCACACCACAGCCATCCCCTCTGGTTGTCCCAATTATTGTCACTTTGGGGCCTTTGGACCCATACAATGATATGTGTACACAACTTGCAGATAAGATCACAAACAATACTATCATAATGATTCAATAATAAGTTCAGATCTGAGATCATGGCACTTGGGCCCTAGTGACAAGCATTAAGCACAACAAGTTGCAACAAAGTCAAATAGCACAAGAGAAACTAGGCACTATGCCATAAAAATCTTATTCGATTACATGATAGAACGCATCCAATCCCTACCATCCCCAAGCCTACATCGGGGGATTACTCACTCATGGATGAGGGAAACATCGGTGGTTGATGGAGATGCATCGGTGGTGACGATGGCGATGATCCTCTCCAAATTCCCCGTCCCGGTAAAGTGCCAGAACGGAGTTTCTGGATCCGAATCTTGGTTTCTGGTGGCGGCGGCGGAGAGGAACTCTTTCTCAAAAACTATCGAACCCCCTGAGTTTTTAGGTCAGAAGGCAACTTATAGGCGCGGAGGGAGGCCGAGGAGATGCCTGGGGTGGCCAAACCCCCTCCGTAGCGGGTCGGTGGGCCCGCTGGGTGGGTCCGCCCCACCTCCTCTTTGTCTCCTTCGCTCGTGGATCTTCTGGTGAGAAATAGTTTTTGGCATATTTTCCGGGATTTTTCCTGATAGTTCATTTTCTGCACAAAAATAAGACACCAAGGTAATTCTGCTAAAAACAACGTCAGTCTGTGTTAGTTGTATCCAAAACACACAAGTTTAGAGAAGAAACAATAGCAAAGTGTTCGAGAAAGTAGATACGTTTTGGACGTATCAATTATTCTCCCAGAAATGACTCATTTATAGGTACATGGTCGGTAATTATTCTCTCCATCCTAGATAGATGATCTGCTACTGGATTATCCTTACCCCTCCTATATACTATTTGCAAATCATATTCTTGTAGTATTAACACCCACATAATCAACTTGGGATTTGCATCCTTTTTCACAATAAGGTGACGCAAAGCTTGGTGATCTGTATGAATTATTACTCTAGAATTAATAATGTAAGATCTAAATTTGTCTCAAGCAAAAATTATAGCCAGGAACTCTTTCTCGATAGTAGCATAATTTTTCTGAATCTTATTAAGAGTCCTACTAGCATAGTGAATAACATTTAAATTCTTCCTTTCTCGTTGTCCTAGCGTAGCTCCTACATCATAGTCACTAGCATCACACATGATTTCAAAAGGTTCATTCCATTTTGGAGATTGCATGATAGGTGCTGAAACTAATTTGTTTTTAAGATTTTAGAAAGCTGCAAGGCAGTCATGGTCCAAGTAGAATGGAGTTTCTTTCTCAAGAAGGTTAGTAAGAGGCATAACTATTTTGTCAAAATCATGTATAAAAAACTTGTAAAAACCTGCATGTCCTAGAAACATTTTTAAGTTTTTAATGTCTTGGGGTATGGGAAGATTCTCTATAGCACTTATATTGGTCTTATCTATTTCTATACCTTTTTCTGAAACCTTATGTCCAAAAACTTTACCTTCACTTTCCATGAATCGAAATTGCTCCCAGTTCAAAACTAAATTTGATTGTCTGCATCTCTGCAAAACTTTTGTTAAATTGTAGAGACAATTATCAAATATTGTTCCACAAACAATGAAATCATCTGTTAGAACTTCCATAGTCTTCTCAACAATATCATCAAAGATTTTTAAAACACACTCTTGAAAGGTTGGAGTTGCATTACTTAACACAAACAGGATTAATCTATAAGAATAAGTACCATAAGGACATGTGAAAGTTGTTTTGTCTTGATCTTCGGGCTGTATAGAAATTTGATAATAACCGGAATAACCATCAAGAAAACAAAAATAAGAATTATTGCTTAGTATTTCTAAAATTCTATCCATGAACGGTATAGGTTTATGATTTTTCTGTGTCTCACGGTTTAGTCTTCTAAAATCGATGCACATGCGATACCTCGCAATAGGCCTTATAGGGACTAGCTCACCATCCTCATTCATAGCGGCATCAACACCCCCATGTCTTGGTATGCAATGAGCTGGGCTAACCCATTACTATCAGAAATAGGATATATTATGCCGGCATCTAATAAGCATAAAATTTCTTTTCTTACTACTTCTTTCATTTTGGATTAAGCCTTCTTTGTGTTTCAACTATAGGTACAACATCTTCAAGCATGGTAATATTATGTGTCACAATGGATGGATCTATTCCTTTAATATCACTTAGAGTATAACCAAATGTTTCACGATGTTTGATCACAAAAGTTTATTTGTTTCATTTTCTGCTAAATTTTTACTACTAATAATAGGACATTTATTTTCATTATCTAAAAATTCATACCTCATATTGTCTGGAAGTCGTTTCAATTCAATTGGCGGAGGTTCTTCGTCACCTTTTCCTACCAGTTCTTCATAGTCATGTGGGCTTTGTGCTTCTGAAATGGAGTCAAGGTAATCATCCATGTCTTCTCTTTCCTTATCATATAGTGCCTCTTCCCAATTAACTAAGATCCTTTCTAATTCATCTTGGGGAGTGCTGAAATGAATTGCGGCTAGCTCAGCAATTCTTTTCTCTCCCTTGATATCTTCTATTTCATATGGCCTCTTTTAAGTTTGGCAAAGTGGAATGTAATTTCCTCCTATCCAAACATCATGGAAATAGTATCCTCCTTATTATAATTTCGATCTTTGGTTATAGAGACAAAAGGCCTGCCTAAAAGAACAGGACAAAAAGTATCCCGAGGCATATCAACAATATGAAAATTAAGAGGGTACATGAGTGGTCCAATAAAAACATAGACATTTTGAATAACACCTTCCGGTTTTATATTAGTTCTATTAAACAATTTAATAGTAGTGTCTACCGATTCCACATATGGATTATTTAGATTGTACCAAAGTTCTTCATAAAGTGATGAAGGCATAATATTTATTGTGGAAATCGGCTCACAAATTCTGTATAAGTTTCTCCATAGCATATAGGAGTCATAGGTTTAGAAGTTTCTTTACCTTGTATCTTACCTGTAATGAAGTCTGAAGTTTCAAAATCTAGCATAACTACTTCATTTTCCATGATTCTTGCCTCCATAAGATCCTTAAATATAACAATATTTGCATTGGTAGCATTGGTGTTCTTTTCTGGTTTCTTTGATCTTCTCCTTATATGTTCTTCCTCCCTGCACTTTTTCTTAATATTCTCATGAATAGGTTCAAAGGAAAATTCTACCAATGATGCGTCCTCTCTTGCTCTCTTCTTTTCTTCGAGGGGTTTGTGAGGTTCCCATCCTGTGGGTACCTATAGATGCCCTGCATAATTCTCAATAATTTTCTTTACTGAATAAGAATCAATACCGAGGGTTTTAATCATCGAACAAGTCCTTTCATCTGCAATAAAGTTGTTAACACAAGCATATTCAGAAGAACTATTCATATTGCTCTCCTCATTTTTAAGACTTATTGTTGTTTCTTTCATTTTCATTATTTTTCCAAGCTTCATCATATGCATAAGATATGACACTACCATTAGAAGCAGTATCTAGGCTTGTTCTATTTTTATTATTAAGCCCTCTATAGAAAGTATGGGTGATTAACCAATCAGACAAACGGTGATGGGGGCAATTGTCTAGATAGCTTTTATACCTTAGATAGCGTTCATATAAATTCTCATCAGGATTATTTTTTAAACTAATAATAATACCTCTCGTCCTGTGAGATTTGCTTTCTGAGTAATATTTTGTCAAGAAATTGGTTGTCAAATCCGTTCACGTCCTTGGTGCTTCTGCTCAAAAGGATCTATACCAGTGGCAAACATTATTAGAAAGAGTTTGTCTAAACAATTGGATTTTAACCTTATCAAGGTCACAATCATCAAATATGAAGGAACCAAAAGCATCTTCAAAGAATTGTAAGTATCCATATGGACTCTCTTCATTGGTCCCTGAAAATAGAGTTAAGTAACTCAAATAATAAGGGATGGGTCTCAATACCATCGGGGTTTATGCGTCTATTGACAGTTATAAAAGCGTCCATGGGCAAACCCATATTCCTTACTGCCTCAAGCTGCATTAAATGCTGAGTGTTGTCCATTGTTATGGTTCTGCAACTCAAATAAAAAATTAGTACAACGAAAGTAAATAACTAAAAGTAAAGTGACTTATAGCGCTAAGTTCCCAGGCAACGGCACCAGAAAATAGCTTGATGACTGCAAGTGCATAGATTGTTTGTAGCTAGTTTCGAAATAAAGATATTGATCCCACAGGGAGCAGTAGGCGAAAGACTAAAATGCTTTTAACTAAAACTAAACGAAGTACTTAAGGAATAATTCTAAGATGCAAGAAAAGTAGAATTATTTTTGGGTTTTTGGTTGATTGAAACAGTAAAGTAAAATGAAGTAAAACTTAATACATAAAGTAGTAATCATGTGCGTAAGAAAGATTGAAACTACAATAGGGAAAAAGACGTTCTCGAGGAGTGGTGGATACACCGCTAGCAATTTGGACCGAGCGATCAAGATTATTATAACGAATATTCTCATGATATGCATGTATGTGGGAGGAGCTCCATATATGGATGATTAGGCAGCAACCACTACTCACACCATCCTTCATAACCACAGCTGATAGATAAACAACATCAATCGTATTTTCCTGCTATTAAGGGATTTCTCCGCGGCATGGACATGGCTTAATGAGTTCTCCCTGATTCCCTAAGTTAGTACGTAAAGGATGACAATGACTTTATAGTCACCGTAAGTGCTATCATCCCTCCGTCTACCAACAAGTAATCCCCTTATCGAGTCCCTGTAAGAGGCAAATATTAAGGAGGTGCACAACTCCAAACATCAAGATGAAGACAATTAACACATACATATAATGATGTATAACATAACAATCCCTATTTCATCTCAATCATATACTAGGGTTTCTCTATATCCCCAAGAACTAATGATCTACTCAGACATGGAGGCAAACAACATCATGACAATGGTAATGGGAATGATTATTGATGAATACTACTTGTATAAATCCACAACTAGTGCAAGAATTACAACAAGATCTAGATGGGATGGATGGAGATGATGGTGGTGATGGAGATGCAGCGCTTGATGAAGATGGAGATATATTCCTTGGCCTCCCAGATCTGCTTAGGGCGAAGAAGGATCCCTAGGGAAAGTTCCCCCTCCAGATCCCTTCCGGAGGTGAGGTTTTCAGTGATTTTTGTGTGTTCTGTATGCCGTCTCCGCAATCCAGTTGCACGGGGTGAAACTATTTGAGGAGGCAGAGGCGGTGCCAACTATACGGCCGAAACTATACGGCGGCGGCTCGTATAGTTGGTTGTTAAACCTTCTATCTCCTTTGCTCGCTTCAGGTTTTCTTCTGGTGTTATTAATATTTTCCAAATAAGCCATTTACGTAGTTTTTGGCTCCTTTTCACTCCAATATAACTGGTCCAATAATTGTGTCCATCGGATCCATCATCTGTCCTGATCCTGGTGAAAATAAACATAAAAAGTGCATGCGAACGCCGTAAAATACCAAGATCCTATATCTACAATGCAAAATAATAATCTAAAATATGATGCAAATATGCACTCATCAAAGATTCACCGCCTTGGAGAGGGAAGGGTACATGAATGTGTCATACCAATATAGAATGGTTGCATCATGTCCTAGGTCACTTGGCTGAGAAATGGGAAGAGAAATAATCAAGTTCTAGTTTGAATAGTCAAACTCCAATTTGAAAAGTCAAATCCCAACATTGAAAGTCAAACCAAGTGGAGGGAGAGGTGGAAACCTAGAGGAGGAAGGTTTCCCCACCCTCCTTGCCACCGACCAAGGAATAGGAGTTGGGGGAGGAATCCCCTCCCCTTGCCGCCTCTCCCTCCCATAAAAGGAGGGGCGGGGCGCCCCTTGCCATAACCCCACACAAACCCTAGGCCGGCTGCCCCTCCCAATTCGCCGTCGCCCTAGAGCCTCCTCAAATCACCGATGCCTAGCCTTGCCCTAGCCGCCGGCCACCCCACCCCTTGGCCTCTAAACCCTAGTTGCCAAGGACTCTCTACTCCACCATACTCGCTCCGGATTAGGAGAAGCCCTGCGAGATCTACTCCTCCGTTTCACCACCACGCCGTCATGCTGCTGGAATTGAGAGGAGATTTAAAACCTCTGTTGTCTGCTGGAACAAGGGAGAGGAAGGTATTCATCGAGTATCGTACGTGTGACCAACTTCGGAAGTGCTGCCCAAACGTGGCGCTGGAAGGATCGTCTACATGATCTTGAGATCGACAAGTGAACGACTACATCAACCACGAGAATCTGGTCTCGTTAAATGCTTTGGATCTACGAGGGTTAGTACTTTATCAACTCGTTGCACCGATCTCGTAGATTAGATCTTGACTTTTATGTGTTCATGCGATGGAATTTTTTTGTTTTCCATGCTACGAACCCCTACAGTGGTATCAGAGTCGTGTCTATGCGTAGATCTGTTGCACGAGTAGAACACAATGGTAATTGTGGGCATTGATACTTTTGTTGTCGATTGTTTTTTGTGTACTTTGCATCTTGCGGGATGGTGGGATAAATTGGCCCGGGCTAACCTTACATGACATCGTTCATAAGACTTGCTCCACGCTTAACGTGCAACTTGCATTGCACAAGTAGATTTGTGGGTATCTATCTCTCCCACCATAGTGAAGATTTAATCTACAACAGACACTTGACAATACTTGTACCAACGTTGTGGTTCATGTTCATAAGTTGGAACAGTTCTTATGCGAAAGCCCTAGCCACGTAAAACATGCAAATAAGATTAGAGGCGTCTAACTTGTTTTTGTAGGGCTTGTGTTGTGATGTGATATGGCCATGATTGTGATTATATATGATGTATGGAATGATCCTTATTGTAAGTTGGCAACTAGCATGAGCCTTATGGTTGTCTTTAAATTTCGTTTAAGACCTGCGTGTCTATTCATCAAGTAGTTGTAATAGTTGTTATTGGTGAAGGACAACCATGAAGCGGCACCATTGACCTTTCCGCCACACCGGTGAAGATGGAGATCGAAGGCACACGAACAAAGGCCATACCATATCATATATTATGAAATGCATGTGATGTTAATCCTTTTTATGCATCTTGTATTGCTTAGATCGTGGCAGTAGCATTATAAGATGATCCCTCTCTCTAAAATATCAAGTAATAAAGTTTTCGTCCTTAGTAGACACCATTGCTAAGACTCGTCA
Source organism: Avena longiglumis (assembly GCA_030063025.1). Lineage (NCBI taxonomy): Eukaryota > Viridiplantae > Streptophyta > Magnoliopsida > Poales > Poaceae > Avena > Avena longiglumis. The sequence continues at coordinate 30,191,693 of CP125974.1, forward strand.
TTTCGAAGAATCACGTGATGATCGGGTGTGATAGATTCTACGTGTGCATACAACAGGTGCAAGCCAGATTTGCACATGCGGATACTGAGGTTAAACTTGACGAGTGGTCTCGAAACATGGAATACCGAAAGGTAAAGCATGAGTCATATAGATGATATGATGAACATATTTATTATTCGCCTTTGAAGCTACATCATCTCTCGTGATGATCGGACTTGGTGTAGTGGATTTGGTTCGTGTGATCACTAAAACAATGCGAGGGATGTTGTTTTGAGTGGGAGTTTAATACTAATATGATTAAAGTTGAACACTATTTATCATAAAATTAAATCAAAGTGAATTTGCATATTTGTTGTTGTCATTAGCATCCGTTCACCACCTTACGCTTAGTTATAGTTGAGATAATAGAACTATAGAATTTTCGATAGTTACTTTATGAACTGGTATCGTATTATTTTTGAGTGTTAATCTAAAGTTTAAAATTCCGATTGCAAACTTTCAACAAACTCTGTTTACTCCATGAAGTTTAATAATTGGTATTAAATCAAGAGTAACAATTCCAGTGTTAGTACATAAGTATCATGTTTGTCTCCATGCTTCTTGATATTCGAAAGATTGTTTTAATATCAAGGTTATCTAGGAGCTAAAAAAATGTTTCAGAAACAATCATGTGTGGAAGATATTACGATATCTGAAATGATGTTTTGGTTACAACATGATAGAGTATAATATGGCAAAATTAATGTTCTCATATTTGATGAGAATTTGCAAAAGGTTGGAGACACTAGTTGTCCTAATCCTCCAAAAGGTTTTGGAGAGCAACATTATACTCGCGATTCAACGTTATAAGCTAAAGTAGCTTGATCATGAAAATTTCCATGATAAAGGTGAATGTAAGATGTAGGTAAAATGTTTACTACACTAAAAGATTACTAAAGAATGGAATTCGAATGAACGCCAAACATTTGATGATGGTATTCTACTTCAAAGTGCAAGTCCAAAGATATTAGTATTTGACTATACACGCTTTTGACTATGTGTCATGTGTATAGCGCCACTATTGATATTGATAGATTCTTTAAAAGAAAAGGAAGTGCTAAAAGAGAATCTCAAAAATATTTGGCAGAAAAGAAAAGACTAGAATTGTCCAACTCGGGTATATAGATGATATACATGTTATGGTTGTATTCTTTGCTTGTTAAACAATGTGGTTCTTGGGTATTAGATACCGAATTTGTTGGTGTGAATTGCCATACAAAACAACACAATTCATGAACTACAATGGCCTAAGTAACTAGCAAGAGAATATGTGATGATGTTCATCAAAAACAAATAAAGTGTTGTTATGTTTTTGTTGACATCAAAGTTTGCCTTCAAGATTTGTTTTAATCAGGTATTATGAGAACAAAAAGGTTGTTCAAATAATTTCTGTATTCCATAATAGATGGATGATATAGAAGTCTAGTTGGAAGAAATCATATCCATAAAACTAATGCTAAAAATGTCAAAAGACAAATGATTCAAAGATCACTTAGGAAGTGATATCGTCGTTTAAATTATACTGGAAAGAAAACATGAAGAAACTCCATGTTGGTGGAATTTTGGAGTCACTTGATTTTTATCAAATGGCACTTGTGAGACTTTCCTAGAGATAATTGAAACTTCGTTCAAGGCCGAAGAAGAACGAGCGACTAACTTATTGAAATTTATACATATTAATGTATGTAGCCCATTATGTGAAGTCATGAGCGATGGATTACAACTTCATATGCTTTGTCTGAAAATTTGAGTGAATATATGTGTATATTTACTTAATGAGGATGAAGTGTGAAACATTTGAAAATGTTCAAAGACTTTCAAGAGGAAGTGGAAAATAATTGTAACAAGAAAATAAAGAGTTTATGATAGGATCATAAAGGACGATATTTGAGTTACAATTTTAGCAAAACATCTAAGATTTGAGGAACCGTTCCATAGATTTATGTTTCCCGAAAACACCATAGTAGTATATAGTGTTCGAGATATGTAATGAAACCGTGTTTGACATGGTAAGATCAAAGGTGTAATTTATAAAACTGCCATTATATTTTATAGATTAAAGCTTTAGTGACTACCGCTTTTTACACTGTAAAGAGCTCCATCGTGATCCGTTGAAATGACACCATATAAGTTATGGTTTGGGATAAAGCCCAAGTTATTATTTCTTAAACATTGGTATGCTATGCATAAGTAAAATGTTTACAACCAAAGTTTGATGAGTATGTCTTTGTAGGTTATTTCGAATAACTGTTGGGTATTCCTCCATAACACCGAAGACAAAAGTGTTTGTCGTTTAGAACGTCAAGTCTTAGAAGAATTTTTTCGTGAAAAGTTAAGTGGGAGGACAATAGAACTTTGATAAAGTTATTGAACATTATCTATATGTGTTGTGTTGCACAGCGCCAGAAATTATCCCAGAGGCAGCAACGATGCTCATGGCTCGCATGCCTCAAAGGTTGAGGTCACGGAGATCTAATTTACTATTGAACCAAGTAGGTCGGGTAAACAATCAAATACCAAGATTTGAGAGTTATATCATTATTGGTTGACAACAATGAACCAACAACATGCAAAGAAACAATGATGTGCCCTAACTCCGTCAAATGGCTTGAAGCCATAGAATTTGTGATAATTCCATACACGAGTAATCAAGTTTTTGAACTTTGAAGACCCTCTGGAAAGGTGAAAGACCTTGCAGTCGTATTTGGATCTATAAAGAAATAGACATGGATGTTTCACATCTATGAAATAGTCGACATGTCAGGAAAAAGTTCACGACGATGTTCAAGGAGTTGACTATGACAAGATTTAATCTTTCATAGCAATATTTTGTCTAGACGGATTAATGTAGCAACCATTATATGTATTGGTATATGATAGTTGAATAAAAAAAGTTCTTCTAATAGAATGGTTATCTTGGACGTGTACATGACACGATCCAAGGGTTTTTTAAATTCAAAGGATGCTAAAAGAGAAATGCAAATTTTAATTGTTGAAGGAAGCATCACAGAGTTGGAATCTTCACCGTGATGAAAATGTTAAAAAAGTTTAATTTTATCAAAGACGATGAAGATGCTTCATTTGCAAGAAATTAAGTGGGAGCACCGAGACATATTTCTAATACATTATGTGAAATACATATTGTTGATTGGAGATGATGTATCTTTTCTTGACACAATTTAAGGATTTCATCTCGATGAAAGACTTAGGCAAGACCCGAATATTTGGCATCGATATCTATATGAATAGATTGAGACGCTAATATGGTTATGCCGAGAGTACATAGTTGAGATATTGAAATAGTTCAATATAGAAACTACAAGAAAGGTTCTTGTCGCACAGAAAGGATTGAATCGAGATTCAAGTGTATTGACACTTAGTAAGTGAAACAAAGATTCAAGTATTTTGATACTTGGCGAATGAAATCACAAAGAGTATTTTTGATCAATCATACCGTGATATGTATACATCCAGATATGTCCTATACTCTAAATATTATGAGTATATACCAGAATGACTCATAAGATAATCACTGGACGATAGTAAGGATATTCTTATGATCTTTGAAAGAACTAAGAATATGTTATTTTTGTAGAGGTGACAAATAGATAGATAGTTCATTGTAAAGTGTTACACTGATACTAGTTTGGTCACAAGATACAAATTAAATTTATCTCAATTTAAACTATGGGTGGCACAATGTAATGGAAAGGAAGTTCCATAATGGGTTTGGATGAGTTCCAAAGTTAAGACATTGTGACAAATACTATAACAAAAGGCTAAGTATATGGTTGCTATTGTAGCAGCAAAAGAGGGCATTTGTGTCAAGAAGTTTGTTATCAAACTAGGTGTGGTTCACAGTAGGCTAGTACTATGAAGATATATTGTACTACAATTGTATCGACATGGTTTAATCCCAAAGGGACTAAAGGTCTCATCAAAGGACCAAATTTATACAATGCCATCTCATTAGAGAATGAGTGATGCATAGAGACGCAAAGACATGCAATTACACACGGACCTGAAAGTGTCAGATCCGAAGATCAGTTGACCACTTGCAATCATGTAAATACAACACAGGAAAGCCATAGGTTTTCAATGCACAAGTTTTTCGAAACTAGATATGCCCAAGTGGGAGACTGTTAGAGATATGCCCAAGAGACAATAATAAATAGGTTATTATCATATCTTTATGTTGATGATAAATGTTTACATCCCATGCTATAATTGTATTAACCGGAAACATTAATACTTGTGTGTTTTGTAAACATAAAAGAGCCCCTAGTAAAGCCTCTTGTTAGACTAGCTTGTTGATTAATTGATGATCATGGTTTCCTGATCATGAACATTGGATGTTATTAATAACAAGGTCATATCATTAGGAGAATGATGTGATGGACACACTCCTATAGTAAGCATAGTGTAAGATCAAGTCATTTAGAAGTTCGTTTGCTACAAGCTTTCAAGTACATAGTAACCTAATCCTTCGACCATGAGATCATGTTCATCACCATCACCGAATGAATGCTTTGATGACATCAAGAACCACTTCCATAACGGGGTGGTTATAAAGGTGGCATTAGGTATTCTAAAAGTATGTGTTGAGGCAGATGGATCAAGAGTGGGATTTGTCCATCCATATGACTGATAAATATACTATGGGCCCTCTCGGTGGAATGTCATCCAATTGGCTTGCAAGCATGTGACTAGATCACAAGGGATCACATATCACGGAACGAGTAAAGAGTACTTATCGGTAATGAGGTTGAACTAGGTATGCGAAGATACCGATGATCAAACCTTGGATAAATAAAGTATCGCGAGACAAAGGGAAATTGGTATCGTATGTAAATGGTTCATTCGATCACGAGGTAATAATAGAAATATGTGGGAGCCATATGAATTTCTAGACTCCTCTATTGGTTATTGATCGGATAAGTGTCTCGATCATGTCAGCATAATTCATGAACCGTAGGGAGACACACTTAAGGATTCAATGTTGTTTAGTAGATATGGTAATGAGTTGGAGACCGAATGTTGTTCGGAGTCTCGGATTGGATCCAGGATATCACGAGGATATCCAGAATAGTCCGGAGAATAAGATTCATATAAGGAAAGTCCTATTCCGGGGTTTAGAAATGTTTTCGATGTTTTCACCGAAAGCTTATAGAAGGGTCTGGAAGGACCACCACCCCGTAGAGGAAAGGGTACATGAATGTGTCATACCAATGTTGAATGGTTGCATCATGTCCTAGGTCACTTGGCTGGGAATGGGAAGAGAAATAATCAAATTCTAGTTTGAATAGTCAAACTCCAATTTGAAAAGTCAAATCCCAACATTGAAAGTTAAACCAAGTGGAGGGATAAGAGAAAATCTAGAGGAGGAAGGTTTCCCCTCCCTCCTTGCCGCTGGCCAAGGAAGAGGAGTTGGGGGATGACTCCCCTCCCCTTGCCGCCTCTCCGTCCCATAAAAGGAGGGGTAGGGCGCCCCTTGCCACAAACCCACACAAACCCTAGGCCGGCTGCCCCTCCCAAGTCGCCGCCGGCCTAGAGCCTCCTCAAATCGCCGCCGCCTAGCCCTGCCCTAGTCGCCGGCCACTTCCACCCCTTGGCCTCTAAACCCTAGTTGCCAAGGCCTCTTTACTCCACCATGCTCGCTCCGGCTTAGGCGAAGCCCTGCGGGATCTACTCCTCCGTTTAACCACCACGCCGTCGTGCTGCTGGAATCAAGAGGAGATATAAAACCTCCGCTGCCTGCTGGAACAAGGGAGAGGAAGGTATTCATCGAGTACCGTATGTGTGACCGACTCCGGAAGCGCTGCCGGAACGTGGCACCGGAAGGATCGTCTACACGATCTTGAGATCGGCAGGTGAATGACTACATCAACCACTATAATCTAACCTCGTTAAACGCTTTGGATCTACGAGGGTTAGTACTCTATCAACTTGTTGCACCAATCTCTTAGATTAGATCTTGGCTTGTCTGTGTTCACGCGATAGATTTTTTTGTTTTCCATGCTACGAACCCCTACAGAGAGTACTCTCCCACTTTAATCACTTTACAAATGGCTGATAAAACAACTAAAAAACCTATCGGGATGATCGAAGATGTTCTACTTAGAATAGACCAACATGTTATACCTACTGATTTTATTATTCTTGATGTTCCCGAAGATGACAAACTTACTATTATCCTTGGAAGACCTTTTCTTAGTATAGCTGGAGTTAACGTAGATTGTTCTAGCGGTAAGATTGTTTTCAATATACATGATGATCAGATTTTTTGCTATTTTCTAAAGAAATAAGAGCATAATAGGAAATATGTTCCACCACCTAAGCATGTTCAAACAACAAAAACCAAAGATGAAGAGCAGATTGAGGTAAATACTAATGGTATGGAGATTGGCTAATAAGCTAAACTCTAGAATAAATACTTAATGGGAGCTAACCCATTCTCAATAAATTAAGTTTAAATTTGTTTTCTTTTACCTTGTGTATGCTAATAAATTTATTTCGAGTCCTGAGATTTGAAGAGGATTTACCGTAGTGGAGTTTAAAAAAGCAAGATAAAAATGAAGGTAATAAGTTAGTAGGGTTCATTGCATAACAAGCGTCGATACGGCCGGATGCGCCCGTACCACGCGCCTGTACTGAAATTCAACAACTTCACCTAGAGTTCACCACACCGATAACGAGCCCCGGTATGGCCGGATGCGCACGTATCGCATGCCCGTACTGAACTTCGAGGAATTCATCCATAGTTCACAACATCGATAACGAGCGCTGGTATGGCCAGGACGCGCCCGTACCGTCCGCCTGTACCAGACCATCCAAGTTTGATCACGAACCTAACCTTGATCTAACGGTGATGACCACCGGTATGGGCGGTATGTGCCCATACTATCCGCCTATACCGACTACATCGCCAGGTAAAGCCGATGGCGGCTGGCTCCTAGCTACCCTTCTTCTTTTTCCTCTTTCTTTCTTACTCTTTATCTCTCCACCTCAAACCCTAGTGATGGGGATATGCCTACCGGGGTATACCCAGCAAGACATTTCCGACTGGCCCAAAAACCGGCGAGTGGGCCTGCAGGACGGCGAATGGATTGAAGCCCAGCGAGGAACCAAGGGACTGGAAGCTGAAGGACCAGGCGAGTAGATAGGCCCAGTCGGATTAGGATAAACGACTACCGAAGCTTTAACTGAATCGGTTGAGATATGTAAACCCTAGGGGAGGTGAGCCTATATAAACCTCCCTATAGGGCGAGTAGAGATACGTTCCCTCATACACCCAAGCGACTCGCTGCCTAGCCGCCGAGCTCGCCCATTGTAACACCTCCATAATAAAATCTAGCAGGAGTAGGTCTTTACCCTCCGGGGGGCCGAACCTGGGTAAAACCCTGTGTCTTTGCCCTCATCTCGCACCGCAGATGGCTGGCCCTTGCCCTCGTTCTACTACTACTGCCGATTGCGGCATCTGCCGTGACTATTCCCACGACAGTGGCGCCCACCGTGGGGCTGGCGGTCCGACCGGCCGGTGTTGCGGCGAGATCCAATCTGCCCATCAATGAGGCGGTCGCCACCGGCGCATGATAGCGATCGGCGAGATGCTCCAAATCTTGCCGAGCAGCTACGTCCGGCGGCGCGAGTCACGCTGGCGTGATCTGCCCGATCGGCGATCAGCCTCTTCGTCGGCCTCACCGGCGTCGCCGTCTCGGAGGATTCGGCTTGCATCCGCGAAGTCGCCACCACGCGATCGGCTCTCCGAGATCCGATCCGCACGATCCGCCTCGCCTCCGGTACAATTGACCCACAACAACGTGGCGGCTTCAGCCGCAGAGGACGCGGCCCTCAATGACGACGCCGACTCGGCGACCGGCGTCTTTCGCCGGATCCATCACGGCTTCATCCGCGGGCTCCATCGCCCAGGTCTCCAACGTGGGAGACTTCGAGGACCCCTCCATCCTCGGGATCTTCGAATTCGACTCCGGGTAAGAGAACTCCGCTGACCTCCGCGACGGAACCGGTCGCCATGTTGCGACCTACATGGCAACCGGCACCGATCCACCGGTGGATCCATTCTCCACCCCAATCCCTCCTAATGCCACGGCAACGGAGGTCGAGGAACTCCGCCTGAAACTGGCGGAGGCGGTGCGCAAGGAGCAAGCCGCGAAAATTCGCCTCGGCGGTGTGACGCGCAGAGCTATCACGCTACCACCACCGCCGGATCATGTCAAGCTGAACTCCACCGTTCAGAGGCGTACTGAACCGGCGACAAAAAGCGACCGGCCGTGGCGGCGCGCGATCTGCGAACGCGCCACGGGAGGAAGCGCCCGGCCCGCCAGATCAGCGGCGATGGGCGCCCCTCCACCCAACCGCACCCCTCGAGGACCAGCGCGGATAGTAGTCTCCTCATGGGAGCGAGACGCAACGGCCTCCCTTTGTTCTCCAACCCGATGGACAACCTCGTGGCGGGACGAGCAGCGGCAACATCACGGCCACGGCGGCGCGCTCTGATCCAATATGCGGGGCCCGCTTTCGCGAAGGTCGAGAAGCAAGCGGGCGTCGACTGCAAGGTCGAGTATACTCGCGTTCCTCGGAAGCGAGCGGCCTCCAGCGGTAGCCGCGGCAAACACCCTCAACCGCCCGCCACGAGCCACCGCAGCTCCAACACCGACCGCCGAACGCGCACCTCTCCCTGACCCCGGGCGGCAACCAACCTTCGCCGCAGCGGGCAACCCATCGGCGCCGCACCCACATCATCAACCAAAGTTGGCGCGCCAGCCGGACGACCTGCGACATACCCTAACCAATCGCCGCGACGGCGAGCCCATGGGATCGCTCAGTCGACTCAGACCCAAGTGCTTCGGACCAATGATTTGAGGCGAGAAGTACCCGCCAAACTTCAAGGCGCCGAAATAGATAGAAAAGTACGACTCCTCGTACGACCCCGCCGTCTGGCTCGACACATACCTCATGGCGATGGGGATCGCGGCCACCGACACGCTGGCCGCTGTTACCTCCCCTTGATGATGGAGGGGACGTGCAAGCAGTGGATCAACACCCTCCCCCAGGACAGTATCGACTCCTGGGAGGAGATGCACGATGCCTTCGTCAGGCACTTCGAGTGCTCCTACACCCGCGCCACCACTATCGAGGACCTGGCGCGATGTGTCGAGGACCCCAGTCGACCATAGCTGGGTCCAACGGTGGCAAGAACTTTGGTACAGCGGTCGGCATTCACCCCGACACCGCGATCCATTGCTTCAAGACCTCGTGCGCTGAGCCTGATCGCCAAGCTCAAGCGACACTCCGCACACTCGACAACATCCCGACCTCGAGATGGCCAAAGCGGTACCGAGGAAGATCCCAACCAGAAACTAACGACGAGTCAGAGGTCAACGCCCGCCGACGAAGCGGCAACGACGGGCGGACGGTTCGACCTACGCTTCTGGCGGCACGCCTCACCGGCAAGCGCGCGGTGAAGCGAAGTCGACTTGTCGCCAACGCGAACACGTGCAATGCGAGCCCAAGAGCTTCCGCCACGACGGAGGACAACGCCATGGCAGCGACAACTACAAGGCCAAGCCAAGGTTCGACCCGCGGCTCTCTTAACCAACCATGCGTTTCATAGCAGGAAGGAAGCCCATAGCGCACACCACCGCCGACCGCCACACCCTCGGAAATCGAGAAGGCACGGCGGCGGGAGGACCCGACAACGACCAAGCGGCGGAAAATTCGCAAAGTGGCGGCTCGCTCCACACCTTCAGGCTTCAACGGCGAGAAGAAGGTCATCGCCGCTGTCGCCGTCAACGCGATGGACCGGTAGACGTTCCCGATTCTAAACTGGTCGATCAGCCCATCACCGAGCAAGACCACTCGCCACGCGCCAGTACCAGGGCGAGTCGCCCGTGGTCAAGCCCAAGGTCGGCGACTCGGCTCCCCAAGACATTGATGGGCGGCAACTCCATCAACATCCATCCTCGACACCTTGGTACTGCGGCTCCCGCAATCGATGATCGAGACGACCCACACCACATTCCACGGCATCGTTCCCGGTTGGAAGGCGTACCCGATCGGCAAGGTTACACTGCCAGTCACCTTCGGCACACCGGCAAACTTCCGCACCGAGCGGATCGTCTTCGAGCTGGTGCCCTTCGACAGCCCCTACCACTGTGTCCTGGGGCGCCAGGCGTTCGCTAAATTCATGGCAGCGCCCCACTGTAGGGGTTCGTAGCATGGAAAACAAAAAATTTCTATCGCATACAAAAAACAAGCCAAGATCTATCTACTAGATTGTAGCAACGAGTCGATAGAGGAACTCACCCTCGAAGATTCCAAAGCGGTTAACGAGAGTAGATTCTCGTGGGTGATGTAGTCGTACACTTCCGATCTCAAGATCGCGTAGACGATCCTTCCGCCACGTTCCTGCAGCGCCCTGCATCGGTCACACGTTCGTACTGACGAAGACCTTCCTCTCCTTGTTCCAAAGGCAGCGGAGGTTGTATCACTCCTCGCGATTCCAAAGACAACCCGTGGTACCGAAGTAGAGGGAGATCCCAGGCTTCGCCTTAAGCCGTGCAGTATGGTGGAGCTTATGAGAGGCTATTAGTGGTCTAGTAATTAGACACACCAATTAGAAGGCTCTAAACCAATTAGAAGGCTCTAAACCGGGCTAAAGCAATTAGAAGCTCTAAACCAAAACGGCTCTAAACACGGAAATCTAGAGGTGAAACTTGTGTGTCTAGGAGGGGAGCCCCGCCTCCTTTTATAGGTGGGAGGCGGCTAGGGAGGGAGTCCTCCCCAAGTCGGCCTTGGTGGCGCAGCTTTGGGAGGAGACTCCTCCTCAAGTCGGTTTCAACACCTCTTTCTTGTTTCCCACAGCTTGTTTTGGCTTGACTTTCAAACCGGACATTTGACTTTTCTGTTTTAGGATTCAATTTAATCCTTTATTTGGGACAGCAAGAACACTTAGTACATGATGCAATAATTCCATTAAGCAATGACACATTCATGTACCCCTCCCCCCCCGGAGTGCCGGACAATCCGGAACCTTCTAGAACATTCCCGATGAAAACACCGGAATCATTCCCGAACTCCGAAACGGGACTTTCCTTATATGAATCTTATTCTCCGGACCATTCCGGATCACCTTGTAATATCCCGGATCCCATCCGAGACTCCGAACAACATTCGGTCTCTTTCTCATAATACCATAACTACTCAAAACAACGTCGAATCCTTAAGTGTGTCTCCCTACGGTTCGTGAATTATGCGGACATGATCGAGACACTTCTCCGAACAATAACCAATAGAGGAATCTGGAAATTCATATGGCTCCCACATATTTCTACGATTACTTTGCGATCGAATGAACCACTTACATACGATACCAATTTCCCTTTGTCTCACGATATGTTACTTATCCAAGGTTATGATCGTCGGTATCTCTGTATACCTAGTTCAACCTTGTTACTGATAAGTACTCTTTTCTCGTTCCCGTGATATGTGATCCCTTGTGACCAAGTCACATGCTTGCAAGCCAATTGGATGACATTCCACCGAGAGGGCCCTGAGTATATCTATCCGTCATGTGGATGGACAAATCCCACTCTTGATCCATGTGTTTCAACCAATACTTTCCGAACACTTAATGCCACCTTTATAGCCACCCAGTTACGGTGTGGTGTTTGATGTCATCAAAGCATCCATCCGGTAAAGGTGATATGCATGATCTCATGGTCGAAGGAATTAGGTTACTATGTATCAGAAATCATATAGCAATTGAACTATTGAAATGACTTGATCTTTATGCTACGCTTATCTATAGGAGTATGTCCACCATATCATTCTCCTAACGATATGATCTTGTTGTTGATAACATCTCAATGTTCATGATAGGGAAACCACAATCATTAATCAACCAACAAGCTAGTGAAGTATAGAGGCTATACTAGGGACTTCAAATTAAGTTTACAAATCACACAAGTATCAATGTTTCCTTGTTAATACCATTATAGCATGAATGTAAACATTTATCATAAACACAAAGATATAATAATAACTACATTTATTATTGCCTCTAGGGCATATCTCCAACAATCTCCCACTTGCACTAGAGTCATCTAATCTAGATTACATGGTAATATACCGAACACCCATGGCGTTTGGTGTTGGTCATGTTTTGCCCTGGAGAGGTTTAGTCAACGGATCCGCCACATTCAGATCTGTGTGTACTTTGCAAATCTTTATATCCCCATCCCGGATATGTTCTCGAATAGCGTGAAAACGCAGCTTGATATGCTTCACTTCTTGTGTGACCTTGGTTCTTGCGCATTGGCTATGGCGCCCATGTTATCACAAGAGATAGACATTGGGTCCAGCAGACTTGGAACCACACCAGCTCTGTAATGAACTCTTTCATCCATATCGCTTCTTGTGAAGCCTCCAAGCAACCATGTATTCCGATTCAGTTGAAGATCTCGCCACAACGCTTTGCTTTGCACTCCTCCAATAAGCCGCACCATTCAAAATAAATACGATCCAGATTGTGATTTAGAATCATCCGATCGGTGTTCCAACTAGCATCGGTGTAACCATTAACAACGAGTGTTCATCACCTCCATAAGAAAGAACCATATCCTTAGTTCTTCTCAAGTACTTAAGGATGTTTTTGATCATTGTCCAATGATCCACTCGATCACTTTGATATCTGCTAGTTAAACTAACAAGATATGCAATGTCGGGTCTAGTACATAGCATGGCATACATTAGAGATCCTATGGTCGAGGCATAGGAGTCTTACTCATCCTTTCTCTATCTTACGCCGATGTCGGACTTTGAGTTTTACTCAAGGTCGTATTAAGCAACATGGGCAAGAACCCTTTCTTGCTTTCTTCCATTCCAAATCTCTTTAGAACTTTGTCCAAATATGTACTGTGACAATGATATTTGGCGTTCGATCTATCTCTATAAATCTTTATGCCTAATATGTAAGCTGCTTCGCCAAGATCCTTCATTGAAAAACTATTATTCAAATATTCCTTGACACTATTAAGAAGGTCTACATCATTCCCAATCAACAATATGTCATCCACATACGGTATTAAGAATGCTACTGAGCTCCCACTCACTTTCTTGAAAATACAAGCTTCTCCATAAGTTTGTATAAAACCAAAACTTTTGATTACCTTATCAAAACGTTTATTCCAACTTCGGGATGCTGGCTTCAATCCATAAATGGATCGATTGAAGTTTGCATACCTTGTTAGCATCTTTAGGATCGACAAAACCTTTGGGTTGCATCATATACAACTCTTCATCAATGTCTCCATTGAGGAATGCTGTTTTGACATCCATCTGCCATATCTCATAATCATAATATGCAGATTGCTAACATAATCCTCACAGACTTTAGCTTCGCTACTGGTGAGAAAGTCTCATCGTAGTCAACTCCTTGAATTTGTCGAAATCCTTTGCGACAAGTCGAGCTTTATAGACGATAACATTACCATCGGCATATGTTTTCTTCTTGAAAATCCATTTGTTCTCGACCTTCCTACCATCCGTAAGTCCACCAAAGTCCATACTTGGTTTTCGTACATGGATCCAATCTCGGATTTCATGGCTTCTTGCCATTTATTGGAATCTGGCTCATCATCGCCTCATATGTCTCGGGTCATCGGTGTTGTCCACCACCATGACATTCATAACGGAATCATACCAACTGGAGTGGTACGAGTTCTCGTTGACCTCCGAGGCTCAGAGCAACTTCAACCGAAGTTTCATGATCATCATTAGCTTCCTCTTATTGGTGCGTGCACCACAGAACTTCTTCCGTCGCTACTACTGCAATTTCGAGAGAAGGTTCGACAACCTCGTCGAGTTCTACTTTCCTTCAGTCACTTCTTTCGAGAGAAATTCTTCTAGAAAGGATCCATTCTTAGCAACGAATGTTTTGCCTTCGGATCTATGATAGAAGGTATACCCAATAGTTTCCGGGTATCCTATGAAGACGCATTTTTCCGCTTTGGGTTCAAGCTTGTCCTCAGTAACTTATTTACATAGGCTTCAGATCCCCAAACTTTAAGGAACGACAATTTAGGTTTCTTCCCAAACCATAATTCATACGGTGTCATTTCAACGGATTTAGACGGTGCCCTATTTAAAGTGAATGCGGCTGTTTCTAATGCATAACCCCAAAATGATAGCGGTAAATCTGTAAGTGACATCATAGAACGAACCATATCTAAGAGAGTTCGATTACGACGTTCGGACACACCATTACGCTGTGGTGTTCCCGGAGGTGTCAATTGTGAAAGTATTCCGCACTTCTTTAAATGCTCGCCAAACTCGTAACTTAGATATTCACCTCCACAATCAGAACGTAGAAATTTAATCTTCTTGTTACGTTGATTCTCTACCTCACTTTGAAACTCCTTAAACTTCTCGAAAGTTTCGGACTTATGTTTCATGAAATAGATATACCCATATCTACTCAAGTCATCTGTGAAGGTAAGAACATAACGATAACCATCACATGATGCTACACTCATTGGACCACACACATCGGTATGTATGATCTCCAATAAGTCCGTAGCTCGCTCCATCATACCGTAAATGGAGTCTTAGTCATTTTTCCCATCGACATGCTTCGCATCTTTCAAGTGATTCAAAATCAAGTGATTCAAGAAGTCCATCGAATGGAGTTTCTTCATACGCTTCACTCCAATGTGACCAAGACAGCGATTGCCACATATAGGTCGAATTATCGCTTGATTTCAAACGCTTAGCCTCAATATTGTTGATATGTGTATTTCCACTATCGAGATTCAATAAGAATAGACCATCTATCAAAGGTGCATGTGCATAAAACATATTACTCATATAAATCGAACAACCATTATTCTCGACTTAAACAAGTAACCGCCTCTCGAATAAACAAGATCACGATATAATGTTCATGCTCAACGCAGAACTAAATAACAATTATTTAAGTATAAAACTAATCCCGATGGTAGATGAAGGGGTAGCGTGCCGACCGCGATCACATCAACCTTTGATCCGCTTCCCACGCATCGTCACCTCGTTCTTCGCTAGCTTCCGCTTATTCTCGCAGACCGTTTGAGTTACAAATATGAGCAACCGAACCAGTATCAAATACCGTGCACTACTACGAGTACTAGTGAGATACACATCAATAACATGTATATCGATATACCTTTCTTCTTGATGTTGCCGTTCTTCGATCCGCCAAGTACTTTGGGCAATTCCGCCCAAAGGACCTTCTCCCTTGCAAGAAAAACACTCAAGATCGTGCTTAGGTCCAGCCTTGGTCTTCTTCATGGCGTGGTAGCTTTCTTACCACCCTTCTTGAAGTGTCCCTTTGCTTAGACTTGCCTTTCTTGAATTTGGTGGTCTTATTGACCAACAACACTTGGTGCTCTTTCTTGATCTCCACTTGCAGATTTCAACATGGCAAAGAGTTCGCAACGTCTTGTTCATGTTCTCGCATGTTGTAGTTCATCACAAAGTTCTTGTAACTTGGTGGTAGTGATTGGAGGACACGGTAAATCCCCAAAGCATTAGGAATCACTATACCCAAGCTTTGAAGTTTGTTTGCGTGCCCTGCACATCTTAAGCACATGCTCACCGACGAGCTGCCCTCTTCCATCTTGCGCTAAAGAACTTTTCAAGCCTCATAGATTTCAATTGCGCATGAGTCTCAAAAATCAATTTGAGATCCTCGACAATATCATATGGGTCTGACTCTTCAAACCTTTTCTGAAGCTCCGATTCCAAACCATACAAGATAGCACACTGAACTATGGAGTACTGATTCTTCCGAGCGAGGTAAACATTCTTTACTTCATCGGAAGCAGTTGCTGCAGGTGGGTCACCTAGCGGTGCATCCAGCACATAGGTCAAATTACCAGCTGTGAGGACAATCCTCAAATAGCGGAACCAATCCGCGAAGTTTTTTCCATTGTTTTTCAACTTTTCTTTCTCTAGGAACGCATTAAAATTGATGGTAGGGGCTTCCATTGATCTACAACATATTTGCAATAGTTTAGACTAAGTTTATGACAAATTGAGTTCAAATTAATTAATGAAATTAAACTAGGTGAACTCCCACTCAAAACAATATCCCTCACATTGTTTTAGTGATCACACGAACCAAATCCACCATATCAACACCGATCATCACGAGAATTGACATAGTTTCTATGGCGAACAATCGACATGTTCATCACATCTACTATATGATTCATGCTTTACCTTTCGGTGATCCGTGTTCCGAGACCATGTCTGTACATGCTAGGCTCGTCAAGATCAAACCTTAGTTTCTGCATGAGCAAATCTGGCTTGCTCACGTTGTATACACTTGCAGAATCTAATACACCCGATCTTCACGTGGTGCTTCGAAACAACAAGCTTTAGCAACAGTGCTAACTAAGGGTGAACACTTTATGATTTGAAATTGATGTGCATGAGGGATCATCTTATAATGCTACCGTCGTCTACTAAGCAATACAAGATGCATAAAGGATTAACATCACATGCAATTCAATATATATGTGATATGATATGGCCTTTCTTCTTCGTGCCTCCGATCTCCATCTTCAAGCACGAACATGATCTCCATCATCACCGGCATTGCATCAAGGTCAATGACGCTTCTCCATGGTTGTCGTCCACCGGCTTCAACTATTACAACTACTTTGAATAGACACGCCGGTCTTAACATAAATTAAAGACAACCATATGGCTCCTGCCGGTTGCCGACTTACAATAAGGAACATTGCATACATCAAATATAATCACAATCATGGCCATATCACATCACTGCACACCCCTACAAAACAAAGTTAGACGCTTCTACTTTCTTTGCATATTTTACGTGGTTTGGGGCTTTCAATAAGTGTCGTTCTAACTTACGAACAAGAACCACAACATTGATACTAGCATTGTTGATCACCCGTTGTAAATTGGATCTTAACTATGCTAGGAGAAACAGACACCCGCAAAGCCACTTATGCAATACAAGTTGCATGTCAAGCGTGGAGCAAGTCTCATGAACGATGTCATGTAAGGTTAGCCCGGGCCGCTTCATCCCAACATACCGCAAGATGCAAAGTACACAAAAAGCAATCTACAAAGCATCAACGCCCACAATGACCATTGTGTTCTACTCGTGCAATGATCTACATATAGACACGGCTCGATACCATCAGAGGGGTTCGTAGCATGGAAAACAAAAATTTTCTATCGCATACAAACAAACAAGCCAAGATCTATCTACTAGATTGTAGCAACGAGTCGATAGAGCAACTCACCTCGAAGATTCCAAAGGTTAACGAGCAGATTCTCGTGGGTGATGTAGTCGCACACTTCCGATCTCAAGATCGTGAGACGATCCTTCCGCCACGTTCCGGCAGCGCCCAGCCGGTCACACGCTCGGTGCTCGAAGACCTTCCTCTCCCTTGTTCCAAAGAAAGCGGAGGTTGTAGCACTCTCGCGATTCCTAAGACAACTGGCGTGGTACCTAAGTAGAGGGAGATCCCGCAGGCTTTAAGCCGGTGCAGTATGGTGGAGCTTATGAGAGTCTATTAGTGGTCTAGTAATTAGACACACCAATTAGAAGGCTCTAAACCAATTAGAAGGCTCTAAACCGGCTAAAGCAATTAGAAGCTCTAAACCAAAACGGCTCTAAACCGAAATCTAGAGGTGAAACTTGTGTGTCTAGGAGGAGCCCTGCCTCCTTTTATAGGGGGAGGCGGCTAGGGAGGAGTCCCTCCCAATTCGCCTTGGTGGCGCGGCCTTGGGAGGAGACTCCTCCCTCAAGTCGGTTTCCAACACCTCTTTCTTGTTTCCCACAGTTTCTTGTTTTGGCAGTTTGACTTTCAAACTGGACATTTGACTTTTCTGTTTTAGGATTCAATTTAATCCTTTATTTGGGACAGCAAGAACACCTAGTACATGATGCAATCATTACATTAAGCAATGACACATTCATGTACCCCTCCCCCCCGGAGTGCCGGACAATCCGGAACCTTCTAGAACATTCCCGATGAAAACACCGGAATCATTCCCGAACTCCGAAACAGGACTTTCCTTATATGAATCTTGTTCTCCGGACCATTCCGGATCACCTCGTGATATCCCGGATCCCATCCGAGACTCCGAACAACATTCGGTCTCTTTCTCATAATACCATAACTACTCAAAACAACGTCGAATCCTTAAGTGTGTCTCCCTACGGTTCGTGAATTATGCGGACATGATCGAGACACTTCTCCTAACAATAACCAATAGAGGAATCTGGAAATTCATATGGCTCCCACATATTTCTACGATTACTTTGCGATCGAATGAACCACTTACATACGATACCAATTTCCCTTTGTCTCACGATATGTTACTTATCCAAGGTTATGATCGTCGGTATATCTCAGATACCTAGTTCAACCTTATTCTTGATAAGTACTCTTTTCTCGTTCCGTGATATGTGATCCCTTGTGACCAAGTCACATGCTTGCAAGCCAATTGGATGACATTCCACCGAGAGGGCCCCGAGTATATCTATCCGTCATGTGGATGGACAAATCCCACTCTTGATCCATGTGTTTCAACCAATACTTTCCAACACTTAATGCCACCTTTATAGCCACCCGATTACGGTGTGGTGTTTGATGTCATCAAAGCATCCATCCGTAAAGGTGATATGCATGATCTCATGGTCGAAGGAATTAGGTTACTATGTATCAGAAAGCATATAGCAATTGAACTATTGAAATGACTTGATCTTTATGCTACGCTTATCTATAGGAGTATGTCCACCATATCATTCTCCTAACGATATGATCTTGTTGTTGATAACATCTCAATGTTCATGATAGGGAAACCATAATCATTAATCAACCAACAAGCTAGTGAAGTATAGAGGCTATACTAGGGACTTCAAATTAAGTTTACAAATCACACAAGTATCAATGTTTCCTTGTTAATACCATTATAGCATGAATGTAAACATTTATCATAAACACAAAGATATAATAATAACTACATTTATTATTGCCTCTAGGGCATATCTCCAACACCCACTACGTGTACAACGCGATGAAGCTCCCCGGGCCGTGCGGAGTCATCACCATCCACGGCGACCCCGACATGGCCGCCGAGTGAGAGGCCAAAGGAGCCGAGCTCGCCGACACCGTCATCGCGGCGGAGACCAACCACGCCGATGAGCTCGCCAAGTACTGGCGTGGTGGTGGCACGGCAGATGCCATGGGTAGGCTAAAGTATGGGGCCAATGGATGCTAGTGGGATCTGGGGAGGGAAGATGCAATTGTCTTACACTCAAGCTGACAAAGTGATGAACTTTATTTCTCTCTTGGTGGATTACAAGTGCTCCTTGAGCTGTATCCTGGGGGACAAGATGAATCTCCCAGCCTAATCTGCACAAAGAATCGATCCTCCTCGGGGTCCAAACCTCCCTTATAAAGGGTGCCTTGGGTGCCCTTAGGTCGACGAGGCAAGCATATTCGTGGAATATACTTGTCCCAAAATAGTAGTTCGTGACCTCCTTTCCTGTCGCCTTCTAATGACGGCAAGGCTCCAGGTCCCCTCCTGCGTGCCTCGGGCTCCATGACCGTCACCTCCGTGACCTCCTTCCGCCTCCGACGCAGGCATCCTTGTCTCTTGTGCTTGGCCTGCTCGATTCCTTCTAGCCTGCAATTGTAGTTGACCTTGGGCTTCTCCTTCTCCTACAAGCTTCAGACACTCGGCCTTACCTTGTGTTACTCGGCACGCTCTTCACCGCACGAAGATCATTCGTAACCCGCCGATTCTCTCGTTAACTCTAGGGTAACCACTTGATTCATATTCATGGGCTTCTTGCCGCTCATCGGCCGACATATCCATGATTCGCCGACCTAGGTCAGAAGCTCGAAATGAGACGGGACAATTACCTCTCTTTCCCGTCTCGACCTACCCGAGGTTAACCCCCGACATTAGTCCCTCGGGGTGTGGCCGCCAATAGCTTTGGCCGGGTTATATCAGCTTCATTATTTTCTTGAGTTTTGTTTCCGAGCTCTGTCCTTGTCCGAGGTTTCCTGGTTCCTTCCATTGTACGCCATGTCCTACGTGTCACCTCATCATTGCTCTTCTAGTTTTTAGGTCCTTCTACTGTGCTTACTGACAAGCTACAGTGAATTATGTTCCCGCTGCGCCGCCGCCGCGACGCCTCGTGTACCGCTCCCCTCGGGATCGTAACAACTTTTCTTTGTCTGTGGTCCTTGGTGTGGCTCCACTTACCGTCGTGTGTTCGTGTCGTTTCCACGATATACACGGGTAACTGCCACACCCACGATCCCACTCCCTGTGCGTGGCTTGTCTATAAAGAGGGAAAACGCGCCCGCACGGTTCATCTTTCCCCTTATCGCTCGCGTATGCTCTCCTTCTTCCCTTCGCCGGCGTGCTCTCCTGCCGCTCTGCCGCCGTTCATCCGCCAGAGCCTCCGCCGGTGTGGACTCCGTCGCTGCGCGCCCTACGGTGTGGGACCGCCACGGTGAGTCCTTTCTCGACCATCTTGCCCAGATCTTGCCCTAGATCAACCCACCGTTTGCTCGCTCAGCGGTTCTTCCTCTCTTCGCCATTGTTTTCGTGCTAAGTCTGACGGGCCTTGTAGCTCTAAGCTCCCCGCCGCCCAGTTCTTCCTCCGGCGATCTCTCCAGCGCACCCATGTCTAGCTGCTTAGCGGTGCTCTTGTCGAAGACGATGACGCCGCTCTGCCCGAACGTGGATTGTGGCAGGCTCTCCACGCCGTGAGATTGAATGGCTCATCCGAACTCGTCGGATCCCTGCCGAGGTTTCCTGCCGTTTACCCGGCAGCGAATCCTCTCCAGTTATCAGAGAGGGTGAATATGTAGTTTTCATGTCTCACTTCGCTCGTGGCTTCGGTCTCCCTCTCAGCGATTTCGCTAGGGAATTCCTTGATTACTGACCTTCAGCGCACCACCTTCCCGCGAACGCCATAGCTTCTTTTCGCTTTTATCTCCGCATCGGAGGGTTACTGACTTGTGGCCATCGCACGTCCGTCGGGTTCTTCCATCCGCTCCAACGCCGTCGACAAATCTCTGCATCCTTCCGAGAAGTTGCTCACCCAATGTGGTCTGCGTCATTACACTCGAGGAAATCCGTGTTTCCCCGTGTCACTGGGTTGGAGTCATGCAAGAAATGGCATAAATCATTCTTCTATGTCAAAAACAGAGGGGCGGAGGACAAAATTCGGCTCCCATCGTGCTCGATCGGCCCCCCTTCCAAAGTGAACTGGCTATATAATCCGAGAAAAACTCATGCCTTGGCCGAGGCTTTCGAGATTCGGCTAAAAGAGTTGATCCGGGCCGGGCTATGCGGCGAAGACCTGATGGCGACTTTTATCAGTAGCCGGATCTGTCCCTTCCAGCAGCGGACCCACAAGCTTTGCTATATGAGTGGTCCTCTCGATCCGAACCGAGTCTCGACCGTGGAGTTGGACAATTATCTTATTCATAAGCGCGTCCGAGCTATCTTCAAGACCGAGATGCCTGAGGATTGGTCTTGGGGGTTAAAACCATTTACCCGCGACAATCCGCCTCCCGAGGTATGCCTAATCCTCATTACTCTATTTCTCCTTAATTCCTAGAGACTGGTTTACATGATTTTCTTTCTCCTCGTCCTGCAGAGATTTGCAGAGCAGAAGAACGAGGACGCCGAGGTTCTGCAGCTCCCTTGGCCCGCAGATAGGAGTGCCCCGGATACTGGTGAGCCGGACTCCGAGGAGTTCGTCCCTAAGTCGGATCCTGCTCCGGCTCGAGCTCGCGGCAAAACTCCTGCGCAAGAGGAGGAAGGTGATTCGGACGAGGTCCAAGTTCTTGAGGTAGTTGCCGCCATGCCTATTTCTTATGCATTTCCGGCTTCTACTTTCCCAGCTAATCCGGCCGGTCAGGTTCACGACGCCGAACCTATTGCTTCCCGGCCTCCCGTTACCTCGGGGAAGCGCGGGGCTCCTGCTGGTGCCTCGGAGGCGGCTCCTAAAAAACGAATAAAGAAATCCGCCCCGAATCCTCCCAGGCGCAAGACTATGCCCGGGGTTGCTGGGTAAGTTCTTTTGCCTATATTTCTTGTTTCTCTCTTTCTGTTTCCCATACTGACGAATTTTCTTTCTTATTTTGGCAGTGCTCCTCTGTCTGTTAAACCCGGCGGTCCTAGTATGACTAGCCGTCCGATTCGGCCGCCATCTCCTCCTCCTGCTGATGATAGTCGAATTCCTAGTCCTACTCGTCCTGCTTCTCCCCCCGCTCCAAATATGTCGCCTGCTCGTCGTGATACCCCTGAGACTTCTCCCATTGATCTGGATCCGACCCGGCCCTCCAATGTTTTCGTTGAGCCAGCTGTCCCCTCTATGGGTCCCAGCGTTTCCATTGAACCTCCATCTATTGCAGCAGTTTCTACGGTGATCCCGACCTTGGCCGAGAAGGTCGTTGCCCCGGCGCCCTCTGCGAGCTTATCTTCCGCTGATCCTAAGGACTCCGTCCCCAGTTCGGAGGCGCAACTTCCTGCTGACGCCTCTTCTAAGGAGAAACGTGCTATTGCCGTCAAGACTCCCTCTCAGAAAAGTCTTGCCGGCTCTTCTCAGCCGAGTATTGCGGACGCGCTACGCAAGGGAGCTGCATCTGCCAAAGTCATCATATATCCTCGGCCGCCTTGCTCTTCATAAGAGCCCCGCGATCGCCATGGTCGACCGCCCGGGTAAAGTTTTAACTCGGACTGCCAGCGGGAACAGCCTTGGAGCGCTAGTTGAGTACGCCAATAACTTGAATGCTGCTGATCATTTTGAGGGCAATCCAGCCAACCAACCTTTCCAGCTTTCTGACATCAGTGGCCGTTTTGATCATGCCGCCCAGTATATTATTGATACCAACAAGATGAATGCGGTAATTATCTTATCTCCGAGTCTTAAATTGTTCTCCAGATGTTACCATATCTCCTAGTCCCCGAAACTTGCAAGGAAATAACTTGTTGCCTGCTTGGAAGTTTGACTTAATTTTATTTCTAGGATTTGTTAGTCCGGCCATCTGGTTCGTAGTTTGTTCGGACGTGATGTAGCTTTGAATATCCATTTCCCTAGAGTCGAGTTAAGTCCTTCTTGACTCGGATCTGGCATAGTTTTGAATATCCATCCATCTGTAGCCGAATTAAGCTTTGCTTGATTCGGATCTAGTTTAGCTTTGAATATCCAGCCACCTAGATCTAAGTTAAGCTTTGCTTGATTTGGATCTAGTATAGCTTTGAACATCCAGCCACCTAGAGCCGAATTGAGCTTTGCTCGGTTCGGATATGGCATAGTTTTGAATATCCAACCACCTAGATCTGAATTAAGCTTTGCTTGTTTCAGATCTGGTATTGTTTTGAATATCCAGCCACCTAGAGCCGAAGTAAGCTTTGTTTGATTCGGATCTAGTTTAGCTTTGAATATCCAGCCACCTAGAGCCGAATTAAGCTTTGCTAGATTCGGATCTAGTTTAGCTTTGAATATCCGGCCACCTAGAGCCGAATTAAGCTTTGTTTGATTCGGATCTAGTTTAGCTTTGAATATCCAGCCACCTAGAGCCGAACTAAGCTTTGTTTGATTCGGATCTAGTTTAGCTTTGAATATCCAGCCACCTAGAGCCGAATTAAGCTTTGCTTGATTCGGATCTAGTTTAGCTTTGAATATCCAGCCACCTAGAGCCGAATTAAGCTTTGCTTGATCCGGATCTAATCTAGCCTCTACTTGTTGTTTTATGACTTTGCTCCATTGCTCAGGTTGCACATGATCGACGGACCGCCGAGTTCCAGAGGTTGCTCTTTTCGCACCGTAAGCTGGAAGAGAAGTACGAGAAAGTTCTGCCCGTGGCAAAGAAGGCCGGTAAGTCGATAATTCGTTTTCCTTATTTCCACCTTACTCATATACTCGTCCGCGGAATGCCGGCTCACTTTTTGTTGAATAGGTAATATCAATAACCTCAATATCCGCCTTGAAAAGAAAATCAAGACCTTGGAAGGTTAGTTTCCTTTCTACTTCCTTCCTTCTCCTTTTAGTATCTATACTAAGTTTCCTTATTGCGTTGGGCTGTGGCAAAGCCGAGTTGCAAGACTTTGCAGTGTCGCAACAAGATTGCATGCCCATGCCTGACGTGATGCTTCATTTTTTAGAACAAAGCGCAGTTCACTCGGCGCAACTACAAGAGAAAGATGATGAGATAGCTCGTCTGAAATCCGAGGTGAATACACTCAAGCTCTCTCAGAAATCCGAGCTAGAAAAGGTCGACCAAGAATTTGCCGAAGAGAAGAATCGGCTGACTCTGGATTTACAGAAGAGCAAAGAGCTCCTCGAAGCTGCCGAACTTAAAACTCGTTGTTTGAGCGAGGAACTTGCCCGTTTCGAGAAGAGTAAAACTGCTTGGGCCAAAGACCTCCAGATAATGATGCATTACATTCATCGTAAGTTGGTTGGCCTGGCCGAACTATGTTTTTTCTTTGTCGTCATTGCTATCTTTTGACACGTCCATGTTTTGCGCAGATCACTTCCCCGAAGCCAAAACTGTGAGTTCTAGAGCTGTTCTTGCAGCTCGCGCTCGTCGAGGTGAACCTGTTGCTGTTGATTTTGAATATTCGATGGAGGATTTCTTGGTCGCTGTTGGTGCTGCAGTTGGTCCGATGAAAATTATGGGCCGGGACCTGGTGCAGGCCGCTATCCGAGCCTATCATGCACTCTGGCCAAATACCTCGGGGACTCCCGATATCGATGAGGTCAAGTTACTGGTGGCCCGGCTGAAGGCGTCTGAGAGACAGCTTAGTCTTTGGAGAGAATCTGCTGCGCGTGCCGGTGCCGATATGGCCCTAACCGTAATCATGTCATGGTATGAAGACATTTCTCTTGACATTCTGAGGAACCTGCGCACTGGCTCCCGCTGGGTTGAAGATCCCACCTTTGTTGCTCTTCGGCAAGCTCGGGCTTTCCAGCTCGTCGAGTATGCCGATGTACACACTTGGAATGAAGGGCCGAGTTTTCTCCCAGATCCGGATCAGGAGGTCGCGGCTGAAGATGCTTCGGGTGATGATTCGGCTGAGCACGGGGAGAGTGATGATGATTCGGCCACATCCGATAGCTCCATCTCAAGCTCAGATAGCAACGGCGACGCGCGGTCTTCCTCGAAAGGCACCGGGCATTCTACCGCATCGATGCTCTGAACAACCCGATATACCGGGTTACACTGGAGGTGAGGCGAGGCGACCTCGTCAGTTCCTCCTCTTGCGGAGTGCCCGCGACCAGCAAGGAGCTGCCCCTCCACCGAACAACGCCTAAGTTATCTGTGATTCCTGGTATGCCGGGCGTACAATGTAGACGAAAAATTTGTCAACTCGTATGATTCGAACTTCTTTTGGTATGTGTTGTTGAGATTCTTTGTTAAGTGAATGCTCGTCCGAATTCTTGCCTTGCTGGCTCGTAATTTCTTCATCTTTTAGGGCTCAACTTTGCCACTATTTTGATGGTCTTATCAGGCATCAGCGCTGAATATCTACATTATTGACCTGTTTCGAATATAAGTCAACTACTCCGTTGTGGGAGCAAGCAACAATCATTGGATCGTCGTTTACTGTTCGGAACTTCTTTATATAAATCTCGTTTCGGAGGTGGTGTAAAACTAATATGATTGCGTTTGGCATAGGTTTCAGGTATCATACGGTAGTCCCCGAATCATTGCTTTAGATGCCGATATTTAAGTGTCAATACGCATTTGACATATCATATGATAATCCCTGAGTCAATGCTTTTGGCACCGAGGTATATGTTCGTAACATGAAAGGGACACAACAAACGGCAGTCCCCGAGTCACTGCTCTAGGTGGCGAGGTTCAAACATATAATACGAAATAATCATTACATATAGCAGTCCCCGAGTAACCGCTCTGGGTTCCGAGGTTTACACATCTATCATGAAATAACATAACATATTGTAGTCCCCGAGTAACCGCTCTGGGTTCCGAGGTTTACACATCTAACATGAAATAACATAACATATTATAGTCCCCGAGTAACCGCTCTGGGTTCCGAGGTTTACACATCTAACATGAAATAACATAACATATTGCAGTCCCCGAGTAACTGCTCTGGGTGCCGAGATGCAAATACACCATTGGTTTTTGACCTTGAGATGTAACGCTACGAGTAAAATGGCCAAAGTAAAGCCACATTCCAGGGGCGCTTCGTTTCTTCACCAGCTTTGTCTGCCTTGTTCTCTCCAGGGGATTGAGCATCAATCAAATAATATGCATCATTGTGCAATGCTTTGCTCACGATAAATGGTCCTTCCCATGGGGGTGATAATTTGTGCATGCCGGCCGTGCGCTGCACCAGCCGGAGGACTAGATCTCCTTCCTTGAATACCCTTGGGTTCACTTTCTTGCTGTGATATCGCCGTAAGTTTTGTTGATAAATGGCTGATCGTGATAATGTCAACTCCCTGGCTTCTTCCAACAGGTCTACGGCATCTTGCCGAGCTAATTCATTTGTTTCTGAAGTTGTGTACTGAGCAACTCTTGGCGAGTCATAGATTATGTCGGCTGGGAGTACTGCCTCTGCTCCGTATACCAGAAAGAATGGGGTGTAACCCGTTGATCTATTCGGAGTAGTCCGGAGACTCCATAACACGGCTGGGATTTCTTCTATCCAACATCCTGCCGACCGCTGCAATGGTTCAACCAGTCGTGGTTTTATTCCTGATAACACCAGTCCATTAGATCTTTCAACCTGCCCATTGGATGCTGGGTGGGCCACCGAGGCAACATCTAGTCTTATGTGCTTCTCTTGGCAAAATCTGGCGAAGGCTCCTTCTGCAAAATTCGTGCCATTATCTGTAATAATGCTGTGTGGGTATCCGTATCTCAAGATGATATCCTTGAGAAATTTCACTGCTGTGTGCCCATCACATTTTTTGATTGGTTTTACTTCAATCCATTTTGTGAACTTGTCTACCATAACCAAGATGTGGGTCATCCCTCCTCTCGCCGGCTTGAAAGGTCCCACCATGTCTAAAACCCATACAGAAAATGGCCAAGTGATGGGTATTGTTTTTAATTCGGCCGACGGCATATGTATTCTGGTTGCATATCTCTGACACCCATTGCACTTCTTAACTAATTCTTCTGTCTCTCTTAACGCCGTTGGCCAGTAAAATCCATGCCTGAAAGCCTTGGCTACTAGAGCGCGAGATGAGGCATGGTGCCCACATTCTCCTTGGTGTATGTCTAAAAGGATTTCCTGACCTTCTGCGGAACTCACGCATTTCTGCAATATGTTTGTTACGCTTCTCTTATATAACTCATTGTTTATGATCGTGTAGGCTTTTGCTCTTCTGATTGTTTGTCTGGCTAATATTTCATTACTCGGCAATACCGCGTCTTTTAGGTACGAAAATATGGGTTGCGCCCATATTGGCGTTATTCTCTCTGCAGTGATCCCACTGTCTATCTCCATGTTTTCTGCCGACGTACATACCTCGGCTCTCTCCATGATTGCTATTACCTCGGCTGTCCCTCTCTTTAGGGACTCCGAATTTTTCTGCGGATCTACCTCCATTGGCGTCTGATTTTCTGCAGAACTTGCCGGGATAAAGATTGATTCGGACTCCGGTGACGGGTTTATTGACGGTTTCCTGAGGTGCTCCAGCGCAATACCTGGCGGGATTGATTGCCGAGTTGATCCCAATTTTGACAATGTGTCAGCAGCGTCATTTTCTGCCCGTGGTATGTGGTGGAATTCACATCCTTCAAAATACCCACTTATCTTTTGCACATGGAATCTGTATAAGGCCATATTAGCATCTAATGCGTCCCAACTGCCTGATACTTGCTGTACTACCAGATCCGAGTCACCGTAGCATAAGATCCGGCGTATACCAATCTCTTTTGCCACTTTCAATCCATGAACTAATGCTTCATATTCAGCTACATTGTTTGATGCGGCAAAATGTATTTGCAGTACATATTTCAACTGATCTTTTTTAGGCGAGGTTAACACTATTCCTGCTCCCAAACCATTCCTTAGTTTGGAACCATCAAAATGCATTGTCCAGTAATTTGGATCTGGCAGTGGTGGCTCATATTGCACCTCGGCCCAGTCTACGAGAAAGTCGGCGACAGCCTGAGATTTGATCGCATCTCTTCTATCAAATTGTGGAGCATATGGTGATAACTCGATCGCCCATTTTGCTATTCGGCCACTTGCATCTTTGTTGTTCAATATGTCGGCTATGGGTGCCTCACAGATTACCTTGATGGGGTGCTCTTCAAAGTAATGCTTAAGCTTTTTTGCCGACATATATACTCCATAAGCCATCTTCTGATAGTGCGGATAATTCTGCCTTGAAGCGGATAATACTTCACTCAGATAGTATACTGGCCTCTGGACTGACTTACCCTCTTCAAGTCGTTCCACTACCACCACAGTGCTAACTACTCGATTGGTAGCCGCTACATAGAGTAGCATAGGTTCTTTCGATAATGGAGAAGCTAAAATGGGTGCCGTAACTAGCATATTTTTCAATTAAGTGAAATGCAAGGTCACTGGGAGTCCAACTGAATTTGTCCGATTTTCTCATCAGCTGATAAAGTGGTAGTGCTTTCTCTCCTAGCCGACATACAAATCGACTAAGCGAGGCTAGACAGCCCGTGAATTTTTGTACATCGTTCAAACATCTTGGCAATTCCATTCTTTCTATCGCTCTTATCTTTGTTGGATTAGCCTCGATACCTCGGCTGGACACAAGGAAACCGAGTAATTTTCCTGCCGGCACGCCAAATGTGCACTTCTCTGGGTTAAGTTTCATTCGGAACCTTCTCAGGTTCGCGAAAGTTTGCCGTATATCTTCTAGCAAGGTTTTGCTCTCCTTAGTTTTGATGACTACATCATCCACATATACTTGTACATTTTTTCCTATCTGATCATGTAAACACTTTTGCATGCATCTTTGATATGTTGCTCCTGCATTTCGCAGGCCGAATGGCATCGTGCGATAACAATAAGCCCCGTACGGGGTAATAAATGCAGTCTTTATTTGATCGGCCGGGTTTAACGGTATCTGGTGGAAACCAGAATACGCATCTACAAATGATAATAGCTCACAGCCAGCGGTCGAGTCAATGACTTGGTCTATTCTAGGCAAAGGAAAAGGATCTTTCGGACATGCCTTGTTCAGGTTAGTGTAGTCGATACATTCGCCACACAATGGCTACATTGGGGTCATCTTTTTCTTTTCTACTAGTACGGATTTGATAACCAATCCGGATACTGACTTCCATGATGAACCCGGCTGCGGCCGAGCTATCTCATCCCCTATTACTTTTCTCCTGTCTTGGTGACGGCGGAGAGGTTGCTTCACCGGCCTTGCTCCTGGCCCGACGTTTAAAGTGCTCACCAACTCCCTCGGCACACCTTGCAGATCTTGAGTTGACCATGCAAATATGTCCCGATTCTCACGGAGGAAGTTGGTGAGCTCGCCTTCCTATTTAGCGTCAAGGCCTGCACCAATAGTAACAGTGCGCTCTGGGAATTGCTCATCAATCTGAAATTTCTTCGTCTCTTTGGTCGGCTGAAAGGAAACACTGCCATGAGGATTGGCGGTCGGCATGTAAGCTGTCTTGGTGGCGAGGGCTGCTACCTCCTGGATCCTTTTCTTTTCTCTTGCTATAACCAATGACTCGGCCAGATTTGACCCGGCCGACGCACACTCCATTGACTTCTTGTAATCCCCTGCAATTGTTATCACCCCTTGTGGTCCGGGTAATTTCATCTTTAGATAACCTATGTGACAGCTGCTCATGAATTTGGCCAGTGCGGGCCGTCCGAGTAGAGCATGATAACAACTTTCCAGATCGACCACTTCAAATTCTAAATTTTCTGCTCTGCAGTTATCTCTTGTACCGAATAATACGTCCACTCGGACTTTACCGATGGGCTCACATGAAAGCCCTGGCACTATCCCATGGAAAGTGGTCCTTGTCGACTGCAGCATATTCTGTGATATTCCGAGCTTGTGCATGGTATCTTTGTACATGATGTTGATACTGCTTCCATTATCGATGAGTACTTTTGAGAATTTCACATTGATGCTTGGTCCCACAAACGTCGGATCCAACACCAGTGCGTATGATCCTGGACTCGGCATTATTCTGGGGTGGTCTTTCATGCTCCAGGTCATCTCCTGATCAGACCATGGCTGGTATCTTGGCACTGCTGGTACAACTGCATTCACTTCCATATGCGTGGCGCACTCTGCTTGTCCTGGTTACGCCGTGAACACACAATGACGGTGATGTTCCACTGTAATCATTCGTCCAACATTTGCGGATTAATCCTTCCGCCCCGCCTGGTTCATTACTTGATGCCTTTGCATCCCTCGATCCGAGTTATCGTACCTCGGGGAGGCGGTAGCATCGATTGTGTATTTGCTCCGATTAATCGCGGTGATACGTCTTGTTGCCCGATGGGGCTGAACTCTGCCGATTCCCCATCGCTTTTCATCCGGGCACATTGCGGGTTGTATGATTGGCGGTCTAGATGGGTTTGACGTGTGAAATTTACGGTGATCCAACATGGATTGACGTATACTTCGGCCTTTCTTGCCATTGCTTCTTTTGTTCTGGGGTCCATTGCCTCTTTCCTTCATTCCTTGATGTCCACTGTTGAGGTCCATTTTTCTGCCGTTGAATTGCTCCGTGACTCGGCTGATCTTGTGCTACCGCCGCCACCTGGGCCGAATTATATCTATAATCCGGCCTTTCTTCCCTTCTTCTTCCTCTGAAATCACGCCTAGATGAGCCGGCCAATTCTCTCGTGTACTGATCTTGTTGCTCACGATGATCTGCTGACATTAACTCCGGTTGGGTTGGGTCACCCAATGCATAGGAGTCTGCTATTCTGATTGTTTCTGCCAGAGTGGTTGGCATATCTCTTTGCAGGCGTTGCCACAGTACGCTGCCATAACGGCAGCCTTGCGCGAACCAAGCGATTGCTTGCGATTCGATAACTCCTTCACAGGAGTTTCTCAAGTTACACCATCGAGTTAAAAACTCTCTATCTGTTTCATTCGGCCTCTGCTTGCACATGGCTAGTTGCTGTGGTCTATTCGGTCTCTTGTATGTGCTGGTGAAGTTGCTAACGAACATCTCTTCGAAATCCAACCAGCAGTTGATCTTTGCCGGTTGATTATTCAACCATACCACGGCTGGTCCTTCCAACATCTCGTGGAACATACCGCAGCCCATCTCAGATTGCCACACCTATCTTCACGGTGGCATAATCAATCAACCAGTCTTGCGGTTTGGTACTTCCATTGTACGTTTTTGTGCCTCTTGCCAGCTGGAAATTTGGCACTGGTGGTTCGCCCATGATCCTTGGTCCGAAACATGCCGGACCTGGTGGACCTTGCTCTTCCAATAGTTCGGACCGGTATAGCCGATCCAACTTTACTCTTGCATCATTTGCCGGCAAATCTCTGTACAGGATTCTATCCTGCATCCCATAGTGATTGTTCCCACCCTGGTTTGCGTATTCTACCTCGGAATATCCATCATTATACCTTTCATTATTCTGATTGTAGCGAGCTGGCCTCACTTCTCTCTCCTGCCGAGGTTCATGTCTTGGTTGCTGGTTGGGCGGCACTTCTCTTCTTACCTCGGCCGGGGTTTGGTTTTCATGATTGTCTCTTGCAGGCTCTTTCCTGCCGTGCTCCCCATTACCTCGGCCGCCTCCGTCCTTTTCCATGCGGCCGTGGTTTCTCTCCCCACTATTACCTCGGCTTGCATTCCCTCTGTTCTCATTTGCCTTTCCGTATTGGGTCATATGGAACAATTTGTTTGTTCCTCTTTCCAGAGGTTACTGCTTTTTCTCTTCTGGTGTTGTTTCCGGGCGAAGACGCCGCTGCCACAGATAATGCAGGTGCCGCCCCTGCCGAATGAACCATTCGTGAAGCTCCTGGTCTTGCCGGGTTGGCTCTGTGCATTTCCTCATTTTGCTGGTTTGCGATGCGCACCAGCTCATTCACTCTTTCCTGTTGCTTCTGCCGAGCTTCCCCTGTTAATCCCTCTAATTCCAATGCTGCGGCATTTGCCGCTCTCAGGTTTTTCGCCGGGGTATTGTACCTCGGCAAACCCAAATCGCCTGATTCGGCTCTGTGAGCTTCATGCTCTTTGTTAATATCACTCATGAGGTTCTTACCTCTTAATCTTAGTTCGTCCACCGCTCAGTGCGATATCTAACTTGTTAGCTTTTGCATATTCTCTCGTGGTCTGTTCAAGGATTCCCAGGCTGATACTTTTTGGCCTCTACGGCACCTTTTGCTGGTTTCTTCTAACTCTGCTGAGCATTTGCGGATCAAGTATCGGCGCTTCAGGCGTGGTTAAGTTTTCTATAGTTGCTCAAGAATGTTCTCTGGTCTCTCCGGGTGGCCCTCTCACTCTTGGTGCCTTTGGGGTGGTGTCATGCAGCTCGGCGGGTTTGCCACCACCGGGAATTACCTCGGTGGTTTGCAGTGATCTGCTTAGGTGGGCCCTGGCGCTTGGCGGGTTCTGCTTGACCCGCCACGCTTCCCCGCCTGAGCTCCTGCTGCGACCATCACCTCGACGCTGCCTGCCAGATGCTCTCCTGATGGACAGCTCACCGTGCTTCGAGGTGGTTCTCCTGCAACAACAACCTGGTGAGGATAAATGTCGGTGATGTCGACGCCGACGTAGACCCTGTGCTCGCCCAGGCCGATGAAGATCCCGTTGCGTGGGGGGTTTTTTCCCCTGAAACTCCCTGCATTGTCTCTGACGTAGTCGCAGAGACCAAATCTCTGGACCAAGCCAGAAACAACGCGCTCGCCGGTGTTGATGAAGTTTGCCGTCCGGATCACAACTCCAGCTAGCACCGCTGCTGGCCCCACGGTGGGCGCCAACTGTCGTGGTGGTGGCACGGCAGATGCCATGGGTAGGCTAAAGTATGGGGCCAATGGATGCTAGTGGGATCTGGGGAGGGAAGATGCAACTGTCTTACACTCAAGCTGCCAAAGTGATGAACTTTATTTCTCTCTTGGTGGATTACAAGTGCTCCTTGAGCTGTATCCTGGGGGACAAGATGAATCTCCCCAGCCTAACGGTGCACAAAGAATCGATCCCTCCCTCAGGGTCCAAACCTCCCCTTATAAAGGGGTGCCTTGGGTGCCCTTAGGGCTGACGAGGCAAGCATATTCGTGGAATATACTTGTCCCAAAATAGTAGTTCGGCGGCCTCCTTTCCCTGTCGCCCTTCTAATGACGGCAAGGCTCCAGTGGCCCCCTCCTGCGTGCCTCGGGCTCCATGACTGTCACCTCCGTGACCTCCTTCTGCCCCTCTGACGCTGTGCATCCTTGTCTCTTGTGCTTGGCCCTGTTCTGATTCCTTCTAGCCTGCAGCTGTAGTTGACCTTGGGCTTCTCCTTCTCCTACAAGCTTCGTATTACTCGGCCTTACCTTGTGTTACTCGGCTCGCTCCTCACCTGCACGAAGATCATTCGGGTAACCCGGCCGATTCTCTCGTTAACTCGGCCGGGTAACCACTTGATTCATATTCATGGGCTTCTTGCCTCCGCTCATCGGCCGACATATCCATGATTCGGCCGACCTAGGCCGTAGCTCGGAAATGAGGCAGGGAAGACCTGTCTTTCCCGTCTCGACCTACCGAGGTTAACCCCCGACAAATGCAGCGGAGTCAACAACGACCCCACCATACTCAAGAAGCCCAACTCGGGGCGCAAACACCTCAACCTTTGAGGCCACGGCGCTTTTACCCGCACCGTCGGTGGTCCCCGGCGACTCGGCCAGACGGTGGCGATCGGGACGGGCATGAGCCCAGCATAGGAAGGCGCGCTCGAGTTCCTCCGTGAGAACAGGGACATCTTCGCAAGGAAACCCTCGACATGCCCGGTGTCCCTAGGGAGCTCGCTGAGCACAAGCTAACGCCGACCCCAAAGTGCGACATCAAGCGATCATGACCCTTCAATGAAGAACGCCGTCGAGCAATCGCTGAGGAGGTGCAGCGTCTACTGCTGCCGGCTTCATCCGCCAATCAAGTACTCAAGTGGTGCAAACCCAGTCCCGGTCGAGAAGAAGAACGGGACACGGAGAATGTGTATCGACTACACAAACCTGAGCGGCGCTGCCCAAAGGCGATTCGTCCTCCGCGGATCGACCGGATAATCGATTCAACCGCGGGCTCGAGTCGCTATGTTTCCTCGGCGCCTACTGGGTACAACCGGATCAAAATGGCTGTCGACGAAGAGAAGACGGCGTTCATCACGCCATTCGAGCCTTCGCTACCGCCATGACCTTCGCCTCAAGAACGTCGGGCGACCTACCAGCGGTGCATGCAAGAATGCCTCATGAGCCAAATTGGCCGCAACATCCATGTCTACATCGACGACGCGTGGTCGTAAAATCGGCTCGCCAAGGCGACCTACTCGCCAACTGGCGGAAACATTCGCCAACCTGCGAAGATATAAGATAAAGCTCAACCAGAAAATGCACCTTGATTGTACCCGCGGACAACTCTTCGGGTATGCGTCTCCAAGCGAGGGATCGGCGAACCCCCGAAGATCGACACGATCGCCGGCTCGGCAAACCCGAGTGCTGCGCGGCGTCGAAGCTGGCGGTAGCGGCTCTCGATCGCTTCATCCCCACAGGCTAAAAGCGTGCCCTATACGCTGATCGCGAAGAACCCCACCTTCCGGTGGGACAAGGAGGCGGGACGGCGCTCGCGACCTCAAAAAGGTGCTACTCGCGCACCATTACTCGCCCCCGGACAAAGAACCCATGCTGGTTTACGTCGCGACTTCCGAAAGTCGTCGTCAGGCCGTCATGGTCGTCGGCGACGAAGGAAGGAAAGGCGCCAGTCTAGCGGCGGTGTACTACATCAGCGAGGTCCTCACCGAGTCGCGCCAGCCGATACCAAAAAGCTAGTGTACGCGGTATTCAGAGCTCAGCGGCGCCTGCCGCACTACTTCCAGGAGCACCCGATCACGGTCGTGTCCTCAGCACCACTTCAAGACATCATCCGCAACCGCGAGGCAACCGGGCGGGTCGCCGTGGGCCATCGAGATCGGCGTCCACAACATCAAATACGAGCCACGAAAATCGATCAAGTCGCAGGCACTGGTATACTTCATCGCCTACTGGGAAGAGGCCCAGCAGCCAGAGAAGTTGTCGTACCTCCATTACTGGAGCCTGCACTTCGACGGCTCCAAGAACGCGGACGGTGCAGGCGCAGGGATAGTGCTAACTTCACCAAAGGGCGACAAGCTGCGCTACATCCTCTGCCTCGACTTCACACCCTGTACCAACAACATGGCTGAGTACGAGGCCCTACTCCACGGCATGCGAGCCGCCAAGGAGATGAACGTCAATCGCCTCCGCTGCTACGGAGATTCCGACCTTATCGCGGGGGCAAGTCGGCACTGCGACGCCGTCTCCCCACCATGGCGGCATCGCCAGCGGTGAACAAGTTGGCGGATACTTCACGGCTACTCCGTCGAGTGGATCGGCAAAGGAAGAAACGAGGAGGCCGACGCTCTCTCGCATCGGCTCGACTCGCACCACCCGCCGGCATTTTCCTCGACACGATAACCAAGCCATCAGTCTCTCCCCCGAGGGAGATCGACATCGGAGTCCCACTCCAACCAGAGGCAGCCTTGGTCGAACTCGTCCACGAGCCAGACGACTGTACCAAGCCCTACATTGCCTACCTGGAAGCCGGCACCTGCCCGGGGCAATTGACGCTTCGGATGATCGCCGTCGATGCAAGTCCTACACCATCATCGACGGCGAGCTCCAAGCGCGGCGTCCGGCGTGTTCCAACTGCGTCCAACTAGTCAAGGGCCAAGATCCTCCACGACATTCACTCGGTGGCTGCGGCCACCACCGCCGCCGCTCCTCAGTCGCCAAGGCTATGCGACATGGCTTTTCGCCCACCACACCGCTTCATGTCGATATCGTCCAGCGGTGCGCCGGGTGCAAGAAGTACGCCAACCAGACGCACGTACCGAGCTCGGCGCTCAAAACAATCCCCATCACCTGGCCATTCGATGTGTGGGGCATGGATATGGTAGGCCCCTTCAAGAAGGCCCCTCGGCTACACCCACCGCTAGTCGCGTCGACAAATTCACGAAATGGGTGGAGGCCAAGCCAGTCCGAAATGCGACGGAAGACGCCACTAAATTCCTCTGCGAGCTCATATATCGCTACGGGTTCCCAAACAGCATCATCACGGACAACGGCACCAACCGCCAAGGAGCCATGGCGAATTCTGCGAAGAGCACCACATCCGGTTCGACCTCGCGTCGATCGCACCGGAATCCAACGGCCGGAGGCAGGCCAAGCAAAGCATCCTCCACGGCTGCCGCGACTCCAAGTACCACTCGAGCGCCGTCGGGTCTTTGGGTCGAAGAGTTTCCCTCCGTCATCCGGGGATACGCACCTCGGTCAGCAGATCGGCAGTTCACCCCTTCTTCAAGGTCTCTGGCGCCGGCGATCATGCCCACCGACCTCGAACACGACTTCGCTGGTGTCGTTCACTATCTGAAGCGTGAACGATCTTTCCGCCAAGACGGGATCGACCAACTCGGCAAGCGTGACCTCGCTCGGTCACGCACCACTATCTACCGGCAGGACTCGCGCTACCACGGCGGGTGAAAGCTCGCACCTTCCAAGAAGGCGACACGGTGTTACGCCTCATCCAGACAAGAAGGGTATGCACAAGCTCTCCCCTCCAGGAAGGCCCATTCGCCATCGGTAGCGTGCTAAAACGACGCCTACTACCTCATCGACGTCCGGGGGGACGGCGAACTCGGCGTCAGCGACCATGGAATGTAAACCTCCTACGGAAGTTCTACTCCTAGAACCCCACATGTACTCTCCAAGCGCTATGAAATAAAAAAGCGGTTACCGCAAATTGCCTACTCTCAAGACTTGTGCCACTACTTTTCGTAATAACAGCGTTACGCTAACCGCGAAGTCAACCTTTGGTACAGCGATCGGCATGGTTAAGTAGTGCGGTGTAAAAACCTTGAATCACCTCGGTCTTGCATCGTCCATGAAAAACGCCCACGGAGCCCCATTGGAGTCGCCTAGCTCGGTGGTTCTGAGCCAAGACAAGCGCCTCGCTTCTCCACAGCGACCTTGGTCCTCCGCATCCTCGGCATAGCGACTCGAGCGGCTAAGTACCACGCCCGGGGTGAAGACCAGTTCGCATGCGGTCGAAACGCCAAGTAGAGAGCATGCCCAGGACTCGCCATGCGACTGACCCCACGGGCCAGGCAGGAGTGACGCGCTCAATCCAACGCGCTAAGTCCTCAACCACCCTCGAGTCGCGCCTAGAACAACCAAGTACCACGCGCGGGGACTCGGCCACCCGACCTCGTTCGCAAGGAAAAGCGGTAAAGTCTGAGCACTCAAGGAGTCGCCAACGGTGGCTCTTCGAGCTCGGACGATTCGACCAAAATAACAAAACACATAACAACAACACGTATATCGCATACGAGGTAAACCCCACAAAAAGGGCGGACGCGCTAGGGGACTCGTTCAAAAATCAATCACAAGCACACAACAAATACCAAAATAGACACGATGTCTCATTCAATTGCATATCGCATTGTTTCATGCTACAAAATATGCCCGCATGGCAGACCTGCTGCTAACGCCACGAGGCAAACTATCCTACCCTGCAGACTTTGACGACGACTCGCCAACATCCCGGCGATTGCAGATGAACGGCGTGTACGGGTTTGACGGATACGTCGTCAGTTCACCCGCCATTGCCGCGCGAAAAGGCTGCTCGACCTTGAAGTCACGATGCGGTGGCTCGGGGTCGTTCGGAGCGACGACCGTCTCCTGTTACGGAAGGAGGTCGCCCATTGCCCGCAACCGTTAAAATGCGTGGCGGCGTCCTGCAACTTGAGAACCTCGGACAGCTCCACCGCGCCATTCGACGATGGATATCCACTCTTCACATCGTCGATGTCGAAGTCTTCGGGGAAGTGGGCAAGTCCAAGACTAAGTGTCGTCGGCGCCCGGCAGCGACGCGTCATGAACTCAACGACTCATGGGCGCCTTCTCCAAATACTTCCACACCTCGACGAGGTCGCTGGGAATCACCTCCGTGGGCGATATTTCTTAGAGATAGGCGCGGATGCACGTCGGCGACAACGTTTCCGAATCGACGAGCATGCTTACGCACTGCCTCGCGTCGAGCGAGCTTCGCCTCTTCCTCGCTATCGATGATGCGACGCGAGTAGAAGACAATAATAAGTACGACGGACACCACAAAAGACACAACCACGGAAAGGAGGATGTACTCACCAAAAGCGGGCGGGCGAGTTCCGTGATGAAGCATTGAAGCGATGTATGGTCGTCACGAAGCCCGGCAATAAGGACTTCCGACACCTTGCGATCCTCCTCGGAGGCTGCAATGGCAGCCTTAGCTTCGCCGTCGAGCTCGCTTCTTCTTTGCCTCGCGATTCGGCGCTCGAGGTTGGCGATCCGCTGTTCAGCACTCAAAGCCGATTGCGCGCCGTAATTCACCGCGAGGACAAGCCCTGGCGAGCTTCCTCGCCTTCGCGGCAACAAGCCCTTTGTTCGCTTCTGGACGATGGCGGCTCCTTCTCCGCTGCTTCATGCCAATCGGTCACCGACTCAAGCCGCAGACCACGCACGTCAACAAAAAGGTTAATCAAAGCAAAATTCCTAAAGTGCCCACCGCTGAAATTCAGCGAGTGCACTCGAGACCGACAATCAAAAATTCCTAAGTGCCCACCGCTGAAATTCAGTGCGCACTCGAGGGCCGAATCAAAAATCCTAAGTGCCCACCGCTGAAATTCAGCGAGTGCTCGGGACCAGCGATCAAGAAATTCCTAAGTGCCCACCGCTAAAATTTAGCGCGCGCTCGGGGCTGGATGCGAAAAATAAAGTTAAGATATTATAAGAATCGGCCGCAAAACACCGACATGATCCTCGGGGTGGATGTACAGATGGCTGCGCCAAGCATGCTATGGAGTTATATCGCGTCCACGTGACGCGAGGAGCGTATGCCCACGACGTTGGTCGACTTCAGCATCGGCGGTCCCAGGAGCGTGGCTTGAGGGCGAAGTCCCACTCGCCGTGGCCGCCTTGGTCACGAAGCGTGGGAACGTGGCGAAGAGGCACCTGCTCCAAAGGAAGTCGGCTCCGCCGGTCCAGGCAAGGGAGCACCCTCCTTCGTAGAAGCGGCTGCTTCATCCGGGTCGGTGTGCGGCCGTGTCGTCAGAAATAGTGACAATGTCGTCGCCCTTGGCCTTCTTGCTGCCATCCGCCAAGGCGACGACCTCGTCCGCCTTCCTCTTGCGGGAAGGATCCTCCTCGCTAACGACAGGCGGCACCTTATCCACGGTCGGATGGCCCATCCTTTTCACTCCGGTCCTGTGTATCAATCGTATAAGCAAAAACAATTGAAGTAATTATGAGAAACAAGGAAAGGTGAGTGCACTCACTTGGCGACTGGAATAAAACGTAGCCCCGTACGGAGGCCGGATGATTTTTCTAGTTCAGGTCCAAGTCGGCGATTGAGCCCCATCTCCAGGACGTCGCGTGCCCAAGACAGGGACGGCTTCTTCGTCGTTGAGGCCGCAGCTGGAGCCTCTGAGATATCTTCGGCAGGAGCCTCCTGGCGAGGCAAAGCCGCCGCAGCCGAAACATCCCCAGCCGCAGGCGAATGGCGGAGCAAGCGGCACTTCCTCGATCGCCGCGTCTAGTCGGTCACATCGGTGGCGCGGCGTCCTCGCCGGCGGAGCATCGGAGCTGCTCGCCGAGTCGTGGCGAGGCCGGCTTTGATGGCTTCGTCTTCTTCTTCGGGGGGGCCTTACTTTCTTTCTTCTTCTTCTTCGACGGAGTGGCTTGACGGCGAAGTGGTCTCTGGGAGCTCGTCGTCGTCATCATGACGCTCGAGGCTTCGCTGCCTCGATCTCGCTGTCGTTGTCCGGGTCTTTCGGACCCGGGCGACCTCCTCCTCGGACTCGTCGTCATCGTCCCGTCGCCCTTAGCGGGCGGCTTCGCCGTCTGGGCGAGCTCGAGTTCTCGTCGTCCGAAGGTGGGAGCCACCCTTCCACCACCTGGAATAGTTGCGACGAATACAAAGTTAAATCAGAGTTACCGCGACTGCATAAACTGCGACTGCAAGCAAAGTAAAGTGGTTACCGTTGGAGCTGGACGCTTTGCGGTGTAGGGGCGACCCCAGCCTGCGCATCCAGGTACACCGCCTGGGTAATCTTCTTCAGTGCTGGGAGATAGTCCTCCAGCTTCCACTCGTCCGCAGGCCTTCGCCGAGTCTCCCGCCCGTGTCTTGGTACATGTAGTCGCTGGGCGGCGGGACGAGCCGCCCGCGAGCCAGCATTATCTGATTTATCGTCCGAGGCCCTTCTTTTTCGACGCGGATGATGGAGCATCGTCGACGACCATCCGCTGATCGTTGGGGAGCTTGCTGACTTGGAGATGGCACGGCTCAGACCGATTGGCGGAATACCGCGGGATCGCCACCTCGTCCTCCGGGGTCGCCTCGGCCACGTAGAACCATGACTTCTTCCAGTCGCTCGCTGCCTTGGCGGGCAGCATCAGATCAAAGAATGAAGCTTTGAACTTGAGATGGAACGCCAGGACGCTCGCGGCTAGCATTGGGCCGCCTGCTTCCTCGCGGCTGATCTGTCCGTGGAACAGATCTTGCCACAAGGGAATAGGGCGGCAGCAGTAACATTCGCGAGCATACGAAGATGGCGAGCTGCTCGATCTTGTGGGGACCCAGATCTGGATCGTAGTAGGTGCGAAGCGCCGGAAGAACGAGGACGTAGGGAACCCTAGCCCCTTTCGAGATGACTGGTGAAACAGATGAATTCTCTCGCGGGTTCGAGGTCGTCTCCGTGCGGGAATACGCCAACATGGCTCGCAAGATCCGGTCTCCTCGAATAGGCCAGTTGCCCTCGTGCACTTGGATCTACCCACGGTTCGGTGGAAAGGGCCATGGCGAGAGGTCTGTTGGGTCGGGATTGGTCGGCTGGATCGCGATCGAGGAATGAAAATCGGCAATCGGAAGAAGTGGTGAGAAGGTTGCTCTCCGATCGCCTGCCATTCCCCTTATATAGGGGATGTTACCCGCCAAATCAGGGAACCGTTACCGCGCGATGATTACGCCAAAAGTTACCGTTGGATTACCCCACCGGCTAGTTTGACCACTTTTGTCGGTCCAACTACGGTCACTCGGCTCGCCTACCCAATCACTATGACAGTGTGTCGCCGACTCGATTCGCCAGAGCTGCGACCTGGATCACTGGTTTCCCCCTTTATGAGGAGCCCGACGATTATTGGATGCCTACTCACGTCAGATACTCCGATCGCCAGCCACCCACCTCGCCTAATCACCGACGGCCTCGGGGACTACTGATGGGGATATGCCTACCGGGTATACCAGAAGACGCTTCCGATCGCCCAAAACGCGAGTGGGCTGCGACGGCGAATGGATTGAAGCCCATGAGGAACCAAGCGATCGAAGTCAAGGCCCAGCGAGTAGATAGGCCATCGGATTAGGTTAAACGACTCAAGCTTTAACTGAATCGGTTGAGATATGTAAACCCTAGGGGAGGTGAGCCTATATAAACCTCCCTATAGGGCGAGTAGAGATACGTTCCCTCATACACCCAAGCGACTCGCTGCCTAGCCGCCGAGCTCGCCCATTGTAACACCTCCATAATACAATCTAGCAGGAGTAGGTCTTTACCCTCCGGGGGGCCGAACCTAGGTAAAACCCTATGTCTTTGCCCTCATCTCGCACCGCAGATGGCTGGCCGCCCTTGCCCCTCGTTCTACTACTCGCTGCCGATTGCAGCATCTGCCGTGACTATTCCCACGACACCTAGCCTCCTAGAACATTTGATTATTCATTTATTTCGTGTTTTTGAGTGGGGGAATCTTCACGTCGGTAAGTTTCTCATCCAATCCACACTTTATTTTCTGAAATCCATGGTTGAATTCCTCACATTGGCTATCTAGATGAGTTCATCATATTTTGATATTATTGTTGATTCCTCATGTTAGGATTTATAACTTCTTCCTGTAATCATTTGTTTATGTGATAGAAACTTGATACCTATATTTTTCTTCAAAAAAATTTGTAGCACAATGCATAACATTGGAAAGATTTTTCGCTCGGGCACGGCAGGGGCCTCGGGCTCCACTAGGTAGCCGGGTTCAAAAAACAGGCGTTCAGAGAGGCGGATAGCTTGAGAGCCGACATGAGCCTAGAATTTGAGAGGGTGAGCAAATGCAAGTTTCTACCTACTAAGTGGGTAGACCATGAGTTCCTCTCCCACTGGGGTCTTTTGGAGGACTTCGAGCAGATGAATGTGCAAGCTGGCATGGTCCCTTTCTCCTACCTCTCTGTCGACACCTACAAGCTCGCCGTGTTCGAGTTCCTGTCATCATTCGATGATGATCTTGAAGTCCAAGAGCGTAATTGCACTGTAATTTTTGTACTCAAAGGGTAACTCCACAACCTTTCCTTTTATGAATTTTGTGATTGTTTCAGATTCTCCCATGAGAGGGAACTCAATATTAATGACAATGTCCACATAGAGGCAATGCATTCTTGGGAGAATATTTCTGTCCACATGAACACTCATTATTTGTGCAAGAAGAGCGCCACCATCTAGAATCCCACCATCCGTTATTTTTACACCTTCTTGGTGAATTCTATTTTTGGGAAAGAGATGTTGGGGAAATGGCAGGCCTCGAGATGAGCGTAATTCACATGGCTCTGCATCCTGAGATGGAGCACAAGGTAAACTTGGGTGCTTTGCTCATCCAGCACTTTCGCCGCCAAAGAGCAGCTTCTGCTGGGGACATCCGCTATGGTGGCTTGATTACACAGATCGCCTACGCAAGCGGATTTGTCTGGCTGGCAGTAAGACTCTGGATGATATCCACATTGCTAGCACCAAATTCATGTGGGTCTATAGACCCCAACGCTCCCTTTGTGCTTATCAACTTT
Source organism: Avena longiglumis (assembly GCA_030063025.1). Taxonomy (NCBI): domain Eukaryota; kingdom Viridiplantae; phylum Streptophyta; class Magnoliopsida; order Poales; family Poaceae; genus Avena; species Avena longiglumis. The sequence goes on from CP125974.1 coordinate 30,234,889, forward strand.
ATTTTGAGCCTAATGGTGATCTCCACGAAGTTTTGCTTCTTTTTGTCCAAGCTTTTGGTTTGCCAGGTAAACAGAGTTGAGTCCTTACTGAGGAGGATTTCCAACAAGCATTGATCCTCTTAGGGAGGATTGCACATCAGGGAGGTCATCCCAACTGGGAAGATGCATCAGCTGGCCAACAACAGCAGGATCAAGGTGGAGAGGACTGGAACACAGTAGTCTGGGATGACTATGGTTAGCAGCACCATCACCAGAAACCTTTCCCCTAGTACCAGAGCAAGGTATGCCTCCACCACAGCCAGGATTCATCTATGTCCCAAGAAGTGATTTTGACCAAGTGGTGTATCGCATCGACAACATATAAAATACGTTATAAGATGCGAACACCAACATAGTCAACCTCACCCATGACTTCACATCTTTTATGACCGACCTTCCAAACCTCTACCCGAACTTCCCATACCAGCAGCCGCCACCTGATGGTGGCAACTTTTGATTCTAGATAGGCCAAGAGCCTAAGATTGGGGAGGTTAAACTCCTCCCACCTTTTGCATTCATATTTTCGTTCTTCTTTTGATTTATTTTGTTTCCATTCTAGTGCATGTTTACTTTTAGTTTTGCATTGATACAAGAAAATCCAAAAAAAATAGACTAGCGTTTATCTTCATTTGTACAAATTTCTCTCGTTTCTTGTTGATTTTTTTGCAGGTTATTCGTTCCTAGTGATTTAGCTATGAAGATGAATGCAAAGAGTTGGCTCAATAAGGAGATGAGCGAGCAAGAGGAGGCTTCACATTATTATTTTCCCTCTTCCTATAAGTTTATTCATAAACATTTTATGTATGTACTATTACACTTGAGTTCTACTCTGCACTTAACTCGTTATCTCTTAGGACTTGAGCTCAAAAGTTTTTGTCACTACTTTGGTTTAGACTTACGACAATTAATATCAGTTTGAAAAACAACCCCTTGGATTAAACTCCAAATTTTTTAAGAATAAGAGAAAGTGTCTATCGACAACTTTGGTACCATGTTTTTGTCTTAAGGGATTAATTTTAGTAGTACTCAACCCCACATACTGATCGTTTACTTGATGATACCTGCTGAAAAAGAATTGTTTGATAGAATGAACTTTTTATGGCGGGAGAGGATATGCTAAAACCTGTTTTGCCTAGCTAAAAAAATAGAGAGAGGAAAAAACGTTTATGTTTCTCATACACATCTTTGGGATACCAACAACTTCGTTGGACTTATGAACAATCTATGGTATATCCCCGGATTTTGGATATGAGTTGATGACATGAACGGCATATGTGTCGCTATATGGGCAAAATTATTGGTAATCTTAAAGGTTATGTAAGCATTCATAAAAAGAAACAGTCGGTGATCCTTGAAAGAGGAAAAAAAGAAAGAGAGAGAAGAGCTACCGCCAAGATAGGAGCTGAAAACATTCTATACTTTTTGAGAGCTTTGGTATCACCCCGCCACCTAAAATGAACAATTAGAGTTCTCGAAAGACAAGGAAAATAAGAGGTGTTTGATAGCCATGATTATCGATGTGGGTGTTAATGAAAAAGCTCTAAGTTTATCCTTCTTTTGACGTCTACTTATACACCCTTAACTTTGAATCAAGCGGCCTTGCTTAAAAACATTTTCACTCTCATAATAAGAGAGACGTTGTTGCAAGCCTAGAATTTTTTTGACAATCTCGTTTGAGTTGTAAGAACTATTAGCTAGCGAGTTACTTGTGTCTAGGAATTAAACTTAAGTGCAATTGTTCAGATATATTATGCTCATGTTCAAGGTTGCAGAATTTGAGACAATGGAATATGATAAAGGTCGGGTTGCATGGACAAATGAGTAAGTTAGGGGTGGCCAGACAACCACGGGGCACACCAATGGACGAGACTGGTTCTTAGCTGGACTTCTCGCTCGGAACAGAAAAAGGTAAGGAACGATAGGTCGAAAACAGGAGGGGATAGGATGGGCCCCTAGGACACATGACGCGCGCAAGAAGGAGGCAAACGAGATGTTCCATCCCCTAGAAGATTGGATCGTTTTCCATTGAAAATACATCCTTATTGTCACTTTTGTTAAGCATCTACACCGGCAATGCCGCCAAAGTGTGTGGTGCAATAATGTCAGATAGGTGCTTTGGGGGTGTTGGATGAGCATGTCGACATTTTAGGAGGGCCTTCCCACACCGGCATAACCGAAAAATGGACCCCTAAACAAATTTGGCTTAAAATCGGATTCAAACAATAGAGAATTCACACATAGAAAATTCAAATACAAAATTTAAATAAAGAAATTTTATTGTAGTAATCCAAACATAACTAATAAAATAGTTTGCGCAATAATTTAAATAAATACAATTTTAAATAGCTCTAGCAATCTTCCCTTTGAGCGCCCACAAATGCGCCACAAGATCCTCTTGCAATTGATGATAAACACTTACGTCACAATTTTTTGACGCATGGCAAGGAAAGCGCTGAAGTTGGTTGTCATCTCATGATCAATATTGGTAAGAGGGATCTGATGCTCAAACAGTTGATTATCAACCACTAGAGAATTGCGCTTACTCTCGATGATCATACTATGCATGATCACGCAAGAATTCATCACCTCCCACATCTGATATGTCGACCAAGTAAGAACATGATAGCTGACAATAGCAAAACAAGCTTGGAGCACACCAAATGCCAGCTCAACATCCTTCATGCAACTTCCCTAGCACTTCAAAAACCATTCTATTGCATCAGTATGAGTCTTATAGATTGTCTTCATAGATGTCGCCCATTTTGGATAAATGCCATCGGCAAGGTAGTATCATTTGGTGTATGAGCTCTCATTGATCTCATAGTTCACTACCGGAGCATGGCCTTCAGCAAGTCTTTCAAATACCAGAGAGCGCTGCAAGACATTAATGTCATTGTGATTTCTATTCATATACCAAAGAAAGGTGCCAAATTCACATGTCATAATCTATGAAGTACACACTGCACTCTCCGTTATGGCCTTTGACATCCCTTTTCAAGCAAACAAACAATTCTTCCATCCCAATGCATGTAGTTGATGCTACCAAACATCCTAGGAAATTCTCTTGATGTGTCCCGTGCAAGGATCCGAGCTATATCTTCTTCATTTGGTGCTCTCATGTAGGTTGATCCAAACCCTACAACAACGGTCGGACAAAACCTATACACATTCTCAAAGGTTGTGCACCTAGACATGCGTAGATAGTCAACTTGTATGTTTATAGGAGCGCCATATGCAAGACACTTCAAGACAGCCGTGTATTTCTATGTAGACAAGAAACCCACGAATCCGGTGCAATCTTTCTTGTACAGGAAGTAGGGATCAAACTCTCTCACACCGTGCACAACCTTCATGAACAATTTCTTGTTCATCCTAAAGCGCCACAGAAAAATGCTCGACATATGTGTTGGATTATTGATGAAGTAGTCGTCCTCTAGCATCAAAGCACCAACCATCCGCATGTCCTTGTTTTCCTTATTCACAAGCATCGAACCTCCACGATGAGGAGCCTGAAGTTTCAGAGGCAACTAATGATCAAACACGCTCTTCACCGTTGGCTTGTGCATCTACTTCGTCTTGCTCTATCATTATTTCATTGTTGATGTAAACTTATACATGATACAAAACAATGTAATCAAAATGCCAAACACTAGCCGGTTCGCGGAGGCTGAAAAATTATAAGTTTACCTTGGCAATCGAACATATTCCGTACGAGGCAGCCTCGATGTGTTTCGATGAGAGTCGTGATGACAAAACAACGGCGAGAGGACGAGATGTGTTAGGTTTCGAGCGAGGGTGGCGTCTAGTGGCTGAAAGCTTTGGCGAGGGGTGGCTATAGAGTGGGATCGGGTACAGCAAGCGAAGGAGGGAGAAAGGCAAGGTTAAGTGCCTGGGTCGCTGCCGAACGCCAGCGCCTGTTGGTGGGCTGCTGATACTGTTTTTGCCCAGCACGACAAAAAAAAAAGTAAAGCGATCTCATCGAATTTGACCGTTGGACACAAAAGAACGCAGGAGCAGCAAAAATGGAAACAGCCCCCGGTGAGGATCGAACTCACGACCTTTCCCTTACGAAGGGAACGCACTACCACTATGCTACGGAGGCATTGTTGGTTCAAAGAAGTGTATTAACTTTAATAAACTTAACTAGACCAGTACGTTCCATTGATCAATTCTTTTTATTTTGAGATGTAATTGGTAGAATATTCTTGGCCCAGCAGCACTACTATGCAAGGTACCGAGGCCTGCTTTCCGAGTCTCCGAAATGTGGGGCAAACTAGGTCCAGAGCATATGAAAAAACTTAGAGAAGCAAAAAAAAAAACCTACTAGATCAATACTAATTGATTGTGTCGCATAGGTGAATTTAATGGCACGAGATCAGCATGTCCTGTTTGAATCTTTTTTTTACGGGTGTTTGAATCTTATTAGTATCTTTATCATTTTAGATTTTATCATGATCATGATAAGAAAACACCGGTGCGACGCTATCACGAGTCCATCTTAGATTTATTTAGATACGTATGTTAGGTTTATTTAAATACGAATGTATCTAGTCAAGTTAGATATATTCATATCTAGACAAAATTTGAGTCAACTAATATGGGTCTGAGGAAGTAGTAGTATAGTATACTGATATAGTTTAAGCTGTTTGTTCAGCAAACTATACTGTATTATGAAACAGAGGATGTAAGTACTTCCTCAGATCCAAATTAGGATACAATCGAATCTGGACAGATCTAAGACAAATCTGAGTAAACTAATTTGGATCTGAGGGAGTACCCAACTTGAAACAACTTCACAATTAACTTGTTTGGAAGAAAAGAAGACTTCTCTCTCGTGACAACATATCCTCAGTGTCACCAGCCAACACACAACAATAATGAACATCTCATTCAGTGGTAAATAAATGTCATCAGATACGCTACAGCCGCTAACCACTGCTATGTACACAGATTATGAGAAATTAGCGGAGGGTTTGCCCTATCGGGTGAATAGCATGCCCCTCTAGCCAGTCGGCGATCATATGCCCTATATAATGCTCAACTACATCTAGAGCCAAGGCCGAGAAATTTGTAGATAATTACAATGGATGTGTATATTCCCTTTCCTTCCTATTGCTATATCTGCAGATCGTCCAGTGTCAATTCTTCATTTGATAGCATCTTTAGGTTCTGCAAATAACAGCACACAGTCAGGTTGGAAGGCATAGCTAGTACGTTGGAGAGGAGACAAGGACAATCAACGGGCTTACAGTAATGAATTTGGGTGGATCATCAAGACTAGAGGAGCCAAGGATAATTTCTCTCTTTAGTTTTGACGACAGTTTGTGAGCAGCGCGTAACTGCAATATCCATCAACATAAAACATGAATAGGGGAACGTGGGAAGTTCATAGGTTTTATCATAAAGCACTATGATTGGAATAAAAAAAGGAGTAAATTCTAGAGGCAACTAAAACATACCTCGGACCGAGTAGCACCCCCAACTACAAAGATAAATAAGCGCTGGCCCAACTTTCTCATGTCACTTGATGTATGCTTCAGTACAGAGTCGCTGTAAAAAGGATCATTAGACAACATATAATGAACTTCTAGTGGTAAACCTAATTATTGTTGACTTAATTTTCCGGATAGCACAACTATCAAAGTATGTCTCTGCAAATTCTTCATTATGAAATAAATTTAAGCTAATATATGCAGTATATAGCTTGTTAGTAAATTGCCATAATGAAAGCTGAGACCTCAGTTTACTTTAATGGACCAAAGCTCACATGAAGTTTGTTACAGCATTAAAAGTTCCAGCAAATATTCCAAACCAGTGTCAAAAGATCACCTTTCTTGAAGGATAAAACACCATTCTAACCTACTGTTGCTATTTGCTAATATGAACTGCGGCTGTATTGATTTTTTTCATATAAAACAAAACCAACATGGATTTTCTACCCAGGGTGATAGCTACACACGCGTAATGCTGTTAACCATCTGTTAACACATCTTCCCTGTTCGAATAAAAATACAGTATCTTTTCCACCATCCCGGATAAAAACAACGCTTGTTTCCCCATCCAGGAAAAAAACAACGCTTGTATTCCTCCTTCCCTAAAAAAGCCCATAAAAAATACAGAAAGAAGTGGATGGTAACAGCGAGGGAATGGTGTCAAATAGATCTACGGTAGAAATTATCCTATAGGCTCATCTGACAGCCAGTTGTGCGTACGTAGCTATCCCCCATGGTAGCTGGCTATTTTAATACCAACAGATAGAACCAAATTTTATCAACTACCAGAACTTGCATAATGGCTAGGATATACTATTTCATACTCCCTCCGTCCAGAAATAACTGACTTGGGTTTGCCTAGATTCGAATGTATATATAGATACATTCGAATCTAGGCAAACCCAAGTCAGGTATATACATTCGAATCTAGGCAAACCCAAGTCAGTTATTTCTGGACGGAGGGAGTAATATACAAATCCATGTACGATCTGGAGAAACTACAGAAAACAGCTTACTACAGTCCATGAACATCTTGAACAAAAATGAATGCATGAAAGTCAAAACAGAAGAAAGATGATGGGAGTCGCTATGACCAACCTTGAATAGCCATCATCAGAGTTTCTAGGCCTAGCCCATGTGCCACCATTCCATTTAGATCTCATGGATTGAGCTGGTTGATGAGCTGGACTTGTTCGAGCTGATGAGCTGCTTGAGATTCCACGGAAACTAGAACTAGGGTCACTCATACAATGATACTCATCTTTTGGAAGCTCACCTTTACTAAGTTTCTCGATCAAATCCTACAAATAGGCAAGAAACACTTCATGTAAGAGGCTAAAAGCCAAAAATAAAAAGACTTCCAACTACAAGCGCCAGGCAACACAGGAACACCATGAACATCTCACTGTACCAATGTGGAACTGATATTACAGTTATACATGCAAGTATAAGTTGCTTTACAGCTACCAGCCAATACCTAACAGACTTGTTAAACATGCATCACAGTGGCTGCTAGCATGCGTATGCCAGCTGGTTTGACATATAATGGTCACGAAACAAGCTTAAGGCTCCAGCACCAAGGTTATAAAATTTGGTAAAACTACCTAGGATTATATAGCATAATTGAACGGATCATGCAGTGTAACTCGAGATTATATAGTACTCCCTCCGTTTAGAAATATAAGATGTTTTAGATTTGTGAAGAAGATGTATATAGACACCTTTTAGTGTATAGGTTCAAATGAATCTAGACACTAAAAGGTGTCTAGATACATCTCATTCACAAACCTAAAACATCTTATATTTCCAAACGGAGGGAGTAGAAGAGCACATATCCCTTCTCATAACTGTTCAATACCTATAGTATGGAATTATCGTCATATAGTCAGCTGGTGACCCAGCTGGTGACTCATAACAGAATTAGCTCTGCTTTTTCCATAAAACCGAAGGGAAGGGCTAAGTAAAGGTATTAGGAGCAATAGGCATGCACTCATACAACAGTGCATATGTTTTAGTGGAGAACATCATCTTCTTTGTACACATATATTTTCACATACTTAATCAGTTCAAAAACTTAATAAAATAATTCCACAGAAACAAAATCAGACAAAGCTAAGATGTGTACTTGATAAAAGGAAGCAGGATGAGTGTAATTTCATACATGTATCCATGGTAATTGTTTGCACTAAAGTGCTACCGAGAACATACACAGTGGTGGAATTAGGAAATTAGTGGGCCATGCACATGAATAATGAGACCAAAGACTGGGTACAGTTACTCCCTCCGTTTCAAAATATAAGATGTTTTAGGTTTGTGAAGAAAATGTATCTAGACTTCTTTTAGTGTGTAGATTCACTCCAAACCTGAGTGAACCTACATACTAAAAGAAGTCTAGATACATTTGCTTCACAAAGCTAAAACATCTTATATTTTGAAACGGAGGGAGTATAACTGAAAGAAACCAACGTACCAATGCTGAGGTTGGTGGAAAAGTTAAAAAATAATGGAGAATAAAGGAAATTTGAGAATAAGGAAACAGGGATGAAGATAAATTATCTCAAAATCTCGAATACATAAACATAACTCCATGCAAAAAGTTCATTGCATGAAACAGTATCAAGAAGTTCAAAACATTTGCAAATCACATATACATAACTGTTTGCTTAACTTTTTTTACCTCCAGGATGGGATAAAATCGGGAGAGCATCCATGCTGATTCTTCCCCTATTCGTTCTTTCCTGATACCACGCTTTTTCTAAAAATTGTAGATTGAGTGAGTAACTTTCCAATAATATAATTATTCAAAAGCTACATGAATGGAAGAACTAAGACATGACTTAATAATGCAACAAGTTACCTTACGCAATTCAAATTTCATAGTAAAGCCACCTGTTGAAGACTTTTTAGTATCATTAGCACATAGGCAACGCATATTCTTCACTGCGGTCATATCGTCAGCAGATAATCCGGCCAGCTGTAAGAAAAAAGACCTCTTACTAAATTTGGATATTAGTCATAAAATAGTATGACAAAGTAACAACTGATTGATTGGGGAACTGAAGCTAGAAGCGCCTGATGCATAAATTCTTATGCAAGGTCTGTTTACTGTACAACTTTGACAGACATATCTTGTTGGAATTTCAGGCAAACAAATAAATGTAAGGTAGATTTTTACAAATTCACCATTTCAACGTAAATGCCCTATATCATTTTTAAGCTTATATTGTAAAGATACATACACGATTTTTTCAGGTATTTTCGCAGATAGATCGGCCTCATTTTTATGTGGCATTTTAAGACATTATTACAAATATACAGTAGCTCAAAGTTCATGTTATTTGACAACACACTCCCACGGCAGCACTTTTTTCTTGGCAGGGTAGACAAGTTACTGCTGCATGTCAACTAGTAAATGTACCAATTATGAACAGACAGGGTTTAGCTTACTAATATTGAACTGGTTCTTTGGCTTTTAGCTTCCTTAGGTAAACAAATGAACAGTTTGATCCGCACAGTGCCTGTATTCTTGCAGAAGAAACAGAATGCACAAAAAGAAGACACTGCAAACTCGGCAGTGCCTACTAGAACAGGTAACAGTGGACAACACTTATCATGATCAGTCATCCTGCTAATTGCGCTGTGTGAAAAAACCAGCATCTGTATGATCTTACCATCTCATCTTAGTTATTTTTTACATTTAATAATCAGAAATGCACATTGTAAGTATTACGTACTTAATAACAGTTGACTATCTAACCTATCGTCCTATCCATCATGAAAGAATTATGCAACAGTGCAACACCAATCAGAAGCACAGCACACCAAATTTCTATCTGTACTACAGTGTGCACTAGAACACGTAAGACCAAGTGGGGAAGACGTCTATCACTTTTAACAATGATAAACACAAAAACTCGTGAGTAATCTCTCATTAACACTGAAATACCATTCAGGTTGGAAAATAGCATCGACATGTTACTTACAGGCTGCCCCAAGTACTGTTGTCATTACCCCAAGGCCCATTTGTCAAACCCAAATTATATGTAATTTCTAAATGAATGAGCTAATTTCCAATATAGAAATAAAGTTACCTGCATGAGCTTTCCTCCCTTGTCACTTTGGATCTTCTCTGGATTAATTGCAGCATAAACCATTAGTAAACGCAGCTTGTTTTCACGACTTATATCCTGGATTAAATCAGTAAAATATCAATATAATGCCCAGACAAGGTCTAGAATAAGCATTTCATTGGTTATAGTCCAATTAATAATTACCTGACGTGTCCTAAAGAATTCAATTAGTTCTTTCGTCCCAGCATCACCAAACACAAGATCCTGCTCAAGCTGCCCAACATCTTTCAAATGTTGTTGTTTGATTATGTCAAAGAGCTTTTCTGCAATCTGTAGCAAAAATGAGTATAACAAACTTATGTATGTTCCTTGGTATATCCAAACAGCTGATACTCAGGAAGCCAGTTCTTATGCAATTCCTATCCTAGTTCCAACTTTGAAGAACCAACCAGAGTGGCTAGCACGAGACAATATGCTAGAGAGGCAACACCTAGTGGAGCTGTATGCTTGTCACAGTGGATACAAGCTATGGCTAGCTCAAAGAGAAAAGGAAATTAATTAAAATTGCGCTTGTACGGCTTGAAGGTCTAGGCCACAGAAGATGCCCCAACTCACCATGCCATCTCAGTTGTAACGTTTAAGAGTTGCTAGGTACAAGCATTTGTTGTTGATATACTGATGAGAAGGCAAATCCACTTTAATTTTAAGATAATTTCATGTATCCTTATTTCTGGTCAACACTGCCATTTTAAGAAATCAAGTAGCAGTTCAGTAATCTTAGAAGTATCTTGTTGAACTATACAGGTCAAAGAGAAGTAACTATTCTCAAGTTTACATACGCAGCACACACACCGGAAAAAAAAAACTACAAACCTCAACATGGAGGGCAAGCTTGTCAATTTGATCACTGTATTGTGGAAGAGCTTGGACCATTTTTTGCAATTCTTTTGTTGATAGCTCTCCGCCTCTGCAAATCAAACAGGGCCATTCGATATTACAAAAAAAAAGGATCTTATCAATTATAAGAATTAATTCATCATAGAACATATCTTAATAATCTAACTACAATGCATCAAGGTAAGTATATCTTAGATACCACTCACTGTCATTATGCGTTGCATAAATCTAACTAGAAGAATCTCAAGTACAGATTGGTGACAAAATTTCACTTCCAGATACCATACCATTAGGATTATCTAAACCAGTTTGATTTCGCATTTCTACACCATCCAGGAGTCCTCTTTTAGATGCAATGTTTGTTATAAAAAAGTGCAACAACTGTGGCAAATCACATGCATTTTGATAGTATGTGATTAACCTTAAAGTTTCTGCCTTTTCTCTTTTCTATTGTTCTGTCTTTGTACTGTGCACATGTATGTACTGTACTTGTTAATATATAAAAAAATAAAAAATGAAGTGGGGAAATTCCCTACTGTTTCTCCTAATAAACCTAACTGCATACTCCCTTAAGCTAATTGTCAATTATGATCGCACCTTGCAACAGTTGCGTTTGTTGAACTAACCTTGCTTCTGGACCAGATCTTGCTTGGTGTAGTTGAGCTGCTTTGTTTCTTGATATAAAATTGGCCATCTTCTCATGCAATCTTAAATTAGCCTGCAACATTAATGTCATGACGCAATTGCCAAAACATATGCCAATGTTTGAAGATGACAGTGGCAATAATCTCACATCAGCTACATGTACATGCCGAAGCTCAAGCCATATGGGATCATGATCTTCTAACAGCACCTCCTTTTCTCAGCAGCTGAGCCGTTCTTACTTGGCACCTGTTGTTTTCAAACACACATAAAAACACGATACCAAGGGCACAACAGAACTAAAAGCCAGGCCGTTATAATAGTTTTGATATGTCACCTCTTGTACATATTTGTTACCATCCATGCATAGTAGATCATGACACATTGCATCGTAGGTCCATTCGTGAATAATAGGTGCGATCTGTAAATATCATGAAAACGTGAAACATAGAAGGGAGCAACCAACATTCCCATGGCAGTTGGTGGAAACTGAAAAGCATCTCAGACATAAAAAAGAATATCTCGTACCTGGTCTATTGATCGGTCTACAATAAGTAATTCACAGGTCTCTGTCTGAGGAAATTCGGGTATTGTTGATTTGTATCTCGCCATGCAATTCCACACAGAAGCAGCAAGCTTTGTGGTGACTAAATCTCGAAGAGTTGTCAAAGTAGAAGCATCAATCGTCCTAGCAACACGATAGTGCACACGAGGAAATTCCTGAAATAATTGGAAACATTCAATGCTGGCAAAGAACTCTCTTGATCATATATACTCAAACTCAAATCCATGGTCTCAACGAATATTATGGGAAAAAGTTGAAATAAAAAATTAGCAATAACAATGTGAAGTGGTAATGAGTTTCACATGATATTCACTCTGTATATTAGTTTCCCCTATGAGAAAAATAACCCCCAGATTCACAAGATATCTTGTCTTGTGTACCAAGCCCTCAACCACAACAATGTTTCCTTGTTCATTAGATTCCCCCAAGTGACATCAAGGGTATGAAGACACTGCAAATAGCATAAACAGTAAAACAAATAATACCCTCATTGATGCAAGTACAGTAGCAATACGGGTGGCCATCATGTTAATGCATGAATTGTACTTCATTGAACCTTCTGCACTTTCAGTGAAAAGCTCTTCTAGAGCCTTTTCATGGTCAGTGACAAAGCCCTGCAAATAAGATCAAAGCATTCATTGAAACAAAACATATTATTTTGTAATACATAAACAAGAAGATATTTAATTTAAATATGGTGTTTAAAATGATCAAGTATCAATTGGAAACAGCAATCTTGAAAGAAGTTGTATACCAAAATACCTGGCTATCAATGGCAAAATATTCCAGATTCATCTGCAATATAGAACAGGAAATGAGATTTAAAGGAATTAGCATGCATGCTTGTGAGCAAGTAGATAAACAGACCTCACTGAGTGCACCAACACGTGTTATAACCCTTGAATCCTTTTTTATTTGATCCACCCATTCTTTCTGTACAGGAGAACTGAAAAATATATAGGCCCTGCAAGAGCAACAACATTGTGTCAACACTTAAAGTAACAGAGCAAATGTGTATACATAAATACATACGCTAATCACATACTTCTTGTATAATGGACGTTTCCCTGACATGTCGGACATAAATATTTGAATACTGCATTATGAACAAAATAACTGGTTAGGGAATTTGGAAGTGCAAGAAAAATTTCAACATAACCAGCAAAAAAAACAAAAAAACTAGGACACTACATTGCCTACTGGGTTGAAAGACTTGAGTTTAATCAAAAGCTATTTTTTCTCACCACGACTTGAAGGAAAAACTAATTCAACAGATCACATATTATTTATTCCCAGGAGAAAATTATGTCTATGATTATTTACTTACTCTTGGGACAAACAAATGTTCTGTGATTCTAAGCATACATAAATGACTATTCCAAGATGTAATCATCAGGGGGGTGGGGGGATTGATGAAAAACCCATCTCTGCTGTCATGGATGCAGGAAGCATGACATGCTATAGCATCAGTTCAAGTACTGAAAGGTTAGTTGTCGAGTTATATCTCATAATTTAGTAGTCAATCATGTTAGTTGGGTATTTTCAGATTCCTTGTTTAATGACAATTTTTTAGTTGTGAAGTCATCCATCGATCAAAGGCTGGAGCTGTATCTCTTAATTTGAAAAGAATAAGCAAGGTTCCTAGCCTGTCCCTCCTTCTCCAACCTTAAGTATTCCACAGTTGCTCAGTGCTAAGTGGGTGGCAGCTGCCTATGCAGCAATCCAACAAGGAGGTATCAACAGAATTTGTAAAAGCAGCAGGCAAGGAAAAAACAGCCGGTCCAGCAGCCCACTTCAAAAGGACTAAAGGCCTAAAATGCTACCAAAACATAGTGAAGTTAAGCAAATAAAAGTGTGCTGGTTATCGCCTAGCAGCCATGAGTGCCCTCTTGCACCCTCCTCCTGTTCCATGTCTCCTACACTGAGACGATCAATCCTGTGCTGTTCATTACATACGGGCACACACTGGCAATAGCAGCTGGAGCAGCAGGGGGGCCCGATGTTGCTGCGAGGAACTTGACTCAGTTCTGGAGGGGTTATTTTCAGAGGCAGAGGAGCTTGAATTGGAGGTAGCAAAGGAGGAGTCAACAAGTGGCAATGGGAAGCTTAGTTGATGGCAAACATCCTAGCATTGGTCCTCGGGCATGTGTTCTTTAGCATTAGTCCTAGAACTCTTTTTGACAGTAAGTCATCAAAGAACTTAACCATTGGATATCTTTGCGAACACATAGCTAGGGAATCAAAAGCAGATCAACTCAACTACTGGAGCATCGACACTTTGTGTCAGAGGAAGGTAAGGTAGCAGTCAAAACACATTTCAGAACTGAGGCAGTATTATACAGATTCCTAGGTGAAACCTATCAAGTATTTGAGTAAATGCGGCAGTAATCATAGATTGAGAGGTTACCGCAGAAGGAAAAAAACAACAGTTAAAGAACAAGACAATATGTAGGAGTAAATTAGCTAACATAACTCACTTCTCTTTAGTTGGTTGCATGAAATAAATTGCATCCATTGATGGTAACGGCTGCCTCCTTTTGTATAGGTCTTCAACCACTGCAAAAGAATCGGTAATGTGGAGCTTTTATACATAGACAATACTTCATGGAGACTGCTATAAGACATTTGAAATAGGATCTCCAATTGAACGAATTCCATGACACATACAGATTTTGCAAGCTAAATGCTAAAAACAACTCAAATGAAATACTTCCATTGCCAATGGAAAGCTGGTAAGAGTTCTTCAGAATTAGCAACAGTTCCAGTGTAAAATTTTTTTGCAGCACAATCAAAGAACTATGCAGCTTGTATAGACATGGTGTAAGCTATTAAGAAAACGGATCTGCATACTGCAGTAGAATCACAGTGCCTCATTTAAACCATTGAAGAGGCTGTACATTGACACGACAAAATATTTAGACTGCATCACCAACTGGGTCCAGTTCAAATTTGCATTTAAAGCTGTGTCCAGCTTTGGCGACGGAATTACAGAAACAGAACTCTTTCAGTTGAACAATATAGTCTTAGCCAGAACACATGCTTCACATTAACAAATGTATCTAGTTGAACGCCAGGAGCAATCGAACATCATAAGAAACAATTCTTCAAATAAATCAGTTTTTTACGTTTTATTATTCTAAATACAAATGACACACAATTTGGTGAGTATTCAGAAAAAAGAAGTCAAGTAGCATAACATCCTACTTACATGAAACCCCTTGTTCCGTAACATCTGTCATCTTGCATGAATATGACATTATCTTGACGGTAAGTTTGTCCATGATAAGAACCTAGTCACAACACATTTTTTGTGCATGTCAGACTTTTCTTCACAAGGTGGTAGAGGATGGACAATATCGAAAAGCTGAAAATCATCCAACTGAAAAATGATACCTTCCATGTTGATCTTGAGCTGTTCCTAGTTGATTTTAACATTTCGATCAACAAACCTACATATGTGCAACAAGAAAAAATAAAATAAACGGTAAATCAGGAAACTGGCCGGATGCCAATAACAAGAAAATGATGTGACAAAATTACAAACACAGAGTTTCTCAGTTGAAGCATGAACGAAATTCTGAGCAATGAGCACAGATCATCAATAAGATATTGCTGAGCCACAAGTTGCTCAACTGATATTAATGATTGAAACTCAGAACTTTAGAAGAAATCAAATCTCAATAAGCAACTAACTGCACAACGACATCGGCTATTTAGTACATCACATGCTGGGGAAGTTAAATGGTAAAATCAGGAAATTGGTAGGATGCCAATAAGAAGAAAATAACGTGATAAATTACAAAGACACAAAGTTGGTCAGTTAAAGTGCCAACTTAAATTCAGAGCAGTGAGCACAAATCATCTATAAGATTGTTAAGCCAGAAAGTGTCCAACTGATATTAATTACTGAAAATGCAAAACTTTAGATGAATCTGATCCTAATAAGCTGCCAATTGTCCACTGGCATCGACACTGTACGGCATTACATGCTGGGGAAGTTGGAAGTCGAAAATTCCTCAGATTATGTGTTGATTTCGAATACGAAGGTCCAGCATTGGCTTGTAATTTCACAAGTTCTGAATTGTTCCTCGGTTCAAATCATGAGGCAGGCTGCTAAGAAATTCCGTTGAATCGCAAAACCGTGACGCGAGACTACACATTGTATCACTTGAACATAACTAAATGTCCGAGCAGGTATAGGCAGTAAATCAGCATTGCGCGGCGGAAGCAGCAACCAACTGGAGCACAACTTCTCCGTAACAGGCATAAGTAACGGGGGGCGGAAATGGAGGCCGGGGGAAGAGGGAGAGGGAGCGGAGAGACTCACGGTCGCGGGTGACCTCGCGGAAGGTCCGGTAGTCGGCGCCACCGCGCGAGGATGTGTCCGAGTCCGAGGACATTGCGCGCTGCCCGCCGGCGACGCCGCGCGCTAGGGTTAGGGGGTCCGCGGCCGCTCGACCCCGACGGGAGCACGCGACGGAGATTCGGCCGGGAGAGCGGGGGACGCGTGCGGCGTGCGTGAAGGGAAGGAAAAGCGGGAGGAGATTTTTTTTCACTGCGGAGCTTTTCCACCGCCGGGGGATTATACGGGGGAGGGGAGGTATCGGCGAGAAGGGGCCGAGAGGTGCTTGCGTTGCGTGAGGTTTAGCTGTTTAAACACAAGTCTATGGCGCGTGGAGCCGGTCAGGTGGTGCCGTGCCGGGTCCACGCGTCATTGGGCGTGGGTTGGTGCGACCGGAGTAGGGAAAGTGAAGAGGAGTGCGGACGGGAAGGTTCCACGAGCACGAGGGAGACGCGGCTGGAGACGGGAGTGTTTGAATGAAGAAGGAAAAAAGAACGGGTGGCTTTCTTCGCAGCGAAGGAAGAAGGCTCATTTCCTTTGGAAGGCAGGAAAAACCGATCGGCGAAAGTTCACGAAATCGGAACCGGCGGAAATTTCTTTTGGAAGGCAGGAAATCTGATCCGCCGAAAATTCGCACGATATGAATCGACTTGATTCGTGCAAGAAATTCAGAGCTGCACCGCCTGCCATCTCGAATAGGTTTTTACTTCTTTTTCTGAACTCGTGGTCTGGCCCTGATTTAATTGTCAGAAATATTTAGGTAAATGCAATACGTCGCACGCGCTTAGTGTTTGGGCCAACTCATGCATGTTTAGCGTGACTTTTTTTTGTTGCAAAAACTTTATCATCCACGAGCCATTGCCCCAACGCAAACAAAATAATGATCTTTATTTTATAAAGAGGACTGTCTAGATCTCAGGCGTCTGAGAACTTCTTATGTTTAAGTCGTTGATATCATTTTAGGAAAAATCTAAGCCGCGGCGCTGCACGGAAGCACCCCGCGTGCTGCGGCCCATATTCCCATATAGTGTTCTACATGGACGCATCCCAATACTCGTCCACATGTTTTTTAAAACCAAGTTTGTGCCATGTTTCTTTGCAACCGTTCGACTACAGGCATAGCAAAGTGTGTTTAAAAGATGGGCTAGTACTAGTAGTACAAGATACTACAGGCACAACAAAGTGTGTTTAAAAAATAGGCACACCAAAATGGAGTAAGTAAACTTTATGTCTTTATCACACACGTGGCACCATATACCATTTAGACTGCGTTGTTAGTAGTAATTACCAGATTAATTGGTCCTAATTAGCATATTACTAATTGCCAGATTAGTTAGACTAAGCTGCCAGATTCAATTGTCATTAACTGCCAGGATAATTAGGCTTAGTTGCCAGATTGGTGTTACAAGATTAATTGCACCGGAAGTCAGGTTCAATTCGTAGTAGGAGTAAAAGTTAACAGATTAATTAGACTTAGTTATCAGATTAATTAGACCTAGTTGACTGATTAATTTATCAATAATTGACAGGTTTGCTAGATTAATTAGACCAGAGGTGGGAGTATTTAGGTTCCAGCTGCCAGATTAATTAAGTTTAATTGTCATATTCAATCCGTACTAATTACCAAATTAGTTAGGTCCTATACTTTAGAAATCTCTAGCTCTGACCCATGCTTCAGAGGCCTCCCCCGGCTCGTGCTCGTAGAGGCGGCGCCCGCGCGCGCCGGGTGAAAGTTTCCGGGTGATGGGCGTACTGATTAGCGGGACACCAGTCGCTGCAGCACGAGACACCAAATGTGCGGCGCCGCGCAATAGCAAAGCTCATCGTTCTATTATTCGTGCACTGATTCTTAGTTGCAATTTATACAATTTATATACTAATTCTCAGTTATAACTAGGTTGCAACTCATTAAATTCTGGTTACCTAATTGTAACTCATGTAATAATCTCATTACACGAATCGCGAGTAAATCCGATGGCAGAGAGGTCGAGACAAGAAGTTACCGCGTACCGAGCAAATCCGTTTATAAAGATACTAGGATCACACAGTAACATCCCAAGAATATAAAGGGGAAATGATCGATTTGAATATGTATATTTCATCTCATGCATCCGAAAATAAGGGGAAATTTAAACTTTTGATGTTTTGAGTGTTAGATATTGAAATTTGACTCTAATGTTGAGTTTGACTCAAATCAACACTAGAATGTGAAATTCAAATTGCAAATATGGTTTTGACTGAGAGTCATCAAAGTAAAAATAATTACTTGATCATTTACACACATACACATTCCAGGATAAGTACAGAATACTACGACCAAATCCAAACATTTGAATTCAAAATGGAGGTTTGACTTAGTCAAACTTGAGTTCAAAAGTTTGAAATATATGATAATGAAAATAAAATAATAATAATAAAAGTAACTCAGGACAATAAGTAAGAATTGGATTTTTATTCATTTCATAATTGATATAAAGTTTGAGTATTACAATATTTAAAATAAAATTACAAACAAAGGAAGAAAACCCTAAAACTAAAATCTATCTATATCTTCATATCCTCATCTCTATTTTTCTCATCTCAACTTCATTCTCAACTTCTTATCTTGGACATAAACCTTCAAGCAAGTAAAGAAAAGAAAACAAGCAGAGGAACCAAAACATGGTTAAAATGTTGGTTCCATCCTGAGGTGAAGCCATTTAATGTGGAATCCAAATTTGAGCACCAACACTACTAGGAAACTAGCTATAGATAGACATACCTTCTGTGGCGCATGGTTCTGACCATGCGCCACAAAAGTTGTCCAGTGGCGTATCTGGAGCAATGCGCCACAGAACCATGAAACTTCCGTGGCGCATGGCCATTGGAGATGTGCCACAGAAGTTTGGTGGGACCCACACCAGCCCTTGGACCATGAAACTTCTGTGGCGCATAGGTGTCCATGAAACTCATGCCCTTGTTGTAGAGGGCCTCATGCCACAGTCTGGCCTCCTCCTCGATTAGGTTGACCTCAATCCCATGGGTGACTCGACCTTGCCCTCGACCTCGCCCCTCCACTGCGAGTAGGCTGTAAAAAACGCGAGCGGGTTGTGCTCTCCAGCGAGTCTTCCGACGAGTTGTGGGAAGAAGACATCAGGGCAGGTATGTTGCTTTGGACAGGGAGTGTGGTATATATATAGAGGGGTGTCATTAAAGCAGCTATCTGCCACCTTTATTTCGTGTAGATCTGCACTTAGTGTTTTGTGGCGCATATTGGTGATATGCGCCACAGAAGATTGAACTTCTGTGGCGCATAGTCCAGGGGCCCATAGTCTGGCCACTGCACCCTATGACCAAGGTTCTATGGCGCATACGTGTGATATGCGCCACAGAACATTGAGTCCCGGGGCCCACAGTCTGGCCCCACTACACGCTATGGCCAAGGTTCTGTGACGCATACAGGCAATATGCGCCACAGAAGTTCAATCTTCTGTGGCGCATATTGCCTGTATGCGCCACAGAACCCTGCTACCAGATCTGCACAAAAAGGTGGCGGCTTTGCACCCCTCTATCTACCACCATCCATTTCACATCCTTCTTCCCCCTCCTCCCAGCTCGTTTTCCTCCTCTCTCCCACCCCATTGTGTCCATAATTTTCTACATTTTTTGTATTTAAATCTACTATAGTTGATAGATTGATTAGGAAAAGTCTTTCTCCAACTAGTAGATCTAAAACACTCTTACTTTTATCCTCCACATCTCTATTTGTGTACCATTATCTCTCTATAGATCTATTGGTCCACACTCTCTCACATCGCGCTCTCAACTCGGTATTCAATCTATCCGGTGAGTAATTGGCCATGAATATGCATGTTTTTTAGGTGTAAAGCTTGTCGCGCAGGCGGTGTGTACATGCGATGCATGCATGGCGCGAAGATGATGTTTGTGCATGAAGTTTGTGTGGTGCATGAATGCTTGCATGGGAAGAAGTTTCTTGTTTTTGCTTGTCTGCCCGGTGTGGTGCATTGATGTCTGCCAAAATGTTGATTCATTTCCATTTCAGCAAATTTTTGCACCACCCATACGTCCTACTTTTAGGAAAGGTCATGCCAAATTTTACGGCGACCATGCATATGTGTTTGTGTGTGCATAAGGTGTGGTTTCTTATTAACCTAATCTCTGTCTTTTGCTCTATACGTGCATACCGCGCAGGCTACCATGGTCGTCAGCATGAGCGAAGGTCGAGTTACTAGGTATAAGAAAGACGCGAAGGCGGACATGATTCAGAACAACAAGACCTAGATAAGATGCCCATGTCGAACATGCAAACTCCGGTATTTGGATCGACCACGATTACGGACAATTGGAGGATCACCTGCTCAGGTGCGGTTTCATGCGCGACGACTTCGATGAGGAGCTGACAGTAAATGGTGGTGGTCATCATGAAGACTTGGGCGGGCGAGAAGACGAAGAGTCTCCCGACGGGCATGGCCATGATGACAATTGACAAAGAATATACCGGCGGGCATGATCATCATGACGAAGAAGGAGATGTCGACAGGCATGACCATCATGAAGAAGGAGAAGAAGCGAACACCCAAATGCTGCTAACTTCGGTGTTAAGGGACCCTCATATTCAGGAACTGCTTCTCAAGGAAACGAGCAACGCCAAAGCTATAGCCAGAGAGAAAGCCAAGCTGGCATAAATGGATTTAGATGGGATGAATCCATTGTATCCTAGGTGTCGGCCCGAGGATACACGCCTGAGTGTAACGCTCAAGGCTCTAGATATGAAGGCGGAACACAAATGGACCGACGTGAGCTTCAATGCTATCATAGAATTCTGGCACGATCGTCTTCCTAATGGGAACACATTGCCAACAAGTATAGAGGAGGCCAAGAAAATCGTGTGCCCTCTCGACCTACCGCACGTTAAATACCACGCATGCATTAATGATTGCGCACTTTATCGTAACGAGTATGCGGAGAGAACCACATGTCCGATGTGCGGCCATGGACGGTACAAGAGAGGGAACAAGAAAGTTCCTCGAAAAGTGGTATGGTACTTTCCTATCACTCTCCGTCTACAGAGATATTTCGTAGATCCTAAGGAAGCAAAGCTAATGCAATGGCACGCGGAAAGGGAGAAACCCGAAGATGATCCAGAGAAGGGCAAGATCCTAACACACCCTTCAGACGCTAGCTAGTGGAATGCATTGGACATTGAGTTTGAAGAGTTCGGGGGCGATGCAAGGAACGTCAGGCTGGCTATGAGCACCGATGGACTCAGTACTTTTGGCAACCAGAATAGCACGCATAACACCTGACCCGTGTTTGTATTGCCGTACAACATCCCCCCGTGGCTCTGCACAAAGCAAAGGTATGTACACATGAGCATTCTTATCCAGGGGCCAAAACAGCCAGGTGTCGATATGCATATTTATCTCGGGCTGTTGAAAGAGAAGTTAGCCACATTGTGGGAGACGCCAGCCCATACGTGGGACGCCTACACTAAATAATATTTCCCTATGAGAGACGCGTTGCTCAAGACGGCGCAGGACTATCCTGGTTACGCATATATATCGGCCCAGGTGAACCACATACACAATGCATGTGTCAAGTGCATGGATAAGACCCCGCATCTCGAGCTATCCAAGGATCCCGGGTCTTCGAAAACCGTGTTCCAAGGGACTTGAAAGTGGCTTCGCATGGATCACCCGTGGAGAAAACGCGGTGACCTATTCAATGGTAAAGATGAGCTCGAAAGAGCCCCGCGTACGAGGAGCGGCAAAGAAATCGAGGAGCTTCTGAATAATTGGGATGAGTGCCCAGCGCCAGGAAAGAAGTGACCAAGGACAAAGCCACTTCTGGGTGTATGGAAAGCGAGTGTTTTCGGGACTGCCGCTGCATCGAAGGTCCTCCACACGCCCCATAGCCTCGATGTAATGCACATCACGAAGAACGTTACCGAGAGTCTGCTTGGCACTCTCCTCAACATGCTGGAGAGGACCAAGGATGGGCCGAAAGAAAGAAACGACCTGAAATTGCTTGGCATCAAGAAGGAGCTTCCATACCCTGGTAGTGATGATGATGACGATCAAACGGAAGGGACTCAGGATCACCGCAAAAGGGTTAAGAAGAATGAGGTGGTTGTGCTTCGCGGTGCCTGCTTCACTCTGTGTCAGGAGGAGATCGAGCAGTTTTTCAGGTGCCTCCTAGGAGTCAAAGTTCCTCATGGTTACTCGGGCAAGATAAGTAGATATCTCGACGTAGCGAAGAAGAGGTTCGGCGGTATGAAGTCTCACGACTGTCACGTGATGATGACACAGATACTTCCAGTTGCCATACGAGGGATAATGGACGAGCACGTCCGTGAGACGTTGTTTGTCTTGTGCAACTTTTTTTACGTCATCTCTAGGAAGTCGATCGGCATGAATCAACTCGACAGGCAACATGAATAGATCGTGGTGATACTATGCGAGCTCGAGATTTACTTTCCGCCCGCATTCTTCGACATCATGGTGCATCTACTTGTCCATGTCGTGGATGACATCATCCAGCTCGGGCCGACATTCTTGCACAACATGATGTCGTTTGAAAGGCTGAACGGTGTCATCAAAGGGTTCGTTCGCAACAGGTCCCATCCAGATGGAACCATAGCCAAGGGCTTTTTCTGATCTACGAGTGCATCTCTTTCTGCCAGAACTATCTAAACACCGAGAACGAGGATGTTGGAATACCCACCAAGAAGCATCTCTTCTTTGGCAGCTCATGGGTATGGTCACGCGAGGATCGCTCATGCATGTCGGCATTGCTAATCGACGCGCCGACTTTGGAAGGGCACACCGAGTCGCACTACAACACATTGAATTGGTCAGCCCTTGGATGGAAGAGCACAAAAGCTTGATCGAGCAGGAGTACGTGGACCGGGCCCGCCCGAGGAAGAAAGGAGATGTAACAAGAGAACACAACTCCAGCTTCACGGGTTGGTTCAAGAAAAGGCTGTTGGATAATCCCCCGCAGACGCCTTCTACGGAAGATCAACAACTCATATTCTCCTTGTCACAGGGCCCAACGCATAACATAAAGACCTATCAGTCATACGACATCAATGGTTACAGATTCTACAACGAGGAAAAGGACATGAATAGCGAATATCAAAACTCAGGAGTAACTATGATGTCCTTCGCCGATGACGAGACTACTATCATGGAAAGATTCTATGGAAGGATCAAGGAGATATGGGAGCTCGACTACTGTGGAGAGACGGTACCGATGTTTCGTGTTAGATGGGCCAAGAACGTCGAAAAATAAGGCCGATATTTCACCACCTGCGTTATACCTGATGCCAAGTCGGCAAAGAAGGCCTCCGCGAAAATGAGCCGTGGATACTCGCTAGCAAAGTTGATCAATGTTTCTTTATTACCGACCCGTCAAAGCCCAGTCGTGTTGTAGTGAGGAGGGGCCAGAGGAGCATCATCGGAATGGAAGGATCCGCCAACGAGCAAGACTTCGACAAGAATGGCGATCCGAAGATCGAAGAGGAGTTCGACAAGTACTTCAACATGCGTACTACTACTACAGTAAGAAGAAAGACTACACTACCTACTAAAGGTTGTCTGTTCACGAGAAGAAATCTCATAATGCCCGGGCTAAAGTATTCAACCGCGAAGAAAAAGGGCAAGAATATTGTAAAGAGATGCTAGCTCGAGTAAAATTATATTGATGTATATGATTCGGGTTTTTTGAGAATAATATAATTATGTATACGATATTCGGGTTTTTTTGATGTATATGATTCCTGGTTTTAAATATATTTGTAATTTGTAATTAAAAATAATTTTCAAATAAGGAAAAAAATTGAGACAACCAGGATTCGAACCTGGCTGTCCCAGATTAGTGCTGTCAAGCAAGACCAATAGGCTAGTGAGTGATTCATGTCAAAATACAACATTGCACCGTTTTGGACTAAGTGCCAAGGTTCCGTGGCGCATATCATTGGAATGCGCCACAGAAGTTGAAACTTTTGTGGCGCATTCAGGTGATATGCACCATAGAACTTTGGCACTTAGTCAAATGGATAGTTCGACCTTTCCTTTCCCCCACCTCTGTTTCACTTTCCCCAAATCAAACGCTTGCATCCCCGACGAACCCTAGTGCCGCCCGCCCCAGCGCCCGCCCGCCCAAGCTCCGCCCGCCCCGGCGCACGCCCGCCTACACGCTCGCCGCACCGAGGAGGAGGCTAGTGGAGGAGAAGTCGTCGTGCGCCTGTGGAGGAGGAGCCGCCGTGCGCCTGTGGAGGAGGAGCCACTGGATCCCGTGGAGGAGGATTTGCCGGAGCCCATGGAGCCACCGTATGCACGTGGAGGAGGAGCCGCCGGAGCCTGTCTCGTGCGCCCTAGGAGGAGCAGGCCAGTCACGCAGTAGGAGAACCACCACCGTGCCACCTCGTCGACGACCGCCTCCCCTTCTGCAGGTAGTAGAGTAGTTGATGTTTTCCTTCAGTAGAGTAGTTTATGTTTTCCTTTAGTAGTTTATTTAGAGAAGGTCTAGTCTAGTTGTTCCCCCTTGCATTGATTCTGTCAGTCAAATGCTTCTGTCAATTCTCAAATGCCTCTATTTAGGAGATGTTCTTGAGTGCTTGATTGATTGATCATGTTGTAGGGTTCGTAGCATAGAAAACAAAAAATTCCTACGATGGGAACAACTATGTACCAAGATCTATCTACTAGATACAAACAACGGGCGGATGTATCCGTAGAGAACATACCCTTGAAGACCGACAAAGCTTAACGAGTTAAACTCGTGGTTGATGTAGACGATCTCTTGCTGATCTCAAGATCGAGAGGAAGTCCTAGCGCCGCAAATCAGCAGCGCATCCGTGCTCGCACACACGTCCGAGGCACCGAGCAACCTCCGCCTACTCGCTCCAGCGATGCAGTGGAAGCACAACTCTTTCTTGCCGAATAGCCACCGGGAACATGTATCTCGCTAGTTCGAGACCATGGGGGATAAATTCTAGAGGGGGGAAGAGATCCTTCACGAGGAGGTGTGAGTGAGATGTGAGGAGGGGTGCCTTTTATAGGAGAGGGGGGACCCCAAGGGGTGGCGCATGGGGATGCCCCTTCCTCCCTCATTCATGTGGGTGGACACTCCACTCACAAAATCCTTTCAAATCCCTCCACTCAAAATCCCACTCAAACTTGCCATTAAATGTCCACCAAATTTAACGCAAACTCTCATCAATAAAACTCCTTTTATGTATTCAGAATTTTGTCAATTACTTTAGTGACGAACATTCACATATAAGCCCTTGCTAGAATTCTATTTCACATGCAAAAACACTTTCTGCAATTTCACCCGAAAACCTGTTTCGGTATCTAGTGAAATAAATTCCTGCGCTTGTTATTCTTTCCCATGAAACTTTGCTCCAATTGGATGTCGGTGTCTCTTAAGTGTGTCACCCTACGGTTCGCGAATAATGCGGACATGATCGAGACCCTCTCGGATCAATAATCGAAGCGGATCCGAGACCCATACGACTCCACATATTCAACGATGAATTTCTTGTGATCGCTAACCTTTTATGCTAGTATCTTAATCCTTTGTTTCACGATATATTACATGTCCGAGATTCGATCATCGGTCTCCATACCTAGTTTGATCTCGTTAGTGACATGCACTCTTTCTCGTTCGTGATATAACATTCTAGTGATCAAATCACTTGCTTGCAAGCTAACCAATGTGATATCACCGAGAGGGCCCAGTATATCTATCCGCATCGGGATGAACAAATTCCACTCGATCCATGGGCCTCAACATAACACTTTATTAGTTCTCAACCCATCTTTATAATCACCGTTACATGCGGTGACGTTTGATGTTATCAAGAAACTCTTCCGGTGTTAGTGATTGACTTGATCTCATGGTCTAAGGATTAGGATTACTTCGTAAGTTGTTATAGCAATATAAAATCAATGAATTTGATCATAATGCTATACTTCGGATGAATGTTCATCACACCATTACACTAATGTTGTGATCCCGTTATTAACAACATCCAATGTCCATGATCAGGAAACCTTGATCATCTTGTTAATCAACGAGCTAGTTTATGAGAGAGGCATAACTAGGAACTTTCGTTTTGTTTATTAAACACACATCTATTATTGTTTCTGTATTAATACAATTATAGCATGCAAAATAAACATCTATCATATACTTGAAATACACATAATAAACACTTTATTATTGCCTCTAGGGCATATTCCCTTCAGTCTCCCACTTGCACTAGAGAGAATAATCTAGTTACATAGTGATGAATCTAACACCCATGGAGTTCTGGTGTTGATCATGTTTTGCTCTAGGGAGAGTTTTAGTCAACGGATCTGCTACATTGAGATCCGTGTGTACTTTACAAATCTTTATATCTCCATCCTTGACATGCTCACGGATGGAGTGAAACCGGCGCTTAATATGCTTGGAATTCTTGTGAGACCTTGGTTCTTTGGCATTGGAAATGGCACCATTGTTGTCACAATAGATCACCATTGGGTCCAACGCGCTTGCAACCACACCTAGTTCGGATATGAACTCCTTCATCCAAACCGCTTCGAGCCGCTCAAGCAAAGAACATATTCGGCCTCCGTTGTTGATCTCGCCACCACAGGTTGTTTGGAACTCCTCCAACTAACCGCTCCGCCATTCATGAGAAATACATATCCGGATTGAGACTTAGAGTCATACGGGTCGGTGTCAAAGCTTGCATCGACATAACACTTAGCGGCGAGCTCTTCTTCACCTCCGTACACAAGAAACATATCCTTAGTTCTTCGTAAGTACTTAAGGATATTATTGACCGCTATCCAGTGTTTCGAACTTGGATCCGATTGGTACCTAATAGTCAAACTAATAGCATGTGCCACATCCGGTCTTGTATATAGCATGGAGTACATTATAGAGCCTATGGCTGAAGCATAGGGGACTTTGTCCATTATCTCTTTCTTCCGTGCCGGGACTTTGAGTCTTACTCAATGTATTGCCTTGCAACATAGGTAAGAACCCTTCTTACTTCCGTCCATTTTAAACTTCTTTAAAATCTTATCAAGGTATGTACTTTATGATAGCCCTATTAGGCGCCTAGATCTATCTCTATAGATCTTTATGCCTAATATGTATGACGCTCACCTAGGTCCTTCATTGAAAATTTCTTTGCTTAGATAACATTTAACACTGTTTAAAAGATCTATATCATTTCCGATCAATAATATGTCATCCACATATAATATCAGAAATGCCACATTGCTCCCACTCACTTTCTTGTAAATACAAGCTTCTCCATAAGTTTGGACAAATCCAAACTCTTTGATCACCTCATCAAAGCGGAGATTCCAACTTCGTGATGCTTGCTTCAATCCATAGATGGACCGATGAAGCTTGCACACCTTGTTAGCATCCTTAGGATCGACAAAACCATTTGGTTGTATCATATACAACTCTTCATCAATATTACCATTGAGAAACGCAGTTTTGACATCCATCTGCCATATCTCATAATCGAAATATGCAGCAATTGCTAACATAATCCTAACTGACTTTAGCATCGCTATGGGAGAGAATGTCTCATTGTAGTCAACTCCTTGAATTTATCGAAACCCCTTTGCGACAAGTCGAGCTTTATAGACGGTCACATTACCATCAACATCAGTTTTCCTTTTGAAAATCCATTTGTTCTGCACGACCTTTCGGTCGTGAGGTAAGTCCACCAAGTTCCAAACTTGATTTTCATACATGGATTCCATATCGGATTTCATGGCTTCTAACCATTTGTTGGAATCCGGGCTCATCATCGCTTCTTCATACGTCGCAGGGTCATCATTTTCATCAACCATGAAATTCATGACATGATTTCCGACATGCTCGAGTCGCACGTCTGCTTGACCGCGAGGTTTGGTAGTACTCTTTCGGAGTTTCATGATCATTATCATTAGTTCCCTCTTCAACAGTGGATCCAACTCCGAACAAATTCCGTATTGTGCTACTCGCCATAATTTGAAGAGATGGTTCAATAACCTCTTCGAGTTCTACCTTCCGACTACTCACACCTTCGGAAACTCTTTCTCTAGAAAGGATCCATTCTTGGCAACAAAACCTTGCCCTCGGATTCATGATAGAAGGAATACCCAATAGTTTCCTTTAGGGTATCCTATGAAGACGCATTTTTCCGCTTTGGGTTCGAGTTTATCCTTGAAGTTTCTTCACATAAACATCGCATCCCAAACTTTAAGAAAAGACGCTTAGGTTTGTTTCAAACCACAATTCATCTGACGCTTTTCAACGGATTTAGATGGTGCCCGATTTAAAGTGAATGCAGCAGTTTCTAGTGCATAACCCCAAAATGACAACGGCAAGTCCGTCAGAGACATCATAGATCGAACCATATCTAATAAAGTACGATTACGATGTTCCGACACACCATTTCGCCGTGGTGTTCCGGCAGGCATGAGTTGTGAAACAATTCCACACTCTTTCATGTGAGAACTCGCAACTTAGATACTCACCTCCATGTTTGGACCATAGAAATTTGATCGTTCTATTACGATGATTTTCCACTTCATTCTGAAATTCCTTGAACTTTTCAAAGGTTTCAGACTTGTGTTTCATCAAGTAGATATAACCGTATCTACTCAAATCATCCGTGAAAGTAACAAAAACGATATCACCTCGACACACTCATTGGTCCACATACATCGAATGTATGATTTCCAATAATCACGCCGCTCCATTGAACCGGAAAACGGCGTTCTAGTCATCTTGCCCATAAGGCATGGCTCACATGTATAAAATGATTCAAAATCAAGTGATTCCAAAAGTCCATCCGAATGGAGCTTCTTCATGCGTTTAACGCCAATATGACCTAGACGGCAGAGCCACATATATGCGGATATATCATCATTTAGTTTAATCCTTTTAGCATCAACATTACGAATATGTGTTACATTATTATCGAGATCCAATAGAAATAAAACATTCATCATCGGTGCATGACCATAAAAGATTTCATTCATATAAATAGAATAACCATTGTTCTCGGATTTAAATGAATAACCACTTCGCATCAAACACGATCCAGATACAATGTTCATGCTCAGTGCTGGCACCAGATAACAATTATTCAAGTTTATTACTAATACCGACGGCAAGTGTAGAGGTAGCATTCCGACGGCGATCACATCAATGCTCGATCCATTGCCGACACTAGGGGTGGGCAGAAAAACCGATAACCAAAAACCGAACCCGAAAAGACCGACACAGAAACCGAACAGACCGAGACCGAAAGGACCGATGAAAAAATTGGGTAGCAAATTTTGTAGACCGAATTTAGTTAGGTTAATTCGTTCATTAGTTTTTGGTAACCGAATTGACCGAACTTTAGGTGAGAGTGGCGTAGTTCCAAAGCCCTAGTTGCTCACAACTATAGATTTATCTTCCTCGACTAAGCCAAATTTAGTATTATTGAATGTTTTTTCCGCCAATTAATATGACTATATAAAGTGTATTTTATATTCAAATTACAATTTACATAGTACCAAATATTGTCCAACTTTTGTATTTGATAATACCTACCACACAATTCGGTCATGACCGAAACCGACCCCGAATTATCGGGTAACCGAATATGTCGGTTAATAAAAATAATAAGTAAATTTCGGTCTTTGTTTTTTTGAAGACCGATTTCAAAATAGACCGATATACAAAGACCGAATTTTCGGTCATGAACGAACGCCCACCCCTAGCCGACACACATCTTGACCTCACCCCTTGCTAGCGGTCGCTTGTTCCTCAACCCCCGATTCGAGTTACAAATATTAGCAACTGAACCGGTATAAAATACCTAGGTGCTACTGCGAGCACTAGTCAAGTACACATCAATAACATGTATATCATATATACCTTTGTTTGCCTTGCCGGCCTTCTTGTATGCCAAATACTTGGGGTAGTTGCGCTTCTAGTGGTCAGTCCCCTTACAATAGTAGCACTCGGTGTCAGACTTAGGTCCAACTCGGGGTTTTTTTTCAGGCACGGCAACCGTCTTTTCGCCCTTACTTCCCTTCCGTTTTCCCTTCTTGTCTTTCTTGAAACTAGTGTTATTATTGATCATCAACACTTGATGTTCCTTTTTGATCTCCACTTCTGCAGTTTTAAGCATTGACAGAAGCTCGGGGAGAGACTTCTTCATGCCTTGCATATTATAGTTCATCACAAAGCTCTTATAGCTAGGTGGCAGATACTGCAGAAAACGATGGATTCCTAAGTCAATAGGAATCGATATTCCCAAGGACACAAGCTTATCGGCGTAACCCGACATCTTGAGTACATGCTCACTTATGGAGTTGTGCTCTTCCATCATGCAGCTAAAGAACTTTTCTGAAGCTTGTAGCTCTCTACAATAGCATGTGTGTCGAAAATCATTTTCAACTCACCCATTGTATCAAATGCATTGCCGTTTTCGAAACGCTTTCGAAGTTCTGGCTCTAGCCCATACACTATGCCGCAATGAATTAAGTTGTGGTCCTCCTGACGAGTCTGATAGACATTCTTCTCCTCGTCAGGGGCATCCTCAAAAGGTGGGGGCCTAGTGGCGCTTCTAGCACATATTGCTTTTGTGCATCAGAGAGGATAATCCTCAAATTCATGGCCCATTCGGTAAATTTGCTACCGTTCGTTGCAAGTTTCTCTTTCTCCATGAACACATTGAAATTAAAAGCAGGTGGTGCCATCTACAACAGAATTTGTAAAGTTTAGACTAAGTTTATGATAGATTGAGTTCAACTAATCCATATTACGAATGAACTCCCACTCAAAAACGACATCCCTCGTGTCTTTTTGGTGATTACATGAACCAAATCCACTACACCAAGTCTGATCATCACGTGAGATGGTGTAGCTTCAAAGGCGAGCATCAAATGGGCATCATATCTACTATATGACTCATGCTTAACATTTCGGTCCGTGTTCCGAGTCCATGTATGTACATGCTAGGCTCGCCAAGTAAGAACCTTAGTATTCGCGTGTGTAACTGTCTTACACCCGAAATATGGTCGTGGATCCAAGAACACCCGATCATCACGTGATGTCTTGGAGCGACAAAAACATAATCGGTGCATATTAAAGTAAGAACACATTCTTATCTTGATATTTAAATGAGGGATCATCTTATTATGCTAATAAAATGCCAAACAAGCAATATAAGATGCTATCAAACACCACATGTTTATTAGTGGAATGATATGGTTCCCGCATATGATCTCTATCATGTGCATCGTGGTATGATCATTATAATACCTTTATGTGTAAGGCTAAGGTCTATGTAACTTACACGTTATGTGTGTTGTAAGAGTATCATATCATACTTCTACTTACAACATCACCATATCATAACACTAGCCCAACAACAATCTAAACTAGACGCCTCTAATTTATCCATTGCAAGTTTTACGTGGCTTAGGTCTTTCAATATAGAACCATTCTTACTTACGAACATGAACCTCAATGAGGATAGCCAAATTGTTGACAACTCGTTGCAAAATAGATATTGACTATAGTAGGAGAGACATACACCCGCTATCCACTTATGCAAACTAGTTGCATGTCAAGCGTGGAACAGGTCTCATGTGCGAGGACATGTAAAATTTGTCCGGGCCGCTTCATCCCACTATGCCACCAATATCCAAAATTACAACTAAGGAGCAACAACATGATCATCATCGCCCACATACTCATATGTGTACTACCCGTGTAAAGCATCTACGCATAGATCCGTCTCTGATACCACTGTAGGATTCGCAGCATAGAAAACAAAAATTTTCCTACGATGGGAATAACTATGTACCAAGATCTATCTACTAGATACAAACAACGGGCAGATGTATATCCGTAGAGAACATACCCTTGAAGACCGACAAAGCTTAATGAGTTAAACTCGTGGTTGATGTAGACGATCTCTTGCCGATCTCAAGATCGAGAGGAAGTCCTAGCGCCGCAAATCAGCAACGCATCCGTGCTCGCCCACACGTCCGAGGCACCGAGCAACCTCCGCCTTGCGGTGACCCAGCATACCACTGGATGTGTAGTACACTATAGTCGTTGACATGACATCCACAGAACACCGTTCCGTAAATATCACATCCCTCAGAGTGGTACAACAGAAACATTGCGGGTCCATATTACAAAAGTACACACATTATTATTATTACAATACCGGTACAAACCAAAATATAAAGTGTTCAGCAGAAATTTAAAAGTAGCAACTCCGACTAGGAGTGGGGCTCAACAGCTTATTCTATAGAGTTTATGCTGCTCGGCTCCGTTAGTTACT
The DNA here is from genome assembly GCA_030063025.1 of Avena longiglumis. Classification (NCBI taxonomy): domain Eukaryota; kingdom Viridiplantae; phylum Streptophyta; class Magnoliopsida; order Poales; family Poaceae; genus Avena; species Avena longiglumis. The sequence goes on from CP125974.1 coordinate 30,267,293, forward strand.
ACTAACTAGACCCTTAAGTGGACTCGTTCTCATCGACACCATAGCGGATCTCGTAGTCCACGCCTTCAACTCCTCCAGATAGATCAGGTTCCTCGTAGAACACGTCTTCTTGGCATTCGGCTGCATACATTGGCACATCTTTGGGATCCTCAGAGTCTAAGCAAGGTATCAAAGGAAAGGATGAGTAACAGCGTTACCCAACAAGTTCATTATATGCAAGGTGGGAAGTTTGATGCTCTAACTACCACCTCGGATTATAAATCCTTGGCACTATGTAGTTTTTGTAAATCTTTCTTCAAAGGTTGATTTTATTCTGAAAAAAACTATGACAATCAGCCTTCACAGGATGACCAGAACTTTCATGGAGTTCCTTTCCTGCCGCATTCGTAGCTCCTTCCCGGAACAGGGAGTAATAAGTTACAGTTCTTACACTCTGCAGAGGTCCATTACTTTACCCATGAGAGATCAACTCCTTGTTGCACAACCGGGCGTACTTTCCCGTCCACAATTCCATGATGTGGGGCCCAGTAGTTGGTCCAAGCCAATCACTGCCCCCTTCGCGACCCCACATTCCTCCTTGGTGTACACCATGCCCACATAATGAATTACGGCAATGGTTTGTACAAACCGTTAATGCCAGAACTATCGTGGGACGATAAGGGTTCTCACCCATATGCTGCATATCCTCTACGAATTACCAATTAATATGCATGCTACGAGGATAACAGCCACGACCTGCACATCCGACTTCATGCGAGAGATAGAAGATACAACTGACTTTTCTGTCCCATTCCAAATCTCATGGCTAACGCGTAATATACGACACTAGAATCACTAATGTCAGGGGTTATTAAGTCCCTATTTGATCATTATTGTTGCAATTAGAACACTAAGTTCTATTTCTCCATTATATCACCACTTAAGATGATATCTATGATTTCTTTATTTGTGAAAATAATATTTTCTTTCTCTTATAGCATATATGATAACACACAATTTGCAAATACTTTGATAAAGACTCTTCAAAGGACATGATCAAGTGATGAACTTGCCTTGTGATGGCAAGGTAGTGAAGTCTGATGCTTGCACTGGACCTTGAGCTTCTAGTTCTACAAAAATATCATTATTGTCCGGTAAGGACAATATTTAAAGAAGCAAAATGATTATGCAGGTAATGTAATGCATTATCTAATTCTATATGCATTTTCCCTATATAAGGTGCCTTTTAATAAAGCATTTATAAATATTAGTTTTTATATTTATTGCATATATTGAATTATTTTATTTTATTTCCCTTTTTATTTGAATTTTATTGATTTAATAATTCTTTTAGGAATTATTAATTATATATTAAATATTTATTTAGTATTTTTCAAAAATACTATAATATTAATAAATAATGAAAGTAATTTTTATTTATTTTTATCACTTTTCAATAATTTTGTAAATTCCATAAGGAATATATAAATTACAAAATTCTTATAAAAGTTTAAGTGTTCAAAACTTTATATTTTATTTTATTTGAACTGAGTGGATTATTGTGAATCCAAAAATATTTTATTTATAATTTTTGGACTTTTATTTTATTTTCTATAATTTTATTAGGGTTAGGGGCATTTTGGTCTTTTCTAATTGATAAAAAGATTTATTAAGCAACTTGGGCTGGCCCCTTGGGCTCATTGGGCTAGGTGGCCCAATAGGGCAGGGTCAAAAGATCACCCCGAAGGGTTTTGGCCCACCCAGCCCACTCTGCCTCCCTTCTCTCCCTCGACCTTATCCCCTCCCCCTCTGACTCGACCCCGTGGCCGGCGATGCCGCCACCGTCGATTCATGCCGTCGTCGGCCGTTCTGGCCTCCGCCGTGGTGCGAGTTGGGGTTGTCGATGACGGTCGTTCGTTCTATCCACTTGGATTTGACTCGGCTTCCTGTGGGTCGCCCATTCCGAACCCTAGGGTTGGAAAGATGTTGTCGCCGTGATCCCGCTGCGGTGGTGGTCTCGTGTCTTGCAGCCGCCGCCATGGCAGGTGCAGTCAGCGCCCTCCGGTGCTCCCCTGTCTGCATGTCGTTCGGACCTCTACTTCCTTCGATTCATTAGCGAGGACCTCGGGTAAGTTGTCTCTATGGTGTTTATGTCATACGCCATGATTCTCTCTGTATCTAGTGGCTTTCATGCCGAGTGACTATGTGCTGGTTAAGTTCATCTCTGGATTAGAGTTCTTGCTCTGATTAGGGTTCATAACCCCCTGTTGATCATATATATGATGCTTTAGATCTAGTATTGTTCATATCTGATCATGGGAAATGATTGTCTACTGTGGTTAATGATTGATAGTGGCTTTGATGATAATAATTTACTGTCAGATTAATTCTAGTGGTAATACACCATGATCCATGCTAGTGTTTCAATAAAATCCTTGATTGGATTATGTTGTTGGTCTGAGAAGTTTCTCTACTATCAGAATACTTGTACCGATAGTAGATTTCTCTCAGTAGTTGCTTACTGCAATTATAATGTGGGATTGTTTGAGATTATACACTCTGAATCAAATCATTACATGTAGTGATTTTCTGTGGATGTATAGATTCATTTTAAGGTTGATTCCTGGCACTTGGCTTCAGGAAAATGATATTTATTGGTTGTCCCTTTTATATATCTGTGAAGGCTAAGTAAAGATTGGTTTTAGATCATTAAGAACTTGTCCTTGTGATACCATTGTATTCTAGCACACAAGTGATTTGGTTTTTATTTCTGGGTTTAGCTTGATTATGCTTGTGATTAAAACTGATAAGATGATATGGAAGCTTTTATTAACTTTCCTGCCTATGATGTTGGTCTGAGGCTCTAGGATGTAATTCCTAGTTAGTTGGGCAATAGTTTGTTTGAAACTTATAGATTTAGAGGTGCTACTCTCTCTCCGAGAGATGTGCCCTGATCTGTTAAGATCAAATGAAAATGATCTAAGTTGCAAAAATAATACTGAACCCAGTGATGCTGGTCTGAGGGTTTAGTGCTTGTGGTTTGAGCTTGATTTCTTATCCTTATACTTGAAATCTCTAGGATAAATGCACTCCTATTGGGTGATTATTGAGAGATTATCTCATAAAACAACACATGCTTTTATTTAGATAATATGATGAAATCATGTGATGGTTTTATGAGGCTCACCACAGATTCTGATGAGGATGTAGTAGATTGATGATGATCTTGATCTTGATCTGGATCTTGATCTGCTTTTGCTGAGCTCCTGAGCTTGCTCTTGAGCTTGCCTACTCCTCCTAGCTCCTGGGCTTGGCCTTGCTGTCCACCAGATCCATCCCCCTCCTTATGTCACCATCCTGATGATGTTTGGGTTGATCTGGGTGGTTGGTTTTGGCTGCTGTTCTTGGTTTGGCTGCTGTTCACCCTGGCTGTGCTGGTGCGTTGTGTAGTGGAGTGATGCACTGAGGTGCTTCTCCACGGCTGGGTTGTGGTTTTGTGATACTGGTTGTGCTTGTGAGGTCGACAGCACACCCTTTGCATGCTTGTGTGTGTGTGTGTGCAGCTTGTGTGCCTGCTATGCACATACGGATATGTTCAGAAAGTTTGAACTTACTATTACCAAACTACTTTTACCTGGCTGGTGAATTGGTCCCTTTTGGCTGTCATTTGCATTCTGGCTTTGAATTTATGAAAGATGAAATCTTTCATATTGGCAAAACTTGCCCCTTTTTAACATTTCTCAATGATGAGTTTGTCAAGTGCACCTCACTGACATATCTGAGAGAAATATACTAACACTAATCCTATTTTGTTTTCTATTTAATCTTTGTTTTGCAGGTACAAAGATGAGGATGAATATTTAGTGTAGTTTTAGAGATAGCATAATTAGTAGATATACAAATGTATCTTTCTTGTTTTGTAATTTTTCTTTTATAATTCTTGTAATCTTTATTTTATTCATTTGTAATAAAGATTATATATATTTATTAATAAGGAATATTCTTTTTGTAAATTGTGAAGTTTTGAATAACTTCAGTAAGTTCATTCGTTGTAACTTGTTTATGTATATAAAATGAATTTCATATACAATATTGTTTTTAGATAAGATTTAAGTTATAATACTTTTCTCTTAATTAATTTAAGATTCAAATCTTATATCAAAATCATTTAAATTATAAAACACTTAAGTTTTACAAATCCAAACTCATTTAAAATCAAACACAATTCCTTTAAGATCATATCAAAGTTTATAGAAATCCTCCTTTAAGACTAAACCTAATCTCAAAGTAAGAAAGAATCATTGATCACTCAAGGTTTTTATTTGGCGAAAATTTTACTCACATTTTCTCAAATGAATGCATGCAACAATTCATATTCCTAAATCTACCCTTCGTGAGGTCCTTTATGCTGGGATGTTACACGCCTCCTCACTCCAGCGATGCAGCGGAAGCACAACTCTTTCTTGCCGAATAGCCACCGGGAACATGTATCTCACTAGTCTGAGACCATGGGGGATAAATTCTAGAGGGGGAGAGAGATCATTCATGAGGAGGTGTGAGTGAGAAGTGAGGAGGGGTGCCTTTTATAGGAGAGGGGGACCCCAAGGGGGTGGCCGACGCATGGGGGCTGCCCCCTTGCCCTCCCCTCATTCATGTGGGTTGACACTCCACTCACAAAGTCCTTTCAAATCTCTCCACTCAAACTTGCCATTAAATGTCCACAAAATTTAATGCAAACTCTCATAAATAAAACTCCTTTTATTTACTCAGAATGTTGTCGATTACTTTAATGACAAACATTCACATATAACCCCTTGCTAGAATTCCATTTCACATGCAAAAACACTTTCTGCAATTTCACCCGAAAACCTGTTTCGGTATCTAGTGAAATAAATTCCTACGCTTGTTATTCTTTCCGGCATGAAACTTTTGCTCCCATTGGATGTCGGTGTCTCTTAAGTGTGTCACCCTACGGTTCACGAATAATGCAGACCTGATCGAGACCCCTCTTGGATCAATAATCAGAAGCGGGATCTGGAGAACCATACCGACTCCCACACATTCAACGATGACTTTCTTGTGATCGTCGGAACCTTTTACACTAGTATATTAATCCCTTTGTTTCGCGATATATTAAATGTCCGAGATTCGATCATTGGTATCTCCATACATAGTTTGATCTCGTTACTGACATGCATTCTTTTCTCGTTCCCGTGATATAACATTCTAGTGATCAAATCACTTGCTTGCAAGCTAACCAATGTGATATCACCGAGAGGACCCAGAGTATATCTATCCGTCATCGGGATGAACAAATTCCACTCTCGATCCATGGGACTCAACATAACACTTTATTAGTTCTGAACCCATCTTTATAATCACCCTATTATGGTGTGATGTTTAATGTTATCAAGAAACTCTTCCGGTGTTAGTGATTGACATGATCTCATGGTCTAAGGATTAGGATTACTTCGTAAGTTGTTATAGCAATATAAACTCAATGACTTTCATCGTAATGCTATACTTCGGATGAATGTTCATCACACCATAACACTAATGTTGTGATCCCGTTATTAACAACATCCAATGTCCATGATCAGGAAACCTGGATCATCTTGTTAATTAACGAGCTAGTTTATGAGAGAGGCGTAACTAGGAAATTTCTGTTTGTTTATTAAACACACATGTATTAACGTTTTCGTATTAATACAATTATAGCATGCAAAATAAACATCTATCATATACTTGAAATACACATAATAAACACTTTATTATTGCCTCTCAGGGCATATTCCCTTCACATGCTCGTATATATCTTAGGATAGCTTGATTGATTTTGTTTTAGGATAGCTTGATCATGCCTTTATTTAGGATAGCTTGATTGATTGATTGATCATGCTGGTATATATCTTAGGGTTTAGTGTTAGCTTGATTGATTTTGTTTGTGAAAAATCTTTGAACTTTATGTGTTAAAATTCAGTTAACATGTGTTAGTGCTATTCAGTTAACTTTTCTATTCATATATAGAAGTGTTAGCTTGATTGATCATGCCGGTATATATCTTAGGATAGTCTGAATAATGGGACCATCTCTTTATTTAGTGGATGCACTTGATGCTAGTACTGTTGATAGTGCTAGAGATGATGCTAGTGTTGTTGATAGTGCTACAGGTGAATAAATCCTGTAGCTTGTCTTTAGAAATGGATATATGTGAAAGTAAAGAAGTATGTCTATCAATAAATCCTTCTACTAATTAGTCCTTTTTTTGCAAAAATAATTCTTTTCTTCATGAGATGTTTTATGTTTAAGCTCAACACATGGAGAAGTTATGTGGCCCTCATGCTTGTGGTTTGATAGGTGGCGGCACCTATTTTCATGAGATGCATTAGTTGCTCCCAAAAACATAATGCATGCTTTGACTATTTATCACTGAAACTTATGTTGTTAATTGGTCTCTGATCTCAACCATATGTCTAGCCTCATTCTTGAATTATGTGATACTACCCTATAATTATGCTTTGACTATTTATCAATGATATTGCCCTATAATTATGTGACTTGAATTATGGACTAGATCTGTCCACCTAATGAGATTATGCAACCCTCATATACTTAACCAAATCTAATTTCATCACATCAGATACTTTTTTACAAGGCTTAGCCTGCTGATTTCCTTCTTTCTCTGAGCTTATTGTTCACTGCTAGCAGTTCGCAGAAACTGCAGCCATGATATTTAGAATCTTGCATTGATGATTTTGGTCATTACTTCAATGATGATGTACTGTTGTATATGCTCCAAATACTGTTGTATATGTTCTGATGTATATGTTATACTGTTGTACTATTGTATATGTAGTGCTGTATATGATGATTTTGAGCTTATATGTTCCAAATACTGATGTATATGTAGTGTTGTATATGTTATACTGTTGTATATGTTATACTTCCATGGGGATGATGTACTGTTGTACTGTTGTTATACTGATGTACTGCTATATTTGTGTATCTGTGTGAATCATTAATGATGGATGATGGAAGCGGAGGCGGCGATGATGGATTGGGTTATTTTCTTTGTGTGTGAGAATGATGGAAGGGGTCAATGGGGTTGTCAATGGGGTTGTTGGTTTGTTTTTTTCTTGCAGGGATTTCAATTGAGTTGCCCATTTCTCCCGAAGTGTTGATTCACTTCCGTTTCGGTTGAGAAATGGGCACTCGTAGGTCCAAAAATTAGCAAAGGTCATGCCGAATTTTTCGGTCGATATTTGTGCTAACGTTTTGCCTCTTTTTTTAGTAATAAAGCACAAACATGTCGACTAACGACGAGGCCAGTCCTTCTAAACAAATGAGCGTCGAAGATCTAGCCCGAGAGGCCAACAAGTCGTTCTGGGGGCCGTCCAAGAGCATGAGGAGGTGGAGGAGATGAGAATGACACCACCACCGACGACCATTGTCGGAGGTGCTGGGGGAAACGAGGAAGATCTAGATTACGAGGGGGACTAGGATGACTACGATGGAACTAGTGAAGGCGGGGAGGAGGGTAACACCACCACGGATGGCGGCGCGCGCACAGATGGTGGTAGCAGCAACCCGACCGCTATACAAAAGAAGAAGAAGGATATTAAGGATCGGAAGCCGCAAGTGTTCGCCAACGTCTGTGATGAGTTCACCGAGGTCACAGAAGGTGGCCAACCCATTGCGCCTACATCGATTGCCTGCGGGTACAACATGCAACTCGGGTGCATCGTCCGGGAAAGCATGTCGATCAACACAAAGTACATCCGATGTAATCATGCTTTGGTCGAGAACATCCTTAAGAAGCTTCACAAGAGATACAGATTCCCAGAGAAGTTCAGAAACCTGGAGAGTAAGAACCCGGTGAACAAACTAGCACTGACAAAGATGAGCAACGCCTTGAGCAGCTGGAAAACCCGGGTAAAGAACAACATTGACAAAGGTGAAAGCTAGGAGATTATAAGTAGGAAAAATCCGATGCTCGACGAAGAAGAGTTCAAGATATTCAAGGAGGACTTAGATATCGCTGCCTCTAAAGCATGGACTGAGTGGGGAACGACTATGCGAGAGAAGAACATAGGTAACCACCGGCTTGGAAGCGGCGGATACAGAGGGAAACAACCCATTTGGGACAAGGAGGACGCCGAGCTTGAACGCCTGGGTAAAGAGAACCCATGGCATAAAATCACAGAGCTGCAGATGCGACAATTTGTCTAGTCCCGCTACTACCTGGACCCTGTTACAGGGGATTTCGTCACCGACGACCCAGATGTGAAGGCCTTTGAGGATGAGCTGGTAAGGAATTTATCGCGGATCTCTCATTAAAATAATTAAGCCAATAATCTAAATGCATGGGTTCACCTCTCCTTGTCTCTCTGCAGGAGAAGGAATTGAACGCTACCGAGGACTTGTCGTCCCAGGATTCGGCAGCGGAGCCATGGGACACTGTTTTCAACAGGGCGACGAACACTTACAAGAAGAGGGAGAAGAATTTTCTGCCAAAATCAGCTGGCCGTGTGTCCGGCTTCGGTACAAGCATGAAGTTTACCGAGAACTACAAAGAGGACGCAAAGAAGAGGAGGGAGAGGAAGAACCAGTCGGCGGCTAAAGATAAAGCCGAGTTTGAAGAGCTGAAGTTGAAGGTGAAGACATTAGAGGAAAAAGTGGACGAGAAAGCAATGGACAACTTATTGGAGGAGAAGCTTCGCGCGATCATCCCCCTGGTTGATGGAGGGACTAGCTGTTTGGAATGCGGGAGGTCGACAGGGGCCGATACACGTGCCCAGCTTTAGCGGCAGCAACTCGAGCATCAACGTTAACGCGTCGCCGGACTTGGTGACCCCACCGGCCACCATCGCCGCGGCGCAGCCGCAAGAGCTAGTCGTCACACAGCTGCCCCCTGCTGCTCCCACCAAAAATACCAGTAGCACACAGCCGGTGGTGGCACCGATACCCGGAGAATGTCGATGATAGGCCCGCCATTTGGACCGCCGCAGTGTCGACATTATCCGAGCTCAACGCCCTCACCAAGGTAACTAATTAGTTACTCCGCTTCATCTTCTTTATGCGCCTTTGGTGACTGCCACCTCGATCATGATGCCCAACACATATGTGTTTTGACTTAGGACGCTGCTTGCGTACTACTCCACAAAGTTACCAGCGGCGAGTTGAGGGATGTTGCCAAGGGCAATATCATACAACCGGCGAACCACACGATGCACAACAATGCAATGGACGATGCCGCGATGAGGGTCCAGATTGCTCGGGTGTTGCCAGGGTGCGACAACATGGACCCTCTTTCAACCTCAGGGAGCCGACGAACACAAGACCCTTGAAGAATGCCATGGCTGGCCCTTAACATGGCCGAAGACTCATATTTGTCTTGCGGGGCACAGTAGTGCCACCTCGATCGTCCGGCCACCACCTCGGATGCCACCTGTCACCGGCGCCACCTCGATCATCCGATCACCACCTCGGAAGACACCTGTCGTCGTCGCCACCACCAGTCGCCACCAACAACTGTTGGGAGCATGTGGGCCGCCCCAAGGCGAAGCCGTCGCAACGCAACCATCGTCGCCCCCGCCACCACCATCACCACATGGCGGCAACAACGATGATGATGAAGAATTTGTCAACGTCGACGACTACATCAACACGGGCGCCGACATAGGATTGTACATGCCTACTATGGATGAAGAACCCTTCCTCGCTCGCGTGGGTCAAGGTGGGCATCCCACTACATGCACGCAAGGCCTGGTGTTCCATGGTTTATCTCAAGATATGCCTCCGGCCGACGATCAACAGGAGAAACCTGTTGGATTCGTCTTTAGCCCTGGCACACTCCAAAAGGTGGCCGTTGAGCACTTAGCATCCCTAGTGGAGGAGCCTGCTCAGAAGACGAAGAAGCACAGGAAGATAGGTAAGAAAGCCGAGAGCCAACCTCCTCCGAAGAGGATCCGGGCTAAGGATGACGTCGTACCAGCCCGTGAAGATGGCTTGCCCAGTATACATATAGCCGGTGAAGCGATACTGACTCCGGAGCTGCTTCGCCTTGCTCGTGGACATATGCTCGCTTTGAGTGATAGTATCAAGACACTAGAGGGCATTCTTATTAAAGACAAAGATCCAAATTACCCGGTTTTCACTGTCAAGGTGCCATCGGACGTGGACTTCGTCCATGAAGCCCCCGCGGACGTGTTCTTCATAGCGTACGAGGACGTCTTCAAGATGTTTCTCTCGAAACGGCTGGGCTATAACATGGTCCGCCTATTCGCGCTCAATCTGGCGATGAAGACCAAGAGAGAGCAAACCCCCTACATCGCAATAGTGGATCCCTACTACATGCATGATAGCCAGTTGAGGGAAGGATCAGAGACGCATGCCAAGGCGACGACGTACCTCGATAAGTTCATGGTGGACCACAAGAGGACAAACACGCTTCTTTTGCCTTTCTTTCCCGAGTAAGTACACACACCCCCTAGCATTGGTAACTTAGGCTTTCTTATAGATTTCTTCCTTTGCCCTTTTCCAACATCCCATTTCAATCGTGTTGTGCAGAGACAAATACTGCACACTCATCATAATTTCCACAAAAGTACTCAATAGCATCGTATTTCGTCTCAGCGAGTCAGAAGAAGAAGAAAGACTACACCAGAATAAGGGGTGTTCTGAATGTGGATCTCGAGGGCTACGCTAGAAAGGGATGCCCCTTCGTCAAAAAGGGGGAATGTATCAAGGATGACAAGCACGTGTTCAAGCACGTGCTCGAGTTCCCCTGCGTCAAGGAGCCGGCTACTAGCGGCGCCAAGGAGGCCTTCTACGCCATGCATCACCTTAAAGGGTTTGTCCGGGATTGCCAGAACCTAACTCTGCCATCTAGTCTTCGAGCATGGGCCTAAAATTTGGCGCGAAGCGACGATGATGATCTTAGAGAAGACTTCCATCGCATCCAGTTTAAGTTGTCAGAAATCATCGTGGAAGATGTCACCACAAGGGGAGGGGTCCTAAAACACAACAGAGGGTTGACTAAGAGGGAGATTGAAAATATTCTTCGTAAGCAGGGTGACAACAGGACATGGATGACGAAGGATGGCTATCTACCATTCGCAAAGCCGAGTGTTATCAGTTCTCAACAATGATCGATATGTGCGCCTAGAATTATCATAGATGTCTGTGTGTAGTGTTGTGTCACAAACTATATACTACCATGGTCGTATGTTGTAAACTTCACTATTGTGGTCGTTGTCGTCGATGTTCTATGATTGTGATCGATGTGCTATCTTCTATGTTTACTGATCTTTTGATTTAGTTGATGTGAACATATATGCATGTGAACCAATTTAGTTCTTTCTGTTTGCATGATTTACTAATATGACTTATCTATAGAGATGACGAAGTGGTACATGGTGTACAAGGGTTGGGTTCCAGGAGTCTACGATGAGTGGGAGGACTGTCAGAAACAAGTTTAGCGGCAACAACTACAAAGGATACGCGACTCGAGAGGAGGCGGTAGCCAAGTGGAGGAACCACCTGTGGAAGGAGAACCGGATGAAGGTATTGCTACTTCTCTTGCTCTTGCTCACCGTCATCACAGCTATATTCTGTTTGATTCTAGTGTAGGCGGTGAACACTTCATTTGTAATGTGATGAGATGGTGAAATTTGTACCAAACACGTGTATAAATATTCGCCACCTTTGACTTGTATTATAATATGATGACCACTTGTCTATCTCGATCGGACTCTATGGCACTATATTCGTGTTTGAATTATATTTGTTTTCATATACTAAGTCAAATATACTTTTTGTGTATAATACTGTATAATACCTGTATATTTGGACACGTATGGTTTTTTTAATACCTGATATTCAAACCAGTGGCGCATTTTCCAGAATGTGCCACTGAACAGAGTCCTGTGGCGCATCCGACAGAATGCGCCACAGAAGTATCATGACTTCGGTGGCGCATTTCGAAATGTGCCACAAAAGGTTTCATCAGTGGTGACGTAACATTGGCGTTCCTGATATGCGCCATAGAAGCCCAATCTTGATGCGCCATTGATGAATGATTTCCTAGTAGTGCAAGAACTTGTTCTGGAACTCACTAGCTAGGGTAAGCAACCCAAGAACAACCAAGAAAAGGAAAATGAATAGAAAACAACAGCAGCATTAGAACTTGGAATCTAGATAGCATCAAGCCATCATCTAGAAGTAACAACAACAATAGGATCCAACATATAGTCAGAGTACCATAGACACAACACTAGCACTACCAGATCCCAGGTTAACGGAAAACCAGTCCCAACAAGTAACAGTAGTAATAACACAAAGCCCATAACAACATATAACATCGGTAGAGTAGAAGTATGCATTTGAGCAAAACTTAGAAAATTAGAACATATGTCAACAGTACCAGTAGTAAAGACAGAGTAGTAAAGAACAAGTAGTAGTGCACTTAAACTCATACTAGAAGCCAGATCAAATAGGCAACAAAGAATCCTACTTAGAAAATCAATAGATCATATAGAGTAAGTACAAACCAGAAAATTCCCAAGCCATGGATTCCTTATAAAATCAACAAGAATTTGAAGGATGAATACTAAGCAATTCATCACTCAACTCAAAATCAAATTGAACAAATAACTAACAAAGTTAATATTAGAAAAACAAATCCTAATAATGGAAATGCCACTTGTTTCTGTCCACGACATGGACAGGACAAAAGTCAAATGACACACTAATGCATGTAAAATGCATACATGAACTTTGTAGTTTATTTTTACATATTCCAACATATGCATCATATTATTAGTTATTACCAATGTTAACGATTTCGGGGATTTTCTAAACTATCCCCTCTCTTTTGGTTCTAATTTAGTTTGGCAGAAAAACCTCCTGTTAATATTTTTGAGTTTTCAGAAGCTACTGGACTCAAATAGAAAAAGGTGAGGGAGCATGTTTTGGAATTTTTGAAACGAAAAAATCTAAAGTGGGTCATCAGTAGGTTACTGCGATGGGAAAGAGAACCCATGGTGCGGTCACCCTACCAGGCCTCACCCCCCTCTCTTTTTTTTTGCCTTGAAGCTCTGATGTCGTGATTCCACCGCCATATTTTTGGTAGATTTTAAAAAATAGCTTTAACATAGTGAAAATTTAAACCAAGAAAATTGTTATAAATAAATAAATAATAAAATACATTTTTATAGAAATAAAAAATAATTCCAAATGGGGAAAATACAAGGACTTAAAAGCCTATTTTTGGAATTATTAAAACAGTTTTTACCAAAGAATTTTGATGCCTTTTAATTAATATAATACTCCAAAAAGGCTTTAAATTAAAATAATAATCTTAAAAAATGTAAACTTTTGAATATTAGTGAATTTATATCTTAATTTCTTGAGATATATAAAAATTCTAAAGTGAAATTATCTAAAAATTCCAAAGTAAAGTAACTATGAAAATTCTAAAGTGAAATTATTTGAATTCGAAAGTGAGTTCCGTTTAGCAATCTTGCTTCTAAATAAAAGACCACCACTTGTACATGTGCTTATTGTTTATCATTTAGCTACTGGAATAAAATTGAATTCAAGTATGGATGTCATAAAAGAAAGTTGAAGGGATGCATAGTTACATAAGAGGAACTCATAACTAGTCTTACACTTTGTGTGATATTTAATTCTTGAGATTTATGGTATATTGCAAGTGTCACATGTAGTAATAACACTCATTCACCTCTTTTATATTTAAGTTCAAGTTTATATTTCATGTTAGGAAATGAGTAGTACTATGGACACTTTGCGTGCTTATTCCTAGTGGCCAAAATTCCCCCTATTGCTAGCCTTTCACGTACTAAGCATGATATAGTGCTTGTGCATCCAAAAAACTTAAACCAAATTATGTACAGTTGTGTCCATCATAACTACCTATATATGGCTTTCATTTCCATTCCAAGTAAATTTCCCATGTGTTATTTATCGTGATTCCAATTTTTAGTGCTTTTGTCTATGCTTACATAGATGAGTAGTGAAGTTGAATCCCGATCTTTCATGCTAAACTAGTTTCTCCCTCATGCTGACATTGATGAGCATGCATAATGTGCTTTATCTTAAATTTCCAAGATATTAGGAAACGAGGTGCCCAACCCCAAAATAATGAACAAATATGGTAAAAATCCCCCTCTAGACATATTTGGCCTAAAAGGAGGAGGGGGGCTAATATGGGAGCCAGTCTAAAAAATCTAAACAATGTTAGCTTAAATGATTTTTATTGTTCTTTACTATGAAAATATTTGCTAAGCATTCCCTCAAGTAATGAGATTTGGAAGCCTAATGGTTTCAAATGTGTTGCGAAGGTACTTTCTACTTCTTTCCGAGTCAAAAGAAACAAAGTTTCTTAAAAGAAAAGGAGCTCTATTCTAAGACCAAAATATAGGAACAATTATCAATGCATAACCTTTCTTATGAATCATTAATATCTTGCATACATGTTGTTTATTTGTCCATAGTACTTGTTCATTTTATATTATGCAAGATGTGTTTATTCTTATGCATATTTGAAAATTATGTTTTCTTTTACTTCATATGATGATTGCTTCCTTTTATTTACTTACTAATGAACTATCATACTTTGAGTATCAATAATCATGAATTCTATAGTGTTTATCTATTGACAGTAATATCTAAAGCTCATTTAGTTATCACCTTTTATGCTCAAGGAGGAGCATAGGTTAACCTTAGGGATGTTGATGCATGTAAACTGCATCTATGATCTTTGAATATTATTGTGCCATATTAGATCATATATGTTGTTACAATCATGTTTTAGATTGATTTTGGGGATTTTTCTGAAAAATCCTTTTTTGGGTTATAACAATATGAAAAGGAAAACCCCTTTTTACTTATTTTTTTTACTTTCAGGGACTTTTGTGAACTCAAAAGGATTTTGGATTTTTTCTACTAAAGTATTTTGATGAAATCAAGACTTGGAGCACCTGAACCCCACATGGTGTCGTGGTATTGGCGACGAGTACGCCATGGAGGGGTCCTCACAGTGCGTGTTTAGAGATGGCCTCGTGGATCTTGTCTATCCGCGAACGTGGCATCGTATGGCTCCGGGTTTCTTTTCTTCTTGTCAACAGGGTATGGGCTGCGTGAACGACGCGGGCCTCCTTCGCCATGGTGACTGCTAGGTGGCAACGGAGGCAGAGGTGGCGGTGGGTTAGCCTTCTTGCTATTACCCTCCTGCGACGCCTCACGCTTGTCGCGGTTGCTTGTCGACGCGGAGTATCATGGCGCGACCTGCTCTTGTGTCCCTGGTTGCGCTCTCCATCATGACGGGTCTGCTCCGTGTTGTCGCGGATGACGATGCCGCTCTGCCTTGGCGGGGGCATATCCGTACGACGGTGAGCCTTGGGGTCTTCGCGATGTCCGGGGGAGCGGGGCGGTGTCTATGGGCGACGAGGTTGGGCTTGTCCTCCGTGGTCGAAGGATATGGGAATAGCATCCTTCCTGTTGCGCGCATCCCTCTGTCTTCGTTCTGATGAACCCGTCTGTGGCATCCCGCAAAACCACTACTAGAAAATCGCGTTGAATTTGTGCATTGCATCGTCATCATCGTGCATAGTTTGCATAAAACTATTTTGCAAACCCCGTTTTGTTTTCCAGACGCCCCATCTCTATTCAAATGTCAAACACCGGGTCTCCGGAATAATTTTGTTTTGTTGCTATCGGGTTGCAAACGACCCAATTAAATCAAATAAAAGTTTTATTTATTTTAGTAGGGGCAGTCGAACGGGCCAACCCGACCCGAACGACCTCCCCAGATTTTAAAACGGTCCACCCCAATCAGCCCCATCTAATCCTAACCCACCTAAAAATCTACCCTCTCTCCCCAGCCACATCACTCCCACCAATCCCACCATGCCACCTCACCCTCTCCCTCTCCCCCTCCTATCCTATCCTGCCACTTGGCCAAACCCTCAACCCACCTCTCTCACTCCCCACAACCTGCCACACACCCAGGCCGCACACCACGCACGCACACTGGATCCCCTGGCCACACCCGATCCCACCAACCGCGCCTGGCCACCTCTCCTCCACCAGCCCCTACCCTCTCTCTGCCTGCTGGGCTCACGCCCTGCCCACCTCCCAGTGACCAACCCACCCCCCAGCCTCACGTTCACACCCCAGACCCACCGTGGCCCCACCTACCCGCCTGAGCCCCTGCCCGCTGGCCCCACCCGGCCCCGCGACCCCACCATGTCCCCCCACCACCGCGTGCCCCTCTCCTCCCTCCTCTCTTCCTCCTCTGCCACGCACGCGCGCGGCAGCCTCCTTCTTCACAGCCGTCCACCTCCCAGCATCCTCCCCGCTCCTCGCCGCCTCAACCTCCCTCTGCAGCGCGACCAGGCCCGGCCCCCTCGTGAGCGCCCGCGCGCCCACCACCATCACCGCCCGCCTCCGTCGCGCCCGCCCCAGCAGCGCGGCACCCGCCAGCCGCCCTCTCCTCAGCGCTCGCCGTTACATCAAGGCCTCCGCCCGAACTGCGTGCCGCCAGCCCACGACCCTTGGCCAGCGCGTCCCCTTCGCCTTGCCGTCGCCTGGCCTTACCAGACTCACTGCTCGCGCCGGCCCAAGCCAGCCTGCCGCCTCCCGGATCCTCACGCCCGCCATAGCGTGCTCCAGCACCGCCCGCGAGCCTCCGCCGCTCCGCCTCGTTCTCCCTCCGCAAGTCCCGCGCACCGCTCCCGAGCCGCCCGCCGAGCCGCCCGACTGCGCCTACGCTCCCCGCCGTCGTGCTCCTCCTCGGCCGCTGCGGCTCCCGTCGTCCTCCTGCGAGCCGGCAGCTGCCTCGCCGTCTCCCTCGCCCAACCGCTGCCCCGCTTCCGCTGCCGCAGCCCGCCCGCTCAAGCCGGTGCAGCGCCGCCCTCCGGTGGTTTTTCCTGGCGCGAGGCCCGCGACACCGCCGTGACGCATCGCGGCGTCGAGGTCGCCACCCGGGCTCCGCAACGCCGACCGGGATGCGGTTTGGGTGATCGAACCCCGAAGGGCGACCTCGTCGAACCCGCCTTGAACCCGATCCCGACACCGCAAAACCAGATGGCAACCACAAGATCTTCTCGCCGCCACGAGATCGGCTTCGAACCGAAACCCGAAGAGCTCTCGACAAGATCTTCGTCACGGAAACCCCGGCGCCAAGATCTCCCTCTCGGACCCGAAGCCGTCAAGACCCTGGAGACCCCGACATCGAACGACAGGATCATCGGCACGGAACCGAAGACACATGTACGACAAGTGCCCTCGAGGATGCCAAGTCCCTCACCCCGAAGGCCAAGACCGACTCGATGGCGGACCGACGAGATCGGCGTGGCGACAAGAACGGCACCGACCGGAAGATCCGATCGTCGACACCGAACCAAGACCTGCTTCCCGGACGCGACAAGAACTACCCCGATCCGAGACCCTAACCCCGGAGTCCAAGCACGATCCCGCCGAACCCCGGAACCCCAAGCCCGTCGAACCCCGAACCCCGGAACCCCAAGATCGTCGAGGCCCCTAATGTGTGTGGCATCCCGCAAAACCACTACTAGAAAATCGCGTTGAATTTGTGCATTGCATCGTCATCATCATGCATTGTTTGCTAAAACTATGTTGCAAAACCCGTCTTTGTTTTCCAACCGCCCCATCTTAATTCGACTGTA
The DNA here is from genome assembly GCA_030063025.1 of Avena longiglumis. Classification (NCBI taxonomy): domain Eukaryota; kingdom Viridiplantae; phylum Streptophyta; class Magnoliopsida; order Poales; family Poaceae; genus Avena; species Avena longiglumis. The sequence goes on from CP125974.1 coordinate 30,284,983, forward strand.
AAGCCCGGTCCCGGAATATTTTGTTTTAAATAAAAATGTTGTGCAAACGGTCTGCTAAAGATAAATAAAAATATTTAATTATTTTAGCGGGGCAGTCGAACGGGCCGAAGAGACCCGAACGACCGCCCCAGATTTTAAATCGGTCCACCATCCACCTGCCTTCTATCCTAAGTGCACCAACTAGTCTACCCAACCCAGCTTCCACATCATCCGGGCCAATCAGCTCTTGCCACCTCCTCTTTTTCCTTCCCTCAACCAATCAGGCTAAGACACCTCATCCTCCCTCTCTCTCAGCATCTCTCTCTCTCACCTCACTCCTCTCACCCTCCACACAAAACACCACACACACACACGAACCCACCCAGGAAACCACCGGTCCCTCCACCAACCCCCACTCACGCGCCTGACCTTGGGCCCACCAAGGGGTCCACCCCCACCATCGCCCTCCTTCCCACCTTCTTCTTCACACGCTGCCAGTGGCTTCTCCGTCTGTGCTTCGCTGCCACCAGCCGCCCAGCTCCCTCGGTGCGCCTCCCCTACCTCACCGCCGCGCCTGCCTCCCCACCCCACCTCGCGCCCGACCCTGTGCTTCTTCCTCCCCTTCTCTGCTCGCTTGCTCGTGCCCGCCCGTGGCGCGTCCCGCCGCTCCCGCCTCCCAGTCGCCGTCCCGGCAGCGTCCGACGGTGCCCCGAGCAGCGCCCCCACCGACGCCGGCCTCCGCTTCCTCCCCTCCACCCGCTCGAGCTCCCTCCGTCCACCTCGCCACCATCGGCCTCCAACGCCTCCGCCCCGCCGCCCGAAGCCGTCTCCCCGCCCTGCGCGCCCCCCGGAGCGCCGCCCTCTGCCTCCGGCCGAACCATGGGCGCCACCTTCCGCGCGTCGCGCTCTTGCCGCGCCCGCCACGCGGTCCGCCTCGCCCATGCGGCCCGGCCTCGACGCGCGCCCTCGGCCTCCGCCATGCGAAAAGCCCTCGCCGCCGGCGTTCCGTCGCTTCAGCAGCGCGTCTTGCTTCGCCGCTCCACCTCCTGCTCGCCGCCCGCTAGCGCGCCCGCCTTCGCAGCGCCCGCCTCGCACGCCCTCCTGCTGGTTGCCCGCGGTGGGACCTCGCGCGACCTCGCGCTGGCCGTTCTCCTCTCCTCTGGCACCCTCTGCAGCCGCGCAGCTGCCTGGTTGTCCCGTTGGCCTGCCCCGCGTCAGTCGTGCGCGCCTGTTCTTTGTCTTCATCAACGTCTTCAGCTTTTGTCCTTCAGCAGTCAGCTGTGCCTCTAGCTCTGGCTGTGACACCGTTGTACCCCCTTCGACATTGTTTTGTCTGGTTGGCCTTTCGTTTCGCGAGATCCTGTTACCTTGTGGCGGCTGCTTAGTTAGATGGGTATGTTATGTGCCTTGACGCCTTGCTGGTGTCGTTAGTTCACCACTGACAATTAAGCCCGTACCCGAATCCCGTGGAGCCTCAAGATCGTCACCACTCGAAGTGTTCCGCCAATATCGCCATCGACAATGGAACCAAGACCGGACCCTCGGCACGCCAAGATCTTCCCTCGGAACGCCATGATCGTCTACACGGACCCGAGAACGCCAAGTGCTTCTTCCCTCGCCAAGACCGCCTCGATGACGCGGGCCCGACAAGACCCTCGCAACGGCAAGATCGACCCCGTGGGACCCGACAAGATCGGCGCGACAATAAGAACGGCACCGACCCGGAAGAATTCGACGCGCCGACACCGAACCAAGTCCTGCTTCCGGAACGCCAAGACCTACCCCGATCCGAGACCCTAACCCCGGAGTCCGAGAACGTTTCCATCGACCCCTGGACCCCGAGACCAGACCCTGGACCCTGTCGAACCCCCGAACCCCGGAAACCCCAAGATCGTCGAGACCCCTAATGTGTGAACCCCTCTTTTCCTCGATACCCTATTTTATAATTTGATAACAACCTGTTGCACATTTAATTGTCATCTTGCATGCATATCTGTGGTTTGGGGGCCTTATGCCGATTCACCTAATAACTAAATATGGGGCCCATATGCGGGCAAATCTAGCCTTATATTGGCCTCATTTAAACTTGTGTAGCGAACCCGATGATATCTTCTACCATGTTAAACAACATTTAAAATTGCGGGGTATCTAAATAACATGCGCCATCTAATTAAATGTCGGGACCCCGGTTCCACTTAACTTGACCTAATTGCATCGCACCTTTGCCATGTCATCCATCATACATGCATCATGCCGATCTTCCGCCGTTGTATTAAATATTGCATCCGGTGTTCCTTCTAGTGTTTTGCTTCTTCGCGGATAAGGCCGTTGAGTTGATGTGAGCTTCGCCCCGATCTTCGGATGAACCTTTCGACAATGTTTTCAGGCGAGCATCTCCCTCTTTCTACCTATCTTACGTCTGTAGTATTTACTTCCCTCCTGTTGATCTTTGCTATCTGTGTTGCGATGCTTTAGATTCCGTACCTGTGATACACCGTGCAGCCCTATATTGCCTTGGCCACATCCTATTACCTGTTGTTTGGTAGATAGTTGGACTTGCGCGTCGTAGTTGCTTGCTCAAGTGTTGTTGTGTGTCGTCATATGCCACAGTTGCTGATGTATTGCCGCATGTTGATGTTGGAGATGATCCTAGTTTTACTTATCGTCACTTTAATTTCTGTTTAACAACTAAAATTGAATAAGCAGAGGCATCGGTGGGTGATAGATAATATTTGGTTTCGAGCCCACTTGTGTCCGTAAGACCCCGAGTACTTGATTCTGTTCCTTGTTTTTTGCGCTATCCACATCCGGAGGTATATGGGACCCCCCGAGCGAGCTTGATTCAGTCTTATTTCTTGGGGCCACAAACTAGTTTGAGGTTTTATTTACGATCTGTACTTATGCCATGCTTTACCGCTTTATTTACGATTGTGCGAGTACCTTTGCACTGTCTTGTTAGGAGTGGGACACGTTTCCGGTGTCGACAAGCCCAGCCACACTTCGGGTTCCCGATCGTTCTGACCGTCCACCCAAACCTTGAGGCCGTCTCGGAGCTTGTCTACTCCGTTGCGGGTTCTACTCAAAGGGGTGGCCCCCTGAAATATTTCTGAATCCTGTGATTGTTCAGTCGTGAAAGCCTCGTTGGGTTTTGATTTGGTTTTTCCGAGGTTGATCGGCGTGTGTTGCTATTGGTGCACCGGCCGGGTAAAACTTTCTGAAAGCCGTGTCCGCGGATATGGACGACTTGGAGCACAGTTTCTTGATCATAGACAAGCATAACTAAAGTTTACTGCTATAAATTTGACTTATAATGACTAGTAATTAGCTCTACTATAATGGAATGGCTAATTAATCCTGCCCACCATTGCTTGTTGGTTGTCGCTTGCGACAAATGTATCTGACTAGTAAGTATTGCAACTTCTAGCTTGGTGAATAAAAGTACCAACAACTACTGGGTTTTGGGTTTATCTCATGCTATCTGTACCTGATTAGTAATTGTTGCCACTATAACGGAATGGTGAATTAAAAGTGCCCACTGCTTACTTTATCAGGACGATTATCTAAACCTGACTAGTAAAGTGCCGCAACTATAACTGAATAAGTAAAACTGCCAACTGTGTGAGTTCCTCGGTTGACTTCCTCGTTTGGTCTCGAGGGGGAAACATCAGGATGGGTTTGTTTGGTGCTAGCCTCAGGTTGGATCCGGTTAGGTCATTCTTACCCTCTCTGATAACCGCCAGTTGTATCGAGTCTCTATAGGTTGTTTAGTGCATCTTTGCCGCTTGATCCACCATACCTATGTAGGCGAGGACCACGAATTCTAGCCTCGTAGTGTCTTGGCCTCGATCTTGGCGCTCCTTCTTTTTCCTTTGCCCTTTGTCGGCACCCTTTTTGTTTAAGCAGGTTTTGAGATCGGCGTCGTTAGAGGTTACCCTTCCGGCTTGGCTTTGGCGGGTTATGGCGCCATTGGTTATTCTTCGTGGCTCTTAGCCCCATTTGCATCTTGTCCGTGGCGGACTCTATCGTTTTCAAGGTGATTTGGATCTTTGTATATTATATCTGTATTCTTGACTCTTTGAGTCGTGTTATATATATCTGCTCATGGGTCCCATCGAGGACTGTTGTGTAATGTTATTACTTCGTTTTCCACCCGCACGAAAGTGCCTGGTGGGCACCTTTGAATCGTTTCTATGCGGGTTTGGCGAATTTTGCTCAAACTTGCATAGGTCCGATTCTGAGGGTGTTACAATGTGTGACCCTTTTCCTCGAAACCCTATTTTATAATTGAAATACAACTTGTCGCAGAATAATTGCCATATTGCATGCATAATCAAGTGGTTTGGGGGCCTTACGCCGATTCACTAATAATTAAATATGGGGCCCATATGCGGGCAAACCTAGCCTTATATTGGCCTCATTTAAACTTGTGTAGCGAACTCGGTGCTATATTCTTGCCTTGATAAAACAACATTTAAATCGCGAGGTAGCTAAACAACATGAACCATCTAATTAAATTATCGGGACCCCGGTCCCACTTAATATGACCTAATTGCATCGCACCTTTGCCATGTCATCCATCATACATGCATCATGCCGATCTTCTGTCGTTTTATTAAATAGCGCATCCGGTGTTTCTTCTAGTGTTTTGCTTCTTCGCGGATTGGACCGTTGAGTTGATGTGAGCTTCGCCCCGATCTTCGGATGAACCTTTCGACAATGTTTTCAGGCGAGCATCTCCCCCTTTCTACCTATCTTAATTTTATAGTCTTTATTCCCTCCTGTTGATCTATTGCTATCTGTGTTGCGATGCTCTAGTTTTCGTACCCTTTGATATCCCATGACCTATATTGCCTTGGACACATCCTATTACCTGTTGTTTGGTAGCTAGTTGGACTTGCGTGTCGTAGTCGCTTGCTCAAGTGTTGTCGCGTGTTGTCAATGCCACCGTTGTTGATGTATTGGCACATGTTGATGTTGGAGATGATTCTAGTTTTATTTATCGTCACTTTAATTTCCGTTTAACAACTAAAATTGAATAAGCAGAGGCATCGGTGGGTGATAGATAATATTTGGTTTCGAGCCCACTTGTGTCCGTAAGACCCAGTACTTGATACTGTTCCTTGATTTATCGCTATCCACATCAGGAGGTATATGGGACCCCTGGACGAGCTTGATTCCGTCTTATTTCTTGGGGCCACAAACTAGTTTGAGGTGTTTTTACTATCTGTACTTATGCCATGCTTGCTTTATTTACGATTGTGCGAGGAGCACCTTTGTCTATTTTGGATCGGGACACGATTCAGCGGTGTCGACAAGCCCAGCCACACTTTGGGTTCCCGATCGTTCTGACCGTCCACCCAAACCTTGAGGCCGTCTAGCTTGCTTACTCGTTCAGGATTCTACTTAAGGTGGCCCTGAAATATTCTGAATCTGTGATTGTTCGATCGTGAAAGCCTCGTTGGGTTTTGATTTGGTTTTAGAGGTTGATCGGCGTGTGTTGCTATTGGTGCACCCGGCGGGTAAAACTTTACGAAAGCCGTGTCGCGGATATGGACGACTTGAGCCTGATGTCTCGATCATAGACAAGCATAACTAAAGTTTATTGTTATAAATTTGACTTATAATGACTAGTAATCAGCTTCACTATAATGGAATGGCTAATTAATCGCCCACAATTGCTTGTTTGGTTGTAAACTTGCGACAATTGTACTGACTAGTAAGTATTGCAACTTCTAGCGAAATGGCTGAATAAAAGTGCCAACAAGCTGCTGCGTTTTGGGTTTATCTCATGCTATACATGCTGATTAGTAATTGTTGCAACTATCACGTAATGGTTAACTAAAAGTGCCCATTGTTTACTTTATCGGGCGATTGTCTAAACGACTAGTAATTGCTTAGCGATAACTAAACAAATAAAGCGCCAATGTGAGTTCCTCGGTTGACTTCCTCGTTTGGTCTCGAGAAACACCGGGATGGGTTTGTTTGGTGTTAGTCTCGAGTTGGATCCGGATAGGTCATTCTTACCCCTCTGATAAGCGCGGTGTATCGAGTCTCTATAGGTTGTTTAGTGCATCTTTGCCGCTCGATCCACCATACCTTTGTGGCGAGGACGCCGAATTCTAGCCTCATGGTGTCTTGGCCTCGATCTTGGCGCTCCTTCTTTGTTTTCCTTTGCCCTTTGTGGCACCTTTTGTTAAGCAGGTTTTGAGATCGGCGCCGTTAGCGAGGTTACCCTTCCGGCTTGGCACTGGGCGAGGGTTATGGGCCATTGGTTATTCTTGTGGCTCTTAGCCCCATTTGCATCTTGTCCGTAGTGGGCTATATCGTTTTCAAGGTGATTTGGATCTTTGTATATTATATCATATTCTTGACTCTTTGAGTCATTGTTATATATCTGCTACGTGGGTCCCATCGAGGTTGTTGTGTAATGTTATTACTTCGTTTTCCACCCATGAAAGTGCTGGTGAGCACCTTTGAATCGTTTCTATGCGGGTTTGGTGAATTTTGCCCAAACTTGCATAGGTCCGATCGAGGTTCTGAGTGGTATCGAGCTCGGTTGCGATACCCACAAGTCCGACTGTAGGATAACCTAGCTAACGGCAAGTAGGGTGTCAAAACTATTTTAAAATCGGTTGGATAGTTACGATTAGGTCTGATTTTACTCCTTACCCTCTCTTGTTCCCCTCTTACCTCTCGTGTTTTGAATCCGCTCTCTTCTCTTTCTTGAGTCCAGAATTCTCGTGGTTGGGATTAATCGCACCTTAGGGTTTCGCTTCCTCCTTTGGTAGCGGTGTTACGCCATCCGGTGTTCATCTTCCGAGGAACCCTAAATCATGTTACCATTCTTTGTTCTTTGTTTGTGCCTTCCGGTGTTTTCCGACACGACGCCATCCTCCGCCAGATCCGTTGGGTTCGCATCACCCCTTTGTCTCGAACCTCGCTTGTCGAGATCTTGATCGATTCAGAGTTGGTTGCATAATCCGCCTATTCGTGTGCGAGTAATGGTTTGGGTGCGGGATGGAGTAGCTACCATACCACTACTCTTATCATTCGCTCTTGTACATCGAATCGGTGGATCAGCGATTTTACTCCGTTCACGGAAGTTAGGGGTGGCTTTATTTGTTGATACCTCTACCTTCGACCTTTTGTTACGGAGAGTTCTCGGCGATCACGGCAACGCGACCTCTTGTTAGTGGTGTCGCGGAGATCTACACAGCGAAGAGCAGAATCGCCGACCTTCCGGTACCATGAGGCGGATCTCGGCGAGATCCATTGTTAGTGGTGTCGGTGTGGCATCCCGCAAAACCACTACTAGAAAATCGCGTTGAATTTGTGCATTGCATCGTCATCATCGTGCATAGTTTGCATAAAACTATTTTGCAAACCCGTTTGTTTTCAGACGCCCCATCTCTATTCAAATGTCAAACCGGGTCTCCGAATAATTTTGTTTTGTTGCTATCGGGTTGCAAGCGGCCCAATTAAATCAAATAAAAGTTTTATTTATTTTAGTAGGCGATCGAGCAGGCCAACCCGAGCAACGCCCAGTTTTAAAACGGTCCACCCCAATCAGCCCCATCTAATCCTAACCCACCTAAAAATCTACCCTCTCTCCCCAGCCACATCACTCCCACCAATCCCACCATGCCACCTCACCCTCTCCCTCTCCCCCTCCTATCCTATCCTGCCACTTGGCCAAACCCTCAACCCACCCCTCTCCCTCCCCACACCCTGCCACACACCCGCACGCTGCACGCACTGGATCCCACACACCCGATCCCACCAACCGCGCCTGGCCACCTCTCCTCCACCCAGCCGCCCCCTACCCTCTCTCTCTGCCGCTGGGGCCTCACCGCCCCTGGCCCACCTCCCAGGCAGACCAACCCACCCCCCAGCCTCACCGCGTTCACACCCCCAGACCCAGTCCACCGTGGCCCCACCTACCCGCCTGAGCCCCTGCCCGCTGGCCCCCACCCGGCCCCGCGACCCCACCATGTCCCCCCACCACCGCGTGCCTCTCTCCTCCCTCCTCTCTTCCTCCTCTCCACGCCCTTGCTGCAGACCTCCTTCTTCCCAGCCGTCCACCTCCCAGCATCCTTCCCGCTCCTCGCCGCCTCAACCTCCCTCTGCCCAGGCCCGGCCCCCTCGGCGGCCTTGGCGCCGCCCACCATCACCTCCCGCCTCCCGTGCGCCCGCCCCAGCAGCGCGGCTTTAGCCGCCTTCCCTCTCCCCTCCGCGCTCGCCGTTGCCGCACCCTCGCCCGACGCTGCGCCTCCGCCGCCGAACCGCGCCGCGCCCAGCCCGACCCGCGCCGCTGCGGCGCGTCCGCTCGTCGCCCGCGCGCCGCCCTCCGCCCCACTCGCGCGTCGCCCGGCCAGCGCGCCGCCGCCTCCGGATCCTCGCGCCCAGCCGCCCGCGCGTCCCGCCCAGCGTGCTCCGCACCGCCCCCGAGCCGCGCGGCTCAGCCCTCCGCCTCGTTCTCCTCCGCGCAACCCGCTCCCAAGCCCGCGCCCGCCGCCCCTGCGCCTGCCGCCCGTCCCGCCGTCGTGCTCCTCCTCGCCGCCTGCAGTCCCCGTCGTCGGCGCCCTCCACTGCGGCCGTGACTTCTGCCTCGCCTCTCCCTAACCCGCGCGCCCGTCCGCGTCGCCCGCTTCCCGCGCGGCCTGCCCGCTCAAGCCGGTGCAGCGCCGCCCTCCGGTGGTTTCCTCTCGAGCCCGCGACACCGCCGTGGCCGCCCGCAGCGTCCGAGTCGCCGCCGTGGGCTCCGCGCCGGCCGAAGGATGCGGTTTGGGTGATCGAACCCCGAAGGGCGACCTCGTCGAACCGGCGCGGAACCCGATCCGACACCGGCAAAACCAGATGGCAACCACAAGATCTTCTCGGCGAAGCCACGAGATCGGCTTCCGAACCGAAACCCGAAGAGCTCCGACAAGATCTTCGTCACGGAAACCCGCCAAGATCTCCCTCTCGGACCGAAGCCGTCAAGACCACAGAGACCCCGACATCGAGCAGCGGGGATCATCGACGCGGAACCGAAGACATATGCGACAAAGTGCCCCTCGAGGATGCCAAGTCCCTCACCCCGAAGGCCAAGACCGACTCGATGGCGCGGACCCGACAAGATCGACGTGACGACAAGAACGGCACCGACCCGGAAGATCCGATGCGTCCTGACACCGAACCAAGACCTGCTTCCCGGACGCGACAAGAACTACCCCGATCCGAGACCCTAACCCCGGAGTCCAAGCACGATCCCGCCGAACCCCGGAACCCCAAGCCCGTCGAACCCCGAACCCCGGAACCCCAAGATCGTCGAGGCCCCTAATGTGTGACCCTTTTCCTCGAAACCCTATTTTATAATTGAAATACAACTTGTCGCAGAATAATTGCCATATTGCATGCATAATCAAGTGGTTTGGGGGCCTTACGCCGATTCACTAATAATTAAATATGGGGCCCATATGCGGGCAAACCTAGCCTTATATTGGCCTCATTTAAACTTGTGTAGCGAACTCGGTGCTATATTCTTGCCTTGATAAAACAACATTTAAATTGCGAGGTAGCTAAACAACATGAACCATCTAATTAAATTGTCGGGACCCCGGTCCCACTTAATATGACCTAATTGCATCGCACCTTTGCCATGTCATCCATCATACATGCATCATGCCGATCTTCATCGTTTTATTAAATAGCATCCGGTGTTTCTTCTAGTGTTTTGCTTCTTGGATTGGACCGTTGAGTTGATGTGAGCTTCGCCCGATCTTGGATGAACCTTTCGACAATGTTTTTTGAGCATCTCCCCTTTCTACCTATCTTAATTTTATAGTCTTTATTCCCTCCTGTTGATCTATTGCTATACGTGTTGCGATGCTCTAGTTTTCGTACCCTTTGATATCCCTACCGTATATTGCCTTGGACACATCCTATTACTGTTGTTTGGTAGCTAGTTGGACTTGCGTGTCGTAGTCGCTTGCTCAAGTGTTGTCGCGTGTTGTCAATGCCACCGTTGTTGATGTATTGCCGCATGTTGATGTTGGAGATGATTCTAGTTTTATTTATCGTCACTTTAATTTCCGTTTAACAACTAAAATTGAATAAGCAGAGGCATCGGTGGGTGATAGATAATATTTGGTTTCCGAACGCCCACTTGTGTCCCGTAAGACCCAGTACTTGATACTGTTCCTTGATTTATCGCGCTATCCACATCCAAGGTATATGGGACCCCACGGACGAGCTTGATTCCGTCTTATTTCTTGGGGCCACAAACTAGTTTGAGGTGTTTTTACTATCTGTACTTATGCCATGCTACTGCTTTATTTACGATTGTGCGAGGAGCACCTTTGTCTGTTTGGATCGGGACACGATTCGCGGTGTCGACAAGCCCAGCCACACTTCCGGGTTCCCGATGCGTTCTGACCGTCCACCCAAACCTTGAGGCCGTCTCGGAGCTTGCTTACTCGTTGGATTCTACTTAAGGGTGGCCCACGAAATATTTCTGAATCTGTGATTGTTCGGTCGTGAAAGCCTCGTTGGGTTTTGATTTGGTTTTAGAGGTTGATCGGCGTGTGTTGCTATTGGTGCACCCGGCGGGTAAAACTTTATGAAAGCCGTGTCCGCGGTTATGGACGACTGGGGGCACAGTATCTCGATCATAGACAAGCATAACTAAAGTTTATTGTTATAAATTTGACTTATAATGACTAGTAATCAGCTTCACTATAATGGAATGGCTAATTAATACTGCCACAATTGCTTGTTTGGTTGTAAACGCGACAATTGTACTGACTAGTAAGTATTGCAACTTCTAGCGAAATGGCTGAATAAAAGTGCCAACAAGCTGGGTTTTGGGTTTATCTCATGCTATCATGCACGATTAGTAATTGTTGCAACTATCACGGAATGGTTAACTAAAAGTGCCCTTTATTTTACTTTATCGGACGATTGTCTAAACCTAACTAGTAATTGCTGCAGCACGATAAGCGAACAAATAAAGCGCCAGCTGTGAGTTCCTCGGTTGACTTCCTCGTTTGGTCTCGAGGAAACACGGGATGGGTTTGTTTGGTGTTAGTCTCAGTTGGATCCGGATAGGTCATTCTTACCCCTCTCGATAAGCGGTGTATCGAGTCTCTATAGGTTGTTTAGTGCATCTTGCTGCGCTCGATCCACCATACCTTTGTGGCGAGGACCGCGAATTCTAGCCTCGCCGTGTCTTGGCCTCGATCTTGGCGCTCCTTCTTTGTTTCTGCTTTGCCCTTTGTCGCACCCTTTTGTTAAGCAGGTTTTGAGATCGGCGCGTTAGCGAGGTTACCCTTCCGGCTTGGCACGCGGGGTTATGGGCGCCATTGGTTATTCTTGAGGCTCTTAGCCCCATTTGCATCTTGTCCGTAGCGGGCGCTATATCGTTTTCAAGGTGATTTGGATCTTTGTATATTATATCTGTATTCTTGACTCTTTGAGTCATTGTATATATACGTGGGTCCCATCGAGGACTGTTGTGTAATGTTATTACTTCGTTTTCCACCCGCACGAAAGTGCCTGGTGGGCACCTTTGAATCGTTTCTATGCGGGTTTGTTGAATTTTGCCCAAACTTGCATAGGTCCGATTCTGAGGGTGTTACACCGTCTGAGACCCGACATCAAGAGGAGATCTGTCCCTTGGCGGCTTATGCTGGCTAGACTGGCAAAACGTTGAGTCAGACTCAAGCCTCTGAGAGGTGGCCTTTTCCTGCTGCTTCACCGCCTTGGCCACTAGGTCATAGAACTGGTCCACTGCCTCAGGCGATCTATCATGCTCCAGAAGGGTCTTGGCGACGACGAGGTTGAGGAGAGGGGTGGGCATCACCTGCCTTCCTTCACTGTCAATGTATGGCTTGGCTTGTGCCGGCTTTGGGGGAGCCCATCCTAGGTTTCGCCGTACACCAGGATCGTTGATGACGCGAGCCAGAGCTTTCTTAGCCTTCTACTGCTGCAGCAGAGTCTTGTACTCAGCCTCCATTGCTCTAGCTTTCTCTATGGATTTCTGCGCGTTGACCAGATCTCGATCTAGCTTAGCGCCTTGCTCCGTGATGGCCTGACTTCCTCCAGCAGCAGCTTGCGCTTCTCGTCAAGCTGGGTCACGTTCCGGATATGAGCCACAGTCAGTGGCTCGACGAGGAGATTGTCGTACATCACTCTATCAGCTGGAGTAACTTGGGCAGCAACAGATGTAGATGCTGGAGGCGGCAAGTTTGCGGTGTTGTTGTTGCTCGGGCCGGTGCCGAGTTCCTGCGGATGTTGCACTGGGTTAGGCGGAGAGGTCATGACCTTTGCAAGATCATTGTCGGCAGCAACAGGTGGTCCCTTCCCTTTGTCCAGAGATGTAGGCGGAGCTCGTCCGGGTTGATCTTCATCCATCGTCGTCCCAATGGTGACGAACACCTCTCGATACGTGACGGTGTTGTTGGCTTGCTCGTCGCACGTGTACTCTTCCTCCATCTCCTGCATGGCGGAGTCTAGTTCATCTGGACTGAAATCTATCTCCTCTGAATCTGCACTGAAGTCGGCGTATAGCGCGTCAATCACAGAGTCGGAGGGTGCCAGGACTTCCTCGATGACGGGGGTGGAGGTGCGATAGCAGCGACGATGACTGTAGGTGGTGGTGCAACTACAGTGATGGCGGCCGGAAGTGGTGGTGGCGGTTGCTGAGGCGGCGGCGCTCCGCCAACGAGCGCAAGATCCGCCTGAGCTGACCCCTCGGCCTTCGCGTAGTTGTTGACGGTGTTCACCATGCTTTCAAAGGTGAGGCGTCCTGAAGCTTGATGACGCCTTAGAGAATGCCGGAGAAGCGTTCCCTGGTCCAGTCCTTCCACAAAGTGATACATATCATCATCATTGGGGTAGTGGGCCAGATCGGCTCGTATATGGAGCCACCTGACAAGGTAATCGCGGGGGGTTTTCGCCCTCTCTCTGAATGCAACGCGCCAGATCGAAGATGGTAACCATGCCGACGAACTTGGATCTCTGCTGTCCAGACGCACGGACGAAGCCGACGGACTTGAAGTGATCTTCCACTGTTATATCCTGCACATGGGCGGTTTGGGTGGGACTTGAATTTTTTCGATCTTTGCCGGCAAACTCTGAAGAGAGATCCGACATCGATCCTTCCGCGAACGTATCCTGCTCGTAGGCGGTCCGTGCGGGCCTTGATGCTCCTCCGACTCCCAGGGAACTAGAGCCCGAGTCGGTTTCGCCAATGAAGAGGTGGATGTCTCCGATAGGAACGATCGAGCACCGCGTAGGGTTCGTCTTCGCCGGGATACAGAACTCGTCGGAAGGGACGATCAGAACGTTGCCGGAGAAGAGAACGCAACCGATGGCTACGGTTTCGTCGATTCCCTCGAAGATCTTGGTCCTCGCCCGCTGAAGAGCCTGAAGCGCCTCTTGCCCCACGGTGGGCGCCAACTGTCGTGGTATTGCCGACGAGTACGCCATGGAGGGGTCCTCATAGTGCGTGTTTAGAGACGTGGGGGAAGGCAGACGGTTGACGGGTACGAGGTAACACAGCTTACCCAGGTTTAGATCCCACGATGGTGGTGGAATCCTACTCCTGCTATAAATCACTATAATGGCAATACGCCGAGTTACAGAGATAGGTTCGCTGTGCGAGGTTATGTGAAGTTGTCTATGATCATCTGAGATTGTGCCCTAAAGGCTCCCATAGGCCCAACTTATATAGTCACCAGGTCCTAGGATTACAGGGAAAAGTCCTAGCCGGACAGGTTACAGAGTCCTACACGGTCTATTACTAGTCTAGCATGTCTTGCACTCCAAGGCTCCGGTACGCTGGTGACTCCACTGTAGCCTTCCTTTATCCGGCATGGGCCTCCATTCTGGATCCATCTAACTGGGCCGTCCAGCAGGTCATGGGCCATGCTACCAACTGTGGGCCACCCGGGTTATCCGGATAAGAGACATTCTATGAGGATACCCATATAGCATATCCCCAACACCTGGAGTCGAGGAGGCCCAAGATGTGGCATATGGCGCGACCAGATACAACTGCTGCGCCATGGACCCATCTCCTCGTCGATGCTTCGATGCTATCGAACTTTGAGCCACTGGCTTTGTATTGACCCAAAAGCGCATATATATACTATCCCGATCGCGATCCCAAGGCATAGTGCACCATGGAGACAGAAACACAAAACACAGAAGATCAAGCAAAGATTGAAGGGGGAAACACCACCGGAGCTCCACCGACTGACATCTCTAACCTCTACAACAACATCTCCATCATATCCATGATGAAGAGGGAGTAGTCCACCCACGAACTTTAGATTTGTGGTAGTAGTGTGTTCTCTTTCTCTCTCTCATGCTATCATTGTTCTAGTGCCATATGAGCTGCCCAACATGATTGTGGCCATCTATATGTAATCCTTTCGTTGTGGATCTTGGTTTTTATGAGATGAGTATTTTAGGTTGCAATTTTCATATTGTGTTTGATGTACAAGTAAATTTATATCACTTTTGTTTCGGTGTTTCCCCTCATTTTCAAACTTTGACAACAAAAACTCGATACCGATTCGTTTTAAAGACCGTACGAACCCACTTGAAATCCATATGGTCCTCTTAGACGTACACTCACAGTACACGATACTTACGTGCATGTGGGAGGCGAAAATCGGGAGGTATATAGCAGCAGCAATAAAATTTTAAAACATGGCATACAAAGACGTAGATCACGATAACAGGAGGTGAGGTCAGCCAGTGAAAACGTGGAATATATCCAACTCAACTGATTAATCTATACAGAGGTATACATAGCCTAGATATGAGTTTCGATGGATCAAAAGAATTGGTCAATGCAACTTAAGTTTGATGGGGGGATCGAAGCACGCCTCTATTTATATTGTGTACTCCGTTCTTGATTAGATGTTCTGATCAAACTAGTATAATAGGGAGCGAAAGGGGGAACATGTGCATTAGTTGAAGTAATATGGTATTATAAAACTGTAAAGTGATAAAAACTAAAAACAATTACTACCTCCATACCGGTTTATTGGACTAACACGAAGTTTAAAAAAAAGTTTGACCACAAAATTTATCAATAAAACATGACTTATATGTCACAAAAATTATACCATCGAATTGATATTTAAAAGCTCTTTTCAATAATATAATTTTTGTGACATATCTTCATATTTCGTTGGTCAAATTTATAGTCAAACATATTTTATGAGCTCCGTGTTAGCCCAATAAACCGGTATGGAGGGAGTAATACAATTGATGCCACAACAGCTAATGACAATGCATTGTTTCTTAGTTGGTATTTCTTAGTGGTGGTGTATTTAATGATTTTTTTTCTAATGCATGTGTGTGATTGGTCTAGCAGTTTTTTGCCTATGATACCGTGAAAGGGTAGCTTAGCTAAGATAAAACAACATCCTCTTTTTTCATTAAATGACACATCACATAGACAAAACACTTAGGATACTGTGCTAATTACACCCATTGTGAAAGTCCTAATATCAAGATCAAGTATACTAAAATACAAGGCTTTCAACTTAATTGTATTAATGCACTCTCTTTACTGGAAAACTTATTATAGCATAAGAAAGCATGGTCGATAGACGAAAATGATACTCAAACACGCGCCCGGACCCAAGTAGAGCCTAGTGGGCGCCCAGCCTCTACTGCAAACATTTTCTCCGTCGATCGGCACTATACTGTCACATTACATGGAGTTGACTTTTCCCATGGGAACGCCGATCATGCCTCTATAGGCTCATCTCTTTAGCCACGCCACAGAAGGCTTTGAGTGCGTCTCTGAATTTGAGCCCTTCCTCCGAGTAGCGGTAGCTGCAGTACTCGTAAGGATCACAGGGATTGTACACCAGAGGATGGTCCTCGTCGACGAGCTCGTCCATCGCTCGCACCGTGCTTCCCTTGGCAGGCATGGTGCCTAGCACCGCGGAGTAGCGCTCGCGGTTGCCCGGCGTCCTGACGCGGTGGAGGCAGGCCTGCACCCGTCCGTTGGTCATCACCTGCAGGGAATAGGCGTCAACGCTTGGCACACCTGAACACAAGGAGGGCGCGGGTGAGAAGATAGATGCTGGCCTTACATTAAATAACTCGCCGGCGACGAAGACGTACGTTTCCGGCACGGGAGGCACGGCGAACCAGCTGCCGTCGCTGAGCTGCACCTCCAGGCCTCCGACCTCGTGCTGCTGGATCACGTTCGTCATGACGTAGTCACGGTGCGGCGTCAGGGACACCCTGGCCGCGTCGTCGTCCTCCTCCGGGGAAGCGCTGCTGTAGTAGGACATCCGGAAGGAATAGCGAAGCTGGTCACGGTGCGCGTCCAGGGCGTGCCGGTCCCGGACGCCAAGGCCTTCCAGGACCATGTCCGTCACGGTCTGCTCAAGCTTAATCGTGTTCTTGGCAAATTCGGTGGCTATTTCACTGGACAGCAACGACGAACGTAGTCATTTGCGTCAGCCATACTGATGAAGAATCATAAGCTAGCAAGTCTGTCTCTCACCAGAAGGCCTGGTTGCCCTGCGGCCAGAAGAGCTTGGCGAAGTCGGCGACGGTGCCAGCGTCGGCGATGTCCTGGATGCGCATGGTCTCGTAGGCCAGCCCAGGAATCTGCCCGATGTACCCTCCGTATATCACATCGTCGCACACGTTGCGCCGCTTGGTCTCCGCCGGGAGCGCGAAGAGCTCCGGCATGACGCGGTCGAACAGCGTCTGACGCATGTCACTGTCCAGGCCGGCGTGCTGGACGACGACGAAGCCGTGTGCCACCACGGACGCGGTCACCGCGTTCCGGGCTTCGTCCCATCCTGGTCCGCCTGGCTGCAGGCCACGGAGGTCGACGGCAGAATGGACAAAAATAACCCAAATTTAAAAGGATTTCATAAAATGATCCATCTGGAAAACTATTTTACTGGCACTAACCCCTTTTATAGCGCATAACAGCAAGACGCTACACGTAGAGTGTAGCGCCTTTCAGCTAGGCGCTATGCCCCTGCCAGCGTGGCACCGCCTGGCCCCTCCCTGGCCCCACCCCGCCGTGTGACGCCCAGGCGCTATGCCTGGGGCGACTAACGCCCAGGCGCTATGCCCAGGGTGTAGCGCCTATCTGATAGGCGCTACACTTTAATGTGTAGCGCCTAGCAGATAGGCGCTACACTTTGAGACTTAACCTGCAGCCCGCAGCCCCCCTCCCCACCCCTCCCCATTCACTCCCAGCTCGACCCAAGGAAGGAGAACAGCAAGGAGGCGCCCCCTTCTCCCCCCCTCAAATCTCTCACATTGGAAGCTTTATTTGGTGGATTTGTGCCTCTCCCCAGCTGCTAGAGGTACCCTCCCTCATTCCCCTTCGTTTTGACCTTTGGAAATCTTTCATTTTGGTTGGACTTGGCTTGAAACCCTAGAAATTTGATTTGGAGAGAAATGTTTGGAAATTTGTTAGATTCATTGGCCAATGTTGGTTATAAAGATGTGTATGAAGCATTTAGTTAGGTTTAGGGTTGTTGAAATGACATTGTTTGTTATATTGGAATGTTATGGCTAAGGTTAGGGTTAGGGTTAGGGTTTGCTTATGTAAGAGAGGGTGTTCTTGTTAGCTTTGTGGTTTGGTAATGTGTCTAGTATAGTTTTGTTTATCTTGTCATGGTTAGTTAATGAACATATTCTCCTAAGTGTTAGGGATGGCAAGAATTGTTCATGTTCATCATGTGGACAAGGATGCCTTTTTGAAAGGCAACATAGAACCGGACCCGGATGAGCTAGATATTGTGTTTGATCGTAGTCCCACCTATGCCGAGGTCTTGGAGCAAGTGAGGATTGAATTGAAATGGATGGACCCATGTGATGTTGTTGAGTTGGAAGGAAGACATAATGTGGGTTTTGGAGTGCACATCCGTTGGAAGACCATGCGTATCTTCTTCGAGGCTCGTTGGCTTGCATACAAGGAGGTGGTGGCCGATTCACTAGACAAGGCTCTTGAGCTATTTGCCACCAAGAAGGTTGATAGTTCATTGCCTTTGGACTTGAACCGCCGTGCTTCCCCATTGGATAGTAGGAGTCCTCCACCCGTGGAGCAAGAGCTATGGATTGAACCTCCTTTGAGCCAAACATTGAGCCCGATTTCAAGACACCAAGACGAAGTGTTGGAAGGGGACAATGATGATTGTGAGGGTGAAGATGATGATGATGTTGGACTCCATGACAACAATGTTGGTGATTTGGAGAAATATATCACTCAACATGACATGGACCGTGAACTCCCGTATTCTCGAGGCTATGCTTCGGACTCGGATGATGATGGTCCCGAAGAAGAAGTTGACGAGGAGGGGTTCACGGCTAGAGAGGCCGAAATCCACCATACCGTATTGGGGCGGGACCATCGGGTGCCTTTGTTTCATGATCTTAGTATCACGGATGAAGCCACGGTTGATGGTGGCAAAGGCATAGTGCTTGTACCAAGGACAAGTTCTTACCGGGATGGCAATGAAGTGAATAATGGCTTTTGCAAAGGATCAAGGTTTAAGACCTTGTTGGAATTTAAGCAATGGATAAAGGACTTCTCGGTGAAGCATCATCGTCCTTACACGATCGTGCACTCGGATATCAAGAAGCGTTACACGGTGAAGTGCGAGGCGGAAGGATGTCCTTGGATTGTGCGTGCTAGACCATTCAAGGGAGGTCCCGATTGGCACATATCTAGTTGCGTATCAACTCACATGTGCCGAGGCCCGATGGTGGATGGCAAGGATGCAAAGCATGAGCACCGACAACTCACCTCCGAGTTCTCGCTTATAGGCTTTCCAATGACATCGCGTCGTTTCCAATAATGAGCATCAAGCAGGTCATGGAGTTTGTGAAAGCCCTCTTTAACTATGAGGTGAAGCACGGAAGGCATGGAAGGCTAAGCAAGCGCATTCAAGATGTTGTACGGTGATTGGGAGGAATCTTATAACCGAATCCCAAGGTTGTTGGGAGCGATGGCCGATGCTAACCGGGCATGGTTCATGTGGTTGAACCTTTGGGGAACAAGACAAGGATTGTAAACGGAAGAACCGTTCGAGTTTTTGGCCGTGCATTTTGGGCTTTCGAGCAATGTGTTCAGGCATTTGAACATTGTAGGCCGGTCATCTCCTTTGATGGCACCTTTTTGACCGGTCAATTCAAGGGCACTATCTTGATTGCAATAGCCAATGATGCCAACAACCGGTTGATTCCTTTGGCCTTTGCTTTGGTAGAGGTGGAAAACAATGATAATTGGGAGTGGTTCTTCCATCTTTTAAGAACCAAGATATTAACCCCTCATAGGGAAATATGTGTCATCTCGGACCGTCATCAAGGAATTCTTAAAGCGGTGGACCAACATATTCCCGGGCATGCTTCGTTGCACCATCGTTGGTGCATGAGACACTTTTGTTCAAACTTCTATAGGGCATGCAAGAGCAAGGATTTGGCCGATGATCTACAAGATTGTTGCCTCGCTTTCACGGAACATCGTTTCTCAAACTTGTACAACAAATTTCTCTTCAACAAATAGCTCGATGCGGGTGGTCGAGAGTTTCTCGATAGGAGCATTGGAGAAAGAACAAAGTGGGCACGAGCATTCGATGACGGTGGCCGGAGGTACGGCCAAATGACAAGCAACATGGCAGAGGCCTTCAACAAGTTGCTCAAAGGTGTCCGTGCATTGCCCGTCACGGCAATAGTCCGTTATACATTCGACATCATCCGCAGAGGCCTTCTTTGTCACCTCCTCTTCTTGCGACTCATCTTCATCATCATACTGTAGGCCTCTCGTCCTCCTAGTAGCTCTTGACCTCCGTGGCGGCTCGTCCTCGACAACATTGGCCTTTCCCTTGTTACAGAAGTCGTCCGGCGATTGAACTGTTTCCTTGGCTTCACTGGTAGCGAATCCGGTACTCCTCCTCGCCTCATTCTCCATATGAGGAAGCTACATGTAAGATTGTATGGCTATGAGAAATGCATGGGAAGCGAAGCACTAAATGCATGTAAGGTTGTCCCATACCTCATCTTCCGAGCGAATCGCAAGTGGTGTCATCCTCAACATCATCACGAAGATGGGCCGACGGATCGAGTCGACTTGGACCTAGAACCAGACGGGGTTGTGTACTCGGGATCGCGGCAACCTAGCACGTTAGATAAGCGCATCTTTTGGGCGAACGCTGTAACAAATAACAACATAAGTCAAAACAAGAACACGCCTATCTTGAGGAAGTCTCGCATCCATACCTTAAGGAAGTCTCAGATCATGCCTTCTCCTTTTTCCCTTAGGGGCAGCAAAAAGAATCACCTCGGCATCGTCGGCATATTTCTTTACCTCCGTTCTCTACAGAGTCAAGAAGAAGAACATGTTAGGCAAGAAAGAGATGAGAGTGTAAGGAAAGTAGTGCGAAGGCAACGATAAATTTACCGCAAAGTTGAGTGAGGAAGAAAGCGGGATGTCGGTCCCTCGACTGCCGGTTGTACTGAGTGTAGGAAAGTTCTTCGAACTGGACTGGCTCCTCCAATATTTCTTCCTCGTAGGACGGCGGGCAAATGGAGACACGGGTACTACCAAGAAACCAACGGATGTAGTTGTTAAATGCAACTGGGCAATGTGCTCTTCCATTATTCCATTCCGTTCGTCGAGCATTCTCCACACAAATGAGGAACTCCATGACGTGCCTCCTATGATGGTGATCCCAATTCTTGATCTTCCTCTGCCTCTTTCTGTCCTTTGAACAACAACAAAGAACCATGTTAGTACCATCCAAAGCAATTGAGCACAAGTTCTCATGCTAACTAACCGATGAAGCTCCTTGTCGGTGTCCTTCCACACGGGAGGGTTGCACTGAAACAACCCGAACTGCCTCATCACCCGTTGTGGCATATGAAACTCAACTGCCCAATTGAAAATCAATGGGCAGCACATGAGCCAGAGAGATTGTTCCTCCAAGCACTTCGGGTTAATATCAAACCCGGGAGCAATACCAAACTCGTCCCCACAACCATAAGGATCCCACTCCACCTGCAACATATCACAAGAACATGTTTGGTATCGATTTTGACTCGTGAAGTAAATATTATGGATAGTGGCGTATAGATAAACATCTACCTGCTCGGGTGTAATCGCATCAAACTCGTTCGTGTACTTGAGGTACATGGCATCAACATCGCTTGTCATCTCCGATACCACGTCCCACTTGTAAGCCCAAGTCGGCTGGCGTAGAGGGTTTCTATTATACGATGGCCAAGGATGGTGGCCCACCTCTTTGGGACGACCAACTGGTAAGCGTTCCCAGCTCCATATCGAGAGAAGAACCATAGCACCACCTATTCCGGCAGATTCGCCTGCCCTACGACAGGCATCGTCCAACTGCAAGTGAACAAAAACGAGGTCAGTATAGCATATGTGTGGACTCGACATATACAAATGAATGTAGAGTGCACATGTGATTACCTGCCGGTACAAGTAGGCAAGAGCCGCCGAACCCCAGCTGATATTGCTATCCCAGTTTGCTAGTGCCTTGAGCCACATCCACTGAGCGGTCCTACCTCCGCTGTCAGCAAACAGAGTCCTAGAAAGGACATACCACACGTACACACGAGCATGTGTCTCGATCACCTCAACCTCGGCGGGGTTCGGGCATTCCCTAAAGTTCTCCACGATCCACGCATATGTCGCGCCTGCTGGGACTCTATCTTTGCTCTTATCTTCAAGTTCTTCAGGAGCCATGCCAATAAGTAGATGCATCGCATTGCGCCACCCATCGGAATCTGTGCTCATACAGAGAGGCTCCCCCGCGATAGGAAGTCCAAAGATCATGGAAACATCCTGAAGAGTAGGAGTGATCTCGCCGGTCCAGAGGTGGAAAGTGTGCGTCCCCGGCCTCCACCGGTCGACAAGTGCGGTGATAGCAGCCGCGTTGAGGTTCGGCGTCGACCGGCTCACAAGCGTGATGAAAGGGAGGAGGCCTA
The DNA here is from genome assembly GCA_030063025.1 of Avena longiglumis. Lineage (NCBI taxonomy): Eukaryota > Viridiplantae > Streptophyta > Magnoliopsida > Poales > Poaceae > Avena > Avena longiglumis. The sequence goes on from CP125974.1 coordinate 30,306,949, forward strand.
GCCGCTTGATGTACTCGGTGTACCGCTCGTCGTACGGCATGTCATTCGAAGACGCGCCATGAGACCGAATCTTCAGGGGACGAAGCCTCTGCATACATACAAGATCAAACATTATGCTTTTTCCAACACAATTGAATCAATAGAAAAATAAAAGCAAAGAAGTTCAACCATGGTTTTATTACCATATGCTTCTCCGCCATCAAGTATGCCCGGTGTTGATGATCATAGTAATCTTCAAGTAGCCACACCATCCTACATATATATTCCAAACATCAATAAAATGTGTGTGGTATGTGGCCATTATTTGAATTTATACAATAAACTACAAAGAATATGATAGCATATTATTCAAACATCCATACAAATCCATATACAACCATCATATACAATGCAAATCAACAACACACTTTCATTCCTCATCAAATACAACTAATTTATAACTACCAAGTAACTAAAAACATGCACAAATAGTCCATATTATGAATCCAACTACATCTAGGGTTTGAGGCTAATGTGCAAGATTTATTGGATGAAAGAGAGGGGAAAGGAGGGGAATACCTTGAGGGAGGGATGGGGAAGCAAATCCACGGTGAAATCTATCAGATCTGATGGATTTGAGGAGTGGATTTGAGAGAGAGAGGAGGAGGAACCGCCGGCGCCCTGTGTCTGTTCTATCTTCTTCCTGGGAGTGAACGGGGAGGGGGCTGCCGCGCGACAGGCTAAGTCCCAGGGTGTAGCGCCTTTCTGCTAGGCGCTACACATTAAAGTGTAGCGCCTATCAGATAGGCGCTACACCCTGGGCATAGCGCCTGGGCGTTAGTCGCCCCAGGCATAGCGCCTGGGCGTCACACGACGGGGTGGGGCCAAGGAGGGGCCAGGCGGTGCCACGCTGGCAAGGGGCATAGCGCCTAGCTGAAAGGCGCTACACTGCTGTTAGGCGCTACAAAAAGGGTTAGTCCAGTGAAATAGTTTTCCAGATAGGTCATTTTGTGAAATCCTTTCAAATTTGGGTTATTTTTGTCCATTCTGCCGAGGTCGACCTTTGTGATCTCCATGAACTGCTGCTGAGCGACTTCCAGCAGAACCTATGGCTGTGGCCGGAAGTCGGTCTTGATTTCTTGTCCCTTCCTTGTTGTGTATTGCTTAATCAGTGGACGGTGATAGCTTATAGCAGTTCCTAGTAATTAAGTACAGAAGTCAGCAGATGGTCACTCATATGTGCCTTAGTAAATTAATTTGGATTGGAGAGAGTATTGAAATCCGCGCTGCTTGATTAGGTGTATAACGACTTTTGCTTTTAGGGAGATATAGAAAATTATTTACTTCTTCCAATTGAGCGAGAGACCCAAATATTATGACTGTACATTAGATACAGTACCTAATTTGGTTCAGCCCAGTTTAATGTCACATAAGGGTTTTAGTTATGAGCATATCATGCTTCTCCAGCTGTGTAGGGATAGTAAGTGATGTCACAAAAGACGTCCTAGACGGTTTAAACATAAAATTAGCATAATGTTGACTTTGCACACACGTCTAGGCCGGCTGCTAAGGTTTATCCCTTCCCCTATACGGATGCAAGTGGACAATCACTGATGCTTGTCAGGAATATACAACTTGTATTCCTCTAGAGGCCAAAGGCCACAATACACTAGTGTAGAGCCCCCCCTTTAACTCCGGTTGGGAGGGCCCTCTAAAAACGGTTCCCCAACCGCTGTTGAGGGTTCGGTGTTAGAGGGGGGGGGGGGCTTTAACACCGGTTCGTATACGAACCGGTGTTAAAGGGTGGCGCACGTGGGGCTGCCATAGGCCTCAGCCCCCCTTTAACACCGGTTCGTATCTAGAACCGGTGTTAAGCCTGCCATGCGAGATTTAGGCGTTTTCCTGCCGAGAACTCTGCCGCAGAAGTTCTCACGCGGAAAACGGCCTAAATCTCGCCACGGCAGACTGCCCGCCTGGCGTATTTGCGGGAGGGGGAGCGAGGGAATCGATCGAGCGGTATACATAAATCGTCATCGGTACATACGTGAATGAATAATTAAGCAACTATTATTATACACAAACATCGTCATCGGCACATACATCGTCATCGGCACATATACATCGTCATCGTTCATTTTGGTGGATATCTAAAGAGTTCTCCGCCAGCGTGGCGACCTCATCAAGTATGAACCCGCCAATTCCTCTTGAATGGCTCGTATGCGTTCAAATGGTAGTAGTTGGTCCCGCATCCGTTCGATCTGAATATATATGAAGAATGGGCCAATATATATATATAAGAATAAAACTCAACACAATTGATGGTAATAAAATAATGTTGTGGACTTTGTTTACTTACTCTAAGTTGTTCTAGTGCGGCTTGGCCGTCGCACATATCGTGTTCGAATGAACTCGCAAACATAGTACCCACATAAGTTATTGCCGTGTCCTGATGCGCGCATTTTACGAGAATAGAGAGTTCAATCAAAATAATAATCAATAAAGCATGATATAATGGAATTGGAAGCTAGCTAGTATTACTTACATTTTGGTCTACAAATTTTAGTTCTTGACCATTCACCCACGGCCCTGCCCGTGAACCTTTTCAAACCCTGTCCGCAAAGAAAATGGATAAAGGAGTAATTAATTACTTGTTGTCACGAAAGTTGCCGATCTAGTGCGATAATATGATTGAAATTACCTGGAGCATCTCTCTAAAGTCTGCCCATATCTCTTTTTCTTTCGTAACGAGTCCATGACAAGGACTTTTCTGAGTCGGGTTGAATTACTAGCGAATAAAGTGGAACCTACATACGCATAACTCATCATCAGTTACACTTAACATCGAGTAAACAGAATGTGGACAAGAGAGAGGGTAACAGTACTCACGAGAAGTTGTAAGGCAATAGTATTTCCCTTTTGGTTTGTTGTCTCAGTAAAGACGTTAGCAAGTAATCTTCTGTTTGCCCGGGTTTGGTTTTTACCACTTCTTCATGAACTCTATTTGGGTCAACGAACCCAAAGTCAAAAGGGCCTCCTTTCATGCATTCCATAACCTTTTTCCTGCATAATAGTGTATACATATATGGTGAGCATATATATATATATACATGCAATTAATGAAGTGAATGAGATGAGATAAAAATTATAGAAATAGTACTTACACACAATAAAGGTTGATGGCAGATTTGTCGAGTTCCTTCTGATTGAATAGAAAATGCAAGTCTTGAATGTTGAAGTCGATCGCGTCGTCTCCGCACAAGAAAATCTGATCTCTTATATGCGCCGTGATCCATTCTTCTTTTCTCGTCTTGCAGAAATCAAGGTACCACTTGTGCAATTTTCGCATCTTTGTTGGTAGATTCTTGAGATCCTCTTTCTTGACTAGATTCTTCCCATACTTCCATGGCTGTATGGGGTTGGCATCGCATTTGGGCAAGTTGTCTCCCATGACGTTCAAGTATGCAATGTAAGTCATCCCCATCTCATTGGCCTTTCTTTGTAGCTCTGCCTCGTAATAATTTATGGGAGGAGCGTCCCGTGTGTCGAACATTTGGAGCGGGGCACATGATTGGTTTTCCTGCTCTCCGAGCATGGGAACTGTTTTCTGGGGTGCCTCACGACTGCTACTTTCAGTCTCCCTGCGGCGCCTTGCATCCGCCTTCAAAATCTGGCGCTCGTAGTCCGGCACAAGTGGGGTTTCAGGTTTCAAAAGAGTTTTGTAAAACTTCTCCACCACCGTCGGATCTATTTTCTCCTTTGGCTCGGCCCGTCTAGGTGCAAAGAATTTCTTGACCTGTTCTTCCGAGATCCTATTGGTCTCCTCATCGCTGCGATTCCACGGTAAAACCGACAATGGCTTGGCGGAAGGCTGCGGGACGTAGTTTTTTGAACTCTTTGGCGTACGGTTTCCTGCAGATTTCTTTGTGGCAGTGCTACTGATGCTCCTCGTGGCAGTGCTCTTCCGCTTACGCTGAGGAGATGGCTGAAGCACCGGAGATGGCTGACGGGCCGGAGATGGCTGCCGCGCAGGAGATGGCTGCCGCGCCGGAGATGGCTGCCGTGCAGGAGATAGCTGAAGCTGTTCAGACTGCTGCCCGGAGGCAGGGTGCCAGTGACCTCCAATTTGGAAGCAAATGTGTTCCTTCTTCCAAAGAATGGTTGTTTTCACTGCAACTTTGAGTTGAGTTTCCCCTTCACCTGTAGCATGGTCAAGCTGTGCTTCCTCATATTCCTTCACAACCTCATACCACCCGACAATAGCATAGCCATCTCGGAATCGGCCGTGGTAAGTTCCACCAGCTACAGGAGGTAAGGCATAGCCGACAGCCACCTTAATGGATAAGCCCATTAATCTCACATGCAGCTCAGCGTGTTCGCTCTCCGTGATCTCATCCACGGGGTATCGAGGACCCGTCATTTCAAGCGTGGGCTGCACGTTCTCCGTGGAAGCCACACTGCTTTTCCGCGCAGAGTCTGGGCCGCGGGCAGCTTCCAATGCAGGCTCTTCGTGCCGCTGAGATGGGCCGGTAGCTTGATGGCTCTGTTGTGCATTCACTTGCGCCTGCAGCGCCGCAAGTGCATGTTCTATCTGTGTCATCCGCTCTGTACGCTCTTTTTCTTTTCTGCCGCGCCATCTGTAAGAGTCGCTCCAGTTGGCAAACCCATCCTTCCACGTCATACCCCCTGTGCCTCGTGCATGTCCAGGGTGTTCTTTTTTACCGATGGCGCGTGTGAGCTGGTCATTCTCTCTGTCGGGATGGAAGGTCCTGGCGGATGTTTCCTCGTATGCCGTGATGAGTTCAGTGATGGGTTTGGCAAGGAGGGTTGGGAAGATACACAATCCTGTTTCTCGGTCCAACCTTTCCCCGATTCCGTAGAACCAAGTCTTTGGACGTAGGTCCCACCCATCTGCGGGTGTGATCCTCTCGCAGTGGCCTTCTCAGCTTCCTCCCACTTAGGCCTTTGAGATATGTAGCCACGACCCGTCCTCTGGTGATATTCCTTCTTGGGGCATTAAACGTATTGGTTTCTGACCTCTTTTTAGCTATAGCACTTTTTTATATGTCTCAAATTCGGGCCAGTGAGGTCTTATCTTCGCATAATATGCGTCTTCGAAATTTGGAGTCTCGCCAGATTTGACAAATTTGTTCAATTTTGTCTTCTGGTTGCGGAAAGCGTCAGCCATCTTCTTTAGAGTCCACTCTTTGACCTTTTCCTTTATAACCGAGTTGTTTTCATCCTCCTCTGGAGGAAGGGTGAAATTTACCAACAACGAATTCCAAAGCGTTTCTTTGGATCTGTCATCGACAAAGGTACCGTCGCCCTTCTTTGGCTTATTCCAATTTTCAATTATGATTGGGATTTTGTCCCTAACAAGAACTCCAGCCTGACGTACAAATTTGTCTGCGGCCTTCTTGGGCTCCATCGGCCTGCCATCAACACGGACTACTTCGATCGTGAACTTTGCACGATCTTTCAAACGCTCACTCGCGCCTCGCTTGCTCTTTTTCGTAGAAGAATATGGTTGCTGGCTGGTCGATCCAGAGGGCTAAAAGAAGAAAGAAGCGTTAATTAATACATGTAGAAGAAGATTGTTGGTGGAAGTCAGCAGAGGCTTAATCAATGCATATACCTCGCCGGACTTTGTAACCATTAAATTGCATTCACCGGAGTCTTCATCTTCTCCATGACTAGTACTTGAGATGTCGTCATCATGTCCCTCCAAGTTCAGATATTGTGAGGTGTCCTCATCAATAATGTTCTCCATTATTTCTTCTTCTTCAAGGTTTCTACTAAGTGAATCCATAGTTTCTAAAACAATAATATTATCTAGAGTAAGAGTGTAAACATTCAAGTGGACTTGGATTCATACACAAATATACATATTATTCATACAAAAATACACAAATAAATACACAAATGAGTCAGAGGTCCAATTTGTATACAAGTTTTAATCTATGCATGTAGTACAATTTATCGAGCAAACAAGTTTATGAAGAAAACCGCGAAGTCTGCTGCAAGAAAACCCGCGGAGAACCTAAACTTGCCGCAAGTCAATGAACCAAGATCGGGATGAGTCGAGCTCCACAACGACTCCCCCAAGAGGGTAACGACCAGCAACGAGACCTATGGTAAAGGGTTTCACCGAGCCCCCTGTGACGAAGAAGGTAGCATCGACGGGCCCCAGAGACCTATGGTAAAGGGTTTTCCCATCTTCGCCCCGCCTGTCCCCAAGATAGGCCCAGACAGGAGAGAAGCCACGACGCTCACCAAAGAGCTGCCCGCGCAGTCCACCTTCTTCTAAGGCCGCCACCGACATTGCGAACTCTAGCCACCACTCCGACGACCAACGACACATCGCATCGCCGAAGAGAGGGACGCCGTGCCGTCATTGCCAGCGGACACACCTGCAACCCGAGAAGGACCATGCATACCCCAACATCGATGGCATACTATACCGCCATGGCCACCACCGGAGCTTGCACCACCTAGGCCGCCCCTGCAGCCGAGAGGGGAGGTCGTCCCCGTACACTAAACTACACTAAATAACCCTAAACTAATACTAACTAATTAACTAAATAAAATACTAACTAACTACTAATAATTAACACTAAACTAACCCAAAAAAAGATACTAAACTAATACTAACTAATTAACTACTAAAAAAGATACTAACTAATACTAACTAATTAATTAAATAAAATACTAACTAACTACTAATAATTAACACTAAACTAACCCAAAAAAAGATACTAAACTAATACTAACTAATTAACTACTAAAAAAGATACTAACTAATACACTAAACTGCTAATAATTAACTAATACTAACTAATTAACACTAAACTAACACAAAAACTAACAAAATAAAATACTAATAAACTAGCTAGTACTAATTACCTCTACGGGCCGGGGCGGCCGGCCTGTGGCAGCGGTGGCGGTATGGTGGAGGCGCGCGCTGGGGAAGCGTGGGCGGCGGCCTTGCCGTGGCGGGCGGCGTCTGCGGCGGCAGGCGCGAGGCGATGAGAGACGCTGGCGGCGAGGCGATGACGCCGGGGCGCGAGGACGACGGGACGGCGATGAGCGTCGGCACGAGGGCCAGACGCGCATGACAGGCAGGCGGTGATGGACAGCGGAGGAGGAGATACGCGAGCTCCTCTGCTTTGATCGTGGGGGTAGAGAGAGGAAGGGGAGAAAGGCGGGCATTTAATACCCCACCTTTAACACCGGTTCGTGGCTGGAACCGGTGTTAAAGAGATTCCGTTCATGACATTTATTACCCCCCCTTTAACACCGGTTCTAGCCACGAACCGGTGTTAAAGGGGGTGGGGGGTGGTGCGCACGGGAAACGAAATAAATGCCCCCCTTTAACACCGGTTCCTGTCTGGAACCGGTGTTAAAGGGGGGCATTTATTTCATGCATTAAAGGGGCATTTTTAATTCAAAAAATATGATATGAATTTAGAAAATTCATATCTTTTTCATTTCAACTCAGAAAAATATGAATAATATATCATAATTTTCATAAAAATAATTTCTATCCATTCATGTAAATCATTTTATATTTACTTTACATGAAAATTTTAAAAATAATTAAAACACTTATATATAAATTTTGATTATTCTATTCAAACCAAAATAAATTGTTAAATCCTAAAATTTTGAACATAAGAAATATTAAGCATCTAAAAAATGATTTTTATTAGATCAAATCATATTTTAATGCCGCATCTTTTGTATTAACATTTTTGAATTGATTGGATATTTAAATGTCGCATCTTTTGTATACACTTGAATCTCACCAAGCCTCGCTCAACTTGCATTGTGTTTTGATAAATTAGCATATTGTGAACCTAAAAATGATTTTTATAAAAAATCATGAGCATCGTATCATGTACTTGTAGTTCATATCTGACCCACTTCCTGCCGATTCGGTAGGAATTTGTCTTTTTCACCAGAGGTGGACGGAAAGGTTTCAGATCCCCCTGTTGGTACATTGTGCATATAAGGTGGTCTAGTATTTTTGTAAAATGTGTTGGTGGTTTTTTGAATTAGCCATTTGGTGGTTGCTTCACAAAACCGTCCGTTTTTATGCTCGGAAAATGGAAAATGCCTTTTTGGTGCGATAAAAAGGAAAACTTCCTCTTGCAACATTGTTTGCCATGCCATGATGCACATGTATGCACAATATGGCCATATTATCACAAACTATGCCTTGATTCTAGCCATAACATTGGTCATTTGACCCGAAAGCCAAGAAACCTCGAATGAGATAGGTCATTTTGAGAGCTTACATAAAGCCAGAATGGCGAAAATTAAGATACATAAAGAACTGAAAATTAAGATACATGGCCAGATTAAGTAACAATCGGCGATGGAACTGAAAATTAAGATACATAAAAGAACTGAAAATTAAGATACATGGCCGATTAAGTAACAATCGGCGAACTTGTTTCGAATGTTGGAGTGATTCATCATGCTCCGCCTACACCTATAATACCGCCATGTAGTCGTCAGATTCGCCGCCGTCATCGCCGTCGTCGCCGGGTAGCCGTAATTGAACCTCCGGAGTATGCCGTGGGCTGGACTTTAGGGTAGCGCGTGGGCTGGACTTGAGGTAGCCTTGACGGGGGTTAGAGTCGGCGGCAGTGTCATATGCCATGACGCTCTGGAGAGTCTGACCGCGCCACCATAGCCGATGGCCGGCCTCGTTTAAGTTAGGAGGAGGTGGGCCGTCCTCCTCGTGCCTGGCGAGCGCCCTCTCGTGCCGATCCACGAAGAAGGCTTCCCAAGTAAGGAAATAGTCGGGATGCCATCTGGGATTCCTCCGCTGCTCCGGCGTGAGCTCGAAGTAGTAGTGGTTCGTGATGGCCATCCGTCGCGCCACACCTAGAGGGACAGGAGGAACCGGCACGCCTCCGACGCCAAAGATCCACCGACGGGACACAAGAGCAGGACGGGGTAGTTCGAGGCGCAAAGCGCCTCCGCCTCCCTGGGGGTTAGTGCTACGGTGGAAGCCATGTGAAAGAGTGATGAGGTTGCAAATATGAGCCTAGAGATGTGCAATGACAATGGAGGCCAACCCCCTAAATATCTATATATAGTGAACTAGCGGGAAGAACTGGAGGGAAGAACTGGCGGGAAGAAAAATGGCGGTAAGAAAAATGGCGGGAAGAAGAACTGGCGGGAAGAAAAATGGCGGGAAAAAATGGCGGATGAACCTTTAGTTTGGTCGGTTGGAGACACCAACCGACTAAAGATGAATTTAGTCCGGTTGGAGACACCAAGGACAAAACACGAGTCAACACTAATAATAGGGTGAGTGTCGACATTATGTCGTGCGTGTACCTTGTCCGGATGGTGTCACCAACCGGACTAAAGATGAACTTAGTCCCGGTTGGAGACACCAACCGACAAAACAATCGACACTAATAATAGGGTGAGTGTCGACATTATGTCATGCGGCGTACCTTGTCCCGGATGGTGTCACCAACCGGACTAAAGATGAACCTTTAGTCGGTTGGAGACACCAACCGGGACTAAAGATGAACCTAGTCGGTTGGAGACACCATCCGACAAAACACGATCAACACTAATAATAGGGGTGAGTGTCGACATTATTTCGTAAGTGTCAACACTATGTCGAGCTGCTTGTACTATAAATAGGCATCCTTGTGAGTCCGTCCTCCCGGTTTGAGGCGGGGACACCACTACGGCCAGATTTCGGGAGATGCGACGGAGCCCAGTCCTCCGGCATCTCCGAGAAACTGGTCATAGAGGCACTCCCTAATATGTGAAATTAGTTAGCTCCCAGGTGTATTGATCTAGTTAGAAAAGTTACAAAGCTGCAAGATGGTTTTCGAGAGCAGGGACACCACTATGGCCAGTTTCAGGGAGATGCCGACGGAGCCTAGTCCTCCGGCATCTCCAAGAAACTGGTCATAGAGATCAGATCTTAATGGTAAGTACGAATCGGGACAACTTCTTCTCATAGTCCCGGTCCATCCACAAAACATGAATAACACTCAAGACATGTATTAATATTAAAAACATGAACTAGAGTTACATAATATGAGCATGAACTTCTTGGCATATGTCCTTCCTTATGATCGCTTCAGACGTAACCATGGAGCATCTTCTTTACTTAACGGAATGCTTGGGTCAGTTTTCACTGTGAAGGGCGGAATTTCATCAAACTTATTATAATCTTCTGACATGTCTGTCTTGTCCTCGATTCCCACGATGTTTCTTTTCCCTGAAAGAACTATGTGACGCTTTGGCTCATCATATGATGTATTCGTTTGCATATTTTTCTTTTTTGGTCCGGAGGACAAGTCCTTAACATAGAAAACATGAGCCGCAGCATGGGCTAGGACGAATGGTTCGTCTAAGTTCTTCATAAGATTGTTGAGATCCACCGTTGTCATTCCGTACTTCTTGTCTACCTCAACCCCTCCTCCTGTTAGCTTGACCCATTTTCATCGAAACAAGGGGACCTTAAAATTAGGTCCATAGTCAAGTTCCCATATCTCCTCTATGAACCCATAATACGTGGTATTTTGCCCATTGTCTTCTGCTGCATCGAAGCGGACACCACTGTTTTGGTTGGTGCTCTTTTTATCTTGGCCTATCGTGTAAAATGTATTCCCATTTACAGCTAATCCCCAACAGTGGTGTTATTCGTGAGAAGTCTTTGCAGCCAGCCGCCAAAACTCACCATGTGTTCACTTATAATCCATTCATCAGACTGCCCCGGGTGTTTGAGGCGTATTAAATTCTTGTGTTCATTGATATACAGGGCAACCAAGATAGATCTTTGTAAAACCGTGTAGTGTGCTTGATTGAGAGAATGTCCGTCCCTACATATCATTGCTTTACATCCTAGGGTGCCTTTTCCACATCTCCCTCATGTCGTGATTACGGAACACCAATCCTTAACGCTCGGGAATAAAATCAACACGAACTCAATGACCTCCTCTGTTACATAGCCCTTGGAGATGCTTCCTTACGGCCTAGCACGGTTATGAACATATTTCTTTAAGACTCCCATGTACCTCTCAAAGGGAACATATTGTGTAGAAATACAGGACCGAATGGCAATCTCTTCTACTAGGTGAACCAGGAGATGCGTCATAATATTGAAGAAGGATGGTGGGAACACCAACTCAAAGTGACAAGACATTGGGCCACATCTGTTTGTAACCCTGGTAGGCTTTCTGGATCGATTACCTTCTGAGATATTGCATTGAGGAATGCACATAGCTTCACAATGGGTACTCAAACATTTTCAGGTAGAAGCCCCCTCAATGCAATCGGAAGCAATTGTGTCATAATCACGTGGCAGTCATGAGACTAAAGGTTTTGGAATTTTTTCTCTGCCATATTTATTATTCCCTTTATATTCGACGAGAAGCCAGACGGGACCTTGATACTGCTCAAACATTCAAAAAATATTTCCTTCTCTGCTTTGGTAAGAGCGTAGCTGGCAGGAGTGAAGTGGCATCGTTTACCCTTCTCGTTCTCAGGATGCATAGGCTCTTCAGGGGCCTTCAGACGTTGCTGGTCCTGTCGTGCTTCCGGTGTATCTTTTGTATTCCCATACACTCCTAGAAAGCCTAGCAGGTTCACGCAAACATTCTTCGTCACGTGCATCACGTCGATTGAAGAGCGGACCTCTAAGACTTTCCAATAGGGTAGGTCCCAAAATATAGATTGCTTTTTCCACATGGGCGCGTGTCCGGCATCGTCATTCGAAGATAGACTGCAGACCTTTTCCAAAGATTACTTCTAGGTACTTGACCATACCAAATACCTCCTCACGATGAGGAGACGGCTTCCTCCGGGTTTTACGACGTTTGAAATGCTTGGCTTTCTTTCTTCTTGGATGCAGTTCGGAAGAAATCGGCGATACCCTAGGTACACAACCTTCTTACATTTATCCAAATATACACTTTCGATTCATCTAAACAGTGTGTGCATGCATTATATCCCTTGTTTATGCCCTGAAATGTTACTAAGAGCAGCCAATCATTGATGGTTACGAAAAGCAATGCTCGTAGGTCAAATGGCTCCCCTTTGTGCTCATCCCACATACGTACACCTGGTTTGTCCCACGTTGTAAAAGTTCTTCAACTAATGGCCTTAGGTACACATCAATGTCGTTCTTAGGTTGCCTCGGGCCTTGGATGAGCACGGCATCATAATGAACTTCCTCTTCATACACAACCAAGGAGGAAGGTTATAGATACATAGGGTCACATGCCGGTCTTGTGTGGATCAGCTCTTCTCACCAAAAGGATTCATGCCATCGTACTTAGACCAAACCTTAAGTTCCTTGCGTCACGCGTCTGAAGTCCGGGTACTCGACTTTTCTCCACCGTGACCCATCGGGTGTCTCAACATCGCGTCTTTCTTACGGTCTTCCATGTGCCATTGCAAAAACTTGGCATGCTCTTTATTTACGAAGAGACGTTTTAACCGTGGTATTATAGGAGCATACCACATAACCTTGGCGGGAACCTTCTTCCTAGGGCGCCGCCTCAACATCGCCAGGATCGTCTAAATGCGATCTTATACCGCATGCAAGGCATACCGGACATGCATCCAAATTCTCGTTCTTCACCGCGGTAGAGGATGCGATCATTAATGCAGGCATGTATCTTACGCACATCTAATCCTAGAGGGCGGAACAACCTTCTTTGCTTGGTATGTACTTTCGGGCAACTCATTATTTCTTGGAAGAAGATTCTTCATTTTACCAACAACTTTGAAAATGCGCTGTCACCACACCATTCTCTGCCTTCCATTGCAGCAAATCCAGTGGCACCTAGCTTTTTGTGGCCATCTTCGCAAGTTGGATACAACAATGTTTTGTGATCCTTTAACATCTGCTCCACTTCTCCTTCTCCTTTTCAGTTTCACATTCTTCCTTTGCATCGAATGGTCCGACCAAGATCGTCATCGCCGGGCCCATCTGCTCCCTCTTGATCTTCATTATCTACCTCCGTTGCATTATCATCATATTCGGGATACATATTATGATAGTTTTCATCATCCTCTTCTTCTTCGTTGTCTTCCATCACAACCCTTTTTCTCCGTGCTTGGTCCAACAATTATAGTGGGCATGAAACCGGATCGAAGCGGTGTGCGTGAATGGTTCTGGTATTTGAGTAGTCTTTCTTGTTACGACGGTGAACACGGACAACACATAAAACCATTGTGACCACGGTTTGCATTAGCCACAACGATGAAATTTTGGAGGCCCGTAATGTACTCGGAAGTGCGACGGTCACCGTACATCCATTGCCGATTCATCTGCATTAATATGTAGTATATATCAAAAAATAATAGGGAGATGACCATTTATATATAGTACATCAATGACACATGAAACTATAGTTGCCGACCTCGATCGAGACGGAAAGAGAAACAAGAAAGCTTATTTTGAGCTCTTGGGCATTTCACCGAACACCTCTAGTGCATATGAAAAAACCACAAACTAGCACTCTTCACACCCTCTTGCTAGGCTCCAAAATGTGAAAGAATGGAAGAGTGGGGTGTGTGTGGGCTGGGGTGGTGTCTTATACAGCCCCCCCTTTAACACTGGTTCATGCCACGAACCGGTGTTAAAGGGGGGTGCGCGCGGGCCACTGCTGCAGGGACCTTTAACACCGGTTCGTGGCACGAACCGGTGTTAAAGGTGGCTCCTTTGCCGAGGGCCACGCAGATGCAACCCTTTAACACCGGTTCGTAGAAGAACCGGTGTTAAAGCCCCTTTTCGGGATCAACAAAAGACCTCGTTTCCACTAGTGATATATAATACAGGTACAACTGCAAATATGCAGAAAGCCCTCTAACATATGGGAAAACTACTATATACAAATATATACATCTAACACCCCCCTCAAACTTATGGTGGATCCACAACACTGAGTTTGGAGAGTAAGAAATCATGCTGCGCTTTGGTCTGTGCCTTCGTAAAGAAATCCGCCAACTGTAAATCTGAAGGCACATACTGAAGTGCAACAACCCGAGCCTGCACCTGAGCATGTGTATAGTAAGCATCAAAACCAATATGCTTGGTAATCTCATGCTTGACCGGATCACGTGCAACACTAATAGCACTTGTACTGTCAGACAAAACCAGAGTGAGTGTGGTAATAGAGACCCCAAAATCCGCAAGTAACCACCGTAACCAGGTCACCTCAGGAGTCAACAAGGCCATAGCACGCAACTCAGCCTCAACACTCGAACGGGAAACCGCTGTCTGTTTCTTCGTCTTCCAAGCAATGAGCGAACCACCAAGAAACACACAGTAAGCAGAAAGTGAATGACGATCTAAATGATCACTCGCCCACGTAGCGTCCGAATAGCATTGGAGCTGGAGGGAGCTGGAACGAGGAAAGAAAGGGCGACGAGTGATTGTACCACGAAGATAATGAAGAACACGGAGAAAATGACTATAATGAACAGTGGTAGGAGCAGAAACAAACTGACTCAGAATATGAACAGGATAAGAGATGTCAGGACGAGTGACAGCAAGATAAACAAGACTCCCAACAAGATGACGATAACGCGTCGGATCAGGAAGAGGATCACCATCAGTAGGTTGAAGCTTAACATTAAGCTCCATAGGGGTGTCAATAGTGCGCTCATCCCCAAGAGCAGCACGAGCAAGAAGATCCTGAATATACTTTTCCCGGGAGATGTAAAAGCCATCAGAAGTGGAGGAAACCTCAATCCCAAGAAAATATCGAAGAGGACCAAGATCAGTCATAAGAAACTGATCACGAAGACGAGCCTTAACAAAGGCTATATACTCAGGATCATCACCAGTAATGATCATATCATCAACATAGAGAAGAAGAAGAGTGCGTCCACAAGGAGAAGTGTGAATAAATAGCGCTGGATCATGAACACTACGAGAGAAACCAGCAGCAGTCACCACAGAGGCAAAGCGCTCAAACCAGGCACGAGGGGCCTATTTGAGGCCATAGAGAGAACGCCGAAGACGGCAAACCATCCCAGCGGGAATGGAATACCTAGGAGGAGGCTGCATATAAACCTCCTCACTCAACTCACCATTAAGGAATGCATTCTGAACATCAAGCTGAGACACAGACCAGTGACGAACAAAAGCGGCAACGAGAAGAGTGCGCACAGTGGTCATATGAGCCACATGAGCAAAGGTCTCATCATAGTCACGACCGAGCTCCTGCTGAAAACCACGAACCACAAGACGCGCTTTATAGCGCTCAAGAGATCCATTAGAGCGAGTCTTAATTTTATAGACCCACTTACAAGTGATAGGACGAACATCGGGAGGGGGAGAGACAAGATCCCAGGTGCTAGTGCGCTCAAGCGCAGCAATCTCCTCAGCCATGGCCAGCTGCCATTCAGGATGATGCTCAGCATCCCGATAAGAAGTTGGCTCACAGGCAACATAAAGACCATAATGACTAGGAGAGTAATGGTTTGGGGCACGACGCTGGCAAACAAGACGAGTAGAGGGAAGCTCATCAGAGGAAGACGAATCAGGAGACGACAAGGAAGAAGAAGGAATAGCAGAAGAAGGCTCTGGAGAACGAGGAGAACTAGGGAAACTAGACGGAGCAGAGGATGATGGTGTTGAAGAAGAGACATCAGGCAGAGGGGTTCCTGAAGAAGACACGATAGGAGTAGAAGGAGGTGTGTCAGGAAAAAGAAGAAAAGAGATATCTTCCACCGGGTAGGTACCAGCGGTGGGATGAGGATAGAAAGGGCGCGTCTCATCAAAGGTAACGTCGCGAGAGATACGCATCCGACGACCAACAGGGTCCCAACAGCGATAGCCCTTATGCTCATCACTGTATCCAAGAAAAACACTCAACAGAACGGCCGGTTTGGTGCGTCATGAGGGCAAGGAGAACATAGTAAATACAACCAAACAAGCGAAGCATGGAGTAGTCTGGAGAATGACCAGATAGGCGCTCAAGAGGCATACCACCCTGCAGAGTGGCAGAGGGATGAATATTGATGAGGTAAGCCGACGTAGCGACAACCTCAGCCTAGAAATGCGACGGAAGGGAAGAAGCAATCATCATGGCACGAGTGGTCTCAAGAAGATGGCGGTGCTTGCGCTCAGCAACTCCATTTTGGGCATGTGCGCCAGGACAGGAGAACTGAGCGAGGGTACCCTTCTCAGCAAGAACACTTGCAACATCTGGGAGATATACTCACCAGTAGAATCAGCACGAAACACACGAATGGGTGTAGAATATTGAGTACGACCATGGCCACAAAACGCTGATATATGGCGAGCACTTTACTGCGAGAGCGCATAAAATACAACCAAGTGTACCGAGAAAAGTCATAGATGAATAAAATATAGTAGCGATGGCCCCCTTTCGAAGCGAAAGGAGCCGCCCACAGAATGAACTAAATCAAAAGGTCGCTAATATACAGACGCGCTAGTAGGATAGGGAAGCTGAATCTGTTTGCCCAACCTACAACCCTGACAATGTAAAGACCCATCTCCTGAAACAGACCCCAGAAGATGAACTAATGATGACAGGTGAGAGTCACAAAGGTGACAAATATGATGATGCCATTGCTGAAAGAAGATGGTAGCAGAGGCGATCACCGGAGAAGAACAGGCAGATGAAGTGGCAGTGGAAGGAACACGAAGCCAGTCTAACTCCCAAAGAGTCACGACTGCGAGGGACAACTCCAACCAGGGCCTATGTGCGACGGTCCTGGACAACACAAGAATCATCATCAAGAATGACGCGGCAACCAGAGTCAGTAAGCTGGCTAGTAGAGAACAAATTCATCTTAAGACGAGAAACATGAGAAATATCAGGAATAGAAAAAAAAGAAGTAGAAAGGGTGCCCCGACTAGAAACAGGAAGAGAGGTACCATCGGCCGTGAGAACACGAACATGGGAAGGGAGAGAACGAAGAGCAGTTAGAAAAGAAGACTCATAGGTCATATGAAAAGAAGCTCCAGAATCCAGATACCACGGAGACGTACCTGACTGTGTAGAAGGTGGTGGTCGCGCAGTGCCTGAAGAATCAGTCACAAAACCATCAGTGCCCATCAAAAAAGAGCCTGTACCAACAAGCAGACCACGAAGACTCCTGATAATGTCCTGATCAGAGAGAGCAACTGCTGAAGATCCGGAAGGAGCCAACTGCCAACGAGCCTGGTGTTGCTGATGTAAACTGGGATCCCTTGTATAACAGGTAGCCCAAGTGTGGCCATCCTCATTCGATGAAGAGCGTGATTTAAGAGTACCACGGCGACCACGACCACGAAACTGGTGCCGACTCGACCACAGAGATGCTGAGATCGCTAGTGCTGACTCGACCGACGGAGGAGTGGGTAGTATCGGCGGCGGCACAAAGGACCGCGGCTGAGTCAAGGGAGCAGGCGCCATAGGAGGACCACGAGTAGCAAGCACAGATGGAACCGCAAGAAGAACAGCACCACGGATACGGGTCTCCTCAGCCCGAAGATCAGACAACACCTCAAAGAGCGGAACACGACCACGAACATTCAGCTGAGAATGCAGGGGCTCAAACTCCTGGCGGAGCCGAGACAGAAACTCATATATGCGGTGAAACTCCAAATCCGAGCGCACAATCTGGCAGCACGAGCATGTGCCACAAACAGCAGTACAGAGAGAATCAAGGCGGCGCAGATAGCAAGACTCGAGTATAGAACTCATCAATAGTGGAATCACCCTACTGAAGAGCATGCTCCTGGCGAACCACGGACAGGTAAAGAGCATCCCAGACGGCTGATAGCGCTGACAAAGATGTGCCCACTGAGCGTCAACAGTAGGGAGACTCATGAACTCAACAGCATACTGGGGCAGAACACTGGAGGTGAGAACAGCAGCAGCATGAGCATCCTCATCGACCCACTGAGTGTAGGCAGTCAGAGCCTGGCGATAGGTCTCAAGATTAGGAGAGTACTGTTTGAAATTCAGCTCATAAGCAGCAACAACACTATCATCGGCACTCTGAGCAGCATCCTTGGCCTCCTGAGAAGCATCAGCACCGAGAACAATCGGCGTCGGCGGAATAGGAGCCACAGGAGCAGGGGGCACGGCGGACAAGAGACCTCGCCGGAGAGCACAACCCATAGACGGAGACCGCGCATAAAGGCAGCGAAATCAGGGTAATTCGCGCCATCGAAGATCACCGGGCAGCGAGGAATCGCAACATAGCCCGATGCAGAATACATTTTTTGAAGCAGATCTGGTCAACGGCACCTGCAGGCAAATGCCGGCCAAATTCCGGCCAGCCGGGAGAAAGGGCGGCGGCTAAGGGGCGAAGAAGATCAATTCAAGCTGTCGGGGATCGATTCTCGGCAGCGGTGACGGCCGGGGCGACGGAGGCCGGCGACCTGACGAGTGCAGCTTGCGGGCGGGCGTGCAACGTGCGAGCAGGGAGTGGGGGGGGGGGGGCGACGTGCAAGCCCGAGGGATCGAGGCTCGGCGTGCAGGTGTAGGCAGCGACGCACGCTGCAGGTGGTGTGTCAAGGCGGGCTGCAGGCGGGCGGAGATCTGGTGACCGATCGATCTGAGAAGGTAGCGCGCCTGGTGGAGATCGCGCCTGATGGAGATTGATCTGAAGAGGTAGCCCATGCGCCTGGTGGAGATCGATCCGGAAATCGATGTGGAATCGATCTGGATCGGAATCGGGTCGGTGGAGATCGATTCGGAGATACCAACAGACACGCAGACGAGACAGGCAACGATGGCAGACAGCCAGGAACTAGACGGAGACAGGCGGCGACCAGCGGCGGTGACGACGGCAAAGCCGTTGGCGACAGGGACGGTGGCGGCTACAGCGACGAGGTTGCGAGTAGGAGGAGACTAACTTGGCTCTGATACCATGTCAGGAATATGCAACTTGTATTTCTTTGGAGGCCAAAGGCCACAATATATAATACAGGTACATGTGCAAATATGCAGGAAGCCCCCTAACATATGGGGAAACTACAATATACAAATATATACATCTAACAATGCCCACATCATGTATAGTCAAAGACATCCTAGATATTATTTATACTAGTACTTAGTACTATAAACAGGCAGATGATTCATGAGCCGTCTGCTAAGTATAATAGAACAGACAACTTATACATAAATCCGCATCTAATGAATCTATGACCTAATTTATGAAACAGAAAACATAAGTACAATCAGAATTGACTGATGCCCCTTCATGCATTCCGAACTAAAGGGGTATCGGCCAATCCTGACCATCCTTATGTCTTCAGTTCTGTAAGTTTGGAAGAGAGGGGGAGACACCCAAGCAGAGTTCATGAACTAAATGCATAAGCTGATGTGCTGGATTATTCTATGCACATTCAGTATACACGTCAAGTTAAGAGCGGAAGAAGTGTGTGTGACCAGTCCTCCACCTGAGTGCAATACTACACGCAAGAATGAGGAGCATGATCATTTCTCACTTGAGTGCGAAACTATGTATGTGCTACCTTTTATCCTACCTTTTCCCAAATACTACACCATAACATTTAAAATAATGCATTGTTCTCGAACAATTGATTGGTTAGCCATGATTTACATGTCAGAAATGCCCTTCATGCTTTGGAGTGTGTTCTGTTTAAGATCTCCATGTGGATGGAATCATTCAGCCTACAAAAATCGATAGATAAGGATGGAGTGATGGCTCTATGCCACTGTCATAGACTAGTTTTTAAAGCCCTTGATGTTTAGTAAGCCCTCGCTTTTTCATTAGAGGATCTCATAGTTGGGGTGCTTCTGTGCCCTTCCATGTTCGTCGAAGCTACCGCCTCTGCCACAACGACATTCTGTTTCCAACTAAACTAACATCTCCCCCCATTTTGGCTCGTTTGTGCCAGGAAAGGAGGTAAGGGTGGAATTTGGTTTTTTAAGAGTATTATTGGGTTTGGAAGCTTGTGGTGTGATATTCATGTATGTGATATAAAATTATGAAAGCTAGATTTTGTTTAGTTAAAATCTCCAAGTCTTTGATGCCCTTAATTTTATACAAGAATAGTTTATAGTTGTTGATTAAAACGTAAAAAATATTGGGAAAGAAACAAAATCAGAATTTTGTCAATGGATTTTCCAAAAGCTAACAGATTTCCGAATGCTCAAACATCTGGAACACTGAAACCAGAACAAGGATTTTCTAAAGTTAACTTCATGTGAAGTAGCGCCGACGTCAGCATGACGTCGTCCACGTGCTGCCCAGAAAAACTGAAATACTTGTGAAACTTTTGAAACTTATGAAACATTATTAAAATAATGAAACCTTTTTATATTGTTTATAGACTGTTTCAATGTTTCAATAAAATATTTCAATAATGTTTCAGTCTATTTCAATTAGTAACGTCAGCATGGCGTCATCCATGTGCGGGCTCGAAAAAAACTAGACAAATACACCAATCTTAAAACAAAAAGGGACGGTAGATATGACTCCTTCACATGGACTACAGCACGCGACGGCTACGCCGACGGCAAAAAGCCCTCGGCGTAGCAAGATTTGCCGTCGGCATACACTACGCCGAGGGCTGCCGGCATAGCCCTCGTGAACAAAACGGCCGTCGGCGTGTGAAAACCGTCGGCGTGTTTCACGCCGACGGCCGAGGCGGCCTGCCGGGCGAACGTCGCCGGCCGAACGGCAGCGCTGCCGTTAGACGGCCGCTAACGGCGCACCGTATACGCCGACGGCCCTACCCACAGCGTATGGTGGCCACGTGGCACCCGCTAGGCCTCCCCAGGAAGGTGCTACGCCGACGGCCTCGCCCTCGGCGTATGTGGACGTGTCCACCGCCTGGCCTCCAGGCTGGCGCTTAGCCGACGGCCACCCTGCGCCGACGCAGTGCCCTGCGTAGCCCTGACCATTTGGCACATGGCAGAGGGCTACGCCGAGGGCATTGCCGTCGGCGTATCACATACAAAGTTTTTTTTTTTTGAATTTTTCTCAGCAGCACTCACAACAGCCATACATCATCCATGCATACATCCATACATCATCCATGCATACATCCATACAACCATACATGCAGCACTCACATCAGTCATACAAGATCACATATGGTCATATTAAACATTGTTCATATCACACATGCTCATATTAAACATTGTTTATACATCATCCATACATTGTTTATACATCATCCATACATTGTTCATACATCATCACACATGCCTACAACTCTGGAGGAGAGGGGGTGTACCCGAGATCTCCCCTGGTGAAAAGTGGCGACCTCGAGGGTTGCGCCCAGAGAAGCAGCGAAGAGCCACTGGCGAGGGAGTAGAAGTGTGAAGCTCGGGAGAACCACTGCGGAATGGCGGAGATGGACCATCGTCATGAAGCGGTGTGATCGACACCCATCCGGCGGCGTGGCCAAAGTGCGGTTCCGAAGCTCCTGCTCCTACATGTTGCCTACATGTTAGCAACTTGCGAGGCAAAGTAAAGCGATAACCAGTGGGTTAGCAAAGAACTTACCGGTGTCGATGCGTAGTAGGTCCTAGCGAAGCTTTCCTCCGATTGCAAAAATGGCATCGGACCTGGCATGGGAGGCACGAGCCCTAAATCTCTATTCTGGCCATTTTGAATATTCACCATCATGACTTGCAAGATAGTTTAGAAGTCAGGCCGTAGTACAACAAACGGGGGGAAGTGGGACTTGTATCTTTTGCAAAAAATAAAGGTTCGGACTTACATTTACGTATTGCATGTAGATCGCATTCGCCTCCTGATGCTGCCGAAAGGCCACCTGATATTCCTCATAAGCGGCATCGTAGGCCGCGTCTAACTCAGGCTACAATTTCAAATACAAGGAATCTCGTCAGCGGTTAGCCATGCAGGAACAAAAGTCATAAAGATGATGAAAACGAGAAAAACTTACATCCTCGGCGGAGCGACGAGGCTGGCCACGAGGCGGGATAGGGGGGCCGTCGGCGGGGTAGGTAGCCTTGAGACGGCCGAAGCTCGTGCTGTGGGTAGGCTTGACCTTCTTATTCAGAATCTTGAGGCGTCCATGCTGCAATCCGTGCCCCGACAGGACCAACGACTCCTCGTCGATCTCCGCGTGAATGGGGTCATCCACATGGGGGTGACGAGCCTTCACCATCGTGCTGTAGTTCCCCAAGTTGTTCGGCAAAGGCCAAGCACGGAAACGAGGGTTGAGGCTCCGGTAATTGGGCTTCTTTCGCGCATCATCTCATAGACGGCGACATCATGAATCACCTCCGGGTTGTGCCTCGGCCACGTATCGCGAAAAGAAAATATTATGCATATGAAGTACAAACATAAGCTGAAATGCACGCATGTCGCTCCATGTATATCGCACCACCTTCCCTTGAAGCGGTCAAAGTTGCGGTTTCCGCAGCGTTCCACCATCGCCGGTTATCCGCTGCTCCGCCGACAAGGCTGCAAACTCCTCGTCTTCTCGAGCCACCTCGTCCTAACCAGCTCCTCCCATGCGAGTCGATGCGGCTCGGCCCAATCGGGATAACCTGAAAATGCAATACTCAACTCCGCACAATGCAATGGCAACTTAGAAGCAATGTAGAATCTCATTGACATTTTACTCACCGACATGTACTCTTCAAGGCCATCGAGTACTGTGGATTAGGGTTCCACCGACAATGTCTTCCTTCCGACCCTCACGCCCACAGCCCGTAAGTGGCTAGCGGCCGTGACCTTCGGTTGTACCACACCAGGGGTCAACTTCACACATGCCCCAAGCAAAGTCCTCTGCGCCTTCTCCTGGTCCTCCTCGGCCACACGGTAAAAGCACTTAAATCATGCATAAGAGTCATGAGTTAGCACGGTGGGGTCATCAAGTATGAACATAACTCGAGAAATATGCCTTACCCAAAACTTGGTGATGACAGCATCAGCAGCTGTCGGAAAGCCCGGGACACGGGTAGTCTGGTAGTCCGCCCAAGTGGTAGCTAGATTCCTGTCACCCTCGTGGGTAATGTGATAGCCCGGCCAGAACTTCCTAATCAGAGCTCCAACAAGGCTGTTAGGAAGGCGAGGCTTCGTCCCCGGAGGAAATGTCCAATTGCTGCACAATAATAAACATTAGTACACAATAATTATTTATGACCAACATGAAATAAAATGTTTTAAATTGCCAAATTAGTACACTTACTCAAGGCCATCTGGAATAATAAGGGCTTTCGCCTCCTGAGTCCTAGGCTCAAACTTCTCGTCAGGAACTCCCGATTCCCCATGATTCCGCAATTTCTTCGGCCCCACCAACTCGTGGCTAGTGTCCGCCTCAGACGG
This sequence comes from Avena longiglumis, assembly GCA_030063025.1. Classification (NCBI taxonomy): domain Eukaryota; kingdom Viridiplantae; phylum Streptophyta; class Magnoliopsida; order Poales; family Poaceae; genus Avena; species Avena longiglumis. Next base: position 30,330,217 of record CP125974.1, read on the forward strand.
TCCCCGCCTCCTCGGTCCTCGCCTCCTCTCGACTCGCCTCCCTCGGACTCTGCCTCCTCTCGCCCCGAAGGCTGCTGTCAGAACAACTCAGAGCCACGCCGTAAGCAGAGGGTGGTGGGTCAAAGTCCACGCCTCCCGTGGCACCTCGTCTCGTCCTCCTCGACCTCGGCCTCGACCCGTCCTCCGCCAAAGGAGCAAGATCGAGTAACGCGGATTGGGATTTGGCTGTCTCCCACTCCGTAGCTCTTTTCTTACCGCTTGATCATTAAGCAAGGACAAACTGGTTGCCTTGCCGCTGCTCATATTGTTCAATCACCTGCATTAAGTAAGAGAAAACAGTTAAGCACAAAGACATAATAAAATGTATACACAAAGAATAAAGGAATAATGCAATTAAGAAAACAGTTAAGCACAAAGACAAAATAAAATGCATTAAAAAATAAATACTCACTATCATTTTCATTCTCATTCTCATTCTCACTATCACTATCTTTTGAGTAGAAATCTGGATTCTCATCGAAGGGTGTAGGCTCATCATCGTTGTCATTCTCGGTATGGAGCTTCTCGAGCGTACTTATGTCATGTAGATTCACCACTGACTCACCCCGAGTTTCTACATCATTCCCAAGGTCCTCAAGATCAACCGATTCTAAATCAAAGTGTCCGAAGTCCTCTTGCTCTTGATAGAAAATTCCCTCGTACGTTACAGGGTTAATGTTGTTGTAATCCCCTGAGGGAATCGGTAGGTTACCATGTGGCGATACAGAACACGACTTCCCAGCCACAGAGTTCCGCTTTACGGCATGGGTAGGGCAAATAATAAACTTGGTTGGCTTGGTGAGCAACAAAGACGTCGGCTCGCTATAGGTGGTTGAAGGCCTAACTTCAACTAACCCAATGGAAGGGTACTTCTTAGTCCACCCTTGGGTCAAACCAGTGGCACTTGAACACAACAAGATTGAGTTCGACATTAAATGCGATTGAAGGTCACCGTATACATTCTCTAACCTTCCATAGTAATCAAGGGAATCGGCTCCTTTGGTGAACACCCCAAGATTTACCGTTTTTGCATTCTCGCCTTTCGAGTGCGTCTCGTATGGAAGCGAAACCCATTCACATCATACTTCTCATACTTCATGACAACTCATACAACCTTGGGAAACACATTTCAGCTCATCCGACATCTCAACATTGGGATCAGCTCCTACAGGTACAAGAGGAATTTGTTGTGTTCAAGAGTTACGTGGAATAAGAGCGACAAGTCACATATTGCAAGGTAAGAGGACAGGTTAGAAATTACTTTTTCCATAAACCAGACACAAAGTTTTTTTATTTCGGAGCACCCTCTTTCGAGAGTGTCCAACTCCATGGGAGAGGGATCACGGTCCGGCCACTATTCATCCGTGAAATCGCTAAGAAGGAGAAAATAAGCATTAGACGGAGACCGAGTTACTAGCTGCATAGAGAAATAGGGTGTTCACCATTTTACCTAATGAAATCGACCACTTCCTTCATGTTCATAAGCACATAGAGCATTATGCAATCCTTCTTCCTTCGGCAACCTATATTTTAGTCCTTTACCGGCCTTGCCACCGGGAAATTGGAATAGTTCGAGATTGGGGCCATTCTTGGGCAGGTCGACATTGTAACGAGAGACCGGGTTATGCATAGTGGGAACATCATCGCCAAGAGGTTGTCATGGCCCGCCATCTCCCAAAGGCATGTTGCTTCATATGCATGCTTCAATCTTGGCTTTGTTTCCATTATCTTTCAATATACTTAAACTCTCTCTCAATACAAAATTACCAACGAAATTGCACCGCCCAATAGTGCCTCGCTCATGAGGTGAACAATGAGATGTGCCATCGAGTAAAGAAGCTCGGAAAGATCATCTCCAAATTGCATAGCAACTCGCACTTGAACTTGCAGCTTCTCAATCACCGAGGACATATCGCCTTAGCTAGAGGGTGCGGAAGAAATGGCTCAACTCAAGTACTTGCCATACTTTTTCGGGAGATACCTCGAACCATCACCGCATCACCGCTCAATCCATATATGATAGTCGTGACTCTTGAGCCCGTTGACTTGTCCCGTCAAAAGATTGACTCCTTACTTATATTCGAACAATAACCGCTGGGAACATCACGATTTGAGCCACCTAAATGACTCCTTCTTTTGGACATTATCAAAGGCAAGTAGGCATGCGGCTTGAACCAATTCTTTCGACGGACAGTAGGAGGATGCATGTGTAATCTCTTCCTATCACAAAGCTTCTCAACATCAACTCTAGCCTTGACATTATCCTTTGACTTCCGGGAATGTTCAGGAACTGTGAAAAAGGGACTCGACATTATTTTCGTGTGCATCACATCGATGTTATGGGAAGTTCGAGGTCCTTGTAATACACGAGATTCGTTAAGGCTGCCACGTGAGTCCAATTATGTTACACCATATCCCGCAAATTGATGGCAGTTCGGCCGCTGGCACGAGAGCACGATCTCGGTATCAACAACTGCACCCTCGAACTTTGGTACCTCTTTACTTCATGCACAACTTTGCCCTTCTTGAAGTTCTTTCTATCTTCTCTGAACGAATGATTTCTTTTGAGGTCACGATTCGTGTCAAACGCAACATATTTGTGACCGACTTTAGCCAAAGGAACTCAAGTCGGTGCTCGACACCGGCATGGCCACTTACCAGTGTACACCATCCGCACGTTAGGGCGTGCGGCATGTCATGCATAGTATATTGTAACCAAAATTTCATCAAAAGTTTCTCTTTGATGCTCGGTCGTATGTCAACGTCCCGTATCCAAGAGTGGTTCAAATCATCCACAATCGGCTGCATGTAGACACTCAGTTCTTCCCGGATACTCGGTCCTGGAATTATCGGCGACAAAAACATGGTCTTCCGTTGCATTAATACTCGGGAGGGAGATTGAGCGGAATAACATACACCGCCAGCAGATGCTGAGGCGTCGACATACCATATGGGTTGAAGCCATCTGTTGCTATCGCAATTCTAACATTCCGAGCCTCTTACCACCGGGGTATTTGTCATCGAAGTTCTTCCATGCCTTACCATCGATGGATGTCCCATCTTCTTCCGTCCGTGCCGATCCTCGTATCTTTTCCCTTCTTGTGCCACGTCATCTGTTTGGCGTCTCGCTCAAGTAAAGCCGCTGGATTCTTTTATGAATGGGAGATACCAAGTATCTTCTTAGCGACCTTCGCCTCACACCGACCATCCTTCCCTTTATCTCTTCATATCTAGAGGCCTTACAAATGGAGCGAGACTTGTCACCCTCAAACTGTTTCCAAAACAAAAGGCAGCCTTTTGGACAACAATCTATCTTTTCATAATCCATGTTGAGCTCCTTCATGAGTTTCTTCGTTTCGTGAAAGGTTTTAGGCAGACAATGCCCTTCGGGCAACATGTTACCACATGTTCTCAGATTAGCTTCAAAGTGAGAACGGGTGGCGGAGTACTGGCACTAAGCGGCTAGACACTGAGAGATGGCATCGAGCTGAGAAATCTTTGCACCCTCGTACAGAGGCCTCTTAGCCGCGGCCATCATATCAAGGAAGGCCTTCGCGGTTGTCTCCGGTTCCTCCGGTTCTAGCGGTTCCTCCGGTTCTGGTGATTCCTCCCGTGGAGGTGGCGAATTCGGCTGGTCGGCATCGATAAGATCATCTAGCATGTTTCTAATCCCATCGTGCTCATTGCCATTGAGTCACCGACGATCATCACCTCACCTCCACGTTAAGAAAGCAAAGTCGACTTGCGTGACATAGTTAGACATGTACCCATATTGCGTAAGGTGTTTGTACATGTCATCCTTTCCTGACGATGACGCTTAGTGCAATGAGCGCAGGGACAAAGTGCCCGAACCATTGCCTTCAACCACGCTAACTCATTCACTAACAAATGAGTGTTCCGTACCCAATCGTCTGCTTTATTAGTCGCACTAATACGGCCACGTACATCCACCCATTATCGACCATCCTCTTCGCTTTGTTGGGAGACAAACAACAAATATAACATTTTATATCAAGCAGAGATTAAATGCTTCATATTTTACGCATTCATCAACCTACATGTCCAATAGGAAAAGAGGTCCTAACCAGCCGGATCCAGATTGGGTAAGTTCTCCTGGTTCTACCCGATCCAGCAGAGCCTGACACCTCCCCGCTGCTCTCCCGATACACGTCTCGACAAAAAGCCAAGAGGATGTGCATCCGGAGAACAACGAGGAGGCGCCACCGAAATCCTGTCTCGAATCGAGGTAGAGCCAGGGAGAACCAAACCCAACTACGAATCCGCCGACTGCCCGATAAAAGCCATAAGCGTTACGGTCCAAAATATGCGAGACCACTAATGCATATTAAGTCGCGTAACACTTACGGTCGGGATGACGCCTAGGTGACGCGACATACTTGGTGATCTAGACACGAAAATAAACCTAGGTACAAGAGAGGCGAACGGATTCTCACCCTCGAAGCGTGATCAAATCTTCAAAGATGATCCGGGACCCGCCGTCAAAACACTCCCCCCGCTCACCCTCCGGTAACTACAAAAAACATGAGAAGATGGTGAAATATGCAACATCTATTTAGCAATTTCTAATTCTAATTCTAATTCTATTTCTACTACTATTTCTAGCATTTCTAATTCTACTCCTATTTCTAGCAATTCTAGTTCCATTCCTATTTCTACTCACATACTACAAACTACTTCTATTTAGGGTTTTCATTCTACTCCTACTTCTTAACCTACATACTAAAACAACTCCTACTCCTATTTATCATCACAAAAATATGCATACAAAGTAAAAAAAAATACTAACCTAAATTAACTACATCTACCAATACTAACAATACACCTAACTAACTACACATAAATTACCAATACTAACCTAATGGGGGAGGGTGTGCTCGGTTGAGGGGTTGGGGAGGGAGGGCAGTGGGAGGCGACGGGTAGTGGGGGTGGCGGGCAAGTGGGGAGGGATGGGGCAGAAGGTGGGGAGGGTGCGGTGGAGGTGGCTGCGGGAGGAGGGAGGTGTCAAGGTGGCTTGGGGAGGGAGGGTCTTTAGGTGATGGATTGGGGTAGGAAGGGGTCTTGCGGTGGCTCGGGAGGCAGCTGGCTTTGGCGACTGGGAGGCAAGCGGCAGCGGGAGGCTAGGGCGGATCGGGAGGTTGTGGGGGTGGCAAGGCCGGGCTCGGGAGGGGGAGGCAGCGACGGGACACGAGCAGGACCGTGGTGGTGGCGGGTCGGAAGTGCAGGAGGTTGGGGATAGAATGGATTGGGAGGAGGGTTGGCGGGTGGCCGGGGCACTTAATGGATAGGGCTACGCCGACGGCCTGGAATACGCCGAGGACAACCGTCGGCGTAGCTAGGCAAATTTTTTTATTAATAAATTTTTTTAGAAGAAACTTTATTTGATGTTTACTAATATAACAAATGAAAATATATTATTTGGTGTCTACTATTATTTGATGTTACAAGAAACTTTACAGGAAACTTTATTTGATGTTTACTGATCTCTCTGCACACTCGGATCGTCTACCCCCTAGACGTTCCTCTGACAGGGGTAGCCCGGCGTAGCTCTCTCTTATTTTGTGTTTGTTTAGGTCATAGGGTGATGTAAAACCATGTTGGTTCACAAGTTGGGCACTATCCTACCTGGTTTCACCTAAACGGGGAGATTCCCCCCTTATACGGGTCCGGAACCTTCGCCTCTAGGTTAGAGCGCATGCATGCGAGGGGGACACATGCAAGCACCTATTCCAACCTCTCACCACACTCACACACATATGCTAGGGACACATACAAGTTTTCATCTAATTCCGATGTTCTCGTGGTCTTCCTCCCATGAAACCGATCTCTGCACACTCGGATCGCCACCCCCTAGACGTTCCTCAGCAGGTAGCCCGTAGCTCTCTCTTGTTTTGTGTTTGTTTAGGTCATAGGGTGATGTAAAACCATGTTGGTTCACAAGTTGGGGCACTATCCTACCCGGTTTCACCTAAACGGGGAGATTCCCCCCTTATACGGGTCCGGAACCTTCGCCTCTAGGTTAGAGCGCATGCATGCGAGGGGGACACATGCAAGCACCTATACCAACCTCTCACCACACTCACACACATATGCTAGGGACACATGCAAGTTTTCATCTGATTCCGATGTTCTCGTGGTCTTCCTCCGGCGAAACCCTGATCTCTGTGAACACTCGGATCGTCTACCCCCCTAGACGTTCCTCTGACAGGGGTAGCCCGGCGTATCTCTCTCTTGTTTTGTGTTTGTTTAGGTCATAGGGTGATGTAAAACCATGTTGGTTCACAAGTTGGGCACTATCCTACCCGGTTTCACCTAAACGGGGAGATTCCCCCCTTATACGGGTCCGAAACCTTCACTCTAGGTTAGAGCGCATGCATGCGAGGGGGGACACATGCAAGCACTTATACCAACCTCTCACCACACTCACACACATATGCTAGGGACACATGCAAGTTTTCATCGATTCATGTTCTCGTGGTCTTCCTCCCATGAAACCCCGATCTCTGTGCACACTCGGATCGTGTACCCCCTAGACGTTCCTCAGGGGTAGCCCGTAGCTCTCTCTTGTTTTGTGTTTGTTTAGGTCATAGGGTGATGTCAAACCATGTTGGCTCACAAGTTGGGGCACTATCCTACCGGTTTCACCTCAACGGGAGATTCCCCTTATATGGGCAGAACCTTCCTCTAGGTTAGAGCGCATGCATGCGAGGGGGACACATGCAAGCACCTATATATACCAACCTCTCACCACACCCACACACATATGCTAGGGGCACATGCAAGTTTTCATCTCATTCCAATGTTCTCGTGGTCTTCCTCCGGCGAAACCCTGATCTCTGCACACTCGGATCGTCTACCCCCCTAGACGTTCCTCTGACAGGGGTAGCCCGGCGTAGCTCTCTCTTGTTTTGTGTTTGTTTAGGTCATAGGGTGATGTAAAACCATGTTGGCTCACAAGTTGGGGCACTATCCTGCCTTATCACCTCGACGGGAGATTACCCCCTACGTACATAACCTTCCCTCTAGGTTAGAGCGCATGCATGCGAGGGGGGACACATGCAAGAACCTATATATACCAACCTCTCACCACACCCACACACATATGCTAGGGGCACATGCAAGTTTTCATCTCATTCCAATGTTCTCGTGGTCTTCCTCCGGCGAAACCCTGATCTCTGTGCACACTCGGATCGTCTACCCCTAGACGTTCCTCCGACAGGGGTAGCCCGGCGTAGCTCTCTCTTGTTTTTTGTTTGTTTAGGTCATAGGGTGATGTCAAACCATGTTGGGTCACAAGTTGGGGCACTATCCTACCCGGTTTCACCTCGACGGGGAGATTACCCCCTTATACGGGTACGGAACCTTCCCGTCTAGGTTAGCGCATGCATGCGAGGGGGGACACATGCAAGCACCTATATATACCAACCTCTCACCACACCCACACACATATGCTAGGGGCACATGCAAGTTTTCATCTCATTCCAATGTTCTCGTGGTCTTCCTCCCAAACCCCGATCTCTGTGCACCATCGGATCGCCACCCCTAGACGCTCCTCCGACAGGGTAGCCCGCGTAGCTCTCTCTTGTTTTGTGTTTGTTTAGGTCATAGGGTGATGTCAAACCATGTTGGCTCACAAGTTGGGGCACTATCCTACCCGTTTCACCTCGACGGGAGATTACCTCATACGGGTCGGAACCTTCCTCTAGGTTAGAGCGCATGCATGCGAGGGGACACATGCAAGCACCTATATATACCAACCTCTCACCACACCCACACACATATGCTAGGGGCACATGCAAGTTTTCATCTCATTCCAATGTTCTCGTGGTCTTCCTCCCAAAAACCTCGATCTCTGGCACACTGGATCGCCTACCCCTAGACGTTCCCGACAGGTAGCCCGGCGTAGCTCTCTCTTGTTTTGTGTTTGTTTAGGTTATAGGGTGATGTAAAACCATGTTGGCTCACAAGTTGGGGCACTATCCTACCGTTTCACCTCGACGGGAGATTCCACCTCATACGGGTCCGAAACCTTCGCCTATAGGTTAGAGCGCATGCATGCGAGGGGGGACACATGCAAGCACCTATATATACCAACCTATCACCACACACACACACATATGCTAGGGGCACATGCAAGTTTTCATCTCATTCCAATGATCTCGTGGTCTTCCTCCGTGAAACCTCGATCTCTGGCACTGGATCGTCTACCCCCCTGGACGTTCCTCTGACAGGGGTAGCCTGGCGTAGCTCTCTCTTGTTTTGTGTTTGTTTAGGTCATAGGGTGATGTAAAACCATGTAGGTTCACAAGTTGGGGCACTATCCTACCTGGTTTCACCTAAACGGGGAGATTCCCCCCTTATACGGGTCCGAAACCTTCGCCTATAGGTTAGAGCGCATGCATGCGAGGGGGGACACATGCAAGCACCTATATATACCAACCTATCACCACACACACACACATATGCTAGGGGCACATGCAAGTTTTCATCTCATTCCAATGATCTCGTGGTCTTCCTCCCACAAACCTCGATCTCTGGCACACTGATCCACCCCTAGACGCCCTCCGACAGGTAGCCTGGCGTAGCTCTCTCTTGTTTTGTGTTTGTTTAGGTCATAGGGTGATGTAAAACCATGTAGGTTCACAAGTTGGGGCACTATCCTACCTGGTTTCACCTAAACGGGGAGATTCCCCCCTTATACGGGTCCGAAACCTTTATAGGTTAGAGCATGCATGCGAGGGGGACACATTAAAGCACCTATACCAACCTCTCACCACACTCACGCACATATGCTAGGGATACATGCAAGTTTTCATCTGATTCCGATGTTCTCGTGGTCTTCCTCCAATAAACCTCGATCTCTGTGCACATTCGGATCGCCTACCCCTAGACGTTCCTCCCGACAGGTATAGGCGTAGATCTCCCTTGTTTTGTGTTTGTTTAGGTCATAGGGTGATGTAAAACCATGTTGCTTCACAAGTTGGGGCACTATCCTACCCTGTTTCACCTAAACAGGGAGATTCCCCCCTTATACGGTCCGGAACCTTCGCCTCTAGGTTAGAGCGCATGCATGCGAGGGGGGACACATGTAAGCACCTATACCAACCTCTCACCACACTCACACACATATTCTAGGGACACATGCAAGTTTTCATCTGATTCCGATGTTCTCGTGGTCTTCTTCCGAAACCCGATCTGTGGCACACTCGGATCGCCTACCCCTAGACGTTCCTCACAGGTAGCCCGGCGTAGCTCTCTTGTTTTGTGTTTGTTTAGGTCATAGGGTGATGTAAAACCATGTTGGCTCACAAGTTGGGGCACTATCCTACCCGGTTTCACCTCGACGGGAGATTACCCTTATACGGGTCTTAACCTTCCCTCTAGGTTAGAGCGCATGCATGCGAGGGGGACACATGCAAGCACCTATATATACCAACCTCTCACCACACTCACACACATATGCTAGGGACACATGCAAGTTTTCATCTCATTCCGTTCTCGTGGTCTTCCTCCCATGAACCACGATCTCTGTGCACACTCGGATCTACCCCCTCGGCTCCTCGACAGGGGTAGCCCGCGTAGCTCTCTCTTGTTTTGTGTTTGTTTAGGTCATAGGGTGATGTCAAACCATGTTGGCTCACAAGTTGGGGCACTATCCTACCGGTTTCACCTCGACGGGAGATTACCCCTTATACTGCACTAACCTTCCCTCTAGGTTAGAGCGCATGCATGCGAGGGGACACATGCAAGCACCTATATATACCAACCTCTCACCACACCCACACACATATGCTAGGGGCACATGCAAGTTTTCATCTCATTCCAATGTTCTCGTGGTCTTCCTCGTGAAACCACGATCTCTGCACACTCGGATCGTCTACCCCTAGACGTTCCTCCGAGGTAGCCGGCGTAGCTCTCTCTTGTTTTGTGTTTTTTAGGTCATAGGGTGATGTCAAACCATGTTGGCTCACAAGTTGGGGCACTATCCTACCCGGTTTCACCTCGACGGGGAGATTACCCCCTTATACGGGTACGGAACCTTCCCGTCTAGGTTAGAGCATGCATGCGAGGGGGGACACATGCAAGCACCTATATATACCAACCTCTCACCACACCCACACACATATGCTAGGGGCACGTGCAAGTTTTCATCTCATTACAATGTTCTCGTGGTCTTCCTCCGGCGAAACCCTGATCTCTGTGCACACTCGGATCGTCTACCCCCCTAGACGTTCCTCTGACAGGGGTAGCCCGGCGTAGCTCTCTCTTGTTTTGTGTTTGTTTAGGTCATAGGGTGATGTCAAACCATGTTGGCTCACAAGTTGGGGCACTATCCTACCCGGTTTCACCTCGACGGGGAGATTACCCCCTTATACGGGTACGGAACCTTCCCCTCTAGGTTAGAGCGCATGCATGCGAGGGGGGACACATGCAAGCACCTATATATACCAACCTCTCACCACACCCACACACATATGCTAGGGGCACATGCAAGTTTTCATCTCATTCCAATGTTCTCGTGGTCTTCCTCCGGCGAAACCCTGATCTCTGTGCACACTCGGATCGTCTACCCCCCTAGACGTTCCTCTGACAGGGGTAGCCCGGCGTAGCTCTCTTGTTTTGTGTTTTTTTAGGTCATAGGGTGATGTCAAACCATGTTGGCTCACAAGTTGGGGCACTATCCTACCCGGTTTCACCTCGACGGGGAGATTACCCCCTTATACGGGTACGGAACCTTCCCGTCTAGGTTAGAGCATGCATGCGAGGGGGGACACATGCAAGCACCTATATATACCAACCTCTCACCACACCCACACACATATGCTAGGGGCACATGCAAGTTTTCATCTCATTCCAATGTTCTCGTGGTCTTCCTCCCGTGAAACCACGATCTCTGGCACACTGGATCGCCTACCCCCTAGACGCTCCTCCGAGGGTATCCCGGCGTAGCTCTCTATTGTTTTGTGTTTGTTTAGGTCATAGGGTGATGTCAAACCATGTTGGCTCACAAGTTGGGGCACTATCCTACCCGGTTTCACCTCGACGGGGAGATTACCCCTTATACTGCAGAACCTTCCTCTAGGTTAGAGCGCATGCATGCGAGGGGGGACACATGCAAGCACCTATATATACCAACCTCTCACCACACCCACACACATATGCTAGGGGCACATGCAAGTTTTCATCTCATTCCAATGTTCTCGTGGTCTTCCTCCCAAACCCCGATCTCTGCACACTCTGGATCGCCTACCCCTAGACGTTCCTCGACAGGGTAGCCCGCGTAGCTCTCTCTTGTTTTGTGTTTTTAGGTCATAGGGTGATGTCAAACCATGTTGGCTCACAAGTTGGGGCACTATCCTACCCGGTTTCACCTCGACGGGAGATTGCCCCTTATACTGCACTGGAACCTTCCGTCTAGGTTAGAGCATGCATGCGGGGGGACACATGCAAGCACCTATATACCAACCTCTCACCACACCCACACACATATGCTAGGGGCACATGCAAGTTTTCATCTCATTCCAATGTTCTCGTGGTCTTCCTCCCAAAACCCGATCTCTGTGCACACTCGGATCGTCACCCCTAGACGTTCCTCCGGTAGCCCGCGTAGCTCTCTTGTTTTGTGTTTGTTTAGGTCATAGGGTGATGTCAAACAATGTTGGCTCACAAGTTGGGGCACTATCCTACCCGGTTTCACCTCGACGGGGAGATTACCCCTTATACGGGTACGGAACCTTCCCCTCTAGGTTAGAGCATATGCATGCGGCGGGGGACACATGCAAGCACCTATATATACCAACCTCTCACCACACCCACACACATATGCTAGGGGCACATGCAAGTTTTCATCTCATTCCAATGTTCTCGTGGTCTTCCTCCCATGAAACCTCGATCTCTGCACACTGGATGCCTCACCCCCTAGACGTTCCTCCGACAGGGTAGCCCGTAGCTCTCTCTTGTTTTGTGTTTTTTAGGTCATAGGGTGATGTCAAACCATGTTGGCTCACAAGTTGGGGCACTATCCTACCCGGTTTCACCTCGACGGGAGATTACCCTTATACTGCACGGAACCTTCCCCTAGGTTAGAGCATGCATGCGAGGGGGACACATGCAAGCACCTATATACCAACCTCTCACCACACCCACACACATATGCTAGGGGCACATGCAAGTTTTCATCTCATTCCAATGTTCTCGTGGTCTTCCTCCCACAAACCACGATCTCTGTGCACACTCGGATCGTCCTACCCCTAGACGTTCCTCCGACAGGGTAGCCCAGTAGCTCTCTTGTTTTGTGTTTGTTTAGGTCATAGGGTGATGTCAAACCATGTTGGCTCACAAGTTGGGGCACTATCCTACCCGGTTTCACCTCGACGGGAGATTACCCCTTATACTGCACGGAACCTTCCCTCTAGGTTAGAGCGCATGCATGCGAGGGGGACACATGCAAGCACCTATATACCAACCTCACCACACCCACACACATATGCTAGGGGCACATGCAAGTTTTCATCTCATTCCAATGTTCTCGTGGTCTTCCTCCCGTGAAACCACGATCTCTGTGCACACTCGGATCGCCACCCCCTAGACGTTCTCCGACAGGGTAGCCCGCGTAGCTCTCTCTTGTTTTGTGTTTGTTTAGGTCATAGGGTGATGTCAAACCATGTTGGCTCACAAGTTGGGGCACTATCCTACCCGGTTTCACCTCGACGGGAGATTACCCCTTATCTGCTGGAACCTTCCTCTAGGTTAGAGCGCATGCATGAGGGGACACATGCAAGCACCTATATATACCAACCTCTCACCACACCCACACACATATGCTAGGGGCACATGCAAGTTTTCATCTCATTCCAATGTTCTCGTGGTCTTCCTCCGTGAAACCAAACCACGATCTCTGCACACTCGGATCGTCTACCCCCTAGACGTTCCGACAGGGGTAGCCAGCGTGGCTCTCTTGTTTTGTGTTTTTTTAGGTCATAGGGTGATGTCAAACCATGTTGGCTCACAAGTTGGGGAACTATCCTACCCGGTTTCACCTCGACGGGGAGATTACCCCTTATACTGCACTAACCTTCCCCTCTAGGTTAGAGCGCATGCATGCGAGGGGGGACACATGCAAGCACCTATATATACCAACCTCTCACCACACCCACACACATATGCTAGGGGCACATGCAAGTTTTCATCTCATTCCAATGTTCTCGTGGTCTTCCTCCGGCGAAACCCTGATCTCTGTGCACACTCGGATCGTCTACCCCCCTAGACGTTCCTCTGACAGGGGTAGCCCGGCGTAGCTCTCTCTTGTTTTGTGTTTGTTTAGGTCATAGGGTGATGTCAAACCATGTTGGCTCACAAGTTGGGGCACTATCCTACCCGGTTTCACCTCGACGGGGAGATTACCCCCTTATACGGGTACGGAACCTTCCCCTCTAGGTTAGAGCGCATGCATGCGAGGGGGGACACATGCAAGCACCTATATATACCAACCTCTCACCACACGCACACAAATATGCTAGGGGCACATGCAAGTTTTCATCTGATTCCGATGTTCTCGTGGTCTTCCTCCGGCGAAACCCTGATCTCTGTGCACACTCGGATCGTCTACCCCCTAGACGTTCCTCTGACAGGGGTAGCCCGGCGTAGCTCTCTCTTGTTTTGTGTTTGTTTAGGTCATAGGGTGATGTCAAACCATGTTGGCTCACAAGTTGGGGCACTATCCTACCCGGTTTCACCTCGACGGGGAGATTACCCCCTTATACTGCACGGAACCTTCCTCTAGGTTAGAGCGCATGCGGGGACACATCACCTTTATATACAAACCTCTCACCACACCCACACACATATGCTAGGGGCACATGCAAGTTTTCATTGTTCTCGTGGTCTTGTAGCTCTCTCTTGTTTTGTGTTTTTAGGTCATAGGGTGATGTCAAACCATGTTGGCTCGAGATTGGAACCTTCCCCTCTAGGTTAGAGCATGCATGCGCGGGGGGACACATGCAAGCACCTATATATACCAACCTCTCACCACACCCACACACATATTCTAGGGGCACATGCAAGTTTTCATCTCATTCCAATGTTCTCGTGGTCTTCCTCCGGCAAAACCCTGATCTCTGTGCACACTCGGATCGTCACCCCCTAGACGTTCCTCCGGCAGGGTAGCCCGTAGCTCTCTCTTGTTTTGTGTTTGTTTAGGTTATAGGGTGATGTAAAACCATGTTGGCTCACAAGTTGGGGCACTATCCTACCCGGTTTCACCTCGGCGGGAGATTCCACCTCATACGGTCTGGAACCTTCCCTCTAGGTTAGAGCGCATGCATGCGAGGGGGGACACATGCAAGCACCTATATATACCAACCTCTAACCACACCCACACACATATGCTAGGGGCACATGCAAGTTTTCATCTCATTCCAATGTTCTCGTGGTCTTCCTCCGTGAAACCACGATCTCTGTGCACACTTGATCGCCTACCCCCTAGGCGTTCCTCCGACAGGTATCCCCGTAGCTCTCTCTTGTTTTGTGTTTGTTTAGGTCATAGGGTGATGTAAAATCATGTTGGTTCACAAGTTGGGGCACTATCCTACCTGGTTTCACCTAAACGGGGAGATTCCCCCCTTATACGGGTCCGAAACCTTCGCCTCTAGGTTAGGCGCATGCATGCGAGGGGACACATGCAAGCACCTATACCAACCTCTCACCACACTCACACATATGCTAGGGACACATGCAAGTTTTCATCTGATTCCGATGTTCGTGGTCTTCCTCCCAAAACCACGATCTCTGTGCACATTCGGATCGTCTACCCCCCTAGACGTTCCTCTAACAGGGGTAGCCCGGCGTAGCTCTCTCTTGTTTTGGGTTTGTTTAGGTCATAGGGTGATGTAAAACCATGTTGGTTCACAAGTTGGGGCACTATCCTACCCGGTTTCACCTAAACGGGGAGATCCCCCCTTATACGGGTCTGAAACCTTCGCCTCTAGGTTAGAGCGCATGCATGCGAGGGGGGACACATGCAAGCACCTATACCAACCTCTCACCACACACACATATGCTAGGGACACACGCAAGTTTTCATCTGATTCCGTTGTTCTCGTGGTCTTCCTCCGGCGAAACCCTGATCTCTGTGCACACTCGGATCGTCTACCCCCTAGACGTTCCTCTGACAGGGGTAGCCCGGCGTAGCTCTCTCTTTTTTTGTGTTTGTTTAGGTCATAGGGTGATGTCAAACCATGTTGGCTCACAAGTTGGGGCACTATCCTACCCGGTTTCACCTCGACGGGGAGATTACCCCCTTATACGGGTACGGAACCTTCCCCTCTAGGTTAGAGCGCATGCATGCGAGGGGGGGACACATGCAAGCACCTATATATACCAACCTCTCACCACACCCACACACATATGCTAGGGGCACATGCAAGTTTTCATCTCATTCCAATGTTCTCGTGGTCTTCCTCCGGCGAAACCCTGATCTCTATGCACACTCGGATCGTCTACCCCCCTAGACGTTCCTCTGACAGGGGTAGCCCGGCGTAGCTCTCTCTTGTTTTGTGTTTGTTTAGGTCATAGGGTGATATAAAACCATGTTGGTTCACAAGTTGGGGCACTATCCTACCTGGTTTCAACTAAACGGGGAGATTCCCCCCTTATACGGGTCCGAAACCTTCGCCTATAGGTTAGAGCGCATGCATGCGAGGGGGGACACATGCAAGCACCTAAACCAACCTCTCACCACACTCACACACATATGCTAGGGACACATGCAAGTTTTCATCTGATTCCGATGTTCTCGTGGTCTTCCTCCCGAAACCACGATCTCTGTGCATTCGGATCGTCTACCCCCTAGACGTTCCTCCGGCGGGTAGCCGGCGTAGCTCTCTCTTGTTTTGTGTTTGTTTAGGTCATAGGGTGATGTAAAACCATGTTGGTTCACAAGTTGGGGCACTATCCTACCCGGTTTCACCTAAACGGGGAGATTCCCCCCTTATACGGGTCCGAAACCTTCGCCTCTAGGTTAGAGCGCATGCATGCGAGGGGGGACACATGCAAGCACCTATACCAACCTCTCACCACACTCACACACATATGCTAGGGACACATGCAAGTTTTCATCTGATTCCGTTGTTCTCGTGGTCTTCCTCCGGCGAAACCCTGATCTCTGTGCACACTCGGATCGTCTACCCCCCTAGACGTTCCTCTGACAGGGGTAGCCCGGCGTAGCTCTCTCTTGTTTTGTGTTTGTTTAGGTCATAGGGTGATGTCAAACCATGTTGGCTCACAAGTTGGGGCACTATCCTACCCGGTTTCACCTCGACGGGGAGATTACCCCCTTATACGGGTACGGAACCTTCCCCTCTAGGTTAGAGCGCATGCATGCGAGGGGGACACATGCAAGCACCTATATATACCAACCTCTCACCACACCCACACACATATGCTAGGGGCACATGCAAGTTTTCATCTCATTCCAATGTTCTCGTGGTCTTCCTCCGGCGAAACCCTGATCTCTGTGCACACTCGGATCGTCTACCCCCCTAGACGTTCCTCGGCAGGTAGCCGGCGTAGCTCTCTCTTGTTTTGTGTTTTTTTAGGTCATAGGGTGATGTCAAACCATGTTGGCTCACAAGTTGGGGCACTATCCTACCCGGTTTCACCTCGACGGGGAGATTACCCCCTTATACGGGTACGGAACCTTCCCGTCTAGGTTAGAGCATGCATGCGAGGGGGGAAACATGCAAGCACCTATATATACCAACCTCTCACCACACCCACACACATATTCTAGGGGCACATGCAAGTTTTCATCTCATTCCAATGTTCTCGTGGTCTTCCTCCGGCGAAACCCTGATCTCTGTGCACACTCGGATCGTCTACCCCCCTAGACGTTCCTCTGACAGGGGTAGCCCGGCGTAGCTCTCTCTTGTTTTGTGTTTGTTTAGGTCATAGGGTGATGTCAAACCATGTTGGCTCACAAGTTGGGGCACTATCCTACCCGGTTTCACCTCGACGGGGAGATTACCCCCTTATACGGGTACGGAACCTTCCCGTCTAGGTTAGAGCATGCATGCGAGGGGGGACACATGCAAGCACCTATATATACCAACCTCTCACCACACCCACACACGTATGCTAGGGGCACATGCAAGTTTTCATCTCATTCCAATGTTCTCGTGGTCTTCCTCCGGCGAAACCCTGATCTCTATGCACACTCGGATCGTCTACCCCCCTAGACGTTCCTCTGACAGGGGTAGCCCGGCGTAGCTCTCTCTTGTTTTGTGTTTGTTTAGGTCATAGGGTGATGTCAAACCATGTTGGCTCACAAGTTGGGGCACTATCCTACCAGTTTCACCTCGACGGGAGATTACCCCTTATACTGCACTGAACCTTCCCCTCTAGGTTAGGCGCATGCATGCGAGGGGACACATGCAAGAACCTATATATACCAACCTCTCACCACACCCACACATATGCTAGGGGCACATGCAAGTTTTCATCTGATTCCGATGTTCTCGTGGTCTTCCTCCCGAAACCACGATCTCTGTGCACATTCGGATCGTCACCCCCTAGGCGTTCCTCCCGAGTGGGTAGCCCGCGTAGCTCTCTTGTTTTGTGTTTGTTTAGGTCATAGGGTGATGTAAACCATGTTGGTTCACAAGTTGGGGCACTATCCTACCCGGTTTCACCTACGGGAGATTCCCCTTATACGGGTCAAACCTTCGCCTCTAGGTTAGGCGCATGCATGCGAGGGGGACACATGCAAGCACCTATACCAACCTCTCACCACACTCACACACATATGCTAGGGACACATGCAAGTTTTCATCTGATTGTTCTCGTGGTCTTCCTCCCACAAACGATCTTTGTGCACACTCGGATCGTCTACCCCCTAGACGTTCCTCCGACAGGTAGACGGCGTAGCTCTCTCTTGTTTTGTGTTTGTTTAGGTCATAGGGTGATGTCAAACCATGTTGGCTCACAAGTTGGGGCACTATCCTACCGGTTTCACCTCGGCGGGAGATTACCCCTTATCTGCACGGAACCTTCGCCTCTAGGTTAGAGCGCATGCATGCGAGGGGGGACACATGCAAGCACCTATACCAACCTCTCACCACACCCACACACATATTCTAGGGGCACATGCAAGTTTTCATCTCATTCCAATGTTCTCGTGGTCTTCCTCCGGCGAAACCCTGATCTCTGTGCACACTCGGATCGTCTACCCCCTAGACGTTCCTCTGACAGGGGTAGCCCGGCGTAGCTCTCTCTTGTTTTGTGTTTTTTTAGGTCATAGGGTGATGTCAAACCATGTTGGCTCACAAGTTGGGGCACTATCCTACCCGGTTTCACCTCGACGGGGAGATTACCCCCTTATACGGGTACGGAACCTTCCCGTCTAGGTTAGAGCATGCATGCGAGGGGGGACACATGCAAGCACCTATATATACCAACCTCTCACCACACCCACACACATATGCTAGGGGCACATGCAAGTTTTCATCTCATTCCAATGTTCTCGTGGTCTTCCTCCCGTGAAACCACGATCTCTGTGCACACTGGATCGTCTACCCCCTAGGCGTTCCTCCGACAGGTAGCCCCGTAGCTCTCTCTTGTTTTGTGTTTGTTTAGGTCATAGGGTGATGTCAAACCATGTTGGCTCACAAGTTGGGGCACTATCCTACCGGTTTCACCTCGACGGGAGATTACCCTTATACGGTCTGAACCTTCCGTCTAGGTTAGAGCATGCATGCGAGGGGGGACACATGCAAGCACCTATATATACCAACCTCTCACCACACCCACACACATATGCTAGGGGCACATGCAAGTTTTCATCTCATTCCAATGTTCTCGTGGTCTTCCTCCTCCCGAAACCACGATCTCTGTGCACACTCGAATCGTCTACCCCTAGGCGTTCCTCGACAGGGTAGCCCGTGGCTCTCTCTTGTTTTGTGTTTGTTTAGGTCATAGGGTGATGTAAAACCATGTTGGTTCACAAGTTGGGGCACTATCCTACCTGGTTTCACCTAAACGGGGAGATTCCCCCCTTATACGGGTCCGAAACCTTCGCCTCTAGGTTAGAGCGCATGCATGCGAGGGGGACACATGCAAGCACCTATACCAACCTCTCACCACACTCACACACATATGCTAGGGACACATGCAAGTTTTCATCTGATTCCGATGTTCTCGTGGTCTTCCTCCGGCGAAACCCTGATCTCTGTGCACACTCGGATCGTCTACCCCCCTAGACGTTCCTCTGACAGGGGTAGCCCGGCGTAGCTCTCTCTTGTTTTGTGTTTGTTTAGGTCATAGGGTGATGTAAAACCATGTTGGTTCACAAGTTGGGGCACTATCCTACCCGGTTTCACCTAAACGGGGAGATTCCCCCCTTATACGGGTCCGAAACCTTCGCCTCTAGGTTAGAGCGCATGCATGCGAGGGGGGACACATGCAAGCACCTATACCAACCTCTCACCACACTCACACACATATGCTAGGGACACATGCAAGTTTTCATCTGATTCCGATGTTCTCGTGGTCTTCCTCCCAAACCACGATCTCTGTGCACACTCGGATCGTCACCCCTAGGCGTTCCTCCGACAGGTAGCCAGTAGCTCTCTCTTGTTTTGTGTTTGTTTAGGTCATAGGGTGATGTCAAACCATGTTGGCTCACAAGTTGGGGCACTATCCTACCCGGTTTCACCTCGGCGGGAGATTACCCCTTATACTGGTCGGAACCTTCCCTCTAGGTTAGGCGCATGCATGCGAGGGGACACATGCAAGCACCTATATATACCAACCTCTCACCACACCCACACACATATGCTAGGGGCACATGCAAGTTTTCATCTCATTCCAATGTTCTCCTGGTCTTCCTCCAGCGAAACCCTGATCTCTGTGCACACTCGGATCGTCTACCCCCCTAGACGTTCCTCTGACAGGGGTAGCCCGGCGTAGCTCTCTCTTGTTTTGTGTTTGTTTATGTCATAGGGTGATGTCAAACCATGTTGGCTCACAAGTTGGGGCACTATCCTACCCGGTTTCACCTCGACGGGGAGATTCCACCCTCATACGGGTCCGGAACCTTTGCCTCTAGGTTAGAGCGCATGCATGCGAGGGGGGACACATGCAAGCACTTCATGTGGTCGTGGTGAGTGCTATTGAGAACCACATGCGATAATAACACTTACAAACATATAGAAATTTCTCGATCGGGGTGTGAGAAGATTCGCAACGACATTTCATGTGGACGTGTAGACTGCTATTTAGAGGGTACGAAATTATCCAATTAATAAAAAAAAATATAAATAATTGATGCAAATACTAAATATATGAAAAATAGAGAAGGCTACGCCGAGGGTGACCGTCGGCGTACGTTGCTGGTACGCCGAGGGTGGCCGTCGGCGTATGCTATGCCGAGGGTCGCCGTCGGCCTAACCGACGGCACCGTTAGCGCGCCATCCGTGCTGGCCGGCATGTGTCACGCGTCCGCTTGCTACGCCGAGGGCCGCCACTACGCCGAGGGTGACCGTCGGTGTAGTGTATACTACGCCGACGGCTTGGCTATGCCGAGGGCTGGCCAGTTGGACTGGCCTGGTGCGGTGGGGCCGTCGGCGTAGCGGACGGCCGTCGGCGCATCTGGCCATTCCTGTAGAGGAACTTTAGAAACGACTTTCCGCTGGAAACCACCAATTAGCCGCCTAGAAAGATATATTCTGAATTATTTCCATAAGTAAATGTTGTAGCAGAAGAGATTTTTATTTAATGGTATATCATAGGAAAGCGAGTGTTCAATAATATAGAAAATAACATACACAAGAATTACATATGAAATTGCTATGCAATTAAAAAGGGTGACATAGTTGATTTCTTCCGTTGTAATGACCAATCGCGCGCAGACCGGCGGTCATGCCTCAACATGCTCATCTTTAGCTACTCCACAGAAAGGAGAAAATTTCATACAACACCAATGTTTGGTAACATAGTTGCACAGAACACATAATCAAAATAACTTTTGCAGCTGACCCCAACTTTTGGTGTAATGTGTTGCAGCTAGCCCAAATAGGTATTTTGAGGCCCTTAACTGTGTATCTAGCATGTGGACACGGACTTTTTATACCGTATAATTATACAACAATTATCTTAAGAAAATAGGCATCGTGACCGTAGAAACATAGACATTATACAAAGACAAAATATTGTGGTATACCATTTTTTCCTACCGGTATGGTGTTGTTATGTAGTCCATTTTTAAAAGTGTTTCTGTTACTTCCTTTGCTTGGAAATAAGTGACTCGGTTTTTTCTAAATATTTATGTATCTACTCACTAAAATATGTCGAGACAAAGGTGAGTCGCTTATTTCCTAATAGAGGGGTTACATACTAAAAAATATAAAGGTGTTTTCAGAGACTCACATAATTACGTGGCAGCACCATACCTTAAATAGCATTTGTGTTTGCTCTTCGATTTATTTCATGTCTTTTATATATATATATATATATATATATATATATATATACACACACACACACAAACAATAGCCTCGGATTGCGAGGGCCACCTTGCTAGTATTTCGGTATGATTGTTTTTAAAAATATATATAATTGTGGAATATAGTATAAAAATATGGGCTCACGAGTTGTTAGATACACTGTTAAGGGACCTAAAATATCTATTTGGGCTAGCTGCAACGTATTCAAAGGTTGGGGTTCACTACGGGAATAACTAAATAGGCCGACGGCCTTTTATCCGACGGCAAATGTCGGGTATCGGCGTAGATTGATCGTCGGCCCGTTTGCCGCGTAGAATAAATAGGCTGACGGCCGCCGTCGGCGTAAACATGACCGTCGGCGTTGCCCATTGGGCTAACGGCAGAGCAACGGCGTCAAGTCTACGCCGACAGACCTATATGCGACCAAAAGCCGTAGCTATTTTTCTTTTTTTGCCATATTAATCTTACAAAAATCATAACTAAATCATTTAAATTCAGAAAAATACATATAATATATCAAAATTTGCAGAAAAATAAGATATATCTATATAAACTCAAATATTATATATTTTTATTCAAAAAAATACATAAAAAATAAATATTTTCGTATAACATATTTTTATTTTTCAAGTGCAAAAAACGGGGTGTTTTGTGAATCAACCACCAAAAGAAAGTTTCAAAATAACAATACCATATTTTTCAAAAATACTAGACCATATTGAATGGACAATTTCCTAACCTAGGAATCTCAAACCTTTCCGTTCACCTCTCGTGAAAAACACAAATTCCTGCTGAATCGGTAGGAAATGAGTTAGATTTGAACTACATGTACATGATATATTGCTCATGATTTTTTGTAAAAATCATTTTTAGGTTCAGAATATGCTATTTCATCAGAGATCTAATGCAAGTTTAGTGAGACTCATCCCCGAGCTAAGAATCATCATGCCCCTCGATTTAGGAAGTTTAATGATAGTTTGAAATGTGCATAAAAAATTAAAAAATGATCGATGCAAAACCTTCGCGTGGTGTCATATTATATGACATAGTTCCATGGAAAAATACCAGACTTGGTATATTCATTGAGTCTTAAAAAAACCTTCACAAAATGGCCTATCACAATCGAGGTTTTCTGGATTTCAGGTCAAATGACCAATGTTATTGCTATAATCGTGGTATAGTTTGAGATAATGTGTTCATATTGTGCAAACATGTGTATCATGGGATGGTGAACAATGTTGCAGGAGGAAGTTTTCCTTTTAAATGCGTCACCGAAAAGCCATTTTCATTTTACGAGTGCAAAAACGGGGTGTTTTTGTAAAGCAACCACCAAATGAAAGTTTCAAAATGATAATACCACATTTTTCAAAAATACTAGACCATATTGAATGGACAATTTCCCAACCTAGGAATCTCAAACCTTTCCGTTCACCTCTCGTGAAAAAGACAAATTCCTGCTGAATCGGTAGGAAATGAGTTAGATTTTAACTACAGGTACATGATATATTGCTCATGATTTTTTTGTAAAAATCATTTTAAGGTTCACAATATGCTATTTCATCAGAGATCTAATGCAAGTTTAGTGAGACTCGTCCCCGAGCTAAGAATCATCATGCCCCTCGATTTAGGAAGTTTAATGATAGTTTGAAATGTGCATAAAAAATTAAAAAACGATCGAAACAATGCAAAACCTTCGCGTGGTGTCATATTATATGACATAGTTCCATGGAAAAATACCAGACTTGGTATATTCATTGAGTCTTAAAAAAACCTTCACAAAATGGCCTATCTCAATCGAGGTTTTCTGGATTTCAGGTCAAATGACCAATGTTATTGCTATAATCACGGTATAGTTTGCGATAATGTGTCCATATTGTGCACACATGTGTATCATGGGATGGTGAACAATGTTGCAGGAGAAAGTTTTCCTTTTCGTCGCACCGAAAAGCCATTTTTCATTTTCCGAGTGCAAAAAACGGGGTGTTTTTGTGAAGCAACCACCAAATGAAAGTTTCAAAATGATAATACCACATTTTTTAAAAATACTAGACCATATTGAATGAACAATTTCCTAACCTAGGAATCTCAAACCTTTCCGTTCACCTCTCGTGAAAAGACAAATTCCTGCTGAATCGGTAGGAAATGAGTTAGATTTGAACTACAGGTACATGATATATTGCTCATGATTTTTTGTAAAAATCATTTTTAGGTTCACAATATGCTATTTCATTAGAGATATAATTCAAGTTTAGTGAGACTCGTCCCCGAGCTAAGAATCATCATGCCCCTCGTTTTAGGAAGTTAGACGATGGTTTGACATGGGCATAAAAAATTAAAAAATGATCGAAACAATGCAAAACCTTCGCGTGGTGTCATATTATATGACATAGTTTCATGGAAAAATACCAGACTTGGTATATTCATTGAGTCTTAAAAAAACCTTCACAAAATGGCCTATCTCAATCGAGGTTTTCTGGATTTCAGGTCAAATGACCAATGTTATTGCTATAATCACGGTATAGTTTGCGATAATGTGTCCATATTGTGCACACATGTGTATCATGGGATGGTGAACAATGTTGCAGGAGAAAGTTTTCCTTTTCGTCGCACCGAAAAGCCATTTTTCATTTTCGAGTGCAAAAACGGGTGTTTTTGTGAAGCAACCACCAAATGAAAGTTTCAAAATGATAATACCACATTTTTTAAAAATACTAGACCATATTGAATGAACAATTTCCTAACCTAGGAATCTCAAACCTTTCCGTTCACCTCTCGTGAAAAGACAAATTCCTGCTGAATCGGTAGGAAATGAGTTAGATTTGAACTACAGGTACATGATATATTGCTCATGATTTTTTGTAAAAATCATTTTTAGGTTCACAATATGCTATTTCATTAGAGATCTAATGCAAGTTTAGTGAGACTCGTCCCCGAGCTAAGAATCATCATGCCCCTCGATTTAGGAAGTTTGACGATAGTTTGAAATGGGCATAAAAAATTAAAAAACGATCGAAACAATGCAAAATCTTCGCGTGGTGTCATATTATATGACATAGTTCCATGGAAAAATACCAGACTTGGTATATCCATTGAGTCTTAAAAAACCCTTCACAAAATGGCCTATCTCAATCGAGGTTTTCTGGATTTCAGGTCAAATGACCAATGTTATTGCTATAATCACGGTATAGTTTGCGATAATGTGTCCATATTGTGCACAGATGTGTATCATGGGATGGCAAACAATGTTGCAGGAGGAAGTTTTCCTTTTCGTCGCACCAAAAAGTATTTTTTATTTTTCGAGTGCCAAAAACGGGGTGTTTCATGAATCTTGACATAGTTTCAGTTGGTCTAATATTTAAAATTTATGATATATAATTAAATAGATGATAGGGATGTCATATTTGGATTCCTCTCATTTTTCTGATCGATTTGGATATATTATTTGTCGAATTGTGATTTACGGATTTGTAGATATGAATTATTCAAATTTAAATAAAAAAGCAAAATAAATAAAATTTATTTTATTTTTATTCGAATTCAAGATTATTATTACTTATTTATTGTTGTTTACTCAAAAAGTTGTATGGAATGTAAAAAAACAAATATGTCTAACATTATAGTGTAATGGTTAATAGGTTTGATATGATAATATTCACAACAAGTTCTAGTTTGTTTGTCGAAAGCTCATGTGGAAGGAACGAAGAAGTTAAGCGTGCTGGGGCTGAAGTAGTATTAGGATGGGTGACCGGTTGGGAAGTTTGACTAATTATGTAATTTGACTTGAGACTAAGTATACTTAGAATTAAAAATGTCCATGTGAGATTAACAAGTTAAACAATACAAAAATGTTAAAAAAAGTTGAAAAAAAATTTGAAAAAAAAATTGGAAAAAAAATTGAAAAAATCTAGGCCGACGGTAAAGCCGTCGGCGTAGCCAAACGGCCGTTAGTCATCTAGGTGGGCCCCATATGGTCTACGCCGACGGCTATATACGCCGACGACTTTTCTACGCCGACGGGAGAAGAGGCTACGCCTACGGGGCAGTACGCCGACGGCCATACGCCGACGGCAGCCGTCGGGCCAGCCTACGCCGACGGCATTTAGGGCCTACGCCGACGGGACCCGGCCGTCGGCGTATTCAGCTTCTCCCGTAGTGGTTAGCTGCAAAAGTTATTTTGATTTTGTGTTCTCTGCAACTTTGTTACCAAATATTGGTGTTATGTGCAATTTTCTCCACAGAAAGCTTTGAGCGCGTCTTTGGATCTGCGCCCTTCCTCCGAGAACTGGAACCTGACATACTCGTAAGGATCGCAGGGATGGTACATCAGAGGGTGGTCTTCGTCGACGAGCTCGCCCATCGCCCGCACCGTGCTACCTTGGACGGGCATGCAGCCTACGAGCGCGGAGAAGCGGTCGCGGTTGCTCGGCGTCTTCACACGGTGGAGGCAGGCCCGCACCCGCCCGTTGGTCACCACCTGCAGGAGACCGCCGGCGAGAATGGCGCAGGTGTCCGGTTCAGGAGGCACGGCGTACCAGCTGCCGTCGTTTAGCTGCACCTCCAGGCCCTCCACTTGGTTCTGCACGACCATGCTGGTCATGACGTAGTCACGGTGCTCCGGCATGGACACTCTGGTCGCGTCGTCTTCCGGGGAAGTTCCGTAGTGCGCCATCCGGAGGGTGTAGCGAAGCTGGTCATGGTGCGAGTCGAGGGTCTGCTTGCTCCGGACGCCGAGGCCTTCTAGCACCATCCTCGTCACCGTGACACCGTCTGCTCCAGCTTCATAGCCTTTGTGGCAAATCCGGCGGATGTTTCGCTGGACAAGCGACGATCGTTTTGGGATCCATGTCAAAGCATAAACGGAGGTAGCGATGAAGAAGCATAAGCTAGTGTATCTTACCAGAAGGTGGGGTTACCCTGTGGCCAGAAGAGACGGCCAGGACGGCGACTGCTCATGCTCATGCTCTCGTAGCCGGCCAGTCCCGGCAACTGCTGATAGAATACATATTGTATCATGTTGGGTTATTTGTTTACCTAACGTTTGTACTTTGTAACCTGATGTAACTTGGTCTTTGCATATATATAATGAGAGGAGAACGCAGGCACGTGATGCCGTGCAACCCACCAATTCACTTCCGCATAGTTTGTTATGGTATGAGAGCCACGATCGCTCTTGACATAGCTTCGCCGCCGCCGCGATCTCATCTCATCGCTGCTGCAGCCGTCTCTCTCTAGCACGCCGACGTACACTCGCGCGATGGCCTCGTCCGCTGCGTCATCCGCGGTACTGCCCGCTTCATCGCCCACGGCATCCTCCGCGCCGTCTTTGACGCCATCGCTGCCGCTCTCCTCTGCGGCGTTGCCGCCATCGCTGTCGCTCCCCGTAGCGCCTGAATCGATCTCTCCGCTCGGACTCTCCACCGCGGGGCAGCCCATGACAGAAATCTTCACCGCCCCGCTCGTCAGCGCGTCGTCCTCGGGCGGGTTCAACCCGGCCATGTACGGTGCTTCCTCGGCGGCGAATTCAACCCTGCCATGTACGCAAGTGTTCCGGCAGGAGCATACCCACCCGGTGCGCTCACACTCGCGGGTTACCAGGGGACGTTTCAATCTCCACTGGGCGAACACATGGGATATCAGTCTCCGCCGATCATAGCTCCTGGACATCAGCCCATGCCAAGCTTCCAGCCTACGTCAAGTTTCCTTACTGGCTTCCAAGGGCTGCCGCCGGTCGTCAACATCAGCTCCTCGATCACCATCCGGTTGACGAGTGAGAATTATCTGATTTGGAGGGCTCAAGTTGGTCCTCTCCTTCGGAGCCAACTCTTGATGGGATACGTCGACGGCTCGTTCATGTGTCCGGCTGTCCACACCGTCGTCGATCGTGGTAGCGTCATGGTGCCACAGCCCAACCCTCTACATCAACACTGGGTCCAGCAGGATTAGGCTATCCTTTCCTCTTTCGTATCTTCCATGACGGAGGGAGTTGTCAGCATGGTGATGTTTGGCGCTACTTCACAGGAGGCATGGGAGACTCTTGCTGGAGCGTTTGCTGCCACTACTGTTGCTCGCTCCTCTAGGATTAGACAACAAATGGTCGAGCTCAATAAGAGGGATGCGACCATGACGGTCTACTTTCACAAGATGAAGGCCCTCTCTGATGAGTTGACGAGCATCGGTCAGCCTCTCCGCGACACGGAGTTCATCTCCTACCTCCTCGCTGGCCTTGGCCATGAGTATGACGCCCTCTATCAGGTCGTCAATGCCCGCACCACGCCGATGCCAGTACGCCAGTATTCACGTCGCTCGGAAACAGGCATCCATTATCCAGTCGCTCACCTCTCCAGCGCTCAGGGCGTCCAATATGGTGCAGCGGCCCATGTCGCCACGTATGGAGCACCTCGCGCGGTGGGGGTTTTCGTCCCTCCTATCGCCCAGACGTGCGGCCTCCGCAGCCCAACAACGGGGCAAGGCCTCCACCTCCAAACACAAGTGGAAAGCCCAACAATGGGCGGACCACGGTTGTGTGTCAACTCTGTGGCATCCCCCGCCACACTGCTGCAAAGTGCTACAAACGCTTCAACAAATATTTCCTTGGTGTTGGGAACGATGGGAGCAACACGGAGCGCCAAATTTCTATGGCGGCAAACTCCGTCTCACACGGCACTCATGGAGGACAGGTGACGACTGTGGATCCGGCATGGTATGCTGATTCAGGCGCCACCCATCATGTCACCCACGAGCTCGAGAAGCTCACCACTAGGGAACCCTACTACGGCACCGAGCAAGTTCACACGGCGAATGGAGCAGGTATGCGTATTCATAATATTGGTCATGCTCTTTTACCTACTCCATCTTCTAAACCACTAAATTTAAATCATGTCCTTCATGTCCCTAATGCTCGTCACAATCTTTTATCCATGAGTAAACTTTCCCATGATAATAATGTTTTTATTGAACTCCATCCTCATGATCTTTTTGTAAAGGATCGGGACACGAGGGAACCCATTCTTAGAGGTCGGTGCCGAGATGGTCTTTATGAGATCAAAGCTCCTGTCATCAAGCAAGCACTCAGCAGTGTCAAGGTGTCACGTGATATGTGGCACAGTCGTCTAGGTCATCCAGCTTTGCAAGTTGTCCAACATATTCTTCATAGTCATGATTTACCATCTACCATAGAGTCAAATAAAAATAGTAGAGTTTGTGATGCTTGTCAGCAAGGGAAAAGCCATCAGTTACCCTTCTCTTTGTCTACTCGTGTAACAAAATTTCCATTAGAGATAATTTATTCTGATGTGTGGGGTCCTGCCCAAACATCTG
Source organism: Avena longiglumis (assembly GCA_030063025.1). NCBI lineage: Eukaryota > Viridiplantae > Streptophyta > Magnoliopsida > Poales > Poaceae > Avena > Avena longiglumis. The sequence goes on from CP125974.1 coordinate 30,359,088, forward strand.
TCCGTGGACATCGCTTTTATGTGAGTTTTTTTGATTCTTACAGCCGTTTCACTTGGCTCTATTTACTTAAGCATAAATCTGATGTTTATGATGTGTTCCTCCAGTTCTAAAAACATGTTGAACGCCTTCTTAATCGCAAAGTTATTCGTTCAAACAGACTGGGGTGGAGAGTATGAGAAACTTCATCCCTTCTTCCACAACCTAGGCATATCACATCGAGTCTCATGTCCACATACTCATCAACAAAATGGCACTGCTGAACGTAAACACCGTCACATTGTTGAGACTGGTCTTACTTTACTCGCACATGCGTCCGTTCCACTGCCTTATTGGAATGATGCTTTCGCTACAACCTGTTTTTTGATAAATAGGCTTCCTAGTCGTACCATTGACATGAAAACTCCTCTTGAGCGGCTTCTTAATGAAACTCCTGATTACACTTTTTTCAAGGTGTTTGGCTGTGCGTGTTGGCCTCATCTTCGACCATACAATAATCACAAACTTGAATTCCGTTCTAAAAAGTGTGTTTTTCTGGGCTATAGTTCGTTACACAAAGGCTACAAATGCCTCCATGTTCCCTCTAATCGAGTTTATATCTCCAGGGATGTTATCTTTGATGAGACTGTTTTTCCCTTTGTCAACATGCCTTCCTCACAAACACCACCATTCACCGAAATTTCTTTCCTTTCTGCTGACCAATTTATGGATACGGCATATGCCCCGTCTTTGCTCGCTAATCATGGTGCAGGTACAGGTCGTGGTGCTCGTTTGGAGCTTCTTACACCAGAAAGAGAAGCTATGGTTAGTGCCGATCCTCCGCGGCCACACCACGTCGATCCGCAGCTGTTGCTGCATGGCACGATCTCGGAACCCGTGCCCATGCATGGCTGCACCTCACCGCATGGGCCAGCTTCCAGTTCAGCTGCCCCTACTCATGTCTCACACATGCATGTGGAGGAGCCCACAGGGTCTCCTGGTTTGGTCTCCACGCCTGAACGCAGCAACACGCCACCATCTCCTGGCCCTGCCTCGACTCCCATGCGCATGCAGTCTCTTGGGCGAGCTAGCTCTTCATCGCATGCCTCTTCCGATCCAACAGTATCTGGTGCAGCGACCGAGGAGACCACGTAGCCCACTACACCAGCGCATGACTACGATCCTTCGACACCAGCGCATGCCCAAAATTCTCCGACACCACCTCCTGCACAACTTGGTCCTGTTACGCGCCAGCGTCGAGGTATTGTGCAAACTAAAATTCGTACAGATGGTACAGTTGCATGGAGCAGTGTTTTGGCTGAACGATAAGCATCTAAGGACACAGCTGAACCTCGGGATTACCATGAGGCGCTTCGTATTCCTCACTAGCGTGATGCTATGTAGACCGAATTTTCAGCTCTTCGGGCTAATGGTACTTGGAATCTTGTGCCCCCTGTTACTGGTATTAATTTGATTGACTCAAGTGGGTGTTCAAGGTGAAGCTTCATACTGATGGTTCTATTGAGCGCTATAAAGCTCGTTTAGTAGCTAAAGGATTTAAACAACGTTATGGTCTAGATTATGAAGAAACATTTAGTCCTGTGGTTAAGCCTGCAACTATCAAATTGTTGCTATCTATGGCTCTTTCTCACAAGTGGCACCTCTGTCAGCTTGATGTCCAGAATGCCTTTCTTAATGGCTTCCTTGATGAGCAGGTATACATGAGACAACCTCCTGATTTTGTTGATCCTGCTAAACCTGATCATTATTGTCACCTTGTCAAATCGCTCTATGGTCTGAAGCAGGATCCTCGAGCTTGGAATGCTCGCCTCAGTTCTGTCCTTGGCTCACTGGGTTTCTCTCCATCTGCTACTGATACATCACTATTCATTCTTCAACGGTCTGATGTCACTATTTATTTGCTGGTATATGTTGATGATATCATTGTCATCAGCTCGACTGCGTCTGCTATTCCCCGGTTAATTGCTCATTTCAGTCTGAATTCTGTCAAAAGACCTTGGTGTTCTCCATTATTTTCTGGGGATTGAGGTACATTCTCCCTCGCCTGGGAGTCTTCTTCTTCGACAACGCAAGTATTCTCTTGAGCTTCTTGCTCATGCTGGTATGTTGAAGTGCAGCCCTGTTACTACTCCTATGGCAGCGTCTGAGCGCTTATGCAGTACTCATGGTGATATTCTCTCATCTGAGGAGGCCACTCAGTATCGCAGTCTTGTTGGAGGTCTTCAGTATCTTAAAGTGACACGACCAGACTTGTCCTTTGTTGTCAACAAGGTTTGTCAGTATCTCCATGAGCCTCGCACTCCTCGTATGTCTGTAGTTAAGCGTATACTTTGTTATGTACGCTTCACCCTTGACAGTGGCTTGTTGTTTCGGTCCTCTACCTCTACACTGCTCTCAGCGTTCTCGTATGCAGACTGGGCTGGCAGCATGGATGATCGGCGATCCACGGGGGGGTATGCTATATTTTATGGCGGGAATTTGATCGCCTGGAGTGCTCGGAAGCAGTCTACCGCTCTGTGCCGAGTACCGAAGTCCGAGTACAAAGCTCTTGCTAACGCTACCAGAGCTTGTCTGGTTCGATCTTTGTTACAGGAGCTTGGTGTTACAGCGCAACCTCCGTGTTATGGTGTGACAACATTGAGCGACCTACCGTCTTCAAACCCGCCTTTCACGCAAGGACAAAGCATATCGAGGTTGACCGGAGGGTTGACTCGGGTAGGTCGAGACGGAAGAAAGAGGTACAATCCGTCTGTTTCCGAAGTTACGGTCTAGGTCGAATCATGAATATGTCGGCCGAGGCACGGAGGCGCCAAGACCGTGTATGTGTATCAGCCGTTACCCGCCGAGTTATCGCGAGGGTCGGGTTAGCCCGAGTGATCTCGATGCAGGTGAAGGACAAGCCGAGTTACGCAAAGTAAGGTAAGGCCGAGTGATATGAAGCTTACAGGAGAAGGAGAAACCCAAGGTCAAACTATAGCTGCAGGCTAGAAAGAATCAGAGCGGAGCCAAGCACAAGAGACAAAGATGCAGAGCGTCAGAGGAGCAGAAGGAGGTCACGGAGGTGACAGTCCTGGAGCCCGAGGCACGCAGGAGGGGTCCTCTAGAGCCTTGCCGTCGTTAGAAGGGCGACAGGGAAAGGAGACCGCCGAACTACTATTTTGGGACAAGCATATTCCTCGAATATGCTTGCTTCGTCATCCCTAAGGGCACCCAAGGCTCTCCTTTATAAGGAGAGGCTTGGACCCTGAGGAGGGCATCGACTCTTTGAGTACCGTTAGGCTGGTGAGATTCATCTTTTCTCCCTATATACAGCTCGAGGAGCACTTGTAACCCAAAAGAAGAGAAATAAAGATCTTAGCCTTAACCACTTGAGGGTGGAATCAGTTGCATCTTCCCTCCCCAGATCCCACTAGCATCCATTGGCCCCATACTTTAGCCTACCCATGGCATCTGCCGTGCCACCACCACGACAGTTGGCGCCCACCGTGGGGCCAGCAGCGGTGCTAGCTGGAGTTATGATCCGGACGGGAAACTTCATCAACACGGGCGAGCGCGTTGTTTCTGGCTTGGTCCAGAGATTTGGTCTCTGCGACTATGTCAGCGACAATGCAGAAGCTTGTGGGGAAAACTCCACCGCGCAATGGGGTCTTCATCAGCCTGGGCGAGCACAAGGTTTACGTCGGCGTCGACATCACCGGCATTTATCCCCACCAAGTTGTTATTGCAGGAGAGCCACCCCTTAGCGCAGCAAGCCGTCCGTCAAGTGAACATCCTGCAGGCAGCGTCGAGGTGATGGTCGCCGCAGGAGCTCAAGCTGGAGCAGTAGTAGCCGGGTCAAGCAGAGAACCCGCCGCAGGCGCACAAGGTGCACCCAAGCAGACCGCGCCACAACCCACTGAGGTAATCCCGCCAGTGACAAACCCGACCGAGCTACATGACACCACCCCAAAGGCACCAAGAGTGAGAGGTCCACCTCTGGAAAGGCCAAAGAACATTCTTCAGGCGACCATAGAAAACCTAACTACACCTGTAGCGCCGATACTTGATCCGGCAAATGCTCAGGCAGAGTTAGAAGAAACCAGGCAAAAGGTGCTGGTAGAGGCCAAAAAAGTATCGGCCCTGCGGGAGTCCTTGAACAGGACCCTGAGAGAATATGCAAAAGCTAATAAGCTTGATATCGCGCCCGAGCGGGTGGACGAATTAAGATTAAGAGGGAAGAACCTCATGGATGACATTAACAAAGAGCATGAAGCTCACGAGCGTAATCAGTGATTTGGGTTTGCCGAGGTACGACTCGACGAAGAACCTGAGAGCGGCAAATGCCGCAGCGTTGGAGTTAGAGGGGTTGACCGGGGAAGCTCGGCAGAAACAACAAGAAAGAGTGAATGAGCTGGTGCGCATCGCGAACCAGAAAAATGAGGAAATACTCAGAGCAAACCCGGCAAGGCCAGGGGCCTCGCGGATGGTTCATTCGGCGGGAGCAGCGCCTGCTTTATCCGCGGCAGCAGCATCCTCACCCGGAAACAACGCTCGAAGAGACAAAGCAGTAACCTCAGGGAAGAGGAACAAGCAAATTGTTCCATATGACCCGGCAATGGCTGGAAAGGCAAATGAGAACAGAGGCAATGCAAGCCGAGGTAACAGTAGGGAGAGAAACCACGGCCGTATGGAAAAAGATGGCGGGGGCCGAGGCAATGGGGATCTCGGCAGAAGAGAACCCGCGAGAGGTAATCATGAAAACCAAACCCCGGCCGAAGTAAGGAGAGAGATGCCGCTCAACCCGCAACCAAGGCATGAGCCTCGGCAGGAAAGAGAAGCGAGGCCAGCTCGCCACAATCAAATGAATGAAAGGTACAATGATGGTTATTCCGAGGTGGAATACGCAATCCAGGGTGGAAACAACCACTATGGGATGCAGGACAGAATCCTATACAGAGATTTGCCAGCAAATGATGCAAGAGTAAAGCTGGACCGGCTATACCGGTCCGAATTGTTGGAAGAACAGGGTCCACCAGGTCCGACATGTTTTGGACCACGGATCATGGGCGAACCACCAGTGCCGAATTTTCAGTTAGCAAGAGGCACAAAAACATACAATGGAAGTACCAAGCCACAAGACTGGTTGATTGATTATGCCACTGCTGTGAAGATAACGGGTGGGAACCTAAGATGGGCAGTGCGGTATGTCCCTCAGATGTTGGAAGGACTAGCCAGGGTATGGCTGAATAATCTACCAGCCGGCAGTATCAACTGTTGGTTAGATTTCGAAGAAATGTTCGTCAGCAACTTTACCAACACATACAAGAGGCCAAACAGGCCACAACAGTTAGCCATGTGCAAGCAGGCGAATGAAATGAGATAGAGAGTTTTTAACTCGATGGTGCAACCTGAGAAATTCATGTGAAGGAGTTATCGAATCGCAAGCAATCGCTTGGTTCGCGCAAGGTTGCCGTTACGCCAGCGTGTTGTGGCAGCGCCTGCAAAGAGATATACCAACCACACTGGCAGAAACTATCAGAATAGCAGACTCCTATGCATTAGGCGACCCAACCCAACCGGAATTAATTTCAGCAGATCATCGCGAGCAACATGACCATTATGCGAGAGAATTGGCCGGGTCATCCAGGCGTGATTTCAGAGGAAGAAGAAGAGAGGAGAGGCCGGATTATAGATACAATTCGGCCCAAGTGGCAGTCGTAGCACAATATCAGCCGAATCATGGAGCAACTCAACGGCAGAAGAATGGACCTCAACAATGGACATCAAGAAATGAGGGAAAAAGGCACTGGACACAAGAGCACAAGAAGCCATGGCAAGAGAGGCCGAAATACACGTTCAATCCATGTTAGATCAGCCCGTGCAAATTTCACACATCAAACCCATCCGCATCAGCCAATCATACGACTCGCCAATGTGCATGGATGAAAATGCGATGGGGAACCCCGCAGAGTTCAGCGTCCCATCATGCAAGCAAAGATCACCGCAATTAATCGGAGCAAATACACAATCGATGCTACCGCCTCCCGAGGTATGATAACTCGGATCGGAGAGATGCAGTGCATCAGGTAATAACCCAGGTCCAGGATGGAAGGATGAATCCGGCAAATACCGGACGTAATGATTACAGCGAGCATCACCAGTCTTATTGCGTGTTCACAACGGAACAGCAAGACAAGCAGAGTGTGCAGCGCCGGCATATGGAAGTAAATACAGTTATGCCGGCAGTACCAAGATACGTGCCATGGTCTGATCAGGAGGTGACCTGGAGCATGAAGGACCACCCCAGAATAATGCCAAGTCCAGGATCATACGCACTTGTGTTGGATCCGACGTTTGTTGGACCAAGCATCAACGTGAATTTTTCAAAAGTACTCATTGACAATGGAAGCAGTATCAATATCATGTACCAAGATACCATGCATAAACTCGGAATATCGCAGAACATGCTGCAATCCACGAGGACCACTTTCCATGGGATAGTGCCAGGGCTTTCGTGTGATCCCATCGGTAAAGTTCGAGTGGACGTGCTATTCGGTACAAGAGATAACTGCAGAGCAGAAAATTTAGAATTTGAAGTGGTGCATCTAGAAAGTTGTTATCATGCTCTACTCGGACGGCCCGCACTGGCCAAATTCATGAGCAGCTGTCATATAAACTATCTGAAGATGAAGCTACCGGGACCACAGGGAGTGATAACAGTTGCAGGGGATTACAAGAAGTCAATGGAGTGTGCTTCAGCCGGATCTAATTTGGCCGAGTCATTGGTTATAGCAAGAGAAAAGAGAAGGATTCAAGAAGTGGCAGCCCTCGCTCAGTCGGCACAACTGAACATGCCGGCGCTGGCCAACCCTCATGGAAGTGTCTCTTTTCAGCCGACTAAAGAGACGAAGAAATTTCAGATTGATGAGCAATTCCCAGAGCGTACTATTACTATTGGTGCAGGCCTGGATGCTAAATAGGAAGGCGAGCTCACCAACTTCCTCCGTGAGAATCGAGACATATTTGCATGGTCAACTCAAGATCTGCAAGGTGTTCCGAGGGAGTTGGCTGAGCACTCTTTGAACGTCAGGCCAGGAGCAAGGCCGGTGAAGCAATCTCTCCGCCGCTTCGCCGAAGACAGGAGAAAAGTAATAGGAGATGAAATAGCTCGGCTCCTCGCAGCCGGTTTCATCATGGAGGTGTTATACCCGGATTGGTTATCAAATCCGGTGCTAGTAGAAAAGAAGAAAGATGACCCCAATGTAGCCATTGTATGGCGAATGTGTATCGATTACACCAACCTGAACAAGGCATGTCCGAAAGATCCTTTTCCATTGCCTAGAATAGACCAAGTCATTGACTCGACCGCTGGTTGTGAGCTGTTATCGTTTGTAGACGCGTATTCTGATTTCCACCAGATACCGTTAAATCCGGCCGATCAAATAAAGACTGCATTTATTACCCGCACGGGCTTATTGTTATCGCACAATGCCATTTGGCTCATGAAATGCAGGAGCGACATATCGAGATGCATGCAAAAATGCATGATCGATAGGAAAAATGTACAAGTGTATGTGGATGACGTGGTCATCAAAACTAAAGAAAGCAAAACATTACTAGAAGATATACGACAGACTTTTGCGAACCTGAGAAGGTTCCGAATGAAGCTTAATCCAGAGAAGTGCACATTTGGCGTGCCAGCAGGAAAATTACTCGGTTTTCTTGTATCTAGCCGAGGTATCGAAGCTAATCCAACAAAGATAAGAGCAATAGAAAGAATGGAATTGCCAAAATGTTTGAATGATGTACAAAAATTCACGGGCTGCCTGGCCTCGCTTAGTCGATTTGTATGTCGGCTAGGAGAGAAGGCGCTGCCGCTCTACCAGCTGATGAGAAAATCGGATAAATTCATTTGGACTCCACAGGCGGACCTCGCATTTCGTGAGTTGAAAAAGATGTTAGTTACGGCACCCATTTTGGCTTCTCCATTATCAAAAGAGCCTATGTTACTCTATGTAGCAGCTACCAATAGAGTAGTTAGTACCGTAGTCGTAGTGGAACGACTTGAAAGTGGTAAGTCGATTCAGAGGCCGGTCTATTATCTAAGTGAGGTGTTATCCACTTCAAAACAGAATTACCCGCATTATCAGAAGATGGCTTATGGAGTATATATGTCGGCAAAAAAGCTTAAACATTACTTCGAAGAGCATCCCATCAAAGTAATCTGTGAGGCACCTATAGCCGACATATTGAGTAATAAAGACGCCAGTGGCCGAATAGCAAAATGGGCGATCGAGTTATCACCATACGCTCCACAGTTTGATAGAAGAGATGCAATTAAATCTCAGGCTATCGCCGACTTTCTCGTGGACTGGGCCGAGGTGCAGTATGAGCCACCATTGCCAGATCAAAATTACTGGACAATGCATTTCGATGGTTCCAAACTAAGGAATGGTTTGGGAGCGGGAATAGTGTTAACCTCGCCTAAAAAAGATCAATTGAAATATGTATTGCAAATACATTTTGCTGCGTCCAACAATGTAGCCGAGTATGAAGCGCTAGTCCATGGATTGAAAGTAGCAAAAGAAATTGGTATACGCCGAATCTTATGCTATGGTGACTCGGATCTAGTAGTACAGCAAGTATCGGGCAGTTGGGACGCATTAGATGCTAATATGGCTTTATACAGGTTCCATGTGCAAAAAATCAGTGGATACTTTGAAGGATGTGAATTTCACCACATACCTCGGGCAGAAAATGATGCCGCCGACACACTGTCAAAATTAGGATCAACCCGGCAATCAATTCCTCCAGGAATTGCCCTGGAGCACCTCAGGAAACCATCAATAATCCCATCACCAGAATCCGAATCTATCTTTATCCCAGCAAATTCTGCAGAAGATCACACGCCAATGGAGGTAGATCCGCAGAATGACTCGGAACCCCTAAAGAGGAGGACAGCCGAGGTAAGCGCAATCATGGAGAAGGCCGAGATATGTGTGTCGGCAGAGAACATGGAGATAGACAGTGAGATCACATCAGAAAAAGTAACACCGTTATGGGCGCAACCCATATTTTCTTACCTAAAAGACACGATGTTGCCGAGTAATGAAGTATTAGCTAGACAAACCGTAAGAAGAGCAAAAGCTTATACAATCATAAACAATGAGCTATATAAAAGAAGCGTCACAAACGTATTGCAGAAGTGCGTAAGTTCGGCAGAAGGTCAGGAAATCCTTCTAGACATACACCAAGGAGAATGTGGGCACCATGCCTCATCTCGCGCCTTAGTAGCCAAGGCATTCAGGCATGGATTTTATTGGCCAACGGCATTGAAAGAAGAAAAAGAATTAGTTAAGAAATGCAATGGATGTCAGAGATACGCAACTGTAATACATATGCCATCGCCGAGTTAAAAACAATACCCATCACTTGGCCATTTTCACTGGGTTTAGATATGGTGGGACCATTCAAGCCACGAGGAGGAATGACCCACATATTGGTTATGGTGGACAAGTTCACAAAATGGATTGAAGTAAAACCAATTAAAAAGTGTGATGGACCCACAAAGTGAAATTTCTCAAGGATATCATCTTAAGATATGGGTACCCGCACGTATTACGGACAATGGCACAAACTTTGCGTATGAGCCGCTAGATTTTGCCGAGAGAAGCACATAAGACTAGATATTGCTTCGTGGCTCACCCAAGATCCAATGGGCAAGTGGAAAGGTCTAATGGACTGGTGCTATCGTGAATAAAACCACGGCTTGTCGAACCATTGCAAAGGTCGGGATGTTGGATCGAAGAAATCACAGCCGTACTATGGAGCCTCCGACTACTCGAATAGATCAACAGCTATACACCATTCTTTTCGGTGTACGGGCAGGCCGTACTTCCAAATAGACATAATATATGACTCGCCAAGAGTTGCGCAGTACACAACCTCAGAGACAAATGAGATAGCTCGGCAAGATGCAGTAGATCTGCTAGAAGAAGCCAGAGAGTTGACATTATCACGATCAGCTATTTATCAACAGAACTTGCGGCGATATCACAGCAAAAAAGTGAATCCAAGAGTATTCAAAGAAGGAGATTTGGTCCTCCGACTCGTGTAACGCACGGCCGGCATGCACAAGTTGTCGCCCCTATGGGAGGGACCATTTATTGTGAGCAAAGCGTTGCATAACGACGCCTATTATCTAATCGACGCTCAGTCCCCCGGAGGGAGCAAGGCAGACAAAGCTGGCGAAGAAACGAAGCGTCCATGGAATGTGGCTTTACTTCGGCCATTCTACTCGTAGCATTATATCTCAAAGTCAAGATCCAATGAGGTATCTGAACCTCGGCGCCCAGAGCAGTGACTCGGGGACCGCCATATTTTATATCTATTTCGTGTTATGTATTTGAACCTCGACGCCTGGAGCAGTAACTCGGGGACTGCCATATGTTATATCTATTTTGTGTTATGTATTTGAACCTCGGCGCCTAGAGCAGTAACTCGGGGACTGCCATATGTTATATCTATTTTGTGTTATGTATTTGAACCTCGGCGCCTGGAGCAGTAACTCGGGGACTGCCATATGTTATATCTATTTTGTGTTATGTATTTGAACCTCGGCGCCCGGAGCAGTAACTCGGGACTGCCATATGCTATATCTATTTCGTGTTATGTATTTGAATCTCGGCGCCCAGAGCAGGGACTCGGGGACTGCCATGTGTTATATCAATTTCATATTAATATCTAAACCTCGGCATCCAAAGCAGCGCCTCGGGGACTACCATATGCTACCTCAATCTTATGCTGAGCGCACCCGTGTTAGTCTCATACTACCTCTGAAATTTGATTTACATATCGGAAGTTTCGCACAATAAACAAATGATCCAGCGATTACCTTATATTGTCACAACGAAGTAGTCAATCCCTGTTCAGAACATATCAATATTATATGATATGCAGAGCTCGCGCCTGGATAAATCATAAAAGATAAAGGCGAAAGTAAATCCTAAAAGGTCAGGGAATAGAGGGCCAACAAAATAAGAATTCGGGCGGACACCCACTTAACCAAATGGTAACAACTACAAGAGTATATATCACAGCAGTACACAGCAAAAGGAGTTTGAATCATACAGAGAGTGGACAAATGCTTCGCCTACATCATACGCCCGGCATACCAGGGATCAGAAATAACTTAGGCGTTGTTCGTTGGGGAGGCAGCGACTTGGTCAGGTGCGGGGCACTCCGACGTAGGAAGAACTTCGGCTGAGGTTGCCTCGCCCTCCGCGGACCCAGGTGCAACTTCAGCGGAAGCCCGAGGTTGCTCAGGAGCATCAATCCGAGCGGTAGAATGCCCGATACCTTTGGAGGAGGACCGCGCATCGCCGCTGCTGTTCGATCTTGAACTGGAGCTGTCAGATGTGGCCGAGTCATCCTCACCTTCCCCTTGCTCAGCCGAGTTATTATCCGAGGCGTCCTCAACTACAACCTCCTCATCCGGGTCTGGGAGAAAACTCGGCCCTTCATTCCAAGTATGCACGTCGGCATACTCGACGAGTTGGAAGGCGCGAGCTTGCCGAAGAGCAACAAAAATGGGATCCTCAACCCGGGAACCAGGCGCAAGTTTCGTGATGTCAAGAGAGATGTCCTCATACCATGACATGATAACAGTAAGGCCCATATCGGCACCAGCACGCCCAGCGGATTCCCTCCATAGACTTAACTGCCTCTCAGATGCCATTAGCCTTTTCACCAATAACTCGACTTCGTTGATATCGAGTCCCCGAGGTATTCGCCGGAGCACATGGTAAGCTCGGATGGCTTGCACCAAGTCCCGCCCATAATTTTCATCGACCAATCATGCACCAACAAGAACCAAGTAATCCTCCATTGAATATTCAATCAACGGTATGTGGGTTCACCTCGGCACGCGAGCTGCAAGGACCGCTTTAGAACTCACGGCTTGGCCTCGGGAAATGATCTGCAAAGCATGAACGTGTCAGATGGTAGCGCGAACAAAAAAGAAAAATATAATTCGGCCATGCCAAGTAGCTTACGATGAATGTAGCTCATCATTATCTGAAGGTCTTTGGCCCAATCGACCTTACTCTTCTCAAAACGAGCAATTTCCTCGCTCAAACCCTGGGTTTTAAGTTCGGCAGCCTCGAGGAGTTCTTTGTTCTTCTGCAGCTCCAAAGTCAGCCGATTCTTCTCCTCGGAAAATTCTTGGTCGACTTTTTCTAGTTCGGATTTCTGAGAGAGCTGGAGGGTATCCACCTCGGATCGCAGGCGAGCTATTTCTTCATCTTTTTCTCGTAGTTGCGCCGAATGAGTAGCATTTTGTTCTAAAAAATGCAGCATCACGTCAGGCATGGGCATGCAATCTTGATGTGACACTGCAAAGTTTTGCAACTCGGCTTTACCAGAGCCAAACGGAATAAGGAAACTTAGCATATATATTAAAAGGGAAAAGGTGTAAAATAGAAAGGAAACTAACCTTCCAAGCTCTTGACTTTCTTCTCAAGGCGAATATTGAAGTTATTAATGTTACCTATTCACCAAGAAGTAAGCCGGCATTTCGTAGACAAATACATGAGAACGTTGGAAATAAGGAAAAGGAACTATCGACATACCAGCCTTCTTCACCACTGGAAGAACTTTCTCGTACTTTTCTTCCAGCTTGCGGTGCGAAAAAAGCAACCTCTGAAATTCGGCGGTCCGCCGGTCATGTGCAACCTGAGCAATGAGGCAAAATGATAAATCGACAGTAAAAGCTAAATTAGATCTGAATCAAGCAGAGCTTAATTCGGCTCTAGGTGGCTGGATACTCAAAGCTAAACCAGATCCGAGTCGAGCAGGACTTAACTCAGATCTAGGTGGCTGGATATTCAAAGCTAAATTAGATCCGAATCAAGCAGAACTTAGTTCGGATCTAGGTGGCTGGATATTCAAAGCTGAATCAGATCCGAGTCACGCAGGACTTAGCTCGGATCTAGGTGGCTGGATATTCAAAGCTGAATCAGATCCGAGTCACGCAGGACTTAGCTCAGATCTAGGTGGCTGGATATTCAAAGCTGACTCAGATCCGAATCAAACAGAACTTAGTTTGGATCTAGGTGGCTGGATATTCAAAGCGAAAGCACATCCGAGTCAAGTAAAACTTAACTCGGATCTAGATGGCCGGATTAACGAACCCTAGAAATAAAATTAAGTCAAAGATCATTAAACTTCCAAGTATATAACAAGTTATTTCCTTGCAAGTTTCGGGGACTAGAGCATATAGTAACATCTGAGGAATAATTTAAAACTCAGAAAAACAGTAATTACCTCATTCATCTTGTTGGTATCAACGATGAACTTGGCAACATGGTCAAAATGGCCGCTGATGTCAGAAAGCTGAAAGGGCTGGTTCATAGGATTACCCTCAAACTGATCAGCAGCGTTCCAGTTATTGGCATACTCCACCAGCGCTCCGAGGCTGTTCCCACTGGCTGTCCGAGTTAAGACCTTACCCCGGACAGGCTGTTCGACCACGGCGGTCGCAGGGCTCTTATGAAGAGCAAGCTGGGTGCCGACGGCCGAGGCAACGTGGACTTTAGTAGGCGCAGCTCCCTTACGCAGCACGTCGGCAATACTTGGCTGAGAAGAGCCGACAAGACCTTTCTGAGAAGAGGAAGTCTTGGCGGCAACAAATTTTCTCGCCTTAGAGGAGGCATCAGCAGGAAGTGACGCCTCGGAAGTGGGGACGGCGTCTTTAGGAGCAGCAGGGGTTATGGTTGCAGAGGGCGCCGAGATAACGACCTTTTCGGCCGAGGTAGGAATGGCTGTAGAAACTGCCGGAGTAGATAGAGGCTCAGTAGCAGCGCTAGGACCCATAGAAGGGGCGGCGGGTTCGACGAAAACTTCGGAGGGCCGGTTCGAATCCAGGTCAATGGAAGGGGTCTCAGGCACATCGCGATTTAAGAGGCGGCGATGACGGAGAGCTGGAGGAAAGCGACGAATAGGACTAGGAATCTGGTATCATCGGCGGGAGGAGGAGACGGCGAATCGGGCGGCTAGTCATACTAGGACCGACGGGTTTAACAGAAGAGCACCGCAAAATAAGAAAGAAGAATCACAAGATGAAAAAGAAGAGAGAAACAAGAAATATAAGCAAAAGGAACTTACCGTGGCCCAGGCATAGTCTTGCGCTGGGAGGTTGAGCGGATTTCTTCATTAGTTTCTTGGGAACCGCCTCGAGGCACTAGCAGAGCCCAGCGTTTCCCAGGTAACAGGGGTCGAGAAGCAATAGGCTCGGCGTCGTGAACCTGACCGGCCGGATTAGCTGGGAAAGTAGAAGCCGGAAATGCATAACAAATAGGCATGGCGGCAACTACCTCAAGAATTTGGACCTCGTCCGAATCACCTTCCTCCTCGTGCGCCGAAGTCTTGCCACGAGCTCGAGCCGGGGCAGGATCCGACTTAGGGACGAACTCCTCGGAGTCCGGCTCACCAGTATCCGGGGTACTCCTGTCCATGGGCCAAGGGAGCACCAGAACTTCGTCGTCCTCGTTTTTATGCTCTGCAAACCTCTGCAAGACGAGGAAAAAGAAAGTTAGATAAACCCGTTACAAAAACAATGGAATAGCAGAGCGTTGTTGATTAAGCTCACCTCGGGAGGCGGATGATCGCGGGTGAACGGTTTTAATCCCCAAGCCCAATCCTCAGGCATCTCTGTCTTAAAGATAGCTCGGACGCGCTTATAGATAAGGTAGTTGTCCAGCTCCACGGTCGAGACTCGATTAGGGTCAAGGGGACCACTCATGTGGCACAGCTTGTGAGTCCGCTTCTGGAATGGGCAGATCCGGCTACTGATGAAAGTAGCCCTCAGGTCTTCGCCGCATAACCCGGCCCGGATCAACTCTTTAAGCCGAATCTCGAAGGCCTCGGCCAAGGCATGAGTTTTCCTCGGATTGTAGAGCCAGTTCACTTTAGAAGGCGGGCCAATTGAGAATGCAGGGAGCCAAATCTTGTCCTCTGCCCCTCTGTTCTTGACATAAAAGAATGATTTGTGCCACTTCTTGCACGACTCCAACCCGGTGACACGAGGAAATACGGACTTCCTCCGAGGTGTAATAGACGCTGCCCCACATTGGCTAAGCAACTTCTCGGAAGGATGCAGAGATTTGTCAGGAACTACGTTGGAGTGAATCTGGAAGAACTTCGACCAGACATGCACTGACGACCACAGGCCGAAGTATCCCTCCGATGCGGAGATGAAAGCAGAAAGAGAAGCAATAGCGTTCGCAGGAAGATGATGCGGCTGAAGGCCGAAGTAGTCGAGGAATTCTCTAGCGAAATCACTAAGAGGGAGACCGATGCCACGCGCGAAGTGTGACATAAAAACCACATACTCGCCCTCCCTAACATCCGGAGAGGATTCGCTGCCGGGTAAACGACAAGAAACCTCGGCGGGAATTCTTCGAGTCCGGATGAGCCACTCGATCTCACGATGTGTGATAGAAGAGCCCTGCCACGAGCCTCGCTCGGGCCCGGAGCCAGCGTCGTCATCCTCAACCAGAGCGCCGCTAAACGAACTAGACATATGTGCGCCGGAAAGTTCGCCGGAGGAAAAACTGGCGGCGGAGGGGAGTTTAGAGCTGCAAGGCCCCGTCGGGACTTTGCACGAGAACAATGGCGAAGAACCAGAGGAACCGTCGCACGAGAACGGAATCGAAACAGATGAGTCTAGGGAAATCCAGGCAATGCGACCGGAGAGGACTCACCGGCGACGGAGCCAAAGCCGCAGCGGCGAGCGAGCAGAGCGCGACGGAGTCTTCACCGACGGAGGCTCTGGCAAGCGCGCGGCGGCGGAGCTGCGAGAGGACGCGCCGGCGGAAGGAGGGAGGAGGACGGAGACGAGCGAGAAGGGGAAAAGTAAAATCCCCAAACGCCGTCCCCCTCTTTATAATCAAGCCACGAACAAGGTAGTGGGATCGTGGGTGTAGCGGTTGACCGTGTAGATGGTGGGTGCGGCACGAACGCACGACGATAAGTGGAGCCACACCAACGGCCACATAGGAAGGAAGAACGTTACGATCCCCAAGGGGCACCAGGCGTCGTGGCGGCAAGGCAGTACAAAGTTAATCAGCCTGTCGATGAAAATCGTAGAGGACCAAAAAACTAGAAGAACGATGATGGGGGTGACACGTAGGACATGGTGTACGAGGGAAGGAACGAGGAAACCTCGGACAAAGAAGACATAACTCGGAAAAAAAACTGAAGGATATAATGAAGCTGATACGACCCGGCCGAGGCTATCGGCGGGGCCACACCAGCTTCGGGGACTAATGTCGGAGGGTTGACCTCGGGTAGGTCAGAGACGGGGAAAGACAGAGGTACAATCCCCGTCTGGTTTCCGAGTTACGGTCTAGGTCGGCCGAATCATGAATATGTCGGCCGAGGTACGGAGGCGAGAAGACCGTGTATGTGTATCAAGCCGTTACCCGGCCGAGTTACTGCGAGGGTCGGCCGGGTTAGCCCGAGTGATCTCGATGCAGGTGAAGGACAAGCCGAGTTACGCAAAGTAAGGTAAGGCCGAGTGATATGAAGCTTGCAGGAGAAGGAGAAACCCAAGGTCAAACTATAGCTGCAGGCTAGAAGGAATCAGAGCGGAGCCAAGCACAAGAGACAAAGATGCAGAGCGTCAGAGGAGCAGAAGGAGGTCACGGAGGTGACAGTCCTGGAGCCCGAGGCACGCAGGAGGGATCCTCTGGAGCCTTGCCGTCGTTAGAAGGGCGACAGGGAAAGGAGACCGCCGAACTACTATTTTGGGACAAGTATATTCCTCGAATATGCTTGCCTCGTCAGTCCTAAGGGCACCCAAGGCTCTCCTTTATAAGGAGAGGCTTGGACCCTGAGGAGGGCATCGACTCTTTGAGTACCGTTAGGCTGGTGAGATTCATCTTTTCTCCCTATATACAGCTCGAGGAGCACTTGTAACCCAAAAGAAGAGAAATAAAGATCTTAGCCTTAACCACTTGAGGGTGAAATCAGTTGCATCTTCCCTCCCCAGATTCCACTAGCATCCATTGGCCCCATACTTTAGCCTACCCATGGCATCTGCCGTGCCACC
Source organism: Avena longiglumis (assembly GCA_030063025.1). Taxonomy (NCBI): domain Eukaryota; kingdom Viridiplantae; phylum Streptophyta; class Magnoliopsida; order Poales; family Poaceae; genus Avena; species Avena longiglumis. Next base: position 30,376,174 of record CP125974.1, read on the forward strand.
ACCACGACATTGACTTTCACTTTGTTCGTGAGCGTGTTGCGCAGAAACAACTTCAGATTCGGTTCATCTCTTCTCAATATCAAGTTGCAGATATCTTCACTAAGCCACTCCCTTTACCTTTATTTGAGCGTTGTAGGCGCAATCTCAATCTGTCTTCACCAGTTGAGATTGAGGGAGGGTGATAGAATACATATTGTATCATGTTGTATACGTACACGTTGGGGTTATTTGTTTACCTAACGTTTGTACTTTGTAACCTGATGTAACTTGGTCTTTGCATATATATAATGAGAGGAGAACGCAGGCACGTGATGTCGTGCAACCCACCAATTCACTTCCGCATAGTTTGTTAACTGCCCGATGTACCCACCGTACTGCACGTCGTTGTAGACGTTGCGCCGCTTGGTCTCCACCGGCAACGCGAAGAGCTCCGGCATGGCGCGCCCGAACAGCGTCTGCCGGATGTCCATGTCCAGCCCGCCGTGTTGGACCACGACGCAGCCGTAGGCTACCATGGACGCGGTGGCCGCGTCCCGAGCTTCGTCCCATCCTGGCCCGCCAGGCTCAAGCCCGCGGAGGTCGACCTTTTTTATTATCTCCATCAACAACTGCTGCTAGCTCTGCGAGTCGAAGGAAACTATGGCCGACTGCTTGTTGTACTATTGCTTAATCAATGGATAGCATGATTGCTTACAGCAGTTCCTAGTAATTAACTATCTGAGTCAGCACATGATCATGTGCCTAGGGTGCCTTTGACTTTTGGTTCAAGGTTCGAGATGTCTTATATGGGGACGGTTTACTTGGCGGTTAACACCAAATCACGCAAGCATCACTAGTAGAAAACAGGCCATCCGTCCACGCCCCCTCAGAGCACTAGTCCCGGTTGCGCCACCAACCGAATAATAATGTGCAGCGTCCCGATTGGAACGGGCCAGGGGCATGGGTCCCGGTTGGTAAGGGCATGCGTCGGTTGGAGCCACCAACCGGGACTAAAGGTTTGGCCACAGCGTGGCGTGTACGCACTTTAGTCCGGTTCTTGCAACCGACTAAAAGGCCCTGCCCTCTATAAATGCAACGCCCCCTGCCTCCACTCTGTTTTTTGAATGGTGTAAGGTGTGAGGGTGTGTGCTAGTTTTTTCTCATGCATGCATTGAAGGTGTTTGTTGAAATGTTTGAGTGAAAAATCCAGTTGAATTTCTCATAGAACAAAAATATAGAAGGTGTCCGAGACGCACTTGAGCTTTCTCCTCTTTATTTCCCTCGATCGAGGTTAGCAATCCTATCTTTTCTAGGTCATTGATACAATTCATGTGTCGGTGTGAATTGGTTATTTCACTATTTACGATGTCCTGTTTTTTGATAAACTTACTTATATGATGCAGATGAACGGTCGGGAATGGATGTGGTGACCGGCGGGTAGCCGGTTATATCAAAGGCGTGGATAAATTTATCGATGTGGCTACGGCAAACAAAGAGAATGGATTTATACGTTGTCCATGTGTTCAATGTCGGAACAACAAGGAGTACTCTTCCTCGAAAATCATTCGCGCCACGATTATGAAAGGTTTCATGCCAACTATAATTGCTGGACCAAGCACGGGGAAAGAGGGGTTATGATGGAAGATGGTGAAGAAGAAGATGATGATAACAACTATCATCATATGTTTCCTGAATACGGTGATACTGCTATGGAAGACAATGGAGAGGAAAAAGGTGAAGAACGGGCATCAGATGAGCTGGCTGATGAACTTGGTAGGGTCATTTCGATGCAAAGCGTGAAACAGAAAATGAGAAGTTGAAGTTAGAGGGCATGTTAGAAGATCACAAGAAATTGCTGTATCCAAATTGTGAAGATGGCAGCACAAAGCTCGGTACGACACTGGAATTGTTGCGATGGAAGGCAGAGTGTGGTCTAACTGACTCCTCATTTGAAAAGATGCTGAAAATAATGAAGCCGAAGTTTCCAAAACATAACGAACTTCCGATAGTACCTACGAAGCAAAGAAGACTCTCTGTCCTCTGGGATTAGATGTGCAAAAGATACCATGCATGCATTAATGCATCCTCTACATGTAAGGAGTATGAGAATTTAGATAAATGCCGGTATGCAGCGTTATGTATAAGATCGAACGAGATGACCCTGGTGATGTTGAGGAGAGCCCCTCCGAAGAGGGTTCTGCTAAGGTTATGTGGTATGCTCCTATAATACCAAGGTTGAAAGCATGTTCGGAAACAAAGAGCATGCCAGGTTGTTGCGATGGCACAAAGAAGACCGTAAGAAAGGCGGGAGTTGAGACACCTGGCGATGGGTCACGTGGATAAAAATCGAGAGAGACTTCCCGGACTTTGCGGTGGCGCAAGGAACTTATGGTTTGGTCTAAATACGGATGGCATGAATCCTTTTGGGAGCGAGCTGCGATCCACAGCCTGGCCCGTGACTCTATGTATCTACAACCTGCCTCCTTGGTTGTGCATGAAGCGTAAGTTCATTATGATGCAGTGCTCATCCAAGGCCCGAAACAGCAACGACATTGATGTGTACCTTAGGCCATTAGTTGAAAAACTCTTACAGTTGTGGGGCAAACCAGGTGTACGTGCATGGGATGAGAACAAACAGAGCCATTTAATCTCTGAGGGTTGTTATTCGTAACCATCAATGATTGGCCTGCTCTTAGTAACCTTCGTGACGGACAAACAAAGGATATAAGGCATGCACCTTTGTTTAGATAAGACCGAAGGTACATATTTGCATAAATGCAAGAAGGTTGTGTACCTAGCGAATCGACGATTTCTTCCGACCAATCATCCGTAAGAAAGAAAGGCAAGCATTTCAAAGGTGAGGCAGATCAGGAAGAAGCCTGAACTCCCAGTGGTGATGATGTATTTGGTATGGTCAAGGACATAGAAGTAATCTTTGGAAAGGGTCCGGCGGTCAATCAGTTCGAACGACGTCGCTGAGACACGCACCCATGTGGAAGAAGAAATCTATATTTTGGGAGCTGCCATATTGGAAAGTCCTGCGTGTCCGCTCTTCAATCGACGTGATGCACGTGACGAAGAATCTCTGCGTGAACCTGCTAGGATTCCTAGGCGTGTATGGGAAGACAAAAGATACACACGAAGCGGGAGGACCAACAAATTATGAAAGACCCAAAGAACATGCATACAAATAACAAAGGCGGATAAAGGCGTCACTTAAGTCGTGCCAGCTATGCTCTTACCAAAGCAGAGAAGGAAATCTTTTTGAAGTCCTTTACGTATCAAGGTGCGTCGGGCTTCTCATCTAATATAAAGGGATAATAAATATGGCGAGAAAAGTTCCAAAACCTGAAGTCTCATGACATCACGTGATTATGACGTGATTGCTTCCGATTGCATTGAGGGGCTTCTACGTAAAATGTTCGAGTACCCATTGTGAAGCTGTGCATTCCTCAATGCAATATCTCGAAGGTAATCAATCCGGATATTCTGCCAAGGTTCTGAAGGATGTGGTACAATGTCTTGTTAGTTTTGAATTGGTGTTCCCACCATCCTTCTTCAATATTATGACGCATCTCTGGTTCATCTAGTGGAAGAGATTGCCATTCTCGGTCCGGTATTTCTGCACAATATGTTCCCCTTTGAGAGGTTCATGGGAGTCTTAAAGAAATATGTTCATAACCGTGCTAGACCGAAGGAAGCATCTCAAGGGATATGGAGCAGAGGAGGTCATTGAGTTTTGTGTTGACTTTATTCGACCTTAAGCCGATTGGTGTTTACGACTCGCGGCATGAGGGAAGACTAAGTGGAAAAACGCTGGGAAAGAAAGCAATGATATGTAGGGACGGGATTCTTTCACTAAAGCACACTACAGCTTCTACATAATTCCACCTTGGCAGCTCCGTATGGAGGAACACAAGAATATTGTACGCTCAAAAACCCGGGAAGCTGAATCATGGATTCTGATGAACACATGAAGTCTCGGTGGTTGGATGCGGACACATCTCTTGAATGACACCATTGTTGGAGATCAGCTATACTTGTTGGCGCGTCACCATCTTCTCTTGTATTGAATTTCCAAAGTGCGAAATAAATGGGAATACATTCTACACGATCGCCCAAGATAAAAGAGCACCAACCAAAATAGTGGTGTCCGCTTTGATGCAATAGGCGAGAATGGACAAAAGGACACATATTATGGTTACATAGAGGAGATATGGGAACTAGACTATGGAGTCTCTTTTAAGGTCCCTTTGTTTCACCGCAAATGGGTCAACTGAATGGGAAGGGGTAAAGATAGACCAGTTATGCGGAATGACAACAGTGGATCTCAACAATCTTGGTTATAGAGATGAACCATTCGTCCTAGCCAATGATGTGTCTCGGGTTTTCTATGTGAAGGACATGTCCTCGGACGAAAAAAAAAAATATGCAGAATACATCATATGATGATCCAAAGCGTCACATAGTTCTTTCGGGAAAAGAAACATCGTGGGAATCGAGGGCAAAGGCAGACATGTCAAGATTATAATAAGTTTGATGAAATTCCGCCCTTCACGGTGAAAACGACCCAAGCATTCCGTTAAGTAAAGAAGATGCTCCATGGTTACGTCTGAAGCGGTCATAAGGAATGACATATGCCAAGAAGTTCATGCTCATATTATGTAACTCTAGTTCATGTCTTTCGCGGTTTGTGGCTTGACCGAAGGATATCTTTCGCGGTTTGTGGCCTTTAGTCCCGGTTTTGTAGTCTCGGTTTTTAATATTAATAAATGTCTTGAGTGTTAGTCCCATTTTGTGGCTGGACCGGGAGTGCCTCTATGACCAGTTTCTCGGAGATGCCGGAGGACTGGGCTCCGTCGGCATCTCCCTGAAACTGGCCGCAGTGGTGTCCCTGCTCTCGAAAACCATCTTGCAGCTTGTAACTTCACTAACTAGATCAATACGCCTCGGAGCTAACTAATTTCACATATTAGGGAGTGCCTCTATGACCAGTTTCTCGGAGATGGGAGGCTGGGCTCGTCGGCATCTCCACAAACTGGCGCAGTGGTGTCCTGCTCTCGAAAACCATCTTGCAGCTTGTAACTTCACTAACTAGATCAATACGCCTCGGAGCTAACTAATTTCACATATTAGGAGTGCCTCTATGACGATTTCTCGGAGATGCCGAGGACCGGGATCGTCGGCATCTCCACAGGCGCGCATGGTGTCCTGCTCGAAAACCATCTTGCAGCTTGTAACTTCACTAACTAGATCAATACGCCTCGGAGCTAACTAATTTCACATATTAGGAGTGCCTCTATGACCATTTCTCGGAGATGCCGAGGACTGGCTCCGGCATCTCCACAACTGGCCGTAGTGGTGTCCCTGCTCTCTAAAACCATCTTGGAGATGCCTCAAACTGGCTGGAGGACTGGACTCACAAGGATGCATATTTATAGTACAAGCAGCTCGGCATAATGTCGACACTCACGACATAATGTCGACACTCACCTATTATTAGTCTTGACTCATCTTTAGTCGGTTGGTGTCACCAACCGACTAATTCATCTTTAGTCGGTTGGTGACACCATCCGGACAAGGTAACCCATACGACATAATGTCGACACTCACCCCTATTATTAGTGTTGTCGGCCCACTGCCAATCCCTTTAGTCGGTTTGTGACTACATCCGGACTAAATGTGCCGAACAATGATCATGTGTGTGTGGAGGAAGTTTTCCTTTTTCGCATACGGAAGTTTTCCTTTTTGTATACGGAAAATCCCTTTTCCATTTTCCGCGCAAAAGCAGGTTTTTGTGAAGTAACCACCAAAATGCCGTTTGAATGCTACCGTCCTATTTTCCTAAAATACTAGACCACCTTACATGGACTATATCCCAACCGTACAAATCGGGACTAAATATGAACCCTCTCTTTATATAGGCATTTCCTCTATTTATTAGGTAACACTTAAGAACATTTATTAATATTAAAAACAGGACAAATCGGGACTAGCTAACACTCAGGGCCTAAAGCCACCTTTAGTCATAATCATGCCTAGTCCTATAGCACGCAGCTTGTGGTCTTCATCGTCGTCGTCATCATCATCGTCATCGTCACCGCCACTCGGGATCCTCGGCCCATCCATGGCATATACCAGGCCATTCCAGCCTTGGATTCACGGCGGGTGGGAGAGGTCTCTGGAAGACGATGCGCACCACCACGGGACGATTGTGGGCTGTGGCGGGTGGACTCGTGGGCACCGTGGCGAGATGGTCTCCCCGCGATGTAGCGCATCACTTGATGATAATGCGGTTCTCCCACCACAGACGGCCGACTTTTGTTGTTCACGGTGGCGGGCCATCACCCTCGTACTGGCGAGCTCCCTTTCCCTATTAGCGAAGAAGGCATTCCAGTGTCATAGTTGCCGGGATCCCACTGGGATCCATCCGCTGCTCCGTGAGCTCGTGGTAGAAGTGGTTTGTGATGGCCTTTGGCGTGCGGAACCTTGAGGGCGGGAGGCAGAACCCCTCCGGCGCTCGGCATCCAAATGGTGGCGGTACCCCAGTGGACAAGGGTAGTTGGGCGCCTGGCGCCTCGGTCTCCTCGAGGGTCGAATGGCCCAAGAGGCGTTGTCCATTGTTCTAAGAGAGGAAGGTGTGGATGTGTGGATAGCCATGACACGATCACCCTAAATATAGAGGAAAGGCGGGAAAACTTGGCATGAAGCTTTGGGAAATGGCGGAAATATCTTTAGTCCCGGTTAGTGACTACATCGGGACTAAAAGCTCTAGTAGAAAGGAAAGGCGGGAAAACTTGGCGGGAAGAGGTGGGAAATGGCGGAAAATATTTTTAGTCCGGTTTGTGACTACATCCGGACTAAATGTCTTGAACAATGATCATGTTTGAAAAACCTTCACAAAATGACATATCATGTTCGAGGTTTCATGGCTTTCGGTCCAAATGACCGATGTTATGTCTTGAATCACGGCATAGTTTGTGATGTTGTGCCCATATTATGCATGTGTGTGGACATTGGTATGGAGAACAATGTTGCAGGAGGAAGTTTTCCTTTTTGTCGGAAAAACCCTTTTCCATTTTCGGCAAAAAGCGGGTCGTTTTGTGAAGTAACCACCAAAATGCCGTTTGAATGCTACCGTCCTATTTTCCTAAAATACTAGACCACCTTACATGGACTATATCCCAACCGTACATCTCAAACCTTTTCGTCCATCCACGGTAAAAGGACAAATGTCTTAGAATCGGTAGGAAGTGGGTCCGATTTGTACTACGGTACATGATCTATCGCCGTGATTTTTGAAAAATCGTTTTAGACTCGCAATATGTGGTTTCTTCAGAGATCCAATGCAAGTTCTAACGATGCCCGTCCCTATCTTCATGCACACGGTTCGACCATAGTTAGAAATTCAAATAATTCAAAGCGGGCATAATAAATTCAAAAAATCCGAACAATGAAAATCCTTGGCGTGGTGTCATATTTTGTTACATAGTTGAAAGGAAAAATACCAGACTTGGTATATTGATCATGTTTCTAAAAACCTTCACAAAATGACCTATCATGTTCGAGGTTTCATGACTTTCGGTCCAAATGACCGATGTTATGTGCTGAATCACGGCATAGTTTGTGATGTTGTGCCCATATTATGCATGTGTGTGGACATTGGTATGGAGAACAATGTTGCAGGAGGAAGTTTTCCTTTTTGTCGCACGGAAAAGCCCTTTTCCATTTTCCGAGCGCAAAAAACGGGTCGTTTTGTGAAGTAACCACCAAAATGCCGTTTCAGAATGCTACCGTCCTATTTTCCTAAAATACTAGACCACCTTACATGGACTATATCCCAACCGGTACATCTCAAACCTTTTCGTCCATCCCTGGTAAAAAGGACAAATGTCTGCCGAATCGGCAGGAAGTGGGTCCGGTTTGTACTACAGTACATGATCTACCGCCGTGATTTTTGAAAAATCATTTTAGACTCATATGTGGTTTCTTTAGAGATCAATGCAAGTTCTAACAATGCCCGTCCCTATCTTCATGCACCGGTTCGACCATAGTTAGAAATTCAAATAATTCAAAGCGGGCATAATAAATTCAAAAAATCCGAACAATGAAAATCCTTGGCGTGGTGTCATATTATGTTACATAGTTGAAAGGAAAAATACCAGACTTGGTATATTGATCATGTTTCAAAAACCTTCACAAAATGACCTATCATGTTCGAGGTTTCATGACTTTCGGTCCAAATGACCGATGTTATGTCTTGAATCACGGCATAGTTTGTGATGTTGTGCCCATATTATGCATGTGTGGACATTGGTATGGAGAACAATGTTACAGAGGAAGTTTTCCTTTTTATGCATCGGAAAAGCCCTTTTCCATTTTCCGAGCGCAAAAAGCGGTCGTTTTGAAGTAACCACCAAAATGCCGTTTCGAATGCTACCGTCCTATTTTCCTAAAATACTAGACCACCTTACATGGACTATATCCCAACCGGTACATCTCAAACCTTTTCGTCCATCCCTGGTAAAAAGGACAAATGTTTTTGAATTATTTATTTAAATCCAAACACTTTTTATGTTTAAAATTTTTCTAAATTCCAAATTAATATTCAAAAATATAAGTTAATTCATTTTAAAGGTTATATTAATTATTTTTTAAAAATAGAATATGTTTTGAATTATTTATTCAAATCCATACACTTCTTATGTTTAAAGTTTTTCTAAATTCCAAATTGATATCAAAAAAATATAAGTTAATTCATTTTTAATTGTAAATGGTTCATATTTTAAATGGTTACATTAATTGTTTTTTAAAACAGAAAATGGTTTTGAATTGTTTATTCAAATCCAAACACTTTTATGTTTAAAGTTTTTCTAAATTCCAAATTAATATTCAAAAATATAAGTTAATTAATTTTAAATGGTTACATTAATTATTTTTAAAAATAGAAATTGGTTTTGGATTATTTATTCAAATCCATACACTTCTTATGTTTAAAGTTTTCTAAATTCCAAATTAATATTTAAAAATATAAGTTATTTCATTATTAATTTTAAATGGTTCGTTGTTTAAATGGTTACATTAATTATTTTTCAAAGCAGAAAATGGTTTCAATTAGTTATTCAAATCCAAACACTTTTTATGTTTAAAGTTTTCTAAATTCAAAGTAATTATCATTTAAAAACATTACAAATTTAAACCCCAAAATAAAAATAAAGCGGAACGGAGAAAATAATGAAAAATTTGAAAGCAGAATACGTCGGTTGGAGCCACCAACCGACGAAAAGAGAGCCCTAGCGCCCTTCAAGCTTCTTGAAAATTTGGACTATAGGTCGGTTGGTGGCTCAACGGACGTATGCACCTTTAGTCGGTTGGAGCCACGAGGGACTAAAAGGCCTTTAGTTATAAGGCGTGTGCCTCCTCTTCTTCTTCCTTCCCACTCTGCCTCTTGCATCGCCGACGACGACGCAGCCGCCCGCTTCGCCACGCCGCGTCTCCTTCCTCCGCCCGCCGCCCGCTTCTCTGCCTCCCGACGGCATCGCCCTTCCCCATGCCGCGTCGCTGCCGCCTCCTGCCCTCTCTGTCCTCCCCTCCACTGGTGGTGGTCTTCTTTGGGCGCTGGCTGGCGCCATTCTTTGGTGTTGATGCCCATGCCGCCGCTTCCTCCATCGATCGTCGCTATCTGGTCTGGTAGCCCTTGTGTGTAACCTTCTTTAGGCGGGCGACTTCTTGGCTTTTGTTGCTCTTGTCATGGCCTGCTTTCATGAGGAGGTCTTGCAGATAGGCTAGGCGGGCCAGTGGGCTGGGTCGGGATAGATTAGTCTAGTTATTTTTTGTTGTTTCATTTATTCTTTTACATTTTAGTAAATCTTTTGTATCTTTTTATTTATAACTCCAAATGGAGTGATTTTAGTCTTCAAATTTTTCTAAAAATCTGAGGATCAACATAGGATCATAATTGCAATCTTTTACTATTTTGCAAGTAGTGGATTTATAAATCCTTGCATAGTCATTTGTAGGTGCATTTTGGTGATTCAAAATAGGGCTTCAAAATAGTGTTTTGCAACTCAAACTTTCACGAACATAATGCAATGCTTATGAATGACATGCAAAACTAAATCTAAAATTTGGGATGTGACAAAACTTTTGTTCCAGTTCTTGCCTTGCATTAATTAGCCAAATGTGTCTCTAGGATTTCAGAAATTTATTGTCATATAATAAATGGGCTTGGACTATTTCGGCAAAAAATCCAATAGCCAAGCCATATTATGTATATACTAGATTTAGGGGTGAGCCTTGGTGCACAGACCCTCTCATATGTTCTGGAGTTTCCCCGAGTTAGGGTTTTCACCCGTCGGAACCCCGATTAAATCGTCGAGCATGTCTTAGGGTTACATTCCAATGCAAATTAACTTGTCATATCATCATACTTACTTGAGCATTGCATCGATGCCATGTGTTGATTGTTTCCCTTTCTTTTCGGTGTTTCGATTATTAGGTTTATTATTAGTTAGGTATTATTAGGTTTATTAATTAGTTTGGTATTATTGGTCTTATTGCCAGTCATCAATGTGGGTAGCCCCAGACCCGATTCACATTGCCAGTCACTGTGGTTTGATAAGGAATCATTAATACCCCTTAGGTGCATGTGGGTTCCCCTCTCATATGCATCGGAGGTTTCTCCGAACTAGGTTACACCCCTCGGAACTCCGGAATATTGATAACCGTTGATTTTAGCTAGAGTTACCTATCTACTACGGTTTCCTTTTGTAGCTAGGTTTAGGGTTTCTCTTCATTTTTATTATTGTGTATGTATATATCGTTTCTCCTTAACTTTCTCCTTTAGCCGCTTTGACTTATTCGTTTTCCACCTATATGCGTAAAATATGGATCCACACGTCGAGACGAAGAAAAGGAAGAGTTGATCCAAGGTGTGATCCGTGGGGAAGATAATTTAGACGTATCAACGTTTACGAACAACTCGGTGAGGGTGATCCTCTTTACCGGAGTAGACAACTTGTTTGAGGTTGAAGGTGTTGCCTTCATGAGGGAGAAGGCGATGCCTTGTGTAACCGAGAAGACGACCCTCCGAGGTGCATGTAATATAAATCAATTCATTAATTAATCATCTGCTATCTATATAGAAATAGTAACGACGATCTTTCTTCTTTTAGCCCTCCGGATCGAAGGAATCTACCGAAATGAGCGAGGCCCAACCAAAAAGTTGGAAGACCATGAGAGGTTCAGATCGAAGATCGCCGCAGACGGTAATCACCGCCTCCCAAGTTGTCGCAACCAAATTTGTGGCACAATGCGGAGTAATCGTTAGGGACTTAATCCCGATCACCATTAGAAATTGGAATAGGCCTGCTAATGCGGATGAAGAGGAACATGTTTATTTGTCCCTAACCACGCCAAAGATTTACCGTGGAAGAGGCTCATGGTTAATTTCAAACTACCGAAGATAGAGCTGGATCCAAATGCGGAGGATCCAGATTGAGGACGCCTTACAACATGGGAGAGCCATGGAGGCTAAGGTCAGGAGTGGGCTTTGAAGAAGATGGCCCAAATGTTTCACCAACTGGAAGAAAAGATTGCACCTTGACTATGTCGTGAAGAGAAGACTCATTTCAAGAAGACTCGTTTCAGAAGATAAAACCATTCAGGCTGAGTTTGTGGAATACAAGACATCAAAAAGCTAAGGAAATGTCGCAAAGAATAAGCTGAATGTTGCTAACAAGAAGTATCACCATACTATGGGGCAAGGTGGCTCAGGTTGGCATTCCTAAGTGGGAGAAACTTGAGCAGAACTGCGTGATAAAAATATCACCCGCAGATGCACGATTGGGTAGAGCGTGCAAGGAATTGGTTTTATGGGCATGGGGGCACGTTGGACTCTCGGAAGGGAGGTGTATATATACCATACGACATAAAGAAGACCCCTTGCCAATCGAGAGGATGAGAAAAGCAAGAAGGTCATAAAGATGGGGACTTCATTCCCGATAGAGAGAATGATGAGCTCACACTCCTTGGAAATAAGGAACATGATGGACGAACACGAGGCACAATAGGCTCCCAATCATGGAGGACTGGGTTTCAAGAGAGGAAGAAATATCCCGATAGAAGCCGTCGAGGAGTAAGGATGTAGGCGGTTGAAGCGAAAGTCGAAAAGAGCGAATGCGTTTAATTGAAGAACGATTAAAGCAACAACAAGATGAAATTAACTCACTTAAAGCAAAAGTACTACCGGCGCCCATCTCAAGAAGACACCGCATTCGATGCTACCGCCTATCGAATAATCGAAAAGCAGTGGCTTCCACCGAGGTCCCGGTGATGACAATGGCGATGCCGATGATGCACCGACGATGGCTCCTGTTGGCTACCCAAATGGATGATATCACGTAGATGACACATCGCGATCTACATGTCAAAGTTGTGAACATATCAATGAAGGTGGCTCGGCTATGCCTTACCAATTGGACCCACACCAACTTACCACCGTCCGGTTCCGAGGGTTACTACGTTGTCGGCGTGGATGAAATCATGCCCACCTTTGAGGTTTTGGATCTTCACTACCCCGGGTGAAGGGATGTGATCGCTGGGTGACGCAAAAACGTCACCATTCTATGGTCAAGGATTGTATCGTGCTTCAAATCACACGCCAAGGCCATCTTCGCCGCCGTCTCACCCGTCTCAACGAGGTCGCCATGGCCGCAAATCTTCGTCGCCTCACCCGCTCCGCCTCACCCGCCTCCGGTGCAGCCATCGCCATGGGAGCCATCGCCGGCGCCTCGGGATAAAAAGCGTAAGCGTCCATCGCCATCAAGGCCGTAGCGATCGCGAAACATAAACAAGAGCCTCTTCCAAAAGTACCAACGGTTCCTCCCAAGAGAGCTTATGATCAGATCAAGAGGAGACCCGGCTCGGGTTGATGCGGAAAGGACAACGTTTTTAAGCCGAGGCGGCCGAAAGAGCCAGAGTTCCCAAAGACCAAAGAAGAAAAGCCAAAGTGTTGAAAATGCTAAAGACTCTTCATCAACCCGAGCCAAAGCTGTCATCGGACTATGAGCGTTCTATTCTCAAGTCACATGCGCACAAAAGCCTCAAGAGCAAGATCGATGCAAGCGGAAATCTGTTGCCCAGCTCGGAGAACAAGCAAACAGACTTGCGCCCTCTCAAGGTGATTTCTCAAACCAATGTGGGGTCGAGCAAATATGGGGCCTAAGAGCAAGATGATCCAGAGGTAGTTGCACATACGGAGAAGTCGCCATTGCTCAAGGTATGAGTATTGCCCAAGACTTATCCGATTAGAGTTCTTCCCGTGAGTGAAGTAGCATACAAATACCGGACGGCAAACCTCTCGTCAAACCCGAGGAGGTAAATAATCTTTCAACAAAATGCGAAGATTGCATAAGCTGGTACATGCACGCCACAAGTCCGGGCTAATCGGATAGTGCCGAGGGTTACAAAAAGCATCATGGGAAAGAAAGTGATGACATGATATCCATTGAATTTGTTGAGCTATTTCAATTATTCAATCAAGACGCCTTGGACAAATCGCTCATCGGCCTATTGTCTGTAAGTACTAATTCTGTAATTAACTTAGTCTCCACTATCTCACTTTGTTTATTGCATGTATATAATCATACTAATATGCGTAATGAAGATTCTCGAATGCAGAGGACAAATCTATGATATTGGCTTCATTGACCCATATTGGGTTCATGAAGCTAATCTCAAAATAAGCCCCGGATACGGAGGATAATATAGTACACGCTAAGGTTTCAAGAAACCAAAAGGGAAATACTTTTTCGTTACAATTTCGGTGAGTGTTATTGTCTTGTATACACTTTCTATTTCGCTTACTCGATGTTAAGTATATAATTGATTAGTTATGCATTCGCAGCTTCCACTATATTCGTTAATCATTCAACTTGACAAAGGGCGTGTACTAGTCATGGACTCAAACATAAACCCCTTGAGACGTGGAAGGACATGCGATACTTCTCAGCGGTAATTCTAATCATTACTACACTATATCGGCAACGTTCGTGAATTTTATGATATCAAGTACTTAATAACTTCTTTTATTCGTTTTCTTACGGCAGCGCTTGGAAACGGTTCACCAAGAAGGCTAGGGTGTTTGGAAAGAGGAGCTTACATTTCAACCACTAGATGTAAGCACCACTAGCTATATCCGCGCATCTCTTTGATTCTAGTTTTGATACGATTATTATCATGCTTGATTATTATTTTGATTGAACTATGTTCTTGTGAAGTGCCCGACAGGACCGTGTAACATTCTCTTTGGATACTATGTGTGCGAGGTCATCCGGCAGACGTGCGATGAGAAGGGCAGAAATTTAGAGCAACTCCACGTATGTAAACAATTTCTATAGTTTTATTTTCAAACAAATTGTGTTTAGTTTCATTCATATAGACGACTCCTTTTTAAATCAGATCGAGCGTCTACGGACGGTCTTCGCCAAAGGATCGCGTCTGAGCAATTCGGGAGGAATTGGCGGGATTCTTGGATGCGAAGTCCTAGACCGAAAGGGGAGTACTATTCTGCTGTATATAGACAATAGGGATTGTAAAAATAGCAACTTCGTCCGTGTATAGACAAGGGAATACTTTTGTATGTAGTGCATGAACTCGATCCGTCTATTGAATGTAATATTGTCATGATGATCTTGTGTAATATAAGGTTCCTTCATTGATAAGTGCAAAACACTAAATAAACAATAAAACAACCTAAATGAATTCTTCGCCGGCACAAAAGTGGCGAAAATGCTGCCGGCAACCAAATGTGCAAAATGAATTCTACGCGGCAGAAATGAGCTAAATCTCTGCCAAGCAGAAGTTATTAGTCCGGTTCGTGTTACGAACCGACTATGCTCCACCCCTCGCGCTTTGCTGCCCGCGTGCACCCATTTGTCCCGGTTGGTGGGGCAACCGGGACTAATGGTTAGAGCTTTAGTCCCGATTGCCCTGTCCCGGTTGGGCAACCGGGACTAATGGCTCTTACCAACCGGGACGCATGGGCCGTTCTGCACTAGTGCATAGTTGTCTAGAGCGAATTAACCAAATACATGGTACACCGATCCGCGAGGTCGACCTTTTTTATCTTCATCAACAGCTGCTGCTGCTCCGCGACTCGAAGGGAACTATGGCCGACTGCTTGTTGTACTATTGCTTAATCGATCAATGGATAGTGATAGCTTAGAGCAGCTTCTAGTGATTAACTATCTGAGTCAGCACATGATCATGTGCCTTAAGGTTTGTGATACTGATGATCCGCTGCTTAATTGGTCAGGGTTCCTTTGACTTTTGGTTCAAGGTTCCAGATGTCTTATCTCGGGACGGTTTAATTGGCGGTTAACACCAAATCACGCAAGCCTAGTTGTGTAGGGCGAATTAACCAATTTGTGTTTCTACCCCCTCTCCCGACCTAACCCTAGGAGCCGCCGTCGTCTCTTCCCCTTCCTTGCCGCTGCCGGAGGGGCCGGTGGGCAAAGCCCAGGCGCCCCAAGGAGGGTGGCGGCGGGGATCCCTCTCCCCTGGCTGGTGGTGCGGCATGGGCCGTTGTCGCCGGGAGTGCGGGCTGCCGCTAGTGTGGCAGGTGTAGGTGGAGGCTGGTGGTGGACACCATGGCGGACGGCAGCGATGGGATGACCGGTGGAGCTCTGGTGGGTGTGGTCGCCTGACCCTTGGCCCAGATGCGCTCGCCCCCATATCCGATCTTTGGATTTCAGAGGATCTCCATAGGTCTCTTGGCGCCAGGTTGCGGTCATGGCGGCCCGGACTACCTACTATTGGAGATATGCCCTAGAGGCAATAATAAATATAATTATTATTATATCTTTGTGTTTATGATAAATATTTACATTCATGCTATAACAGTATTAACAAGAAAACATTGATACTTGTGTGATTTGTAAACTAAGTTAGAGTCCCTAGTAAAGCCTCTTCATAATACTAGCTTGTTGGTTAATAGATGATTGTGGTTTCCCTATCATGAACATTGAGATGTTATTAACAACAAGATCATATCATTAGGAGAATGGTATGATGGACATACTCCTATAGATAATCGTAGCATAAAGATCAAGTCATTTTAATAGTTCAATTGCTACAAGCTTTCTGATACATAGTAACCTAATTCCTTCGACCATGGGATCATGCTTATCAGCATCACCGGAATGATATTTTGATGACATCAAACACCACACCGTAACTGGGTGGCTATAAATGTGGCATTGAGTGTTCGGAAAGTATGGGTTGAGACACATGGATCAAGAGTGGGATTTGTCCATCCATATGACGGATAGATACACTCTGGGCCCTCTCGGTGGAATGTCATCCAATTAGCTTGCAAGCATGTGACTGGCTCACAAGGGATCACATATCATGGGAACGAGAAAAGAGTACTTATCAGTAACGAGGTTGAACTAGGTATGCAGAGATACCGACAATCAAAACCTCAGATAAGTAAACTATCGTGAGACAAAGGGAAATTGGTATCGTATGTAAGTGGTTCATTCGATCGCAAAGTAATCATAGAAATATGTGGGAGCCATATGAATTTCCAGATTCCTCTATTGGTTATTGTTCGCAGAAGTGTCTCGATCATGTCCGCATAATTCACGAACCGTAGGGAGACACACTTAAGGATTCGATGTTGTTGAGTAGTTATGGAATGATGAGTAAAAGACTGAATGTTGTTCAGAGTCTCGGATGGGATCCGGGATATCACGAGGATATCCGGAATGGTCCGAAGAATAAGATTCATATAAGGAAAGTCCTATTTCGAAGTTGGGGAATGATTCCGGTGTTTTTATCGGGAATGTTCTAGAAGGTTCCGGAAGGTCCGGCACTCCGGAGGGGAAGGGTACATGAATGTGTCATGACAATGTGGAATGGTTGCATCATGTACTAGGTATCATGGCTGAGCAAAATAAAGGAATAAATCAAATCCTAGTTTAAAAAGTCAAACGCCAATTTGAAAAGTCAAATGGCAAGTTTGCTTGGTGGAGGGAGAGTAGGAAACCTACTTGGGGAGGAAGTCCTCCTCCCTCCACCGCTGGCCAAGGAGGCCGAGTTGGGAGAGGACTCTCTCCTCCCAACCGACACCCTCCCACCTATATAAGGAGGGGCAGGGGTGCCCCTCTAGCCTACACCTCTCTCCACCAAAACCCTAACCTTAGCCGCCGACCACCAAGTCGTCGCCGCCGCCCTAGGGTTTGCCCTAGCCACCGAGTTGGGGCTCTCCCCAAGCCCTAGCCGCCGGCCTAGCCTCCTCCCTTGGTGCCTCTAAACCCTAGATCACCAAGGCCTCTCTCATAGTCCACCATACTCGCTCCGGCTTAAGGCAAAGCCCTGCGAGATCTCCCCTCTACTTCCGGTACCACGCCGTCGTGATGTCAGAATCGCGAGGAGAGTGATACAACCTTCTGTAACTACCTCGGTAAATTACGCTCCTAGTTACAAGCCTGGATGAGCGGAAATGGTTGAAATAGTACGGTGGGGCCCAAATGCCACTCACAGGTAGACCTTTCGGCCGTCCCAACCATTTCATAACATCGGGACAAGAACGTATGTAATAGGCAAGTGAAGGATCAACTACATACACAAATGAGTATGTATGCAAGCCACCATACAACAAGACATCGAGCCATTCCATCTAAAAGAAATAGAAATATTGCAACGCCATACGGCAAGATCCAAATGTCCTAGATAGATATAATAGTTTAGGATATCTCCTCATACATCAAACATCGTAGTATCAAAGTGAGCGGCAAACAAGATCCGAGTACGGATAAGAAGCAAATCGGCATAAGATGCCCCATAAATAAACAAATCCCGCCCACAGATCTCACGGATCCCCGTTCCCGGAATCTCTACACCGAATGATCGTTGTCCACATCATCCGTCTCCTCCACCCAGTATCCATCTTGGGAGTGTACCTGTTCATCTGAATCAAATAATTTATCGTGTGAGACCCTAGGGGTACTCAGCAAGTCTTTATGCCTCTAAAGGGGACACAACCTGGGGTGACCCAATTGCAGCAAAAGATAATACCTAGCAATTCTATAGATACTCGCTAACCATCCGCCTAACCAAAGATAGACGGATGTACGGGAATTAATGGCAACAGTTATAACGGTAATATTAACAGATCCATCCTCCTCGCTTACCAACGAGGAAGCGGACGAACAACCCCCCCATCCGTTGGCAGTTTTATTATCCATTCCATGAGTGTTGCACTATTTACTAGTCAGTTACTTAGTCAAATTTAAAAGCGGTACTTTAGTTATGCTTGTCTATGATCAAGAAACTGTGCTCCAAGTCGTCCATAACCATGGACACGGCTTTCGAGAAAGTTTTACCTGCAGGTGCACAAATAGCAACACACACTGATCAACCTCGAAAAACCAAATCAAAACCCAACGAGGCCTTCACGACAAAGCAATCACAGATTCGAAATATTTCGTGGGGCACCCCATTAAGTTACCCGAACGAAGTTAATGACTCGAGACGGACTCAAGGTTTGGGTGGACTCAGAAACGATCGAACCCAAAGTGTGATTGGGCTTGTCGATACCGCAACGTGTCCCGATCCTAAAAGATGCAGTAAATCGCACAATTTAAATAAAAGCAAAGCACGGCATAAGTACAGATAGTAAATAAAACCTCAAACTAGTTTGTGGCCCCAAGAAATAAGAATGAATCAAGCTCGCTCGGGGTCCCATAATCCTCCGGATGTGGATAGCGAATATTCAAGGCAGGAATCAAGTACTGGGTCCCTATGGGACACAAGTGAGCATGAAAAACCAAATAGCAGATATTGCTCACCGGTGCCACTTTCATTAGTTATCCCATACTACTCAGGTTAAGTTGTTTAGGTACCTCGTTATCCATCATACACTCACATACCCTACACATGCTGTTCTACGACCCGCATGGCTCAAACAACTCCTGTAGTAATGGCTCATGGGATGGAGGAACAAGCTTCGGTGGGGTTTAAAAGTAAGGCTATGCAATACTTGGGATTCAGTTTAATGCAATCGCGACTCGATGATGCAAGAATAAGATAGAGGCAATAGGTATTGTATGTATGAAAGCATGTGGTAGTGCTTGTCTGGCAGCTCAGTTGAAGCGAGATAAGGATATGGGTAGTGCTCCTGGGTTTCTTGACATATCCCCTGCTCAGCGTCTATTCGAAGAAGAACCAAACAAACAAGGGCCAACATAAATAAAGTGCACAAGCATATGAATAAAATGCGACAAGCAAACAATCATGCCTTGATGAATGATGCACAATTTGCATGGCAATAAAGTAGCATGGCATGGGTGAGGTGTAGAATACAAGAAATAAACATTTTATTGAGTTTTGGTCACATTTTTATACTCCAATAAGTGGTTGTAATCTTTATATTTATATGATGCATGCTGCAAAACAGAACATGGAATGCATAAACAGAAAGTTCTCGTCGAGATAATCATTTTAGACATATCATTTGTCAAATTTGGAGTTATAAAACAAAAGTTTATTAATTAATTAATGCAAAAGGGCATTTTAATGTAATTTAAATCAACTTGAAATTTTAAGTGTTCAAAATATATTTTGGATGGCATATTTGAATTCCTCATATTTTTCTGATTTGAAAACATATATTATTTGTATTATTTGAATTCATATTTTAAAAGTTATTTAAATACTGATTTGAATTTGAATTTGAATTTAAAACAAATTTGAAAAGTTTAAATTAAAACAGATAAAAAGTAAAACTTTTTCTACTCAGGCAAACTTAGCCACAGTCAGTGACAAGTGGGGCCAGGCTGACTCAGCTGACAACAAGAAAAGCTTTTCTACATGCCTGGCTAGCCCACGCGGTTGACATGCGGCACAGCCCAGCTGACGGGCCACATGCCCGACTGGTGGGGTTAGGGCTGAGCGGCCTTGGGTTGAAAAGCGTGGGGGGTTATGGGAAAAAGGGCCACGGCCACTGACTAGTGGGGCCTCTAGGGGGGCGGGTTGTAGGAGTCAAAAAGGGGGGGGGGGGGGTAAGTGCAAAGTGGCATCAGCGTGCCGTGGTTCTTCTCTGAACTTTCGGCGACATATCGGTGCTGCTTTCGCGGCCAGGGCGTCGGGGATCGAACCACGACGCGAGGCACCTGGGAGCGGAGCCGCTGCTGTAGGCTATGGGAGTTGGTAGGAGAGGGCCACGCAGCTAGGTGAGGTGCTACGCGGCGCGAGAGCGTGCAAACACCAGCGTCTGGCGGTGTACTGAGGGCGTTTGACAAAACTAACTACGGATCGAGACGACGACAGCGAGGCGGAGCATGTCAGGGAGGATCGTGGGCTCACCGTGAGGATGTTGGTGGTGGTGGTTCGGACAGAGGATCTGGCGATCGACGACGAGGCTGGCGGCCGGAGTTCTAGGGTTTGGCCTTGGGCGGTGCTGGTTCTGGGGCTCCTGGTCCTTCTCCTCCTCGCTGGCACGTACGAGGCGATGCTGAGGCGTCTTCCTCTCGATCACCTCCAACTCGCCTGCACCTCTTGGATCGATGAAGGCGACGAGCTACTAGCGGTGGCCGGCGATGGGGTAGATGGTGGCGGCGGAGAAGAGAGGGAAGAGGGCAAGGCCACAGGCGGATCTCGGGAGGCCAGAGGAGGCGAGAGAGAGGGAGTATAAAGAAGAGGGAGAGGGAGGTGCCGTGGGGAGGTGGTGAAGGGAAAAAGGTGGCTCGGCCACCTTTTTCTCCTCTACCCCCATGTGCTCGAGCCTGGGCAGCAGGCAGGAGGTCCAAGATGGGACCCAGAGAGAGAGAAGGGAGGCTCGGTGGGGCTGCTGTGGTAGAGAGAGAGAGAGGGAGGGGAGTGGCATGGAGCTAGGGTCGGGTGTAGCTAGGGTTGGAGCTATAGGGCTCGGGTTAGGGTTGATGCTAGGGTTGGGGAGGCGGATGGGGACTGGGAGGGAGAGGGGCAGGGTGGGGCCAGCAAGGAGGGGCTCGACATGGAGAGACTAAGGGAGGAGGGGTGAGAGAGGTGGAGATGGGGTAGTGTGAGGGTTAGATGAGGATTAGGTTTAGGGTTTTAGCTAGGTGAGAGAATTTTGGAGAAAAGATTAGAGAGAGAGGGTGGTTTAGGGTTTAGGCATGATCCACATGACCATGCATGTGTGGAGGTGAAAGGAGAGGAAGGTGAGAGAGAGAGAGATGATCCTCAAATGACCAAATAAAAACACAGGAGGCAAAAGATGGTGCTGGTTGCATGGCCCATGCAAGATAATAAATGCCATGTATCATCCTTGTGAAAACAAAATAATAAACATGGCATTACTCCTATGCATTACCCAAAATGTGGAGTATAGCCCAAGCAAGAGAAATTAAAAGGATGCCCCATGTGAAGTAGATGGAGATGACCATATTTGAATAGAATTGGGACTTGCTAGTGTGTATGTGCCACTAGATGTTGTATAGTCCCAAAATATCCCAACATGAGCATAAATCCATATGAAAGCTAGGAAAAGGAGCACTACTCATAATGCATGCAAAGGTGGCTCCACATATCAATAATGTGAAAACAACATGATGCTAAGATGAGAGCATGTGGAGATAGAATTGGATCCATCCCAACCCACATGAGCTAGAGGTAAAACCAAATAAGTTGCAATGCTCATATATGGTGGAATGGTGGAATGATGGGGTGATGACAAGAAAGGTGGTGGAGTCAATAAAAGATATGCCCCCAACTCATCTTGGGCATTTACACAATATATCAAGAACCAAATACAATATCAGGAGGCAAATACAATTTACAATGCATATGAGAGAAGAACCAAATCAAAAGGGTTTTATATGATGCTCAAATTCAAGGTGGCATGATGACATGAGCATGATATAATGATGATGCAACAATTGTATATATGAAGTAGCCATTATATTACTAGACCAAGTAGCATTACAATTGTTAGACAAATGGGATGCTACTACTCTCCCCCACTAAACAGGAATCTCGCCCCGAGATTCTAGGAAGAAGAAGAAGACTCAAAGAGGGTAGGATAGTTGGCACGGAGCTCATCTTCACATTCCCAAGTGGCTTCGTCAACGGAATGGTGCGACCACTGCACCTTGCAGAACTTGATGGACTTGTTGCGAGTCCTTCTTTCTGCGACTTCAAGGATTTTTGTGGGGTGTTCTTGATAAGACAGGTCTTCTTGGAGATTGATTAGCTCATGATCCACAGTCCTGCCGGGATCCTTGAAGCACTTCTTGAGTTGAGAGATGTGGAAAACATCATGGACCTTGAGTTTTTCCGGGAGCTCAAGAGCATAAGCAACTTCTCCTCTTCTTCCACGAATTTGAAAGGACCGATGTATCTAGGAGACAGCTTTCCTTTGATACCAAAACGGTGCGTGCCTTTCCTGGGCGTGACCCGCAGGTAAACGAGATCACTGGACATACACCATGTCCGGTGTGCTTTATCATAATTGCTCTTCCGCGACTTTGAGCAATCTTGATTTTCAAGAATGATGTGCACCTTCTCCTCCGCTTGAGTTACAATGTCGGGCCAAACCATATTCTTTCTCCCTGCACCGACCAACCAATCGGAGTTCATTTGCGGCCATAGAGAGCCTCAAATGGTGCCATCTTCGACTTTTCTCGAAGCTGTTGTTGTAAGAGAATTCATCATAAGGAAGACATTCCTCCCACTTCATGCCAAAGAGATGACGCAAGCACGAAGCATATCCTCCGTAATCTGATTGATCCTTTCAACTTGTCCTTGCGATCGAGGGTGGTAAGCTGTCAAGTTCAATTTTGTTCCCAAAGCATTTTGGAAACTTTCCCAGAACTTGGAAGTGAAGATGCTCCCACGGTCTGAACTGATCTCAAGCGGAACCCCATACAGAGAGACAATTCTGTTGATATAGAGCTCAGCCAACTGAATTCCAGAAATTGTTTCCTTGATAGGGAAGAAGTGGGCCACTTTAGAAAGCCTGTCAATGACAACAAAGATTGCATTGTTGCCCTTCTGCGACCTTGGAAAACCAGTGATAAAGTCCATCTCTACTTTCTCCCATTTCCATTCCGGGGGTTTCAATGGTTGTAGAATACCGTAAGGTTTCTGATGGACAGCTTTCACTCTGCGGCAGACATCACACTCCGAGACATACTTGACACAATATCGTTTCAATCCCGGCCACCAATATTGTGTTTTCAAGTCCATGTACATCTTTGTGCTGCCAGGGTGGATAGAAAGAACAGATTCATGCGCCTCCTTGAGAACTTGCTCTCTCAAACCCGGGTAGTTCGGAAAAAACATACGGTGTTCAAAGAAAAGCGTGCCTTGATCATCGACATGGAAGGACTCATACTTCGGAAGCTGAAGTTTTGAGATGATCTTTTTGGTGTGCGGATCACCACGCTGAAAGGAGCGAACCTTTTCTTCCAAGAGAGTAGTAGCCATAAGGTTCAGTAGATGCCCTTGTTCCACAATTTCAAGGTTGAGCTGACGGAATTCCTCGCACAAGAGAGGATGTTGTTCTTCCATCATGAGGTTATTGACATAAGATTTGCGGCTGAGAGCATCGGCCATGACATTAGCTTTGCCCGGAGTGTAGTTGATGGTCAAATCAAAATCATTGATTGCTTCAATCCACCTCCTCTGCCGAAGGTTGAGATCAGGCTGAGTGAAGATATACTTCAGACTCTTGTGATCGTAAAAGATTTCTAACGGTTGCCGACAAGTAATGCCTCCATAGTTTCAAAGCAAAGACAACCGTCATGAGCTCGAGGTCATGTGTAGGATAGTTGATCTCATGCGTCTTCAAATGTCGAGAGGCATAAGCAACAACTTGTTTTTCTTGCATAAGGACCGCACCCAATCCTTGCAAAGAGGCGCCAGAATATCTGGAAAGGCTTAGATGTGTCCGGAGGAACCAAGATCGTGGAAGTGAGCTTCTCTTTGAGTGTCTCAAAGCTTGCTTGACATGCAGAGTCCAAAGGTATTTCTTGCCTTTCTTGAGGAGATCGTAAGAGGCTTTGATATCTTTGAAAAGTTCTGAACGGGCGGCAATAACTAGCCAAACCAAGGAAACTCCGCACTTCTTTGACATTAACAGGAGGAAGCCATTCAAAAATTGTCTTCACAGTTTCCGGGTTGACTGCAATGCCCTTGGAAGAGATGACGTGACCAAGATAGGTTACCTGAGGCAGCCAAAACTCACACTTGGAGAACTTTGCATACAACCGGTTCTCACGAAGCTTGTTTAGGACACACCGAAGGTGTTCTTCATGCTCTTCCTTTGACTTAGAATAGACTAGGATGTCGTCCAGATAGAACACAACGAACTTATCAAGATACTCCATGAAAACCGAGTTCATTGATTTGAGGCATCCCGCAAAACCACTACTAGAAAATCGCGTTGATTTGTGCATTGCATCGTCATCATCATGCATTGTTTGCCAAAACTATGTTTGCAAACCCCGATTTGTTTTCCAAACGCCCCATCTTATTCAAGCTCAAAACCGTCCCCGAATATTTTGTTTTGGCCGCTATTGGTTTACTGCACACGGTTTAGAATAAATAAAATTTAATTTATTTTAATAGGGCGATGAACGCCGATTGACCCGAACGATCACCCAAAAACTAAAATCGGTCCGTCCCAAACCTGCCCTCTAATTCCTAAACCTACCCTATTTCCTACCCAAACCCTGCCACACTCCCTCCAATCCCCATGCGCCACCTCACCTTCCCTCATCCCTTCCACCAATCAAGAAATGCCACCTAGCCTACCCTTCTCTCTCCTCACAACACAACACACAACACACTCACGCACACGCCTCACACACGCAGCCGCCCCAGATCCCACCCCGTGCACGCCATGCCGCCACACGCCCCCCACTGGGCCCCACCCACGTTCCCCACGCCACCAGCCCGTTCCACCCCTTCTTCCCCACGTCTCCTCGCGAGCCGCTCCACCTCCAGCATCGGCCCGCCAGCCGCCTCGCCTGCCTGCCGCCGCCAAGCCAGCGCCACCGCCCTCTCCGCCCGGTCGGACCGCCAAGACCGCCCTACCTCATGTTCCCAGAAGCTCGCCGGACCCCGACGTCTCTGCGCCGCCAAGGCCGTTCGCTTCCGGTGTTCATGACGCGCTGCAGACCTCGCTGCCCCGCCTCACTGCTCCTCCGTCCCTGCAGCTTCCGCGTTGCTCCCCTCGCGCCCAGCGGCTGCGCGCCACCGCCACCTCGGCCGCTTGCTCACCTCCGGCCCGCCTCCGCCTCGCCAGCGCTCCTTCGCTGCGCCCTCGAGCATCTCCGCCCCGAGTGGCCGCCGCCCAGACGCCTCAGCTGGCGTCATGCCTCCTCCGACGCCGGCCCATCCGGCCCCTTGTGCCAGCCACCTCCGACCATGGCCGCTGGCTGACCCGCCCGCCTCCGGCGCCACGAGCCGCCCTCGCCTCGCCGCTGGTCACGTCGCCACATCACGCGCCCGGGTTCTGCCTCCGGCGGCTTTCCGCAAGGCAGACGCCGAACTCTCAAGACCGACCGAGACGGAAGCCGAACCGCGATTCTCGAACGCCATGATCTACTACGGATGAGATGGCGAGGCCCGAACCAAGCGCCAAGACCCTCGAGCACCAAGATCGCCTCATGGACGCGTAACGGTTTTGAAGGAACTCTCGAACGCCAAGGTCGCCCAAACCACCACGAGGATGTGAACGCCAAGGCCCGAACCCGATGACGCCGGTCACAAGATCTACATCACGGACGGAGAGACCCTCGGCAATACCGCCTTGACGCCAACACGAACCGAAGGAACGCCAAGAGTTTCACCCCGGACACCGAGTCCGCCGAGAACCCCCGGTGCGACAAGTGCTTCACCCCGAAGCCTTGACCGTCGACATGACCCGAAGACCGCGAACGCGACAAGAACGCCCCGACCAGAAGAACCCGACGCGCCCCGACGCTGACACAAGTTCTACCCCCGAAGCCGAGAACCCCGACACGGACACACCAAGTTCTCCATCGAGGACACCAAGGCCGACATGGAACCAGAGAACGCCGAAAGTGCTTCACGCGAACACCGAGGTCTCCCCCTGAACGCCATGACCGACAACTGCCCCGAGAACCCGGGGGCGACAAGATCTACTTCGCCAACAGAGAACGTTCCGTCGGACCCTGGACCCCGCCGAACCCTGGACCCTGGACCCTGTCGAACCCCGAACCCCGGAACCCCAAGATCGTCGAGACCCCTCAATGTGTGAACCCCTTTTCTGAACCCTATTTTATAACATAATAAGAACTTGTTGCACATTTAATTGTCATCTCGCATGCATCTCATTGGTTTGGGGGCCTTATGCCGATTCACCTAATAATTAAATATGGGGCCCATATGCGGGCAAATCTAGTCTCATATTGGCCTCATTTAAACTTGTGTAGCGAACCGGTATCTTATCTTGCCTTGCTAAACAACATTTAAATTGCGGGGTAGCTAAACAACTTGAACCGTTTAATAATTGTCGGGACCCCGGTTCCACTTAATATGACCTAAATGCATCGCACCTTTGCCATGCCATCCATCATGCATGCATCATGCCGATCTTCTGCCGTTGTATTGAATAGTGCATCCGGTGTTTCTTCTAGTGTTTTGCTTCTTGGATAAGGCCGTTGAGTTGATGTGAGCTTCCGATCTCGGATGAACCTTTCGACAATGTTTTCAGCGAGCATCTCCTCTTTCTACCTATCTTACTTTTATAGTCTTTATTCCTCCTGTTGACCTATTGCTATACGTGTTGCGATGCTCTAGTTTCCGCACGATATATCCCGCAGCCTTATATTGCCTTGGACACATCCTATTGCTGTTGTTCGGTAGATAGTTGGACTTAGCGTCGTAGTTGCTTGCTCAAGTCTTGATATGTATCGTCATATGCCACAGTTGCTGATGTATTGCCGCATGTTGAAGTTGGAGATGATTCTAGTTTTACTTATCGGCACTTTAAAGTCTGTTTAACAACTAAAATTGAATAAGCAGAGGCATCGGTGGGTGATAGATAATATTTGGTTTCTGAACGCCCACTTGTGTCCCGTAAGACCCCGAGTACTTGATACTTCCTTGATTTATCGCGCTATCCACATCCGGAGGTATATGGGACCCCCACTGGTAGCTTGATTCATTCTTATTTTGGGGCCACAAACTAGTTTGAGGTTTTATTTACGATCCTGTACTTATGCCATGTTTACCGCTTTATTTACGACAGCGAAGAGCACCTGCATCGCTTAGGTAAGCGTAATGTTTCGCTGGTATCGGCGGTCCCGATTGGGGACCTGCTTACGTTCTGACCATTGTCGCAAACCTTGAGTCCGTCTCAAGCTTGCTTACTGCGGGTATACTTCAAGGTGGCCCCTGAAATATTTCTGAATCTGTGATTGTTCAAATGTGAAAGCCTCGTTGGTTTTGATTTGGTTTTTCCGAGGTTGATCGAGTGTGTTGCTATTGGCACCCGGCCGGTAAAACTTTCAAAGCCGTGTCATGGTTATGGACGACTTGGAGCACAGTATCTCGATCATAGACAAGCATAACTAAAGTTTACTGCTATAAATTTGACTTATAATGACTAGTAATCAGCTCCACTACAACGGAATGGCTAATTAATACTGCCCACAATTGCTTGTTTGGTTGTCGCTTGCGACAAATGTATCTGACTAGTAAGTATGGCAACTACAACGAATTGGCTGAATAAAAGTACCAACAGCTGCTGGGTTTTGGATTTAAATCATGCTATCTGTATCTGATTAGTAATTGCTGCAACTATAACGGAATGGTTAACTAAAAGTGCCTACTGCTTACTTTATCAGGATGATTACCTATACCTGACTAGTAATCGCTGCAACGATAACCGAATAAATAAAACTGCCAACTGTGTGAGTTCCTCGGTTGACTTCCTCGTTTGGTCTCGAGGGGGGGAACACCAGGATGGGTTTGTTTGGTGCTAGCTTCAGGTTGGATCCGGTTAGGCCATTCTCACCCCTCTCTGATAACCGCCAGTTGTATCGAGTCTCTATAGGTTGTTCAAGCATCTGCCTTTGCCGCTTGATCCACCATACCTATGTAGGCGAGGACCGCGAATTCTAGCCTCGCTGTCTTGGCCTCGATCGACGCCTTCTTGTTTTCTGCTTTGCCCTTTGTCGGCACCCTTTTTGTTAAGCGGTTTTGAGATCGGCCGTTAGCGAGGTTACCCTTCCGGCTTGGCAGGGTTATGGGCGCCATTGGTTATTCTTGTGGCTCTTAGCCCCATTTGCATCTTGTCCGTAGTCGGACGCCGATTATTTCAAGGTGATTTGGATCTTTAAATATTATATCGTATTCTTGACTCTTTGAGTCATTTATATATATCTGCTCGTGGGTCCCAACGAGGACTGTTGTGTAATGTTATTACTGCTTCCACCCGCACGAAAGTGCTCGGGCACCTTTGAATCGCTTTCTATGGGTTTGGCGAATTTTGCTCAAACTTGCATAGGTCCGATTCTGAGGGTGTTACAGAGTGGTATCAGAGCTCAGCAGTTGCGATACCCCACAAGTCCAGCCTGTAGGATAACCTAGCTAACGGCCGAAGTAGAGTGTCAAAACTATTTTCGAAAAATCGATTGGATAGCTCTGATTAGGTCTGATTTTACTCCTTACCCCTCTGCTGATCCTCTCTTATCTCGACGTGTTTCGAATCCGCTCTCTTCTCTCTCTTCGAGTCCAGGATTTCTCGTGGTTGGGTTCCGTCGTACCTCAGGTTTTCGCTTCCTTCTTTTTTTTTTAACGGAGGTGCTACGATTATCAATCGGCAACTTGTCTGTTGTATCCTTCATCCGATCTTTTGGTTCTTGAAATCTTTATCCAGATGTGTTCCTTGCCGGATATCAGTGTCGTTGAAAAACATATGAGCAGGACGAGCTTTGGTGAAGTTGGAGTCGACCTTGAGCACGTGTTGTTCATGCCAATGGAACCATCGCGAAACCTAATCAGTGTGTCTTTCATACGATTTCTGCTGGCAACACTCCCTTGTTTCCGAACCTCGCTTGTCGAGATCTTCAGTCTAATTCCGAGAGTTGGATGCTTAATCCGTCTATTCGCGTGCAGGGTAATGGTTCGAGTGCGGGATGGATTAGCTACCCTACCACTTCTCTTATCATTCGCTCTTGTACGTCGAATCAGTCGATTCCGCAGTTGTACTCCGTCCACGGAAGTTAGGGGTGGCCTTATTTGCGATACCTCTACCTTCGACCTTTTGTTCCCGGAGTGTTCCCTCGACGATCAGGAACAACGACCCTTTGTTGGTGGTGTCGCCAATTTCAAGATGGAGGAGGAACCCTCGTTAGTGGTGTCGCGAGGATCTACACAAAGCGTGAAGACGAGAACATGACCTTCCTTCCGGTACCATGAGGCGGATCTCGAGGGCGAGATCCATTGTTAGTGGTGTCGAATTGTGGCATCCCGCAAAACCACTACTAGAAAATCGCGTTGATTTGTGCATTGCATCGTCATCATCATGCATTGTTTGCCAAAACTATGTTTGCAAACCCCGATTTGTTTTCCAAACGCCCCATCTTATTCAAGCTCCAAAACCCGGTCCCCGGAATATTTTGTTTTGGCCGCTATTGGTTTGCACACGGCCCGTTTAGAATAAATAAAAATTTAATTTATTTTAATAGGGTCGAACAGCCGATTGACCCGACCGCCCCAAAAAAAAATCGTCCGTCCCAAACCTGCCCTCTAATTCCTAAACCTACCCTATTTCCTACCCAAACCCACAGCCACCTCACTCCCTCCAATCCCCATGCGCCACCTCACCTTCCTCATCCCTTCCACCAATCAGCAGTGCCACCTAGCCTACCCTCTCTCTCCTCACAACACAACACACAACACACACGCACGCCACACACGCAGCCGGCCCCCAGATCCCACCCCAGCACGCACGCACGCCCGGCCCCACGCGACCCCACCTCCCCTGGCCCCACCCACGCCCCACGCCACCAGCCCTGCTTTCCACCCTTCTTCCTCCCACGTCTCCCTCGAGCCGCTCCACCTCCTGGCATCGCCCGCCACAGTGCGCTCGCCGCCAAGGCCCGCGGCCTCACCGCCGCACCCCAGCCTCTGCCCTGCCACCGCCACCTCGGCGCTGCCACACCGGCCACTTCCCGCCTCGCCTCAGCGCCTCCTCGAGCATCTCCCCAGGCCACCGTCCGCCCAGACGCCTCCCTGCGGTCTCAGCCTCCCTCCCACGCCCGGCCCCATCCGCGCCCGCCCCTTTGCCAGCCACCGCCCGCAGCTGCCTGACCCGCCCGCCCGCGTGCGCCACCGAGCCGCCTCGCCTCCCCGTCGCTGGTCACGCCGCCACCATGAGGCCCCGTTCTGCCCTCCGGCGGCAGCTTCCGCAAGGCAGACGCCGAGAACTCAAGACCGACCCGGAGACGGAAGCCGAACCGCGATTCTCTGAACGCCATGATCTACTACGCGGATGAGATGGCCGAGGCCCGAAACCGAAGCGCCAAGACCCTCGGAGCACCAAGATCGCCTCATGGACGCGTCACGGTTTTGAAGGAACTCTCGGAACGCCAAGGTCGCCCCGAAACCACCACGAGGATGTGAAACGCCAAGGCCCGAACCCGATGACGCCGGTCTCACAAGATCTACATCGCGGACGCGGAGAGACCCTCGGGCGCCAAGTACTGCCTCGGACGTCAGCACCCGAACCGAAAAGGAACGCCAAGAGTTTCACCCCGGACACCGAGTCCGCCGAGAACCCCCGGTGCGACAAGTGCTTCACCCCGAAGCCTTGACCGTCGACATGACCCGAAGACCGCGAACGCGACAAGAACGCCCCGACCAGAAGAACCCGACGCGCCCCGACGCTGACACAAGTTCTACCCCCGAAGCCGAGAACCCCGACACGGACACACCAAGTTCTCCATCGAGGAAACCAAGGCCGTCGACGTGGAACCGTAGAACGCCGAGTGCTTCACGCGGAACACCGAGGTCTCCCCCTGAACGCCATGACCGACAACATGCCCCGAGAACCCGGGGGCGACAAGATCTACTTCGCCAACAGAGAACGTTCCGTCGGACCCTGGACCCCGCCGAACCCTGGACCCTGGACCCTGTCGAACCCCGAACCCCGGAACCCCAAGATCGTCGAGACCCCTCAATGTGTGAACCACTTTTCTGAACCCTATTTTATAACATAATATGAACTTGTTGCACATTTAATTGTCATCTCGCATGCATCTCATTGGTTTGGGGGCCTTATGCCGATTCACCTAATAATTAAATATGGGGCCCATATGCGGGCAAATCTAGTCTCATATTGGCCTCATTTAAACTTGTGTAGCGAACCGGTATCTTATCTTGCCTTGCTAAACAACATTTAAATTGCGGGGTAGCTAAACAACTTGAACCGTTTAATAATTGTCGGGACCCCGGTTCCACTTAATATGACCTAAATGCATCGCACCTTTGCCATGCCATCCATCATGCATGCATCATGCCGATCTTCCGCGTTGTATTGAATAGTGCATCCGTGTTTCTTCTAGTGTTTTGCTTCTTCATGGATAAGGCCGTTGAGTTGATGTGAGTCACCGATCTTCGGTTGAACCTTCGACAATGTTTTCAGGCGAGCATCTCCCTCTTTCTACCTATCTTACTTTTATAGTCTTTATTCCCTCCTGTTGACCTATTGCTATCTGTGTTGCGATGCTCTAGTTTCCGTACCCGATATATCCCCTGCAGCCTTATATTGCCTTGGACACATCCTATTGCCTGTTGTTTGGTAGATAGTTGGACTTGCGCGTCGTAGTTGCTTGCTCAAGTGCTGATATGTATCGTCATATGCCACAGTTGCTGATGTATTGCCGCATGTTGATGTTGGAGATGATTCTAGTTTTACTTATCGGCACTTTAATTTCTGTTTAACAACTAAAATTGAAGAAGCAGAGGCATCGGTGGGTGATAGATAAGATTTGGTTTCCGAACGCCCACTTGTGTCCCGTAAGATCCCGAGTACTTGATACCTGTTCCTTGATTTATCGCGCTATCCACATCCGGGAGGTATATGGGACCCCCCTGAGCCAGAGCTTGATTCATTCTTATTTCTTGGGGCCACAAACTAGTTTGAGGTTTTATTTACGATCCTGTACTTATGCCATGTTTACCGCTTTATTTACGATTGTCTGAAGAGCACATCTGCATTTAGGTAAGCGTAATGTTTTCGCTGGATATCGACAGCCCCGATTGGGGACCTGCTGTCGTTACCATTATTGTCGCAAACCTTGAGTCCGTCTCGAAGCTTGCTTACTTCGTTGCGGGTATACTTCAAGGGGTGGCCCCCTGAAATATTTCTGAATCCTGTGATTGTTCAGTCGTGAAAGCCTCGTTGGGTTTTGATTTGGTTTTTCCGAGGTTGATCGAGTGTGTGTTGCTATTGGTGCACCCCGGCCGGGTAAAACTTTCTGAAAGCCGTGTCCGCGGTTATGGACGACTTGGAGCATAGTATCTCGATCATAGACAAGCATAACTAAAGTTTACTGCTATAAATTTGACTTATAATGACTAGTAATCAGCTCCACTACAACAGAATGGCTAATTAATACTGCCCACAATTGCTTGTTTGGTTGTCTCTTGCGACAAATGTATCTGACTAGTAAGTATGGCAACTACAACGAATTGGCTGAATAAAAGTACCAACAGCTGCTGGGTTTTGGATTTAAATCATGCTATCTGTATCTGATTAGTAATTGCTGCAACTATAACGGAATGGTTAACTAAAAGTGCCTACTGCTTACTTTATCAGGATGATTACCTATACCTGACTAGTAATCGCTGCAACGATAACCGAATAAATAAAACTGCCAACTGTGTGAGTTCCTCGGTTGACTTCCTCGTTTGGTCTCGAGGGGGGGAACACCAGGATGGGTTTGTTTGGTGCTAGCTTCAGGTTGGATCCGGTTAGGCCATTCTCACCCCTCTCTGATAACCGCCATTGTATCGAGTCTCTATAGGTTGTTCGGTGCATCTTGCCGCCGCTTGACCACCATACCTATGTAGGCGAGGACCGAATTCTAGCCTCGCTGTATCGCCTCGATCTTGACGCTCCTTCTTTGTTTTCTCGCTTTGCCCTTTGTCGGCACCCTTTTTTTGTTAAGCAGGTTTTGAGATCGACGCCGAAGGTGGGTTACCCTTCCGGCTTGGCCTGGGCAGGGTTATGGACGCCATTGGTTATTCTTCAGGGCTCTTAGCCCCATTTGCATCTTGTCCGTAGTCGGACGCTCGATTATTTCAAGGTGATTTGGATCTTTAAATATTATATCTGTATTCTTGACTCTTTGAGTCGCTGTTATATATAACTGTTCTGTGGGTCCCAACGAGGACTGTTGTGTAATGTTATTACTTCGTTCTCCACCCGCACGAAAGTGCCTGGTGGGCACCTTTGAATCGTTTCTATGCGGGTTTGGCGAATTTTGCTCAAACTTGCATAGGTCCGATTCGGGTAGGGACTGAGTTAACGGGAAGCATACCCATCACAACTCTAGGTGTATGCTCAGCTTGAGCGGCGTTGACACAGTTGGCACGAGCAACAGTAGAACCGGGCTTGGTGTTGACGTTGAGAGCCCGAGGTGGTGGTGCACGAACCATAGGAGAGCTTGCCGCAGATCTTGGAGGTGGTGGAGGAAGAGCTTTGTTTTTCATCGGACAATTCCAGTACTGATGCCCAGTGTCTCCGCAAGTGAAACAAGCACCAGGTGGACGTGGAGCAACGTATCCAGGGACTCCGCCAGGCGCTCCAGGGTAGTGGTGGTTGTAGCCCCTGGGAGCAGCAGTGAGGAAGTTTGGTGGCCTTGCCGCGTAGCGTGCAGGTCTTGGTGGAGCCGAGCGGTGGGGTGTTAGGAACCCAGACACGACGCTTAGAAGGAGTTGACATAGCTGAAGAGCTTGCTGCATCGCGGTTGTGTTTCTTTGACTCCTCAAACACTTGATTACTTGCTTCTTCCTGCAGAGCTGTATGCTGAAGTTCCAGAAAAGACGCCGGCCTTGCATGTGTGATTTCATATTTAATCGATGCATTGAGCCCTTGCCGGAACCTCTTTTGCTTCTTGTCATCAGAGATCTCATCGCCACCATAACGAGAAAGGTTCATGAAGTTCCTGATGTAGGTATTGACATTGTCATTTCCCTGCTTGAGGTTGAGAAACACTTCCTTCATCCTCTCCATGACAATTTCTGACAGATACTGCTCTTTGAAGGCTCCGGTGAACTGTTCCCAAGTAGGCTGAAAACCAATGCAGTTTGCCTTCAGGTAATTCTCCCACTAGAGAGATGCATCTCCCTTCAGAAGGTGAGTAGCACATTTTACCCATTCTTGCTCAGGAACATCAGCAGTCTCCAGTAGCCTTGACATCTCACGCAACCAATCATCAGCATCAAGTGGTTGATCGGACACATCAAATTGGCGTGGGTTGAACTTCAGAAAGCTTTTGATGTCTCCTCGCTTGGGAGGTGGAGGTAGCGGAGCAAACTCATTCCTCCTGACACTTTCTTCGAAACGCTGCTGGTTCTGCTGCATTGCTGCCAAGGCATTGGCGATGCTTGACAACGCGGCCCCCAGTTCAGGTGGTATGTCCTCATCAGAACGGCGTGGTGGTGCCATCCTGTGATTGATATAAAACACAAGTCAGTACTATAATGGAGAATAATAATAATCCAAAATAGTACCAAGATGGAATTAACCAAGATTAAAGGACAAATTTACTAAGATGATATTAAAATATCAACAAAGTTCAAAGCACCTAGAAGATATTAAGCATATCGCGCACGACTGAAAAGGAGTGTGATACACAGATATATCAAAGAAAATTTTTCCGCAAATTTCGGCATTAAAATACCAATAGATGCAAAAAATCACTTAACGAATCAAGATTAGTGACTCTACCAATTCAATATACAAAAGCGAATGATCAGAGTAGTGGTATGGTCGCGACTCCATCCCGCACTCAAATCATTACTCCGCACATGAATAAGTAGAACACATATCCCAACCGCTTCTTCTCACGATGAACCTAAAGATTGGTAACTACGGAAACGAACACCCCAAACAAGATAACGTCGGATAACAAAGAGTAAGACAGATCACGACGGTATACAACGAATCAGATAGATCGCGTCGGTTTGCAAAAGCCTGTCGGTATGGAATGTACCAACAGTTGATAACCAAAAGACCGATTGTGATAACAACTTGGATGCAACAGATAGACAAGGAATTACACACACACACACACACACACACACAACCTATGGTACTACGGAAACCCAGAACACGTGAATCCTAGTTTGAATTTTAAGAAGAGGATTGAAAACGTTACACTTCCTTACCAGAAAAGGTGGGTGGGTGGGTAAGAAGAAAAGTGGAAGCAGTCCTACTCTCGCGTTTTGTTTTTCCCTAGTATACATAGCTACCAAAATATTTGCTAGACTGACAACGACCATTTGGCTGAGACCCTGAAGGGCGGGATGGCTCTGATACCAATTGTAACTACCTCGGTAAATTACGCTCCTAGTTACAAGCCTGGATGAGCGAAAATGGTTGAAATAGTACGGGGGGCCCAAATGCCAATGCCACTTAACCTTTCGCCGTCCCAACCATTTCCAAACATCCGGACAAGAACGGGCGGCGTAATCGGCAGGCGAAGGGATCAACTACATACACAAATGAGTATGTATGCAAGCCACCATACAACAGTACATCAGAGCCATTCCATCTAAAAGAAATAGAAATATTGCAACGCCATCCGGCAAGATCCAAATGTCCTAGATAGATATAATAGTTTAGGATATCTCCTCATACACACACTCGATCAACCTCGGAAAAACCAAATCAAAACCCAACGAGGCCTTCACGACAAAGCAATCACCAGATTCAGAAATATTTCAGGGGGCCACCCCATTAAGCTACCCGCAACGAAGTTAGCTGACTCCGAGACGGACTCAAGGTTTGGGTGGACGGTCAGAACGATCGGGAACCCGAAGTGTGATTGGGCTTGTCGATACCGCAAACGTGTCCCGATCCTAAACGATGCAGTGCGAGACATCGCACAATTTAAATAAAGCGATAAAACCGGCATAAGTACAAGATAGTAAATAAAACCTCAAACTAGTTTGTGGCCCCAAGAAATAAGAATGAATCAAGCTCGCTCAGGGGTCCCATAATCCTCCGGATGTGGATAGCGAATATTCAAGGAACAGGAATCAAGTACTGGGTCCTACGGGACACAAGTGAGCATGAAAAACCAAATAGCGATATTGCTCACCGTGCCACTTTCATTAGTTATCCCATACTACTCGTTAAGTTGTTTAGGTACCTCGTTATCCATCAGACACTCACATACCCTACACA
Source organism: Avena longiglumis (assembly GCA_030063025.1). Classification (NCBI taxonomy): domain Eukaryota; kingdom Viridiplantae; phylum Streptophyta; class Magnoliopsida; order Poales; family Poaceae; genus Avena; species Avena longiglumis. The sequence goes on from CP125974.1 coordinate 30,412,592, forward strand.
TGTTGTTCTACGACCCGCATGGCTCAAACAACTCCTATAGTGATGGCTCATGGGATGCAGGAACAAGCTTCGGTGGGGTTTAAAAGTAAGGCTATGCAATACTTGGGATTCAGTTTAATGCAATCGCGACTCGATGATGCAAGAATAAGATAGAGGCAATAGGTACTGTATGTGCAATCATGTGGTAGTGCTTGGCACTCGATTGAAGCGAGAGAAGGATCCGTAGTGCTCCGGGTTTCTTGATATATCCCCCTTTCGCGTCTATTCGAAGAAGAACCAAACAAACAAGGGCCAACATAAATAAAGTGCACAAGCATATGAATAAAATGCGACAAGCAAACAATCATTCCATGATGAATGATGCACAATTTGCATGGCAATAAAGTAGCATGGCATGGGTGAGGTGTAGAATACAAGAAATAAACATTTTATTGAGTTTTGGTCACATTTTTATACTCCAATAAGTGGCTGTAATCTATATATTTATATGATGCATGCTGCAAAACAGAACATGGAATGCATAAACAGAAAGGTCTCGTCGAGCTAATCATTTTAGACATATCATTTGTCAAATTTGGAGTTATAAAACAAAAGTTATTAATTAATTAATGCAAAAGAGCATTTTAATGTAATTTAAATCAACTTGAAATTTTAAGTGTTCAAAATATATTTTGGATGGCATATTTGAATTCCTCATATTTTTCTGATTTGAAAACATATATTATTTGTATTATTTGAATTCATATTTTAAAAGTTATTTAAATCGATTTGAATTTGAATTTAAAACAAATTTGAAAAGTTTAAATTAAAAGATATACTGATAAAACTTTTCTACTCAGCAAACTTAGCCACAACGGTGACAAGTGGGGCCAGTGACTCGGAGCAATGTGTGAAAAGGCTTTTCTACCGCATGACTCAGCTAGCCTACGCGGTTGACATGCGCCCAGCTGGCCCACATGCCGGGGTGGGCTTGCGACCGACCGTGGGGTTAGGCTGGAGCGGGTTGAGTGCATAAAACGTGGGGGTTATCGCAAGGCCACGGCCACCCACTAGTGGGGCCTCTAGGAGCGCGGGTTGCAGGAGTCAAAAAGGTGGGGGGTTAAGTGCAAAGTGGCATCGCGTGCACTGTAGTTCTTCTCTGAACTTTCTGACGACAGATCGGTGTTCGCCAGGGAGCGGCGTACGGGGATCGAACCCGCGACACGAGGCGCGCGCGCAGGGGAGCGGAGCCGCTGCGGTAGGCTATGGGAGTTGGTAGGAGAGGGCCACGCAGCTAGGTGAGGTGCTACGCGGCGCGAGAGCGTGCAGACACCAGCGTCTGGCGGTGCACTGAGGGCGTTCGACAAAACGAACTACGGATCGAGAAGGCGGCAATGGCGGAGCATGTCGGGGAGGATCGTGGGCTCACCGTGAGGATGTTGGTGGTGGTGGTTGAGCAGGAGCCGGGCGATCGACGGCAAGGCGGCCGGAGTTCTAGGGTTTGGCCTCGGGTGCTGGTTACTGCTCCTGGTCCTTCTCCTCCTCACTGGCGCTGCATGCGATGGGCGTACTCGTCCTCCTCGATCACCTCCAGCCGCTGCGCCTCTTGGATCGGGACGGCGACGAGCCATGGCGGTGGCCGCGATGGGGATGGTGGCGGCAAGAAGAGAGGAAGAGGGCAAGGCCACTGGGCGGATCTGGGAGAGGCGAGGAGGCGAGAGAGGGAGTATAAAGCAGGAGAGGGAGGTGCCGTGGGGAGGTGGTGAAGGGAAAAAGGTGGCTCGGCCACCTTTTTCTCCTCTACCCCCATGTGCTCGAGCTGGAGGCAGGCAGGCACGGGGAGGGTCTGCAGATGGGACCAGAGAGAGGAGAAGGGTAGGCTCGGGTGGGACTGCTGTGGCAGAGAGAGAAGAGAGAGGGAGGGGAGTGGCATGGAGCTAGGGTCGGGTGTAGCTAGGGTTGGATCTAGAGGGCTCGGGTTAGGGTTGATGCTAGGGTTGGGGAGGGCAGCTGGGGTGTGGGACCAGGGAGAGGGGGCAGCCAGGTGGGGCAGCAAGGAGGGGCTCGACATGGAGAGACTAAGGGGAGGGTAAGGTGAGAGAGGTGGAGATGGGGTAGGGTGTAACCAGGGTTAGATGAGGGATTAGGTTTAGGGTTTTAGCTAGGTGAGAGAATTTTGGAGAAAAGATTAGAGAGAGAGGGTGGTTTAGGGTTTTAGGCATGATCCACATGACCATGCATGTGTGGAGGTGAAAGGAGAGGAAGGTGAGGAAAGGAGAGAGAGAGAGAGATGATCCACTCAAATGACCAAATAAAAACACAGGAGGCAAAAGATGGTGCTGGTTGCATGGCCCATGCAAGATAATAAATGCCATGTATCATCCTTGTGAAAACAAAATAATAAACATGGCATTACTCCTATGCATTACCCAAAATGTGGAGTATATCCCAAGCAAGAGAAATTAAAAGGATGCCCCATGTGAAGTAGATGGAGATGACCATATTTGAATAGAATTGGGACTTGCTAGTGTGTATGTGCCACTAGATGTTGTATAGTCCCAAAATATCCCAACATGACCATAAATCCATAATAATCCATATGAAAGCTAGGAAAAGGAGCACTACTCATAATGCATGCAAAGGTGGCTCCACATATCAATAATTTGAAAACAACATGATGCTAAGATGAGAGCATGTGGAGATAGAATTGGATCCATCCCAACCCACATGAGCTAGAGGTAAAACCAAATAAGTTGCAATGCTCATATATGGTGGAATGGTGGAATGGGGTGATGACAAGAAAGGTGGTGGAGTCAATAAAAGATATGCCCCCAACTCATCTTGGGCATTTACACAATATATCAAGAACCAAATACAATATCAAGAGGCAAATACAATTTACAATGCATATGAGAGAAGAACCAAATCAAAAGGGTTTTATATGATGCTCAAATGCAAGGTGGCATGATGACATGAGCATGATATAATGATGATGCAACAATTGTATATATGAAGTAGCCATTATATTACTAGACCAAGTAGCATTACAATTGTTAGACAAATGGGATGCTACACCTTCGCTGCCTACTGGAACAAGGGAGAGGAAGGTCTTCATCGAGTACCGAACATGTGACCGACTGCGGAAGTGCTGCTGGAACACAACGCTGGAAGGATCGTCTACACGATCTTGAGATCGGCCAGAGTACGACTACATCACCCACGAGAATCTACTCTCGTTAAACACTTTGGAATCTTCGAGGGTGAGTTCCTCTATCGACTCGTTGATACAATCTAGTAGATAGATCTTGGCTTGTTTGTTTGCATGCGGTAGAATTTTTTTGTTTTCCATGCTACGAACCCCTGCAGTGGTATCAGAGCCGTGTCTATATGTAGATCTGTTGCACGATTAGAATACAATGGTCATTGTGGACGGTGGTGCTTTTATTATCAATTGCTTCTTGTGTACTTTGCATCTTGCGGTATGATGGGATGAAGCGGCCCAGGCTAACCTTACATGAAATCGTTCATGAGACTTGCTCCACGCTCAACATGCAACTTATATTGCATAAGTGGCTTTGCGGGTGTCTATCTCTCCCATTATAGTATAGATCCAATTTACAACGGGAACTTGATGGTCAAACATCAACGTTGTGGTTCTTGTTCGTAAGTTAGATCGACACTTATTGAAATCCCTAGACCACGTAAAATATGCAAAGAAAATTAGAGGCATCTAACTTTGTTTTGCAGGGGTGTGCTGTGATGTGATATGACCATGATTGTGATTATATTTGATGTATGCAATGATCCTTATTGTAAGTTGGCAACCGGCAGGAGCCATATAGTTGTCTTTAAATTCTGTTAAGACCCGCGTGTCTATTCAAAGTAGTTGTAATAGTTGAAGCTGGTGGACGACAACCATGAAGAGGCGCCATTGACCTTGACGCCATACCGATGATGATGGAGATCATGTTCGTGCTTGAAGATGGAGATCGGAAGCACAAGAGAAAGGCCATATCATATCACATATTATGAATTGCATGTGATGTTAATCCTTTATGCATATTGTATTTCTTAGTTAACGACGGTAGCATTATAAGATGATCCCTCATGCACATTAATTTCAAGTTTTAAAGTGTTCATCCTTAGTAAGCACCGTTGCTAAAGCTTGTTGTTTCGAAGCACCACGTAATGATCGGGTGTGTTAGATTCTGCAAGTGTATACAACGTGAGCAAGCCAGATTTGCTCATGCGGAAACTAAGGTTTGATCTTGACGAGCCTAGCATGTACAAACATGGTCTCGATTGTTCGCCATTGAAGCTACATCAACTCTCGTGATGATCGGTTTTGTTGAGGTGGATTTGGTTCGTGTGATCACTAAAACAATGTGAGGGATATTGTTTTGAGTGGGAGTTCACCTAGATTAATTTAACTATTAATTAGAACTCAATTTGTCATAAACTTAGTCTAAACTATTGCAAATATGTTGTAGATCAATGGCGGCCCCTACCATCAATTTTAATGCATTCCTAGAGAAAGAAAAGTTGAAAAACAATGGAAGCAAATTCGCGGATTGGTTCTGCAATTTGAGGATTGTCCTCAATGCTGGTAATTTGACCTATGTGCTGAATGCACCGGGTGACTCGCTGCGGTGATGCTACCGATGAAGTAAAGAACGTTTACCTCGCTCGGAAGAATCAGTACTCCACAGTTCAGTGTGCTATCTTGTATGGTTTGGAATCGGAGCTTCAGAAAAGGTTTGATAACCATGACCCACATGATATTGTCCGTGAACTCAAATTTATATTTGAGACTCACGCGGCAGTTGAGAGTTATGAGGCTTATGAAAAGTTTTTTAACTACAAGATGGAAGAGGGCAGCTCTATCAGTGAGCATGTGCTTAAGATGTATGGGCACGCAAACAAACTCCAAAGCTTGGGTATAGTGATTCGTAATGCTTTGGGGATTTACCGTGTCCTCCAATCACTACCACCAAGTTACAAGAACTTTGTGATGAACTACAATATGCAAAGCATGAACAAGCAGTTGTCAGAACTCTTCTCCATGTTGAAATCTGCAGAAGTGGAGATCAAGAAAGAGCACCAAGTGTTGATGGTCAATAAGACCACCAAATTCAAGAAAGGCAAGTCTAAGCAAAAGGTAAACTTCAAGAAGGGCGGTAAGAAATTTGCCGCATCGGCGAAGAAGACCAAGGCTGGACCTAGGCCTGATACTGAGTGCTTTTACTGCAAGGGAGAAGGTCACTGGAAGCGGAATTGCCCAAAATACTTGGCGGATTTGAAGAACGGCAACATCAAGAAGAAAGGTATATCCGATATACATGTTATTGATGTGTATCTCACTAGTACTCATAGTAGTGTCTGGGTATTTGATACTGGTTCGGTTGCTCATATTTGTAACTCGAAACAGGTACTACAGAATAAACGGAAGCTAGCGAAGAACGAGGTGACGATGCGTGTTGGAAATGGATCAAAGGTTGATGTGATCGCGGTCGGCACGCTACCTCTTCATCTACCATCAGGATTAGTTTTATACTTAAATAATTGTTATTTGGTGCCTACGTTGAGCATGAACATTATATCGGGATCTTGTTTATTGTGAGACGGTTACTTGTTTAAGTCCGAGAATAATGGTTGTTCGATTTATATGAGTAATATGTTTTATGCACATGCACCTTTGATATATGGTCTATTCTTATTGAATCTCGATAGTGGAAATACACATATTAATAACATTGAAGCTAAATGTTTGAAATTCAGCGATAACTCGACCTATACGTGGCACTGTCTTCTTGGTCACATTGGAGTGAAGGGTATGAAGAAACTCCATTCCGATGGACTTCTTGAATCACTTGATTTCGAATCACTTGAAAGATGCGAAGCATGTCTGATGGGTAAAATGACTAAGACTCCATTTTCTGGTATGATGGAGCGAGCTACGGACTTATTGGGAATCATACATACCGATGTGTGTGGTCCAATGAGTGTAGCATCGCGCGGTGGTTATCGTTATATTCTTACCTTCACGGATGACTTGAGTAGATATGGGTATATCAATTTCATGAAACATAAGTCCGAAACTTTCGAGAAGTTTAAGGAATTTCAAAGTGAGGTAGAGAATCAACGTAACAAGAAGATTAAATTTCTACGTTCTGATCGTGGAGGTGAATATCTAAGTTACGAGTTTGGCGAGCATTTGAAGAAATGCGGAATACTTTCACAATTGACACCGCCGGGAACACCACAGCGTAATGGTGTGTCCGAACGTCGTAATCGAACTCTCTTAGATATGGTTCGTTCTATGATGTGACTTACAGATTTACCGCTATCATTTTAGGGTTATGCATTAGAAACAACCGCATTCACTTTAAATAGGGCACCATCTAAATCCGTTAAAACGACACCATATGAATTATGGTTTGGGAAGAAACCTAAATTGTCGTTCCTTAAAGTTTGGGGTTGCGAAGCCTATGTAAAGAAGTTACAGCCGGACAAGCTTGAACCCAAAGCGGAAAAATGCGACTTCATAGGATACCCGAAGGAAACTATTCGGTATACCTTCTATCATGGATCCGAGGGCAAAATCTTCGTTGCCAAGAATGGATCTTTTCTAGAGAAGGAATTTCTCTCGAAAGAAGTGACTGGAAGGAAAGTAGAACTCGACGAGGTTGTTGAACCTTCTCTCGAACTTGCGAGTAGCGCAGCACCGGAAGAAGTTCCTGTGGTGCCTGCACCAATAAGAGATGAAGCTAATGATGATGATCATGAGACTTCGGTTGAAGTTGCTACAGAGCCTCGCAGGTCAACGAGAACTCGTACCACTCCTGATTGGTATGATCCCGTTATGAGTGTCATGTTGGTGGACAACACCGATGACCCTGCGACATATGAGGAAGCGATGATGAGCCCAGATTCCAATAAATGGCAAGAGGCCATGAAATCCGAAATTGGATCCATGTACGAAAACCAAGTATGGACTTTGGTGGACTTACCGGAAGGCCGGAAGGCTGTCGAGAACAAATGGATTTTCAAGAAGAAAACAGATGCTGATGGTAATGTTACTGTCTATAAAGCTCGACTTGTCGCAAAAGGGTTTCGACAGATTCAAGGAGTTGACTACGATGAGACTTTATCACCAGTAGCGAAGCTAAAGTCTATGAGGTTTATGTTAGCAATCGCTGCATATTATGATTATGAGATATGGCAGATGGATGTCAAAATAGCGTTCCTCAATGGAGACATTGATGAAGAGTTGTATATGATGCAACCCAAAGGTTTTGTCGATCCTAAAGATGCTAACAAGGTATGCAAACTTCAACGGTCCATATATGGATTGAAGCAAGCATCCCGAAGTTGGAATCAACATTTTGATAAGGTAATCAAAAGTTTTGGTTTTATACAAACTTATGGAGAAGCTTGTATTTACAAGAAAGTGAGTGGGAGCTCTGTAGCATTCTTAATACTATATGTAGATGACATATTGTTGATTGGGAATGATGTAGACCTTCTTAATAGTGTCAAGGAATATTTGAATAATAGTTTTTCAATGAAAGATCTTGGCGAAGCAGCTTACATATTAGGCATAAAGATTTATAGAGATAGATCGAGACGCCTAATATCATTGTCACAAAGTACATATTTGGACAAAGTTCTAAAGAGGTTTGGAATGGAAGATAGCAAGAAAGGGTTCTTGCCCATGTTTCCCAATACGACGTTGAGTAAAACTCAAAGTCCAGCAACGGCAGAAGATAGAGAAAGGATGAGTAAGACTCCCTATGCCTCAGCCATAGGATCTCTAATGTATGCCATGCTATGTACTAGACCCGACATTGCATATGTTGTTAGTTTAACTAGTAGATATCAAAGTGATCTAGGAGTGGATCATTGGACAGCGGTCAAAAACATTCTTAAGTACTTGAGAAGAACTAATGATATGGTTCTTTCTTATGGAGGTGATGAACAACTCGTTGTTAATGGTTACACCGATGCTAGTTGGAACACCGATCCGGATGATTCTAAATCACAATCTAGATACATATTTATTTTGAATGGTGCAACAGTTAGCTGGAGGAGTGCAAAGCAAAGTGTTGTGGCGAGATCTTCAACTGAATCGGAATACATAGCTGCTTCGGAGGCTTCACAAGAAGCGATATGGATGAAGGAGTTCATTACAGAGCTCGGTGTGATTCCAAGTGCGCTGGACCCAATGTCTATCTATTGTGATAACATGGGCGCCATAGCCAATGCGCAAGAACCAAGGTCACACAAGAAGCTGAAGCACATCAAGCTACGTTTTCATGCTACTCGAGAACATGTCCAAGATGGTGACATAAAGATTTGCAAAGTACACACAGATCTGAATGTGGTGGATCCGTTGACTAAACCTCTCCCGAGGGCAAAACATGACCAACACCAAACTGCCATGGGTGTTCGGTATATTACCATCTAATCTAGATTAGTTGACTCTAGTTCAAGTGGGAGACTATTGGAGATATGCCATAGAGGCAATAATAAATGTAATCCACCATACTCGCTCCGGCTTAAGGCGAAGCCCTGCGAGATCTCCCCTCTACTTCCGGTACCACGCCGTCGTGCTGCCAGAATCGCGAGGAGAGTGCTACAACCTCCGCTGCCTGCTAGAACTAGGGAGAGGAAGGTCTTCATCGAGTACCAAACGTGTGACCGACTGCGGAAGCGCTGCCGGAACGCAGCGCCGGAAGGATCGTCTACATGATCTTGAGATCGGCAAGAGTACGACTACATCACCCACGAGAATATGCTCTCGTTAAACACTTTGGAATCTTCGAGGGTGAGTTCCTCTATCGATTCGTTGCTACAATCTAGTAGATAGATCTTGGCTTGTTTGTTTGCATGTGGTAGAATTTTTTTGTTTTCCATGCTACGAACCCCTGCACCTACTCCTCTGCCGACCTAGCTGTCGGGGAATTAAGTGGACGATCCCATGGGGAGCCGGCGGGAGGCGGAGCGGGGGCCGACGATCGGCCTAATAAAGGTTGTGGTCCTTGATCCCTGTCAAGCCAAAACAAAGATTCTCCTGATGTTTCTCTACATTGATATGGTTACTATGTCGTGTTCCAGAAGGCTTCGCCGGCGTACTCCATAAGTGTGATCACACCGAGAGATTGCTGGATCAGATGGGATTCGGTCATGCGCATCCATGGTTTACCCTGACCGTTTGGTTTCAGAGGGTGCTCTTTGAAGCTTTCTTGGCTGTTAAGATCATGGGGCATGTTCTCGTTCCATGGTGCTGACGAAGAATGCCATGGAGACCAAGATCTATGGACTGACAATGGTGGTTCGAGTCTGGGTGTTGATGAGGAATTGGCTTGGTGATTCGTGACTTGGAGCAGTGGCATGCAAGTGGGGGCGGCTGCACATGAGAGGTTAACGGTTCTATCTTTCAGGGTGAAAATCCAGGGTCTGGCCTTAATTGGTTGTGCCTGGCAATGGCCTTGTTAAAGGCATTGTTTTGAGAGTGTGAACTTTCTTCAGGGTGAAAACCTAAGATATTTGATCGGGTGATGACGGTGTTTGTGTACTGTTCCCTTCTTGAAGGCGTCGTTTTATGAGAAGCTGGACTTCTGGTGCTGTCTTGGTGGTGATAGTACTGTTGTTCCAACGAATGGGTCACTGTAGCGGGAATTTTCTTTTTTGTAGTTCTTCTTTCTTTTTTGGCTATGTGCATCCGTATGGCCGTTAGGACAATGCGTTGTTGCAGAGGCTGTTCGTAATTGATATCTTTTGATATTAATATATGCTTCTTTCCAAAAACAACATACATACACGGGCAAACGCAAACGGTGCACTTGTTGGCGGCTAAACCCCCAAATTACGCAAAACCAGTCGCGGAATCAATCTAGCGGTTCATGTAGAGAAACAAACAGGTGTGTCATAGCGAAAATAATTCTGTGGTACCTGGTTTACATGTGAACCAACTCGCATGATTGACATGTGGCAATTCAAATCTAGAAAACGGGTGCTAATCTTGTTTTTTCTCTGTTTTAGACACTTGTTGTTTGCAGAAGTTGGTCCACATCTCTAAATCCATGGACCAGGTTCCATAGAAATATCCCTGGGTCATAGGCCTAAAATCACAGAACGTGAAAACTGTGAACCAATAATCAGGTGACCCTAGTCGTTCCGTAAGAGTAGTTGCTAAGGGAATATACAATGCGGTGACATTGGTCTCCCCTTATGGTTGCCATGTAGGATTTTTGCTTAGTTGAAAGAGAGAGAAACAAGAAAGATAAGATTGTCTTCTCTTAGCAAGGGATGATCTTTTAAAAATAAGAGAAGGCTATTTTTTTTATTGTACCATATGTCTTCTTTTAGCAAACTAGCTCCTTACTAAAAATAGTTAATTTTCATTAATTGTTAGAGATGTCAATAAGAGATAATACATTATACAACTTATATATATTGACTTCTCTAGATGATGTGGAGAGTTAAGGAAAGACATGTCTTCTCTACCATTGTATATGCCCTAAGGATCTTGCCCGTAAGTCTAGTGGTCGGGGCCGACCCTTTCTCTAGTCTTTAGGAGGTTTTATCACGGAGTAGCTTTCTAAGGAAACAAACATTTTAATTGTTTCTCAAAGATCCTTCGCTATTTATAACCGATTTTCCAATTTATTTAAAATTTTCTAGAAATACAAGATAATAGCTTTAAAGATCCGGGCGTTGTAAAACCTGAAATTCAACTAACGAAATCTAGCTTTCATACTTTGCAATAACTTGCATGCTCCTCAAATTACAAGCTTTCTATGCCGGTGGATTCCTGAAATAAAAGTGTTGTAAAGGCCTAGAGGCTACCACCTACCTCCCACAATGTGTTGCTGGTGGTTTAAGCGGAGACGCAAGACCACACTAGTGTTAGGTAATGTTTTACGCAATTTTTTTTTACCGCACACGACCAAACCAAGATCACTATCAATAAAATGAGGTTATACACTTAACAAGTAGATGATCACGTCAATGACGTGGAGATGATGGCGTAGTCGATTGATGGCTGTAAAATGCAACCATTTTTATCCGCGTTTAAAACCAATATAACTCAAGTATTTGATTAAATATATCTTTAGCCTTGTCACTAATCACTTTATTTTATAGATGTGCAGAAATGCACACTTTTATGACGGAATCTAGAGTAACTAATAAAGATTTGTGAGCTGCTAATTTTTCCAGCAAGTTAAAGAGGCCACAGAGAGGTGTCCATGAGCTTTAACGACCATAGGTATGGCGGAGGCCTGATCATACCGCCCCGCGTACCATGTGCCACGGACTTCACTGAGTCAAACCAAGCAACTTTGGTTAAGCAACCTATATATAATTCACATCAAAGCCACCACAAACCCTAACACATCAAAAGGCATTGGCAGAAAATACATTTGAGGAGGAGAAATCCACCACAGAGCTGCTGCCATCTCCATCACCATAGTCACCCTCCCATCTCCAACTCATATCCCCCGCATAGCCATAGATATATACTTGTAATCTAGATCTCATTGTGATTGGTGATATTGTACGAGTATTTGGTATTTCTATAATTTTTTTACAATGTTTATGATTGTTGATCTTATCATGAGTGGGTAGTCCTCACAGACTGCAGACTAAGACACACCCTAGCAACGATGTGTGCATATTTTGACATGGGAATACTGTGTTGAGATTGAATATTATATTTGTATTTGTATTTGTATCAGTCTTATCTAAGGACTTGTTAGATACCCAAGACCCCGAGGATTGATAAAGCTAATGGTGTTAGATGAGTGGTAATTTATATCTATATTGTGAAACCTAATGACATCAAGGGAAGTACAGTTGTTGTTTAAGATCCATTTAGATCCATTTAAGAATCACGGTGATGCATGTTCCTATTTATAAGGCCTTGGTCTATTCATTTAATAATCGCATAACCTCGTGCCCAATGGTGGTGTACTGGTTGGACAAAAGTCAATAGTATTTTTGGCTGCAAAAGACTATATGAGTTATGGACGCCTCACCCATGATATCTATCTAAATTAGATCATAATTCATCAATGAGCTCTATTATTATCTTTATCCCATATATGTGTGCATAGCTGCAGATGAATCCTTAGCCCTGGCCTATCTCCATCCATCGACACAAAAAACTAATGTGTAGGTCCGGTAAACGAATACTACGAGTTCTCAAGGTCTTGTTCAACATAATCTTACACCAATAATTTTTTTTCAAGGTTCGATAAGGCTAGGTCTTATAGGAAAAGCAAGCTATACTGCATCTGTAACCCGGATCAAAGGCATCAATCATTTTTCTGATGCCATTGTCAGGGGAATCATTTCTACTACTCTGGTGAGGTTATTAGATACCTTGATAATTATTTTTATTTTGTTTATTTATTGTTATTACTTATTTTTTATCAATTGAAATTCTGAAAAAATATTTAATCTTTTTGTTACTAGTCTTGTTATTTTTCTTCATCCAAAAATCCAAAAATATTAGAATTATGGCACAAAGGAAGCTTGAGGAATATGCCACTCTCAATGATGATTATTTACTTGCACCTATTACTTAGCCCATTTTTACAACGGAGAACTATGAAATTAATCTTAACTATTTGAGTTTGGTTCAACAGTAGAACTATGGCATAAAGGAAGCTTGGCGGACGCATGTATGCATGTATATACTTTTACCAAGATATGAAACATGGTGCATATAAAACATATTGACCCCTATACGGTCAAGCTATGGTTATTCCCTATCTCACTTAGAGGAAATGCAAAAGATTGCCAAGCAAAACTATGACTAAAGGCACTATCACTTCATGAGAGGAATGTACTAGTATATTTATGACTAAGTTTTTTCCTCTCGCTAAAACTATGGAACTTCAATTTAATATTATAGGTTTATACAAGAGTACCACGAGACACTAGTGCTTGCGTGGGAAAGGATGAATGAGTTCTTAAGAAACTGTCCCCACTAGACATGTTCTTCTACATGTGTACATACGAGCTCATATGATATTTTATTTTGTTATATTCTTTGAAATACGAAATATTGTTGATTAGTTATGTCGACACCGATAGTGGATCTGTATCCACTACCTATATTCATATATTCTTGGACTTAGATTGAGTTTCATCTTTATTATGATGTGTTGTGTTATACCCGGAAATTTTCCTTCATGCAATAGCTTCAGGAACTTCGTAACATCACAATGACACACATCGAAACCAATATATAGAAAGCTTATTTTTTATTTCTGGATACATTATCCAACCTTCACTCAAATCCCATAAATTTATTTTTATGATTGCAGCGAAATGAAAACTAACCTCTTGCACCTACACTCATTCAAGCAACCCAAACAATGTGTAAATAACTAATCATAAAAGTCAAGTGTTAACTAGATGTCGCCCCTTGTAAGTAACCATCACTTTCCCTCTAGGTCCAGGAATAAATTTCTCCCATTCATCTTCTGGGAATGGAGAAATCAATTTGAGCTCAAAGTTCCTTAGTAAATAGCTCCATATCACTTTGATTTGCATGTAAGCAAAATGTTCTCCCAAGCAAGCATGCCTCCCGCCACTAAAGGATGTGTAAGAGAACTTGCCACCAACTCTGTCCTCCTCTCTCCCGGGACTAAACCTATATGGGTCATATATATGTGGATCTTTATAAATGTACGATAAATTGTTGCTAACTACAGTAGAACTTGATAGGGTATGCCCTTCAGGAATCTCATACGTGTTGCCTTCTCTAGTTTGTACATTGAAGCTCTTTTTTGCACGATGGATTAGTAGTGATGATGTGGCATGCATTCTTAATATGCCTCTTTGATGCAGCAATGTAAGGTACTCATCTCCTGTAATATGTCATAATCTATGTGTTTTCCATGCTGTCCCATGATTTTCTTTTGTTCTTCGATTGTAGCTACTAAGTACTTTTCATTGCTGAGTAGACAAGCCCCAGTCCAAGTGGTGGTGTTTGAGCTCGAGTGACGCCCACCGAATAACAAGGCAATGAGTAACCCGATGATTTCATCATCAGACATGGAGTGTTGATCTGTGTACTGCAAGTGTATGAAGTTCTGTAGCACATCAACGCCAATATGGCCTGATTTTTTACGTGATCTCACAATGTTACCAAACATTTCTCCTAGTTTAGTGAGTTCTTTGTCACGTCGTTGGTGTGATGGGATTGGGAGATATGGGAAAAAGAAGCTGAATAAGTGCAATCCATTTTCATCGATATCATGGAGGAGTGTGGAGACTTCACTCAACATCTTCCCTCGGAGATCCACTCCAAGCAAGCACTCCTCGAAATAGGCTTGCGCCCTGCTATATTCATATAGCAAACCACCGATACAAGGACACCACTGCTGGGACAAAACAGCACAATCTGAGCCTAAGTGAAACAAAAAAAGAAAGGAAGAGAAAACAATGCCGAGAACGGCGGTTCGACGAAAACGAAGAGGATTCTCCACCGCTGCGCCCTCCGACGAAATTCCACCACGCTGCTATCGCTCCGAAGCGCCGTGCACCAAGCAACACCTCCAAGAAGGGAAACGACGATGACGCCGCTGCTGCCCGGGTCATTCCAAGGGATATCCCCGGAACCAATCCTAGGGTTTCCCCCGGTCCACAACGGGGGGTGGAGAAGAGGGATCTCCGACGCCCTTCAGCAAGGAGGGTGACACCCGCAGGCGTCACCGCGCCGGTGCCGAGATAGGGATTTCTCCTGACCCCCAAAAAGACCACAATTCCGGGCCCTCCGGGACATCCACCAACCTTGCCGCCCACCAGCGCGCGCCACCACGGTTTTGCAATCACCCCCGCCATCTCCCCGAGGTCCACGTCGCGAGGCCGGTAAAGACAAGAAGCAAGGAGCACCGGTGAGGGTCAGTGGTACAGCACCACCCGGGAGGGAACTACCTCCACCACCTCCGCCGCCGGGAGGCGGTAGCCAACCGGGTGTAGCAGCAGGACACAACAGGCCCGCCGGCCCGGCCGAGCCCGAGAGGGCCCGTAAAGTCCCGCCGCAACACTGCAGCTGGGGCAGCGCCGCAGCCACCAACCCATGCCCTGCTACCTCATCCACCGGAGAAGCCACCGCCGCGCCAGGCACGGCCCGCCCAGGCCCAGATGGAGCCCTTTTGGGCCTAGATCCGGGCTGGTTGGGCTCTGCCGGCCACTCGCCAGCGACCAGCTGGCCATCGTAGCCCCCCGCAGCCAACCGCCGCGCCACCGCCACCACAGACGCGGGTCTCACGCCGCCGAGCCGGACCGTCCACCGCCGAGGTGCACCGGCGCCGTCGGGAGGCCCTGCCCTCCGTTCGCTCGTGGGGAAGCTGCCGACCCGCCGCCGCCAGCCCCGCGCAGGAGAGGCCCGGCGACTTACGCCCGGTGGCGGCAACCAGGGAGAGGAAGAGGGAGGGGGCGGTGGGAGGGCGGCGGTGATGGTTTTCCCGTTGCCCGCAGGGGGGCGAGCGAGCGAGCGGGTATCGGGGGGAGTCCCAAGCAAGCACTTGCCAGCGATCAACATGAGCATATTCCTAGCCTCATGCTTTAGATCAACAATGCCTTCCTGGCCCCACTTTGAAAAGTAGTCCTACAAAATTTATTTGATCACATTGTGAGATACTATCTTGATCACATTGAGGAAAACAAGATGTATAGCTTCAAATTTAAATAATTCAGAACATGTCAAGTAATGACCAGTGTCACATACAAAGAAACAAAAATAAATAGGATGGTCACGCAATCCAAAAGCAAAAATTGACCTGCCTCATCTCCAATTTCTAAGCAGATTCTAAAGTTGAGAGTAAGACAATAGTGGTTTGCCATTATTTGAAAACAAACCTCATATATTATCAACTGAAAATAAGTTTTCCTTCATCAAACTCAAACCCTCACTCCACCATGTCTTATTTTCTATCTAACTTTCATTGTTGTAATGTTAAGCTCAACCTGCAATCCATCCGATTCAAGTTGCATGAGATGTATTGTGAGACACTCTTTGCAACTATAGTGATAATGAAACTTAGATGTGGTGGAACGAGGGGTTGAGTTTAATAAAAAAAATAAGGGTATTTTTGAAGATGACATTAGCCAATGGATACAATCTCACTAGTTTTCAGCTACCGGATGGGGACGGGTTCAAAAATACGCTCAAGATAAAAAATCTGAACAACACTGCTTAAAGCACCTTACAAAATCCTAGAGAGTTGAACGAATAGTGGAGTGGATGTGTAAAACATGTCCTATGATTGTGTAATTCATGAACTTAGCTGTCCATTTTGTTGGTTGTTTCTTTCAGACCATGTAAATTGAATGTTTGGCTAAAACATCCAGAATCCTATGATCGTGTAATTCATGAACTTAGAAGTCTTTTTTCACCAAAGTTTGCAGGCATTCAGAAGACACACACACATATATAATTTCAAAAAGTTTCAGTTTTTTTAAATGTTTTATATACTTCATGGAATTACTGTTCATACGGGATGATATTAATAGTAACCATAACAACAATAGTTGTTGTAGTAGTAGTAATAATAAGATTACCTGCACTTCACGAACCAAAGAATCAACGTGGTTCTTCAGCTTCATTGGTTGTATCGCATCGGTGCAAAACCGGATCTGCTTGCTTCTCGTTGCCAAATCCACATCATACAAAACTGTAAAATCATACAAATTTCCTATGCTGATCTCGGATTCGGGAGCTTGAAAGAAATGAGCCGTGACCTCTGGCCCTACTAGAAATGTAACTTTCTTCACCCCAAATAAGCTCAACGTGAACACGCTGCCTAGCCTTGTATGCATGTCTTGGATCACTGCTTGTTGACCTTTGGTCAGAAGTGTTGGCAAAGCTGACATCAAGGATACCCAACTCACGACCGGTGGAACCGGTCTTTCTTTCTGCACTGGACCAACTATTCTCCTTACAACTAGCTTTATGGCAATCACAGTGAGTAACAGCACTGTTACGGTCAAACACGCTGTGTTACAGCCATTTCGGTGTGCATAGAGCTTGTTCGTGGAGGTAACCAGCCTAGCAAAGATCATAAGCTTATTCGTGGAGGCAACCAGCCTAGCAAAGATCATTTGTGTTAATTATTACACATGGAATACAACTTTAAAATGCTACTAGCTTTACAATACACATCTTGTAAAAGTCATACAATATCACTTTTGCTTCGGTCCCCCCTCCTCTTTCAAACTTTGACAAACAAAAATTCGATATCGATTATTTAGAGGACCATACGAACCCATCCGAACTTCGCATGGTCCTTTTAGACGTATGCTCACCATATAAGTATACTCATGTGTCTGCGAAAGACGAAAATCGGAAGTTATATAACATCAACAAATTTTTTTTTAAATATAACATGCAAAGACGTAGATCGCAATAATGGGACGTGGGATCAGCTGACCGAAACGTGAATTATATCCAGTTCGACCAAGTACATATATACGGAGATATACGTGGCAGCGATATGGGTTTCGATGGGTCAAAAATATAAACGGCCCATTCAGTTTAAGTTAGGGGAGAGGAGGGGGGGGGGGGAGTTAGAAATTATAAAGGCTCTCTCATTTATTATCCCCTCTCCTCCAATATACTCCCTCCGTCTCAATTTACTCTGCGTTTTGGGTTTAGTTAAAGTCAAACTTTATAAACTTTGACTATGTATATCATGAAAAATATCAACAACTAAAATATGAAATAAATATAATTAGACTCATCATAAAACATATTTTTATATTGTATGTAATAGATTTTATAAATATTTGTATTTTATAGAATATGTTTGGACAAGTTTTAATATGTTTGACTTTTGCCAAACCTAGAATTCAGAGTAATTTGGGACAGAGGAAGTAGTATGTTTTCTTTTTTCTCTCTTCTCATATCATATGCAACTATTGGTGCATGAAGTAATTAAGAGAGATATTTATGAACTTTCTTGGTCCTATCAAAGTGGCCATCAGGCCATGTCAGATGGAGTATACGAAGTAAAAGTGATAAATCTCTGGAACAGGAATGAGAGGGGGGAAGGAGGGAGCGAGCTTACACCTCATACAATATATAATGGTATATAAAGTTCTTGTTGAAGCTCTAGCAATATCAATTCGGCGTAGAAATATGAGTAATTTCACTTTTCACTCTCTAATTGTGCGAGCTTTTTCCCTATTTAAAAAGTATCGCCACATTTGACTGAGTTGTGACATCAAAAGTCTCGGCGTAGAGTTTTTTTAGCTTGTTAGAAATTATAAAGGCTCTCTTATTTATTATCCCCTCTCCTCCAATATAGTATGTTTCTTTTTTCTCTCTTCTCATATCATATATGCAACTATTGGTGCATGAAGTAATTAAGAGGGAGATTTATGAACTTTCTTTATCAAAGTGGCCATCAGGCCTTGTCAGATAGAGTATACAAAGTAAAAATGATAAATCTTTGGAACAGGAATGAGAGGGCGGAAGGAGGGAGCGAGCTTACACCTCATACAATATATAATGGTATATAAAGTTCTTGTTGAAGTGTTGGAGATATGCCCTAGAGGCAATAATAAATGTAGTTATTATTATATCTTTGTGTTTATGATAAATGTTTACATTCATGCTATAATAGTATTAACAAGGAAACATTAATACGTGTGTGATTTGTAAACGAAATTAGAGTCCCTGGTAAAGCCTCTTCATAATACTAGCTTGTTGGTTAAGAAATGATTGTGGTTTCCCTATCATGAACATTGAGATGTTATTAACAACAAAATCATATCGTTAGGAGAATGGTATGATGGACATACTCCTATAGATAAGCGTAGAATAAAGATCAAGTCATTTTAATAGTTCAATTGCTATATGCTTTCTGATACATAGTAACCTAATTCCTTCGACCATGAGATCATGCTTATCACCATCACCGGAAGGATGCTTTGATGACATCAAACACCACACCGTAACTGGGTGGCCATAAAGGTGGCATTAAGTCTTCGGAAAGTATGGGTTGAGACACATGGATCAAGAGTGGGATTTGTCCATCCATATGACGGATAGATATACTCTAGGCCCTCTCGGTGGAATGTCATCCAATTAGCTTGCAAGCATGTGACTGGATCACAAGGGATCACATACCACGGGAACGAGAAAAGAGTACTTATCAGTAACGAGGTTGAACTAGGTATGCAGAGATACCGACGATCAAAACCTCGGATAACTAAACTATCGTGAGACATAGGGAAATTGGTATCGTATGTAAGTGGTTCATTCGATCGCAAAGTAATCGTAGAAATATGTGGGAGCCATATGAATTTCCATATTCCTCTATTGGTTATTGTTCGGAGAAGTGTCTCGATCATGTCCGCAAAATTCATGAACCGTAGGGAGACACACTTAAGGATTCGATGTTGTTGAGTAGTTATGGAATGATGAGTAAGAGACCGAATGTTGTTCGGAGTCTCGTATGGGATCCGGGATATCACGAGGAGATCCGGAATGGTCCAAAGAATAAGATTCATATAAGGAAAGTCTTCTTTCGAAGTTGGGGAATGATTCCGGTGTTTTCATTGGGAATGTTCTAGAAGGTTCCAGAAGGTCCGGCACTCCGGAGGGGAAGGGTACATGAATGTGTCATAACAAGTTGGAATGGTTGCATCATGTAATAGGTGTCATTGCTAGGCAAAATAAAGGGATAAATCAAATCCTAGTTTGAAAAGTCAAACGACCATTTTGCTTGGTGGAGGGAGAGTAGGAAACCTACTTGGGGAGGAGTTCCTCTCCCTCCACCCGCCGGCCAAGGAGGCCGACTTGGGGGAGGACTCTCCTCCCCTGGCTGGCGCCCTCCCACCTATAAAAGGAGGGGCAGGGTTGCCCCTCTAGAGACACACCTGTAGGGTTCGCAACATAGAAAACAAAAATTTTCCTACGATGAGAACTATGTACCAAGATCTATCTACTAGATACAAACAACGGGCGGATGTATATCCGTAGAGAACATACCCTTGAAGACCGACAAAGCTTAACGAGTTCAACTCATGGTTGATGTAGACGATCTCTTGCCGATCTCAAGATCGAGAGGAAGTCCTAGTGTCGCAAATCAGCAGCGCATCCGTGCTCGCACACACGTTCAAGGCACCGAGCAACCTCCGCCTCCTCGATCCAGCGATGCAGCGGAAGCACAACTCTTTCTTGCCGAATAGCCACCGGGAACATGTATCTCGCTAGTCCGAGACCATGGGGATAAATTCTAGAGGGGGAGAGAGATCCTTCACGAGGAGGTGTGAGAGACAAGTGAGAGGAGGGGCTCCTTTATAGGAGGCGGGGCACCCAAGGGGTGGGCGCCCGCCATGGGGCTGCCCTCCCTCCTTCATTCATGTGGGTGGACACTCCACTCACAAAATGGCCCTTCAATTTTCTCCACTCAAAAGTCCACTCAAATTCCCATTAAATTTCCACCAAATTTAATGCAAACTCTCATTAAATAAAACTCTTTTATTTTATTCAGAATTTTGTCAATTACTTTAATGACAAACATTCACAAATAACCCCTTGCTAGAATTCTATTTCACATGCATAACCACTTTATGCAATTTCACCCGAAAACCTGTTTCGGTATCTAGTGAAATAAATTTCTGCGCTTGTTCATTCTTTCGGCATGAAACTTTTGCTCCAATTGGATGTTGGTGTCTCTTAAGTGTGTCACCCTACGGTTCGTGAATAATGCAGACATGATCGATACCCCTCTCGGATCAATAATCAGAAGCGGGATCTGGAGACCCATACTGACTCCCACACATTCAACGATGACTTTCTTGTGATCGTCGGAACCTTTTACGCTAGTATCTTCATCCCTTTGTTTCACGATATATTACATGTCCGAGATTCGATCATCGGTATCTCCATACCTAGTTTGATCTCGTTACCGACATGCACTCTTTTCTCGTTCCCGTGATATAACATTCTAGTGATCAAATCACTTGCTTGCAAGCTAATCAATGTGATATCACCGAGAGGGCCAGTATATCCGTCGTCATCGGGATGAACAAATTCCACTCTCGATCCATGAGCCTCAACATAACACTTTATTAGTTCTGAATCCATCTTTATAATCACCCTGTTACGGTGTGACGTTTGATGTTATCAAGAAACTCTTCCGGTGTTAGTGATTGACATGATCTCATGGTCTAAGGATTAGGATCACTTCGTAAGTTGTTATAGAAATATAAACTCAATGACTTTGATCGTAATGCTATACTTCGGATGAATGTTCATCACACCATTACACTAATGTTGTGATCCCGTTATTAACAACATCCAATGTCCATGATCAGGAAACCTTGATCATCTCGTTAATCAACGAGCTAGTTTATGAGAGAGGCATAACTAGGAACTTTCTGTTTGTTTATTAAACACATATGTATTGATGTTTCCGTATTAATACAATTATAGCATGTAAAATAAACATATATCATATACTTGGAATACACATAATAAACACTTTATTATTGCCTCTCAGGGCATATTCCCTTCAACACCTCTCTCCACCAAACCCTAACCCTAGCCGCCGTCGCCGCCGCCGCCCTAGGGTTTTCCCTAGCTGCCGGCCTAGCCCTCTCTCCTTGGTGCCTCTAAACCCTAGATCACCAAGTCCTCTCTCATAGTCCACCATACTCGCTCCGGCTTAAGGCGAAGCCCTGCGAGATCTCCCCTCTACTTCCGGTACCACGCCGTCGTGCTGCCGGAATCACGAGGAGAGTGCTACAACCCCCGCTGCCTGGTGGAACAAGGGAGAGGAAGGTCTTCATCGAGTATCGAACGTGTGACCGACTACGGAAGCGCTGCCGGAACGCAGTGCCGGAAGGATCGTCTACACGATCTTGAGATTGGCAAGAGTATGACTACATCACCCACGAGAATCTGCTCTCGTTAAACACTTTGGAATCTTCGAGGGTGAGTTATTCCATCGACTCGTTGCTACAATCTAGTAGATAGATCTTGGCTTGTTTGTTTGTATGCGGTAGAATTTTTTTGTTTTCCATGCTACGAACCCCTACAGTGGTATCAGAGCCGTGTCTATATGTAGATCTGTTGCACGAGTAGAACACAATGGTCATTATGGGCGGTGGTGCTTTTATTATCAATTGCTTCTTGTGTACTTTGCATCTTGCGGTATGATGGGATGAATCGGCCTGGGCTAACCTTACATGGCATCATTCATGAGACTTGCTCCACGCTAAACATGCAACTTGTATTGCATAAGTGGCTTTGCGGGTGTCTGTCTCTCCCATTATAGTATAGATCCAATTTACAACGGGCACTTGATAGTTCAAACATCAACGTTGTGGTTCTTGTTCGTAAGTTAGAGCGACACTTATTGAAAGCACAAACCACGTAAAATATGTAAAGAAAATTAGAGGCGTCTAACTTTGTTTTGCAGGGGTGTGCTATGATGTGATATGGCCATGATTGTGATTATATTTGATGTATGCAATGTTCCTTATTGTAAGTTGGCAACCGGCAGGAGCCATATGGTTGTCTTTAATTTCTGTTAAGACCCGCGTGTCTATTCAAAGTAGTTGTAATAGTTGAAGCTGGTGGACGACAACCATGGAACGGCGTCATTGACCTTCATGCAATGCCGGTGATGATGGAGATCATGTTCGTGCATGAAGATGGAGATCGGAAGCACAAAGAAGAAAGGCCATATCATATCACATATTATGAATTGCATGTGATGTTAATCCTTTATGCATCTTGTATTGCTTAGTTAACGACGGTAGCATTATAATATGATCCCTCATGCACATAAATTTCAAGTTCTAAAGTGTTCATCCTTAGTAAGCACTGTTGCTAAAGCTTGTTGTTTCGAAGCACCACGTGATGATCGGGTGTGTTAGATTCTGCAAGTGTATACAACGTGAGCAAGCCAGATTTGCTCATGCGGAAGCTAAGGTTTGATCTTGACGAGACTAGCATGTACAAACATGGTCTCGGAACACGGATCACCGAAAGGTAAAGCATGAATCATATAGAAGATATGATGGACATGTCGATTATTCGCCATTGAAGCTACATCAACTCTCATGATGATCGGTTTTGATGTGGTGGATTTTGTTCGTGTGATCACTAAAACAATGTGAGGGATATTGTTTTGAGTGGGAGTTCACCTAGATTAATTTAACTATTAATTAGAACTCAATTTG
The DNA here is from genome assembly GCA_030063025.1 of Avena longiglumis. Classification (NCBI taxonomy): domain Eukaryota; kingdom Viridiplantae; phylum Streptophyta; class Magnoliopsida; order Poales; family Poaceae; genus Avena; species Avena longiglumis. Next base: position 30,435,788 of record CP125974.1, read on the forward strand.
TCATAAACTTAGTCTAAACTATTGAAAATATGTTGTAGATCAATGGCGGCCCCTACCATCAATTTTAATGCGTTCCTAGAGAAAGAAAAGTTGGAAAACAATGGAAGCAACTTCACGGATTGGTTCCGCAATTTGAGGATTGTCCTCAATGCTGGTAATTTGACCTATGTCTTTGGATGCACATGGTGACCCGCTGCGGTGATGCTACCAATGAAGTAAAGAATGTTTACCTCGCTCGGAAGAATCAATACTCCACAGTTCAGTGCGCTATCTTGTATGGTTTGGAATCCGAGCTTCAGAAAAGGTTTGAGAACCATGACCCACATGATATTGTCCGTGAAGTCAAATTGATAGTTGAGACTCACGCGGCAGTTGAGAGTTATGAGGCTTCTGAAAAGTTCTTTAACTGCAAGATGGAAGAGGGCAGCTCTGTCAGTGAGCATGTGCTTAAGATGTCTGGGCACGCAAACAAACTCCAAAGCTTGGGTATAGTGATTCCTAATGCTTTGAGGATTTACCGTGTCCTCCAATCACTACCACCAAGTTACAAGAACTTTGTGATGAACTACAATATGCAAAGCATGAACAAGCAGTTGTCAGAACTCTTCTCCATGTTGAAATAGGCAGAAGTGGAGATCAAGAAAGAGCACCAAGTGTTGATGGTCAATAAGACCACCAAATTCAAGAAAGGCAAGTCTAAGCAAAAGGGACACTTCAAGAAGGGTGGTAAGAAAGTTGCCGCACGGACGAAGAAGACCAAGGCTAGACCTAAGCCTAATACTGAGTGCTTTTACTGGAAGCAAGAGGGTCACTGGAAGCGGAATTGCCCAAAGTACTTGGCAGATTTGAAGAACGACAACATCAAGAAGAAAGGTATATCCGATATACATGTTATTGATGTGTATCTCACTAGTACTTGTAGTAGTGCCTGGGTATTTGATACTAGTTCGGTTGCTCATATTTGTAACTCTAAACATGTGCTGCGGAATAAACGGAAGCTAGCAAAGAACGAGGTGACGATGCGCGTTGGAAATGGATCAAAAGTTGATGTGATCGCGGTCGGTACGCTACCTCTTCATCTACCATCGGGATTAGTTTTATTCTTAAATAATTGTTATTTGGTGCCTGCGTTGAGCATGAACATTATATCGGGATCTTGTTTATTACGAGACGGTTACTTGTTTAAGTCCGAGAATAATGGTTGTTTGATTTATATGAGTAATATGTTTTATGCACATGCACCTTTGATAGATGGTCTATTCTTATTGAATCTCGATAGTGGAAATACACATATTAATAACATTGAAGCTAAACGTTTGAAATTGAGCGATAACTCGACCTATATGTGGCACTGTCTTCTTGGTCACATTGGAGTGAAGCGTATAAAGAAACTCCATTCCGATGGACTTCTTGAATCACTTGAAAGATGCGAAGCATGTATGATGGGTAAAATGACTAAGACTCCATTTTCTGGTATGATGGAGCGAGCTACGGACTTATTGGAAATCATACATACTGATGTGTGTGGTCCAATGAGTGTAGCATCGCGCGGTGGTTATCGTTATGTTCTTACCTTCACAGATGACTTGAGTAGATATGGGTATATCTATTTCATGAAACATAAGTCCGAAACTTTCGAGAAGTTTAAGGAATTTCAAAGTGAGGTAGATAATCAACATAACAAAAGGATTAAATTTCTACGTTCTGATCGTGGAGGTGAATATCTAAGTTACGAGTTTGGCGAGCATTTAAAGAAATGTGGAATACTTTCACAATTGACACTGCCGGGAACACCAAAGCGTAATGGTGTGTCCGAACGTCGGAATCGAACTCTTTTAGATATGGTTCGTTCTATGATGTCACTTACAGATTTACCGCTATCATTTTGGGGTTATGCATTAGAAACAGCCGCATTCACTTTAAATAGGGCACCATCTAAATCCGTTAAAACGACACCGTATGAATTATGGTTTGGGAAGAAACCTAAATTGTCGTTTCTTAAAGTTTGGGGTTGCGAAGCCTATGTAAAGAAGTTACAGCCGGATAAGCTTGAACCCAAAGCGGAAAAGTGCGTCTTCATAGGATACCCAAAGGACACTATTGGGTATACCTTCTATCATAGATTCGAAGGTAAAATCTTCGTTGCCAATAATGGATCCTTTCTAGAGAAAGAATTTCTCTCGAAAGAAGTGACTGGAAGGAAAGTAGAACTCGACGAGGTTGTTGAACCTTCTCTCGAACTTGCGAGTAGCGCAGCACCGGAAGAAGTTCCTGTGGTGCCTGCACCAATAAGAGATGAAGCTAATCATGATGATCATGAAACTTCGGTTGAAGTTGCTACAGAGCCTCGTAGGTGGACAACACCGATGACCCTGTGACATATGAGGAAGCGATGATGAGCCCAGATTCCAATAAATGGCAAGAAGCCATGAAATCCGAGATTGGATCCATGTACGAAAACCAAGTATGGACTTTAGTGGACTTACCGGATGGCCGGAAGGCTGTCGAGAACAAATGGATTTTCAAGAAGAAAACATATGCTGATGGTAATGTTACTGTCTATAAAGCTCGACTTGTCACAAAAGGGTTTCGACAAATTCAAGGAGAATACTACGATGAGACTTTCTCACCAATAGCGAAGCTAAAGTCTGTGAGGATTTTGTTAGCAATCGCTGCATATTACGATTATGAGATATGGCAGATGGATGTCAAAACAGCGTTCCTCAATGGAGACATTGATGAAGAGTTGTATATGATGCAACCCAAAGGTTTTGTCGATCCTAAAGATGCTAACAAGGTATGCAAACTTCAACGGTCCATATATGAATTGAAGCAAGCATCCCGAAGTTGGAATCAACGTTTTGATAAGGTAATCAAAAGTTTTGGTTTTATACAAACTTATGGAGAAGCTTGTATTTACAAGAAAGTGAGTGGGAGCTCTGTAGCATTCTTAATACTATATGTAGATGACATATTGTTGATTGGGAATGATGTAGACCTTCTTAATAGTGTCAAGGAATATTTGAATAATAGTTTTTCAATGAAAGATCTTGGCGAAGAAGCTTACATATTAGGCATAAAGATTTATAGAGATAGATCGAGACGCCTAATATCATTTTCACAAAGTACATATTTGGACAAAGTTCTAAAGAGATTTGGAATGGAAGATAGCAAGAAAGGGTTCTTGACCATGTTGCCCAATACGACCTTGAGTAAAACTCAAAGTCCAGCAACGGCACAAGATAGAGAAAGGATGAGTAAGACTCCCTATGCCTCATCCATAGGATCTCTAATGTATGCTATGCTATGTACTAGACCCGACATTGCATATGTTGTTAGTTTAACTAGCAGATATCAAAGTGATCCAGGAGTGGATCATTGGACAACGGTCAAAAACATCCTTAAGTACTTGAGAAGAACTAAGGATATGGTTCTTTATTATGGAGGTGATGAACAACTCATTGTTAATGGTTACACCGATGCTAGTTGAAACACCGATCCGGATGATTCTAAATCTCAATCTAGATACGCATTTACTTTGAATGGTGCAGCAGTTAGCTGGAGGAGTGCAAAGCAAAGCGTTGTGGCGAGATCTTCAACTAAATCGGAATACATAGCTGCTTCGGAGGCTTCACAAGAAGCGATATGGATGAAGGAGTTCATTACAGAGCTCGGTGTGGTTCCAAGTGCGCTGGACCCAATGTCTATCTACTGTGATAACATGGGCGCCATAGCCAATGCGCAAGAACCAAGGTCACACAAGAAGCTGAAGCACATCAAGCTACGTTTCCACGCTATTCGAGAACATGTCCAAGATGGTGACATAAAGATTTGCAAAGTACACACAAATCTGAATGTGGCGGATCCGTTGACTAAACCTCTCCCGAGGGCAAAACATGACCAACACCAAACTGCCATGGGTGTTCGGTATATTACCATGTAATCTAGATTAGTTGACTCTAGTGCAAGTGGGAGACTGTTGGAGATATGCCCTAGAGGCAATAATAAATGTAGTTATTATTATATCTTTGTGTTTATGATAAATGTTTACATCCATGCTATAATATTATTAACAAGGAAACATTAATACTTGTGTCATTTGTAAACGAAATTAGAGTCCCTGGTAAAGCCTCTTCATAATACTAGCTTGTTGGTTAATAAATGATTTTGGTTTCCCTATCATGAACTTTGAGATGTTATTAACAACAAGATCATATCGTTAGGAGAATGGTATGATGGACATACTCCTATAGATAAGCGTAGCATAAAGATCAAGTCATTTTAATAGTTCAATTGCTATATGCTTTCTGATACATAGTAACCTAATTCCTTCGACCATGAGATCATGCTTATCACCATCACCGGAAGGATGCTTTGATGACATCAAACACCACACCGTAACTGGGTGGCTATAAAGGTGGCATTGAGTGTTCGGAAAGTATGGGTTGAGACACATGGATCAAGAGTGGGATTTGTCCATCCATATGACAGATAGATATACTCTGGGCCCTCTCGGTGGAATTCATCCAATTAGCTTGCAAGCATGTGACTGGTTCAAAAGGGATCACATACCACGGGAACGAGAAAATAGTAATTATCGGTAACGAGGTTGAACTAGGTATGCAGAGATACCGACGATCAAAACCTCGGATAAGTAAACTATCGTGAGACAAAGGGAAATTGGTATCGTATGTAAGTGGTTCATTCGATCGCAAAGTAATCGTAGAAATATGTGGGAGCCATATGAATTTCCAGATTCCTCTATTGGTTATTGTTCGGAGAAGTGTCTCGATCATGTCCGCATAATTCACGAGCCGTAGGGAGACACACTTAAGGATTCGATGTTGTTGAGTAGTTATGGAATGATGAGTAAGAGACCGAATGTTGTTCGGAGTCTCGGATTAGATCCGGGATATCACGAGGAGATCCGGAATGGTCCGGATAATAATATTCATATAAGGAAAGTCCTGTTTTGGAGTCGGGGAATGATTCCGGTGTTATCATCGGGAATGTTCTAGAAGGTTCCGGAAGGTCCGGCACTCCGGAGGTGAAGGGTACATGAATGTGTCATAACAAGTTGGAATGGTTGCATCATGTACTAGGTGTCATCGCTGGTCAAAATAAAGGGATAAATCAAATCCTAGTTTAAAAAGTCAAACGCCAATTTGAAAAGTCAAACGGCAGTTTTGCTTGGTGGAGGGAGAGTAGGACACCTACTTGGGGAGGAGTTCCTCTCCCTCCACCCGCCGGCCAAGGAGACCAACTTGGGGTAGGATTCTCCTCCCCTGGCCGGCGCCCTCCCACCTATAAATGGAGGGGCAAGGGTGCCCCTCTAGAGACACACCTCTTTCCACCAAACTCTAACCCTAGCAGCCGGCCACCAAGTCGCCGCCGCCGCCCTAGGGTTTTCCCTAGCCGCCGGGTTGGGGCTCTCCCCTTGCCCTAGCCTCCGGCCTAGCCCTCTATCCTTGGTGCCTCTAAACCCTAGATCACCAAGGCCTCTCTCATAATCCACCATACTCGCTCCGGCTTAAGGCGAAGCCCTGTGAGATCTCCCCTCTACTTCCTGTTGGAGATATGCCCAAGAGGCAATAATAAAGTAGGTTATTATCATATCTTCATACTTATGATAAATGTTTACATACCATGCTATAATTGTATTAACCAGAAACATTAATACTTGTGTGATTTGTAAACTAAAATAAGAGTCCCTAGTAAAGCCTCTTGTTAAACTAGCTTGTTGGTTAATATATGATCATGGTTTCCTGATCATGAACATAGAGATGTTATTAACAACAGGATCATATCATTAGGAGAATGATGTGATGGACATACTCCTATAGATAAGCGTAGCATAAAGATCAAGTCATTTCAATAGTTCAATTGCTATATGCTTTCTGATACATAGTAACCTAATTCCTTCGACCATGAGATCATGCATATCACCTTTACCGGATGGATGCTTTGATGACATCAAACACCACACCATAACTGGGTGGCTATAAAGGTGGCATTGAGTGTTCGAAAGTATTGGTTGAAACACATGGATCAAGAGTGGGATTTGTCCATCCATATGACGGATAGATATACTCTGGGCCCTCTCGGTGGAATGTCATCCAATTAGCTTGCAAGCATGTGACTGGCTCACAAGGGATCACATATCACGGGAACGAGAAAAGAGTACTTATCGGTAACGAGGTTGAACTAGGTATGCAAAGATACCGACGATCATAACCTCGGATAAGTAAACTATCGTGAGACAAAGGGAAATTGGTATCATATGTAAGTGGTTCATTCGATCGCAAAGTAATCGTAGAAATATGTGGGAGCCATATGAATTTCCAGATTCCTCTATTGGTTATTATTCGGAGAAGTGTCTCGATCATGTCCGCATAATTCACGAACCGTAGTGAGACACACTTAAGGATTCGACGTTGTTTGAGTAGTTATGGTATTATGAGAAAGAGACCAAATGTTGTTCGAGTCTCGGATGGGATCCGGATATCACGAGGTGATCCGGAATGGTCCGAGAATAAGATTCATATAAGTAAAGTCCCGTTTGAGTTCGGGAATGATTCCGTGTTTTCATCGGGAATGTTCTAGAAGGTTCAAATGTCCCAAGACTCCGGGGAAGGTACATGAATGTGTCATTACATATTGGAATGATTGCATCATGTACTAAGTGTTCTTGCTTTTCCAAATAAAGGATTAAATTGAATCCTAAAACTAAAAGTCAAATGGCGCTTTGAAAGTCAAACGGCTAAAACAGAAACTGGGAAACAAGCAAGAGGAGGTTGAAACCAACTTGGAGGAGGAGTCCTCCTCTCCAAGCCAGCGCCACCAAGGCCGACTTGGGAGGGACTCCTCCCTGGCCGCCCTCCCACCTATAAAAGGAGGGGCCTCCTCCTCTAGACACACAAGTTCCTATCCTCTAATCTAAATCCTAGCCCTAGACTCGGTTTAGAGCCGCTTTGGTTTAGAGCTTCTAATTGCACTCGCCTTCGGATTAGAGCCTTCTAATTGGTGTGTCTAAACCCTATACCACTAGAGCTCTCTCATACTCCACCATACTCGCTCCGGCTTAAGGCGAAGCCTCAGTTCTCCCTCTACTTAGGTACCATGCCAGTTGTCTTCGGAATCATGAGAGTGCTACAACCTCCGCTCACTGGAACAAGGGAGAGGAAGGTCTTAAATCGTCACCGAACGTGTGACCGATCAGGAAGCGCTTAACGCAGCCTTGGGAAGGATCGCTCACGCGATCTTGAGATCGGCAAGTGTACGACTACATCACCCACGAGAATCTGCTCTCGTTAACCGTTTTGGAATCTTCGAGGGTGAGTACCTCTATCGACTCGTTGCTACAATCTAGTAGATAGATCTTGGCTTGTTTGTTTGCATGCGGTAGAATTTTTTTGTTTTCCATGCTTCGAACCCCTACAGTGGTATCAGAGCCGTGTCTATATATAGATATGTTGCACGAGTAGAACACAATGGTCATTGTGGGCGTTGATGATTTTATTGTCGATTGCTTCTTGTGTACTTTGCATCTTGCGGTATGTTGGGATGAAGCGGCCCGGGCTAACCTTACATGACATCGTTCATGAGACTTGCTCCACGCTTGACATGCAACTTGTATTGCATAAGTGGCTTTGCGGGTGCCTGTTTCTCCTCGCATAGTTAAGATCCAATTTACAACGGGTGATCAACAATGCTAGTATCAATGTTGTGGTTCATATTCGTAAGTTAGAACGACACTTATTGAAAGCCCCAAACCACGTAAAACATGCAAAGAAAGTAGATGCGTCTAACTTTGTTTTGCAGGGGTGTGCAGTGATGTGATATGGCCATGATTGTGATTATATATGATGTATGCAATGTTCCTTATTGTAAGTTGGCAACCGGCAGGAGCCATATGGTTGTCTTTAATTTATGTTAAAACCCGCGTGTCTATTCAAAGTAGTTGTAATAGTTGAAGCCGGTGGACGACAACCATGGTGAAGCGTCATAGACCTTGATGCAATGCCGGTGATGATGGAGATCATGTTCGTGCTTGAAGATGGAGATCGGAAGCACAAAGAAGAAAGGCCATATCATATCACATATTATTGAATTGCATGTGATGTTAATCCTTTATGCATCTTGTATTGCTTAGTAGACGACGGTAGCATTATAAGATGATCCCTCATGCACATCAATTTCAAGTCATAAAGTGTTCACCCTTAGTTAGCACCGTTGCTAAAGCTCGTTGTTTCGAAGCACCACGTGATGATCGGGTGTGTTAGATTCTGCGAGTGTGTACAACGTGAGCAAGCCAGATTTGCTCATGCAGAAGCTAAGGTTGATCTTGACGAGCCTAGCATGTACAAACATGGTCTGGGAACACGGATCACCGAAAGTTAAAGCATGAGTCATATAGTAGATATGATGAACATGTTGATTGTTCGCCATTGAAGTTGCATCAACTCTCGTGATGATCGGTTTTGATGTGGTGGATTTGGTTTGTGTGATCACTAAAACAATGTGAGGGATGTTGTTTTGAGTGGGAGTTCACCTAGATTAATTTAATTATTAATTAGAACTCAATTTATCATAAATTAAATCAAAGTGAATTTGCATAGTTGTTGTAGTCATTGGCATCCGTTTACCACCTTACGCTTAGTTATAATTGAGATGATAGAACTATAGAATTCTGGTTAGTTACTTACTTAACTGGTATCGTATTGTTTTTGAAGTGTTAATCTAAAGTTTAAAAGTCCTATTGCAAACTTTCAAGAAGTTCCTTTACTCCATGAAGTTTAATAATTGGTATTAAAACAAGAGTGACAATTCCAAGTGTTAGTATATGAGTATCATGTTTGTCTCCATGATTCTTGATATTCAAAGGATTCTCTTAATATCAAGGTTATCTAGGATCTGAAAGAGTTGTTTCAGAAACCATGATGTGTGGAAGATATTGTGATATCTGAAACGAAGTATTGGTTACAACATGATAGAGTATAATATGGCAAAAGTCATGTTCTCATATTTGATGAGAATTTGCAAAAGGTTGGAGACACTAGTTGTCCTAATCGTCCAAAAGGATTTGGAGAGCAACATTATACTCATGATTCACCGTTATAAGCTAAAAGTATCTTGATCATGGATAATTCAATGATAAGGATGAATATTTGATGTAGGTAAAATGTTTACTACACCAAGAGATTACTAAAGAAAGGAATTTGAAAGAACACCAAACATTTGATGATGGTGATCTACTTCAAAGTGCAAGTCCAAAGACATTGGTATTTAACTATACACGCTTTGGACTATATGTCATATGTATGACTCCACTATTGATGTTGATAGATTCTTTCAAATGTAAAAGGAAAATCTTGAAAGAGAATCTCATAAATATATGGCAGAAAAGTAAAGACTAGAATTGTTCAGTTTAAGTATATAGATGATATACATGTTATGGCTATATTCTTTGCTTATTAAACAATGTGGTTATTAAGTATTTGATACTGAATTTGTTGGTGTGAATCGTCATACGAAACAACACAATTCATGAACTACAATGACCTAAGTAACAAGCAAAATAATATGTGATGATGTTCATCGAGAACAAATAAAGGGTTATTGTGTTGCTCGTTAAACATCAAAGCTTGCCTTCAAGATTTGTTTTATCAGGTATTATGAGAACAAAAGGGTTGTTCAAATAATTGCCGTAATCCATAAAAGATGGATGATTCACAAATCTCGTTGGAGAAATCACATCCATAAAACTAGTGCTAAAAATGTCGAAAGACAAATTGATTGAAAGATCACTTAGGAAGTGACATCGCCGTTTAAATTATGTTGGAAAGAAAACATGAAGAAACTCCATGTGGATGGAATTTTGGAGTCTTTTGATTTTTGATCAAATGACGCTTATGAAACTGTCCTAGTGCTAATTAAAACTTCGTTCATAGGCCAAAAAGGAACGAATGACTAGCTTATTGGAACTTGTACATATTGTTGTACGAAATCCATTATGTGTAGTCAAAAGCGATGGATTTCAACTTCATATGCTTTCTCCGAGAATTTGAGTGAATATATGAATATTTACTTAATAAGGATAAAGTATGAAACATTTGAAAAGTTCAAATACTTTCAAGATGAAGTGCAAAATCATTGTAACAAGAGTATAAACAGTTTATGATAAAGATCATAAAGGAAGATATTTGAGTTACAGAGTTTAGCATAATACCTAAGATTTAAGGAATCGTTCCGTGGATTTGCATTTTCCCGAAACACCATAAAGAGTATGGAGCATTCGAGATATGTAATTAAACCTTGTTTGACATGGTAAGTTCGAAGGTGTAATTCATAAAACTGTCATTGTATTTTAAAAGATTAAAAGCTTTAGAGATTACCGTTTTTCCACTGAAAAGAGCTCCATCATAATCCGTTGAAATGACACCATATAAAGTTATGGTTTGGGATAAAACCCAAGTTGTCATTTCTTAAACATTGGTTTGCTATGCATAAGAAAGATGTTTGCAACCAAAGTCGGATGAACCTGTCTTTGTATAACTGTTGAGTATTCCTCCATAACACTAGAGACAAAAGTGTTTGTCGCTTAGAACGTCAAGTTTCTTTGGGAAGGAATTTTTCGTGAAAAGAAAAGTGGGAGGACAATAGAACTTTGATAAGGTTAAAGGAACCTTAGCTATATGTGCAAAGTTGCGCAGCGCCGAAAAGTGTTCCGGAGGCAGCAACAATGCTCATGGCTCACGTGCCTCAAAGATTGTGGTCACGGAGATCTAAGTTCCTATTGAAACAAGTAGATCGGGTAAACAATCAAATACCAAGATTTGAGGGTTGAATCATTATTTGAGAATAATGAACCGACTACATTCAAAGAAGCGATGATGGGCCCTGACTCCGCCAAATGGCTTGAAGCCATAAAATCCGTGATAATTCCATACACGAGAAATCAAGTTTTGAACTTGAAGGACCCTCGAGAAAGGTGTAAGACCTTACAGTTGTGTTTGGATCTATAAATAAATAGACATGGATGTTTCACATCTATGAAATAGTCGACATGTTGGGAAAGAATTCACAACAATGTTCAAAGGTTGACTATGACAAAATCTGATCTTTCATAGCGATATTTAGTCTAGACGGATTAGTGTAGCAACCACTACATATAATTTTATTATATGGTAGTTGAATAAACAAAACAAGTTCTTCTAATAGAAGGGTTACCTAGGACGTGTGCATGACACAGTCCAAAGGTTTTTTTTTGTTAAAATTCAAGGGATGCTAAAAACATATGCAAACTTCAATGGTTGAAGTAAGCATAGCGGAGTTGGAATCTTCACTATGATGAAACTGTTAAAGGAGTTAAAAAGTTCGTTAGAGACGATGAAGATGCTTGCATTTGCAAGAAATTAAGTGGGAGCGCTAAGATATGTTTCTAATACATTATGTGGAAGACATATTGTTGATTGGAAATAATGTATCTTTTATTAACACATATTGAGAATTTCATCCCGATGAAAGACTTAGGCAAAACCCAAATATTTGGCATCAATAGACGCTAATATGGTTGTGCCAGAAGTACATAGATAAGATATTGAATGAGTTCAATATAGAAACTACAAGAGAGGTTCTTGTCGCACAGAAAGGATTGAATGAGTTCAATGTTGATGATATATTCAAGTGTATTGACATTTGGTAAAGTGAAACAAATAATCAAGTATAGATTGATACTTGATGTATGAAATCATAAAGAGTATTTATATGAATCATACTGTGATATGTACAAATCCAGATATGTCCTATGCTCTAAATGTTGTGAGCATATACCAGAATGATTCGTAAGATGATCATTGGACAATAGTAAGGATATTCTTATGATCTTTTGGAAGAACTAAGAGTATAATATTTGTAGAAGTGACAAATAGATGGTTAGTTCATTGTAAAAGTACTACATTGATACTAGCTTTGTCACAAAGTACAAATTAAGTTTATCTCAATCTAAACTAAGGGTGGCACAATATAATGGAAAGTGAGTTCCATAATGGATTTGGATGAGTTCCAAAGTTAAGACATTGTGACATATACTACAACAGAAGGCTAAGTATATGACTGCTATTTTAGCAGCAAAAGAGGGCATTTGTGTCAAGTAGTTTGTTATCAAACTAGGTGTAGTTCACAGTGGGATAATACTATGAAGATATATTGTGTGACAATATTATCAACATGTTTTAACCCCAAAGAGCTAAAGGTCACACCAAAAGACCAAATTTATACAAAGCCATCTCATTAGAGAATGAGTGATGCGTAGAGACGCAAAGACATGCAATTACACACGGACCTGGAAGTGTCGATCCGAGATCGATTGACCACTAGCAATCGTGTACATACAACACCGGAAAGCCATAGGTGTTGAATACACAAAGGTTTGAAACTAGATTATTGACTCTAGTGCAAGTGGGATACTGTTGGAGATATGCCCAAGAGGCAATAATAAAGTAGGTTATTATCATATCTTCATACTTATGATAAATGTTTACATACCATGCTATACTTGTATTAACCGGAAACATTAATACTTGTGTGATTTGTAAACTAAAATAAGAGTCCCTAGTAAAGCCTCTTGTTAAACTAGCTTGTTGGTTAATATATGATCATGGTTTCCTGATCATGAACATAGAGATGTTATTAACAACAGGATCATATCATTAGGAGAATGATGTGATGGACATACTCCTATAGATAAGCGTAGCATAAAGATCAAGTCATTTCAATAGTTCAATTGCTATATGCTTTCTGATACATAGTAACCTAATTCCTTCGACCATGAGATCATGCATATCACCTTTACCGGATGGATGATTTGATGACATCAAACACCACACCGTAACTGGGTGGCTATAAAGGTGGCATTGAGTGTTCGGAAAGTATTGGTTGAAACACATGGACCAAGAGTGGGATTTGTCCATCCATATGACGGATAGATATACTCTGGGCCCTCTCGGTGGAATGTCATCCAATTAGCTTGCAAGCATGTGACTGGCTCACAAGGGATCACATATCACGGGAACGAGAAAAGAGTACTTATCGATTACGAGGTTGAACTAGGTATGCAGAGATACCGACGATCATAACCTCGGATAAGTAAACTATCGTGAGACAAAGGAAAATTGGTATCGTATGTAAGTGGTTCATTCGATCGCATAGTAATTGTAGAAATATGTGGGAGCCATATGAATTTCCAGATTCCTCTATTGGTTATTGTTCGGAGAAGTGTCTCGATCATGTCCGCATAATTCACGAACCGTAGGAAGACACACTTAAGGATTCGACGTTGTTTGAGTAGTTATGGTATTATGAGAAAGAGACCGAATGTTGTTCGTAGTCTCGGATGGGATCTGGGATATCACGAGGTGATCCGGAATGGTCCGGAGAATAAGTTTCATATAAGGAAAGTCCCGTTTCGGAGTTCGGGAATGATTCCGGTGTTTTCATCGGGAATGTTCTAGAAGGTTCCGAAATGTCCAAGACTCAGGGGAAGGGTACATGAATGTGTTATTACATATTGGAATGATTGCATCATGTACTAAGTGTTCTTGCTGTTCCAAATAAAGGATTAAATTGAATCCTAAAACTAAAAAGTCAAATGGCCAGTTTGAAAGTCAAACGGCTAAAACAGGAAACTGTGGGAAACAAGCAAGAGGAGGTTGAAACCAACTTGGAGGAGGAGTCCCTCCTCTCCAAGCCGGCCACCACCAAGGCCGACTTGGGAGGACTCCTCCCTTGGCCGCCCCTCCCACCTATAAAAGGAGGGGCAGGGCCTCCTCCTCTAGACACACAAGTTCCTATCCTCTAATCTAAATCCTAGCCCTAGACTCCGGTTTAGAGCCGCTTTGGTTTAGAGCTTCTAATTGCACTAGCCTTGGATTAGAGCCTTCTAATTGGTGTGTCTAAACCCTAGACCACTAATAGCTCTCTCATACTCCACCATACTCGCCTCGGCTTAAGGCGGTTCATGGGATCTCCCTCTACTTCCTGCATACTGCCAGTTGTCTTTGTCGAATCGCGAGGAGAGTGCTACAACCTCCGCCTGCTGGAACAAGGGAGAGGAAGGTCTTCGAGTAAATCGAGCGTGTGACCGATCATGGAAGCGCCGAACGCAGCCGAAGGATCGCTCACGCGATCTTGAGATCGGCAAGTGTACGACTACATCACCCACGAGAATCTGCTCTCGTTAACCGTTTTGGAATCTTCGAGGGTGAGTTCCTCTATCGACTCGTTGCTACAATCTAGTAGATAGATCTTGGCTTGTTTGTTTGTATGCGGTAGAATTTTTTTTGTTTTCCATGCTTCGAATCCCTACACTTCCGGTACCACGCTGTCGTGCTGCCGGAATCGCGAGGAGAGTGCTACAACCTCCGCTGCCTGCTGGAACAAGGGAGAGGAAGGTCTTCATCGAGTACCGAACGTGTGACCGACTACGGAAGCGCTGCCGGAACGCAACGCCGGAAGTATCGTCTACACGATCTTGAGATCGGCAAGAGTACGACTATATCACCCATGAGAATCTGCTCTCGTTAAACACTTTGGAATGTTCGATGGTGAGTTATTCCATCGACTCGTTGCTACAATCTAGTAGATAGATCTTGGCTTGTTTGTTTGTATGCGGTAGAAATTTTTTGTTTTTCATGCTACGAACCCCTACATGAAGCTCTGGCAATATCAATTCGGCGTAGAAATATGAGTAATTTCACTTTTCACTCTCTAATTGTGCAAGCCTTTTCCCTATTTAAAACGTATCGCCACATTTGACTGAGTTGTGACATCAAAAGTCTCGGCGTAGAGTTTTTTCAGCTTGTTGGAAATTATAAAGGCTCTCTTATTTATTATCCCCTGTGCTCCAATATAGTATGTTTTCTTTTTTCTCTCTTCTCATATCATATGCAACTATTGGTGCATGAAGTAATTAAGAGAGATTTATGAACTTTCTTGTTCCTATCAAAGTGGACATCAGGCCTTGTCAGATGGAATACGAAGTAAAAGAAATCTCTGGAACAGGAATGAGAGGTGGGAAGGAGGGAGCGAGCTTACACTTCTGTCCTGATTGAACCTGCAAGCCTGCGATTGCTATGAAGCGAAGATAGAATGAGAGATTAGTGAGAAGGACAGCAGATATGACTTTTCATCTTTGTAGATGGATGCAGAATTAGCGAAGGAAGCAGGTGTTTTAGAGGCGGCGTACTCCTGACAAGTTGGACGTTCAATTGAACGCTATAATAATATTTAAACTTAGCTACTGGTCGGCAATGGAATCATCCAGCTCATCTTGTTTAAGTCAGCAGACAGAATTTTTGAACGGACAAAAAAATGTAGAGGGTATATCATAGTAGCCGTCTCACATTAAAACAAACGGCCTGTTCAAAGTTCCTTTCCCGTGGGAGCGACGGCTGGTGAGGATGTCCTGCATCTAAAATGATTGTTTTGACTATCGAGGCTTGGGTCGAGGTTTTGTTTAATGCAAATGGAATCGGTGGGGAAGCTTCCCCCGTTAGAATAAAAAATGAAGATGATTAAATAGAATAAACATACAGGTTTGTCAACCAGTAATTTTTAATACTCCACTTTTCATGTAGTAAGAAGTTGCGTGCATGCAGAAGGACGGGGCTATACTCCACTTTTCATAAAAACAAGTTCGTCAACCAATTGCTAGGTTTCATAAGTTAGAATTGAGATGTTGATTCATTTAACTGCCGTAATCAGGTTGGATCTACTCCATCAATTCTCAAATAAGAGTTTTAGGTTTGACCTAAGTCAAGCATTCGCAAGTTTGACCAAATTTTATTAAAAAATGGGTTTCCTTTCGGGCCCTTTTCCTTGGGAGATTTGGCCCATTAGAGAAAGTTGCCCTTTTCAAATTAATTTTAAAAATTTATTTAATATTAGTTCTCACGATTAATATGAAATACATATTATTAAATTATCTTTAATCCGAATTGCCTTTCGGTTCATTCCGAACATCTTCAGATACCCTTAATACTATTTCGGTACTCTTTCAGAACGATTTCGACATTTTTTTTCTCAATGGTGATCCCAACGCTTTCCTAATGATCTCAGAACGTCACAAGACCCGTAAATGTGTTACCCTACGGCTCGAGATTGTCACATACATGATTGAGATCTCTCTCATATCAATGATCAATAGCAGGACCGGGATGCCCATAATAACCACATGCATTCCATGATGCTCTGTCGTTTAAACCATAAACTCTGTGTCTAGTTCCTTTTGTCACTTTGATACATGACTTGTCTAAGATTTGATCTTTAGTATCTACATACCAATCTAGTTGCCGAAAAGTCTACTTAACTCATTATGGTGATACCGTATCCCCATGACCTAGTCATTCACTGCAGCTTATTGGATACAATCTCACCGAGTGGGCCCAGTGTATATTCCCGTCACGAGTGAACAAATACTGATCTTGATGAATACGCCTCAACATGTTCCTCTGAAATACCCAACATCTATCTTTATGATTATCCTGTTATAATGTGACGGTTGATACAATCAAAGCAGCCACGGGTGAAAATGATTAAATATGATCTCATGGTCTGAGGAGAAGATCACTTAGTTTATAATTATTGCAATGATAAACCATCTGACTTGATCACGTCGCAATACTTATATGAGTAATGTCCATCACATAATTCTCTAGTGATATGACTTTATTGGCAACTGACATAAATGCTCCATGATCGAGAAACCTTGATCATTGGTTGCCCAATGAACTAGTTATACATATGCTACTAGGGACTTGGTTTGTTTACATACCACACATGTATCAATGTTCCCACTTGATACAGTTATAGCATGGTATGAAATTATTATGAACTAATTTGAGATATGATAATAGAACTGTTTTACGGTGATTGGGGCAGAAATTTTTGTTCCACTAATTTCCATCATTATCCGTTCACCCTGATTTTTTCTAACCGTTGGATTACATTCTAGCAAGCTTTGACATAGAAATCAATTGACCTCTGGTTAAAATACAAGAGGCTATTAAAAAGGAAGTCGATCATCTGTCATATGATCTCATCGCTGGCGCTGCGTGTGTGCTTGGATCGATCGCATCTCACAGCGCCGCCCAGCGCTTGTCTCGTCGTCGGCGCCACCCAGCGCCCATCGCCGACGCCACACAGCGCCCACCGCCGACACCACCAAGCGCCTGTCGTGTCGCTGGCACCACCCATCGCCCATCACCGACGCCACCAAGCGCCCGTTGCATCGCCGACGCCACCACACGCCCCTCACCTTCGAAGTCTCGCGTCCAACTCCCGGCCAATCCTTCTTCCCTCACTCGTGCCGCGTCGGCCCCCTAGGTGAGTACCAGCGGATGCTAATTTTAGTTTTCGTCATGTTCCGTTCACTCTGATTTTTTCTAACTGTTGGATTACATTCTAGCAAGCTTTGACATAGAAATCAATTGACCTCTTGTTAATACAAGAGGATATTAAAAAGGAAGTCGATCATCTGTCATATGGTCTCATCGCTAGCGCTGCGTGTGTGCTTGGATCGATCGCATCTCACATCGCCACCCAGCTCTTGTCTCGTCGCCGACGCCACCCAGCGCCCATCGCCGACGCCACCAAGCGCCCGTCGTGTCGCTGGCGCCACCCATCGCCCATCACCGACGCCACCAAGCGCCCGTCGCATCGCCAAAGCCACCCAAAGATCGTCTCATTGCCGGCGCCACCTAGCGTCCGTCGCCGACGCCACCACACGCCCCTCACCTTCGAAGCCCCGCGTCCAACTCCCGGCCCATCCTTCTTCCTTCACTCGTGCCGCATTGGCCCCCTAGGTGAGTACCAACAGATGCTAATTTCAGGGTTCATCTTTAGGGTTTTCGTGAATTAGGCTGCCGCTGACTCGCCTCATTCAATTCATGCATGTAGGTGTTCCTCAATTGTTTGATTGACATGGACGTCGCCGACGGCACCGGAGCACCACCACCGCCCGCCCCTCGCCTTCGTAGCCCACTGACATGGTTAGGTTGTCGCCACCCACTCCGGCACAGCATAACACGAGGACCAGACCATGAGAACACGGCAGCCCGACTCGCAGTGAGCATTGGAGTCGCCGGCCACCGCCCTCCTCGCCGCAGGATGAGACAGCATTGCATCGGGTGAGTCTGCCTTTGTACTTTATATTCTTCCTTTGAATCTAAACATGCTTGGATATCTTTGTTTTGATGTCCTTATACTCATGAGGTCAATTTAGTAGTTAGGTTAATTTAGTAGCTTGGTGTAATTAATTTGTTCATGGTTAGCCATCTTGTGCCATATATAGTCTTGCATGTGTATGCTTTTATGCATGAACCAAGCTGGTCACAGGGCACCTAAATTGATATGGAGGGGAAATCTTGAACGATAGAGTGACGACATTAGCTAACTATCCATACAATGATTGTAAATAGAAATACTTTCCAAGTCTAAGTTTATAATAGTGATTTAAAAATGTGTTGCCTGGGTAAAAAAACTGAAGTTTTAAAAATTTATATGAATAATTTGGACAGTCCAAGTTTAAGCTTGTAACGGTGATTTAAAAATTTTCTGTTTTTTTTTTGAAGTTTTAACAATTTATATGAATAATTCGGACAAAACAAGATTAAGTTTATAACAATGATTTTAAAAAATTCTTGTTTTGGTATTTTTTTTGAAGTTTTAAAGAAGCAAATGTGGCTCGTTGAGGCGTGGTGCCAACTCGGGTGGGACTAAAAAGTCCCACCTTACTACTTGAGAGGAAGATCAAACTACTTATATACCTTGCGCTGTTGGTCACGTCAAGTTCCTCTCAAAAGCACTAATATGACCGTCTCTCTGCCCTGTTGGCCTAACCTATAGGGCGCCAGGCAGTACAACCACGTGCCCGGTTCGTTTATAATGGGTTTGAGCTGGGCCCTTGCTTGGATACCAACACCCAGAGTGCCAGGCGGGCATATTTTTTCCTCACCCTTTTTTCATTTGCATTGTCATTCTCTTTTAGGAAAATTCAAATGTCGATATCATTAGTAGTGGTGGTCAGAAGAGGATGCATTTTTCACCTTTGCTTCAAGTGTTTCAAAAGGCACACTTTTCATTTTGTGGGTTTTGGGAGATTTAAAAGTTTGTCTATGTAAGAAATTTAAAACCAATTCAACTCAATGAAATGCATTTTCAGGAAAAAAAATCAGAATTATATGTTTGAATTTTTAGTGGTCATAATTGGATGAGGTTTTGAGCATTGTTTCAAGGAATCGGAGAGGAACACTTTTCATGTTGGTGTTCTTGTCAAATTAAAAATTTTGTCTATGTATAAATTTTTAGGAACTAGTTTGTGTCCTAGTTTGCATCAAAATTTGAAGTTTTAAATAAGAAAACTTTACTTATTTATTTAAAAAAAAATTAAAAGAAAAAGAAAAAAAAATCAGGCTGGGCCAGGCGGCAACGCAACCTGCACGGTCCATCTTGGCCAACCGCGCCGCTCACTGCCTGCGTCGACCTCGCTCTGAGCCGCATTCTGTTGGGCCGGAGACAAATGCAGCCCGTTGCTCCCTTTATTTAGACCGCGTGCGCCGTGACAATCGCATCGCTAATCAACCAAAATAAGAGCTTTTTTTTTTCCGGGTCCATCTTATTTAGTTCCGGCCCTACACTATTTTTTCCGTCTCTTTTTGCCGGAATTGTTCCGCCACTTTTATCACCGTTAGATCGAGGCTTGTGAAGGGCTATTAAATATGCCAATCACTCTAAAACTTGTAATGATAATATACCTATTTATTATTTATCTCTAGGGCACATCTTCTTCAATAAGTTGGTTGTGTAACTTGGGGACGGAGGTGTTTGGGTTGGCGTTGATATAGGCGAGGAGGGTATTGTACCCTTCGTCTACGCCGGTGGTCATGTACTTCTTGAGTTCCTCGTCAGAAATGATGCGCCTCGGAGAAGCAAGTCTGAGGCGAGGAGGGCATTGTACCCTTTATCTTGGAGATGTATACGGTGGCAGTGAAATCACGTTTTTTCATGTCGGTGAGGGCTCTGCGTACCATCCCGATCCGCACCTTGGATTGGGAGCATGATGGCCTTCAGCGGAAAACTCACAACTTGTTGGTCCCTTCAGATCCATACTCCATATGCCAGATCGGGGACTTGTACTTTCTTCTTCTCCTCATGATCAACCTCGCATGGCTGGGAGCACACACATTTTCCAAAAGAGAAAAATCTCTAGGAAAGTTTTTCCTATGGAGGAGCCCCGAGGGCCGCCGCCAAGGGCGTCGCTGTCGAAAAAGACGCCATGGGAGGGAGGGAGGGTTCAAAGAATGAAATCCTCTCAATTTCTGTAGAAGTTATTCCAATCAAATAGGCCCTTTAATGGAAGATTTCTCTCTTCGGTGGTTAACACGATGGTGATGAGTTTTTTTTTGAAAATGAGCGTTTTATTACTTAATAGTAAGTTTACATCCGGCTTCTGTATAGCTAGGATACACACAGCCAATCAACCACACAACTCGAGTCCAAACAAAAAGCACCAGAGTTACAAATAATGATAAAAAAACGAAGTTCTCGAAACGCGCTATGGCAGATATATCCGTAAATCACGCTGTCATCTATGTCGGAAGAAGATATCCCTCGACATGTCCTCCAATCACGTACAGCCCTCCACAAACAAGTCGTGGAACTTCATACGTTGGAGAGTGTTCCATGACTGGAGGATCGCCGTGGCTCGATAGATAACCTGCAGGGGAGAAGACACAATGTTATCGAAAATCTTGTCATTTCTACATAGCCAAAGCGATCAAATAATGACAAGCGCTCCCACCATAAATAAAGTCTCGTATTTATCCTCAATCTCATTCAACCAGTTGCCAAATACATTGACTACCGAACGTGAAGAAGATAAAACAGAGGCTATTTAGATAATTGACCATATAGCACGAGCAAATTTGCATTGGAAGAATAAATTACGTATTATCTCATTATGATAAAAAACACGCATTGTGTATTTTCATGCCAATTTCTTCTAACAAGATTATCTTTTATGAGAACGACCTCTTTTCGGATGGTGAGAAGTTAGGAGTAGTTAGTCAAAGGTTGGGACGACAGGGCCGCTGTGTTGTCAATCGCCGTCAGAAATAAAGAGCAGCAACGCATGTCTACGACAAAATCAAACGGTGTTGATCGACAAAGGATGCACGCGCTTGTGTCTCCGATCGAAGCACCATTCTTCACGCATGTTGCCATCAAGGCTAGCTTTTGGTCCTGCACGCCGGCGAGCCGGAGGAAACCAAGGTAACTACCATGATGCGACGCGATTGCCTTTCTCGAACGCCGGAAAACATGGGACGACGGAGCCTGTCGGTCGCCGACACCCGCCGTACGCGACTATTGCTTACTTCATCCTGAACCTGACATGGGAGCGGGGTACAATCAACTGCATGTGCAAAATGCGATCACAATACTGTGGCTGAGTTCATGAGCAGGTGCATGTACACGGACAAAGCAGCGGCGCAGACGCGCATTTCTTCAGGATTCAGCGACGAGATGACCGTGCGCATGCATGTAAATATGCAGTCGGACTGGCGCGTCTGGCGTATTCTTAATTTTCCTACACTCGATTAGTACTTCTTCTGTTTTCAAATAGTATAACACGTTTTGGCAAGTCAATTGGGCTTTGCCGCTATGAGATACTCACATTCGACAATCTAGTTTTTTTTATAACATCAAAATATATGCAACACTTTACCTCAAAAAAGAAAATGCAACACTTTACAGAAAAAGAAGCGTCAATGGACTCATACGATAAGAAGGATCTAATAGATAGATAAGAAGGTTGTACTCTCTGTCCCAAAATAAATGATTTGGATTTATCTAAATTCTCATGTATCTAACCTATTTTACCACATAGATACATATGGATTTAGACAAACTCAAGTCACTTATTTTGAGACGGAGAGAGTATTCTAAGATCAGCTAGGTAGCCTAGCTAGCTTGATATGGTGAGCCTTTTGAATTTGAAACACCCGCTAATATGAGATATTCTGCCTCTGTGAATGTGTATTGCCTGCTCGAGAGAACTATTTGTTCAAGATCAAGGTTCTCAATAATCGCAATAAAAATAAAGAGTAATCATGTATTAAAATTATAATTTTATTTTCCTCTCTTTTCCAAATAATATATAAATCTCCTCCTACCAACATAGGGAGAAACTCTAATTCGCACATCTGGACTAACTCCGATAAGAATGTTGGCTTGTGCATGTCTTAGGCAACCCCATAGACCGGCACCAAGATCCATTTGAACCCATCATGTTTACATTTAACAGGGGATTGTACACAAAAAAAAATCCCCCGTGCCAACAGTTTGACTTGTAGAGTTGACATATTAATGCGGTGACCCAACATGATGTAGTACACTATAGTCGTTGATATAACAACAACAAAACACCATTTTACTAGTTTTACATTCTTTAGAGTGGTATAACAGAAACATAGAAGGTCCAAGACATGACTATAGGTTATAACTCCACTCTTTACAAAAGATTCAGAGAACACTCTAGGTTATATAGAGAAAAAGTAACTTCTTACAAAGAAGAACCAAAAATAATAACACAAGACTATCATAATTATAAGAGTAGCATATACTATTTGGCTTGCAATAACTATTATTGCAAGGTTCTACAAAAGTAGGTTCTATGACTAGAGATTATACTCTCATCTAATCAGAAACTTTGTCTTTACTTCAATTGATGTATATGTTGACTCCATTGATTGCATTGAAGAGCCTGAGCTTTCGGTGACGATTACCTTGAGTATTAGTTGATGTAGACGTCGTATTTATTGGCTTCAAAATCTAGCAAGGGTTAAGATGATACGGTTGAGTCTGAGCATACTCAACAAGTTCACTAAAAAGGAGGTTTGATGCACTAACTATAGCCACAGATCATAGGTCGTAGGCTATGCAGGTTTTTGTAAATATTTCTTAGAAGATTGCTTTTATTCTGAAAAGCTATGTCCGTCATCCTTCACAGGTTTAACAGAACTTCATGGAGTTCCTTTCCTGTCGTGTTCGTAGCTCCTTCTCGAAACAGGGAGTAACATGTCACATTCCTTACACTCTACAGAGATGCGTTTCTTTACCCATAAGATATCAAATCCTTGTTGCACAACTGGGCAGCTTATTCCCGTCCACACTTCCTATGGTGTGGGGACCATTAGATGATCCAAGCCAATCACTGTCCTTCTCCGCGACCCCACATGCCCCCTTGGTGTACGCCATGCCCAACTTATGTATTACGACAATGAAACATACAAATCGTTATAGATGCCAGAACTACCGTGGGACATTGAGGGATCTGATCCATATGTTGTATACTCCTCTACGAAGTATACCACACTACAAGGAGTTCAGCCACGGCCTACGCATGGGTTCACATGCGAAAGGAAGAAGATCCAACTTAATTCTTCGTCCCATTCCAAATCTCATGGTTAACGCATATTATACGGCACAAGAATCACTGGCGATATTGGTTGTTTAAGTCCTAGATAATATATTCCTTTACCACCGGAACTTCCATAGTAGGTTATTACCACTTGGTAAATAATCCATAATCATATCATATGATAATAATATTTTCTGACATTTTTGAAATACAGGTGATAACAACATTGGTTTTGCAAATACTTGATAGAAAATAACCAAAGGACATGAGAAAGTGTGAACTTGCCTTGTGTGATTGCAATATTATGAAGTCACGGTCATCGAGACAACAGAAGATCCAATATCTGAAAGCAACATCATTGGTCTGGCAAAGACTAATGTTTAAAGAAGCAAGATGCCATTATGCATAAGTAATGTGATGCAATTCGATAAACTCGAACCCGGGAATAAACATCAATTATTTAGGGTTTGGGAACTGATGACCCACAAGTATAGGGGGTGTATCGTAGTACTTTTGATAAATAGGAGTGTCGATCCTAACGAGGAGCAGAAGGTGTTGACTAGTGGTTTGTAGCAGGAAATCTCTGTAAATACTTAGCAAACGGATTTTTAGGGGGTTTTGATAAAGAAGATAAATAAAGTGCAAGTAATAAAGATAGCAAATAATTGCAGCAAGTGGCCCAATCCTTTCTTAGCTAAGGAAAAGCCGGTGGTGATACTTATGAGGACCAAACGGTCTCGAGGACACATGGGAATACTTTCAAGTTCATTCGTTTCACATAGCAGATTAATCTTCTTTGGTTTGATAGGTATTGTGTGGGTGAACCTGTGCTAATGTACCGACCTTACTTGGACTAATACATACTTGTGATTAAACCTCTTGCAAGCATCCATAACTACAAGAAAGTAATTAAGATAAAAACCCAACCATAGCCTTAAACTCTGAGATCCTACACTCCCTTGTGCAAAGGTTTCCTAACGGGGGTTCAGGTTTCTGTCACTCCGGCAACGCCACAATTAGTAGCCAAATACAAAAATGCATTCCCCTATGCCCATAAATGGTGAAGTATCATGTAGTCGACGTTCACATGACATCACTAGAATAATAGCACCACAACTTAAATACTAAACCATTGAATAATACCTCAACACAATTCCACTACTAACAACATGACTTCTCTCATGTCCTCAAGAACTAAACGAATTACTCATGAGACATCATATGGATCAAGATCAGATATGATATGATGATGAATAACAATCTGAACATTAACAATAATTCAATGGTTCCACTCACAAGTATCAACTACAAGAGTAATCAACACCGGGAAAGTTTCCTCTAAGAACTATGCAAGATTCAACACAATTGTTACAGCGGGATGGAGTGGTGATGATGGTGTTGGTGGAGATGGTGGTGTGGATGATGATGATCCCGATGAAGTCTAGCTTGATGACAGTGTTGATGGCGACGATCTCCCCTCTCCAGGAAGGAATTTCCCTGGCAGAAATATGTCTTCCGGAGAGCTCTTTCTCTCTATATAGTTTCCGCCCCGCAGAGGCGGCGAAATCTTTCTATGGTCGCTTCCCGACCTTTATGGTTTCGGGAGGAAGATATAGGCGAGAGGGCAGAGCAGGAGGTGGGCCAGGGTGGCCACACCCCCCGGTGGCGC
The DNA here is from genome assembly GCA_030063025.1 of Avena longiglumis. Taxonomy (NCBI): domain Eukaryota; kingdom Viridiplantae; phylum Streptophyta; class Magnoliopsida; order Poales; family Poaceae; genus Avena; species Avena longiglumis. The sequence continues at coordinate 30,460,933 of CP125974.1, forward strand.
GACGAAGGGTGGCCCGCGCCTGGGGGGTGTGGGCTCCATGTGGCCCATCTCAGCCTCCCCTTTTGGCATTCTTCGTCTTCTGGAAAAATATGATTTTCCATATATTTTCTAGTATTTTCTGATCTTCGCGAAAATTGCTTCCAAACACCGCTTTTTCCATCAGAATCCTGACTTCGGCAGTTCATCCTCCAAGAATCATCCAACATGCAAAAATAGATGAATAGACATAAGTATCACCTCTTAATAAGAAATATATCAATGAATAACAACAAATTATGATATAGAATATTGATGCAAAATGGACGTATCAGGAACTTGTGATGATTTATTTGGAATGTGTTGCCCTTTTATATCAGTTTCACACTTGTGCTTCTTATTAAGGCTTGTGAGTGTGTGTGAGGTAGCTTACAAGAGCAATAAGGTAACATTCAATAATAAAACATTCAAGTGTTTGATAAATAGTTAAAAGCTTAACTTATACAAGTTTTTCTATTAAACTTAGAGATTCAAGTGTTCATTTGTAATTACTTTAAAAGAATAACTTTTGGAGAAAATGCCATCTTTCAAAGGAAAATAAATTAAATTAGAAGTTAACACTTTTAGGTTAACTATAATTATTAAGGAAGAAAATAATTACCATATTTGAATAACTATAATACTTGTAGTGGCGACTTATATGCCTTGAATACAAGATGACATTATATGAGGTTTATTTTACAAGGCTTTATACAAGTTAAGCTGAGGTAGTATTACTTTATTTTAGAGGTGTTTTCTTAACACTATAAGTGAATTGAATCTTTTATCCCTCTAGGAATTAGGAATGAGAGTTTATGAACATGGAAATGATACTAGTTAAACTACTTGAGTATTTGCTTAGATTTTAAATAAATTCCCAAACTTGTACAAGAATGGTGGTGAAATTGTTTAATAAGTCATAAATATCATATTGATCATTTTATAATGAATAAAATCCTTTTGGCAAGCAATATATTATTTTTAATGATTTTATATTTGATAAAATCTTTTTAGAAAATATAATACAACAAATTGTGAATGATAGTTTCAGGAAAATATATTTTATAATGGTTTGATCCATTGTTTATTCATACAAGCATTATTGAGATTAATACTATTATTATATCTTATATGCGTAATATTAGAAATATTAGAAACTTTATATATCCTTTTATGAAATATTAATTAAGGAAATAGGTTTAAATTCAAGTTATTAGAGTATTAAATTTTTAGTTACTTCAAAAGTGTAATATTATATTTTTAACTTGTAGTTATTATTTTTGTGATCAGTTGGTATATTATATATATTTTTATAATTTTTTAAATAATAAGATATGACTTTTCTAAGATTTATTACTATATAAAATAGTTACAATAATAATATTTGTTTAAGTGATAAAATATTTTATGATTATAGTTTTAAATTGTAAATCTTATTTTTCTAAGAATTTTGATACATTATTTGTATGTTTCTGATTTAAAATATTGAAATATGACCTTTTTAAGTTTTATTACTTATAAAACCTTTACTGAATAATAAATCATTAATTAAGTAATGTAACAATGTGTGATAATAGATTTAGTTTGTATATTTTATATTTTTGAAAATTTTAATATATAACACATATTTTGCTAGATTATAAAACAAAATATATTGATTTTATAAGATTTAATTTTTTTCTGAAATTATTAAACTAATTTTTAAAAGGCTAACTGCATCACTCTTATGTCACTAAGACTGGCTAAGGCTTTTGTTACTGAATCTGTTTCTACCCACCGTCAATGACAAGCAGGCCCATGGCATGTCAGATGCCACTGGGCATGGACCAAGTCAAACTTGCGGATTTGGTAGGGGATGATGTGGGTATGACATCATCCTGCCGTCCACCCCCAGAAGGTCATCGACATCGGCGATTACGAGCACGCATGGGCGAGTGGAAATACATGTTCGAACCAGCAGAGCACGGGGAGTCTAAGGTGGTCGCGCTGCCCCTTTTTGGTCATTGGAACATTGGCATCGATGGCGACTGACGGCGGCGCTATGGTGCTGGCATGCCAGAGAGTGAGAGGGAGATGGAGGAAAGATGCTTGAGCACCATCGACTCACCCTGGTTGCAGCGGTGGTGTCAGTGATGACATGCGCGGACGGAGGTGAGATCTTCGACGAGGTTTCCTACGAACCACAGAAGAAGGGAACGACAAAATTCGATCATCTCCGATCTCCCCTTGATGTTGCGCTCTTCTCTTAGATGATCTACATGTGGTGGCACTTTTCCTCAACCACTCCACGGTCTCCGGGGTGAACTCCATGCATTGATGGTTGCGTCTAGGGTTTCAGTTGCTGGCGGGAAGCAGAGGAAGAGAGAGAGCGAGTTCTTTTATTTAAATATCCAAAAAACTGGAACAATAAAAATACCGCAGGATCTTTGAACTAAGCGTTTCCTATATTTTTCATTATTTTCAAAAATTTAAATAAATAGGATGCAAGATAAAAATCTAATTAAAATGATTTAATTTTCACTATGATAATTGTAATGGTAAACATGGAAGATGGTTAATGACATCCATATAATCTTTTTATACTTAGCATCACATATCAACCATTACATATGATGATTTAAACTTTTGGTCTTTAAAATTTATAACTTCATTTATTCAAATTCCACTAAAATATTATTTATAACCATCTACTTATTTTCAAAAATAGGCATGGATAATTTCTTAAACTAATTCTTCATTACCTTCTTAAATGTGGTTGATATCTTGATAAGAATTTATTATATAATGATTAATAGTAATTACCATCTAGGTGACACATGTGATCAATATGCCAAGTAAATTTTATTTAAGGTTTCTACTACAAGCATTTACTATGAGCTTTAGAGGATTTAATATAGTTATGTTCTTTTATGGATTCTAATGAAGATTAAGGGGTAAAGCACATTGCCTTCAAGGTTTTTATCATGAATGATACCACAATCTAAAATAAGATAGTATGATTGTTTTGTGAGGTGACTTATGAGAAAGTAATAACATTAATTGTTTCCAAGGACACTTGATTTAATGGTTGAGAATCACAAAGATGTATTTATATAAATGGTTATAGGAAATCATTCCTACAAACCATTAGGAACATGGAACAGCTAATCAAGTGTATGAGGTTAATATTAATCTTGCCACAACAATAATTATTATCTTCCAAACCTCATATGTCCTAGCTTCTAGCTAAGGAATTCATTTCCTAGATATACTACTACTTCACATCCAATCTCATATATTTCCATGATGAACTTTACTTCACAATTTTACCCTTACAAATAATTTCTTATTCTAAATCCATTTGTAAATTTAATGATCTTGACACTAAAGCTCTACATAACCTCTTTATATTGATTACTCTCATCTCTAAAGTACTTCTAATGAATCTAAATCCACTTGAATGATTACTCTCCTTCTTAATGAATTATTTTGTAATCTTTCTTATGAATCTCAAAAGCTTGTCACTAAAGCCTTTCATAATCTTCACATATCTACACTTGGTTATATCAAATTATTAATTATAAATTCCAAACCATTAAACAAATACTTATAGATTCACTCACATTCTCCTTTATCACTCATCACCAACATCCTTCTAGTAAATGTGTACTTCCTTCATTTTGACATCTCAAATATTTACTAGTGTCTTAGAGGAAGGATACCACTCCTATAAATCAATGTTGTTATGGCATGAGCTTGGTCACACTATCTTAACTTCAGCTACCTCTAGTAATTCATACTCCAACTTCACCTTACACTTATGTGACTTGCCGTGACTAACCTAGGATAACATATATATAATAGGGTCTAAGCATGTTATCTCCACCAGTGTCACTTATGTATCATATGAACATTCACTCTTAGTGACTCAAGCATGATCATTATAATTCTTTGATAATTTATGGCTTAGGTTTCTAATTGGCTAATCAAGGCTTTTATCAATACAACATTTAAGTCGTATTATAATTATCTTCTTAGAATTTCCATTTGACTAAGAGATATTATTCAATGAATATGCCTACTTGATCCAATAAGCTTACTCCTTGGTAACTCTAGCATCAAAATTCATCCTTATGGTCCTCTTGTTACCAACATATATCTTTATTTAAGATAACTCTTCTATTCCATTCAGGAGTGAATTAACTCCACCAACTACCATGTTGATTTGATTTTCTCCTAACATTCTCACCCTAAAGATGACAACTCAAACTAACATAATTACTTACCTATTTTTACTTCTGTGTTTAAAGACTTGAGAATAAACAATATAGTAAGTCAAGAGTTGAAAGATTAAGATATGATAGGTTAAGAATTGATAGATCAAGGATTGATCACCCAACATTGATGATCAACATATACTAGAACATGGTTCAATGTAAATGATGATGATTAATATGGAAAGAGGGATATGTGGTAAATTGTCTTGACTTGGTTTCCTTATTACTCAATATAAACTAATGAGTTGGGGTTTAAGAACTACCATGATGCTCATGGTAGGAATGGATAGGAATATGATAGATCAAGATTTAGTTATTACATTCTTGTTACTTGAGTTATATACTTATCTTCGTATCCATGAGTTGTTATATTGAATACCATGATATGATCTCTAGAAGATCTGTTATTTATTATTAAGTAACGTGTTGTGTGTTTAATTTTAATTTATTTGATCTTCCCATAGATCAAATTATCTTTACCCAAAATAAGGTTTTAGCAAAGGTAATTGTGAAATTTATCGTAATCAACTTGATGATCTAATTCAGTTTCATTAAGTTAAGAGAAGCTTTAATCACTTTGACAAGTATTATTCAAAAGCATGAAAAATATCCAGATTTTTTATGCATGAATGCAATGTACAACCTGATCTCAGCTTATTTCTAAGCTTAAATGTTGGGATGTTGCAGTTAATACCTATAAATATGCCTCCTGGTCTACCAGGTGGAGGCAATACCATGCAAAGTCGAACCTCGCGACTAAATTTTTCAAGAAAGGAACAAGAAAGTTGGACCTTCATGTGACCAACAAGGCAATGAATTCCAAGCATTATACCCTAATATAATCTTGAAAAAAGAAGTGTTTTGCTACACCCCTACCCTCACTATTCAAATACATTCCTTTCAAGCCCCCCATCATGAATACTTCTTTTTGTATCTTATAGAAAACCTAGTGCTCTGACTAATCCTCGCTTTATCAAGAAATTTTCTGTCATTTCTTTCTATCTTTAGTATTGCAAGTTATGTGATATACGTGGTCATCCATCTTGCACCTATTGTCATACACTAAATCTACAGAAAGATTAGAGACCCTGGATACTAACAAATTCAAACAAATGCAGTCCTCATTTAATGTTGTTTCCTCATTTTTCTGTATCATGGTTATAGTTATTTCTGAATGGATATCCTTTATACTACTGACAGAGCGAAATTCTTGATTCTTAGAACCTCCTACATATACTTCTAACCATTTTGGTCTAGCAACAATATCAGCAGTAGCCAGTAGGAATATCAAGAAAAGAAAACTTTTGTGTTTACTTTGGAACTAAAACAAACTCTGCTGGACAAAGATACATCACACTCTCCATTTGGATAGCATTCGTGTTAGGTTGCTCACTAGACCGCAGCTCGGTCACATACACACATGAGATCCTCTATAATAAACTACCTCCTCCATAGAAGGCCTCGTCGACGAGACCACTCGTTCCCCTGTTCCCTCGGTAAACCTCTTGGTTTACACCGAGGTGCATAAGACTTCCATAGCTTGGACACCTACACCGTCCCACCTGGAGGTGATAGAGGCGTCGAAGAAGAAGAGGGCTCAAGCGCAAACCCCATCTGGGGCTCAAGGCAAGTCAAGGGCAGCCTCTTTCGCGCCAAAGTGGTCAAAGAAATGGGCACCTCCGACCAGATCTTCCCTGACCGAAGACCTAAGGCCACATCCTCTTGCATATGTGATGTGACGCCCCAAGTCACCTTATGCTGTGCACATGGGGGTGACAATGCACCCGCGGCTGGTCCAAAGCCCATTGTGTTGCATGACACCCCCTTACATGAGAAATGTTTGTGTAAAAAGGACTTGAGAAATCTTTACAATTTTGCACACCATAAGTAAGAATGATGAGTATTATTGGGACGATGATCCCCCTAGCTTCTCGCTAAACACCATCACAAACAATCTAACAATGGTTTGAAGAGTTTCAAATTCCAGACACACTCTTCTTCCTTACGAGGTACCTAAGGGTACTGAAAGGTTTTAATGAGGCGGCTTGCATGCTTAAAATATGATGGTTAACTTAAAAAAAGAATGTTGAGTATTACTGTGGCTCTTGCAATATGGAAATTTTGTTGTGGCATTATTCTTTTACACATCTAGCTATATGGTACTTATATATAAACAAAATAAATACCATAAGCAACCTTCTAGTTCCAAAGGCAAACTTTGTGCCAGTCATGTCATACACAATCTCAGAACAATTGTTGTGAAGGGACACTACTACAAAATGGCTTATAGACGCAAGGTGGTTAGTGACCGGAAAATATGTGCCTATCACTAGTAAGTATTACCAGTGACAAGAAATGATAAGCCTGTCACTAGTATTAATCAGTAGTGACAGGCGTATAAAAATGACTGTCACTAGTATGTTTTGCGTAGGCTGGTGGAATGAAAAAATTATTTAGTGACAGGTATCTTTAAATGCCGGTCACTGTTATGGCTTCGATTAGTGACAGACTTAAAACGTGGTTGTCACTAGTATTTTCAGTGAAGCCGGCTAAAGAGACAAATTTCTTAGTGACGGGCATGTCTAAATGTCTGTCACCGATAGTAGGGAATTTTTCCCAGACAGAATTACAAATCCTGTAGTAAACAGCTTGGGGCCAGCCGCACGCATTTGGGCTGTCCCACTCGCCTCCTCCACTGGGTCATACTCCCCGCGCCTCCTCCACTAGGACACACTCCTCCTGCCTTCTCTGCTGGGACATACTGCCACGGACAACTACCAGGAAGACAAATGTGAAATCCATAAGCGCTAGAAAAGAGCTGTGAGTATTGGCTAAACAGGTGGCACAATGCTTCTATATAACCGACCCACAGGCACTAGATCTCACGTAGTCATAAGAAGAGGAAAAAGAAAAAGAAATTATCATCAGGGTGGATAGTGTCATTGATGAAGAGGATTATGACCAATTCAATAACCTAGATACAGATGAAGATGACGAAGCTACCCAAGAGTCTGGACCTATCCAAAGGTATAAACTAAACTATCCATCACGCGACGCTTCAAAAGATGCAGTCACTTTGAGGGTCTAATATACTCTGAAAAAATCAAGACTACCGTTGAGAAAATTGTTGAAGATGATGAAACCAAAATCTAATTTGTTTTGATGCAAGATGTTATGAACTATTCTATATTTTCGTGAATTTTTATGTTTTCTAAGTTTTATTATTGGTGATTTTTACTATGTTTTGTTAGTTATATAAAGAGTAGAAAAATACTTTTCATATACTTTTTTAAGGAAAAGTTAGACTACATACTTAGGAAAATATCTGGTGGGAATCAGCAAAAAGAACTTGCAGGCCAAAATGCTAGTAGTACTAACAAACTTGACCATTAAACCCGCGCAGGAGGAACCAAACCGCTCGAAAAAAGTGAGGGAATAAAAGAAGTGAAGAAACTAACTATCCTCTCTTCCTCCAAACCTCCACGCCGCCGCCCTGCACAACGCGAACCCTACACACCGCCGTTCTGACCGAGCCGAAGACTCCGCCACCCTGCGCGCCGCCGCCCTACGCGTGGCGACTCCTCCTCATCCCCGACGACTCCACCGCCCGCAACGACTTTGCCATCCTTCAAGCCGAGAAGAATCCACCCCTGCAATCCTCTACGGCTCCGCTCCGCCGCCCTGAGCTTTAAGCATTTTGCTCCAGGGCGGGCGACCGAGTTGTCATCATCTGCGCCTGCTGCTGACGCCTGGAAGTGTGCTCCAAACCTGCAGTTGCTAGGTACGTGTTGATGTTCACGCCCCCATATTCTTTTGTTGTACTTCATCTCGTTAGTCTAGATCTTGTCCAATTTCCTTTGATGAGCTGGTAGGAGCAGCTACATGGCCTCGATCGTTTGGGAAGCAGTGGCATAGCAACTCGATTTCCTGTATGAAAGCAGCGGACACTACTAGAGAAAAGCTTATGCGAGACGCACCTAAAAGCTTATGCGAGGCGCATATCATATGCGCCTCTAGCTTTGAGCCTCGGCTATTTTTTATGCGAGGCTCATATGATATGCGCCTCCTATACGCCTCACATATGTGAAATATAGGAGGCGCATATAATATGCGCCTCGCATATGTTTCACAATGCGCCTCGTATATTTATAGTATATGCGCCTCCTATATTGTCCTATATGCGCCTCCGGTAATATTTTCGAAATTCAAGTTTTACAGACCACTATAAATAATAATATACATATATTCAAATATACAATATATTCCATAATACAATATAAAGAGCACATAATTTTTCAGAAACTTGCAATTTGCCAAAGCATAATAGAACCAACATGAATACAATATATTATACATCAATCATGACATACAAGTTCATACATCAAGTGTTTGTGCCACAAGTTCACACCTCCGAGTACAAGTTCACAATCACATTACACCTCCGAGTACAAATTCACAATCATATTACAACTCCAACGACGTAGCTCTACCTAGATGAAGTAGAACACATAACCTACCATGAAGAGCAACAAGGTGGTGATCACGAGGAAGTTCCTCCACTTCTTCCTTCCATGCCTCCTCCACTTCTCTTCCGCCACCTCTCTACTCTCATAGCCTTGGTAGTTGTTGCCCGAAAAGTTGTTCACTTGCTTCTGGCAGTCTTTCCACTCCTCGTACACACCTGGAACCCGACCGATGTACACGACATAACACTTCCTCGCCATCTCCTACACATAATAAAGATGATATTACTTATGCTAGTGGAAAGCAATAGCTAGCAGTTCACAAGATAGAATCATGCATATATATGGGTGCAACAAAATGTAAGAAATCACGTTCTAATCATCGGCATTTCGAAGAAAGACCAAAAAAAAGCAAACCAAGAATGACTTGGATTAGTACCTCATACTTAGGTTGGGCACAGAAATAATAATGCTCGTTGTTCGATCTTGTGCGTCAAGTAGAATATATATGCCCAAATTACTAGTCTACTTGCCACACCAGATCCGCCATAACATGTTCTAATCATCGACATTTCGAAGAAAGACAAAGAAATCAAACCACAAGAAGTAGGTAAGCAATGACAAATGAAAAGCAACAAGCACTTAAAATAGTTCGTAACACAAATAACTAGCTAGTGTCTCTCACAATCAAGTTCAACGGTTGACGGAACATATTCTAGAGGTTTTGCTAGGCAAGTTTAACATAGTGATAAGAGGTTACAACACGAGTTCGGAACTAACAGCTAGGTACCCAGGCAATGCAATCATGAAGTCTTCTTCGGCTCTTGAGTTGGCTTTGGAGGGGCATTGATGAAGCCCGACCGAGTTTTCGCCATTTGCATGAACATCCTGCCGTCACCCTGCTGCGCTAAGCGTTCTTCTATCTCCCTGTTGGACGGTGTATAGCCGCCGTAGAAGGTGCCTCCGGTTTTTATGACTCCCTGGTACATGATTGTCGCGATCTCCTCCTGGATGTTGAAGAAGTGTTCCTGAGGTTGCGAGCCTGTATGCATGCAAGCTTTTCAGCCCAACTCACGAGGTCAGATGGCAACGTTTTGGTCTCCATGTAATTGAAGAACGCCTTCATCTGGTAAAGGGCGTAGAAGGCATCCTTCCCACTGCCAGACGGCTGCTTGACGCAGGCAAACTTCGTCGTGTGGCGGAACACGTGCGCGCCGAACTTTACATGTGGCCTTGCCGGTTTGACGCCTCCCGCTGCGACGTAGCCGGTGAGAGCTCCATCAAGAATTTTCTTGATATTGGTGTAGTTTTTTTTGGATCACACTATTTGAGTCGAGGTACAAGACTGTTGAGTGTTTCAAATTCAAGCTTATGAGCACACAGCCTGTCCGATCATCCTCCGTGATGGGATGGTAGGGAAGGAGAATCACATCCTTGTCCGAGTATGTTTGCAGGAAGTTTGAGAGGTAGTCGGTCGCCAGATCTATGGCCTCAGCATCTTTCAGGATGGCGTCACGCATGAAGTAGGGATCCACTATCTGGATGCCCGGGATCTTGTCTCTGGTGATCTCCATGGCCATATTGAGGGAGAACAGCCGGACCAGGGTATTGTGCAGTCGAAACCCGTTCAACATGTCAAACAGGTCGGTATGCCGCACGTAGAAGATATCCCCCGGGGGTAGAGTGACGAAGCACGGCATATGAGAAGGCACCTTAGCCTTGAAAACGAGGTACGACTGATCTTTGTCGCGAATGCGACACTTCTCAATTGTGAGACAGCCATAATGAATACCACGCATATGCGAGCCTGCGACCTCGAGCATCGATTTACACATCATCGGTACACCTGCCACATGCTGCTGATTCCTGGCTTGCCCCACAGCGCCGTCCCGGAAAAGAGGATTTGGATCCTGGCCCCGATCACCCTTAGGCTTCCTTTTGCGACCCTTCTTGCTCTTCTGACCGGCCACTGCGTTCACCTCACCGACCGTCTTATGGAGGGTGTCGGGGCTGATCAAAGGAACTACTGGCCTTGGAGGCTCGGTGAAGGGGACAGGTGGCGGCGTCTCCTGACTAGTTGGGAAGATACACACCTTGCAAGGGGGTTTCGCTTGTGCTGGTTGGGTCTCGGCAACTTGATGTGTGCCTGATGGTCCCGGCTCATACCAATCAGAAAACCTTGTGTTAACAAACTGGTCACCGAAGTTCGGGTCAATTTCTCCATCATCATCGGGATTCTGTGCCATGTTGTCCAAGTCTCCCATCTCGAAGTCTTCATCATGTGCTGGTTGTGCTGCCTCTAGGGTGATGTTGAGCTGGTCCTCTGTCCCCAAACAGATCTGGCTCTTCGGCCATAGGTACAAGTAGCCGGCAGTATTGAGGACCGCCGTGTCCTCATCATCCCATCCTTGAGGTTGAGAGGAGGTTCCACTTGCTCGTAGCTTGGAAGAACCACACCGTATTTGACCCTCATCATGTCGTGGCATTGTGACATTGTGCATTTTGCGGTTCTGGTTGAACAATAGTACCCTTGGCAACATCCATCAACCGCCGCCACCCAAGGCATTAGAGTGCAAGTGTCTCCCTGCGAAAGATCGACATGTAGGCCGAGCGTTAGAAAAACAGAGATCAAGTCATCGGTGTGGTTGAGCCTCCCAACTCTCGCTTTAATTAGTTAGTTACCTTGAGGGCGTCAAACTCGGCCAATGTCGAGGCACCTATGCCGACAGGCTTGACCATGCAAGTGGCGGAGTGGCTGCCTGATGGCACGGTGGTGCGGGCCGGCGCCTTCGCCGCAGTGGGCAAGTTAAGCTCCGGAGCTAGAGGAGTCTCCACCACCACCGGCCCTGCTAGAGGAGTCACCAACGCCTCCGTCCGCGCCACATTGTCCGATTGGGCGCTGTTGAGGTTGGGAACCGGTGGCGGCCCCCGTTTACCACCCTTCTGCCACTTGTTGTACTTTTCCATGTAGACGGGAAGGATGGTGTTGAGCTTCTCGTTCACTTGTGAATGGATTTGTGACTGGACTTGTGTCTGGACTTGTTCTTGGAACTTTGTCTTGGCAGCCGACACAGCCTTGTTCACGACATCTTGGACTATATTTGGAAAGGCTTCCACCTGTTCCCTTAGGAGTTTTACCTCGGCGCTTTTGGCCTTCTTGCCCTTCCGCTCCGGGGTGCCATAGTACTCGGACCATGGTATGCCGCCAAAGCCGACCACACGACCAGCCGACAGGGCCGCCAGGGGATCGACACTCTTGGTCCGGTTCAGCGCCCTATTAAAAGTGGTGTCCCACTTGGCGACAGGCAATGGCGCTGACCCCTGGGATGAGGAGCTCCTACAGTCCTCGTCCTGTGCACAAGGAACGCGAAGCATTTGATCAGAAAACTGGACTTCATTGATTAATCATGAATGCAATTAATCGACTTGCATGCAAACTACTTACATATTTTTGCATGAAGTCCTTCATCCTCGGAGCAAAGGGGCCGGCGGGCTCCAAAGAATAATCAGAACTCCCTTTCGGCTTGGCAAACCGGGCCCTGACGAAGTTCTTTGCCTGCTCCTCCTTTATGTCGTCAAAGGGACGTGTCAACCCCTTTGCACGAGCGTCGACGTCCTCCTTATCCCATTTGGGCCTCGCGGCTCTATAATCGCCGGAGCCGAGATGGTGGGTACCAATGTTTCGGGATCTCATATCCTTTCCCTTCTCAGTCCTGGCCTTGCCCAAGGCGGAGTTACATCTGGCCTTGAACACATTGTAGTCTTCTTCCTTGACCAGAGGCTCCTTCTTGATGAGCTCTGAATAACTTAGCTTCTCCTCGAAAATCAGATTCTTCACCCGAGCCTTCCAATTTGACAAGGCCTTGGTCATCATCCCGAGGGCATACTTGTTCACCGGATTCCCTTTGAGATTGTCATTATTATACTTGTTTTCCTCATCACCCGGGAACGCGTATCTTGCGTGCAGCTTCTGGAAAAGCTGGATTTGGAAACCCTTGTTCTCTTCGGCCTTCAGGTTCTCCATGTTGATCGTGACGGTGTTCCGGAGGATTGCCGCGAGCTGGTTAGAGTAACCCCCAACAAAATCTTTTGGCTCCAAAGGCGCACCTTTAGGGCTCACGCTTGTGATGATGGACCTTTTGAGGTCGACCACGATCGGGGTACGATCCTTCCGAGACTTCTTCGATGCGCTACCACCGTCTGTAGTAGCTTCACCGCCGCCATCAGTGGTAGTGGCGTCGCCATCGGCGTCCCCCATCTCCTCATTGCCTGATGAGGTATCCTCGTCCTCCTCCATCTCGTTGTCCCGCGGAACAAATTCCGGGTCCTCTAGGGATTCCATCTCCGCCTGCTACTCCCAAAAGGGCTTCTTGCTAGAAGGGCCCGGCTCCGACATTTCTAAACACACAAATAAATGAAACTAATAAGCACAAAAATTCACAGAAAATTTTGGCATGAACTTTGCTAATTTTCTATGTCTAGGAGTGCCAGAAATTCGCCGGAACGGAAATGAATCAACATTCCGGCGAAACATTGGCAACTCAAAAAGAAAAACCTGCACAAAAAATCCTAAATAGAAATAAACACAGCCATTTTGCTGCCAGCATACACAAACACAGCCAGCAGAACATCAAGTTTTGCTGCCAGCATACACAAACACAGCCAAATTAACGGTTTTGCTGCTAGCAGAACATCAAGTTTTGCTGCCAGCATACACAAACACAGCCAGCATACACAAACACAGCCAGCATGGCAAGGCAGGGATCAGTACATATCAGCAGAGGTTCCATTCATCTATCCGCAAATAAACAGGCAAAGGATGCATCACAAAATATACAGAACTTAACAAATGTGTAGGAAAAAGAATCAGAAACCCCTTCACAATATTGTGTGCAACCAGGCAAGAGTAGGCAGAAAATATCTATCTACGTAGAGCATTATTAGCAAACAGGAAAGAATCGATCCCACGAGATAGTTCTAAAGAAAGAGTTCTTGATTACATAAACAAACAACACTTAGGTGGTCTTGGTGTCCTAGCACTACTCCATGCCTGCAGCACGTTCCAAGGCTCAGCAGCAAAAAGGAACAAATTTGAAATTCCCTCTACAATTACGTGCGTTCCTGCAAGAGTAGACAAGACACAACAGAAAATATCTACTACTCATCAATGTATTACTATTAATTAACAAACCATGAAAGAATCGCTTCAAAGAGATATTTCTGAACAGAAAGCTCTGAACCATGTAAACAAAGAAACAACACCCTGTTCTCGGTATTCCGCACTAGCTCATCATGCCTGCAGCACCACATTGGAAGGCCCAACAGCAAAGACGGGCGAAAGAAATGGTATACATATCCAGGCATCGCATCTCTTTCAGCAGCAACAGATCAAGAGTATGCATCGTCCATCCAGCAACAGAAAAAGCACGCGCGAATAAACGCATATAGGGAAAGGAAGGGGATTGGCGCTCACCTTGGACTCAATCTCAACTTTTTTGGACTCAATCTCAATCACGAGCTGATGCCAGGATTACGAGGGGTAAGGGAGAAGGGGGATTGGTGCTCACCTTGGGGTGCTGAGGACGGAGGTGAGGTTGCAGGTCCTCCACGAGCGCAGCAACAGTCGGTCCTTCACGAGCGCAGCAGCAACAGCAGGTCCTCCACGAGGCGGGGCGGCGGCGAGCTCCTCCTTCACGGGGACGGCGGCGTCGGGCTCCTCCTCCACGGGGCGTGCGGGTCGCGGGCGAGGTGTGCTCCTCCTGTAGGTGGTCGCCGAAGTATCAGGGAGAGGGAAGAGGGGTAGGGGAAGGGGAGGGAGAGGGGAATGGGAGAAGGGGGAGCGGCGCTCCTGGTCTGCCTGCCGTATCCTTTGGCGGCGCTCACCTTTTCGTGAGGACGGAGGTGAGGTTGCAGGTCCGGGCGGAGGTGAGGCTGCTCTGCGCGACGGCGGCTGCTCCGGCGCGGCCGGGCGGGCGGCAGGAAGGGCGCTGCGAGCGCAGACGACGGCGGCGGCGACGGCTTCGATCTGTGAGATGTGAGACGGCGCGCGTGCGTGAGATGTGAAGAAAGGTCGTGTACTAGCTGTACTAGCTGTGTGTTTTGATCTATACCGGATTATGCGAGGCGCATATCGCAAAGTGCGCCTCATATAATATTATGCGAGGCGCATCTGGGCTAAATGCGCCTCGTATAATATGCAATCCTAGACAAATAAGGCAGTGCGCAAGTTTCTGTCAACAAACACACAGTAGCCTAGTGGTAACATGCCTTGTCCTATTTCATTGGCCACCCAGGTTCGAATCCTAAGGTTAACAATTTTTTGGAATTTTTTTTAAAGGCCATTTTTCATGTAAAAGCATTGTCCAAACACAATATGAATTATAAAATATACTACAAATATTTTAAATATTTAAATATTGCTAAAACAACAAAAGTGAGTATTCTCAATGAATGTGTCTCGTCGATACATAATATTCTCAATGCAATATTATTATAACACACACATAATGAAAATTAAGAATGTTTTGATACATAATAGTAGGCCACACACACGACGGTTCTTGACAATGGTCGGAGCGCGCTAGCATTTCTTGAGAATGGTCGTCTTCTTGCCCTTCTTTGTCGCGGTTGCATAGGTTAGGTCCGGGACGTCTTCACTACTTCTCTTGAACGGAAGTCCTTTCTTAGGTAGGGTTGTGGTGTACGGTGTTTGGTTGCCATACCCGTCTTCTATCTTTGGGTCGCCGTTCTGGTCAAAGTCTTGCTCATTGGTGACTCCGTCCATTCCGATAATGTTCCTTTTGCCTCTCCTGACGACAACCCGGCTAGGCTTTGACGGGTCTTTGATGTACCGGCATTGGTCGACTTTGCTAGCCAAAACCCAAGGCTCATTTCTTGCGGGTGCGTTCGCGCTGGTGGTCTTTGACGGTATAACCATTGTGGTGAAATACCGGTCTTATTTCTCAACGCTCTTGGCCCACCTGACACGGAACATCGACACCTTCTCCGTAACATAGCCGAGCTCCCAAATATCCTCGATCCTTCCGTAGTATCTTTCCGGGATGTCGCCGGTGTAGAATATCCCCGTTACCCCTGAGTTCTGGTAATCGCAGTTATTGTCTTTTTCCTCTGTGTAGAACGTGTATCCGTTGATATCGTAAGCCTGATAGGTCATGAGGTTGTGCGAGGCGCCCTATGACAATGAGAATATGAGTTTATCTTCCTCCGAGTACTTGCCCTGCGGTGGATTAGCTATGACCTTCTCCCTAAACCACCGCGTGAAACCGGAGTTGTGCTCCTTGATAACATCTTCCTCCCTCGGGACATGGCGCCCCCGATCAGCATAATTCTTCTTGATAAACTCTTTGTGCTCATGTATGTATGGATCAACCACCTGCAGGTGTTGCAGCGCGACCATGTTTGCTCTTTCAAAGTCCTTGGTTTGGCCCTCCATGTCGACATGCTTTGCACGTCGACCAAGGTGACCCCATCCAATGAGCCTCCCAAGGTGCTTGTTGAATGGCATACCAAGAGGGGTCTCGGTTTGTAGAAAGTTCGAGCGAAAGAGATGCACTCTTCGCCAGAAGCCGTTGCTATGCTTCCATCCGGACGGGACTTGTTCTTAGCGTATCCCTTGATGGGTCCATTGAGCCTTCGAACGGCATCATGCTTCGCAAAACGCAGGACCGAGCTGGACGATATCCTCCACATGGAGAAGCGATGAAGCATGATGTCAAGAAAGCGGGAGGGGGGAATAGATCTCGAGCTCGCACATTATCACCACGATCTCGCCCCGTAGCCTCGTGAGCTGCTTAATGCCTATCGACTTCGAGGGATGACGCCAAAAAGTTGTAGAGGCCAAACAGTGTTTCACGGATGTGCTTGTCCATTATACCGGATCGCGACCAGGAGTACTGCGTCATTAGCACGCGAAGTCGTGAGACTTCATCCCGCTAAGCGCCGTCACTGCCTAGCCATTTGCTTATCTTCCCGTAGCTGCTCGGAAATTTGACTCGAGGAGGCACTTCATAAACTGTATGGCCTCCTTCTTACTCGAGTGAAGCATGAGGACTTGAGCTTGACCTCTCCTTCTTAACCTTTTACCCTTGCGACGACGGGCTATTCTGTCTCCTCCACCTCGTCCTCCTCCTCATCATCGCTAGGTGGTGGTTGAAGTTCATCCCTGATGCCCATATGCTTCAAGTCGTTCCTTGCCTTCGGCCCATCTTTGGTCTTGTCGGTGTTAAGGAGGGTGGCAAGCAGACTCTCGCCCACGTTCTTCGTGATATGCATGAGATCAAGGCTATGAGGCACGCGGAGGATCTTCCAGTATGGCAAGTCCCAGAAAACAAACGTGATTCTTGGGAAGCCACCTCCGAGCCCCAAGGAACACGGTTTTCCCGGACCCGGGATCTTTCTGTAGCTGGCGGTACGTTGTATTATCCTTGCACCTAACGCACCCATAGAATCCTTGGACCACCTGCCCCGAGAAGTATCCGTAACCAGGATAGTCTTGCACCGTCGTGATCACCGCCGCTCTCATGTCAAAGTAGTCTTGTCTCGAGGCGTCCCATGTACGGGCTCCTTCTTCCCATAACATGGCCAACTCCTCTTTCAACAACGTGAGATACAGATTGATGTCTGTACTAGGTTGTTTTGGCCCTTGAACGAGCATACTCATGGTTACGCACTTCTTCTTCATGCACAACCAGGAGGGGAGGTTGTAGATCCATACAAACACGGGCCAGGTGTTGTGTGTGCTGCTCTGGCTTCCAAACGGATTGAGTCCGTCAGTGCTCACGCCCAGCCTGAGGTTCCTTGACTCTTTCCCAAAATGTTGGTAATATTGGAGGTCCAACGCCTTCCACTGGCAAGCATCCGAAGGGTGCCTCAACATTTCCTCCTTCTCCGGATCATCGTCTTCCTACTCTTTCTTTCCAAGCGTGCAAGCATGAGCTGTCTTCCTTAGGGTCTCGAAATACCGCAAACGAGGAGTTAGAGGAAAGTACCACACCACCTTCCTAGGAGCTTTCTTGTTCCTCTCTTGTATCAAGAGGTCTTGCACACCGACACGTGGTCTTCTCCGCCCCTCGCCCGAGATGATGCAATCATTTATGCACGTGGTATTTCACGTGCGGTAGATTGAGAGGGCACACGACTTTCTTCGCCTCAGCGATACTAGTCGGACATGTGTTCCCTTCTTGGGTAGAATATCGTGCCGTAATCCAATGTTGTCGCCAAAACATTCGTCGGTCATTTTGTGTTTCGCCTTCATCTCCGTGAGCCCTAAGCGTTACATTTAGACGGTATCCCGTCGTTGCATCCGCCAAACAATGGAGTGACCGCTTTTCTCCATTTGCTCCAGTTTAGCTTTCTCTCTACCGGCGGCTCTGGCGTTACTCGTCTCCTTGAGAAGCAGATCTTGGACATGAGGGTCTCGCAACCAGCTCGAATCATGGTCGGCACCTTGATCTTCGTGTTCATGACCGACGCCACCTTGATCATCTTCGTGTCCATGCCCGACGCCAACTTGATCATCTTCGTGTCCATGTCCAGTGCCACCCTGATCTTCGTCATCGTGACTGGCGTCTTGGTCTTCGTGATCATCACTGGCATCTTGATCTTCACCATTATTGACATCCTCATCATCATATTCGTCATCACGTATCCATCGAGTGTAGCCATCCATGAAACTACGTCGAAGCAGGTGCGACTCCAGCATTCCGGAATCATGCCTTATCAGATACATCAGCTTGCAGTCCCGACATGGACATCTTATCTCTGTCTTGTTTGCACGTTCCATGTCGGCCCTCGTGCATGTCATCCACCTATCCACGCGGGCTTTGTTGATCAGTGGTCGGACCATGGCCGCCTGCGTGGTACAAAGAGCAAGAGAATAATTAGAGTATATATGGACGTGGATCGCCGGAAAAATTCGGCATGACCTCCCTAAAGAGGACATCCATGAGTGCGTAAATTCGCGAAAAGAAATAAATCGACATTCCGCGAAACATTGGCATCTCAAATGAAATCCTGCAAAAAGTAGCACCGCAACACAATCATATAGTCGGTGTCTCCGAACGCAGATACATGCATGCAACGCTTCACGCTTCCTCCAACATCGACTTGCGCAAGAGAGCCGGAGGAGAAGTAAATGGACATGTTGTAGATCTAGAGGAGCAAGAGACTTCAATTACATATGGGTGTCAACCAATGGATGTTGAGCAAGCTTCTATGGTGAATCAATGGGGGAAATGAGGTGGGGAGGAGGAGGGGGGCGACCAGATTTGTCTTGGTGGAGGAGGAAGAAGTGACACAAGTGAGTGGGGTGGTAGTTGGCTCCATGTGCAAAACGCTGGAAAAAAGTGGTGCCAGGTTATAGGAAGCGCATATTGCACAATATGCGCCTCCTATAATTTAAACTATAGGAGGCGCATATAGCAATATGCGCCTCGCCTATGCGGCCACCTACCTCCGCCCGGACCCGCAGGAGTTACTTGAGGCACATATGACCATATGCGCCTCGCATATTATCAAATATAGGAGGCGCATACAACCATATGTGCCTCGCATATTCGTGCACCTACCAACACGCGGGCCCACACAGATTATGCGAGGCGCATTCTGCCCGTATGTGCCTCGCTATCTAATATATAGGAGGTGCATATGACTGGAATGCGCCTCGCATAATATGGGGCTGCTAGATTTAGTCCGTACAGGGATTATAGGGGGCACATTCTTATCATATGCGCCTCGCCTATTTTTTATACTAGAGGCGCATGGAGAAGGAGTGTGCCTCGCCTATTTTATAGGAGGCGCATATGGTCTAAATGTGACTCGCATAAGCATGTCTCCTATAGCCTTTTCTCTGGTAGTGGGAGGAGCTCAATTGCTTAGTCTGACAATATGAACTGGCGATAGTCAGCCGGTCAGAAATGATTGATTTGTTAAATCAAATAATCTTTTTAGATGAGCCACCGTTTTGGAATGTTGCCCTATATACTTTATTCTAGATCGGCGATCAGTACTGATAGGCTACATGTATTGAGTACTTGAATCTAGGCACCAATCATCTCAATTATTGTTTCTGCATGTACCACAATTAATAGGAGGTGACAAGTGAATATAGTGATTCAGATTAGTACAGGCGTTGCTTGCTGCTCCTGCCTAGTTGGTGCCTGTAGATTCATCAGAGAATTAGTTAATCAATAATAGAATGATCTGCCAAGATTTAGTACAGATAGGTTCAAGTTATCTATCCTCATATTTTTTTAGCATAACTCCAGGACCTGTTTTGGTGTACAAGTATAGGTACTGCTAGGCCTTTAATTATATTTAATAATTAAATTTTGCTAGCTTGGCTGACCAATCATTTGACAGCTACTCTCTCCGTTTAGAAATATAAGATGTTTTAGGTTTGTGAAGCTAATGTATCTAGACATCTTTTAGTGTGTAGATTCGTTTGAACCTACACACTAAAAGATGTCTAAATACATTTGTTTTACAAACCTAAAACATCTTATATTTCTAAAAGGAGGGAGTATGTCGTTGCTGCTTTTTCTTTTCTTCTTCAGTATATTTTGAAGTCATTCACATGTCCTAGTAAATTATGTGCATTTCTTCATTATCCTATTCTGTGTACCACATTCCTGGGATTGATGAACTTGGATTGTTCACATGTTTGCGCATGGGTCACAGGTTTCTGATTATTCTCATGGTGAAGGAATGCAAGGATTTTTTCCTGGATTCACTTAAAAACAAGGAGAAAAAGGGATTACAATGTGTTTTCACGGTTTTTGGATGATGCTCTCTTCGAACATAGTTTGAGAGATGGAATTGTGCTAACAAAAGTTAGCGTGTCAATGTGGCTACCATCTCTGCTACTATATGGACATATTTGTGAGGCCACATAAGATTTTAAAGAAAAGTGTAGAGATTCAATTGTTTGGTACTCAATCTGGAATCCAATCCATTTAACTAGAAGAAAGAGTTTACACACATCCAAGACATTTTCGCAAAAATCATCAACACACAGTTCGCCTCGGAATCTGGGTTTTCAATGACGGTGATGATTCGCTGGAGTTTCTTGATTCACGCACAAAGGAGAATGCAACCCAATTGATCAAGCATGGATGATCACCGAACGAGGTATGCGGCATTTTATTTTGTTTATTTAGTTTCTTTGATTCTTTGTCTCTTCAAATTGTTAATTGAGTTTATATACTAGGCTATATGCTTCTCGCTGCTACTGCTAGTTGTTGGCTACTGGGCTAGGAAAGCTAGGAGGCGGACTGATATGCTGCTGGCTGCTACTGCAGTACTACTAGTTGCTGGCTACTAAACTAGGAAAGGCCTAGAACTGTATAGTTTGATATGAAGTTTTTTCTTATCTTTGTTGCACTGATGTAGCTAAGATTAGATAAATAAGAAACATAGAAAACAAAGGAAATTTACTACCACTTATATGTAGCAAAGTTTTGTTCATTGTGGATAGTGCTTGAGGGCAAGTGGGTTTATTGTATTTTAGTTTGGCAGTGCAAGAAAAAATGCTATCATCTTCAACAAAATCGTCAGATTTTGTGAGCAAAAAAAGTCAGATTTTGTGAGCAGTCAGTTTGGCACATGTGAATTTTTCTTCTATATATACTTTCTTTTCTACATAGTTCTCTAGATAATAACCACTATTCTTTTGCTTGTTGAGGTGATATCAGATGACATGATTTCTATGGCAGCACACATTGGGCCATGACTCAAATATGTTTTTGTCTACGGTTATTCTTATGTTTTAGAAAGGTGTTTCATCACTTCTGCCTTCTATATGCTTGATTTCACAAATTTCAGTTTGTAAAAATGTGATAAAATCCATTCTAATAATATTGACCTTCTCATGATATATGGATGCAATTTTTATTTTGATAGCTGATGTGGATGCTTGCTTGTTCTCGAGGCGTTGAATACTAAGGTCATGTTCTTGGGAGCACAAGAACGAACATAACGAAGCAACTCACAAGTCAGAAAGATCGCAAACACATCTCTCCACCGTTGATAGTGTTTCACAGACTATCATCGAGTGCTCATTCTGGTGCATGTAGCAACTTGGAAGTGTGTGATATATGCAGCTGTCTCCATTTGTTATATGAGAAAAATGTATATTTGGAGTCTATAATTAAGGATATACTATAAATAGTGATTATCATGTATAGTTTTTTCCCGTACATGCTACATTGAAATTTACCTTTGCTAACATGTTTGACTAAATCTATATTATTTGAGAAGTGCAATTGCACGTGCAAGCTAATATGTTTGACTAACATTTTATTGTGCTATCTAAAATATTCATGGTGAAACGCATTTAATTATTTTTTACCAAAATTAAACCAATGACGGGCAGGATAACGTCCCTGTCACTAAAGACCCCATAGAGCTGCAGCCTTTGATTGCAACCAGTGACATGCATCTTTTTTGCATGCCACTACTATGTATACATACTAGTGACATGCACTTGCCTGTCACTAGTAACCATGTACCAGTGACTAGTCATCGGTGACACGCGCTTTGCCGGTCACTAATAGGTATTTTGAGCCTGTCACTAGTAGCCTATTCTGCAGTAGTGGGATAGCTTCATGCATTGTGATTGTTTGACATATCCAACATATGGAAGACATCTACATTGCTCCCGACCCAAACCCTAGCATCGCTAGGCCCTCCCCGCGGTCACTCCCTCTCCATCACCCTCCCGGGTGGCTCGCACGACGATGGCTCCCGAGGGCTTAAGTTTCCTGCAGAACCTCCCAAGGTTAGGCCAGCACCGACGGTAGTGGTGGAGCCTGCTGCTAAAATATGGAGGGATAGGAGGCATTCTCGGCGAGCCTCTCTGCGCTGAGGTGACACAATGAGGGATGCGTGGCGGCGGGTGACCGTCGGCGGACTTGGAGGATGGATGAAGCGGTCGTGCGGTGTGGCACCGAGTGACCTTTGCAACAACGCGGCATCTGGTTCCTGGTGCGGGCCTGATATGGGTCCTGCTGGCTCGATCTGGGACTTGTGGGATGGACCCAAGATCCGTGGGTTGCCTGCTGGCTGCGGAAGTTCTTTTTCTCGGGGGGGGGGGGCATGGTTTTGCGACTTTTTCATTTGAGTGTGCTGCTTCCTTCTGTGGTGGAGGTTTTCTCAACCTCCTTTGTCGTCGATGGGCGGCGGATGACAGTGTGGGGACCTATACATCTTCTTTGAAGAATAAAGGCGGCGCTCCTAGGATTCCTTCCATGCGAAGACGAAGATCTGTTGGCTGCCTATCCTTGTTGATCTAGCATGGAGCGGCGTGTTCTGGAAGTCTCCATCGGCGAACTCCGATGGGCGTGTTCAGTAGTGCATACCCGTGTTTTTCTTACCATTTGGTTTTATAGAGAGCGTTGCAAACCTCTTCTATCTGTTACCATTATGTGTCATGTTTTTTATGATCCATGGCGAAGTCAGATGCGGAGAATGTCATGAAAGCAGAGACATGAGGGCTAGTGATGGTGGTTTGAGTCTTTCTTGCGATAAGGAAATGACTTGGTGATCTCCGAATCGCAGCAGCGACTTTAGTGTTGGCGATAACATAGGAGAAGTTCATAGTCTTACCTTGCAGGGTAAAAAATCCAAGATCTCACCTTAATTGGTTGTGTCTGGCAATTGCCTTGTTGAAGGTATTGTTTTGTGAGAGAGGACTTTTTTTAGGGTGAAAACCAATGATTTTTGATCGGGTGACGACGGTGCTTGTGTACTGCTTCCTTCTTGAAGGCATTGCTATTGGAGATGTTGGATTTCTGGTGTTTTTTGGTGGTGTTAGTATCGTTGCTACAAGGAGATGAAGGGACTTTTTTTGTAATTCCTTTTCTCTTTTTCTGGGCTATATGCATCCATAAAGCCGCTAGAACAATACGTTGTTGCAGAGGCTGGGAGTAATTGGTATCTTCTCGATATTAATATCTGTTCTTTGTCAAAAAAAAAGCCAACGTATGAAATCGGAACCTAGCTCCACATCATCACATGTACGTGGAAGATGTAGAAGGATATACATGTTGTATGTAACATTTAACTTACTGTGTGTAACATATAGAAATGAAGAGAAGTACTAGGCTAGGTGAGTGATAGCCATAAAAATATCGAAGCCTCCTCTATTCAATCCGGTGAGATTTCGTGGTGATTTCTTGATGGTATCAGAGCACAGCGATGAGGAGGCCGTCGGTGGGTTTGATGGTGGTGCTAAGGTAGCATAGAGAAGTTTATAGGATCAATCTGTAGTGTTATGAGAGATGCTAGGGAAATTTTGCGGACGACAATATTCTCGTTAGGAGGAGGAGCTTGGAGCTTCTCGTCCTGGTGTGGATGGCGCACCACTCGTGCACCACGGGTAGCTTGTCACTAGTAGAAGTTACCCGTGGCACATCACGGGTAGTGCATGTACTCGTGGCACACTATGAGCTGTGCACAAGTACAATTTTTAAGGTGTGCCACGACTAAGTGTTTTGGATAACAAAAAAATTTAAATCACAACGTGAAGTTTACATAAACACCCTAAAAAGCAATCTAGTCCCTCTGTGGATCGCGTAGCACCTCCTCACCATGGACGTCATGCCTGCATAAGCCCTCTGTGGCTATGACATCGATGGGCACGAGGATCTCGGGTGTGGCTCCATCCTGAACGCAGACAAGGTTAAGACAAGGTCGCACTGGACGACATTGTAGAGAACACACGGGGTGGCAGCACATGTGTGCAGACGAGCAGGCGGATCGGGGAGAGGAGCTCCGGGATGAGGTCGAGACAACGGAAGGAGCGGGGAAGAGCGCCTACACGAGGAAGGGAAGCATCATTGTTGGGGACGAGGTCGAAGCAGGGCGGCGACTGGCGGTGGAGCTCTGTGAGGTCGAGGACGGGAAGACTCTAGCCGGGACGGAGGGAAGAGAGAGTGACGAGGTGACAGAGATGGATGTGTGGCTGGAATGGATAGAGTGAAGGGATAAGGTTAGGAGAGGGATAAGTTCGGATATACCATTTTGCATCAAGCCCCCTCCCTCACCCGTGGTGCACGGCATATTGGTGTCATGGCGCACCAATATGGTATGTGCCACGGGTAAGTGAGGCCCTTTTGTTTTTTTGCTGCAACATCTAAAACCTAAAAACAATCTATTTTCTCTTTCAAATTTTATGATTCTAATAAAATAGGTAACTGTCAAAGACAGTTGAATTCGGATGTAACTCTTCGTGTAGATTCCTTTTCATATAAAAACTTTTTAATCTCTCGTCTTTTTCAAAAGTAACAACCGTTTTATGGGAACATAACTTTTTTTGCAAAATATGTTAAAATTCTTATTTGTTATTTTTCTAAACAACTAGATCATGTAACATAACTACATCTCAAAGGATTTTAAAATTTGAAGTTTTTATCATTTTTATTTTTTTCAAAACTAAAAATATGATCCACCAGAGGATGGTGGAGTGGCCATACATACCCGGGGCGCACCCCATAATGGTGCACAACTGTAGCAAATACCCGTGACGCACGGGTTTGCAGGGTTAAGGGGCCACCCTGCAAGCCCGACCCAAATATACCCGTGGCGCATCACTTTTCTAAGTGCGCCACGAATAAGTTGCTATCCGCGACACACCTACATGTGGTGCTCCACGGCTATATATCCATGGCACATACATATGTTGGTACCCCACAGATATGCAATCTATCTATATTTTCCTAGTAGTGACGATGGGAGCCTCAACCATCAATTTGTTGGATGAGAGGTACATGTGGTCTATAAAGGGGAAAAGAGGAGATTAGTGGGGTGATTTCAGTGGGTTTGTGAATCAATGAGAGGATTGGTAGTATAAAGAGAATTAATCCGTGAAGATGGGTCAGGGTGATGAACCTGGGTCTGCTTTCGGGGTAGGGGCAGAGAAGGAGGGGAGGGGGCGAGCAGGGGCTAGACACCCCCCAATGTGTCGCCCCCCGCCCTCAACATTTTGCAGTAGCTTATGGTACTTGTATATCAGTATGTGCATGCTAATTTCCGGAGATACGTAGAATATTAATTGGTCCACTGCCTAATTGAATTAAATCTTGCCCAACGAACTAAAGTCTAGGAGCCCATCGCCCATAGTCTTGTTTTCATGGATCAAAAGTTGTTGCATACCTAGCCATAGAGATTCAATCGACTGGAATTACAGCAGATCCATGGATCCATTGTTGATTAATCAAACCATACATTATCGTGTGACTACGTCTAGCTGCTACCTGCTAGGGCGCTCCGGCCACCGCCTGCCGCTAGATGGCCACCATGATATGGGATGAGATCAATACAGGGGATAAGATCTGAAGGGAATATGTCCTGAGAAGCAATAATAAAGTGGTTATTATGTATATTCGAAGTATATGATAGATGTTTATTTTGCATGCTATAATTGTATTAATACGAAAACGTTAATACATGTGTGTTTAATAAACAAACAGAAAGTTTCTAGTTATGCTTCTCTCATAAACTAGCTTGTTGATTAACAAGATGATCAAGGTTTCCTGATCATGGACATTGGATGTTGTTAATAACAAGGTCACAACATTATTGGAACAGTGTGATGAACATTCATCCGAAGTATAGCATTACGATCAAAGTCATTGAGTTTATATTGCTATAACATCATACGAAATGATCCTAATCCTTAAACCATGAGATCATGCCAATCACTAACACTGGAAGAGTATCTTGATAACATCAAACGTCACACCGTAACGGGGTGATTATAAAGATGGGTTCGGTACTACTAAAGTGTTATGTTGAGGCCCATGGATCGAGAGTGGAATTTGTTCATCCCGATGACGGATAGATATGCTCTGGGCCCTCTCGGTGATATCACATTGATTAGCTTGCAAGCAAGTGATTTGATCACTAGAATGTTATATCACGGGAACGAGAAAAGAGTACATATCAGTAATAAGATCAAACTAGGTATGGAGATACCGATGATCGAATCTCGGACTTGTAATATATAGTGAAACAAAAGGATTAAGATACTAGCGTAAAAAGTTCTCACGATCACAAGAAAGTCATCGTTGAATGTGTGGGAGTCAGTATGGATCTCCAGGTCCCGCTTCTGATTATTGATTTAAGAGGGGTCTCGATCATGTCCGCATTATTCGTGAACCGTAGGGTGACACACTTAAGATACACCGACACCATTTTGAGCAAAAGTTTCATGTTAAAAAGAATAACAAGCGCATGAATTTATTTCACTAGATACCGAAGCTGATTTCCGGGTAAAATTGCAGAAAGTGTTTTTGCATGTGAAATGAAATACTGTCAAGGGGTTATATGTGAATATTTTTCATTAAAGTAATTGAAAAAATTCCGAATAAATAAAATGAGTTTTATTTAATGATAGTTTGCATTAAATTTGGTGGAAATTTAATGAGAATTTGAGTGGGTTTTTAGTGGAGAAAATTGGAAGGGCTTTTTGTGAGTGGAGTGTCCACCCACATGAATGAAGGAGGGAGGGGGCAGCCCCCATGTCTGGCGGCCACCCCCTTGGGTTCCCCCCTCCTCTGTTCTCACTCACACCTCCTCGTGAAGGATCTCTCTCCCCCTCTAGTATTTATCCCCCATAGTCTCGGACTAGTGAGATACATGTTCCCTGTGGCTATTCGGCAAGAAAGAGTTGTGCTTCCGCTGCATCGCTGGAGCGAGGAGGCGGAGGTTGCTCGGTGCCTCGGACGTGTGTGCGAGCACGGATGAGCCGCTGATTTGCAGCGCTAGGACATCTTCTCGATCTTGAGATCGGCAAGAGATCGTCTACATCAACCACAAGTTCAACCTCGTTAAGCTTTGTTGATCTTCAAGGGTATGTTCTCTACGGATGTATATCCGCCCGTTGATTGTATCTAGTAGATAGATCTTGGTACATAGTTATTCCCATCGTAAGAAATTTTTTATTTTCTATGCTGGGAACCCTACAAGATCAATACTGCCTAGCTTCCTAGGTGCTATCTAGTCCGACTCTCCATGAGTGTCTCTCCTTAGCACATATTGTTTCTATGTCTAAGGTATGTGGTGCATTACCAATTCAATTTTTCTATTAGATCGAACATGAATTATATATGAATTTTTGTACTTTAATATAGTTGAAAGAAAAAAAGCAAGAGAAGAACTAGAAGTACAATTTATTTTCAGAAGAGATATCTTCAGAACTAAAGAAAAAGACAAAGAATTTGTCAAATTATCATATTTGGTTCTGAGTCGCAGGAAGCACTCGAACTTAACATGGTGTTACCCCATGCTAAAAAAACACGCCGGAGATGTTTTATCTATCTAACAACATATAGCCAAGGAAGAGATCCTTTCCCCGCTAGTCAATGTTTCAAATAGTCATATTTGGATGATAAAGCTATATGTGAGATATCATATATCATGTTCTACTATTTTATATGCCCGTTTGGTCCTATAAAAAAACGTTTGTACCATTCAATGGCCATTTTCTTTCTCGCCTCCTTATGGTCAAATTCTGGCTCCGCCCAATCCGGGGTGAGAACAAATGAGATCTCAGCAGTGCTTCAAGCCATGTATGAGGAACATAAGTTGTTTTTTGACGATACATGCAAGCTGGCTGATAATTCTAGACACTTCATTAAGAAGTTAGATGGAGGAGTCTTGCAAGTGCTATATGTCAAGTCATCCGATCAATTAGCTGATATACTAATCAAGGGTGTTGATGTTGTATCCTTTATGAATCTATGTAATAAGATGAGGCTTTGTGATAATTTGCCTCATCTTGAGGGGCAGTGTAGAAGGATATAGTCGTAATATCAGATGTACATAGGACTAACATGTAACTTGGTGTGTGTAACATATAGAAACAAAGAGAAGTCCCATTCTGGGTGAGTGACATCCAGAAAAATCTCGAAGCCTCCTATGTTCAGTCCGGCAACTAGGAAAATCCATTGAGATTCCGTGGCTATTTCTTCAGAAGAGTTCATAGATGTGCGTCTGTTCAGTATTCTCCTAATATCTCATCTTGAATATATAGCTATACTTTTCAATTGTGTATACTCAGCTCGGGGGTGAAGTGCCCACAATTAAATCTATCCTCTCAAATATCAAACACCTCTAAGAATCAAGATGGAGGCAGCCTCTCCCTTTTATAGTAAGGGCATCAACAGTCTGTTCACCGGATCAGAGTCTCTTGTTTTCCTTCGAACTAATGTTAAACTGGTGAAGGCACATCAGAAACTGATCATGGATCACGTACAAATCAGTTGAGCCACTCAACATGAAAAGGATGATGCATGCCTGAAGTCTATTTTGTTTGTATGGTTTGCAAAGCATGACAGAGTTCGATATTAACTTACTAGTTTATATAACGATACACAGCTCTGGCTTGTAATAGAGAGATCCAAACTTGTACGGAAGAGAACTCTGCATTCATACAGTAAGAAACATATTCAGACGACCCTCCTAACACAGCCTGAAATTTTGATTTACGGGCAAGTGAATCGTCACACTATTTTGCTTCAGTCTGCTCGGATTTTGCAGCAGGGGCAAATATTAGAAACATGATCTGTGCATATTCCACCGGCCACTTTGTGATTAGGCTTTTTACTGATTAAGTGTGACACTACATTTCCCCAAAACGGAAATGTTGGTGGCATACAACTTGCGATCTCTAGATTCCAAAGCCGGCCTGACAAGAATTATGCTGTTTTTTGCAGGCTGTAGTGCGTCCGACAACAGGGTTGACCAGCCATCACTTGATTTCCATATTCCTAGGAAAGTTTTACTCCATGGTTTCAAACTTCCAGGAATACTGCAGTATAATGGAAACTCCAGTATAAATATTGTAATTTCAAATAGGCAACTTTCTTTACACAATGGAAGGGCTCTCAGCCTCTGCACGTATGTACTTCACACTAACAAATTTAAGATCAGGGATACTTTCGGTTGAGTATGGACAGCCATTAGCGTGAATACATGTAGTCATACAAATGTGCTGGGCTCTGTTAACTTGTTGCATCAGAACAATCACTTGGAATAGAACGTCCTGAGGAACTCCAAACAAAATCTTTGTTCGTATATATAAGGCCAATCAATTGTCAGGATACAATACACTGAGCAGCACCACTGCATTATCATTTTAGCTTTAGGGAGATAAGATTGCAACCATTTCTGGAAATAGAGCAGTATACGCCATCTCTCAAAAAATTGACGCAAAATTCCACTGCAATTTTTAGGGTTCTTTACACTAATTCTTTCACTTTTTGGTGCTATGTAGTAACAGACAATCTATGCTTTTTCTGAAGATAAGGTGTCCTCAACCTGCCTACAAAACAATTAAACAAATAGTGATGCTTTTGAATCTGAGTAACACTGCATCGTAATCCTCTTCATGACTACGCTGCAGCCTAATCTGTGGGACTAGAATTGATACATGTATGGCTTAAAAAAAATCTAACCATCCGGGCTGCATGTCATAATAAGAAGATAGAAAAGGCAAGAAACTGGCCTGCACAACCAAGTTCACACTTCAGAGTACACATCGACAAGGCTCAAGGCCTAAACACATGACCCAGATACCAAACAAAAAACTACACCATCTAAGGCGGGATTGTCCACAGAATGTCATCAGATTTGATCTGATTGATCACCTATTTGATCGTTCTGTAGATATTTTCGAGAACTATTATGTTTCTTCCGCACCAGATTGTCCATCCAGTTGTCTTCTTGTCGCGAGACACCATGTGACCAAACGAGAAGGGAGAGTTAACTGACGGGACGACCTCGGAAAGGTCCGCCCACATCAGAACTGCGCTCGAGATGATATTAGCCACTGCGCAGTTCATGAAATTGTGAATGCTAGCCTTATAGAATAAAGCATTCCCACTTTACCCAAGGTCAAATACAGCACAAAATGATTATATGCTGAAGCGTCCCCGATATCTAATTTTGTTTAGGGCAGCTGCACGCAGTCCAATTCTAGATGCTTGTTGATATGCTTGTTGATTCCCCACCGTGGATGTGGAGTGGAATTTTACCACTGGTGGTGCAGGGGACAACATCCAGCGGTGCGTATGAGACGGGTGGTAGTTGGATGCAAGCGAGCTTGAAGGCCTGTGTAATACTCTTCCATCTGTGAAACAATATCTAGACCAACTTCTTCAGTGTTCTTCTAATACCTCAGCTAACTTGTTTCGATACAAACTCCTTCCAATTGTGTACTCGCAGAGTCGGACGGGGTATAATATATTCCCTTTAATCTATTAGACGGGTCTCGCAGTAAGGCAACCGCACTATATATATAATGTCAGGAAGGAGCTTTCACACCATCCATTCTTATTGAATGCTCACCACATGCCGTGCATAGCGTAACAATGCTATATGGATGAAGCTGGCCTCATGTGCGTAACAAATTCCAGTTGAGCTAATCTATCTATTATCTATTATATACTAAAGCAATATAAGGGTGTTTTTCGAGACATCTGGTTGATCCACATCATCCAAATTATATTCACCGTTAGATCAACAATTTATGGTTACAATTTAAAGATAAAAAGTTACGTAGAAAATGGTTGGTACAAATATAAATCAACTATGTCACGTATGGCCACAGCAAAAAAAAAACTGCCGGACATCTAGCTGGCCGCGAATCTAACAAATTAGTCCAAATTGATAGGTGAAGCACTCACGTGTCACGATGGAGTCCATTTTAAAAAGAAAAAAAAGAAAATAATGCCAGGTATGAGGCATGCATGCATGCTCCCCAAACCGATTTGACCACGGGAAAAAAACAGTCGGAGATCTCACTAGCCACCAACCAACAAAGTGGTCCAAATTGATACCCGAAACACTCACGATAAAGCCCAGTTTAAAAAAATGGAGACCAAGGCAGCTATAACGTGGGTCGATAAGACTCCTTCAAGGACATGTAAAAAAAAACACTTTGGGTATGTAACACAGGAAACACCCAACTAAGGCGTATGGTTTATGGATTGTTTAAAGAAACAAAAAAGTCGTTTGACTACATAAAGTTTTAGGCACATAAAGAAATTCGGTGTGTCATAGCCATCGAAGATAAAAATGGCATACCAGTGTAGTAGATAGGAACAAGAAAACGAGGCTATATCCGTCGCAAATAGTTTTTGCTCAAGTGGAGCCTCGCGTACAAATTGTTTGTAAGATTGAAGCATAAAACCAAGCTGACGGACAATTGTCATTAGCTAATCAATTTTTTCCAAAGAAAGTAAAAGATTAATCATGTGTATTTAAACCTTGAGTCGAATAGATATTATATCTATTTTGTAGCAATTTTACTATTCGGATTTTTTTACACAAAAGCATGTGAGAAAACCCTGCTATGTCATTTTTTACATATTTTAAAGGGATGGGAATATTTACATTATTCAATAAAAGGATATATTATGATCGATGTAAACAATAATGTTATTTTCACATCACTTTTCTTGAGCGAGGCGCAGTCAAATTTATATTTCTACAATAACTTATTTATAACATCGATTTATAACTTATTTAATAGTAAGGATGACCACATCAACAAAACAACAATAAAAATAAATATAGTAATAGATTTATTATTTAGCTGACACAAAAAAATGTTGTTTGTTGACAAAACAATTTGATCGCACGTGGTGAAAATATTGCATATTCGCAGCGAGAAAAGGCTAGCTTAACTATCTCTTGCATTTTGACATGTCCACACCGAACATATCGAGTTGAACATAGCAAGTCTCCTGATATTTCTAAAGTATGGTATTCTACCCACGAGTATAATTTATAATTAGAGTGTCACTTCCATTTACATGCAAGAACATCTAACTTCTAAAGTGATATGATACTATAAAACAGAGCTCTGAAATGTGGAACTTAGGATGAGGTGAGTCATACAACTGCTAATTATGAGTTATTCCCCTAGTTATATTGTTAACTTTTTTTCAAGTAACTATATAAATTTTAGTTGGAATGGAATTTTCATATAGATTGTTTAATTAGAAATACTTTGAACCTTTGAAAATCTAAGTGACTAATTATTGTAATCACACAATAAATTGAGTACTTTTAGCATATGAAACTACGCGATTCAAGTAGACGCTGTCATGTTACATGGTATGGGAAGTACATGTGAGCAGATCCTAGACCAAGTGGAGAGAAAAATACCGATACAATATCTCTTCTTCTGAATACTTGATTTTGTACAAATTTGAATTTGAATTTCCTTGTTTTTCTTTACATATAAAACAATTGTGAAAATAATAAGTTATATATTTACAAAAAATGTGACATATTCATGACCACGGAATCACATTATTTTCTACCCCAAAATGCAAAATGTGAATACCCACAAACTATAAAATTATTTTCGACCACTATCTAAAAAACGAAGAAGTCGCCCTCGCATTTGTGAGAGCCACCATGCTAGTTATAATAATAGTTATAATAGTTGCATGATTTTTTCGGGGTCCAAAATTGTGACGAAAAGGTGCTAGACAATTACACTAACTGGGGTGAGGGACCTTTTGCGGCATGTAATGTAACGCCCACTGCGCTGCACCCCATTTTGAGACAAAAACCTTGTGAGCAGCACTACCGGATGCTGCTTGCTCTCACTTGCGTCGACCAAGGCAATGGAAGCAAGAAGTTAGAAACATAGTACAATGGTACACACTACGTACATGCAACCACCCTATGAACGTATACACGCACACCCTATCCCTATGAACACCTCCGAAAAACTGAGCCAGCGAATCGGGTCTTAGGATTAACGAATTCATGACGGGCGCCGAACGTTGGCTCCCACTAAAAGAATATTTCGCATTTTATACAACACACAGTGTCAAACCTGGGGTTTAACTTTGATAGGCCAGGGATACAATGCAACCGCCCTCCTAACCACCAAATCACACGTTGGTTTGCAAGAAGCAAGAAGCAAGATAGATTTTGAGGCTCTTAAGTTCTTTTTTTTGGATCGTTCTATCAAAGTGAAAACAAGAGTGAATGTGAGGATCAGATGGAGGCCAAGTGGTTGAGATAGCAGTGGCTCACCAATGACCAGATTTCAACTCCGGTCAAAAGAGAATTTTCGAAATTTTCACTAAAGGAGTTTTTCTTCTATAAAAAAATTCAAGCAAATGCTAGTGCTTAGTTGGTCTCTCTCAAGGGTGTGAATGCAGATATGATATGCAGATATGCTAATGATGTCGTGTCTAGGGCCAGCTGGGAGGGAAGAGGCTTGACAACTTATCATACATGCATATGTTGCAATTCACTATCGATGGAACTTCCATCAAGATGCATGCTATGCCCTGCCCATGTCGAAATTCGATCATCTAGACGACATACATGTGTACATCGCCACTTGCAATGCGTGTGCGTGCACGACCATTGCTGAGTTCATCCTGAACCTGGCACACTATGGCTAAGTTCATGCACCACACAAGCAGCAACGGTTGTGTGTGCCCTCGGATTAGGGTTTCTCTAGAGAAGGATGTAACACCCTCAGAATCGGACCTATGCAAGTTTGAGCAAAATTCGCCAAACCCGCATAGAAACGATTCAAAGGTGCCCACCAGGCACTTTCGTGCGGGTGGAAAACGAAGTAATAACATTACACAACAGTCCTCGATGGGACCCACAGAACAGATATATATAACAGCGACTCAAGGAGTCAAGAAAACAGATATAATATACAAAGATCCAAATCACCTTGAAAACGATAGAGCGTCCAGCTACGGACAAGATGCAAATGGGGCTAAGAGCCCTGAAGAATAACCAATGGCGTCCATAACCCTGCCCAGGCCAAGCCGGAAGGGTAACCCTGCTAACGACGTCGATCTCATAACCTGCTTAACAAAAGGGGTGCCGACGAAGGGCAAAGGAAAAAGAAGGAGCGTCGATCGAGGCGACACGGCGAGGCTAGAATTCGGCGGTCCTCGCCTACATAGGTATGGTGGACTGAGCGACAGCGGCAGCATGCACTTAACAACCTATAGAGACTCGATACAACTGGCGGTTATCAGAGGGAGGGGTGAGAATGACCTATCCGGATCCAACCTGAAGCTAACACCAAACAAACCCATCCTGGCGTTTCCCCTCGAGACCAAACGAGGAAGTCAATCGAGGAACTCACACAGTTGGCAGTTTTACTTATTCGGTTATCGTTGCAGCAATTACTAGTCAGGTATAGGTAATCATCCTGATAAAGTAAGCAGTGGGCACTTTTAGTTAACCATTCCGTGATAGTGGCAACACTTACTAGTCAGATACATTTATCATGAGATAACCCAAAACCCAGCAGTTGTTGGTACTTTTATTCAGCCATTCCGTTGTAGTTGCAATACTTACTAGTCAGATACAATTGTCGCAAGCGACAACCAAACAAGCAATTGTGGGCAGTATTAATTAGCCATTCCATTCTAGTGAAGCTGATTACTAGTCATTATAAGTCAAATTTATAGCAGTAAACTTTAGTTATGCTTGTCTATGATCGAGATACTGTGCTCCAAGTCGTCCATATCCATGACACGGCTTTGTAAAGTTTTACCGGCCGGGTGCACCAATAGCAACACACGCCGATCAACCTCGGAAAAACCAAATCAAAACCAACGAGGCTTTCACGGTGAACAATCACAGATTCGAAATATTTCAGGCCACCCTTAAGTAGAATCCATAGCGGAGTAAGCAAGCTCGAGGCGGCCTCAAGGTTGCGACAATGGTCGTAAGCGGGAACCCGAAAGTGTGGCTGGGCTTGTCGATCAGCGTAAACATTCCGATCCTAAGCGATGCAGGTGCTCCTCGCAATCGTAAATAAAGCGAGAAACATGGCATAAGTACAGGATCGTAAATAAAACCTCAAACTAGTTTGTGGCCCCAAGAAATAAGACTGAATCAAGCTCGTCTGGGGGTCCCATATACCTCCCGGATGTGGATAGCGCGCAAAAATCAAGGAACAGGTATCAAGTACTCGGGGTCTTACGGGACACAAGTGGGCGTTCGGAAACCAAATATTTTCTATCACCCACCGATGCCTCTGCTTAT
This sequence comes from Avena longiglumis, assembly GCA_030063025.1. Taxonomy (NCBI): domain Eukaryota; kingdom Viridiplantae; phylum Streptophyta; class Magnoliopsida; order Poales; family Poaceae; genus Avena; species Avena longiglumis. The sequence goes on from CP125974.1 coordinate 30,496,733, forward strand.
TTCAATTTTAGTTGTTAAACAAAATTAAAGTGACGATAAGTAAAACTAGAATCATCTCCAACATCATCATGCGGCAATACATCAGCAACTGTGGCATATGACGGCACACATCAGCACTTGAGCAAGCAACTACGACGCGCAAGTCCAACTAACTACCAAACAACAGGTAATAGGGTGTGTCCAAGGCAATATAGGGCTGCACGGTATATCACAGGTACGGAAACTAAAGCATCGCAACTCAGATAGCAATAGATCAACAGGAGGGAATAAAGACTATAAAAGTAAGATGGGTGGAAAGGGGGAGATGCTCGCCTGAAAACATTGTCGAAGGTTCAACCGAAGATCGGGTCGAAGCTCACATCAACTCAACGGCCTTATCCGCGAAGAAGCAAATCACTAGAAGGAACACCGGATGCACTATTTAATACAACGGCAGAAGATCGGCATGATGCATGAATGATGCATGGCATGGCAAAGGTGCGATGCAATTAGGTCATATTAAGTGGAACCGGGGTCCCGACAATTAGTTAAATGGTTCAAGTTGTTTAGAACCCCCGCAATTAAATGTTGTTATAACAAGGCAAGATAAGATACCGGTTCGCTACACAAGTTTAAATGAGGCCAATATAAGGCTAGATTTGCCCGCATATGGGCCCCATATTTAATTATTAGGTGAATCGGCATAAGGCCCCCAAACCACATGATTATGCATGCGAGTATGACAATTCAATATGCAACAAGTTGTTATTATGTTATAAAATAGGGTTCTCGGATAAGGGGTTCACACATTAGGGTTCTCGACGATCTTGGGGTTCCGGGGTTCGGGGTCGGTCTCGGGGTTCAGGGTTCGACGGTTCGGTCTCGGCGGGATCGTTCTCGGATATCGGGGTAGTTCCTGGCGTTCCGGGAGGCCGGACTTGGTTCGGTGTCGGGGTTCATCGGATCTTCCGGGTCGGTGCCGTTCTTGTCGTCGCGCAGATCTTGTCGGGACCGTGTACCGGGTCGGTCTTGGCGTTCCGCGGCGAAGTGCTTGGCATATCCGGGTTCTCGGTCATCGCATCCGAGAAGGAGTACTTGGCGTCCGTCGGTTCCGCGACGGAGGACTCCGGGTTCGGTTCGCGGTTCCCCGTCGATGGTTCGGTCATGGTGCTCGGAGGAGATCTTGGCAATGATCTTGGCGTTGGATGAGAACTTCGAGGAGCGTCGCCATTTGTTCATCGAGGTTGATCTTGAATCCACTTATCCTGACAAAACCCCTTTGGTAGCATCTTATCTACACAGACATTATATCAAGCAGATGGAGACACGCCTTGGGTTGGAGCTGAACACCGTGTAGACCTTGGCGCCAAGGACGCGGTAGGAACGAGGCCGGCTCAGTCGAGGTCGCGTCGCAAGCGTCGAGGCGGTTCAGAGGAGGGCGCCACGCCATGGCAGCGGAGCTCTGCCAAAAGGGCACGACCAAGGAAGACGGCCCAGGAGGGAGGCGCGGAACAGGGGGCAACGCAGCAGTCGGCGGGTCATGGACATGGCGGCCTCGAGGCCGGGAAGGAGAGGGCAGGTCGGTTGAGGCGGGTCATGCGTGTTGACGGCTCGGGAGGCCCGGAGAGGGTGGAGGGCGGCCGCGAGCCCAAGCGGGGACGGGGACGGCCGGGCGAGGGCGGCGGCGGCTTTTGTCGGTGACGCTGGTCGACGGAGGAGCTCCACAGGGGCGAGGCGAGGATGGAGAGGGCGGCGGAGGACACCAGGGAGGCGGCGGGTCGAGGTGGGCAGCACTGGAGGGCTAGGGGTTCTGGGCGGCGCTGGGATGAAGAGAGGCGGTGGAGGAGGTTGGCGGGAGGCTCGCGAGGGGCAGGCCTTGGGCGGGAGAGCGAGCTCGGGAGAGGGGAGGTGGGAGGAGGCGTGCGCGTCGCTGGGGAAGACGCAGCGCGTGCGGGGACGGGGGCAACTGGGGGAGGCGCGGTTGGTGGGATGCGGGGTGGGCCAGGGGGACAGGGTCCACGCGGGGCTGAGAGGAAGTGTGGTGGGGGAGGCTGACGTGGGGGGCCCGGGGTCGGTTGGGGCCAGCGGGCAGAGGCCCAGGCGGGTGGGGGAGAAGCGTCTTGGCCTTCTGGGTGGTCTTCTTGAGGCTGCGTGTGTTGTGTGATTGGGTGGGGTGGGTGTGTGCTGGGTTGCATGTGTGTGGGGCTGGTTTGAGTGGTGAGGTGGAGGGGATTAGGTGGCGCATGGGGATAGGCTAGGGGGAAAGGGGAAGGTGAGGTGGCATTCCAGGATTGGGTGGGGTGATGTGGAGGCAAGGGGTGGGTAGGATTCTTGGTAGGTTTAGGATTAGATGGGGCAGATAGGTGGACCGTTTTAAAATAAACAGGGGTGGTCGTTCGGGTCAATCGGCCCGTTCGACTGCCCCGCAAAAATAAATATAAATTTTATTTGTTTTAAAAACACCATTTGCAAACCGATAGCAACAACAAAAATAATTCCGGAGACCCGGTGTTTGGCGTTTGAATAAAAGATGGGGCGTTTAGAAACAAAACGGCTTTGCGAAAATAGTTTTGGCAAACAATGCATGATGATTACGATGCAATGCACAAATTCAACGCGATTTTCTAGTAGTGGTTTTGCGGGATGCCACAAAGGACCACGTGAGCGCTCCGGAATGCCACGAGAACCTGTGTGTGGCCCTAGGATACATGCACAAGTGTGGTGGAATGTTCCTAGATGGAATACCTAGCTATCGGGTGTGACCGTCTATGGTGCATGCGATAACACTTAGAGAAGTGCTGGACATGTAGGAGGAAACTCCCGCAACTGGTCAAACTGAGGGAAATTGGTGGAACCATGGTCCTATCCTTGGTTTTCCATGTAGGTATGGCCTAAATAATGCTAAGCCAACAGTAAAGTACATTGGTCAACCCTCATACAGAGAAATCTAGGGGGCTAGACCAGCGGGGCCCTCGGATTAGGGTTTCACTGGAGAAGGACTGCCTGAGTGCCAGAATGCCACGAGAACCTGCGTGTGGCCCTAGCATACATGCACAAATGTGGTGGAATGTTCCTAGATGGAATACCTAGCTCTCAGGTGTAACCGTCTATGATGCATGCGATAACACTTAGAGAAGTGTTGGACCTATAGTAGGAAACTCCCACGAAGGGTCAAATGGAGGGAAACCGGTGGAACCATGGTTCCAACCTTGGTTTTCCATGTAGGTATGACCTAAAAAATCCTAAACCAACAGTAAAGTACATTGGTCAAAATCCTCTTATAGAGAAAGGTAGGGTCTATACCAGCCCTCAGATTAGGGTTTCGCTGGAGAAGGACCGCCTGAGCGCCGGAATGCCGCGAGAACCTGCGTGTGGCCCTAGCATACATGCACAAGTGTGGTGTAATGTCCCTAGATGGAATACTTAGCTCCCGGGTGTGACCGTCTATGGTGCATGCGATAACATTTAGAGAAGTGATGGACCTATAGGAGGTAACTCTCGCGACGGGTCAAACGGAGGGAAACACCATGGTACCAACCTTGGTTTTCCATGTAGGTATGGCGTAAACAATCCTAAACCAACAGTAAAGTACATTGGTCAACCCTCATACAGAGGAAGCTAGGGGTATAGACCAGTGGGGCCCTCGGATTAGGGTTTCGCTGGAGAAGGACCGCTTGAGTGTCAAAATGCCATGAGAACCTGCGTGTGGCCCTAGAATACATGCACAATCATGGTGAAAGGTTCCTAGATGTAATAACTAGCTCCCGAGTGTGACCGTCTATGGTTCATGTAATAACACTTAAAGAAGTGTTGGACCTATAGGAGGAAACTCTCATGATGGGTCAAAAAGAGGGAAATCGATGGAACCATGGTTCCAACCTTGGTTTTCCATGTAGGTATGGCCTAAAAAATCCTAAACCAACAGTAAAGTACATTGGTCAACCCTCGTATAGAGAAGCTTGTAAGCTTCCTGGGCTACTCCAACCATCACCTCCACCCAAAACTCCTTGGCATGATATCTCCATGGACTTTATTGTGGGCTTACCCAAATCTCAAGGATACACTTGCATTTTGGTGGTGGTAGACATGTTCACTAAATATGCTCACTTCTTACCATTCAAACACCCATTTACTGCTCCTTTAGTTGCTCAAATGTTCTTGGATAATGTGGTCAAACTCCACAGTCTGCCGAAATATATTGTGTTTGATAGAGAACCGGTGTTTACAAGTGCCTTCTGGAAATAATTATTCAAAAGAAGTGGCACTCAACTGAATCTAAGTACTGACTACCACCCTCAAAGTGATGGTCAAACAGAGCATGTGTACCAATGCTTAGAGATGTTCCTTAGATGTGCTGTGAGTGACACCCCAACTAAATGGGTCACATGGTTGCCTTTACCTGAGCTGTGGTACAATACTTCATATCATACAACACTCGGAACAACTCCTTTCAAAATTGTATGATACGGATCCCAACACACTCATGTTGCCAGCAAGTGATACTACGTTATCCTAGGATGCTTCCACACTGTTGTCTAAAAGAGAGCATTATAGATAATGGCTTCATTGACATCTTTAGGCTGATCAAGCCAAGATGAATTTGTATGCCGATAAACATCGATCCCAATGGGAATTTCAGGTGGGGGAGCAAGTATACCTGAAATTGCAACTATATGCACAGAAGACAGTGGTAAATAGACCATTTCCAAAGCTTGCTATGAAATTCTTTGGGCCCTTTAGTGTCTTGGAAAAGATTGGAACTGCGGCTTACAAATTGGAACTTTTTGAATCCAATTAGGTACACCCAGTTTTTCATGTTTCTCAACTAAAGGAACACGTCCTAGATCATACACCTGTATATAGTGATCTTCCAGCTTCCTTGGAATTTGACTTGATGGAAGTATACCCGGAAGAAATATTGGACAAAAGATTGGCCAAACATGGTAATGCCGCCATGCTGTGATACGTCGGAAACGTATCTATAATTTTTGATGCTTCATGCTTGTTTAGTATCTACTTTGCTTTGCTTTGTCTATACTTTGAGGTGTTTTTATATCTTTTCTGAAACTAACCTATTAACAAGTTGCCACAGTGCCAGTTGTCTATTTTCTTCTGTTTTTGGTTCTAGAAAGGCAGAAAATCAATATTCTCGGAATTGGACGGGACAAAAGCCAAAGTCAATATTTTACCGTGAGGGACACGAATCCAGAAGACGAGACAGAGATGCGAACCAGGGCAGCCAAACCCCCCTAGGTGCGGCCAGGGGTGGGCCCGCACCTAGGCAGGGTGTAGCCCCCCTGGTCGCCTCCCAGCCTTGCCTCTTCGCCTATAAGAAGCCCTCGATGCAGAAACCCTAAGTACCCGATCAATATTTCATGAAACCTTCTGTAGCCGCCGCCACCGTCGTCCCTAGATCGGGGGGTAGGGGATCTGAAGTTCTTCCCGGCACCCTGCCGAAGGGGAGATCATCCCGGAGGCCTTCTCTCCGGTATGATGCGTGAGGAGTTCCACCTTGGACTATGGGTCCATGTAGTAGCTAGATGGTTGTATCTCCTCCTTGTGCTTTCATGTATAGATCTTGTGAGCTTCGTTCATGATCAAGATCTAATCTATTTGTAATCATGCATGTTGTGTTTGCGGGGATACGATGTATATTGAGATTATTATGTCAGTTTGGTTAATGTTTTTGTCTTTATGATTCTATCATGTGTGTGTTATTTGTGATCTTGCATGCTCTCCGTTGTTAGTAGCTATCTTGGCCGAGTAGTTACTAGTGACTCCAAGAGGGGGTATTTATGCTCGATAGTGGGTTCATGCCTCTAGTTTCAAAGGGAAGTGACAGTCTCTTCGGTTGTAGATGTGATGTTGCCACTAGGGAGAAAACAACGGTCTCTTGTTCATGGAACAAGTGGATTGTTTACCTTACACACTTTGATTAAAGCAGTTGTCTGTTGCTTGTAACTTAATACTGGAGGGGGTTCAGATGATAACCTGAAGGTGGACTTATAGTCATAGATGCAGTTGGATGGCGGTCTATGTATCTTGTTGTATTGCCCAATCGAATCTCATAGGATCTTTGTGACTAGTATTGCATTGTTATGCCTTGCTCAGTTCCTGTCAATTGCCCTGATATAATTTGTTTACCCTTAATGCCATGTTGTTTATCTAAGGAGAGCACCTCTAGTAAACTATGGACCCCGTTCCAATCTTTACCATTGATACATCTTTCACCGTTACTGTTTACTTGCTGAAAACAATTACCTTCCACACCATACAGTTAATCCTTTGTTACAGCAAACCGGTGAGCTTGAAAACCTGACTGATTCGTTGAGACAAAGTCTTGAGTTTGTGTTGTGTAGGTTTCCTTCCTCCTTCTAGTTAGATAACCTCGGTCTCTACTGAGGGAAGACTTGCTGATGTGCTCATAATACCTTGCTCTTGGGGTTTCCAACGAAGTGTCCCACATCAACATTGGGTGCACACAACATGCTGCAACTATTAATCAAGTGGTATTATCTTCCTTCATCTATGGCTACTTGGGAGAATAATTCAGTGTTGCGTGCTCGATACCCTGATGCACCAGTCTGGGGACAGTCTGGTTCTCAAGCAGGCGGAAATGTCAAGTATGCCATGACTAATGATAAGGTTGGGCGTCCACCTGACGAAATTGTTGAAGCGTTGACTGACAAAGACATGTTGCAAGAAGGAAAGCGAATTAAGGACAACTGTGTCATAGCTGGAGAGTAGCATGAGTTGTGTGCATTGTGTGAGATGGCCATGGGCCCAAAGTGGAGAGCGGGTTCTGACTATAAACCCTGGTCCCTGTATGAAGAGATCATTAATGGCAGACACAAGAAGAAACTTATTTATTCCTTAATGCATGATGACGTGACAATTGAGGGACATGAACAGTTGAAATCTTATATTACTAATTATTACATGAATCTGTTCAGGGAACCAGAGGAAGGTCCTTTCTCGATGGATGAATCCCAAAAAGACGATATACCCTAGGTCTCGGATGAGGAAAACAACCTTTTGACCACTCCCTATACTGAGGACGAAGTAAAATTAGCTATTTTTCAAATGGAACATAATAAGGCCCCTGGTCCTGATGGTTTCCCAGCTGAGTTTTACAAGACTTTTTGGGAGGTCATCAAACCAGATCTTCTTGACATGTTTAGTGCCTTGCATGCGGGTCAATTAAATTTATTTTGCTTGAACTTTGTGTAGGGGTTCGTAGCATGGAAAACAAAAAATTTCTATCATGTGAACACACACAAGCCAAGATCTATCTACTAGATTGTAGTCACGAGTCGATAGAGTACTAACCCTTGAAGATCTAAAGCAGATAACAAGAGAAATTCTCGTGGGTGATATAGTCGTTCAATTGCCGATCTCAAGATCGCGTAGACGATCCTTCCGGCGCCACGTTCCGGTAGCTCTCCCGCAGTCGGTCAAACGTATGGTACTCAATGAAGACCTTACTCTCCCTTGTTCCACCAGGCAGGGAGGTTGTAGCTCTCTCCTCGCGATTCGGGCAGCACGAGGGCGTGGTGTCGAATGTAGAGGGGAGATCCCGCAGGGCTTCTCCTAAGCCGGAGCGAGTATGGTGGAGTAGAAGAGGGCCTCGGCGATCTAGGTTTTAGATGCCGAGGGAAAAGAGCAGCCGGAGGCTAGGGTTTAGGCTGAGCAGCGGTGGCGGTTTAGGGATCTAGGCGCCGTGGTTTGAGGCGCCATGCCTAGGGATTGGGTCTTGGGCGCCTAGGGCAAGGGGGATACCTTGGGGTGAACCCCCACCCCTCCTTATATAGGTGGGGGCATCCAAGGGTGTTTCCAGCCCAGGTGGAAACCCTCCCTAACCCAGAAACCCTCCCTAACTCGGAAACCATGTTGGGATTTGACTTTTTCAAACTGCCTTTTTGACTTTCAAATTAGAGTTTGATTTCTCTCTTCCAAGTGTCCATCTAAGTGACCTTGGACATGATGCAACCATTCCACTTTGTTATGACACATCCATGTACTCCCACCATTCCGTTTCGGTGGACCTTCAAGACCCTTCTAGAACATTCCAGTGAAAACACTAAAACCATTCCCGAACTCTGGAATTGGAATTTCCTTATATGAATCCTATTCTCTGGACCATTCCAGATCTCCTCGTGATATATCGGATCTCATCAAAGACTCCGAACTACATTCGGTCTTCTTACTCACATTCCATATCTACTAAACAACACTGAATCCTTAAGTGTGTCTCCCTACGGTTCGTGAATTATGCAGACATGACCGAGAGTCTTCTCTGATCAATAACCAATAGAGGAATCTGGAAATTCATATGGCTCCCACATATTTATACAATTACTTTGTGATCGAAAGAACCATTTACATATGATACCAATTTCCCTTTGTCTCGTGATACTTTACTTATCCGATGTTTGATCGTCGGTATCTCTGCATACCTAGTTCAACCTCGTTACTGATAAGTACTCTTTACTCGTTCCTGTGATATATGATCCCTTGTGAGCCATTCACATGCTTGCAAGCCCATTGGATGACATTCCACCGAGAGGGCTCAGAGTATATCTATTCGTCATATCGATGGACAAATCCCACTCTTGATCCATGTGCCTCAACACATACTTTCCGAACACTCAATGCCACCTTAATAAACACCCAGTTACGAAGTGGCGTTTAATGTCGTCAAAGCATCCATCCGGTGATGGTGATTAACATGATCTCATGGTCGAAGGATTTAGGTTACTATGTATTTGAAAGCTTATAGCAAGTGAACTATTTAAATGACTTGATCTTATGCTACACTTAACTATAGGAGTATGTCCATCACATCATTCTCCTAATGATATGACCTTGTTGTTAATAAAATCTCAATGTTCATGATCAGGAAACCATGATCATATATTAACCAACAAGCTAGTTTAACAAGAGGCTTTACTAGGGACTCTTGTATGTTTACAAACCACACAAGTATTAATGTTTCCGGTTAATAAAATTATAGCATGGTATGTAAACATTTATCATAAGTACGAAGATATGATAATAACCACTTTATTATTGCCTCGTGGACATATCTCCAATAGTCTCCCACTTGCACTAGAGACAATAATCTAGTTTCAAAACTTCGTGTATTCAACACCTATGGCTTTCCGATGTTGTATTTACACGATTGCTAGTGGTCAACTAATCTTTGGATCCGACTCTTTCAGGTCCGTGTGTAATTGCATGCCTTTGCGTTTCTACGCATCACTCATTCTCTAATGAGATGGCTTTGTATAAATTTGGTCCTTTGATAAGACCTTTAGTTCCTTGGGGTTAAAACATGTTGATAATATTGTCTTACAATATATCTTCATAGTACTATCCTGTTGTGAACCACACCTAGTTTGATAACAAACTACTTAACACAAATTTCCTCTTTTGATGCTATAATAGCAGTCATATACTTATCCTTTTGTTGTAGTATCTGTCACAATGTCTTAACTTTGGAACTCATCCAAATACATTATGGAACTTACTTTCCATTATATTATGCCACCCTTAGTTTAGATTGAGATAAACTTAATTTGTACTTTGTGACAAAACTAGTATCAATGTAGTACTTTTACAATGAACTAACCATCTATTTGTCACCTCTACAAATATATTTTTAGTTCTTTAAAAAGATCATAAGAATATATTTACTATCGTCCAGTGATCATCTTATGAATCATTCTGGTATATGCTCACAACATTTAGAGCATAGTACATATCTGGATGTGTAAATATCACAGTATGATTAATATGCTCTTTGTGATTTTATTCATCAAGTATCAAAAATACTCGAATCTTTGTTTCACTTATCAAGCGTCGATACACTTGAATTTCGATTTAATCCTTTCTATGTGGCAGGAACCTTTCTTGTCATTTCCATATTAAACTCTTTCAATATCTCGTCTATGTACATTTGGCACAACCATATTAGCGCCTCAATCTATCCTTATAGACATTGATGCCTAATATTCGGGTTTTGCCTAAGTCTTTCATCGAGATGAAATTCTTAACCCGTGTCAATAAAAGATACATCATTTCCAATATGTCTTCCACATAATGTATTAGAAATATGTCTTAGCGCTTCCACTTAATTTCTTGCAAATGCAAGCATCGTCTCCGATGAAATTAAACTCTTTAACAATTTTATGATGGTGAAGATTCTAACTCCTCGATGCTTATTTCAACCATTGAAGTTGCATACACCTTTAGCATCCTTTTGAATTAACAAAACCCTCTGGATCGTGTTATGTACACGTCCTAGGTAATAATTCTATTAAAAGAACTTTGTTTTGTTTGTTCAACTACCATATAACAGAATTATATGTAGTAGTTGCTACATTAATCCGTCTAGACTAAATATCGCTATGAATGATCAAATCTTGTCATAGTCAACCTTTGAACACTGTTGTGAACTCTTTCCCAACATGTCGATTATTTCATAGATGTGAAACATCCATGTCTATTTCTTTATAGATCCAAACACGACTATAAGGTCTTGCACCTTTTCAAAGGGTCTTTCAAGTTTAAAGCTTGATTTCTCGTGTATGGAACTACCACGGATTTTATGACTTCAAGCCATTTAACGGAGTTAGGACCCATCATTGCTTCTTTGCATGTAGTCGGTTCATTATTGTCAAATAATGATTCAACCCTCAAATCTTGGTATTTGATTGTTTACCCGACCTACTTGGTTCAATAGGAACTTAGACCTCCGTGACCACAACCTTTGAGGCACGTGAGCCATGAGCATTGTTGCTGCCTCTAGAACACTTTTCGGAGCTGCACAACTTTGCACATATAGCTAAGGTTCGTTTAACCTTATCAAATGTCTATTGTCATCCCACTTAACTTTTCATGGAAAATTCCTTCTCAAAAAAACTTGACGTTCTAAGCGACAAACTTTTTTGTCTTCGGTGTTATGGAGGAATACTCAATGATTATTCGAAATAACATACAAAGACATGTTCATCCGACTTTTGTAGTAAACATCTCACTTATGTATAGCATACCAATGTTTGAAAAATGAGAACTTGGGTTTTATCCCAAACCATAACTTTATATGGTGTCATTTCAACGAATCATGACGGAGCTCTTTTTAGTGAAAAAACGGTAGTCTCTAAAGCTTTTAATCTTTAAAATATAATGGCATTTTTATGAATTACACCTTTGATCTTACCATGTCAAACAAGGTTTCATTTCATATCTCGATTATTCTATACTCATATGGTGTTTTGAAAAATGCAAATCCATGGAACGATTCCTCAAATCTTAGATGTTATGCTAAACTTATAACTCAAATATTTTTCTTTATGATCCTATCATAAATTCTTTATTATCTTGTTATATTAATTTTTCACTTCATCTTGAAAGTCTCTGAACTTTTCAAATCTTTCAGACTTCATCCCCATTAAGTAAATATTCATATATTCACTCAAATTTTCAAAGAAAGCATATGAAGTTTGAAATCCATCGCTCTTGACTACACATAATGGGCTTCATACATCTATATGTATAAGTTCCAATAAGCTAGTCATTTGTTCACTTTTGGCCTATGAACGGAGTTTTAATTATGTCTAAGAAAGTTTCACAAGCATCATTTGATCAAAATCAAAAGACTCCAAAATTCCATCCACATGGAGTTTATTCATGTTTTCTTTCCAATATAATTTAAATGGCGATGTCACTTCCTAAGTGATCTTTCAATCAATTTGTCTTTCTACATTTTTAGCACTAGTTTTATGAATGTGATTTCTCCAACGAGATCTGTAAATCATCCATGTTTTATGGATTACAACAATTATTTGAAGAACCCTTTTGTTCTCATAATACCTGATCGAAATAACAATTACTGAAACAAATCTTGAAGGTAAGTTTTGATTTCAACGAGAAACATAATAACTCTTTATTTTGTTTTTGATGAATATCATCACATATTCTTTTTCTAGTTACTTAGGCCATTGTAGTTCATGAATTGTGTTGTTTCGTATGATGATTCATACCAACAAATTCAGTATCAAATACTTAAGTACCGCATTGTTTAACAAGCAAAGAATATATCCATAACATGTATATCGTCTATATACCTAAGCTAAACAATTCTAGTTTTTTTTTCTCTTCTGCCAAATATTTCTTAGATTTCTATTTTAGTATTTTTTTATCCTTTCAAAAGAATCTATCAACATAAACAGTGGCGCCATACTCATGACACATAGTTCAAAGCGTGTATAGTTAAATACCAATGTCTTTGGACTTGCACTTTGAAGTATATCACCATCATCAAATGTTTGGTGTTCTTTCAAATTCCATTCTTTAGTAATCTTTTAGTGTAGTAAACATTTTACCTACATCAAATATTCATCCTTATCATGAAACTATTCATGATCAAACTACTTTAGCTTATAACGATGAATTGCGAGTATAATATTGGTCTTCTATACTTTTTGGAGGATTAGGAAACTAGTGTCTCCAACCTTTTTAAAATTTTCATCAAATATGAGAACATAAATTTTGTCATATTACACTCCATCATGTTGCAACCAAAACTTTGTTTCAGATATCACAATATCTTCCACACATGATGGTTTCTAAAACAATTCTTTCAGCTCCCCGATAACCTTGATATTAAAATAATCTTTCGAATATCAAAAATCATGGAGACAAACATGGTACTTATATTCTAACATTGGAATTGTTACTCTTGATTTAATACCAATTATTAAACTTTACGGAGTAACCAGAACTTATTGAAAGTTTACAATAGGACTTTTAAACTTTAGATTAACACTTCAAAACAATACGATACTAGTTCGTAAAGTAACTAACCAGAATTATATAGTTCTATTATCCCAATTGTAACTAAACGCAAGGTGGTAAACTGATGCCAATGACTACAACAACTATGCAAATTCACTTTGATTTAATTTATGATAAATAGTGTTCAACTTTTAATCATATTACTATTGAACTCCCACTCAAAACAATATCCCTCATTGTTTTAATGATCACGCGAACCAAATCCACTACACCAAGTCCGATCATCACGTGACATGACGTAGTTTTAAAGGCGAACAATCATCATGTTCATCATATCATCTATATGACTCATGCTTTATCTTTCGGTAATCCGTGTTCTGAGACCATGTTTGTACATGCTAGGCTCGTCAAGATGTAACCTTAGTTTTCACATGAGAAAATCTGGCTTGCTCCCGCTGTATACACTCGTAGAATCTAACACACCTGATCATCACGTGGTGCTTAGAAATAACGAGCTTTGGCAATGGTGCCTACTAAGGACGAACACTCCATAACTTGATATTTTGTGAGAGTGATCATCTTATAATGGTACCGTCGCAATCTAAGCAATACAAGATGCATAAAAGGATTAACATCACATGCAATTCATAATATGTGATATTATATGGCCTTTCTTCTTGTGCTTTCGATCTCCATCTTCAAGCACGAACATGATCTCCATCATCACCAGCGTGGCATCAAGGTCAATGGCACCGCTCCATGGTTGTCGTCCACCAGCATCAACTATTACAACTACTTTGAATAATAGACACGCAGGTCTTAACGAAATTAAAAGACAACCATAAGTCTCTTGCCGGTTGTCGACTTACAATAAGGATCATTGCATACATCACATATAATCACAATCATGGCCATATCACATCACAGCACACCCCTGCAAAACAAAGTTAGACGCCTCTAATTTTCTTTGCATATTTTACGTGGTTTGGGGCTTTCGATAAGTACCGTTCTAACTTACGAACAAGAACCACAACGTTGATGCTTGAACTATCAAGTGCCCGTTGTAAATTGAATCTTTACTATGATTGGAGATACAGACACCCACAAATCCACTTATACAATACAAGTTGCATGTTGAGAGTGGAGCAAGTGTCATGAACGATGTCATGTAAGGTTAGCCCGGGCTACTTCATTCCACCATACCGCAAGATGCAAAGTACACAAGAAGAAATTGATAATAAAAGCACCACCACCCATAATGACCATTATGTTCTACTCGTGCAACAGATCTACATATAGACATGACTCTGATAGGTTCTTATCATGGAAAACAAAAAATTTCTATCGCGTGAACACACACAAGCCAAGATATATCTATAGATTGTAGCAATGAGTGGATAGAGTACTAACCCTCGAAGATCCAAAGCGGTTAACGAGAGAAGATTCTTGTGGGTGATATAGTCATTCACTTGCCGATTTCAAGATCATATAGATTATCCTTCCGGCGCTGCATTCCGGCAGTGCTCCCGCAGTCGATCACACGTACGGTACTCAATGAAGACCTTCATCTCTCTTGTTCCAGCAGGCAGCGGAGGTTGTAGCTCTCTCCTCGTGATCCAGACAGCACGACGGCGTGGTGTCGGAAGTAGAGGGGAGGTCCCACAGGGCTTCTCCTAAGCCGGAGCGAGTATGGTGGAGTGGAAGAGGGCCTCGGAGATCTAGGTTTTAGATGCCGAGGAAAGAGAGAAGCCGGAGGCTAGGGTTTAGGCTAGATGGCAGCGGCGGTTTAGAGGGGATCTAGGGCGCCGGCGGCTTGGGGGGGGGGGGGCAGCGACGACCTAGGGATTGGGTCTTGGGCGCCTAAGGCAAGGGGGATACCTTGGGGTGCACCCCCACCGCTCCTTATATAGGTGGGGGCGTCCAAGGGTGTTTCCAGCCTAGGTGGAAACCCTCCCTAACCCAGAAACCCTCCCTAACCCAGAAACCCTCCCTAACTCGGAAACCATGTTGGGATTTGACTTTTTCAAACTCCCTTTTTGACTTTCAAATTAGAGTTTGATTTCACTCTTCCAAGTGTCCAACCAAGTGACCTTGGACATGATGCAACCATTCCACTTTGTCATGACACATCCATGTACTCTTCCCCTTCCGTTTCGGTGGACCTTCTAGACCCTTCTAGAACATTCCGGTGAAAATACTAAAACCATTCCCGAACCCCGGAATTTGACTTTCCTTATATGAATCCTATTCTCCGGACCATTCCAGTTCTCCTCGTGATATCTCGTATATCACCCGAGACTCCGAACTACATTCGGTCTTCTTACTCACATACCATATCTACTAAACAACATCGAATCCTTAAGTGTCTCCCTACAGTTCGTGAATTATGCAGACATGACCGAGACTCTTCTCTGATCAATAACCAATAGAGGAATCTGGAAATTCATATGGCTCCCACATATTTCTACGATTACTTCGTGATCGAATGAACCATTTATATACGATACTAATTTCCCTTTGTCTCGCGATACTTTACTTATACGAGGTTTGATCATTGGTATCTATGCATACCTAGTTCAACCTCATTACCGATAAGTACTCTTTACTTGTTCCTGTGATATGTGATCCCATGTGAGCCAGTAACATGCTTTCAAGCCAATTGGATGACATTCCACCGAGAGGGCCCAGAATATATCTATCTGTCATATGGATGGACAAATCCCACTCTTGATCCATGTGCCTCAGCACATACTTTTCGAACACTCAATGCCACCTTTATAACCACCCAGTTACGAAGTGGTGTTTGATGTCATCAGCCATCCATCCAGTGATGGTGATTAACATGATCTCATGGTCGAAGGATTTAGGTTACTATGTATTTGAAAGCTTATAGCAAGTGAACTATTTAAATTACTTGATCTTATGCTACACTTAACTATATGAGTATGTCCATCACATCATTCTTCTAATGATATGACCTTGTTGTTAATAACATCTCAATGTTCATGATGAGGAAACCATGATCATATATTAACCAACAAGCTAGTTTAACAAGAGGCTTTACTATGGACTCTTTTATGTTTACAAACCACACAAGTATTAATGTTTTCGGTTAATACAATTATAGCATGGTATGTAAACATTTATAATAAGTATGAAGATATGATAATGACCACTTTATTATTGCCTCTTGGGCATATCCCCAACACTCTGGAGAAATTATTTTATTACCTAAGGTTAATTAATAAGAAAGGATCCAACAATATAGACCAATCCGTCTTATAAATGTCAGTTTTAAGATTTTCACCAAAGTTTCTACTATCTGGTTAAATTCAGTTGCTGATCATGTAGTTCGTCCTTCACAAATGACTTTTATGCAAGGTCGCAACATACTTGACGTTGGGTTACCTTACATGAAACGGTTCATGAACTACATAGGAAGAAATTGAATGGGGTGATCCTCAAAATTGATTTTAAGAAAGCCTATGATAAAGTTAAGTAGCCGTTTCTACAACAAGCTCTTCGAATGAAAGGTTTTTCAGCAGAATAGCGTGCTTTAATTAATAGTTTTGTGGCTGGAAGTAGTGTTTCCATCAAAGTCAATGACTATATTGGCAAATACTTCCGGACCAAAAAAAATTTAAGACAAGGAGATCCATTATCGCCAATGCTATTTAATATAGCGGCTGATATGTTATCAATTTTAATTGACCGCGCTAAAGACGAGGGCTAAATTGATGGTGTGATTCCCCACCTTGTAGATGGGGGTTTATCTATTCTACAATATGTCGATGATACACTACTTTTTATGGAACATGATCTTGAAAAGGCTAAAAATCTGAAACTCATACTTTTAGCATTCGAGCAGCTTTCGGGATTAAAAATAAACTTCCATAAAAGCGATTTGTTTTTTTTTACGAGGCTCAAGATGCGGCTGACCTTTATAATGTGCTTTTCGGTTGTAGTCAAGGCGCTTTTCCGATTAAATATTTGGGCATTACAGTACATTACTGAAGGTTTACAAATGCTGAATAGAAAATTGTAGAGCAAAGACTACAATTGCGTTTGAGCAGCTGGAATGGTAAATTGCTCTCTATAGGGGAAGATTGGTACTAATGAATTTGGTACTCAGTAACATGGTACTGTATATGATATCTTTATTTCAACTACCAAAAGGTGTTTTGAAACGGCTGGATTATTTCCGATCAAAATTCTTTTGATAGGGATATAATGAGAAAAAGAAATATATATTGGCTAAATGGAGTGTGTTGTGTCGGCCCAAAAAACAGGGTAGGCTAGGTATTCATAATCTAGAGATTAAGAATACGTCCCTACCTAGTAAGTGGCTCAAGTTATTAACTGAAGAAGGAATATGGTAACGCCTAATTAAAAGAAAATATTTTGGCTCAAAAGCATTGTCCCAAACGGATTGGAAACCTGGGGACTCTTACTTTTGGGCTGGTCTAATGGCGACGAAGAAACACCACATTTTTTTATTAAGGATGGGTCAGATAAGGTTTTGGGATGATAAGTGGCTAGATAATGCCACACTCCGAAAACAATACACTGCGTTGTATTCCATTGTCCGTCATAAGGAGGAAACGATTGCCACCATGCTGGAATCGTTTTCCCCCAATACGACCTTTGGCAGATATTTGATTGGCGCTAGACTCGACTCTTGGATCATGCTGCTACAATGGCTGGCACATGTCCAACCGTTGGAGGAGTCTGACGAATTTCGATGGAATCTAACTGAGAATGGTTCATTCTCCGTTAGTTCTTTATACAATGCTTTAGTTCAACCAGTCATACTAGCTTTAGATAATAGGATGATCTGGAAGATAAAGATACCTTTTAAAAATAAGATCTTTGTTTGGTATCTTCATCAAGAAATTATTCTTACAAAAGACAACATTACTAAGTGGAATTGGTATGAGAATCCTGGTTGCGTTTTTTGTCACAAGGATGAGATAATCAAACACCTATTTTTCCAATGTAATTTTACACGTTCTATATGGTCAGGAACCCAAGCAGCTTCAGGCTTGTATCCACCAAGTAATATTGCCAACATTTTTAGAAATTGGTTACATGGTATAGATAACAAGTCTAAGTTACTTCTTCGGATCGGAGCGTTTGCCATTATATGGTCACTATGGCTATGTAGAAATGATAAAAAATTTAATGATATGAATTATTTTCTCTTGGAGGTTATTTACAGGTGCACCAATACACTCCGAACTTGGGCGATGCTTTGTTGTGTGGAATTTCACGACCTTTTTGCGGAGGTGTGTACGCGGCTGGAGGATACGGCGCCGGATTTGTTTGCCAGACATGGGTGGCAGCATAATTTTCGGATAGACCTGGCTACACCGTTTTAGGCGTTATTGCAATTCCTCATCATGATATGTAATTTCGCTTGCTTTATTTCTATGTTGGATCTGTCGGACTTGATGTTGACTGTGTATTATCTTAGTTATGCAGAGACCGGGTATAATACTTACCTTAAATAATGTAATCGCCCTTTATCGAAAAAAAATGAAGGGATCATTAACGAGTTGAATACAAAAGCTCTGAATTCACTCATTCTCTCGTCCGTGTCTCATCCCGATTTCTCCTACTCCTCACCCTCTTCTCGTGGCGTTGTTCCCTCCCCAGATCTAGGAATTCAACACTCTATCCCTAGATCAGAACGCCTAGACGAGGGAACAAGACGAAGTGAACAAGAGACTTCCATATTAATTTGTCAGCCGAATATGGAGATGCTCCAATAGAGCTTGCGTATTCTGATTGTAAACTGATTTGTGGCCCCGTAAATATGATTTGTCATGATGGTTCTTTTCTGAAAGTTTTGGCAGGCTTGCAATCTTGACAAGCTGAGTTGCATGCACTGGTGCAGCACGGCAACGTACGTACGGGGCCATCATCTGGCTTATGCGAGAAGTAGTGCTTCCTCCTAATCATGATATCGCGGTACCGGAGGAGATTTCAGATGAGTGTAGTCGATGCGGGAGGATGTAGCCTCTGCATGCATTGTGATGCATGTGGACGCGTCTCAATTGTCCGAGTGTTATGTTGGATATTTCATTTCACCTTCTTGAAATAGCCTTTCGCATTGTTTTATAAATAAAGCCACAACCATTGAACTGATACAAGGTGGAGATTAAAACCTCTTACAAAGCAGATCAATGATAAACAAAATAAAAAGCATGAAAAACCCAAAACTTGCCACCGAAGACAAAGAAATAAAACCGAGTGGAACTCAGGCTCCACGACGGCGCCCCCAAGAGGGTAACGACGCACTGCGATGCCGTTGTCGAGACCGCGAGGTCAAGGGTTTTCACCTGGAGCTGTAACGCATGGAGGCTAACCACAACGACGCCCCTAAGAGGGTTACGACAACCGCAGGGCGCTGCGCCTGGAAAAATCCTCGCACCACTCCTGAGAACTCAGCCGCTCGTTGTTCTCAAGCCAGGTCTCCGAAACGCGATCAAGGAGCTGCTAAAGACGAAGCGTCGCCAACACCGGTATCCCCCACCGTCTCGTCCACGCCATCCACATGACCGAAGAGAGAGACCACCACCACCACCACGTCGCTCGTCATAGAGCCGACCGCACAGTCCACCTTCGGGGGCCGCCGCTCGGCGTCCACACACTTGAGCCCATGGCCCGACAGACATCGCACCGCAAAGTCGGCGGATTAGACAAGGCAGGGTCAGCAACTCAGGCCGCACGTCAGCCCAAGGGAGGGGATATGCCCTCCACCACCCGAGGTGTTCGCTGTCTGAACACAATGGCAGGGCCGTTTAGGCTTAGATCAGGCCCGACCCGCCTGCTAGGCCTCGATCAGGCCCTATATGCCCAGCCTCCGCGCTGCTATGCTTAGGTCTTTGCCGCCCCTCTACAGCTGAACCATCCCTTGTCCCCACCGACCGAACCCGCCATGACATGCCACCTGTAGCCATAAGTGGCGTCACCACCACCTCACTCCTAGTTGGCCGGCCTCTGGCGAAAACTGCAGACTACCACAGATGAGTATCCCAGCCACAACACCTAGGGATAGGCCACGCCGTTGTCGACACCGCGCTGCCGCCGGTCAAGCCTGTCTCTCTCGGTGTCCAAGGATTCGCCTCTACGCAACAATACCATAACGTAAACCGCCATGACCCCCCCGGACCGTGGATTCAAGGAGTAGCGCGGGCTCCGAGCTCCTGCTGCCAGGGGTCACCAGATCTAGGTCAACTGGGCCCAAATCGGCAACAATGGTGGTGTAACTGGGAGGGGACTCCTAGCCATAGCCAACCAACAGGGAGGCACCAGCGCTAGGCCCGCCCCCAGCCTAGCCTAGATCGTGGCCCGCCTGGCCTAGATCTATGTCACGTCATGGCTGCCTCCCTCCACCAGCCCGCAGCTTCCACACCCTCCTCTCCTACCGCCGGCACCGCCAGAGACCACCACCGCCCCGCCTGCTGTCACCATTGGACCGAGCTCCAAGGGATGGCATCGGTCAAGACACCCCACGCTGCCACCACCGCTCAACGGGTATAGGGGATCCCATCGCCGCCGACACCGTGTGGGCTCTGCCCGGTGGCAGCGGGGAAGGAGGGGAGAAGGAGCTAGGGGTCGAGCGTCCCTGTCGCCCACGTGGGGAATGGCCAGAGATGTGGGACCTGAATTTTTGATGGCCTCAGGATATTTTCACGGTGTGCTGGAAGATGGAAGATGGGATGTCTGATGTGGTACTTTTGGATGTTGGAGGCTTGTTCGGTACTTCCTCCGTTTTAAAATATAAGATGTTTTAGATTTGTCAAGTGAATGTATCTAGACCTTTTTTAGTGTGTAGATTCACTCTAAATCCAAGTAAACCTAATTACTAAAAGAAATCTAGATATATTTGCTTCACAAAGCTAAGACATTTTATATTTTGAAACAAAAGGAATACATATGTTGGACGGCGAAACTCGAATAGCAGTTAAAGAAAATTATAACCACTTTTATCTTGTTCTGCCCGTCGTGGATAGCCAAACGTAGCTCTGGAATCCAAGCTGGAATCTCGACGAGCGAGATATTGTTATGTCCTTTTTTAGTTCCTTGTTTGTCGGAACTTGTGGGTGTCAGATCCCATAGGTTGTACACATATACAGAAAAGGCAATAAACTGGCCTGAACAACTAAATTCACACTTCAGAGTACACATGAACACATTGATAAGGCTCAAGTCCTAAACACACGACCCAGATACCAAACAATAAACTACACCATCTAAGGCGGGATTGTCCACAGAATGTCATCAGATTTGATCTGGTTGATTACCTATTGGATCGGTTTGTAGATATTTTCGAGAACTATTATGTTTCTTCCACAGCAGATCGTCTATCCAGTAGTCTTCTTCTCGTCGTAGACACCATGAGATCAAGGGAGAGTTAACTGACGGGTCCCGGCCTCGGAAAGGTCCACCCATGTCACAACTGCGCTCGAGATGATATTAGCCACTGCGCAGTTCATGAAGATGTGCATGCTAGCTTTATAGAATAAAGCATACCCAGTTTATCCAAGGTCAAATACAGTGCAAAATGATTATATGCTGAATAGTCCCTGAAATATATTTGGTTTGGGGGCAGCTGCAGTCCAATTCTACATGCTTGTTGATATGATTAAATCTCCTAGAGTCAAAACCGTGTGTGGATTCCCCTTGCTGAGTGAGGAGAAGAATTTTACTAATGGTGGTGTAGGGAACAACATCCAATGGTGCGTATGAGACGGGTGGTAGTTGGATGCAAGCGAGCTTGAAGGACCGTGTAATACTCTTCCATGTATGGAACAAAATCTAGACCAATTTCTTCAGTGTTCTTCTAATACCCTCAGCTAACTTGTTTCGATACAAACTCCTTTCAATTGCATACTCGCAGAGTCGGCCGGGGTATAATATGTTTCCTTAAATCTATTAGACAGGTCTCACAGCAAGAAAACCACACTATATATAATGTTATAAACGAGCTTTCACACCATCCATCCTTATGGAATGCTCATCCCATGCCATGCATATCGCAACAATGCTATATGGATGAAGCTGGCCTCACCCAACAAATTCCAGGTGAGCTAATTATCATAACGGTTGCATGATATTCTCAGGTCCAAAAGTGTGTAGGAAAAGCAGAAAATCGTTTTAGAGCACGGGTCCTATGGAGGCCGTTTAAGTTTTTTTTTCAAAATCCATCAAATATTTTTGGAAAAATATCTACGTGTAGCCAACAATATGAAATATACATATGTGAATGTTTAATGTAAAATACCTTGTATTTTGGGCACAATTAAAAGACAAATATGATAAAATTTGGGAAAATGAAGATCCATTCAAATTTGCACTGTTTATGTCCAGATCTGAATTTTTTCTTTTTTTTCTGAGACCAGTATACAAATTATTTTCACATAAATATTTGAAAGAGTGTATTATAAATCATTATCTACATCCTGATATTTTTTTAGATGTTTTGGAATGTTTAAATTTTAATTTTTAAAAGAAGAATAAGGTCCTTCATGGAGCATGTACTCCAAATCATCTCTCTTGGGCTACACAATTACATTAACTGGGCTGGGCTAGGCCTTTTGCAGCTTGTAATATAACGCCCATTGCCCATTGCCCATTGCACTGCACCTCGTTTTGAGACAAACCTTCTGCCCTCACCTTGATAGCAGCACTACCGGATGCTCTTTGCTCTGAGTACGTTTGTTTTGTCGACCGAGGCAATGGAAGCAAGGAGCAAGATAGATTTTGGACCCTAGGTATTTATTGATCGTTCCATCAAAGTGAACACAGGAGTGTGATTGTGAGAACTGGGCAGAAGTCTAGTGGCTGAGGTAACAGTGGCTCATCCAACAACCAAGTTCAACTCCCGTCAGAAGCGAATTTCCCAAAATATCACTAAAGGAGTCTTGTTTTATAAAAAAAGTACCAACAAGTGCGCTTGGTGTTAGAGCATCTCCACTTGGACGAACTCAGGGACCGTTTTTGGCCGGACGGAACTAGTTTCGGCCTGGGTACACCCATTTTTTCACTCGCGTACCCAGGCCGAGTTCCCAAGTTCGGCTAAAATTCATTAAAGATGGGCAAATTTTAAGTTGGGTGAATATAGACGGATTACATCAAATTTAAACTAAATTACTACATAATAAACTTAAAATAAAAGGCCCGCCGTGACCTCCACCGGTGACTTTGCCGTTCTACAGGCCGAACTTTATGTAGAACGCCGTGTAGCCGGTGTCGGCGTGGCCGTCATCCTCGTCGCCGTCATCGTCGTCGCTTGGCGGCTGGTTCTGGTGGGAGATCCCCTGGCCTGGGTCGCCGAACCTCCAGGGCTGGTAGGACGCCGCCGCTGCCGCCGAGGACGAGAGTAGGCGCCTGCACGCGAGCTCACGCCGCCAACGCCCGCCGCCGGCCTGCTCGCTCGCCGTGCGCCGCTTCCGCCTTCTCCAGCCCTTCGACCATTCCAGATATCCGGCGAAGCGCTGACCGGGCGGCGGCGTCTGGGCGCTGTGTCGCGGAGCGACGATCGCTCAGCGCCATCTTCAAGGCGGCGTCTTCACCGGCGCCGAGTCTTCGTTTTGGGACGGCGGAGACGCAGCGGCGTTGGCGACGCCGTTGTCCGCGTTCGCCGATATGACGATGCCTTAGTGCGTCTGCGGCGGCGAGCGCACATGCGACGCCGCCTCGCGCTTGACTGCCGTCGGCGTGCACAGCGGCGCCGAGCCGGAGGAGTGGGATGTCGACGCGGAGGAGGAAGAGCTCATGCTCTCCATCCTCCTCGGCATCCAGTTCGGCGGTGGGCGCCGGCCCGAACTGGCCGCTGGCGTCGGTGTGCGCGGAAAGCCGAGTCGCGGCGTGTTCCCACGGTTGATGTGCTCCATCACCGCCGCGAGCGTCCGACCTGGCGCGCTCCACCAACGCCGCTGCCGAAGTTGTTGCGCTTGGCGATTGCTCGGCGGCCTCGTGGCGGGCGAGCTCCTGCTCGCGCCGGCCCGCGAAGAATTGCTCCCAGTACAGGAGGTTCTCGACGCTCTCGGCTTCGGAGGGGTCGTCCATGACACCGATGTACTCTTGTACGTCGTACGGTAGCTCCTCGGCGTAGGCGCCGGCGGGATAGGGATGCCGCCGGCGCTCAGCTTCCACCCCGGAGGCATCCGCGTGTCTGGCGGCGCCATATAGCCGGCGTCGTATAGCATACTCGCCTCCCAGGCCTGGAGGATGCGCCGGACGAAGCTGTTCGTCACAGCACCGTCGCCGGGGTACCGTTCGGCCATGGCTAGGAAGGGAAAATGGTGAGAGAGGGTTCGCCGGAGTTTGGGCTTGTGGGTGGGGGAGCTGTGAGAGAGTGTGAAGATCTCCGACGAGGGGCACGACTTATAAAGGACGAGGTGGGCGGCGAGGGCGGGAGGGGTATAGCGGCGAGGGCGGGAAAAGGGGAAACATCGGGAAGTTAGTGCCCGCCGGTCCATCGCGGGTGCCGAGACGGCGATGGTGGCGCCATAAATCAGCGACGCGTGGCCAACGCGACGGGCAGTTAATGTCTGGCGGTCGCCGCGTGGTTCCGAGGATGACGACGACTCGGCTCCCGTCGCTAACTCGGCGGGTCCACGCGCCGCTTCGGTTTTTTTCGCCGAATTCGCTGAGTCCGGCGTTTCTAGGGCGTACCCGAAAACCTGGGTTCGTCCTGGATAGTCCGGATTAAAATCGGCCTGAATCCGACCAAAAACAGGTCCTTGGGTACGTGACTGGACCAATTTTCAGCGTCCAGACCGAAATTCGGCGTCCGGATCGGCCTCCTGGTAGACGAGTGGAGATGTTTAAAAAACACGACAAGCAAATAACAAGCAGCAACGCTAGCAGTACACGAAGTATACGCGCGCGGAAACGACCGTTGTTCCGCCTATTCGGTCTCGGACCCATCGATCGAGCAACAGCGACAATTATTTCCGGCACGCTTTGGAGGGAGTTAATTAAAATTGCCTTTACGAGGGATAGTTTTGCGCTTTTGCCGCTCGATTGATCGACGGAAGCATCGGCGGTACTACCACAGTACATACCCTGCTCGTAGTCGTACATACTGCAGTTGTTGATCGAGTGCTGAAAGTTCCATCGATCAGTACATACATATATAGTTCTTACATCGACTTTGTCAGCATCTACAGTACTACTCCAGTACAATGGAGACGACTTTTTCTTGCATGTGCTTTTCTGCGTCACCAACAGATCGATGGCCATGGCGACAGAACAGGTTAGTTGTAATGGCAGTAAAAGAATGGCGTTGGGCAAGTTCACTCTGAAAGTTGTACCTCTGTTCAAGAATGACGCTCGAGTGAAACTGAACCCGCGGGGCCTCTTTGGTTTAAAGAAAAAGAGGAGGAATGGCATGCATGGGAATAAGATGATTTCTCTACGGTGGCAGAGTTCATATGTTCAATTCAAAAGAATGGCGAAAATTTCTTTCATCTTGCTTTAGTAGGAAAAACTTAGGAATTAACCATTCACCTGGACTTTATATTTTAAATTTCTATGCACCATGAACAAAACTAGGTCTTAATTGGCCATGTTTACCAGGATTCATGTGTGTTTTTTCTATTCGTGTCAATCAAATACCCAACTTCATAAAAAAAAACTTTCTTTTCAATCAAATCTATGGTTGATGTGGCTCCATTTGGTTCAATGGTTAATGTCTAGTAACCTAACCACGGTTGTGTTATGGTGGAAGCTTCATATCTCATGATATTTCCTGGTTAAATCAATGTATGACAATGACTTATTATCATAACTTTCATAGGAAATCCATCTAGAAACTCAAGGTACGTACCATTAAAAATCAAGAGTTGTATTTGATACATGTGTACAGGGGTTATTTTAACGAAAAATAATCCAAAAAATCGCATCTGGTATGAATTGTTGCTTCTGTAAAGCGTAAAATATTCAACACTTGTTCATCTCGTACCATTTGCTCGACTTCTATAATGGACTGCTTTTGTCGCATACAACGCACCGCCGCTGTATAACATAGCTGATGTGTTTGGAAATTGAGTAAGTGCGATTAGTAAAGAACTGAAGTCGTAAACTTGTGCAAGTGCCTGATTTATTTTGGCCAATTTGAAATTCTGGCAATTATATTGTTTTCAAGAAAACTTGAGATTCCAGTTTCTTGCTGGTTATTCCCTTGGATTCCTACGTGGTCATTTCTTGCTGGTTATTCCCTTGGATTCCTACGTGGTCATCAGTTCATCATGTAGAGACCGAGGCTACTCGGGAGTCTGGTCTCATAGTGTAGCCGCTTTGAGATGATAGTGTGGGTTTTATTCGGCCGATTTGTGTGGATGGCTAAAAATAGGATTAATGATATATACGTACGACATGTAATCCTTTGTGGGGCCTTTTTGCCGTTGCACCTATTTTATGTTCCTTTTTGCAAGACTTGGCACTTTGCAAAGCAAGAACATATTCAATCAATACAAAGGCAAGGATACCTCAATAGTAGGGTCATGAGCTAATCCTTGGCTAAACTTAGGAAATCTTAATTTCATAATGCCTTTCTAATCCTCTCAAAAGGAGGACTGTCTTCTACTACAAGGAATCTGCTGATACATGACCCTTCATTTTCGTCACAGAATCGTCATTGTCTATAATATATGACGATTTTATGACGAAAAACAAATCTTCAAAAACTGAGCGTCAGTAATTGCACACATCGACGTTTTTTCTAAAATTGTCATAATTGTCTATGACAATATTAGATCGTCATAACTGTTATGACGACCCATTATCGTCACGGGTCATCTAGCCAGGCCAGGTCAGATCCTACGTGGCCAATCCGACGTGGCAAAACTATGACGAAATGAGATCGTCGTAATGCAAATTCAGCCCGGTCCATTTCTGTAGTGTACATGGGCTCGGCCCAACAACTCTGCTCTTTTATATTCTTTTACCTGTGAAATCTGGTCAACTACATGGGCCAAGAACAATATTCTGGCCTTTTTATTTTCTGGGCCATGGCCTTTCTATGAAGCATTTATTTTCATTTTTGGCCTTTTCATTTTGAGCTTTCTATTTGGGCTGACACGGGTCCTAGACCAGGTCCCACTTGTCATTTTTCATTTTGCCACATTGATAATAATTAAACAATCAATAATTTCTTCACACCAGAGAGAATACATGCAATTCTTTTTATTCAAACAGAGCAAATTCATGAATAATATTTCAAATAACATCGAATCATTACAATCTTGCACATTTCACATCACGTATCCAGTTACCAATATATACAATCATGCACATATCATATTTCACATCAGGTATCTAGCTATTCTTTGATGATCTGGAACTTCTTCTTGCTTCCTCTTCCTCTATCTTATTCAAAGCATGTACCAGATCTTGTAAAAGAGAGGGTATCCTGAAATGACATAAAATTCAATTAAGTACTAACTAGGCCTTCAGCTCAAATAGGACAAACATCTAATTGTTACTACCATACAGTAATGTAAATAAACAAAAGATATATTTGTTGGTACGGGCAAAAGCAATGTAGATGCTAACGGCAAGGAAACTATATATTTGTTTGTGGCCTTTCCATTAGCACTTAAATTACCCATATGCTAAAACATCACCTCCATTAGATACTAGGAATTCCAAAACTTGGGGGAAACTGGAGAACACGAAAACATAATGCATACTAAACAGATCTAGTAACTTAACTTTTAATACAATTATGCCTTAACCCCAAGTAAAGTTAATTGTAATCACTGACTGGCTAGACAACCATAAACAAATGATGCACTCAGCCAAGATAATTAGGATCTAAAGAGTCCTGATTTGGAGCCATAACACAATCATATAAATAGTGTTCTAATTAACTAAAGTATAATTCTGCATCTACTGTACTGGCCAAGAAATGTTAGAACAGAAAGCCATAGGTTAAGCTATCTTCACAAAAGAAAGAATAGAGCAGGTGGGAGCATTCCTATTAGCTTGAGGCTGGCGGCATACTCCAGGGATGTTGTAGGTTTTTGTCGATGTAGAAGTCCATCCTGCGCACCTGCAGGAGCCGTTGAGGAAGACATAGCCTGAGAGGATCTTGTCGAGGAGATCCATGAGGCGCCCACCAGGTGATGAGGACCATGATGGCCTGATTTTACATTTTTATTTGTATCATTTATAAATAAAAGGTGTCATTTATAAAGAATACAAAACAAATATACAATGGTTGATCGCTTATACTTATATCAAATCAACCAATAGCACTTTAACATATATATGTGAGAATGTAGCACCAAATTATGAGCATATTGTTCAGTAACACACATATAGTAGCACAAGATATATGCAATGACTCCTTGAACTCTAGAAAGTAAACTACTTTAGTGATCACAGTAGAACAGTCAAAAAGAAGAACAAGCAATACATGAATCATAGTAATAAGATAGGTGAGGCAACTACCATTAGAGCTAAGAAGCCGGTCGTCGACAGGAGGCCGTCAACATTGAGCGATGCACATATCTGAATAAAGACAAGTTCCAAAATCAATTCGGCTCCACTAAATCTAATGGGAAACACTCTAAATGCGTACTTGAAACAAACTATACATAGCCATTATTTAGTTGCATGAAGTAAAAATTGAATCCTCTAATATCTCCATTCATATAGTTGAATTGCCTGGTGTTTAATTGAGGAAGTACATATATTTTGATAGTTCATTTTACAAAAAATTATATAGAGCTGTTGATTGCTCTAGCATGAAATGTAGCACACAGGTAACTCCCCTGGTTCAGAAAGGCACATCACCACACTTTTGGGTCTACACATCATATTATGAGATATAGCATTTGATGTAACTATGTGCAATAATTATGATAAAGTTTATATTGCAACAAAGGTGTCAGGACAAAGGATAAGCAACAATAGTATCAAATCTTAGATAAAGATAGCAGTACAAGAGTACTATGAAGTATTTGTTCATCTGCATACATGCATCAAGATATACACAAAATTATCAAGATAGCAGTATTTGTTCATCTGCATACAAATTATTGTACTAATCAGGATATGATACCAATTATGGTACTAATCTGCATACAAATTATGATACAAATTATCAAGATAGCAGTAGTTGTTCATCTGCATACATGCATCAGGATATCAACTAATCAGTAGTATCAAATCTTAGCTAAAGCTAGCATTACAAGATCGCTACTTGTTTCTCTCCAATGCTTCTCCTCTATGACATCGCTTATTTCTCTAACTAACTAACTAACTAACTAACAGATCGCTACATGTTTCTACTTGTTTCATCATCTATCCCCATTCCAAAACATTCAGCAAGGAATAATCTAACAACCTAGAGGTTATGTGTTGAATCTAGAAAAGAAAACTCTAAGAGAGGCCAGCACAAGACCTGAACAGATTTAGCAAGAACCAAAAGTGCAGTAGAAAGTAAAGGATACAATAAAGCCCAGTTGGAATAGATGGTCGAAGAGTTCATAAGTTACATACTGCGGCTTCTATGTCCACTCGAAGAGTTCATAAGTGTTGTAGAATTTGCATAAGGTCCACTCAAGAAAAAAAACTGATGGAAACCTAGTCAAAGCATATATGCTCAAGCCTTGAATTTGAACACGGAAGGGTGGAAGGTCTTCTCACGACAACCCGCATCCTCTCACCACTACTAGAAACTGAATCCTGTGAAAGAAGTGAAAACACAACATAAGATTCTGGCGTATCTACATAAGTAAAAGTCGATGCTCTTACTTCACAAAGTAAACGAAGATCAGTAGTTCTAGAATAGAGCTCGCAAGTATAACGGGGTTCGCCTAACCAGGTGCAACTTATATTAACATGGATTTGAATAGACATTGACTATACTTGATAAGGCCATTTATAGGTAATAATCTAACGCGAAAACATCTAGCTAAGCTGCTCCCAATGAGAATGTGGAAAAGTCGTAAGCAATTCCATGGCAAAGGAAATGTGAAAGTAATCATGGGATTCATGGCATACACTACTAATAAACATGCTATATACAGATCTTTTTATGTTAGGTGAAAATGTTATGTAAGTTGTAAAGATTTTCCAGGAACGACGTGATGAATCACAAGCAAACCGAGTGTCGGGCAATCATAAGGGCAAGGAGCTGATCATATCTAAGTAGCCTATAAAATTTTCTATTGATTAGCACCAACGATTCAACGACACAATAAGACAAAACATTGTATCACTGCATAAATTTTGAGTTATTGTTGAGAGCTAATCTCTGGTGAGACGGCTATGGACTCCTGGGAAGCGGATCTGGTGCCCCTTGCCCTGGTCGTCCTTCTTGGGGAGCAATGTGGTGTGGATACTGGGCAGTACCGCTACATGACCATGAGACAGCGATGGGGAGAATGAAATGAGGGGATAGGAGACGGGGTTTACCTCAGCAGCGAGGTCCTTGAGGATGACGATGAGGTAGCTCGGGCAACTCATGGGGTTCCGTACGATGTGAGCGGACGGTGAACTTGGGCGGCTTCTGTGGATGCGGAACTAGGGCAGCCGGATCATCAGCTTGCTGGCGCTGTCCAACCAAACCCACCCTTGGGCCCGTCGTGCACAGAGAGCAACGTGTCTGAAGTTCCTTGAAACCCTTCCTCAAGGCGTTCAAGGCGTCGATCGCGTAGATCGGATGGGGGCAAGTGTAGATCGGCGATGGGGGCGATGGCGAGCGGGAGTGATAGGAGTGGCGGCAGAGATATGAGGGAGGGAGAGGACCAATCGATGAGATTGAGAGGCGAGAACCGGCGGCGCGAGGGGAGGCGATCTGGAGTAGGTGAGGTTAGGGTTGGGGTCGTTGGTGCGGTGGAGACTGGGGGAGTACGGCGGTGTGCTTCTTCGGGTGAGTTGACGAGGTTGGATCGAATTGAACGGTCTAGATCATGCCCCTGAGGACGATCCGTGGAAGTCGGTTTGCTATGTTTTGATTGGTCCGTTCATAAAACACCTCTTTTTTGCACTCGGAAAATTACTGCCACATACGCTGATATTTACCACGAATACGACACATAGTAAAAAACAGACACATAGACATGCCATGTAGGCATAATTGCTGACGTGGCCAACCTGTCAATTCAATGTATGATATTTTAGGCGATATGACGATTTAAATTGGTCATAATGGGGTATAAATAAGGCTCTAAGTTGTACCGTGTAGGTTATGACGATTTAATATGATGAAATTACGACGATTCCGATGATTCCGACACAAAACGTTATAATTCTATAAGATTTTAACCTCTCCAGGCAGCATATGACCATCTTATGCAAAAATTTTACAGATCTACGACGATTTCATTTCCCGTCACTATGAGAAGGTCACAAGTAGTGTTCAGTAGTTATTGTACGCATGTCCCTTATGTTTATTGGTAAAACAAAAAATAATTCGAAGACATGCTTTTACATGCATATGGCTACAACATGGCACGGTGGTAGGGATCATCAATCCTCCCACGTCGTTGTACGTTTGTGGTCCACCGCACTTTTATGCTCCAAGGGAGGACTAAAAGTGTATGTTGCCGGGGAGGCTGTCTTATGCTGCTGGGCATTTTCAAAACTCTAAGAGCAAAGGCAGCAGCCTAGCTAAATTGCTGAACCCCAATATCCTCAAACATCTAGGGATATGAGAATTTTTCTGCTCACCATGCCGACATTACTCTAGTACACTAGGCAAGTTTCATTACATTGACAATCACTCTCCCATGTTTACATAATTTTCAGTTTGCGTATCATTAATATTTGTATCAACTATAAATCTACCACTCAATATGCCGACATAACTACGTGGTGGGTGGAGTTCCGAAAAGGATAGATGAACTTGCAATGGAGTACTCCATAGGAGGCTATGATGGAGATGAGCCCCACCATGTTGGTGATGCCTGTCAGCAGTTCAGCATCTCCCGAGCAGCTTATGGTGGGACACATACAAAGGCCCGCTTGAGATCATCTAGGCATATATATATGTGCTATTCTAGATAGGTCGCCTCTATCCCTATATCGAAAACCCTAGACTAGGAGTGTGGTGGGACAAATTCATAGGACGCAGCGGTTACGGTGCTTTCTCGTTTTGCCAATCTGCCGATGTTGGCATTTGTTTCTTTTTTTCTTCTTTTAACCTTGATTGTGTTGTTTGCCCCAACAGTCTCATAGCGTGATTGCTGTATTAATATAATAGGACGAAAGCATGTTTCAAGGAACAAGACGAAGGAAAACTTCCCTGCGTGGCTACCACGCGCCGGTCGGTGCTCTGAATTCTACTGGAAGATGGCCCGCTATTCTGACCCTCTAGGGCTGCAATATGTAGATGCTCGAATAGATCATGCGTGTTCTGATTGTAAACTGATTTGTGCCCCGCAAATATCATTTGTCATGATGATCCTTTTATGAAAGTTTTGACAGGCTTGCACTCGTAACAAGCTGAAAACGAGGTGGTGAACTGGTGATCGATGTTTGAAGGTGGTCAGAGGTTACGAGCAACGAGTGCATGCAGTGGTGCAGCACGGCGACGTACGGGACCATGCATGTAGCTGCTTCCTCCTCCTACTCATGATCTTGTGGTACTGACCGAGATTTCCAACGATGAGCTAGTGTGGTCTGTTGGATTATTAGGCATAATTTCTACAATTAATTTCAGAATATAAATCATGACAACAGTAGCTACAATCACGTAAACCTCTAACGTACTAGATGTATTGATCAACATGAACAGTAGCAGACTATATGCACTAACAGCCATAGTAAAACAACATATCTGTTGACGGTGTACGTACTGATCGGTTGTCGATGTAGTCGCCGTTGGTGCAGTAGACTGACGAAGAAGTCGGCGTTGAAGACGACGCGCACGAGGTCCGGCTTGACGACCGGAAAGACGCGCCGTGATGACGAACTTGAGCGGTCGCGCGGAGCGCTTTCAAAAAACCTTATTCGCCCTCTTCCGTACAGGATCACAAAGGCGAGTGGTTCCGGAGACCTGCTCTCCCGACCGCCGGTGCATGCCGGCAAGCGGGATGGAGTACACTACGGTGGTGGCGCAAGCAGAGAGGATGGCAAAACCCTAGATTGATTTGTTGCCGTACGTTGTGGAAGCCGCACAGGCATTTATATAGAGCAGCTCGGAAATCCCGTACAGGACACGAAGTGGACCAAGCCCACGTCGCGCATGTTCAGATCGGTTACAGATAGCCCACGATTTGGGAGCGACCCGAATCCGCTAACTGTTGACACGTCTGTCTAACCGCACACATTTTTCTGAGCAGCAAAATAAAGCTCGGCTCGGCGAGATTCCCGCAACACACGGCGCGCGCGTCGTGACGAGACGAGACGAGCGTTCGTGCGAGCGACGGCGTCAGAGGAGGAGCGTGCGTGTAGCTCTCTTATTGTCACTCACTTATAAAGTGGTGCAACACTCCACCTTATAAGGTGGTGCAACTCTTCTTCAACTTTCCATGTGGGACTAAACTTTAGCTCACACAGCTCTTGCCACACACACATGTGTAGCACCCCGGGTAAAATCACTACTAGAAAATCGCATGTCTTATCTTTGTGCATCATCATGACATCATCATGCATATTATTATTTTTGTCTAAAACTATTTTGCGAAAGACTATGATGTTTTCTAAACTAGCCCTCCTTAAATTTCAAATCAAATCGCTTGATCCGATTGGATCTTGTATTTGTCTTAAAAACTATTTACCAAATATTTAAAAATAATAATAATAATAAAACATAAATATTTTGGTGGGGAAGGCAGCCAACCGCTAGGCCCAAGGCCCAGCAGCCATCTACCTACCACCCCACGTCTAACCTAGAAACCCTACCCCAAACCCCATCCCACTACTCCCCACCCTGCCGCCGCTACCCCCTGGCTCCACACGCACACACCTGACCCACACCCGGTACAGCAACAGTCCACCCCACCTCTCAACTGACCCCACCCCGGCCCGCTACCGACAACCATCGACGCAACCCACCCAGCTCCTCGTGATCCCTCAAGAAGAAGATCCTCCCATCGCCGGCTGCCGCCAGGGCTCCTCCTCCGCGGGCCCTAGTTCTGCACCGCCTCCTCCTGACACCATCCTTCCCCGTAGCCAGCGCCTGGCGCTCCTGCCGTCGGACCCCTACCCTGCTCTCTGGCTCTGCCTCCTCGCCCGAGAACCTCCTCCGTCGTTGCCCCGAGGTCGCCCTCCTCCACCTCTCGCCTCTGAGCCTTCGCCGATGGGAGTCGCACCACCGCTGCCTCCCGCCCACCACCACCCCCGAGCCTCGCTGCCGCCTTCCTCCAACCCGAGCCCAAGCTCTCCCCACCGTAGCTACCGCCGCTGGCCCTCAGAGGGTCGCCGACGCCGGTCACGCCCGCCTCCGCTGCCTCCTCTCGCCTGCTCGAACTGGCCCCTGCGTGGCTTCGCCCTACGCCCCTGTTCAGCCTGGGCTCGCTGCCGCCACCGTCCGCCGGCTCCATGCCCTGCTGCTGCCTCCTGTCGGTCCTCTGTCCTCCGTGGCACTTAACTCGCTTGAGCTCGCCTGCTCGTTCGACCTCGGCCTGCTCTCACATCGTGCCGACTTCACAGGCGCCTGCTTGGTGACCTCGCATCCGCCACCGTGGGCCCTTCTCCAGCCACAACCCAAACCGCATATACCGCTAGGGTCTTCCCAACCTTGTCGCTGAGGTCTGTGTTCAATTACCCAACCCGACTTGGTGTTTTAGTGACGTCGTCGTTGGCCTGATGTCCCCAGTTCTCGCCAAGTAATTTGTGTAATGTCACCTCCTGGAGCCCTTCGAGTGATCACCGACAAGATCTCCATCCCGGACTCCAAGGACTCCCTCATGGACATCGAGCGCCAAGATCGCCTCACGGATTCCGAAGCTTGTTCCCGGCGTCCGAAGACCCCCGATCACGGATCCGCAGACCCATTCCCGGAGTCCGATGGCCGAGCCGAACCCGGCGAACCATTGGAGCCCAATATCGTCGAACCCTAAAGTGTGATCCCTTTTTTCTGAGACCCGTATTTTTATAATATATGACATAAATACTTGTTGCACAAAATCATTCATACTCGCATACATATGGTGTGGTTTGGAGGCCTTATACCGATTCACCTCTAATTAAATATGGAGATCATATGCGGGAGAATCTAGCCTAATATTGGTTCCATTTAAATTTGTGTAGCGAACCGATGCCATGTTTCGACTTGTTAAAGACAACATTTAAATTGCGGGGTATCTAAACAACATGAACCTATTAAATAATTGTCGGGACTCTGGTTCCGTTTAATATTGCCTAATCGCACTGCATCCTTGCCATGCCATACATCATACATGCATCATGCCGATCTTCTGCCGTAGTATTAAATAGTGCATCCGATGTTTCTTCTAGTGTTTCGCTTATTCATGGATTAGGCCGATGAGTTGATGCGAGAGTCGACCTGATCTTCGGATGAATCTTCGACAATGTTTTCCAGGCGAGCAATCTCCCCCTTTCCACCTATTTTACTTTATAGTCTTTATTCCCTCATGTTGATCTATTGCTATCTGTGTTGCGATGCTCTAGCTTTCTTAATTGTGAAATCCCTTGCAGCCTTATATTGCCTTGGACACATCTTATTACCTGTTGTTTGGTAGATAGTTGGACTTGCGTGTCGTAGTCGCTTGCTCAAGTGCTGTTGCGTGTCGTCAAGTACCACAGTTGTTGGAGTAATGCCGCATGTTTAATGTTGGAGATGATCATGGCTTTAATTATCATTCAATAACTAAAATTGGAGTAGGTAAATAATGCAGAGGCACAAGTGGGCAATAGATGTTATTTGGTTTTTAACCGTCCACTTGTGTCCCGTAGGACCCCGAGTACTTGATACCTGTTCTTTGAATATTCGCACTATCCGCATGTGGGACCATGAATCCCCCTAGCCAGAGCTTGAGTCATATTTATTTTTTAGGGCCACAAAGTAGTTTGGGGCTTTATTATTATCCTGTACTTATGCCATGCTTTACTTCTTTATTTACGATTGCGCGTGGAGCGCCTGTACTGTTTACGAATTGTGATACGTTTATGCGGTATCGAACAAGCCCAGTCACACTTTCGGGTTCCCAGTCGTTTACAGCCGTCGACACAAACCTCTGGGTCTGTCCCGGAGCCGGCTAACTTCATCGCGGGTAGCTTGGTGGGGTGGCCCCCTGAAATTTATATGAATCTTGCAATTGCTCTGTCGTGATGCCTCGTTGGGTTTTTATTGGTTTTTCTCGAGGTTGATCGTGCATGTGTTGCTATTTGTGCCCCCTGCAGGGTAAAACTTTTTGAAAGCCGTGTCCGCGGTTATGGACGACTTGGAGCACAATATCTCGATCATAGACAACTATAACTAAATTAGTGCTATAAATTTGACTTTATAATGACTAGTAATCAGCTTCACTATAATGGAATGGCTAAATAAAAGTGCCAACAATTGCTGGTTTGAGTTGTCACCTGTTACCATTGTATCTGACTAGTAAGTATTGCAACTACAACGGAATGACTAAATAAAAATACCAACAACTGCTGGGTTTTGGGATGGCTCATGCTATATGTATCTGACTAGTAAGTACTACAACTATAACGGAATGGTTAATTAAAACTGCCCACTGCTTATTATATCAGGATGACTCATGCTATCTATATCTGACTAGTAATTGTCGCAACTATAATGAAATGAATAAAACTGCCAACTGTGTGAGTTCCTCGGTTGGTATCGAGGGGGAATACCAAGATGGGTATGTTTGGTGTTAGAATCAGGTTGGATCCCAATAGGTCTTTCTTATCCCGATCTGATAGCCGCCAAATGTATTGAGTCTCTATAGGTTGTTTAGTGCATGCTGCGCTGCCGCTTCAGTCCACCATACCTATCTAGGCGAGGACCGCCGAATTCTAGTCTCGTCGTGTACTGGCCTTAGTACCGACCGCTCTCTTTTCCTTTGCCCTTTGTCGGCACCCCTTTTGTTTAAGCAGGTTTTGAGATCGACGTCGTTAGCAGGGTTACCCTTCCGGCTTGGCCTGGGCAGGGTTATGGACGCCATTGGTTATTCTTCAGGGCTCTTAGCTTAATTTGCATGTTGTCCGTACTCGGACGTTGTATCATTTTAAAGGTGATTTGGATCTTTGTATTGTATATCTGTAATCTTGACTCTTTGAGTCATTGTTGTATATATCTGTTCTGTGGGTTCCATCGTGGACTATTGTGTAATGGTATTACTTCATTTTCCACCCGCACGAAAGTGCCTGGTGGGCACCTTTGAATCGTTTCTATGCGGGTTTGGCGGGAATCGCTGAAACTTGCATAGGGCCGATTCTGAGGGTGTTTCAACATGTGAGCTGCCACCAACTTGGGCCAAATCACATATGGGATTCCACATACATGGGCTTTGAGATTTAGGGAAAATATGAAATCACACATGGGTCTAATGATTTAGCCCATTATTTCTAACAATCCCCCACCAGATCTCAAATGCCCATTTGAAGATTTGCCAATCCTCGCTACTTGTTTATATACCAGTTTTTCAGCAGAGACTGTTAAGTTGAACTTCCGCCTAGAATCTTGAACTACGTCTATCAACAACTTGAACAATGGACGAACCTTGAATTGCAAGTTTGGTGCCAATAGATTTCACTCAAAATCATAACTAGTACCTGGCTGCCAGTAGCCTACCCCGCGGGTTGGAGCATATGCGTCATACTCCCTGGTCTCTTCATGAGTTTACTAGAGATCACCCAAGTCTCATAGACCGCGACGTTTACAGTCGAGCTCATATAGGTGTGTTCTTTCAAGAATGCCCTGTAGGACGGAATATTTTCTAGTTAAAGCCAACATAAACACATTAAGGCGTGTTACCAACCTGCCTTACAGATTATGAGAGTTATGCATCTTCACATAGAGAGGGTTACAAAATACTCTCCTCAGTCCACCCACTAGCTTGTTCTTCCTAGGTTCTAATTCACGGGATCTCAGATCACATAGGTTGGGTTACCACTAGGTGTGACATCTATGAGTCTCAACCCCATATCCCTCGATGCACTTTCTATCACATTTCGTGATAGTCCCCTTGTAAAGGGATCTGCCAGGTTTTTGTCTGTTTGAATATACGTAACAGTTATTACTCCGGAGTTTCTCAATTTCCTGAGAGACTTCAAACGTCTCTTCACGTGTCTTGATGACTTCGCGTTATCCTTAGAATTGTTCACTTTGACAATCACAGTTTGGTTGTCACAATTCTAATGGATTGCCGACACAGGTTTCTCAAGCACATGCAAGTCCATCAAGATCTCACGCAGCCATTCTGACTCAAAAGTGGCTGTGTCTAAAGCAGTAAGTTTTGCTTCCATAGTTGACCTCGTCAATATGGTCTGTCTACGGGATCTCCATGAAACCGCACCACCTCCAAGGGTAAACACATACCCGCCGGGCGTAGAGTTCATCAACGCCGAGATCCAAATCAATCACTATATCCTTCAAGCATAGCAGGGTGCCCCTGAGTAGTGAATCCCATAGCTCATTGTACCACATAGATAGTGCATAACCCTTTCAAGTGCATGCCAATGATCAATACCCGGGTTAGACATGAACCTACTCAACTTGCTCACAGCAAAAGAGATATCAAGTCTTGTAGCGCTTGCTAAGTACATGAGAGAACCAACAACTTGTGAATATTTCAGCTGATTTGTTGGTTCCTTCTTATTCTTCCGTAATGTCAAACTGGGATCATAAGGTGTTGGAGAAGTCTCGCCAACAGCAAAGCCAAATCGGCTCAAGACCTTCTCAACATAATGAGATTGTGTTAAAGTAATCCCATTCTCGTTCTTAATAAGCTTGATGTTCAGAATCACATCAGCCTCTCCCAGAAAAACTCTTTGACAGGAAAGACTTGACTTCATTTATCACTTTCATGTTTGTACCAAAGATATCATCCACGTACAAACATAATATAACGCTATCGCCCCCACCATGGCGATAGTAAACACACCTATCAGCCTCATTAATGACAAAGCCAGCAGAAAGTAGAGTTCTGTCAAACTTCTCATGCCATTGCTTAGGTGCTTGTTTCAGGCCATATAAAGATTTTAATAACTTGCACACCTTTGTCTCTTCACCTTTTACCACAAACCCATCCGCTTGATCCATGTAGATCTCCTCTTCCAAATCTCCATTAAGGAAAGATGTCTTCACGTCCATTTGATGAACGAGAAGACCATAAGAGGCAGCCAGGGACAATAGTACTCGAATGGTGGTCAGTCTAGCGACAGGTGAATAGGTGTCAAAGTAATCTTTGCCTTCTTTTTGTGTGTAGCCCTTAGCTACAAGTCGTGCCTTGTACTTCTCAATAGTACCATCAGGCCTTAGCTTCTTATTAAACACCCACTTGCAGCCCACAGGTTTACAACCATAGGGTTG
The DNA here is from genome assembly GCA_030063025.1 of Avena longiglumis. Lineage (NCBI taxonomy): Eukaryota > Viridiplantae > Streptophyta > Magnoliopsida > Poales > Poaceae > Avena > Avena longiglumis. The sequence continues at coordinate 30,535,980 of CP125974.1, forward strand.
TTCTGATAATTCCCAAGTTCCATTAGAAAGAATCGAGTCCATCTCATTTTGGACAGCTTCTTTCCAATCATCTGCATCAGGAGATGCATATGCCTGTGCAATGGATCTGGGAGTATCGTCCACAAGGTACACGATGAAATCATTACCAAAGGATTTTGCAATCCTCTATCGCTTACTCCTCGTGAGAGGTTCATCATCATCCTTATCAGGGACTTCCTCATGTGGTTGTTCAGAATTCTCAATAGATGCACTAGATTCAGGAAGTATTTCGGAAGAAATTCTACCAATGCTATGCATATCTTTCATAGGAAAAATATTCTCAAATAATGTTGCATCACGAGATTCCATTATAGTATCAACACGCATATTAGGTACCTCAGATTTAACCACTAGAAATCTATAGCCTACACTCCGTGGAGCATATCCTAGAAAGATGCAATCCACTGTCTTAGGTCCGAGCTTGCATTTCTTGGGAATCGGTATGTTGACCTTTGCCAAACACCCCCAAGTGCGCAAATACGAAAGTGATGGTTTTCTCCCAGCCCACTCCTCATAAGGGGTCTTTTCTTTATTCTTGTTAGGAACTCTATTTAGGACATGACATGAAGTCAACAAAGCCTCCCCCCACCATGCCTTTGATAGACCAGCAGTGGCTAACATGGTATTCACCAAGTCAGTTAGCGTCCAGTTTTTCCTCTCGGCAACCCCGTTAGATTGGGGCGAGTAGGGAGGCGTCCTCTCATGAATAATTCCATGTTCCCGATGTAATTCGTCAAATATTTTGGGAAAATACTCACCACCACGATCCAACCTAAGACGCTTGATCTTTCTCTCTAGTTGATTTTCAACTTCAGCCTTATAGATTTTAAAGTAGTCTAAAGCCTCATCTTTAGTTTGCAACAAGTAAATATAGCAGAATTTAGTAGCATCATCTATCAACGTCATGAAATATCTCTTTTCACCTTTTGTCAACACACCATTCATCTCGCATAGATCAGAATGTATGAGTTCTAGAGGTGCCAAGTTTCTCTCCTCGACAGCCTTGTGAGGCTTTCGAGGTTGCTTTGATTGCACACAACTATGGCACTTAGAACCTTTGGCAATAGTGAAATTCAGAATTAAACTCATACTAGACATCCGAGACATCAAATCAAAATTAATGTGACATAAACGAGAATGCCAAAAACTGGTATCATCATTAACATCACCAAAAATATGATTCACGGATTTATTACAAAACTCTGAAAGTGAAAACCGGAACAAGCCTCCGAACTCATAACCTTTACCAATAAATTGTCCATGTTTCAAAACAATGACTTTATTGGACTCTAACACAACCTTAAACCCATCTCTACATAGAAGGGAGCCACTAACGAGATTCTTGTTCATAGTAGGGACATGCTGCACGTTCCTCAGTTGCACGATCTTTCCAGAAGTAAACTTCAGATCCACCGTGCCAACTCCACGAACAGAAGCATGTGATCCATTCCCCATTAGGACGGCTGAATCCCGAGCGACCTGATAAGAAGTGAACATAGAGATGTCAACACACACGTGAACATTAGCACCCGTATCAATCCACCAACATGGTGATTGAAATACTAAAAGAACAGTAAATAAATTACCATACCCATCAGTGTTGCTAGTGGTCACGACGTTGATAGTCTTTCCACCTTTCCCTCTGCGATCTGCACGATCTGGGCAGTCCTTGGAAAATTGGCCGAGCTCTCCACATGAATAACAATGTAGCTCGGCCTTGTTCAGCTTCTTCTTCTTCTTAAAGGTTGTAGTATTTTCAGGCTTGTTGAACGAGGGCTTATAGTTCCCTTTGTTCTTGCCGAAGGTCTTCTTCTGTGCCATGTAGGCGCTAGACTGACCCTCGCCTCCTCTCTCAGCAGTGTCCTTAGCCCGAGCCTTCTCCTCAACATCAAGAGACGCTATCAGGTTTTCAATCGATATCTCTTGTCTCTTGTGTTTGAGAGTTGTGACGAAGTTCCTCCACGAAGAAGGCAACTTTGCAATAATGCACCCAGCCACAAACTTGTCGGGTAAGATACACTTGAGGATTCCAAGCTCCTTGGCAAAGCACTATATCTCATAAGCTTGCTCAACTACAGAACGATTGTTAACCATCCTGTAATCATGAAAGTTCTCCATGATGTACAGCTCACTGCCAGCATCTGCTACACAGAACTTAGCGTTTAGTGCCTCCCAGAGCTCTTTTCCATCTTTGATGTGCATATACACATCAAATAGCTTGTTGTCAAGAACACTCAGAACACATCCCACAAAGGCAAGATTGGTTTCCTTGAACTTGTTCTAAATCTCGTCAGATGTAGTTCCTTCAGGTAAACCCTCACTAGCCTCGAATACTTTCAGAGCTTGCAGCCACATAGTGGTCTTATACTGCCATCTCTTAAAATGAACACCGGTAAACTTTTCCGGCTTCATAGCATCGGCCAAGTGTCCCATATTTAATTCAGGAAATTGCCTATAATAAGGTTTTTGGATTGTTGGATTATTAGGCATAAATTTCATGATTAATTCCAGAATATAAATCATGACAACAGCAGCTACAATCACGTGAACCTCTAACATACTAGATGTATTGATCAACATGAACAGTAGCAGACTATACACACTAACAACCATAGTAAAACAACATATCTGTTGACGGTGTACGTACTGATCGGTTGTCGATGTAGTCGCCGTTGGTGCAGTAGACTGACGAAGAAGTCGGCGTTGAAGACGACGCGCACGAGGTCCGGCTTGACGACCGGGAAGACGCGTCGTGATGACGAACTTGAGCAGTCGCGCGGAGCGCTTTCCAAAAACCTTATTCGCCCTCTCCCGTACAGGATCATAAAGGCAAGTGGTTCCGGAGACCTGCTCTCCCGACCGCCGGTGCACGCCGGCAAGCGGGATGGAGTAGACTACGGTGGCGGCGCAAGCAGATAGGATGGCAAAACCCTAGATTGGTTTGATGTCGTATGTTGTGGAAGCCGCACAGGCGTTTATATAGAGCAGCTCGGAAATCCCACATAGGACACGAAGTGGACCAATCCCACGTCGCGCATGTTCGGGTCAGTTACAGATAGCCCACGATTTGGGAGCGACCCAACCGCTTAACTGACACGCCTGTTTAACCGCACACATTTTCCTGAGCAGCAAAATAAAGCTCGGCTTGGCGAGATTCCCGCAACCCGCGGCGCGCGTGCGAGCGGCGGCGGGTCGTCGGAGGAGCGCACGTGTAGCTTTCTTATTGTCACTCACTTACAAAGTGGTGCAATACTCCACCTTATAAGGTGGTGCAACTCTCCTTCAACTTTCCATGTGGGACTAAACTTTAGCTCCGACAGCTCTTGCCACGCACACATGTGAGCTGCCACCAACTTGGGCCAAATTACATATGTGCTTTCACATACATGGGCTTTGAGATTTAGGAAAAATCTGAAATCACACATGAGTCTAATGATTTAGCCCATTATTTCTAACATGGTCGATGCTGGAGAATGTCTCTGCACGCATAGTGTCATTCTGATGCACGTGTTAGTACGTTGGATATTTCGTTTCACGGTGTGCTCGAAGATGGGATGTGTGATGTGCTACTTGTCGATGTTGGACGCTTGTTTCCTTTACATATATTCCGTAGTACAAATGTTGGACAGCGAAACTCGTATAGCAGTTGAAGAAAATTATATTAGCCACTTTTATCTTTTCTGCCCTGTCGCGGATAGCCAAACCTAGCTCTGGAATCCAAGTAGGAATCTCGACGAGGGAGATATAGTTGGAACTCGTGGGTGTCAGATCCCATAAGTTGTACATATGTTTCTTCCGCAGATTGTCCATCCAGTAGTCTTCTTGTCGCGAGACACCATGAGATCAAGCAAGATGGGAGAGTTAACTGAGATGGGACGACCTTGGAAAGGTCCGCCCATGTCAGAACTGCGCTCGAGATGATATTAGCCACTTCGCAGTTCATGAAAATGTGAATGCTAGCTTTCTAGAATAAAGCATACCCGCTTTGCCCAAGGTCAAATACAGTACAAGACGATTATATATATGCTGAAGCGTCCCCGATATCTATTTTTGTTTGGGCCAGCCGCATGCAGTCCAATTCTAGACGCTTGTTGATATGCTTAAACCTTCTGAAGTTAAAACTATGTCGATTAGTGACGCCGAATGAGGAGTGGGATTTTACTCTTGGTGGTGCAGGAGACAACATCCAACGGTGCGTATGAAACGGGTGGTTGTTGGATGCAAGCCAGCTTGAAGGACCGTGTAATACTCTTCCATATGCGGAACAATATCTAGACCAATTTCTTCAGTGTTCTTCTAATATCTCAGCTAACTTGTTTCATTACAAAATCCTTTCAACTGTATACTCGCAGAGTCGGACAGGGTATAATATGTTCCCTTAAATATATTAGGCAGGTGTCGCAGCAAGGCAACCACACATATATATAATGTCAAGAAACGAGATTTCACACCTTCCATCCTTATGGAATGCTCATCCCATGCCGTGCATATCACAACAATGCTATATGGATGAAGCTGGCCTCATGACCGTAGCAAATTCCAGATGAGCTAATTATCATAACGGTTGCATGATATTCCCAGGTCCAGAAGTGTGAAGCAAAAGGGTACTACACAAGTGCACTGACTGGGCCGGCTGGGCTAGGCCTTCTGTGGCCTGTAATGTAACGCCCACTCCACTGCAGCCCGTTTTGAGACAAACCTTCTGCCCCTCACCTTGATAGCAGCACTAGCTACCGGATGCTGCTTGCTCTCACTACCTTTGTTTCGTCGACCAAGGCAATGGAAGCAAGGATCAAGATAGATTTTGGGGATCTAAGTTTTTTTTTTTGGATCGATCCATCAAAGTGAACACAAGTGCGAACGTGATGACCAGGCAGAGGCCTAGTGGTTGAGGTAGCTCACCCAACAAACAAAGTTGAACATCCGACAAGAGCGAATTTTTGAAATTCTCACTGAAGGACCAGCAAGTGATAGTGCTTGGTTGATCTCTCCCATGAGTGTGAAGGCAGAAGGCACAAAACGGCCAGCGTCACGCTTGGTTGCGGACGATTACGGCTGGCGAAAGGGAATAATGCGAGTTTTGCAATTCTAGTGGTTTACTGTCTCTGTATGTATTGTACTACTCCACATGTACTCCTTCCATTTTAAAATATCCTTTTGTTTTAAAATATAAGATGTCTTAGCTTTATAAAACTAATGTATCTAAACCCCTTTTAGTATGTAGGTTAGGAGAGATTTGGAGTGAATCTATATACTAAAAGGGGTATAGATTCATTAGCTTTACAAAACTAAAACATATTATATTTTGAAAAGGAAGGATTACGTTCTAGTAAAATCACAAATTCACAAATACAGGATATGATATGACGATGCTAATAATACCGTGTCCAAAGTCCTGCTAGCTGGAAGGGAAGAAGCTCATTGATTTGGCCCAGTTTTTTTTGGGCTTTTTCGAGAAGCCGCCTTCCCCACAGCTTCGTGAAGAAGCCGGTCTAAAAAAATTGTGAGGCTTTTAAACTAGTTAAATCTTAACAAATTTGGAAGCCTCGCAATTTTTTTAAACCAGCTTCCCCAGGAAGCTGGGGTAGGGCAGCTTCCGGGGAAGCCGCAAAAAAAAACTGGACCAGACATGCAAGTTGCAATGATGTTGCCATCGATCAATCCGGCCATCCGGGTCGATGAAACTATCACGACGACGCATGTAATTCCTGTTGGAACACCCCCTGCCGACTGGCCGGTCCCGAGGCTGTTCCACATCGGAGGAGAAGACTACTAGAAGGCACACACAATACACAAGTAGATGACACATGGAACAAAAGGAAACTTTATTAAAACTCTCTCGGTAAACTCCCGTACACAGATTGTTCCTCTATTTATAGGCTAAAGGGGGATACGATACCCACATGGGCCAACCCTAGCCTGGTAGAGGCCACACCGAGTGGGCCTCTACCGGCCCAGTTTCCCAACACTACCCATGGGTATCTTATCTGTATAACCATGGCTTAAAACTCCGAAAAACCCAGTGGAAAAAATATGGAGAAATGCACACGGTATACTTCTTGCTATGTTGCACGAATTGCCTCATTAAAAACCTCATGTGAGAAACTTCATAAAACTCACTAAGGAAAAAAGAGTACAATTCACCTAACTGCAAAGTTAAGTACTCAATCATCGGGATCAAGATTTTAGCGATGAGTTTGTGAAGATTCTCCCCCTGAACCTTGCATCTCCCTAAGTCTCATCATGCCGATCCCCCGGACACATCTCTCGAAATAAGACACTGGCAATGATTTAGTGAACAAATCAGCGAGATTTTCACACGGCTTAGTATGCAAGACTTTCACTTCGTTCATCTTTTGCAACTCATGTGCATAGAAGAACTTGGGGTTTATATGCTTTGTGAGATTTCTCTTCACGTAACCGTCCGACTTGTGCAACACAAGCGGCATTATCTTCATAGATAATTGTTGGGGTTTGTACGGTGTTCACCCACATGACATCTGGATGTGATCGACTACTCGTCAAGCCATACACATTCTCGTGATGCTTCATATAATGCTATGATTTCCGAGTGGTTCGTCAAGTTGACACAAGAGTTTGCTTAGACGATTTTCGGAAATTGTCGCTCCACCACAAAGGAAAACATATCCATCTGACTTGGATGTATGCGGTCCGAAAGGTACCCAAAGATCTCAGATAGCCTACAACAGATAGGTCTTGGTTCTTTTGGTAAAACAAGCCAAGGTCCTTTGTCCCTTGTATGTACCTAAATATGTCCTTAACGCCTTTCCAATGCCTCTTGGTAGGCTCAGAATCAGATTTGCAAGCAAATTGATTACGAATGCAATATCCGCGCGCATAATTTGCGAGGTATATAAGTCGCTAATGCACTTAAGTAGGGAATTCGTCCCAATTTCCTCCCCTCTTCTTTAGGCCTGAACGGGTCCTTGTCTTGCAAAATCTTCCGACCATCGGGGTCTTAGAAGGATATGCCTTTTCAAACTCAAATCGTTCCAACACCTTCTGGGTGTAGGCCGGCTGGTGAACTAGAATCCCAGCAGGGAAATGCTCAAGTTGTAGAGCGAGGCAGAACTTGGTTTTGCCTAAGTCTTTCATCTCGAATTCCGACATCAGGTAGGAACTCGCTTCCTCAATATCTTCAGGTGTACCGATTATATTCAAATCGTCCACGTACACCGAGATAATACAGAAACAATCCTGGGATCTCCGTATAAAAACACATGGGCAATCTTCATTGCTCGCGTAGCCCTTCTGATGAAGGAAATTTCTTAAACGATTATACCACATCCTACCTGACTGTTTTAGTCCATACAATGACTTCTTAAGATGAACACTGTATAAGCTCATGTTTGCTCTATCCTGGTTCGGGACAGGGATAAATTCTAGTACTTTCATGTATATGTCCGAATCCAAGTTACCATATAGGTAAGCGGTGAAAACATCCATTAGTTTCATTTTTAAGTCCATGTTTACTGCCATTGAGATCAAGTATCTAAAGGTAATTCCATCCATGACTGGGGAGTAAGTTTCCTCAAAGTCGACACCTGGTCGCTGAGTGAAACCTTGAGCAACGAGCCTTGCTTTGTACCTTACTACTTCATTATTCTCGTTTCTCTTTCGAACAAAAACCCACTTATGGCCAACAGGGCGAATGTGGGGAGGAGTTAGACAAACAGGTCCAAATACCTCTCTTTTGTTTAACGATAATAATTAAGCGGTAATTGCCTTCTGCCAATCTTTCCAATCCGACCTTTTCTTGCAATCAGCGAGCGTGTTAGGATCAGGGTCAAGATCTATGATTGAGGCAATTTTCTTGGCAAAATTAACGTCGACATTTGCCATGGCTGGGTTGTATGAGTCGCCCGAATTAACATAGTCAATGGCCATTTCATCATGGAGTGCATCAGGCACATCCTCTTGCTCGAACAGATTTCCCAATCCAGGAGCTAGGTCCTTTAGCTTTCCTCCGATGTGTGCACACAACTTCACGGGTATTTCCGATATAGGAAAGTTCAAGTCCGAATTTCGCACTGAAATATCCGTACTCGTGCAGTCTCAACTGCTCCCCTCAAAGTGCATCAGTAATAAATCTCTTTATCCTTTTCTTCAGCGCCTCGTACTTGAGATTTGAGAAACCGGAATCCGCGTCCTCTTAGGCCTTGGAACAGGAGCGGGTATACCATCATTTTTCTTTGGTATTTCAACCCTTTTCGGTGCATTGCGTGCATGCACATGCGACTTTGTCACAGTCTTTAAATCACTAAAATGACCGGGCAGTTGATTCGCTAGGGAGTGCAAATCTAGTATCTTTTGGACTTCTCTATTAGTCTCAACGGTGCGCGGGTCATGAGAGTGGATCCCCGTGGCTTTTCACGTGATTTCTCGACTTTTGTCATCCAGGTTGATTACCTCCCCAAAGTCGTGAAAAGATCCTCGCCAAAATGCACTCATCAAACGGGTCGTGACACCGTCAAGGGGTCCAAGAACCTGATTATGGACACAGTCTCATAACCAACGTATATCCCCGACTTACGAAGCGGTCCCATTGCTGATCGCTGGGGTGGTGGTATAGGTACATATACCTGGCAGCCGAACCTACGTAGGTGGGAAATTTTCGGTGCCGACCCTTGCGCAAGTTGGATGGGAGAGTGGATGTTGTAGGCCGATGGTCGAAAGTTGATGAGATTAGCGGCGTGTAACACCACATGTCCCCAACATGTAGTTGGTAAATTACAACCCTGAAGGAGTGGTCTGGCAATGAATTTAATTCTTTTAATCAATGCCTCCGCAAGTCCATTTTGAGTGTGTACATGCGGTACAGAGTGCTCAAGTTTGATTCCAGTTGCCATGCAATAATCATCGAATGCCTTTGAAGTAAACTCTCTGGCATTGTCCATTCGAATAGACTTTAAACGATAATCAGGGAATTTATTCCTTATTTGTATGATCTGGGAGATCAACTTTGCAAAAGCATGGTTCCTTGTTGACAACAGACAAACATTGGACCATTTAGAGGAAGCATCGATGAGCACCATGAAGTACCGAAACGGCCCTGAGAGGGGCTGAATTGGACCACATATATCCCCTTGAATGCGTTCCAAGAACGCGGGGAGTTCATCCTTCACCTTTAGGGGGGACGGTCTAATGATCAATTTCCCCTTAGCGCATGCGGAGCACACGAAATCATCGGGATTCGGGAAATTTTTCACATTAACATTATGACCGTTCGAGTTGTTAATTATATTTCTCATCATCCTAAGACCGGGGTGGCCTAACCTATCATGCCAAAGAAAGAATAGTTCGGAGCTTCTAAAGATAGTCTTAAGGGTAGTGTAAATAGGTGGTGCTACTATCTTAGTGTAGTACAACCCAGTAGCTAATGAAGGGAGTCTTTCGACAACATGTTTACCATTTTTGTCGCGCTTGGTAATGAGTAGGAACTCCTTTCCATTCTCATGATCATCGGTTTTGAAATGGAAACCATTTGCGCGGATGTCTCTAAAACTTAAGAGAGTACGAGTCGACTCCGGATACAACAATGCCTCTTCAATGATCAGAGTTGTTCCATTTGGGAGTATGATAGTTGCTCTTCCGGAGCCAACTACATTCGGACCGCAACCGGTGATCGTCATTATGTTACGGGTTTTGGTAATGGACTCAAAATACTTCGCTTCTCTCAAGATGGTATTGGTGGTGCCGCTATCATCAAGTCACGCTTCCTCCATTTGGCGCACACGCTCTAAAATATAGTGCCTAATTAATATAATGGAGCGAGGAAGTTGCTACATCAAGTAAGTAAAACACATAGACATTTCAGAACATCACATAATCAAATAATGGAATAAATGAATGAAATAAATGTCATCCAATCGCCGAAAATAAGTGTTATGCTCTCATAGAGCTTACAACCATATCAAAAAAATTGTATCTGATTATTGCGGGAAAAGGAATCATCTCAACAAAAAGGAGCTCAGGTGGATTCTGCAAAGAAACCACCAAGCTCAGCCAGTATCTTAAGGTCAGTGGGCTTCTCTTCGTTGGCCATCATCATGGACAAGGGGCCTAGCTGAGGTGGTGGGGGCACAACGTGCTCAACCTCCATGGGCACAGCGGCGTCCGTGGGGACCGCCGAGGGTGCTGCCACTTGTGCTACGTCCTGCGCCACTACGTGCGCGACGTTCTGCACAGGCGCCGCTCCGGGCGCAAGTGGTGCCTCAACCTGGACAAGATGTGCCTCGCGCGCCTTCTTGTTGGCCTTGAACGCGTCCACGACGTGTTTAGGGGCCAAACACTGCCTGGAGAAGTGAGTCTTGGAGCCACAACGGAAGTCGTCCGAGGCCGCCTCGCCTTGCCCGCCTTGCGTTGCTTGGCTGGGTTGGAGGAGTTGGGGCCCTTCTTGCCCTTCTTGCCTCTCTTCTTGTGGATGGGCTTGCGCACCTTGTAGGCACCAGCATTGGCCTCATGACTTGGGCCCCTCAAGGGTTGCGGAGAAGTTCTTTTTCGTAACATTATCATGCGCTCGGCCACCGGAGAGCATCAATAATAAGCGCTGCATATTCCGTAAATCCTTCCGGCGAAAGTTTCACGAGGATCGATGTTGTCCGGATGGAATGTGGAGAGGTTTTGTCTATCTTCCGCTGGTCGGTACTGGTCCCACACAGTGAAGAATAGTACAACCGTGCAACTTGAGTTGTACTTCCCACCGCTTGAAGTCCGCAAACCTCGACGATCCAATCGCCTCACGTGGCTGAATGGTGTACTTCAGCCTAGAGAACCGCTTGTTGAGGGCGGTCCAAAGGCGTATAATTCGCTCGCCATGTACTCATTCTTGAGAGTCTCACACATGTGATGGCGGAGGAAGTGCAGGGCTTTGGCGTTATCCGCCGGGATGGTTTTGCTGGGGGCCGTCGGGGTCCCATCAATCAACGCATCCTTGATGAATCGGCCCTCAAGGACGATCTCAACGTCCGAGGCCCAAGTCAGGTAGTTAAGCCCATTCTGGGTCAACTCCGGGAACTCGCGGCTGACGATTCCGGTCATCTGCAATTTATGCAAAGTGTGTAAGATTACAGCAGGTAATCGGTTGCATAAATGCGATTATCGATACAATAATTCAAATATGACGGCGTTTCAAAATTTAATATAAAAACGGTACAAGCTATCTATGAGATACAAAGTATTAAAAACATGCGGTAATTAATAATTATAGTAAAACATAGTGCAAAAGCTTGTTTAAAATCGGGCCAAAAACAGAGCCGAAAAGGTCCAACAGCCCCGCAAACGCGTGTTCCCACGCCCAAAATCGGCACAAAAATGGCCAAAAAAACGCGCTGTCAGGACTGCCCACCCCACTGTCTGCCCGGTAACGGGGAACAGAGCACTGGTGTGCTCTCGAGTGGGGTGGCGGCGGCAATGGCGCCACCCGGGACGAGGGCGAGTGGGGCGGCATCTGGCGGCGGGCGGCCACAAGGCGCGGCGGCCCGTGGTATCTGTGGTGTATGAAGCGCATGGCGCGGCGGCAACGGCGAAGCGCGCGTGTGCGCGACCGGCGGCAGCGGCGCGGCGAGGCGCGCCAGCGCTGGCGTGTGGCGGGCGGCAGCGCAAAAGGCAGCGGCGACGGCGACGATCATGGCGCGAGCGGCGAAGCACGCGAGTTGGCCTCCTCGCGCGATAGCCGACGAGGCGGTGGCGTCTGCGGCGCGGCCAGCGGCGACCTCACCACGGGCGAGGAGGCCAGGCGCCGCCGGGCGGGGCCAGCGGCGCTGCCACGCTGGGCCATCTTGGCGCGCGCCACGGCGGGCGCGCGCTACGCGGGCGGGCGGCGTGGCGGCGCGGCGGCGGCGTGGCGCTCGCCGGCTCGGCCAGGCTTGTCTAGCGCGGCGACGCAAAGGCGGCGCGTGGCGGCGACGGCGTGCTCGCTGTTAGCTGCCATGGCCGGTGCATGAAGCCCGCGCGAGTGCATGTGCAGTTACAAAAAAATGACATGCAAAAAAATTGTAGATCCAATCCGATCTACTTAATAAAATTAGACATGATCAGTCCGATCTACTAAATGAAATTTAGATCGGCACAACAGGTGCACTGGTACAGTCAACAAGTTCCTGATCTGGGAGTGATTAAATCGACATTGGTCGGCGACAGCAGGTCAGCTCGACTCCCGGAAAGAAAAATCCGTACCCCAGATGGGATCTGATCTAAGATCTGAACGCAAATCTTGAAAGAAAAACGCGAGACGAATCTATTTTTGCGGTCAGATTTGTGTTACCTTCAACGAAAGCCTGCATGATGCAGGCTCGGCGGTGGTTTGACGAAGGCTTGACGGAGAGACACGTGCTGATAACGTGTTGGAACACCCCCTGCCGACTGGCGGTCCTGAGGCTGTTCCACACGGGAGAGAAGACTACTAGAAGGCACACACAGTACACAAGTAGATGACACAGGAAACACTAGAGGAAAAAGGGCCATCCGTTCGCGACCCCTCGGAGCATTAGTCCCGGTTGCGCCACCAACCGGGACTAATGCGCCGGCACGCTGTCAGTTGGAGCGCACGGGCCGGGGCATGCGTTCCAGTTGGTAAGGGGGAATACGTCCCGGTTGGAGCCACCAACCGGGACTAAAGGTTTGGCCACAGCCACGTGGCGTGGCACGCACCTTTAGTCCCGATTGCTGGCTCCAACCGGGACTAAAGACCCCTGCCCTCTATAAATGCATGACCCCTCTGCCTCCACTCTGTTTTTTCGAATGGTGTAAGGTGTGAGGGGGTGTGCTAGTTTTTTCTCATGCATGCATTGAAGGTGTTTGTTGAAATTTTTGAGTGAAAAATCCCGTTGAATTTCTCATAGAAAAAAAATATAGAAGGTGTCCGAGACGCACTTGAGCTTTCTCCTCTTTATTTCTCTCGATCGAGGTTAGCAATCTTATCTTTTCTAGGTCATTGATACAATTCATGTGTCGGTGTGAATTGGTTATTTCACTATTTATGATGTCCTGTTTTTTGATAAACTTACTTATATGATGCAGATGAACGGTCGGGAATGGATGTACGGTGACCGGCGGGTAGCCGGGTATATCAAAGGCGTGGATAAATTTATAGATGTGGCTACGGCAAACAAAGAGAATGGATTTATACGTTGTCCATGTGTTCAATGTCAGAACAACAAGGAGTACTCTTCCTCGAAAATAATTCATGCCACCGATTATGAAAGGTTTCATGCCCAACTATAATTGCTGGACCAAGCACGGGAAAGAGGGGTTATGATGGAAGATGGTGAAGAAGAAGAAGATGATAACAACTATCATCATATGTTTCCTGAATACAAGGATACCGCAATGGAAGACAATGGAGAGGAAAAAGGTGAAGAACGGGCATCGATGAGCCGGTGATGAACTTGGTAGGGTCATTTTCGATGCAAAGCGAGACTGAAATGTAAAATGAGAAGTTGAAGTTAGAGGGCATGTTAGAAGATCACAAGAAATTGTTGTACCCAAATTGTGAAGATGGCAGCACAAAGCTCGGTACCACCTCGAATTGTTGCGATGGAAGGCAGTGTGGTCTAACCGACTCCTCATTTGAAAAGATGCTGAAAATAATGAAGCCGAAGTTTCCAAAACATAACGAACTTCCCGAGAGTACCTACGAAGCAAAGAAGACTCTCTGTCCTATGAGATTAGATGTGCAAAAGATACATGCATGCATTAATGCATCCTCTACATGATGGGAGTATGAGAATTTAGATAAATGCCGGTATGCAACGCGTTGCGGTATAAGATCGCATTTAGATGACCCTGGTGATGTTGAGGGAGAGCCCCTCCTAAGAGGGTTCTGCTAAGGTTATATGGTATGCTCCTGTAATACCAAGGTTGAAACGGATGTTCGTAAACAAAGAGCATGCCAGTTGTTGCGATGGCACAAAGAAGACCGTAAGAAAAGACGGAAGTTGAGACACCTCGATGGGTCACAGTGGAGAAAAATCGAGAGACTTCCGCACTTTGCGGTGACGCAAGGAACTTATGGTTTGGTCTAAGTACGGATGGCATGAATCCTTTTGGGGAAGAGCTGCAGTCAAACAAGACTGCCCGTGACTCTATGTATCTACAACCTGCCTCCTTGGTTGTGCATGAAGCGTAAGTTCATTATGATGCCGTGCTCATCCAAGGCCCGGCAACCGGAAACGACATTGATGTGTACCTTAGGCCATTAGTTGAAGAACTCTTAGTTGTGGGGCAAACCAGGTGTACGTGTGTGGGATGAGAACAAACAGAGCCATTTAATCTACGAGGGTTGTTATTCAGAACCATCAATGATTGGCCTGCTCTTAGTAACCTTTTAGGATGCATAAACAAAGGATATAAGGCATGCACCCACTGTTTAGATAAGACCGAAGGTACATATTTGCATAAATGCAAGAAGGTTGTGTACTGGCGAATCGACGATTTCTTCCGACCAATCATCCGTAAGAAAGAAAGGCAAGCATTTCAAAGGTGAGGCGATCACCGAAGAAGCCCGAACTCCTGCGGTGATGATGTATTTGGTATGGTCAAGGACATAGAAGTAATCTTTGGAAAGGGTCCCGGTCAATCGGTTCAAACGACGCCGCTACAGGACACGCACCCATGTGGAAGAAGAAATCTATATTTTGGGAGCTGCCATATTGGAAAGTCCTCGTGTCCGCTCTTCAATCGACGTGATGCACGTGACGAAGAATCTCTGCGTGAACCTGCTAGGATTCCTAGGCGCCTATGGGAAGACAAAAGATACACCAAGCACGGAGGACCAACAAATTATGAAAGACCCAAAGAACATGCATACAGATAACAAGATGGATAAAGGCGCCACTTAAGTTGTGCAGCTATGCTCTTACCAAAGGTAGAAGGAAATCTTTTTGAAGTCCTTTACGTTGTCAAGGTGCCGGGCTTCTCATCTAATATAAAGGGATAATAAATATGGCGAGAAAAGTTCCAAAACCTGAAGTCTCATGACATCACGTGATTATGACGCAGCTTGCTTCCGATTGCATTGAGGGGCTTCTACCGAAAATATTCGAGTACCCATTGTGAAGCTGTGCATTCCTCAATGCAATATCTCGAAGGTAATCAATCCAGATATTCTACCAAGGTTACAGAAGGATGTGGTACAATGTCTTGTTAGTTTTGAATTGGTGTTCCCACCATCCTTCTTCAATATTATGACGCATCTCCTGGTTCATCTAGTGGAAGAGATTGCCATTCTCGGTCCGGTATTTCTGCACAATATGTTCCCCTTTGAGAGGTTCATGGGAGTCTTAAAGAAATATGTTCATAACCATGCTAGACCAGAAGGAAGCATCTCCAAGGGATATGGAACAGAGGAGGTCATTGAGTTTTGTGTTGACTTTATTCCTGACCTTAAGCCGATTGGTGTTTCTGACTCGCGGCATGAGGGAAGACTAAGTGGAAAAGGCACGCTGGGAAAGAAAGCAATGATATGTAGGGACGGGGATTCTTTCACTAAAGCACACTACACAGTTCTACATAATTCCACCTTGGCTCAGATATCGAGGAACACAAGAATATTGTACGCCCAAAAACCGTGGAAGCCTGAATCATGGATTACGATGAACACATGAAGTCTTTCGGTGGTTGGATGCGGACACATCTCTTGAATGACACCACTGTTGGAGATCAGCTATACTTGTTGGCGCGTCACCATCTTCTCTTGTATTGAATTTCCAAGGGTACGAAATAAATGGGAATACATTCTACGATCGCCCAAGATAAAAGAGCACCAACCAAAATAGTGGTGTCCGCTTTGATGCAATAGACGAGAATGGACAAAAGGACACATATTATGGTTACATAGAGGAGATATGGGAACTAGACTATGGAGTCTCTTTTAAGGTCCCTTTGTTTCACGCAAATGGGTCAACCTGAATGCGGAAGGGGTAAAGATAGACCAGTTATGCGGAATGACAACAAAGGATCTCAACAATCTTGGTTATAGAGATGAACCATTCGTCCTAGCCAATGATGTGTCTCGGTTTTCTATGTGAAGGACATGTCCTCCGCACTCAAAAAACAAAAAATATGCAAACGAATACATCATATGATGAGCCAAAGCGCCACATAGTTCTTTCAGGAAAAGAAACATCGTGGGAATCGAGGACAAGATGACATGTCGTAAGATTATAATAAGTTTGATGAAATTCCGCCCTTCACAAAGAAAACTGACCCAAGCATTCCGTTAAGTAAAGAAGATGCTCCATGGTTACGTCTCAAGCGGTCATAAGGAATGACATATGCCAAGAAGTTCATGCTCATATTATGTAACTCTAGTTCATGTCTTTCGCGGTTTGTGGCTTGACCAAGGATATCTTTCGCGGTTTGTGGCCTTTAGTCCCGGTTTTGTAGTCTCGCTTTAATATTAATAAATGTCTTGAGTGTTAGTCCCGTTTGTGGCTGGACCGAGTGCCTCTATGACCAGTTTCTTGGAGATGCCGGAGGACTGGCTCCATCGGCATCTCCCCAAACTGGTCGTAGTGGTGTCCCCGCTCTCGAAAACCATCTTGCAGCTTGTAACTTCACTAACTAGATCAATACGCCTGAGCTAACTAATTTCACATATTAGGGAGTGCCTCTATGACCAGTTTCGGAGATGCGGAGGGCCCAGGCTCGTCAAGATCTCCCCGAAACTGGCAGTGGTGTCCCTACTCTCGAAAACCATCTTGTAGCTTGTAACTTCACTAACTAGATCAATACCTGAGCTAACTAATTTCACATATTAGAGTGCCTCTTTGACCAGTTCTTGGAGATGCCGAGGACCGGGCTCACGGCATCTCCCCGAACTGGCCGTAGTGGTGTCCTGCTCTAAAACCATCTTGGAGATGCCTCAAAACTGGAGGACCGGACTCACAAGGATGCATATTTATAGTACAAGCAGCTCGGCATAATGTCGACACTCACCCCTATTATTAGTGTCGACTCATTTTAGTCGGTTGGTGTCTCCAACCGACTAAATTCATCTTAGTCCCGTTGGTGACACCATCCGGACAAGGTACAAGCCGCGACATAATGTCGACACTCACCCCTATTATTAGTGTTGTCGCCCACTGCGCATATCCCTTCATCGCGGTTGGTTTCTCCAACCGTGACTAAATATGAACCTCTCTTTATATAGGCATTTCCTCTATTTATTAGGTAACACTTAAGACATTTATTAATATTAAAAACCGACAAACCGACTAGCTAAAACTCAGGCCTAAAGCCGCCTTTAGTCATAATCATGCCTAGTCCTATAGTACGCAGCTTGTGGTCTTCATCGTCGTCGTCATCATCATCGCCGTCACACCACTCCGGGATCCTCAGCCCATCCATGGCATATACCAGGGCCATTCCAGCCTCGGATTCACGGCGGGTGGGAGAGGGTCTCCTAGAAGACAATGCCGCCACCGTCGGGACAAGTGTGGGCCTGTGGGGTGGACTCGTGGCACCGTGGCGAGGATGGTCTCCCGGCGATGTAGTGCATCACTTTGATGATAGTACGGTTCGCCCACCACGCATTTACGACGACTTCGTTGTGGTTCACCGGTGGCGCCATCACCCTCGCACTGGCGAGCTTCCTTTCCCTATTAGCGAAGAAGGCATTCCAGGTGTCATAGTTGTCGGGATCCCACTAGGGATCCATCCGCTGCTCCGGCGTGAGCTCGTGGTAGAAGTGGTTTGTGTTGGCCGCCTGGCGTGCGGAACCTTGAGGGACAGGAGGGACAGAACCCTCCAACACGGCATCCAAATGGCGTGCACGGTACCCCGGTGGACAAGGGTAGTTGGAGGCGCACATCGCCTCGGTCTCCTCGAGGGTCAGATTGGCCCAGTAGGCGTTGTCCATTGTTCTAAGAGAGGAAGGTGTGGATGTGTGGATAGCCATGACACGATCACCCTAAATATAGAGGGAAAGGGCGGGATAACTTGGCATGAAGCTTTGGGAAATGGCGGGAAATATCTTTAGTCCCGGTTAGTGACTACATCCGGGACTAAAAGCTCTAGTAGAAAGGAAAGGGCGGGAAAACTTGGCGGGAAGAGGTGGGAAATGGCGGAAAATATTTTTAGTCCCGGTTTGTGACTACATCCGGGACTAAATGTGTCTTAACAATGATCATGTTTCAAAAAACCTTCACAAAATGACCTATCATGTTCGAGGTTTCATGGCTTTCGGTCCAAGTGACCGATGTTATGTGTCAATCACGGCATAGTTTGTGATGTTGTGCCCATATTATGCATGTGTGTGGACATTGGTATGGAGAACACTTTTTGAATTATTTATTTAAATCCAAACACTTTTTATGTTTAAAGTTTTCTAAATTCCAAATTAATATTAAAATATATAAGTTAATTCATTTTAATTGTAAATGGTTCATAGTTTAAATGGTTACATTAATTATTTTTAAAAGAGAAAATGTTTTTGAATTATTTATTTAAATCCAAACACTTTTTATGTTTAAAATTTTTCTAAATTCCAAATTAATATTCAAAATATAAGTTAATTCATTTTAAAAGGTTACATTAATTATTTTTAAAAATAGAATATGTTTTTGAATTATTTATTCAAATCTATACACTTCTTATGTTTAAAGTTTTTCTAAATTCCAAATTGATATTAAAAAATATAAGTTAATTCATTTTAATTGTAAATGGTTCATATTTTAAATGGTTACATTAATTATTTTTAAAACAGAAAATGGTTTTGAATTATTTATTCAAATCCAAACACTTTTATGTTTAAAGTTTTCTAAATTCCAAATTAATTATCATTTAAAAACAATACAAATTTAAACCCCAAAATAAAAATAAAAGGAACAGAGAGAAAATACCTGAATTTTTTTTTTTGGGGAATATGTCCTGTTGGAGCCACCAACCGACTAAAGACCTCTAGGCCAACCCTTGGTCTGCTGAAAATATTGAGTATAGGTCCGGTTGGTGGCTCCAACCGGACGATAACTTTAGTCCCGGTTGAGCCACCAACCGACTAAAGGTCCTTTGGTTATAACCCTTTAGCCCTTCCTTTCTTCTTTCCCTTCCCCATCACTTCTCGCTTCACCGACGCTACAACAACCGCTTCGACGCCGGCAGTTGCCCGGCCGCCCCTTAACGTTGCCTCTAGAGCTCCGCCTCGCCAAGAACCTCCTCACCGGCTCGCTTCTTTGGGTGCCCTCTCCGCCGAATCGAGCACGCCCTCTCCGTCACCGACGCCGCTGCCGCCGCCATTCACGCCGTTCAGACCTCGCACTTCCCGTCACTACCTTGAGCACCACGGTGAGAAAGCGGATCTCGCCGACCTTTTTCCTCTCTCCTCGCTCTCGTCACCGCCACCGACGAACTATAAGCGCCGCCGCTGCCGCGCCATGCGCCATGCTCGGTGACTAATCCGGCGCCACGCTTTTTGGCTCAACAATCGCGTGAGTCCAGCAGCTATGCAGCCGCTCGCCTCCTAGCGCCAACCAGCGCCGCCGTCGCCTGGTTGGCGGCGATGTGGCGTTCGTGTGGCGTCCACGTGTTGCCTGCGTGGCCCAGGCCCACTCGTCAGCCTCTCTGGCTAGATGCCGCGTCGATGAGAAATAACCCCGGGTCCCTCTTTCTTGCGAGTCTGCTGAGGTGGCCATGGGGCCCCTCTGTCAGTCAGTGTGGGTAGGTTTGCCTGCGGTGTAAAAAGTTTAACCAGCTTTTAATAATTTCAGAAATAATTATAATCTTATAAATTCAATAACTTTTAATCTATAAGTCATAAAAATATGAATAATATATCAAAATGTTCAGAAAAATGAAACCTAGCTATCTAAGCTATAATCTTGCATTGTTCAACAACTTAAATTACAAGTTTAATTAGAAGAACAAATCCACCCCACTCACGTGTTCCGGAGTTTCTCCAAGTTAGGGTTTTCACCCCTCGGAACCCCGATTAAATCGTCGAGCATTTCTTAGGGTTACATTCCAATGCAAATTAACTTGTCATATCATCATACTTGCTTGAGCATTGCATCGATGCCATGTGTTGATTGTTTCCCTTTCTTTTGGTGTTTGGATTATTAGGTTTATTATTAGTTAGGTATTATTAGGTTTATTAATTAGTTTGGTATTATTGGTGTTCGCCCCACCGTCGGGCCATGTGGGTAGCCCTGCACCGATTCACATTTTCAAGCAACTTAGGTGCATGTGGGTTCGACGATGTGCCTATCTACTACACGTTTCCTTTCTCTTCATTTTATTATTGTGTATGTATATATTAGGTTTCTCTGAATTAAGGTTTATATCTCTCAACACCGCATTTAACTTTCTCCTTTAGCCGCTTTGACTTATTCGTTTTTCCACCTATGCGTAAAATATGGATCCACACGCCGAGACGAAGAAAAGGAAGAGTTGATCCAAGGTGTGATCCGTGGGAAGATAATTTAGACGATCAACGTTTCGAACAACTCCGTGAGGGTGATCCTCTTTTACGGAGTAGACAACTTGTTTGAGGTTGAAGGTCTTGCCTTCATGAGGGAGAAGGCGATGCCTTGTAATCGAGAAGACCGCTCGGCGAGGTGCATGTAATATAAATCAATTCATTAATTAATCATCTGCTATCTATATAGAAATAGTAACGACGATCTTTCTTCTTTTATCCTCCTGATCGAAGGAATCTCATCAAAAGAGCGAGACGAGGCCCAACCAAAAAGTTGCAAGACCATGAGAGGTTCAGATCAAGATGTCGTGAAGACGGCAGCTCCGAAGTTGTCGCAACCAAATTTGTGGCACAATGCGGAGTAATCGTTAGGGACTTAATCCCGATCACCATTAGAAATTGGAATAGGCCTGCTAATGCGGATGAAGAGGGAACATGTTTATTTGTCCCTAACCACGCCAAAGATTTACCGTGGAAGAGGCTCATGGTTAATTTTAAACTACGAAGATAGAGCTGGATCCAAATGCGGAGGATCCAGCTTGAGGACGCCTTACAACATGGGAGAGCCATGGAGGCTAAGGTCGTGGAGTGGGCTTTGAAGAAGATGGCCCAGAGTTTCACCAACCGGAAGAAAAGATTGCACCTTGACTATGTCGTGAAAAGAAGACTCGATTTCAAGAATATTCAGTTTGAGAAGATAAAACCATTCGGGATGAGTTTGTGGAATACAAGAAATCAGAAAAAGCTAAGAAAATGTCTCAAACGAATAAGTCAATGTCGCTAAGAAGAAGTATCACCATACTATGGGGCAAGGTGGCTGTGGTTGGCATTCCTAAGTGGGAGAAACTTGAGCAGGAACCGTGATAAAAATATCACCCCGCAGATGCATTTATTGGGTAGAACGTGCAAGGAATTGGTTTTACGGGCATGGGGCATGTTGGAATCGGAAGGAGGTGTATATATAACATACAACATAAAGAAGACCCTTGCCAATCGAGAGGATCGTAAAAGCGGAAGGTGTTAAAGATGGGGACTTCATTCCCGATAGAGAGAATGATGAGCTCACACTCGCCCTTGGAAATAAGGAACATGATGGACGAACACGAGGCACAAGAGGCTCCCAATCATGGAGGACTGGGTTTCAAGAAGAGGAAGAAATATCCGATAGAAGCCGCCAAAGGAGAAAGGACAGTGGCGGTTGAAGCGAAAGTCGAAAGAGCGAATGCGTTTAATTGAAGAACGATTAAAGCAACAACAAGATGAAATTAACACACTTAAAGAGCAAAGTACTACGGCGCCCATCTCAGCAAAGACACCGCATTCGATGCTACCGCCTATCGAATAATCGAAAAATCGTGTGGCTTCCACCGAGGTCCCGGTGATGACAATGGCGATGCCGATGATGCCGACGATGGCTCCTGTTGGCTACCCAAAGGATGATATCACGTAGATGACACAATGCGAGCTACATGTCAAAGTTGTGAACATATCAATGAAGGTGGCGGTCGCTATGCCTTACCAATTGGACCCACACCAACTTACCACCGTCCGGTTCCGGAGGGTTACGCTGTTGTTGCGTGGATGAAATCATGCCCACCTTTGAGGTTTTGGATCTTCACTACCCTGCCGTGAAGGGGATGATCGTTGGGTGACGCAAAAACGCCACCATTCTATGGCCGAAGGATTGTATCGCGTTCAAATCACACGCCATCTTCGCCGCCTCACCCGTCTCCGCCGAGGTCGCCGCCCGCGGCCGTCTTCGTCGCCTCACCGGCTCGCCGCCTCACCAATCTCCGGTGCAGCCATCGCCGCGGAGCCATCGCCGCGCCTCAGATAAAAAGCGTAAGCGCATCGCTCAGGCCGTCGTAAGCGATCGCCGAACGTAAACAAGAGCCTCTTCCAAAAGTACCAACGGTTCCTCCCAAGAGAGCTTATGATCTTGAAGAGGAGATCGGCGATCGTTGATGCGAAACGACAGCGTTGCTAAGCTGAGGCGGCCGAAGAGCCGTAGTTCCCCAAAGACCAAAGAAGAAAAAGCCAAAGTGTTGAAAATGCTAAAGAATCTTCATCAACCCGAGCCAAAGCTGTCATCGACTATGAGCGTTCTATTCTCAAGTCACATGCGGCACAAAAGCCTCAAGAGCAATCTGATGCAAGCGGAAATCTGTTGCCCAGCTCGGAGAACAAGCAAACAGACTTGCGCCCCTCTCAAGGTGATTTCTCAAACCAATGTGGGTCGAGCAAATATGGGGCAAGAGCAGTATGAACAGAGGTAGTTGCACTGTCGGAGAAGCTGCTCAAGGTATGAGTATTGCCCAAGATTTATCCCGATTAGAGTTCTTCCCGTGAGTGAAGTAGCATACCAATACCAAGACGGAAAACCTCTCGTCAAACTCGAGGTAAACAATCTTCCAACAAAAATGCGAAGATTGCATAACTGGTACATGCATGCCACAAGGGCCGGGGCTAACTGGATAGTACTGAGGGTTACAAAAAAGCATCATGGGAAAGATAAGGATGACATGATATCCATTGAATTTGATGAACTATTTCAATTATTCAATCAAGACGCCTTGGACAAATCGATCATGAGTGCCTATTGTCTGTAAGTACTAATTCTGTAATTAATTTAGTCTCCAGCTATATTATTTTGTTTATTGCATGTATATAATCATACTGTAATATGCAGAATGAAGATTCTCGAATGCAGCAGAGGACAAATCTATGACATTGGCTTCATTGATCCATATTGGATTCATGAAGCTAATCTCAAAATAAGCCCCCAAGATACGGAGGATAATATAGTACACGCGTTAAGGTTTCAAGAAACAAAAGGAAAATACTATTTCCTTACAACTTCCAGTGAGTGTTATTGTCTTGTATACACTTTCTATTTCGCTTACTCGATGTTAAGTATATAATTGATTAGTTCTGCATTCGCAGGTACCACTATATTCTGTTAATCATTCAACTTGACAAAGGGTGTGTACTAGTCATGGACTCGAAACATAAACCCCTTGAGACGTGGAAGGACATGCAGATACTTCTCCAGCGGTAATTCTAATCATTACGACACTATATCGGCAACGTTCGTGAATTTTATGATATCAAGTACTTAATAACTTATTTTATTAATTTTCTACGCCGGGCAGCACTTGGAAACGGTTCACCAAGAAGGCTAGGGGTGTTTGGAAAGAGGAGCTTACATTTCAACCACTAGCTATATCCGCGCATCTCTTTGATTCTAGTTTTGATACAGTTATTATCATGCTTGATTATTATTTTGATTGAACTTTGTTCTCGTAAAGTGCCTGACGCAGGGACCATGTAACAATCTATGTGGATACTATGTATGCGAGTTCATCCGTCAGACGTGCGATGAGAAGGGCAGAAATTTAGAGCAACTCCACGTACGTAAACAATTTCTATAGTTTTTTATTACAATCAAATTGTGTTTAGTTTCATATTCATATAGGCTGACTCCTTTTTTAAATCAGATCGAACGTCTACGGGGCGGTCTTCTGCCAAAGGATCGCATACGAGCAATTCAGGAGGAATTGGCGGGATTCTTGGATGCAGAAGTCCTAAACACACAAGGAGAATACTACTCGGCTGTGTATAGACAATAAGAATTGTAAAAATAGCAACTTTCAAGAAATTGGCCGGTAGCATCGAATAGCAACTTTTGTATGTAGTGCATGAACTCGATCCGTGTATTGAATGTAATGATGTCATGATGACCTTGTGTAATATAAGGTTCCTTCGTTGATAAGTGCAAAATACTAAATAAACAATAAAACAACCTAAATGATTTCTCTGCCGCGGCACAAAAAGTGGCGAAAATGCTGCCGCGGCAACAAAATGTGCCAAAATGAATTATCTGTCGCGGCAGAGAAATGGACCAAATCTCTGCCGCGGCAGCAGGTTATTAGTCCCGGTTCGTGTTACGACCGACTAATCTCCACCGCGCTCTGATGCCGCCACGTGTGCCCCATTTGTCCCGGTTGGTGGGGCAACCGGGACTAATGGTTAGAGCTTTAGTCCCGATTGCCCCGTCCCGGTTGGCAACCGGGACTAATGGCCTTACCAACCGGGACGCATGGGCCCTTTTCTATCAGTGAAACAAAAAGGAAACTTTATTAAAACTCTCTCGGTAAACTCCCATACACACATTATTCCTCTATTTATAGGCTAAATGGGGATACGATACCCACATGGGCCAACCCTAACATAATAGAGACCACACCGAGTGGGCCTTTACCGGCCAAGTTTCCCAACAATTCCCTGCCCATGTAGAAATTCGAACGCCGGGAGGAGATAAATGTGTACGTCGCCACCTGCCGTGCGTGTGTCGTGCGCGAACCGTTGCTGAGTTCATCCTGAACCTGACATTGTGGAAAATGTAACCACACCCCGTGGCTGAGTTCATGCACCGCACAGGGAGCAACGCTAGCAGTACACGACGTATACGCGTCGTGTGTGTGCGCGCGCGGAAACGACCGTTGTTCCGCCTATTCGGTCTCGGACCCATCGAGCAAGGGCGACAATTATTTCTGGCACGCTTTGGAGGGAGTTAATTAAAAGTGCCGCGTCGTATGCCTTTATGGACGGGGGATACTTTTGCGCTTTTTGGCGCTCGATCGATCGAAGAAGCATCGGCGGTACTACTACAGTACATACAGCGACCCTGCTGCTCGTAGTTGTGTACATACTGCAGCTGTTAATCGAGTGCTGAAAGTTCCGTCGATCAGTACATTATATAGTTCTTACACATCGACTTTGTCAGCATCTACAGTACTACTCCAGTACAATGGAGACGACTTTTTTCTTGCATGTGCTTTTCTGCGTCACCAACGGATCAGGTAGGTTGGGCAAGTTCGCTCTGGAAGATGTACTACCTCTGGTCAAGAATACCGCTCGAGTGAAACTCAACCCGCAGGGCCTCTTTGGTTCTTTGATCTTGCTTTCGTAGGAAAAACTCAGGAATTTACCATTCACATGGATTTTCGTTTTCAAATTTCTACGCAGGGTGAACAAAATTAGGTCTTTAGTGGCATATAATAATATCTCAATATTACTTTCACTACAGAAATGGAAAGCTACGCCGACGGCCGGTCGCTACGCCGACGGCCAAACGTCGAGGCCTTCGGCGTAGCCATCGTCTAGGCCAGCCCCGCCAAGCAGCCATCGGCGTAGAATTGCCCTCGGCATATCCTATGCTACGCCGACGGCTGCCCTCGGCGTAGCTATTTTTTATTTTATCTTATTAAACTTTGAAAAATCATAACTATATCCTTATAATTCGGAAAAATACAAATAATATATCAAAATTTGCAGAAAAACAAGACTTATCTATCTACACTCAAATATTACATATTTGTAAATAAAAATTAAGTAAAACATAAAACATTATATATAGTTTAAAACGGGCATAAAAATTTCAAAAATGATCGAAACAATGAGAAACCTTCGCGTGATGTTATATTATGTGACATAGTTAGAAGGAAAAATATCAAACTTGGTATATTGATTATGTCTCAAAGAAACCTTCACAAAATGACCTATCTCATTTGAGGTTTCTTGGCTTTCGGGTCAAATGACCAATGTTATGGCTAGAATCAACGCATAGTTTATGATAATGTGCCCATATTGTGCATATATGTGCATCATAGGATGACGAACAATGCTGCAGGAGGAAGCTTTCCTTTTTTTGCATCAAAAAGCCATTTTCCATTTTCCGAGCATAAAAAACGGACGGTTTTGCGAAGCAACCACCAAATGGCTAATTCAAAATACTACCACCACATTTTACAAAAATAATAGACCACCTTATATGGACAACGTCCCAACAGGGGGATCCGAAACCTTTTCGTCCATGTTTGGTAAAAAAGACAAATTCCTGCCGAATCGGCAGGAAGTGGGTCAGATATGAACTACAGGTACATGATCCGATGCTCATGTTTTTTTACAAAAATCATTTTTAGGTTCACGATATGCTATTTTATCAATGATCTAATGCAAGTTTAGCGAGGCTCGGCCCCGAGCTAAGAATCTTCATGCCCGTCGTTTGACAAAGTTTGACGATAGTTTAAAACGGGCATAAAAAATTCAAAAACGATCGAAACAATGCGAAACCTTCGCGTGGTGTCATATTATGTGACATAGTTATAAGTAAAAATATCAAATTTGATATATTGATTATGTCTTAAAAAACCCTTCACAAAATGACCTATCTCATTCGAGGTTTCTTGGCTTTCGGGTCAAATGACCAATGTTATGGCTAGAATCAAGGCATAGCTTGTGATAATGTGCCCATATTGTGCATACACATGCATCATGGGATATCGAACAATGTTGCATGAGGAAGTTTTCCTTTTCGTCGCACCAAAAAGGCATTTCCAATTTTCCGAGCACAAAAAACGAACGGTTTTGTGAAGCAGTCACCAAATGGCTAATTCAAAATGATACCACCACATTTTACAAAAATACTATACCACCTTATATGGACAATGTCCCAACAGGGGATCCGAAACCTTTCCGTCCACCTCTAGTGAAAAAGACAAATTCCTACCGAATCGGTAGGAAGTGGGTCAGATATGAACTACAGGTACATGATCCGATGCTCATGTTTTTTTACAAAAATCATTTTTAGGTTCACAATATGCTATTTTATCAAAGATCCAATGCAAGTTTTCCTTTTCATCACACCAAAAAGCCATTTTTTATTATCCGAGCGCAAAAAGGGAATTTTCTAAAGCAACCACCAAATAGATAATTCAAAAATGGAGGGTTTGTGATTAGTTGATATGGATATCATATTTGGATTTCTTTCATTTTTATGATCAATTTAGACATATTATTTGTTAAATTCCGATTTATAGATTTAAAGATATTAATTATTCCATATTAAGTAGAAAAATACAAAAAAGTAAAATTATTATATTTTTATTTGAATTCAATAATATTTTTACTTATTCATTAATGTTTACTTAAATAATTGTTTGTAATTTCAAAAAATACAAACATGTGACATGTTGATATAAGAGTTAATATGATTGATATCATAATATTGACAACAATGTATGAATTACTTTGCGGAAATAGATTCTGAATGAACGAGGAAATTAAGCGTGCTGGAGCTGGAGTAGTATTAGGATGGGTGACCGGCCGGGAAGTTCGACCAAGACTGCAATTTAATTAAATATTAAGTATAATTAGTGTTAAAAATGTTTAAAGTGAGAGATTAACGAGTCAAACAATTCATAGATTCAAAAATTGAGAAAAAAAATATTTTTTAAATATGTTTTTCAACCTGTCGACAAGCTATGCCGACGGCCGCTACCCTCAGCGTAGCATACGCCGACGGCCTCTATGTGCTTCGCCGAGGAGTCCTTTGCCGAGAAGGCTACGGCCCTCGGCGTAGAGCGCGCGTCCTGTAGTGTTTTTCATTTGATTTGACTTTAATTTGGCCATGTTCACAAGGATTCTTGTGTTTTTTTCCTATTCGTGTCAATTAAACACTCAAGTTTACAAAAATCAGGGGTTTTCAATCCTCTGTTTCGCGCATGCATTACTATCACATTCATGTGTTTTCAACATACCCGCGTTCTAAGAATCCTGGTAATATGAGGGTCAAAGATACATTCTTTGTCATAGATGCGTGATTTAAACAGTGTTAGTGTATTACCAAAAATGCTCCTTGAGAAAATATATAGTACCGAGGTAGTATATCAAATCTGGAGCGCAGGATCGAACCGATTGGACGGCCCAGGTTGCGTTGATGCACTGCAAAACATTTCTTATTTTTGCAAGAATTGACACATTTCGAGAAACAAGAACATATTCAATCCTCAGTGTTCAAAAGGACTGTCTCCAATCGTACGCATGTCCCTTTCGTTATTGGTAAAGCAAACATAATTCAGAGACATGCTTCTACATGAAAAACGCATCTCCTCTCTCGGGTCGCTCGTGCGGCGGCAGCTCCGGAGGGTCACCATCCCCCCCCCCCCTGCCCCAGGACAATCCCCCCTTGGCTACCCTGGCCGCTGCCATCGCCGGTGCCGGTGTTGGTGGAGGCGCCCGGCCGCCAAAGGCAGGGGGGGCAAGGAGGCGCATCGGGTGGACTCTCTTCCGCATGAAGGCGAAGCCTGATGGATGCACGGCGGCTGCACCCTCGATGGACAACGTGGGAGATGGGCGGCGGGATGCGGTGGTCTGGTCCGCGGCAGCACGGCGGCGCGACCGGCCGGCCTTGCGCCGACTCGATCTAGGCAGCGCAAGCCCGATTTGCGCGGGCCGCTACTGTTGTGAACTCGTGCGCCGATTTCCTGCTGCGGTAGAGGTTCTTCCTCCTTTGTCGTCATTGGGTGGCGGATGGCGGCATGCTCGTTTGCTTTGTTGAATAAAGACGACAGTCCTAGAATTCCTCTCGCGCCAAGACGAGGATCTACTTGTTGCTTGTCCTCTTTGATCTGGTCGGAATGGCGAGTTCTGGAAGGCTTCGCCGGCGAACTCCTATGCGCAAATAATGCCTGGAGATTACCGGATTGGAGGGATTATGTCGCGTGCAACCATGTATTTCTAACTGTTTGGTTTCAGAGGGAGCGAGCGAAGCTATGCAGCCTGTTGCCATCGTGAAACATGTATTTAGTTTCATGGTGAAGTCAGTATGCGGTGAATGCCATAGAAGCCGATATCAGAGGAAAACTAATGGTGGTTCGAGTCTTAGTGGCGATGTGGAATTGACTTGGTGATTCTTGGCTTGTAGAAGCGGCGTCGGAAAGTGGGGGGCAACAACACATGAGAAGTTCACAGTCTTATTTTGCAGGGTGAAAACCTAAGGTCTGATCTTAATTGGTTGTGCCTGGCAATTGCCTTGTTGAAGACATTGTTTTATGAGTGATGACTAATGAGTGCATATTTGCATCATGTTTTATATTATTATTTTTCATTGTAGTGGTAGGATCTTGGTATTTTACCGCGTCCGCACGCATCTTTTATGTCTATTTTCACCAGGATCGGGATAGATGATGATACGATACATACAATTCTTGGACCAGTTGTATTAGAGCAAAAAGGAGTAAAAAACAGCGTAAATAGCTAATTTAGAAAATATCAATTATACCAGAAGAAAACCCGAAGCGATCGAAGCATACATAAGGTTTAACGACCAACTATACGACGAGAATACTTTTTCCGGCCGTATTGTTTCCGCCGTATAGTTGACGCCGCCACAACCTCCTCAAATAGTTTCACCCCGTGCAACTGGATCGGAGAGAAGACATATAGAACACCCAAAAATCGCCGAAAACCTCACCTCCGGAAGGGATCTAGAGGGAAACACACCCAAGGGATCCATCTACGCCATAAGAAGATTTGGGAGGCCAAGGCATCGATCTTTATCTTCATCAACCGCTGTATCACCATCATCTCCATCCATCCCATCTACATCCCATCTAGATATTGTTGTAATTCTCGTACTAGTTGTAGATTTATACAAGAACTATTCATCTATAACTGTTTTTATTATCATTGTCATGATGTTATTTGTCTCCATGTCTAAGTAGATCATTAGTTCTTGGTGATATGGAGAAACCCTAGCATATGATTTTGATAAGATAGAGATTATTATGTTATACATCATTACGTGTATGTGTTAATTGTCTTTATCTTGATGTTGAGAGTCGTGCACCTCTTAATATTTGCCTCTTATGGGGACTTGATGAAGGGGATTACTTGTTGGTAGACGGAGAGATGATAGCACTTACTATGACTATAAAGTCGTTGTCATTCTTTACGTACTAACTTGGGAAAGTAAGAAGAACTCATTAAGCCATGTCCATGCCACGAGAGAAATCACTTAATAGCGAGATAGTACGATTAAGGAATTAAGAAATCCCTTAATAGCGAGATTATGTGGGAGGAGTTCCCTATTGTAGTTCCAAGCTTTCTTATATACGTGATTCCTACTTTCTGCATTAAGTTTTAATTTACTTTATTTAATTGCGTTGCTCAATCAAAAACCCCAAAACAATTCTACTTTTCTTGCATCTTAAAATTATTCCTTAAGTACTTTTTTTAGTTTTAGTTAAAAGCATTTTAGTATTTTGCCTACTGCTCCCTGTGGGATTGATATCTTTATTTCAAAACTAGATACAAACGATCTGTGCACTTACAGTTATCAAGTAATTTTTTGGCGCCGTTGCCAGGGAGCTTAGCGCTATAAGTCACTTTATTTTTAGTTATTTACTTTCGTTGTACTAATTTTTTATTTAAGTTGCAGGACCGTAATAATGGACAACACTCATCATTTAATCCAGCTTGAGGAATTAAGGAAAATGGGTACTCCCATGGACGCTTTTATAGCTGCCAACAAAAGCATAAATCATGATGGTCTTGAGAGCCATCTTTTATTATTTGAACTTCTACACTCTAAGAAATTTTGTAGTAACCGATGAAGAGAGTCCATATAGACACTTACAATTCTTTGAAGATGTTTTTGATTCCTTTCTGTTTGATAACTATAATCATGATATGGTTAAAATACAGTTGTTTAGAAAAACACTCTCAAATAATGTTTACAGCTGGTATAGATCTTTTTGTGCAGATGCACCAAGGAATTGGACTAAATTGACAACCAATTTTATATCAAAATATTACTCAGAAAGAAAAGCTCATAGGATAAGAGGTACTATTATTAGTTTCAAAAATAGTCCCGATGTGAGTTTATATGAAGGCTATCTGAGGTATAAAAGTTAACTAGATAATTGATCCCATCATCGTTTGCCTAATTGGTTAATAACTCACACTTTTTATGGAAGTCTTAATGATAAAAATAGAACGAGCCTAGATGTCTCTTCTAATGGTACTTTTATATCTTATACATATGATGAAGCCTAGAAATTAATAATGAAAATGAGGGAGGCAACCGAAATCTTAAAAATGAGGAGAGTATTATGAATAGTTCTTCTGAATATGCTTGTGTTAATGATTTTCTTGCAGATGAAAGGACTTTTGCAATGATTAAAATCCTCGGTATTGATTCTTACTCAGTAAAGAAAATTATTGAGAATTATGCAGGGAATCTACATGTACCTATAGAATGGAAACCCTCTAAGAAAAGAAGCGTGTAAGAAAAAGTGCACCAATGGTAGAGTTTTCCTCTGAACCTATTCAAGAGAATATCAAGAAAAAGCGTAGTGAGGGACAACACATAAAGAGAAGATTAAAGAAACCAGAAAAGAACCCCGATGCTACCAATGAAAATATTGTTATATATATTGAAGGATTTTATGGAAGAACGAACCGTGGATAATGAAGTGGTTCCGTTAGACCTTGAAACTTCAAAATTCATCGCAGGTAAGATACGAGGTAATAAAAATTCTAAGCCTATGACTCCTATATATTGTGGGGAAACTTTATTATACGGAATTTGTGAACCGATTTCGACTATAAACATTATGCCTCCGTCACTTTACGAGGAACTTCGCTACAATTTAAATAATTCAGATGTGGAACCGATAGATACTACTATGAAATTGTCTAATGGAATTAATATAAAACCGAAAGGTGTTATTAGAAATATCTATGTCTTTATTAGACCACTCATGTACCCCCTTGATTTTCATATTGTTGATATACCTCAAGATTCGTTTTGTCCTATTCTTTTAGGCAGACCTTTTGTCTCCATAACCAAAGATCAAATTGATAATAAGAAGGAGACTATTTCAATGATGTTTGGAGAAGAGGAAATGGCATTAACTTTGCCAAACTAAAGAAGAGGCCTTATGAAGAGGAAGATATCAAGGAAGGGAAAATGATTGCCGATCTAGCCGTAATTCATTTCAGCACTCCGCAAGATGAGTTAGAGAGGAGCCTAATTAATTGGGAGGAGGTACCAGACGATGAGGAAAGAGAAGACATCGATGATTACCTTGATTCCGTTCCGGAAGCAAAAAATCCACATGACTATGAAGAACTGGTAAGAAAAGGAGATGAAGAACCTCCGCTAATTGAATTGAAACCACTTCCATATGAATTGAGGTATGAGTTCTTAGATAATGAAAATAAATGTCCTGTTATTATTAGTAAAAAATTAACATAAAATGAAACAAATAAACTCATTTCGGTCTTGATCAAGCATCGTGAAGCATTAGGATATACTCAAAGTGATATTAAAGGAATAGATCCATCCATTGTAACACATAAGATTACCGTGCTTGATGATGTTGTACCTGTAGTTGACACATAGAGAAGTCTTAATCCAAAAATGAAGGAAGTAGTAAGAAAAAAAGTTATACGCTTATTAGATGCCGACATAATATATCCTATTTCTAACAGTAAATGGGTTAGCCAAGCTCATTGCATACCAAGACAAGGGGGTCTTGATTCTGCTATGAATGAGGATGGTGAGCTAGTTCCTATAAGACCTATTGTTGGATATCACATGTCCATTGATTTTAGAAAACTAAACCGTGAGACACAGAAAAATCATAAACCTATACCGATATGGATAGAAATTTAGAAAGACTTAGTAATAATTCTTATTTCTGTTTTCTTGATTGTTATTCTAGTTATTCTCAAATCGCTATACAACAAGAAGATCAAGAGAAAACAACTTTCACTTGTCCTTATGGCACATATTCTTATAGATTAATTATGTTTGGCTTATGTAATGCATCTGCAACTTTTCAAGAATGTGTTTTCAAAATCTTTGATGATCTTGTTGAGAAGACTATGGAAGTTCTAACAAATGATTTTGTTGTTTGTGGGCAATCAAAGTTTTACTTGTCTCTACAATTTAACCAAAGTTTTACAGAGATGTAGGCAATCAAATTTAGTTTTGAATTGGGAGCAATGTCGTTTCATGGAAAGAGAAGGTACAGTTTATGGACATAAGGTTTCAGAGAGGGGTATAGAAATAAATAACACTAATATAAATGCTATAGAAAATCTTCCAATACCTCAGGACATAAAAACTTAAAAATGTTTCCGGGACATGCAGGTTTTTGCAAGCGTTTTATAAAAGAGTTTGCTAAAATAGCTATGCCTCTCACTAACCTTATTGAGAAATATACTCCATTCTACTTATATCATGACTTCATTGTGGCTTTTGAAAACCTTAAAAACAAATTAGTTTCAGCACCCATCATGCAATCTCCAAAATGGGATGAACCTTTCGAAATCATGTGTGATGCTAGTGACTCTGCTTTAGGAGCTATGTTAGGACAGCGAGACGGAAATAATTTAAATGTTATTCATTACGCTAGTAGAATTCTTAATAAGATTCAAAAAAATTACGCTGCTACAGAAAAGGAGTTCCTAGCTATAATTTTTTCTTGTGACAAATTTTGATCTTACATCATTAATTCTAAGGTAGTAGTTCATACAGATCACCAAGCTTTGTGTCACCTCCGTGTGAAAAAGGATGCGAAGCCCGGGTTAATTAGGTGGGTTTTATTACTACCAGAATATGATTTGCAAATAGTAGATATGAGGGGTAAGGATAATCTGGTAGCAGATCATCTCTCTAGGATGGAGGGAATAACTACCGACCCCGTACCTATAAATGAGTCATTTCCGGGAGACTATTTAGAAAATGTTGAAATCGCTGATCCTTGGTTTGTGGATTATGCTAACTATCTTGCAGGAAAATTTCTACCTCCTGGTATGACAAGAAATCAAAGAATGAAATTCTTTAATAATCTTAAATATTACTTTTAGGATGATCCTTATTTATATCATCATGGACCCGATGGAATGATTCAAAAGTGTGTTCCTAACCATTAAATGAATGCAATTTTGCAAGCTTGTCATGACAACCCGTATGGAGGACATCCGGATTCTATTGGCCTACCTTGTTCAAGGACGCACACAGGTATGTAGAAAATTGTGATGCTTGCTAGAAAATGGGTAATATAGGTAGAAGACAAGAGATGGCAATGAATTATAGTCTTATAATTGAACCCTTTGAGTATGGGGAATGGATTACATGGGACCTTTTGTAGAATCAAATGGTTATCCTCATATTCTTGTTGCTATCAATTATGTCACTAAATGGGTTGAAGCTATTCCAACAAGACATGTAGATGCAGCTACTTCCGTGAGTATGATCAAGGATGTCATATTTCCTAGGTTTGGAGTCCCTAGATTTTTAACCACTAACGGTGCTACTCATTTTATGAAAGGAATTTTCAGGAAAATCCTCTACAAATATGGACTAACTATCCACGTTGCTGCACCATATCACCCTCAAACGAGTGGTCAAGTGGAACTCTCCAATATAGAATTAAAGACCATATTCGAGAAAACGATGGACAAATCAAGAAAAGATTGGTCATACAAGTTGAATGAGACTCTTTGGGCATATCGTACTGCATTTAAAACTCATCTTAAAATGCGTTTAAAACTCTCCAATATAGAAGTGAGGCTTATGAAAATGCGAGATCGTTTAAATAAAAATTAAAAAATATGGAATGATAGAAAAATAGAAAATAAGGTCTTTAAAAGTGGATAAAAGGTGTTGCTCTATAATTCTCATCTTAAGTTGTTTCCAGGAAAGATTAGATTAAAGTGGGAAGGCCCCTATATAGTTGAAGAAGCCTATCCATCGGGGGCGGTGAAATTCTAGGGAAAAACACCATCTCTTTCATGGGTGGTGAATGGACAATGCTTGAAGCATTATCGAGCAAAAGAAGATATAAGTGTAGTCACCATACACGTGATCACCCCAGAAGAGGTGATTAAGCAAAAATATACAAGGTATGGCACCTGCAGGAAGGATAAAATCGAGCCTAAATGAGCAACATCCCGGTCAAGCTATCGACCATAAAAGAGCGCTTCATGAGAGGAAACCCATGTGAAATAAAGGTTTGAGTAAGTTTTAAAATTGTCGATTAAGTTTTAGTTAAGCTTGTGTTAAATAAGTAACATTTAAAGCTCTAGTGAAGTAGAAGAAGTTTGGTAATGCTAAAATCCCGATCATTGGATGTTAATGTTGGTCAAAAATTTAAGCTGTTATTTTTCTGTCAAAACTTGGTATTTCATTAAGTTTCAGATTAATAAAGAAATCTTGGAGAAGCAGGTAATTTTTGGTGGCTACAGTAGGTTTAATGACCAACTATACGGCGGGAATAAAATTTCCGGTCGTATAGTTAACTACCCCATCTCTAGATTTTTATTCCAGGATACAGAAGGTTTAACGATCAACTATACTGCGGAAATAAAATTCTCCCCGTATAGTTACAGTCGTATAGTTGGTACCGCCTTAGAAGAAAAATCTAAGTCAGTTCATAACTATATTGCGGGACATATACGGGTCGCGCCCGTATATTTGCTCGCTATGGACGACGCTAGCATTTTCGACCTCCCCTTTTAAAGTTGATCGCATATAACCTTTTTTATTAAGTTTTCGCAGAGATACAGCCTCCAGCCTTGAAAAATCATCGCCATCCCTATACAAGCCCCTTCTAATAATATCCGTGCAGCGAAGCCATGCAGCCTTTCCATGTCAAAAAGATTTGGGGGAAGAAAGAAGAGAAGCCCGTGAATAGGATCAAAGAAGTATAACCTAAAGAAGCATCATCGTCATCCATCTCGGAGATCAAGCGTCTCCCAAATTGGGAGGACATGTTCCCGCAGAGGATGGAGATGATGATGCAAGCAGAGCAGAGAAAGAGAAAGGATGAGTATCACCCTAATCCCTATTTTCACAACATAGGATCTTATTATAAACCTCCTCTCGGTCCGTCACCTCTTAAGCCTAAGAAATTGCGGCAAGATGAGATTCATGATAAGATCTATCAATTGGAGAAAGCTTCGAAAGCATGTGTTGAAACTATTGGAGAAGGGATTGACTCCTACTGGATGATGAGCAAAGACCTTTAGCAAAAGGTCGATGACATCAATGGTAGAGTTGTGAAGGGAATATGCCCGAGAGGCAATAATAAAGTGGTTATTATCGTATTCCTTATTTATGATAAATGTTTATTTTTCATACTACAATTGTATGAATATGGAATCGTTAACACATGTGTGTTTAATAAACAAATAGAAAGTTCCTAGTTAAGCCTCTCTTATAAACTAGCTCTTTGATTAACAAGATGACTGCGGTGACCCAGCATACCACTGCATGATGTAGTATACTATAGTCATTGACATAACACCAATGAAACACCGTTCACTAGTATTACATCCCTCAGAATGGCACAACAGAAACACAGCGGGTCCAATACATGGCTTAAAGGTTACAACTCACTCTTTTACATAAGATCCAGAGAACACTCTAGGTTAAAGAGAGAGAGAACTTCTTACGGAGAAGAA
Organism: Avena longiglumis; assembly: GCA_030063025.1. Lineage (NCBI taxonomy): Eukaryota > Viridiplantae > Streptophyta > Magnoliopsida > Poales > Poaceae > Avena > Avena longiglumis. The sequence continues at coordinate 30,572,773 of CP125974.1, forward strand.
TCAAAGATAAACAATGCAAGAATGATTATACTATTAAGTCTAATATTTTGACTAAGAGGTTGGCATTGCTGTATTGCAACGCACTACAGAAATAGGTTCTTTGGCTAGAGATAATATTCCTATTTAATCAATAACTTTCGTCTTCAGTTGAGTTGAGGTATATGTTGACTTCCTTGTCTTCATTGAATAGCTTTAGCTGGTCTTGATAAGTCCTGGAGCATATCTTGATGTAGACATCGTTTAATGGCTTCAGAATCTAGCAAGGGTTAAGAAGATACTTTGAGTACGAGCGTACTCAGCAATTCACTAGAAAAGGAGTGTTTGATGCACTATAACTACAGCCACAGACCGTAGGTCGTAGGAAATGCAAATTTTCATAAACATTTCTTCAAAGGTTGCTTTTATTCTGAAAAGCTATGTCCGTCAGCCTTCACGGGTTTAACAAAACTTTCATGGAGTTCCTTTCCCGCCACGTTCGCAGCTCCTTCCCGGAACAGGGAGTAACAAGTTACAGTTCTTACACTCTGCAGAGGTGCGTTACTTTACCCATGAGAGATCAACTCTTTGTTGCACAACCGGGCAGCTTATTCCCGTCCACAATTCCATGATGTGGGGCCCAGAAGATGATCCAAGCCAATCACTGCCCCCTTCGCGACCTCGCATGCCTCCTTGGTGTACACCATGCCCACATAAAGAATTACGGCAATGGTTTATACAAACCGTTAGATGTCAGAACTATCATGGGACGTTGAGGGTTTCTACCCATATGCTGCATATCCTCTACGAATTACCAATTATTATGCATGTTATGAGGATAACAGCCACGGCCTACACATCCGGCTTCATGCGAGAGGAAGAAGATACAGCTGACTTCTCCATCCCATTCCAAATCTCATGGTCAACGCGTAATATACGGCGCAAGAATCACTGGCGATATTGGTTGTTAAGTCCTAGGTGATATAGTTCTGAACAGTGGTATTCCAACTGTCAAATTTAATAGATTAGATGATCACCCTGGATCAGTAACCAATAGTTCACATTATTACCGAAAATAGTGTTTTTAGACCTTTTTCAAATGCAGGTGATAACAACACTGGATTTGTAAAATACTTTACAGAAAATAAACAAAGGACATGAGCAAGTGTGAACTTGCCTTTTGTGATTGCAAGATTATGCACTCACGGTCTTCGAGTCAGTATAAGATCCAAAATCTGAAATCAACATCATTGGTCCAGTAAGGACTAGTGTTTAAAGAAGCAATATGCTTTTATGCATAAGTAATGTGATGCACGTTCTAAGCGCGAATCCCGGGAATAACGTTGTCCTAGGTTTTGGATTCCGGAAATGGTTATTTTGGAATGTGTAGTCCTTTTAGATAAGTTTCATAGTTGTACTTTTATTAGAGTTTATGAGTGGTTGTAAACAACACATATGTAGGAGTAAAGTATACATACTTATGACATACTAGTTAGGATTACTTATACAAGAGTTCTTGTTTAAAGTGGCAAAAAGGATAACCTTCAAAGAAAAGGTTTCTCTTCTAAGGTCTAAACAAACTTTGTGGGTAGTTAGTGGTGGTTGATGTTATTTGTTTGCTCAAATGGTTTGGCTTGAGTTGCTTTATAATTTAACTACTTCAGACCAAACTTAACTATAAAACATATAGTAATGTTTATTGTATTATATTTAGATTTTTGGAGACTAAAGTTAACTTTAAAAAAATATAGATAGTTTTGAAAGTATAATACTTATACATTTGTACCTTGTGTATCTGAAATGTTTTCTTAAAGTTATTTAAGTCTGGTTATTCTTTTACTTGAGATAATGGTTTCTTAATTCTATGATAGAGTAGTATCATTTACCTTTTATAGATGAGTGAGTATAGTTTATAATTCCAAATATATTTTCACTTAACTACTTTTGGACTTTCTATAGTGTTGTGGTAATTTTTTGTAATTTGATAGTTAAAGTAGATAGAAAGGATCAGATTTATTCACAAGATGTTCTTTAAGATTTTTTTTCATGAATTGGAATCCTTTGAGAATATAATCTTCACTTAGAGTTGAAGATAATTTAATACAAAGATGTTTATAATGTTTTAATCCATTATGGCTTCATTTTATTAATATTTAAGACTAATATTATTTATTAGACTTAATTGACTTATTTTAGAAATATTAATAAATTTTATTCATCCTTATATGAACTATTAATGAAGTAAATAAGTTTAAATTTGAGTTATTAAAATATTTAATTTTTTAACTCAAAAGTAGAATATTAGATTTTTAACATGTAGATATTATTTTTGTGATCATTTTGGTATACTACATTTATTTTTTTGTGATTTATAAATAATTATATATAATTCTTATAATTCTTATTACTTTATATTTACTTAAAAAATATTAAATATTTAATTGAGTGAAATAAATAATACATGATTATAGTTTTAAATTAGAATTCTTATTTTTCTAAGATTTTTGGTATTTTATTTATATTATTAACATTTATCATTATAAAAATATGAGTTATCAAAGTTTTATTACTTACAAAACTTTTATTAAATACTATGTATTTAAATAATCATCATAATAATATTTGATAATAGTTTTAAGTTGTAGATTTTATTTTTCTAAATTTTTTCATATATTATACACATTTTTCTGAATTATAAATCAAAAGTTATTAATTAAACAAGATTTAATCATTTATTTGATTTGTGGAATATTATTAATTGAATTATAACATTTTATTTATTTCTTAATAGAAAATACTTTTTACACCGCATCAAGAGCTAGCCCCAGTCACTGACTAGTGGGCCATGGTCCACCTCAGCTCTAAGGTTAAAGGAATTGCATTTGTTACCGATTGGCTATCTACCCCAGTCAATGACATATGGGCCCTAGGCCACGTCACTTGCCACGCAGGAAAACGACCAGTCAAACTAGATGACGTGGTGCGATCATGACGTAACGATGGCATCAGAACCACCACCGCCGCCAGAGGTTGGTCGCCGGCGACGATCTATTGCGCCCTAGCAAGCGAGATAAGCCTAGTTCGAATAAGCTCAACCTACTGAACCTAATAGTGGCAGCGCCTGAAATAGTCATCGGAGTTTCAGCTCAACGAGCTCGACGGTGGCGGTGGCATATGATGAAACAACGATTTACAATGAGATCCGGCGATCGAATGTTAGTGGGAAGTTCAGGAACTCACCCTGATGATGATTGAGTGGTCGATGAGGACAGGCGCGGTTGTAATCGAGCTTCTCAACGAGGATTCCGACGAACTGTTGCAAAGAGGAATGGAAAAATTCACCTGCTCCAGTGCTCCCCCTAATGCAAGCTTCTACTCCGAGGATCTACGGAGGAAGGCGCTTCTTCATGACGGCTCAGTATGGTGTGGGGAGACGTGGTTTGACGGCGAGAGGTGACTCCGGTGAGCTAGGGTTTCGGTCCCGTTCGCATCTGAGAGGATAAGGAGAAATTGGATATAGGGATGGAGGCAATGTGTCGCGGTGGCCTTCTTATCCCCTCCTGGCAACAATGCCGAGTATCTTGGCGCAAGGCTGACGATGACGACAGCATCGAGCGGCGGCGAGCTCCGCCATCGAGCTGCCTATGTGCGTGACGATGACGACGATGCAACTTTTGCGAATAACCCCCTAGCAATTTCCTCAGCTCAACCCATGGTCCTCTCCTGACCCCACTTGTCAATCACAGCCAGAAACGAATCTGGACTGGTTACTGGGCTATTGTGGGCTGCTTAGGGGCGTCAGATAGGTGTAGGGTTGTTGGGCCACGGCCAGGCAGTATTTTTATTTGTTTTTATCTTTTTTCTATTTTCTGTTTTCTTATTCAGATTTGAATTTGCTTTATATTTTGAACCTTTCTTTGTATGATTTGTTTGCTGGATATTTACAACAATACTAAAATATACCTAGTCTCATTTGTGATTTTTTTTATTATATCATCTTTTTGAATTTATTTTATTTACTTAATATGAATCCCCTTGTTAATAGTTTGTAGAAACTTTTCTTATTATTTTTCTCTCATATTTTAGCTAGGGATTTCTTGAATGATATCTTCTTATTTGTTTATAGACTTAACTCTAATTGGCTCATAGTTTGAATATAAATTTTATATGTATAATGATCCTGGATCATTATTTGATGCATGAAAACATGAAAGGTATTGATATGGTTATTACAATTCCATTAATTTAGAAAATGAAATGTATATATTCTATTGTGATAAACAAACAGGTTTAGGGTTTTGAATTATGAGTACTACCCTTGGCTTTAGGGTTTTGTATAAGCTTAGATTCCTTTTAAGAGTCAAGATTTAATGACTAAGCATATTGCCTTATGTATATAGTATCTGATGAAATCTCCCTTTTAATAGAAAGTTATAATTAGAGTGTTTTATAGAAGTGAATTGATAAAATATACTTAAGCACATATAGTTATGATGGTTGAAATTAAGAAATGTCTTATGTAATTTGCTATAGGAAATATTTCTATAAAGTGATATGGACATAAGATGATAGATCAACAACATAAGATGGATATTATGTTGATGCAGGATTTAGAGTTGGTTGCTTACCAAGATTAAATAGGAAAATGATTTATAACATATAATTTTCACAATTTGGGATTTCTAATTAAGGAATTCCTTTCCTAGATATAATACTTCTTCCTATCCATCATCATAGTTAGTATGATGAGCTTTACTCATTTAAATCTTCTTATTCATATATCATTCTTCTAAACTTATGGATGAATCCTATGAGTTTGATACAAGGATATTTCATAATTTTTTCATATCCTTACTTGGTTGTAAGTACTGTTCTACTGTTGATAAACTTCCATCCAACCAGTAGTTCCTTCAATTTCACTCACAATCTTCCTTAATATTCCATCACCGATCTTTATCTAAGGTTTATTATCTTTTAAGATGAATAACACTACTTCTAAACTCTATGCTATACTAGCTTTAATTAAATAATATCAGCCTATATTTACTTAACTCTCATGACTTACACTTCAATGCCTGAATTATATTTATGTGGTTTGCAAAGACTACTCTAGGATCACTTATCTCTACTAAGGTTCCAATCATGTTCTACCCACCAGTATTATTTACACTACATAGGATCTTATTATAAACCTCCTCTCGGTCTGTCACCTCTTAAGCCTAAGAAAGTGCGGCAAGATGAGATTCATGATAAGATCTATCAATTGGAGAAAGCTTCGAAAGCATGTGTTGAAACTATTGGAGAAGGGATTGACTCCTACTGGATGATGAGCAAAGACCTTTAGCAAAAGGTCGATGACATCAATGGTAGAGTTGTGAAGGGAATATGCCCGAGAGGCAATAATAAAGTGGTTATTATCGTATTCCTTATTTATGATAAATGTTTATTTTTATACTATAATTGTATGAATATGGAATCCTTAATACATGTGTGTTTAATAAAAAATAGAAAGTTCCTAGTTAAGCCTCTCTTATAAACTAGCTCTTTGATTAACAAGATGACTGCGGTGACCCAGCATACCACTGCATGATGTAGTATACTATAGTCATTGACATAACACCAATGAAACACCGTTCACTAGTATTACATCCCTCAGAATGGCACAACAGAAACACAGCGGGTTCAATACATGGCTTAAAGGTTACAACTCACTCTTTTACATAAGATCCAGAGAACACTCTAGGTTAAAGAGAGAGAGAACTTCTTACGGAGAAGAATCAAAGATAAACAATGCAAGAATGATTATACTATTAAGTCTAATATTTTGACTAAGAGGTTGGCATTCTTGTTTACAACGGACTACAGAAATAGGTTCTTTGGCTAGAGATAATATTCCTATTTAATCAATAACTTTCGTCTTCACTTGAGTTGAGGTATATGTTGACTTCCTTGTCTTCATTGAATAGCTTTAGCTAGTCTTGATAAGTCCTAGAGCATATCTTGATGTAGACATCGTTTAATGGCTTCAGAATCTAGCAAGGGTTAAGAAGATACTTTGAGTACGAACGTACTCAGGAATTTACTAGAAAAGGAGTGTTTGATGCACTATAACTACAGCCACAGACCGTAGGTCGTAGGCAATGCAAATTTTCATAAACATTTCTTCAAAGGTTGCTTTTATTCTGAAAAGCTATGTCCGTCAGCCTTCACGGGTTTACCAGAAATTTCATGGAGTTCCTTTCCCGCCGCGTTCGCAGCTCCTTCCTGGAATAGGGAGTAACAAGTTACAGTTCTTACACTCTGTAGAGGTGCATTACTCTACCCATGAGAGATCAACTCTTTGTTGCACAACCGGGCAGCTTATTCCCGTCCACAATTCCATGATGTGGGGCCCAGAAGATGATCCAAGCCAATCACTGCCCCCTTCGCGACCTCGCATGCGTCCTTGTTGTACACCATGCCCACATAAAGAATTACGGCAATGGTTTGTACAAACCGTTAGATGTCAGAACTATCATGGGACGTTGAGGGTTTCTACCCATATGCTGCATATCCTCTGATTACCAATTATTATGCATGTTATGAGGATAACAGCCACGCCTACACATCCGGCTTCATGCGAGAGGAAGAAGATCTTGACTTCTCCATCCCATTCCAAATCTCATGGTCAACGCGTAATATACTGGGCAAGAATCACTGGCGATATTGGTTGTTAAGTCCTAGGTGATATAGTTCTGAACAGTGGTATTCCAACTGTCAAATTTAATAGATTAGATGATCACCCTGGATCAGTAACCAATAGTTCACATTATTACCGAAAATAGTGTGTTTAGACCTTTTCAAATGCAGGTGATAACAACCTTTGGATTTGTAAAATACTTCTGAGAAAATAAACAAAGGACATGAGCAAGTGTGAACTTGCCTTTTGTGATTGCAAGATTATGCACTCACGGTCTTGGTCGATATAAGATCCAAAATCTGAAATCAGCATCATTGGTCCAGTAAGGACTAGTGTTTAAAGAAGCAATATGCTTTTATGCATAAGTAATGTGATGCACGTTCTAAGCGCGAATCCCGGGAATAACGTTGTCCTAGGTTTTGGATTCCGGAAATGGTTATTTTGGAATGTGTAGTCCTTTTAGATAAGTTTCATAGTTGTACTTTTATTAGAGTTTATGAGTGGTTGTAAACAACACATATGTAGGAGTAAAGTATACATACTTATGACATACTAGTTAGGATTACTTATACAAGAGTTCTTGTTTAAAGTGGCAAAAAGGATAACCTTAAAAGAAAAGGTTTCTCTTCTAAGGTCTAAACAAACTTTGTGGGTAGTTAGTGGTGGTTGATGTTATTTGTTTGCTCAAATGGTTTGGCTTGAGTTGCTTTATAATTTAACTACTTCAGACCAAACTTAACTATAAAACATATAGTAATGTTTATTGTATTATATTTAGATTTTTGGAGACTAAAGTTAACTTTAAAAAAATATAGATAGTTTTGAAAGTATAATACTTATACATTTGTACCTTGTGTATCCTAAATGTTTTCTTAAAGTTATTTAAGTCCTGTTATTCTTTTACTTGAGATAATGGTTTCTTAATTCTATGATAGAGTAGTATCATTTACCTTTTATAGATGAGTGAGTATAGTTTATAATTCCAAATATATTTTCACTTAACTACTTTTGGACTTTCTATAGTGTTGTGGTAATTTTTTGTAATTTGATAGTTAAAGTAGATAGAAAGGATCAGATTTATTCACAAGATGTTCTTTAAGATTTTTTTTCATGAATTGGAATCCTTTGAGAATATAATCTTCACTTAGAGTTGAAGATAATTTAATACAAAGATGTTTATAATGTTTTAATCCATTATGGCTTCATTTTATTAATATTTAAGACTAATATTATTTATTAGACTTAATTGACTTATTTTAGAAATATTAATAAATTTTATTTATCCTTATATGAACTATTAATGAAGTAAATAAGTTTAAATTTGAGTTATTAAAATATTTAATTTTTTAACTCAAAAGTAGAATATTAGATTTTTAACATGTAGATATTATTTTTGTGATCATTTTGGTATACTACATTTATTTTTTTGTGATTTATAAATAATTATATATAATTCTTATAATTCTTATTACTTTATATTTACTTAAAAAATATTAAATATTTAATTGAGTGAAATAAATAATACATGATTATAGTTTTAAATTAGAATTCTTATTTTTCTAAGATTTTTGGTATTTTATTTATATTATTAACATTTATCATTATAAAAATATGAGTTATCAAAGTTTTATTACTTATAAAACTTTTATTAAATACTATTTATTTAAATAATCATCATAATAATATTTGATAATAGTTTTAAGTTGTAGATTTTATTTTTCTAAATTTTTTCATATATTATACACATTTTTCTGAATTATAAATCAAAAGTTATTAATTAAACAAGATTTAATCATTTATTTGATTTGTGGAATATTATTAATTGAATTATAACATTTTATTTATTTCTTAATAGAAAATACTTTTTACACCGCATCAAGAGCTAGCCCCAGTCACTGACTAGTGGGCCATGGTCCACCTCAGCTCTAAGGTTAAAGGAATTGCATTTGTTACCGATTGGCTATCTACCCCAGTCAATGACCTATCCGCCCTCGGCCACGTCACTTGCCACCCAGGAAAACGACCAGTCAAACTAGATGACGTGGTGCGATCATGACGTAACGATGGCATCAGAACCACCACCGCCGCCAGAGGTTGGTCACGGCGACGATCTATTGCCCTAGCAAGCGAGATAAGCCTAGTTCAATAAGCGCAACCCATCGAACCTAATAGTGGCGGTACGCTCGGAAATAGTCATCGGAGTTTCAGCTCCGACGAGCTCCGACGGTGGCCGACGGTGGCATATGATGAAACAACGATTTACAATGAGATCCGGCGATCGAATGTTAGTGGGAAGTTCAGGAACTCACCCTGATGATGATTGAGTGGTCGATGAGGACAGGCGCGGTTGTAATCGAGCTTCTCGACGAGGATTCCGACGAACTGTTGCAAAGAGGAATGGAAAAATTCACCTGCTCCAGTGCTCCCCCTAATGCAAGCTTCTACTCCGAGGATCTACGGAGGAAGGCGCTTCTTCATGACGGCTCAGTATGGTGTGGGGAGACGTGGTTTGACGGCGAGAGGTGACTCCGGTGAGCTAGGGTTTCGGTCCCGTTCGCATCTGAGAGGATAAGGAGAAATTGGATATAGGGATGGAGGCAATGTGTCGCGGTGGCCTTCTTATCCCCTCCTGGCAACAATGCCGAGTATCTTGGCGCAAGGTCGATGATGACGACATCGGCGGCGAAGCTCCGCCATCGAGCCGCCTATGCGTGATTTATGACGATGCAACTTTTGCGAATAACCCCTAGCAATTTCTCACCAACCCATGGTCCTCTCCTGACCCCACTTGTCAATCACAGCCAGAAACGAATCTGGACTGGTTACTGGGCTATTGTGGGCTGCTTAGGGGCGTCAGATAGGTGTAGGGTTGTTGGGCCACGGCCAGGCAGTATTTTTATTTGTTTTTATCTTTTTTCTATTTTCTGTTTTCTTATTCAGATTTGAATTTGCTTTATATTTTGAACCTTTCTTTGTATGATTTGTTTGCTGGATATTTACAACAATACTAAAATATACCTAGTCTCATTTGTGATTTTTTTTATTATATCATCTTTTTGAATTTATTTTATTTACTTAATATGAATCCCCTTGTTAATAGTTTGTAGAAACTTTTCTTATTATTTTTCTCTCATATTTTAGCTAGGGATTTCTTGAATGATATCTTCTTATTTGTTTATAGACTTAACTCTAATTGGCTCATAGTTTGAATATAAATTTTATATGTATAATGATCCTGGATCATTATTTGATGCATGAAAACATGAAAGGTATTGATATGGTTATTACAATTCCCATTAATTTAGAAAATGAAATGTATATATTCTATTGTGATAAACAAACAGGTTTAGGGTTTTGAATTATGAGTACTACCCTTGGCTTTAGGGTTTTGTATAAGCTTAGATTCCTTTTAAGAGTCAAGATTTAATGACTAAGCATATTGCCTTATGTATATAGTATCTGATGAAATCTCCCTTTTAATAGAAAGTTATAATTAGAGTGTTTTATAGAAGTGAATTGATAAAAATATACTTAAGCACATATAGTTATGATGGTTGAAATTAACAGAAATGTCTTATGTAATTTGCTATAGGGAAATATTTCTATAAAGTGATATGGACATAAGATGATAGATCAACAACATAAGATGGATATTATGTTGATCTGGGATTTAGAGTTGGTTGCTTACCAAGATTAAATAGGAAAATGATTTATAACATATAATTTTCACAATTTGGGATTTCTAATTAAGGAATTCCTTTCCTAGATATAATACTTCTTCCTATCCATCATCATAGTTAGTATGATGAGCTTTACTCATTTAAATCTTCTTATTCATATATCATTCTTCTAAACTTATGGATGAATCCTATGAGTTTGATACAAGGATATTTCATAATTTTTTCATATCCTTACTTGGTTGTAAGTACTGTTCTACTGTTGATAAACTTCCATCCAACCAGTAGTTCCTTCAATTTCACTCACAATCTTCCTTAATATTCCATCACCGATCTTTATCTAAGGTTTATTATCTTTTAAGATGAATAACACTACTTCTAAACTCTATGCTATACTAGCTTTAATTAAATAATATCAGCCTATATTTACTTAACTCTCATGACTTACACTTCAATGCCTGAATTATATTTATGTGGTTTGCAAAGACTACTCTAGGATCACTTATCTCTACTAAGGTTCCAATCATGTTCTACCCACCAGTATTATTTACACTACATAGGATCTTATTATAAACCTCCTCTCGGTCTGTCACCTCTTAAGCCTAAGAAAGTGCGGCAAGATGAGATTCATGATAAGATCTATCAATTGGAGAAAGCTTCGAAAGCATGTGTTGAAACTATTGGAGAAGGGATTGACTCCTACTGGATGATGAGCAAAGACCTTTAGCAAAAGGTCGATGACATCAATGGTAGAGTTGTGAAGGGAATATGCCCGAGAGGCAATAATAAAGTGGTTATTATCGTATTCCTTATTTATGATAAATGTTTATTTTTATACTATAATTGTATGAATATGGAATCCTTAATACATGTGTGTTTAATAAAAAATAGAAAGTTCCTAGTTAAGCCTCTCTTATAAACTAGCTCTTTGATTAACAAGATGATCATGTGACAAAGATACCACCGCATGATGTAGTATACTATAGTCATTGACATAACACCAATGAAACACCGCTCACTAGTATTACATCCTCGAATGGCACAATGTAAAACAAGGGTCCAATACATGGCTTAAAGGTTACAACTCACTCTTTTACATAAGATCCAGAGAACACTCTAGGTTAAAGAGAGAGAGAACTTTACGGAGAAGAATCAAAGATAAACAATGCAAGAATGATTATACTATTAAGTCTAATATTTTGACTAAGAGGTTGGCATTGCTTTGTAACGCACTCAGAAATAGGTTCTTTGGCTAGAGATAATATTCCTATTTAATCAATAACTTTCGCCTTCGATTGAGTTGAGGTATATGTTGACTTCCTTGTCTTCATTGAATAGCTTTAGTCGGTCTTGATAAGTCTGGAGCATATCTTGATGTAGACATCGTTTAATGGCTTTAATCTAGCAAGGGTTAAGAAGATACTTTGAGTACGAGCGTACTCAGAATTCACTAGAAAAGGAGTGTTTGATGCACTATAACTACAGCACAGAGTAGGTCGAGGAAATGCAAATTTTCATAAACATTTCTTCAAAGGTTGCTTTTATTCAAAAGCTATGTCCGACCTTCACGGGTTTAACAAAACTTTCATGGAGTTCCTTTCCCGCCACGCTCGCAGCTCCTTCCTAACAGGAGTAACAAGTTCTTACACTGCAGAGGTGCGTTACTTTACCCATGAGAGATCAACTCTTTGTTGCACAACCGGGCAGCTTATTCCCGCCCACAATTCCATGATGGGGCCCAAGATGATCCAAGCCAATCACTGCCCCCTTCGCGACCTCGCATGCCTCCTTGGTGTACACCATGCCCACATAAAGAATTACGCAATGGTTTATACAAACCGTTAGATGTCGAACTATCATGGGACGTTGAGGTTTCTACCCATATGCTGCATATCCTCTTAATTACCAATTATTATGCATGTTATGAGGATAACAACCACGCCTACACATCCGGCTTCATGCGAGAGGAAGAAGATACAATGACTTCTCCATCCCATTCCAAATCTCATGGTCAACGCGTAATATACTTGTAAGAATCATGGCGATATTGGTTGTTAAGTCCTAGGTGATATAGTTAACAAAGGTATTCCAACTCCAAATTTAATAGATTAGATGATCACCGATCAAGAACCAATAGTTCACATTATTACCGAAAATAGTGTTTTTAGACCTTTTTCAAATGCAGGTGATAACAACACTGGATTTGTAAAATACTTTACAGAAAATAAACAAAGGACATGAGCAAGTGTGAACTTGCCTTTTGTGATTGCAAGATTATGCACTCACGGTCTTCGAGTCAGTATAAGATCCAAAATCTGAAATCAACATCATTGGTCCAGTAAGGACTAGTGTTTAAAGAAGCAATATGCTTTTATGCATAAGTAATGTGATGCACGTTCTAAGCGCGAATCCCGGGAATAACGTTGTCCTAGGTTTTGGATTCCGGAAATGGTTATTTTGGAATGTGTAGTCCTTTTAGATAAGTTTCATAGTTGTACTTTTATTAGAGTTTATGAGTGGTTGTAAACAACACATATGTAGGAGTAAAGTATACATACTTATGACATACTAGTTAGGATTACTTATACAAGAGTTCTTGTTTAAAGTGGCAAAAAGGATAACCTTAAAAGAAAAGGTTTCTCTTCTAAGGTCTAAACAAACTTTGTGGGTAGTTAGTGGTGGTTGATGTTATTTGTTTGCTCAAATGGTTTGGCTTGAGTTGCTCTATAATTTAACTACTTGCACTAAACTTAACTATAAAACATATAGTAATGTTTATTGTATTATATTTAGATTTTGAGACTAAAGTTAACTTTAAAAAATATAGATAGTTTTGAAAGTATAATACTTATACATTTGTACCTTGTGTATCCTGAAATGTTTTCTTAAAGTTATTTAAGTCTGGTTATTCTTTACTTGAGATAATGGTTTCTTAATTCTATGATAGAGTAGTATCATTTACCTTTTATAGATGAGTGAGTATAGTTTATAATTCCAAATATATTTTCACTTAACTACTTTTGGACTTTCTATAGTGTTGTGGTAATTTTTTGTAATTTGATAGTTAAAGTAGATAGAAAGGATCAGATTTATTCACAAGATGTTCTTTAAGATTTTTTTTCATGAATTGGAATCCTTTGAGAATATAATCTTCACTTAGAGTTGAAGATAATTTAATACAAAGATGTTTATAATGTTTTAATCCATTATGGCTTCATTTTATTAATATTTAAGACTAATATTATTTATTAGACTTAATTGACTTATTTTAGAAATATTAATAAATTTTATTTATCCTTATATGAACTATTAATGAAGTAAATAAGTTTAAATTTGAGTTATTAAAATATTTAATTTTTTAACTCAAAAGTAGAATATTAGATTTTTAACATGTAGATATTATTTTTGTGATCATTTTGGTATACTACATTTATTTTTTTGTGATTTATAAATAATTATATATAATTCTTATAATTCTTATTACTTTATATTTACTTAAAAAATATTAAATATTTAATTGAGTGAAATAAATAATACATGATTATAGTTTTAAATTAGAATTCTTATTTTTCTAAGATTTTTGGTATTTTATTTATATTATTAACATTTATCATTATAAAAATATGAGTTATCAAAGTTTTATTACTTATAAAACTTTTATTGACTACTATTTATTTAAATAATCATCATAATAATATTTGATAATAGTTTTAAGTTGTAGATTTTATTTTTCTAAATTTTTTCATATATTATACACATTTTCTGAATTATAAATCAAAAGTTATTAATTAAACAAGATTTAATCATTTATTTGATTTGTGGAATATTATTAATTGAATTATAACATTTTATTTATTTCTTAATAGAAAATACTTTTTACACCGCATCAAGAGCTAGCCCCAGTCACTGACTAGTGGGCCATGGTCCACCTCAGCTCTAAGGTTAAAGGAATTGCATTTGTTACCGATTGGCTATCTACCCCAGTCAATGACATATGGGCCCTAGGCCACGTCACTTGCCACGCAGGAAAACGACCAGTCAAACTAGATGACGTGGTGCGATCATGACGTAACGATGGCATCAGAACCACCACCGCCGCCAGAGGTTGGTCGCCGGCGACGATCTATTGCGCCCTAGCAAGCGAGATAAGCCTAGTTCGAATAAGCGCAACCTACTGAACCTAATAGTGGCAGCGCCGCTCGGAAATAGTCATCGGAGTTTCAGCTCCGACGAGCTCCGACGGTGGCCGACGGTGGCATATGATGAAACAACGATTTACAATGAGATCCGGCGATCGAATGTTAGTGGGAAGTTCAGGAACTCACCCTGATGATGATTGAGTGGTCGATGAGGACAGGCGCGGTTGTAATCGAGCTTCTCGACGAGGATTCCGACGAACTGTTGCAAAGAGGAATGGAAAAATTCACCTGCTCCAGTGCTCCCCCTAATGCAAGCTTCTACTCCGAGGATCTACGGAGGAAGGCGCTTCTTCATGACTCAAGATGGTGTGGAGAGGGTTTGACGGCGAGAGGTGACTCCGGTGAGCTAGGGTTTCGGTCCCGTTCGCATCTGAGAGGATAAGGAGAAATTGGATATAGGGATGGAGGCAATGTGTCGCGGTGGCCTTCTTATCCCCTCCTGGCAACAATGCCGAGTAACTTGGCGCAAAGTCGATGACGACAAGATCGAGCGACGGCGAGCTCGCCATCGAAAGTGTAGCGTGATTTACGACGATGCAACTTTTGCGAATAACCCCCTAGCAATTTCCTCATCTCCACCCATGGTCCTCTCCTGACCCCACTTGTCAGTCACAGCCAGAAACGAATCTGGACTGGTTACTGGGCTATTGTGGGATGCTTAGGGGCGTCAGATAGGTGTAGGGTTGTTGGGCCACGGCCAGGTAGTATTTTTATTTGTTTTTATCTTTTTTCTATTTTCTGTTTCCTTATTCAGATTTGAATTTGCTTTATATTTTGAACCTTTCTTTGTATGATTTGTTTGCTGGATATTTACAACAATACTAAAATATACCTAGTCTCATTTGTGATTTTTTTATTATATCATCTTTTTGAATTTATTTTATTTAGTTAATATGAATCCCCTTGTTAATAGTTTGTAGAAACTTTTCTTATTATTTTTCTCTCATATTTTAGCTAGGGATTTCTTGAATGATATCTTCTTATTTGTTTATAGACTTAACTCTAATTGGCTCATAGTTTGAATATAAATTTTATATGTATAATGATCCTGGATCATTATTTGATGCATGAAAACATGAAAGGTATTGATATGGTTAACAGAAATGTCTTATGTAATTTGCTATAGGGAAATATTTCTATAAAGTGATATGGACATAAGATGATAGATCAACAACATAAGATGGATATTATGTTGATCTGGGATTTAGAGTTGGTTGCTTACCAAGATTAAATAGGAAAATGATTTATAACATATAATTTTCACAATTTGGGATTTCTAATTAAGGAATTCCTTTCCTATATATAATACTTCTTCCTATCCATCATCATAGTTAGTATGATGAGCTTTACTCATTTAAATCTTCTTATTCATATATCATTCTTCTAAACTTATGGATGAATCCTATGAGTTTGATACAAGGATATTTCATAATTTTTTCATATCCTTACTTGGTTGTAAGTACTGTTCTACTGTTGATAAACTTCCATCCAACCAGTAGTTCCTTCAATTTCACTCACAATATTCCTTAATATTCCATCACCGATCTTTATCTAAGGTTGATTATCTTTTAAGATGAATAACACTACTTCTAAACTCTATGCTATACTAGCTTTAATTAAATAATATCAGCCTATATTTACTTAACTCTCATGACTTACACTTCAATGCCTGAATTATATTTATGTGGTTTGCAAAGACTACTCTAGGATCACTTATCTCTACTAAGGTTCCAATCATGTTCTACCCACCAGTATTATTTACACTACATATAAGCAATCCATATAGGTGGCTAAAGCATTACCATTATAATCCTTTAATCATTTATTGCTTAAGTCCTTAGTTGGCTAAGCAGGGCTTTATCAATCCTACCTTTTATTGTCTGGAAATTATCTTCTTAGTATCTTATATTGGATTAAGGTTATTAATGGACTATGCCCCCATTAGAAGATTTAAGTAGATGTTCTGATAAGATCAAATAATAGATCAAAGACTAATAGTTAAAGAATTTGTGAATCAATGGGGAATTATCCAACATTGATGAACAACAGATATTGAAATAAGTTCTATAAATATTCTATAGAAAGAAATATATATATATATATAGTGGATGATCTTGACTTAATCTCTTTCCAAGTCCAACTCATCAAAGGAGTTTTTAAGGTTAGGTGTTACTATGATACTCAGGATGTATGCAGATGGGATTAAGATATAGTGGTTACATTCTTATTTTTTTTATATCCTTAACTTGGTACTTATGAGTGATTATAATGAATACTATAACATGATCACCTAATGACCAAATATAATTCACATTATATTAAGGTTTAACTTATAGTACATTTGATCTACCCTTAGATCAAATATCTCTTACCCAAAATGAGATTTTAACAAAGGTCTTATTGAAACTTATCACAGTCAACTTGATGATCTACTTCAATTCCATCAAGCTAAGAGAAGCTTCAATCACTTTCACAAGTTTTGTTTAAAAGCGCGAAAATTATTCGGATTTTCTATGCATGAATGCAATGCACACATCTGGTTTCAGCTTATTTCTAGGCTCTAATGCTGGGATGTTACAGACTCTCCCCCTTAAAATAAACTTCGTGATCGAAGTTCGCAAACTCTCATGTTTCGGAGTAAGAAATTGTCTTGAAGTGGTTGCTATATTCTCCACTTCATGATGACTTTAAATGGAATTAAGTGGAGTATTCCAAAACCTGATTATATATCCTAATCTAATTCTTTTTAACTAAACATCAAACTTTATTACTAATTTAAGTAAAATTTAGGGGTCTCCTTAAAAGTAAGTTTTAAGTTTCTTTATACTCGTGTTAGTAATCAAAAGACTACCCTCATAGCATAGTTGATATTGGTATTCCTTCCAAAATTGGATTTGAACTCATTTAGTCCATACCCATTTGAATTCTTATTCTCTTCCTATCTCTAATTGAAAGTTCTCTATTATTTCTTAAGATTACTTAAGAGTTGTTTCTTTTTTGGATTAGTCGGTTAGATGTATACTTTATCACCTTCAAGTTTAAACCTTCTCATGATTTTTCACTAATATTCCATTATTATCTATAGTACTTTCTTCATCCTTCATTCATAACGTCTACTCTCCCCCTTAGATTTTACTAATAGTCTTTAAATTACATACATAGAGACCATTGGTTCTTAAACTCAAATATTGATCTCGGTTCAGCTTAAATTCTACCAGTTTAGGGTCTGATAAAAGATTATATGGTGTATCCACACAATTGTGGATCTCCGAAGTAAATCATCCAGCACTATATATCGTACTCCCTATTGGATATTTTCGCTGGGATAAACCTAACTTTGCGAAGCCTCTCGAGAGAAGATCACCTTAAAAAAATTATACTTCCTGAGGTTTTACTTAACTTAGGCCAAATTTAATGCTCTTTATGCAACCTTTATGATAATTTGATTAATTATGTCAACCAAATATCAGCTGCGGACAGAATACCGACTGCGAATTAGAATGCCGACAAGGGATTAGGTACCCAAGGCGGAACATTCTGAGTGGTAGGTATTATCTTACAGTTTCCCAACCTACGAGTTTCATTCTCTCTGAGTTGTGAGAGCTTGAATCCGCTTTTGGTTCCAAGGCATCTTCTTGGTACTTTTTCATGATACTTCCATGAACTTGGTACAAATCTTTCATTAACTTCTTAGCATTTTACCTATTTTGAATGAACTTTCAGTTTAACATAGTTTGTTGCTCCTTACATTTTCTACACCAGGCTTTCTTCCTAAGCTGACCAAAAATGTGACTTATGTTCTATCTATCCTCCAAATGGTGTTAATACCCCTTCTATCATGCAACATCCTTCAAGTTAGTCTTCCTTATGATCTTCGAAATTCGTCACTCACTTACACGAATTCCCATTTCTATCTAGGTCTATAACATCAAGTAATAACTGGGTGTTACATCATGCATTTGCATACCTAATTAAACTTCATGTATAGATCTAGTCAATCAAGAAGAATCAAAAAGATCCAAAAGTCGATAAACAACAATGCATATACCCTGTATTACACAACTGTACTAGATGTTCCCACAGTTTGCTCCAAACCTATTTACACAACTATCTTACAAGAACCTCTTGTTCTTGTGGATATATCCTCACTTATTTCAGCAAACTCTTCAAACTACAATACGCATTACCCTCTATATACATTATTCAAGCCCTTATCCCTTGGGATGTTGTTCCTTTCTTACTTTCATCTTCCTCTAGTGTTTCCTGGAGTTCCGTCCATGATGATGCGAAGTCCTACGACTGCCTTCTGGAGCGTAAGAGCATCCAGGAGGTGTGTATTCTTGATTAGAAGTACCGAGACTGAGATTATTCATTGAGAAATGTCTAGAGTTGGCATTTCTTCCACTGAATAGTCCGGGTTTTCTGGCAACGCTTCCTCATAGTAAGTTGGTTCCTTAGCTTTTTCTTGGATCTAGTCATATATATTGGTGTAGTAGCTATTGGAATACTCTTCTAAGATGATAGGATTAGTATTACCCCTGTATGGTCCATAAGGCTCTCTATGGTTATAATTGGTCTGTTCTTCAACACCTGTATCACAAGGTATAGGATTTCCTATGGTTTTACCTTGAGATTCTATTTCCCATCCATACTGGTTAGGCTCCGGTTTGTTTGGAATAACTTTATTCCATTCCTGTTGTTCGGGATTGTAATTGGTCCATAGGTCTTCAGGTGGCTTGAAGTCATTTTGGTAATAGGCATAATTTTATGAGTTTGGGTCATCAAACTCAGTTTCCTCGAACACTTCTCCTGAAGGTATGTATTTGGGATGCCTAGCTTCTTTATCTAGCTTCTTCCTATGAGCCATTGCTTTATCAGGATCAGTAAAATCCTGAATGACCATATATAGCTCCTGAACTAAAACTTGGTGAGTGTTATGATCAACGTTTAGCAAAGACCGATAACGATCCATATACTCTACAGCTAGAGTAGGTTCAGCTTGGACTAAGGTAGAGTGATCTAACTCATGCTCTGAGTTTGAGGTTTCATGTGGTATAATGGTGAGAGTACTACCTTCTAGAACTTGGGATTTATGTTCTTGGATCATGGTTATAGCTGCTGCTACGGCAATCTGATATGCAGATGCCATGCACCTTGCCTTTCCTGCTGGCATTTCTCCCTTAAGTCCTAACTTCTTGGGTAACATGATCATGACACAGTATTTAGCTAATACATGCCCATCATAGTAAGTGTAAATCTTGACCAAAAGTCTTGATTCACATCCCAAACTCCATAGAAGTTGTCGGAGATTGTCTGTCCAATCCCCTTCGTAGTCATCCAACGTCCTGTTCATCACTTGAAGATTCTGGGGTGGATATCGAGGTGCCATGTGGAACTATGGATAAGAAATTATCATCAGTCACATAGAGTTAAAACTCTTGGGTAATGATTGGAATTGCAATCATATAAAAGAGTTATTGCACTAGTAACATAACAGGATTATTCTTAAGTGAATATCCCTCATATCACTAGAGAACTCTTCATTATTGCTAGGATGTGTCCTACAGGTTCTACCCATTTACTAGGTTTCCAACCTAAGGTCAAAGCATATGCTCTAATACCAACTGCAGTGACCCAGCATACCACTGCATGATGTAGTATACTATAGTCGTTGACATAACACCAATGAAACACCATTCACTAGTATTACATCCCTTAGAATGGCACAACAGAAACACAGCGGGTCCAATACATGGCTTAAAGGTTACAACTCACTCTTTCACATAAGATCCAGAGAACACTCTAGGTTAAAGAGAGAGAAAGAACTTCTTACGGAGAAGAATCAAAGATAAACAATGCAAGAATGATTATACTATTAAGTCTAATATTTTGACTAAGAGGTTGGCATTGCTGCTATTGCAACGCACTACAGAAATAGGTTCTTTGGCTAGAGATAATATTCCTATTTAATCAATAACTTTCGTCTTCACTTGAGTTGAGGTATATGTTGACTTCCTTGTCTTCATTGAATAGCTTTAGCTGGTCTTGGTAAGTGCTACAAAGATATCTTGATGTAGAAATCATTTAATGGCTTTAATCTAGCAAGGGTTAAGAAGATACTTTGAGTAACGCGTGCATCAAGAATTCACTAGAAAAGGAGTGTTTGATGCACTATAACTACATCCACAGCATCGTAGGTCGTAGGCAATGCAAATTTTCATAAACATTTCTTCAAAGTTTCTTTTATTCTGAAAAGCTATGTCCGTCAGCCTTCACGGGTTTACCAGAACTTTCATGGAATTCCTTTCCCGCCGCGTTCGCAGCTCCTTCCTGGAATAGGGAGTAACAAGTTACGCTTACACTGCAGAGGTGCATTACTCTACATGACAGATCAACTCTTTGTTGCACAACCAGCAGCTTATTCCGTCCACAATTCCATGATGTGGGGCCAAGATGATCCAAGCCAATCATCGCCCCTTCACCTCGATGCCTCCTTGTTGTACACCATGCCCACATAAAGAATTACGGCAATGGTTTGTACAAACCGTTAGATGTCGAACTATCGTGGGACGTTGAGGGTTCCCACCCATATGTCGCATATCCTCTAATTACCAATTACTATGCACGCCACGAGGATAACAGCCACGACGCACATCCGACTTCATGCGAGAGGAAGAAGATATAGTGACTTCTCCATCCCATTCCAAATCTCATGGTCAACACGTAATATACGGCGTAAGAATCATCGGCGACATTGGTTGTTAAGTCCTAGGTGATATAGTTCTGAACAGTGGTATTCCAACTGTCAAATTTAATAGATTATCTAATCACCCTGGATCAGTAACCAATAGTTCACATTATTACTGATAATAGTGTTTTTAGACCTTTTTCAAATGCAGGTGATAACAACACTGGATTTGTAAAATACTTACGTAAAATAAACAAAGGACATGAGTAAGTGTGAACTTGCCTTTTGTGATTGCAAGATTATGCACTCGGTCTTGAGTCAAGATAAGATCCAAAATCAAATCAAAGATCATTGGTCCGGTAAGGACTAATGTTTAAAGAAGCAATATGCTTTTATGCATAAGTAATGTGATGCACGTTCTAAGCGCAAATCCCGGGAATAACGTTGTCCTAGGTTTTGGATTCCGAAAATGGTTATTTTGGAATGTGTAGTCTTTTTAGATAAGTTTCATAGTTGTACTTTTATTAGAGTTTATGAGTGGTTGTAAACAACACATATGAAGGAGTAAAGTATACATACTTATGACATACTAGTTAGGATTACTTATACAAAAGTTCTTGTTTAAAGTGGCAAAAAGGATAACCTTCGAAGAAAAGGTTTCTCTTCTAAGGTCTAAACAAATTTTGTGGGTACTTAGTGGTGGTTGATGTTATTTGTTTGCTCAAATGGTTTGGCTTGAGTTTGTTTATAATTTAACTACTTCAGACCAAAGTTAACTATAAAACATATAGTAATGTTTATTGTATTATATTTAGATTTTTGGAGACTAGAGTTAACTTTAAAAAAAAGATAGTTTTGAAAGTATAATACTTATACATTTGTACCTTGTGTATCTGAAATGTTTTCTTAAAGTTATTTAAGACTGGTTATTGTTTACTTGAGAAAATGGTTTCTTAATTCTAAGATAGAGTAGTATCATTTACCTTTTATAGATGAGTGAGTATAGTTTAATATTCCAGATATATTTTCACTTAACTACTTTTGAACTTTCTATAGTGTTGTGGTAATTTTTTTGTAATTTATAGTTAAAGTAGATAGAAAGGATCTGATTTATTCACAAGATGTTATTTAAGGGTTTTTATCATGAATTGGAATCCTTTGAGAATATAATCTTCACTCAGAGTTGAAGATAATTTAATACAAAGATGTTTATAATGTTTTAATCCATTATGGTTTCATATTATTAATATTTAAGACTAATATTATTTATTAGACTTAATTGACTTATTTTAGAAATATTAATAAATTTTATTTATCCTTATATGAAGTATTAATGAAGTAAATAAGTTTAAATTTGAGTTATTATAATATTTAATTTTTTAACTCAAAAGTAGAATATTAGATTTTTAACATGTAGATATTATTTTTGTGATCATTTTGGTATATTATTTGGGATTTATAAATAATAAGATATGATTCTTATAATTCTTATTACTTTATATTTACTTAATAAATATTAAATATTTAATTGAGTGAAATAAATTGTAAGATCCCTCCTTTGTAAAGGAAAGGATCCCTGTGATTGCAATTCTAGTCCCTGGATCAATGCTAGCATCCACAGTTTAAGATGAAGTACACAGAAACAAAGGTCATCATTACAAGTCATTCCAGAGACAAACATAGTCTTTTACAACTACAAGGCCACATGCCTAGTACAAGAGTTTAAATATGTAATAAGATAAATAAGTCTTCATCTTCATGTGCCACAGGAAAGCATGTTGAGCATAGACTCATGTTGCATCCCACAAAACCACTACTAGAAAATCGCGTTGAATTTTGTGCAATTGCATCATCATGACATCATCATACACATTTTGTTTCAAACTATTTTGCTAAGAACCATATTTTGTTTCTATATTAATCCCTCCCTTTTATTTCAAATTAACACGGTGTTCTTGGATATCTCAGCTTGTCTAAAAACAATTTGCAAAAGGCATTTAAATTAAATTATAAAACCTAGTCTAATTCCTAGTCCTAAGTTCACCCAAAACTATCCTACCCACCAACCGCAGCAGCCACCTCACCCCTTCCCCAATTTTCACGCACCCGCCACCTCACCAATCACCCTACCTAGAAATCCTTTTCTACCCAGACCTATTCTACCCCTCTCCCGACCACATCACCTGGCTAATCACGAATTCCACCTCACCTCTCTTTCCTCTCTCCACACCATCCCGCCACGCCAGGCTCTCTTCCCACCCACACTTTGCATGCCAGCCCCCTCACACAGTCTCCCACTAATTCCGCCCCTCCTCCCTGGGCCCCACCTCTTCCTCACGCATTCACGCCTCCACCCCGCCTCCCCACCTACCACCCCCCCCTCGCCTCCTCCCACTCGCCCGACCTCGCCTCCCACCGTGGCGCCAGCCTGCTCCTCCTCCCGCACCGAGCCCGAGCCGCCAAACCTCCCTGTCGCCAGCCCCTGGCCGCACCTCACCTTCTCTCCACCTCGCCGCAAGGCCGCCTGAGCCCCTTCTCTCCTCCGGCCACCGCGGCCTCCGGTCACCCTGCCCGGCCGCTGTCCACCACCCGGTCCCTCCTCCTCATGCCTCCACCACGCCACTGGCCGGCCATCTTCCACCTCCTCCCGCCTCCCGGACCGCCTCACCGCCGCCTCTGCCTCCCGGCCTCCAGAGCCGTGTCCTCACCCCGCCGCCTCGCCTGACCCCCTCCTCACAGGACTTCCGCCTCGAGCTCGCCGCCCGCCTCTCTGCAACCGCCCAGGTTCCGCCTGTGTTCGTGCCCCAAGCCACGCGACCAGCCACGCCAGTTCCGGCGAGCCCGTGCGGTCACCTACCTTGCTTGGATGTTCAACAGGCCCTGTAGCGGTTTTCAAAGCCCGTTGAAGAGGGAGTCTTCAATTTTGCTCGGGTTCATGGTGGAACACAAGGCCGTCTTCGCAAGATCTCCTTCTCCGCAAGATCTCCGAGCCCGATGAACCGCGTCAAGAACCCGCGTGCTCCGAAGACCGTACCGTACCCGGTGGCTCTAGACGAACCCCCTACAAGATCTTCGTCACGGAAACCCCGATGCCTTCGACACGGCGATGATGCCGTCGTGAACCCGATGGCCGGGACGATGAAGAACCGATCCCGGATTCGAGGTCTAAACCCTAACATTGGCTTCACGATCTCCTTCACGGATGCAAGGCCCCATTCCCGGAGGCGAAGTCCGGACCCGAAGACCGCCAAGATCGCCACCGGTACGACAAGCACTTCGCCGCGGAACGCCAAGTTCTACATCCTGAACGCCAAGACCGACTCGATGGCGCAGAACCGACAAGGGCTTCCCGACGACAAGAACGACACCGACCAGGGCGAGTCCGATGCGCTCCGACGCCGACCAAGTCCTCCTTCCCGGAATGCCAAGATCTACCTCCGATATCCGAACTCGATCCCGCCGAGACCGAACCCCAGATCTGATCCCTGAGACCAACCCCGACCCCGAAACCCCCAAGATCGCCGAACCCTAATGTGTGACCCCTTTACTCGAACCCTATTTTATAAATGAAATAACAACTTATTGCATATTAATTGCCATACTCGCATGCATATTTGTCTGGTTTGGGGGCCTCATGCCGATTCACCTTATAATTAAATATGGGGCCCATATGCGGGCAAATCTAGTCTTATATTGGCCTCATTTATATTGGTGTAGCGAACCGGTGATATATTTTGCCATGTTAAAACAACATCAAAATTGCGGGGGTTCTAAATAACTTGAACCATCTAATTAATTGTCGGGACCCTGGTTCCGCTTAATATTGCCTTATTGCATCGCACCTTTGCCATGTCATACATCATGCATGCATCATGCCCGATCTTTTGCCGTAGTATTAAATAGTGCATCCGGTGTCTCTTCTAGTGTTTTGCTTCTTCGCGGATAAGGCCGTTGAGTTGATGCGAGTCGACCCGATCTTCGGTTGAACCTTCGGCAATGTTTTCAAAGCAGCATCTCCCTTTCTACCTATCTTACTTTTTAGTATTTATTTCCTCCTGTTGATCTTTTGCTATACGTGTTGCGATGCTCTAGTTTTCGCCGTGATATCCTTGCAGCCATATATAGCCTTGGACACATCCTATTACCGTTGTTTGGTAGATAGTGGACCCGGCAGCGTCGTGATCGCGCTCAAGTGTTGTCGTGTCAAGTACCACAGTTGTTGGAGAAGTGCCGCATGTTTATTGTTGGAGATGATCTTGGCTTTACTTATCGTTCACTTTAATTACTGTTTAACAACTAAAATTGAAGTAAGTAAGCAGAGGCATCGGTGGGTGATAGATAGTATTTGTTTTCTGACCGCCCACTTGTGTCCCGTAGGACCCCGAGTTCTTGACACTGTTCGAGATCGAGCGCTAACCACGGTGGGGAGATATGGGCCCCATTGATTAGTACCTGATTTCAAAGTATTGTCTGGGGCCACAAACTAGTTTGAGGTTTTATTTACTATCCTGTACTTATGCCATTCTTTCGCTTTATTTACGATCAGCGAGGAGCACATCGCTGTTAGGAAGCGGAGTGTTTTGATGTATTGGGTCCAGCTTTGGGATTTGTCGTTTACAGCCAGCATAAACCCCGAGTCCGTCGAGATCGGCCCGATTTCATGAGTAGACTTAGTGGGTGGCCCCTGCTTGCTTTGGGTCCGGAAATGTCATGACTTAGGACCAGGCATATCTGGAGTGGGTGTATGTTAAGCGATGCAAAAAGGTCAAGTGCTTGTGGATACTTTGGTGCACCTGAGGTTAAATCTTTTAGAAGCCGTGTCCGCGGTTATGGACGACTTGGAGCACGATTAGCGATCATAGACAACTATAACTAAAGTTTATTGTTATAAATTGACTTGTATCCGATGTGACTATTAATCAGCTTCACTACAACGGAATGGCTAAATAAAAGTACCAACAACTGCTGGGTTTTGGGTTACCTCATGCTAATTGTATCTGACTAGTAAGTGTCACAACTACAACGGAATGATTAACTAAAAGTGCTTCGCTTATTCTATCGGGATGATTATCTAAACCCGACTAGTAATTTACGCAGCGATAGCGAATAAATAAAGCGCCAGCGTAGCAGAGTTCCTCGGTTGACTTCCTCGTTTGGTCTCGAGGGGGACACGCCAGGATGGGTTTGCTTGATGGTAGAGTCGGGTTGGTTCCGAATAGGTCTTTCTTACCCCTCTCTGATAATCGCCAGTTGTATCGAGTCTCTATAGGTTGTTTAGTGCATGCTGCCGCTGCCGCTTCAGTCCACCATACCTATGTAGGCCAGGACCGCCGAATTCTAGCCTCATGTAATCTTGGCCTCGTCGACGCCTCCTCTTTCCTTTGCCCTTTTCGGCACCCTTTTGTTTGAGCAGTTTTGAGATCGACGCGTTAGCAGGGTTACCTTCCGGCTTGGCACAGGCAGGGTTATGGACGCCATTGGTTATTCTTGTGGCTCTTAGCCCCATTTGCATCTTGTCCGTAGTCGGACGCCTCCCTCTTTCAAGGTGATTTGGATCTTTGTACCGTATATCTGTATTCTTGACTCATTGAGTCGGCTGCGTATATATATATCTGCTGTGGGTCCCATCGAGGATTGTGTAATGTTATTACTTTTTCCACCCACGTAAGTGCTGGTAACCTTTGAATCGTTTCTATGCGGTTTTGGCGGGGAATCGCTAAAACTTGCATAATCGATCCCGAGTGTTCTGAGTGGTATCGAGCTCGGCGTTGCGATACCCCACAATCCAACCTGTGGATAACCTAGCTAACGGCCGTAGAGTGTCAAAACTATTTTTGCAAAATCGGTTGGATAGTTCGATTAGGTCTGATTTACTCCTTACCCTCGCTATTCTCCTCTTACCTCTGCGTGTTTTGAATCCGCTCTCGTCTTTTCTTCGAGTCCGAGTTCTCGTGGTTGTTAAAATCGTACCTTCGGGTTCGCTTCCTCCTTTAGTAGCAGTGTTCTACCATCCGGTGTTCAAAGCTGAGGAATCCGTCTTGTGGTACCATTCTTTGTTCCTTGTTTGTGCCTTCGGTGTTTTCGGCGGCGACATCATCTACGCGAGATCCGATGCAGTAGTCGCATCACTCCTTTGTTTCCGCAAACGCTGTCGAGATCTTCATCTGAATCGAGGGTTGGTTGCATAATCTATCATTAGGTGTCTGTAGTAATGCTTTGAGTGCGGGATGGAGTCGCGACCATACCACTACTCTTATCATTTGTTTTGTATATTGAATGGTGGATCGATGCAATTCTACGCCTTCCATGGAAGTTAGAGGTGGCCTTACCTTTAACTTCGTCCGTTGTTTATCCGGAGTGTTCTCTTGATGAACGTGAACAACGACCCTTGTTAGTGGTGTCACGAGGATCTACACGGGTGCGAAGACGCGGTCGCCCGGCCTTCCTTCCGGTACCATGAGGCGGATCTCGGTGAGATCCATTGTTAGTGGTGTCGGTGTGGCATCCCGCAAAACCACTACTAGAAAATCGCGTTGAATTTTGTGCAATTGCATCATCATGACATCATCATACACATTTTGTTTCAAACTATTTTGCTAAGAACCCTATTTTGTTTCTATATTAATCCCTCCTTTTATTTCAAATTAACACCGGTGCTCCGGATATCTCAGCTTGTCTAAAACAATTTGCAAAAGGCTTTTAAATTAAATTATAAAACCTAGTCTAATTCCTAGTCCTAAGTTCACCCAAAACTATCCTACCCACCAACCCACATGACGTGCCACCTCACCTTCCCCAATTTCCTACCCACCCCTTCACCTCACCAATCAACTTCCTACCAGAAATCCTTTTCACCTGCACCTATTCTACCTCGGCCCACATCACTGGCCGATCACGAATGCCACCTCACCTCTCTTTCCTCTCCTCTCTCCACTCCCCTCGCCACGTCAGGCTCTCTTCCTCCCACCCCCTACTTTGCACCCTGCACCTGTCCACCTGCACTTTGCCACACAGCCCCTCCTCCTGGCCCCACCCCAGACACACACGCATGCCCGCCGCCCTCCACCCCAGGCCCACTCGCCTGGCCCCGCCCATCGCCCTGCCTGCGCCTCTCTCTTCACCACACGCCCCGCTCCCCCCACCCCGCCAGCCCCTCATGGGACCTCCTCTCCCCTCCCTCTCCCCATGCCGAGCCACCTCCGCCCGCCTGACCTCCTCAGCCCCGGCCGCCGCCCTCCTCTCCCACCTCCTTCTCTCCTCCGGCCACTTGGCCTTCCCGCCTCTTCTCGCGACCTGCCGCCCGGCCTTGCCGCCCGCTCTCAATCACCGCGTCTCGCCACCCTAGCTCGCCGCGCCACGTCCACGGTCCTCCTCAGCGCTGACCTCCACCACGCCACAGCGCCCGGCCATCTTCCACCTCCTCCCGCCTCTGGCGGACCGCCTCACCGCCGCCTCTGCCGTCCCCCTCGGCGAGCGCGTCCCTCACCCGCAGGCTTGACCCCACTCCTCTGCAGCTGAATGCCCGCCTGAAGCCACGCGCCTCTGCAACCACCTCCCGCCCGGGTTCCTCGTCAGCTGCGTGCCCGCAAGCCCGCGACCACGGCGATTTCCCGACCCTTGAGCCCGGCGGTCACCTACCTTGGATGTTCAACATGCCCTTAGCGGTTTCAAAGCCCGTTTAGAGAGTCTTCAATTTTGCTCGGGTTCATGGTGGAACACAAGGCCGTCTTCGCAAGATCTCCGTCTCATAATATCTCGAGCCCGATGAACGCGTCGAGAACCGTCTCAAAGTGATATCGTGCGGTGGCTCAGACGTACCCTACAAGATCTTCGTCACGGAAACCGATGCCTTCGACGGCGATGATGCGTTGTAGAACCCGATGGCGGGGCGATGAAGAACCGATCCGGATTCGAGGTCTAAACCTAACATTGGCTTCACGATCTCCTTGACAGCGGTGGCGTGCCCGGTGACAATGGCGAGCAACTATACAGAAAGCAAAAGGTGGTAGTGGCAAGGCTCACCGAGTCGTCGCGACATCGCGTCACTCAATGATGCCTCGATTGGCGAAGGCGCTCGAGGTCGTCGTGGATTGCTCGTCGGAGAAGTCCACAGCGACGGTGTTCTCGGTTAGCGGCGAGCGGCGTTGGCCATGCTAAGGCGAAAAAGGGTGCCGTTAGTGTAGGATTTGGGGATCACCACATATCAAGCGGAGGAAGAGCTGGGGCTTCTGCGGAGGCCCAGTCGGGAGTTCGGCGACGGTGGCGGAGCTCGGTTGATGTTCTGGAGGCTACGAGCATCTGCGAGCAAGTGGAGGGTGTCAGTAGATGCGTACGAGGATGCAGAAACAGCTAGTATGAACCATAGGCAGAGGGGAACGCGGTGCTTACCTGAATTTGATGACGAGATCGTCGGAGAAGAGGGCCGTCCAGAGAGAAATCCGAGCAGCCTGGTGGCTCCGGTGGGGTGGTGTTTGAGGGAAAAGGAGGAGGGCGACATGGTGCTTAAGTAGGCGAGGACATGGGCGTGAATTACTCGAGCATTGAACGGGAATTGAAGCCACGGAATTAAACAGAAGCCTGAGTGATTTGGGGATGAACGGTCATTGGGTGGAGACGATGATCGTGTGGGGCCTTGGTTGTCGTGAGAAGAAGAGGAGGTGGGTCCACGCGGTCAGTGACTCTGTGGGTGTGGTTGCGAGTGAAAGAAAATGTTTCGCGGGAGGGAGTTGCTGGGCTAGATGGGTCGAGCTGGGCTGGGTTGGGCCAGTTTGGCTGTTTGCTTTCTTTTCTACCTTTCACTTTTCTTTTTCTGTTTGATTTTCTAGAAATGATTTTTCAATTCTAATTCAAATAAGTTTGAATCCAAATCTTCTCTAGATTTTTAACAGTGAACTTTGTACTCAAATGTGTGTCAAACACTTCTGTTTACTCAAAAACACTTTGATCATTTGAAAAATAAAATAAAACCATGCCTTTATGAGATATAAATAATAGGCATAACATTGGTTTTATATTCATACTTTGTTTTTGAAAACTTTGCCCAAGCTTTGGAAAACTCTTAAGTTTGAACTCAAAACATTACTGAATAAAATAAGTATCTTTCTCTTTAGAAAGTAGCACTAAGGCTAGAGCATACTTACATAAAATAATGAGCAACATATGCTCCTGTTTTTGAAATGGTTTTGAAAAAGAACCCTAAATGATCATGAATGCATAGATGATGTGCATGAGTTTTGAAACATGATTTTAGGGATGTTACAAATCTAACCCCCTTAAGGTGAATCTCGCCCTCGAGATTCGGATTGTGTAGCAAATAGGTGAGGGTGCTCTTTCCGAAGATCATCTTCTCTTTCCCATGTTGCTTCTTCTTCGGAATGATGGTTCCATTGAACTTTGCAGAATTTGATAGTCTTAGTCCGAGTAACTATTTCTGCGGTCTCAAGAATCTTGATAGGTTTCTCCTTATAAGTGATATCACTTTCCAATTGGACCTCTTCCAAAGGTATTTCTTAAGCTAACTCACATGAAACACATTATGAACAGCTGACAAAGACTCTGGCAATTCAATCTCATAAGCTACTTCTCCTTTACGACTCAGAATCTTGAATGGTCCAACATATCTTGGGGTCAATTTACCTTTGACACCAAACCTCTTCACTCCACGAAGTGGTGACACTCTAAGATAAGCTCTATCACCTACTTCATAGGTGACTTCTCTACGCTTAGGATCTGCATAGCTCTTTTGTCGGGATTGTGCTATCTTTAGTCTGTTCTTAACTAGCTTGACTTTCTCTTCAGCCTCTTTGATTAGTTCTGGTCCGAACAAGCTTCTTTCTCCCACACCATTCCATAGCAATGGGGTGGTACACTTTCTCCCATAGAGAAACTCAAATGGTGCCATCCCAATACTGGCTTGATAGCTATTATTGTAAGAGAATTCTGCGTAAGGCAGACTTTCATCCCAACTGGCTCCATAGTCTAGGGCACATGCCCTCAACATATCTTCAAGAATCTGATTGGTCCTTTCTGTCTGTCCATCAGTTTGAGGGTGAAAAGCAGTGCTGAATTCCAACCTCGTTCCCAATGACTCATGTAATTGCCTCCAAAAATGAGAAGTGAATTGATTTCCCCTATCAGACACAATACTCTTGGGTACTCCATGTAGACATACAATCCTACTAATATAGATCTTGGCTAACTTAGCACTTTTGTAGGTTGTCTTCACGGGTATTAAATGAGCCACTTTAGTTAGGCGATACACTACTACCCAAATAGAATCATATCCTGACCTGGTCCTTGGCAATCCGGTGATAAAATCCATACCAATATTGTCCCAATTCCAATCAGGAATAGGTAGTGGTTGTAACAATCCTGCTGGTTTCTGGTGCTCCGCTTTCACTCTACTACATACATCACACAAAGCAATATGTTCGGCGATGTCCTTCTTGAGATTATTCCACCAAAATCTTTCCTTCATATCCATGTACATTTTGGTGTTACCCAGATGAATGGAATATGGTGAGTTATGTTCTTCTTGTAATATCAGTTTCCGAAGCTCCGGATCTTGTGGAAAACAGATACGTTTTCCATGCCATAAATTACCCTGTTCGTCTTCATGGAATCCTTTGGCTTTCCCTTTGCCAATCTTTTACTTAATCTCTTCAATTTCCTTGTCTGTCTTCTGGGCTTCTTTGATCTTGTCCAACAAAGTGGGTTGAACATACAAAGACATGAGATGTCTCTCAGTCACAATCTCCAATCTGAGATCTCTGAATGGGGCACACAGATCATCTGGCAATTCTCCCTTAGTAAGGTCATTCACAAAAACCTTGCGGCTTAGAGCATCCGCTACAACATTTGCTTTACCGGGGTGGTATTGCAAACTCAAGTCATAGTCCTTGATGATTTCTAGCCATCTTCTTTGTCTCATGTTAATTTCTTTCTGGGTGAAGATATACTTCAAACTCTTGTGATCTGTGAACACTTCACAACGTTTTCCCAAAAGATAATGTCTCCATGTTTTGAGTGCATGGACAACAGAGGCTAACTCTAAATCATGAGTAGGGTAGTTTACTTCATGAGTTTTGAGTTGTCTCGAGGCATAAGCCACAACTTTCCCTTCTTGCATAAGTACTGCACCTAATCCATGATGAGATGCATCACAATATACTTGGAAATCTTTCTCCAAATCTGGCAAACATAAGACTGGTGCTGTCACTAGTCTCTTTTTCAATTCTTGAAAGATGAGTTCACAACCTTCAGACCAAGCAAATTTCTTGCCTTTCTTTAGCAATTCTGTCATAGGCTTAGCTACCTTGGATAAATTCTCAATAAATCTTCTGTAGTATCCTGCCAAGCCTAGGAAACTACGAACCTCTTTTACTGACTTGGGAGATTCCCATTCAGTTACAGCTGAAACTTTAGCGGGATCAACTGCTACACCATCTCCTGACACAACGTGTCTAAGAAAACAACCTCATTTAACCAAAATTCACACTTGCTGAATTTGGCATACAACTTATGCTCTATAAGCTTCTCAAGTATCAAACGTAAATCCCCTTCATGCTCTTCTTTGCTCTTAGAGTAGATCAAAATGTCATCGATGAAAACGACAACAAACTTTTCAAGGAACTCCATGAACACCTTGTTCATCATATTCATGAAGTATGCTGGTGCATTGGTCAAACCAAATGGCATCACGGTATACTCATACAATCCATACCTTGTGGTGAAAGTTGTCTTAGGTATGTCTTGTTCCCTTATCTTGAGCTGGAAATAACCTGACCGGAGATCAATCTTTGAGAACACACAAGCTCCTTCTAACTGATCAAACAAGTCATTGATTCTTGGAAAAGGGTATTTGTTCTTGATAGTCACCTCATTGAGTGAACGGTAATCTATGCATAACCTTTGACTTCTATCTTTCTTTTCCACAAACAAAACTGGTGCTCCCTAAGATGAAGAACTTGGTTGAATAAATCCTTTCTGCAACTGTTCTCCAAGTTGCTTCTTGAGTTCTTTCAACTCATCAACAGACATCTTGTACGGTCTCTTTGCTATTGGTCTAGATCCTGGTAGCAAATCAATAAGGAACTCCACTTCTCTATCTGGTGGCATTCCCGGTAATTCTTCCGGAAACACATCAGGATATTCACTCACAATAGGCACACTGTCTATGCTAACCCCCTTAAGAGAATTTAGCTTAGTCCCTTTTGATTCAAAGTTAGACTTGAATCTAATCCGTTTCTTTTCCAGGGTTGTGAGTGCAACAGTACGATTGGCACAATCTAGTACTCCTTCATACTTGGTCATCCAATCCATTCCCAAAATTATATGCAGTCCTTGGGAATCTAGGATTATCAAACTCACTAGAAACTTATGTTTTCCAAACTCTATCACTAGATCCCGGCATCCAAGACTTACTATCATATCTCCACCTGGAGAACTTACTTTTATTGGACACCCAATGTTTTCAGTTGGAAACTCGTTTCTATCAACAAATGCTTTTAGTATGAATGAATGTGATGCACCAGTATCAAAAAGAACAAGTGCTGGAATAGAATTGAGTTTAAACTTACCAGCAACAACATCAGATTCCTCATAGATCTCCTCCACATTAATGTGGTTCACTTGTCCCTTTTGAAAAGGGTTGGGCTTATTGGGTCCTTCAACTTTCTTTTATGGGCATTCATTTGCATAATGCCCCATCTTCTTGCACTTGAAACATTCAACCTGACTAAGATCCTTCTTGACAGGCTGGCTTCCACTACCACTTCCACTTCCATTGTGGTGGCTCTTATATCCACTCTTGTGATTTTTGTACTTGTCATTGTCATGACTACGGTGGTGCTTGTTGTCATGATAATGGTTGTGGTTGTGGTTCTTGTTGAACTTCCCATGCTTGTGGGATCCAGAACTCCCACTTTCATCATAATGGGAACGCTTGTGAGACGATCCCGAGCTGTGCTTATCAGAGTGCTTCCTCTTCCTGCTTTAAACTTTTTTCATTTTGCTCTCCAAAATAGCAGCCTTGTCACAAAGAGACTGGTATGTGGGAACATAGGCCACAGATAACTGCAGGTTCAATTCATCATTCAACCCTTCAAGGAACTTTTCCTTCCTTAGTGTCAACTTCATCCGGTGCATATCGCGCCAGATTGTTGAACTCCTCAATATATTCAGCCACGCTGCGGTGGCACTGCTTCAAGTTATGGAAATCTTTCTTCTTCAAACTCATCACTCCGGATGAGATGTGAGCAGTACGGAAACCATCTTCAAAGATAGCCCATGTCACATCCTCAATGGGAGTGGTGATCTGGAAGTTATCCCACCAAGTGGCTGCTGGTCCTTCCAACAAGTGAGCTCCGTCGACTTTCTCTTCATCAGTACAACCAACAGTTACCAAGTCCTTGTTCACAGAGCGTAGCCAATCATTGGCCACCATAGGATCAGTAGTTCCTGAGAACTTTGCTGGCCTTAGCCTTAAGAACCTGGTAAGCATGTCAAAACCCGGTGGGTTGTTCTGATTGTTGTTGTTATTGTTATTGTTGTTGTTGTTCTGATTCTGGATGAACGTGGTCATCATTTGCATCAACTGAGTCTGAGCTGTCATCATCTGTTGCATCTCAGGGGTGATGTTGTTGTTGTTGGGGTTGGGATTGGCACGTCAGGGAGGCATCTGTTGTTTTCAATAAGGATAAGGATGAGATACCCATAGATGCTAACATGCACAATACATCACATAACAAATCACAATCATGCATCGTAGTAGTAAAAGTTCAAAAACACAAACAACAAGTTTTTGGAAAAGTAAACACACCAATAGCAAGCCATCCACATGTTGGATGGTCATTGTGACTCAATAATCAAAAGCATGGTAAATAAATGATAAATGAGTAGTCATCACTACTCCTCTGCATCAACCTCCTCATCAACAAGTGTAAGACCTGCATTCTCCATAGAGGTCTTGTATTCCTCGACATTGGTGGTCAAGGTCTCTACTTTGGCTTTGAGAGCCCTCTTCTGTGCACGAAGCCTCTCAATCACACCTTGTTGATGCTCGAGCTCGAAGTCCTTGGCCTCTAGTTCTGCAGTCATGTCTCGAATCCTCTTGTTCCTATCTTGGACTCGCTTCTCTTGACTCTTGAACTTTCTATCCTGACTCTCAAACTTGGCCTCCATCTCCTTGACTATCTCATCTTGCTCATTAAGAGCTTGTCATTCTCACTGTTTGCACCTGGAGTTCGTCATTGCTAAGCATGACGTTGGTCCTATCAGTGTCTAGGTGCTTAAGAAGAACCTCTAAGTCCTGGAGGTATAGACGGATCGGCTTTGCCGTCTCTCTCGAAGTATCCTCAAAGTCAATGGCCTCACCATCCTCATCACGTCTACCGAAGGCGTGGAAGTGAGTACCTCTAACCTCTCGAGAGTGTCTCCCTAGCAAACGCCCAAGCAAATCTTGCATGACTACCTCTAGGCCTCTCTCCTTGTCATCATGCATGAGCTTGAAGATGATTGCCTCCGTGGTAGGCTCATTCTGGCGTCCTGGCTGATTGACCTTGAAGCCCCAAAGGTCTTTCCTCTCAAACTTGGTGAGGGGAAGCATCATGATAGTAGGAAGAGGGAGATTGAGCAGACTAGTGAGCTCAATAATACGAGTGCCAAAACGAGTTCCCTTGAACTCTTCAGCCGTGCTAATAGTAACATTAGGCATCTATTTAATAAGATAGAAAAAGTTAGAAACAACACAATTTAAGACAAATCACAAGACAAGGCATCACATGCATAACTTTGGAAATCAAAACACACAAGTCATGGCATACATGGATTCATTACAAACAACCAAGGTTCAACTTATTTTAAATAACATTTGGGAAATAAAATGATTAGTGTGGTGGTCCAACTAACGAAGTACGTTACAATCCCATCTCACTTGCCAAGTTGTCTAACAGGGCATCCCTAGAGGCAATCTGTCTATCTAGATCACATGACTCTATTGCTAAGTCTATGATGTCTTTCCTTAAACTTTGGTTGGTAGCCTCTAACTCTTGGGTATGTTTCTTTTCTTCCTTAAGGTCATTCTGGGTGTTAAGCATTCTGCACTTGATTCTGTCACCAAGTTCTTTGATGGCCTTACAAGCTGCATCCCTTGCTAAATCAAAGAATGTGGTATGCATCACTGAGTTGGTGACCATGCAGAATCCTGAGTCCTTGTGGTTGTCTTCCTTGTTTTTATACAAGTGAAGTTGCACCCACCAGTACTCAACTCCTTCATCCATCATAGGAAAACCTTTGTACACAGCTGCACCATGTATTCACATGGCAACCATGAGGTCTTTGAGAGCCTTGGGGAATTCTGTCTCACATTCCAAAGTCATAGTCATGAGTGGTCCCTTCTTCACGGTTTCGTTGATGGAGTTCATCTACAAATAGAGATGAGAAAGAAGGTTAGAGAAGTTTACGAGAAGAAAAGACAAGTGTGGAAGTTGTTGAATTTTTTTCCTTAGTGGTTTCCAATCCTAGGGTCATAATCCTACAGGCAACACAGTGCTCTGATACCATCTGTAAGATCCCTCCTTTGTAAAGGAAAGGATCCCTGTGATTGCAATGCTAGTCCCTAGATCAATGCTAGCATCCACAGTTTAAGATGAAGTATAAGTCATTCCAGAGACAAACATAGTCTTTTACAACTCCATGGCCACAGGCCTAGTACAAGAGTTTAAATATGTAATAAGATAAATAAGTCTTCATCTTCATGTGTCACAGGCAAGCATGTTGAGTGTAGACTCATGACTCCTAATCATCATCAGAATAACCTGCAACATCACAAGTTACAGCCATAGTAGGTCAATACATTGGAATAGTATTGGAAAGTGATACCTTAGTAGAATTTTGGTAGACTAAATACTATATGCAATTTGGCTAAGTGTAGCTTAGGCTTGCTTTGCTCAAAATAGGTTTACCTATTAGTTGAAAACACTAAGTTTTTCTTTGTCAAAATCTTTCCCAAGGAACCACCAATAGACATTGGGGAACCTTCACCCTTGTTCAACCACAAATTTTTACTTAGAAATTGGGATGAGGAGATTCTTGATAGCTTCCATGTCTTGATGCTCAAGTTGTCCAATACCAGGGACATGGCTAAGTACTTAGATGCTTCCATCTGCAGAGGTTGTGCACTTTCCCCACAAGACTTGATTTTCACCAAGACAGACCTTTGAAGCCTTCCTTAGACCAAATGGACGCGCTCCAACCTATCATCCCACTACCACCAACTGTCCAAATGGCTAAGTTATTGCAACCTATATGATCCAGGCAGAGCCCATATTGCCAAGTGGCTGCACTAGAAGCTTCTTAACATTTGGCCTCTCAAATCCCTTTGTTCCTGGGTGGCTTTCCACAAGTGAGATACACAAGGTAAACCATATAAATGGGCCTTGTGTAACCACTCAATATAAACCATTCCTTCCATTCCACCCAGGTGTTTCATTCACTTAGTTGTTTTATTAAACAAAATACAAGTCCAAAGACTTAGAAATATTTTCTCATAGCATGAATATATAACCACCCTTGGTTGCTAATAGCTAGGCTAAGCATGGCATTGATAAGAATCTTAACTTAGAAATTTCTAGCAATTCTACAACTACTAGGATTTCCCAAGCATAGCATATAGATCAAAAATATCCATGCAAGACTAGCAAAATATTTCTAATGCATAGTTGAAAAACATAGGTATAAAATCATGAAGCACCACTTTCCTTGGTATTTTGGAGAGTAGCTACAATCCTCACAATCACAATCACTATTTGCACCAAAATCTACACATAAAATAATGGCACAAAATCACATACACAATTAATACAAGTAAAAATACATGAATGCATGCAATATGCCATGTGATGATTTTCTACACCAAACAAGACAACTGCACTGTACTGAATCATAAACAAGTACAAACAAGCTAAATAAACTTTATTTGAATAGCAAATAATTTTCCAAATAATTAATATACAAAAATTAGGCCTACACATGTTTCTGCAAAAACAACCCTTTTAACACAGGCAAAACACTAAACACATTGCATAAATGGAAAGGATTTTCTCTCCTGATTCCATTGATATAAAATTTGTCAAATTTGGACGTGGAAATCAAAAGTTATGAATTATTCAAGTTTAAACATCTAATAGATCTAATTTCTGGTTTTTATTAAACAGACAGGCCACGTGGCTGCTTCCTATTGGTCCATACCGTTTCGGTTGGATCGGCTAACACAGACCGTAGGATTTCCTTTAGATATCACGGTGCAGATGCATCCATACCGCTTCGGTGATTGAATCTATCGCGTCCAGTGGATCTAGATCCAACGGCCCTAAGCAGCTAACCCTAAACGGGCGGCGCTAGCGGCGGCGACAGGCGGCGGCGCGCTCAGACAGCGGCGGAGCCGGCGATACAGGAAGCAAAAAGGGTAGTGGCAAGGCTCACCGAGGTCGTCGCGACGTGCTGATGCTCAACGATGCCTCAGTTGACGAAGGGGCGCTCGGGGTCGTCGTGGATTGCTCGTCGGAGAAGTCCCTGGCGACGGTGTTCTCGGTTGGCGACGGAGACGACGTTCTGGGCCACGCTAAGACGAGAAAAGGGTGCCGTTAGGTGCGTAGGATGCTGGGGATCACACGCGTATCAAACAGAGGGAGAGGGGAAGCTGGGGCTTACGGAGAACGGTCGCCGGAGTTCGAGCAGACGGTGGCGGAGCTCAGTCGATGACGTTGCCGAGGCTACAGAGCATGCGCGAGCAAGTGGAGGGTGTCAGTAGATGCGTACAAGGATGCAGAAACAGCTAGTCTGAACCATAGGCAAAGGGGAACACGGTGCTTACCGGAATTTGACGACGAGATCGTCGGAGCAGAGGGCCGTCCAGACAGAAATCCGAGCAGCCTGGTGGCTCCGATGGGGTGGGGTTTGAGCGAAAAGGAGGAGGGCGACATGGTGCTTTAGTAGGCGAGGACGTGGGCGTGAATTACTCGAGCATTGACCGGGAATTGAAGCCACGAAATTAAATAGGAAACGCCCGGAGTGATTTGGGGATGAACTGGTCGCTGGGGTGGAGACGATGAATGTCGTGTGGGCCGCGGTCGTCAGCGAGAGAAAAGAAGAGGAGGTGGGTCCAGGCGGTCAGTGACTCTTTGGGTGTGGTTGCGAGTGAAAGAAAACGTTTCGCGGGAGGGAGTTGCTGGGCTAGATGGGTCGAGCTGGGCTGGGTTGGGCCAGTTTGGCTGTTTGCTTTATTTTTTTCTACCTTTCACTTTTCTTTTTCTGTTTGATTTTCTAGAATGATTTTTCAATTCTAATTCAAATAAGTTTGAATCCAAATATTCTCTAGATTTTTATACAGTGCACTTTGTACTCAAATGTGTGTCAAACACTTCTGTTTACTCAAAAACACTTTGATCATTTGAAAAATAAAATAAAACCATGCCTTTATGAGATATAAATAATAGGCATAACATTGGTTTTATATTCATATTTTGTTTTTGAAAACTTTGCCCAAGCTTTGGAAAACTCTTAAGTTTGAACTCAATACATTACTGAATAAAATAAGTATCTTTCTCTTTAGAAAGTAGCACTAAGGCTAGAGCATACTTACATTAAATAATGAGCAACATATGCTCCTGTTTTTGAAATGGTTTTGAAAAAGAACCCTAAATGATCATGAATGCATAGATGATGTGCATGAGTTTTGAAACATGATTTTAGGGATGTTACATAAATAATACATGATTATAGTTTTAAATTAGAATTCTTATTTTTCTAAGATTTTTGGTATTTTATTTATATTATTAACATTTATCATTATAAAAATATGGGATATCAAAGTTTTATTACTTATAAAACTTTTATTAAATAATTTATTTAAATAATCATCATAATAATATTTTATAATAGTTTTAAGTTGTAGATTTTATTTTTCTAAAAATTTCCATATACTATACACATTTTTCTGAATTATAAATCAAAAGATATTAATTAAACAAGATTTAATCATTTATTTGATTTCTGGAATATTATTAATTGAATTATAACATTTTATTTATTTCTTAATAGAAAAATACTTTTTACACCACATCAAGAGCTAGCCCCAGTCACTGAGTAGTGGGCCATGGTCCACCTCAACTCTCAGGTTAAAGGAATTGCATGTGTTACCGATTGGTTATCTACCCCAGTCAATGACATATGGGCCCTGGGCCACGTCACTTGCCACGCAGGAAAACGACCAGCCAAACTAGCTGACGTGGTGCGATCATGATGTAACGATGGCGTCAGCACCACCACCGCCGCCAGAGGTTGGTCGCCGACGACGATCTATTGCGCCCTAGCAAGCGAGATAAGCTTAGTTCGAATAAGCGCAACCTACTGAACCTAATAGTGGCAACACCGCTCGGTAATAGTCATTGGAGCTTCAGCTCCGACGAGCTCCATTGGTGGCCGACGGTGGCATATGATGAAACGGCGATTTACAACAAGATCCGACAATTGAATGTTACTGGGAAGTTCAGGAACTCACCCTGATGATGATTGATTGGTCGGTGAGGACAGGCGCAGTCGGAATCGAGCTTCTAGACGAGGATTTCGACGAACTGTTGTGAAGAGGAATCGCAAAATTCACCAGCTCTAGTGCTCCCCCTGATGCAAGCTTCTACCCCGAGGATCTACGGAGGAAAGCGCTTCTCCATGACGACTCAGAATGGTGTGGGGAGACGTGGTTCGATGGCGAGAGGTGACTCCGGTGAGGTAGGGTTTCGGTCCCGTTCACATCTGAGAGGACAAGGAGAAATTGGAGATAGGGATGGAGGCAATGCGTCGCGGTGGCCTTCTTATCCCCTCCTGGCAACAACGACGAGTATCTTGGCGCAAGGCTGACGACGACGACATCGAGCGGCGACGAGCTTCGCGAGCGAGCTGCCTGTGTGCGTGACGATGACGACGATGCAACTTTTGCGGATAACCCCCTAGCAATTTCTTTAGCTCAACCCGTGGTCCTCTCCTGACCCCACTTGTCATTCACAAATGTAAAAGAATCTGGCTGGTTCTTCGGGCTGTTGGCCGCCAAAGGGCTGTAGGTGTAGGGTTGTTGGGCCACGACCAGGTAGTATTTTTATTTGTTTTATCTTTTTTCTATTTTCTGTTTTCTTATTCAGATTTGAATTTGCTTTATATTTTGAACCTTTCTTTGTATGATTTGTTTGCTGTATATTTACAACAATACTAAAATATACCTAGTCTCATTTGTGATTTTTTTATTATATCATCTTTTTGAATTTCTTTTATTTACTTAATATGAATCCCCTTGTTAATAGTTTGTAGAAACTTTTCTTATTATTTTTCTCTCCTATTTTAGCTAGGGATATCTTGAATGATATCTTCTTATTTGTTTATAGACTTAACTCTAATTGGCTCATAGTTTGAATATAAATTTTATATGTATAATGATCCTGGATCATTATTTGATGCATGAAAACATGAAAGATATTGATATGTTTATTACTATTCCCATTAATTTAGAAAATGAAATGTATATATTCTATTGTGATAAATAAAGAGGTTTAGGGTTTTGAGTTATGAGTACTACCCTTGGCTTTAGGGTTTTGTATAAGCTTAGATTCCTTTTAAGAGTCAAGATTTAATGACTACGCATATTGCCTTATGTATATAGTATTTGATGAAATCTCCCTTTTTAACAAAAAGTTATAATTAGAGTGTTTTATAGAAGTGAATTGATAAAAATATACTTAAGCACATATAGTTATGATGGTTGAAATTAATAGAAATGTGCTTATGTAATTTGCTATAGGGAAATATTTCTATAAAGTGATATGGACATAAGATGATAGATCAACAACATAAGATAGATATTATGTTGATCTGGATTTAGAGTTGGTTGCTTACCAAGATTAAATAGGAAAATGATTTATAACATATAATTTTCACAATCTGGGATTTCTAATTAAGGAATTCCTTTCCTAGATATAATACTTCTTCCTATCCATCATCATAGTTAGTATGATGAGCTTTACTCATTTAAATCTTCTTATTCATATATCATTCTTCTAAACTTATGGATGAATCCTATGAGTTTGATACAAGGATATTTCATAATTTTCTCATATCCTTGCTTGGTTGTATTCTTCGTTCTCATTGATAAACTTCCATCCAACCAGTAGTTCCTTCAATTTCACTCACAATATTCCTTAATATTCCATCACTGATCTCTCTCTAAGGTTGATTATCTTTTAAGATGAATAACACTACTTCTAAACTCTATGCTATACTAGCTTTAATTAAATAATATCGGCCTATATTTACTTAACTCTCATGACTTACACTTTAATCCCTGAATTATATTTATGTAGTTTGCAAAGACTACTCTAGGATCACTTATCTCTACAAAGGTTCCAATCATGTTCTACCCACCAGTATTATTTATACTACATATAAGCATTCCATATAGGTGGCTAAAGCATTACCATTATAATCCTTTAATCATTTATTGCTTAGGTTCTTAGTTGGCTAAGCAGGGCTTTATCAATCCTACCTTTTATTGTCTAGAAATTATCTTCTTAGTATCTTATATTGGATTAAGGTTATTAATGGACTATGCCCCCATTAGAATATTTAAGTAGATGTTCTGATAAGATCAAATAATAGATCAAATACTAATAGTTAAAGGATTTGTGAATCAATGGGGAATTATCCAACATTGATGAACAACAGATATTGAAATAAGTTCTATAAAGATTCTATAGAAAGAAAGATATATATATATAGTGGATGATCTTGACTTACTCTCTTTCCAACTCCAACTCATCAAAGGAGTTTTTAAGGTTAGGTGTTACTATGATACTCAGGATGTATGCAGATGGGATTAAGATATAGTGGTTACATTCTTATTTTTTTATATCCTTAACTTGGTACTTATGAGTGATTATAATGAATACTATAACATGATCACCTAATGACCAAATATAATTCACATTATATTAAGGTTTAACTTATAGTACATTTGATCTACCCTTAGATCAAATCTCTCTTACCTAAAATGAGATTTTAACAACGGTCTTATTGAAACTTATCACAGTCAACTTGATGATCTACTTCAATTCCATCAAGCTAAGAGAAGCTTCAATCACTTTGACAAGTTTTGTTTAAAAGCCGAAAATTATTCGGATTTTCTATGCATGAATGCAATGCACACATCTGGTTTTAGATTATTTCTAGGCTCTAATGCTGGGATGTTACAGACTCCTGGTCCCGCTGCTGATTATTGATTGGAGAGGGGTCTCGATCATGTCTACATTATTTGCTAACCGTAGGGTGACACACTTAAGGGATACCGGCACCATTTGGAGCAAATAATATGCGAGAGAAAGAAAAAGGAAAGCGCAAGAATTTATTTCACTAGACATGAGAATCGTTTCGGTTGAAATTACTGAAACTGGTTCTGCGTGTGAAATTGAAATGTTATAAGGTGTTTTATGTGAATGTTTGTTAATTAGAGTA
Source organism: Avena longiglumis (assembly GCA_030063025.1). Taxonomy (NCBI): domain Eukaryota; kingdom Viridiplantae; phylum Streptophyta; class Magnoliopsida; order Poales; family Poaceae; genus Avena; species Avena longiglumis. The sequence goes on from CP125974.1 coordinate 30,616,543, forward strand.
ATTAAAAAAAATCTGAATAAATAAATAAAGAGTTTTATTTAAATGAGAGCTTGCATTAAATTTGGTGGAAATTTAATGCATGTGAGTGGATTTTTGAGTGGAGGCATGTTTATGTGAGTGAAGGCTTTTAATTTTGAGTGGGAGCTCCACCCACATGAATGTGGAAGAGGTGGGGGCAGCCCCCATGGCTGGGTGCCATGACCCCTTGGGTTCCCCCTCTCCCTATAAAAGGCCTCCCTCTCCTCCTCTCAAAGTACACCTCCTCGTGAAGGATCTCTCTCCCCCCTTTAGAATTTCCCCATGGTCTCGAATCAGCGAGATACATGTTCTCGGTGGCTTTTTCTAGAAGGATTCGTTGCTTCCGCTACTTCGCTGGAGCGAGGGCGCGGAGGCTGTCGGGGTACCCGGACGTGTGTGCAATCACGGATGCAACAGAGCTTTGCGGTGCTGGACTTGATGGTGCTGGATCAGATGGACTTCATCACGATCTTGAGATTGGCAAGCATTCTACTATATCATCCATGAGTACAACCTCATTAACGATGTTTGGTCTTTGAGGGTATGTATTCTATGGATATATATCCACCCGTTGCTTATATATTTTAGATAGATCTTGGTACATAGTTGTTCCTATCGTAGGAATTTTTTGTTTTCTATGCTGCGAACCCTACAGAGGTATCAGAGCCGTTTCTATGCATAGATACTTTGCATGGGTAGTACACATATGTATATGTGGGCGATGATAATCATATTATTGCTTCTTAGTTGTACTTTGGATATTGGTGGCATAGTGGGATGAAGCGGCCCGGACAAACTTTACATGTCCTCGCACATGAGACATGCTCCACGCTTGACATGCAACTAGTTTTGCATAAGTGGATAGCGGGTGTCTGTCTCTCCTACTATAGTCAATATCTAATTTCCAACGAGTTGTCAACAATTTGGTTATCCTCGTTGTGGTTCATGTTCGTAGGTAAGAACGGTTCTATCTTGAAAGCCCTAAGCCACGTAAAACTTGCAATGGATAAATTAGATGCGTCTAGTTTAGATTATTGCTCGGCTAGTGTCATGATATGGTGATGTTGTAAGTAAAAGTATAAGTCGATACTCTTACAACACACATAACGTGTAAGTTCCATAGACCTTGGCCTTACACATAAAGGAATGATCAAGATCATACCACGATGCACATGATAACGATCAAATGCAAGGACCATATCATTTTACTTTTCACATAAGATGTTTGTTGCATCTTATATTGCTAGTTTGACGTTTTATTAGCATAATAAGATGATCCCTCATTTAGATATCAAGATAAAAATGTGTTCTTCCTTAAGTATGCACCGACAATGTTTCGCCGCTTCAAGACATCACGTGATGATCGGGTGTACTTGAATCCACGAGCATATCTCGGGTGTAAGATGCTTTACACGCGAATACTAAGGTTCTTACTTGACGAGCCTAGCATGTACAGACATGGCCTCGGAACACGGACCGAAAGGTTAAGCATGAGTCATATGTTTTGATATGATGACCATATGGATGCTCTCCTTTGAAGCTACACCGACTCACGTGATGATCGGACTTGGTGTAGTGGATTTGGTTCATGTAATCACCAAAAAGACACTAGGGATGTCGTTTTTGAGTGGAAGTTCATTTCTAATTTGGATTAGTAGAACTCAATTTATCATAAATTAAATAAAACTGAATTTGCATAATTTGTTGCAGTCATTGGCGTTCGTTCACCACCTTATGCTTAGTTATAATTGATATAATAGAACTATAGAATTCTGGATATTTTCTTTACGAACTGGTATAGTATTGTGTTGAGTGTCAATCTAAATTTTAAAGTCCTATTGCAAACTTTTAGCAAACTCTGTTTACTCCGTGAAATTTAATAATTAGTATTAAATCGAGAGTAATAATTCCAGTGTTAGTATCTTAAGTATCATGTTTGCCTCCATGATTCTTGATTGTTTTAATATCAAGTTTATCTAGGAGCTGAAAGAATTGTTTCAGAAACCATCATGTGTGGCAGATATAATGATATATGAAATAATGTTTTGGTTGCAATATGATGGAGTATAATATATGTTCTCATATTGGATGAGAAGTTGCAAAGGTTGGAGATGCTAGACATTCTAATCATCCAAAAGGGTTTTAGAAAGTAATGTTATACTCACGATTAGCCTTTATAAGCTACATTAGCTTGATCATGAAAGTCGTCATGATAAGGATGAATATAAGATGTATATAAAGTGTTTACTACACTAAAAGATTACTAAAGAATAGATTTTGAAAGAATGCCGATCATTTGAGGATGGTGATCTACTTCAAAGTGCAAGTCCAAAGGTATTAGTATTTGAATATACACGCTTTGGACTATGTGTCATGTATATGGCGCCACTTTTGATGTTGATAGATTCTTTTAAAAGGAAAAAAAGGAAATGCTGAAAGAGAATCCATAAAATATATTTGACAGAAAAGAAAAGATTGGAAATATCCAGTTTAGGTATATGGATGATATACATGTTATGGTTGTATTCTTTGCTGGTTAAACAATGTGGTTCTTGGGTATTGAATACCGAATTGGTTGGTACAAAATTTCATACAGAATGACGCAATTTATGAACCACAATGGCCTAAGTAACTAGCAAGAGAATATGTGATGATGTTCATCAAAAACAAATAAGTCGTTGTTTGTATTTATCGTTGACATCAAAGTCTGCCTTCAAGATTTGTTTTAATAATCGTTATTTAAATTAAGTATTATAAGAACAAATATTGTTCAAATAATTACCGTATTCCATATAAGACGGATGATTTACAAATCTAGTTGGAGAAATCACATCCATAAAAACTAATGCTAAAAATGTCGCAAGACAAATGATTGAAGATCACTTACGAAGTGACATCACCATTTAAATTATATTGGAAAGAAAACATGAAGAAATTCCATTTTTATGGATTTTTGGAGTCTTTGATTTGATAAAATGACGCTTGTGAGACTTTCCTCAGGATAATTAAAACTTTGTTCAAAGGCCAAAGAAGAACGATCGACTAAAATATTGGAATTTATACATATCGATGAATGTAGTCCATTATGTGTAGTCGTAAGCGATGGATTTCAACTTCATATAATTTCTCCGGAAATTTGAGTGAATATTCACTTATTTAGAATGAAGTATGAAATATTTGAAAACGTTCACAGACTTTCAAGATGAAGTGGAAAATCATTGTAACAAGAAAAATAATAATTTATGATTTTATCATAAAGGGATTTATTTGAGTTGCAAGTTTAGCAAAACACCTACATTTGCATCTCCCGAAACACCATAGGAATATGGAGTGTTTGAGATTTGTAATGAAACCTTGTTTGACATGGTTGGATCAAAGGTGATATTTATAAAACTGCCATTATGTTTTAAAAGATTAAAGCTTTAGAGACTACCACTTCTACACTGAAAAGAGCTCCATCTTGATCCGTTGAAATGACACCATGTAAGTTATGGTTTGGGGTAAAACCCAAGTTGTCCTTTCTTACATTTTGGTATGCTAAGCATAAGTAAGGTGTTTATAACCAAAGTCAGATGAACATGTCTTTCTAGGTTATTTCAAATAACCATTGGGTATTCCCCCATAACACCGAGGACAAAAGGGTTTGTCGCTGGAAACGTGAAGTTTCTTGAAAAACGATTTTTTCGCAAAATTTAAGTGGGAGGACAATAGAACTTTGATAAGGTTAATGAACCTTAGCTATATGTGCTGAGTTGCGCAGCGCCGGAAAACGTTTCGGAGGCAGCCACAATGATCATGGCTCACGTGTCTCAAAGGTTGTGGTCACGGAGATCTAAGTTCCTATTAAACCAAGTAGGTCGGATAAACAATCAAACGCTAAGATTTGAGAGTAAATCATTGTTGTTTGACAATGATGAACCCAGTACATGCAAACAAGCGATTATGGGTCCTGACTCCGTCAAATGGCTTGAAGCCATAAAATCCGTGATAGTTCCATATACGAGAAATCAAGTTTTTTGAACTTGGAAGAACCTCCGGAAAGGTGTAAAAACCTATCGGTCGTATTTGGATCTATAAATAAACACACATGGATGTTTCACATCTATGAAATAGTCGACATGTTGTAAAGTATTTTACGACAATGTTCAAGGTGTTGATTATGACAAGATTTGATCTTTCTTAGCGATATTTAGTCTGACGGATTAAAGTAGCAACCACTACATATAATTTGGTATAGGGTAGATGAATAAACAAAACAAAGTTCTTCTAATAAGAATGGTTACCTAGGACGTGCACATGACACAATCCAAAGGATTTTGTTAATTCAAAGGATGATAAAAGGGGCATGCAAACTTCAATGGTTGAAGTAAGCATCGTGGAGTAGGAATCTTCACCGTGATGAAACTGTTAAAGGGTTTTCATCTGGAGATGATGAAAACGCTTGCGTTTGCGAGAAATTAAGTAGAAGCACTGAGACATATTTGTAATACATTATGTGGAGGACATCTTATTGATTGGAAATGATGTATATTTTATTGACAAAGGTTAAGAATTTCATTTCGACGAAAGACTTAGGCAAAACCAGAATATTTAGCATGAATGTCTATACGGATAGACTGTGACGCTAATATGGTTATGCCAAACGTACATATATGAGATATTGACGGAGTTCAATATAGAAACGACGAGAAAAGATTCTTATCGCATGGAAAAGAATTGAATCAAAATTCAAGTGTATCGACACTTGATAAGTGAAACAAGATTCAAGTTCTTTGACACTTGATGAGTGAAATCACAAGAATGTTTTGATCAACCATACCATGATATGTACACATCCAGACATGTCCTATCCTCTAAGTGTTATAAGCATATACCAGAATGAATCATAAAATGATTATTGAACGATAGTAAGGAAATTCTTATGATCTCTTGGAAGAACTAAGAATATATTTGTGTAGAGGTGACAAACAATTACAAATAGTTCATTGTAAAGCATTACATTGATACTAGTTTTGTCACAAGATACAAATTAAATTTATCTCAATTTAAACTATGGGTGGCACAATGAAATGGAAAGAAAGTTTCCATGATGTATTTTGGATTAATTCCAAAGTTAAGACATTATGACGGATACTACAACAAAAGGCTAAGTATATGACTACTATAGTAGCAGCAAATGAGGGCATTTGTGTCAAATAGTTTGTTATCAAACTAAGGTGTGGTTCGTAATGGGCTAACACTAAAGATATATTATACGACAATAGCATCGACATGATTTAACCCCAAGGAACTAAAGGTCTCACCAAAAGACCAAATTTATACAATGCCTTCTCATTGGAGAATAAGTGATGCGTGAAGACGCAAAGGCATGCAAATACACACGGATCTGAAAGCGTTAGATCTGTAGATTATGTTAACCACTTGCAATCGCGTATATGGAACACCAGAAAGCCATAGGTGTTCAATACACAAAGTTTTCAAACTATATTATTGTCTCTAGTGCAAATAGGAGACTGAAATGAATATGCCCGTGAGGCAATAATTAAGTGGTTATTATCGTATTCCTTATTTATGATAAATGTTTATTTTGCATGCTATAATTGTATTAATATGGAATCGTTAATATATGTGTTTTTAATAAACAAATAGAAAGTTCCTATTTATGCCTCTCTTATAAACTAGCTCGTTGATTAACAAGATGATCAAAGGTTTCCTGATCATAGACATTGGATGTTGTTAATAACGAGGTCACAATATTATTGGAATGATGTGATGAACATTCATCCGAAGTATAGTATTACGATCAAGGTCATTGTGTTTATATTTCTATAACATCATACGAAGTAATCTTAGTCCTTAGACCATGAGATCATGTCAATCACTAACACCGGAAGAGTATCTTATTAACATCAAACGTCACACCGTAATAGGGTGACTACAAAGATGGGTTCAGTACTATGAAGGTGTTATGTTGAGGATCATGGATCAAGAGTGGAATTTTTCCATCCCGATGACGAAGAGATATACTCTGGGCCCTCTCGGTGATATCGCATTAGTTAGCTTGCAAGCAAGTGATTTGATCACTAGAATGTTATATCACGGGAACAAGAAAAGTGTACATGTTGGTAACGAGATCAAACTAGGTATGGAGATAACGATGATCGAATCTCGGACATATAATATATCGCGAGGCAAAGGGATTGAGTTACATGCATATAAGGTTCACACGATCATAGAAGTCATCGTTGAATATGTGGGAGTCAGTACAGATCTCCAGGTCCCACTGCTAATTATTGATCGGAGTGGGATCTCGATCATGTCTACATTATTCGCGAACCGTAGGGTGACACACTTAAGGGATACCGACACCATTTGGAGCAAATAATATGCCAGAGAAAGAAAAAGGAAAGCGCAGGAATTTATTTCACTAGACACCGGAATCGTTTTGGTTAAAATTGCTAAAACTGGTTCTGCATGTGAAATTGAAATATTATAAGGGGTTTTATATGAATGTTTGTTAATTAGAGTAATTAACAAAATTCTGAATAAATAAATAAAAGAGTTTTATTTAAATAAGAGCTTGCATTAAATTTGGTTGAAATTTAATGCATGTGAGTGGATTTTTTAGTAGAGGCATGTTTATGTGAGTGGAGGCTTTTCATTTTGAGTGGGAGCTCCACCCACATGAATGTGCAAGAGGCGGGGGAAGCCCCCATGGCTGGGCGCCATGACCCCTTGGGTGCCCCCTCTCCTTATATAAGGCCTCCCTCTCCTCCTCTCAAAGTACACCTCCTCGTTAAAGATATCTCTCCCCCCTTCAGAATTTCCTCATGGTCTCGGATCAGCGAGATATATGTTCCCGGTGGCTTTTTTAGAAGGATTTATTGCTTCCGCTGCTTCGCTAGAGCGAGGGCGCGGAGGTTATCGGGGTACCCGGACGTGTGTGCGATCACGGATGCACCACTGCTTTGCGGTGCTGGACTTGATGGTGCTGGACCGGCTGGACCAGATGGACTTCATCATGATCTTGAGATTGGCAAGCGTTCGACTACATAATCCATGAGTACAACCTCGTTAACTCTATTCGGTCTTTGAGGTTATGTATTCTATGGATGTATATCCACCCATTTCTTCTATCTTGTAGATATATCTTGGTACATAGTTGTTCCCATCGTAGGAATTTTTTTCTATGTTGCGAACCTACAAGTTGGTTTCTTGATTAAAACTATTTTTGAGTTGACATACAAGAATAAATTCCTCTAAAAGAACATTTTGAAGCTTCAATTCGACATGTCCAAGATCAGCTTCCATCTTGCAAGCATAGGTAAAGTTTGCAATGCAGGGGGAGAAGACAATACTCTTATCACCCATGAGGAGGAATAGGTACCAACAAGGAGTTATTCGATCCCGTCTGGCTTGATTCCAAGCTTTGTGAGATCTTTAAGACCTTATAATCTATCTTATAAGTTTTATATTACTATTTTAGTTTTGCATTAGTTCGAGCTTAGTAATAAAGGTTGAATCATTAGAATTCCTTTCAGGAATAGTCTATCCCTTTTATGAAATTCCAAGTTTATTATCATATATGGAGCATTATTGAGTTTGTGCCTATCTTATTGGATATATGAATGGCTTGAGTATAATTTTACTTGCACTTGATGATAGCAGTAGGAGTCTTCCACACCATTGGTATTAATGAAACATATAAAGATAATTTAGTCAATATATTGTAAGTTCATGGTTTTATTTACAAAAGGAAAAATTATCTAATCAGTCAAGTTGAGAAAGAAACCTCGAACAAAGTAAAATTAAAAGTGTTATCAAATTAGAGTGAGAACAATACGAGGTAGAGTATCCAAGCAATAAAGATGCTTCATATACAATTGAAATTTGATAATTGAGATCGGCAATCTTTGAATTCCCTCATGGAGTGGAATATATGGCTAGCTCCTTTGCACAACACTTAAACAAAAGTGTGAGCATATATATAAAAAATAGAAAATGTGCAAAGAGCAAATAGGCATACACCACTATCTTGTGGTGAGACAAAGAAACATTTGATATTTTAAATCCCAAGTGAATATGTTAATCCTAAAACACTTGGGACTACCCCGCTAACTCATTCGGTCGAACCGAAACACTTTTACATCATATTGAGAGTAATATTTTGTGAACTGTTAAATGCTAAGGTGTGGAAGCCTGCTAATATTATTCGTATTCGAGTACGGTGCTACTCATGAACTTATTCATATGTATTATATATGATAACCACATGCTGCAACTGCCTCATTTATTTTATCGACTCAGCTTCATGAATTTGAGGATCACATCCATTAAGCTAAACTTGCTCGAGACAAGAAAGAGTCTAAGCTTGGGGAAGTTGATGAGTGCATATTTGCATCATGTTTTATATTATTATTTTTAACTATAGTGGTAGGATCTTGGTATTTTACGATGTTCAAACGCATATTTTATGTCTATTTTCACCTGGATCAGGACAGATGATGGATATGAACACAATTCTTGGACTAGTTGTATTGGAGCGAAAAGGAGTAAAAATAGCATAAATCGCTGATTTGGAAAATAACAATAATACCAAAAGAAAACCCGAAGCGATTGAAGCATACAAAAGGATTAACAACCAACTATATAGCGGGAATAATTTTTCCGGCCGTATAGTTGGCGCCGCCACCGCCACTGCCTGCTCAAATAGTTTCACCTCGTGCAACTCGATCGAAGAGACGACATACAGAACATCCAGAAATCACCAAAAACCTCACCTCCGGAAGGGATCTGGAGTGGGAACACACCCAAGGGATTCATCTTCGCCATAAGCAGATCTGGGAGGCCAAGGCATCGATCTTCATCTTCATCAACTGCTGCATCACCATCATATCCATCCATCCCATCTAGATCTTAGTTGTAATTCTCGTACTAGTTGCGGATTTATACAAGAACTATTCATCTATAATTGTTTCCATCATCATTGCCATGATGCTGTTTGCCTTCATGTCTGAGTAGATCATTAGTTCTTGGGGAGATGGAGAAACCCTAGTATATGATTGAGATAAGATAGATATTACTATGTTATACATCATTATGTGTATGTATTAATTGTCTTCATCTTGATGTTGAGAGTCGTGCACCTCTTACTATTTGCCTCATATGGGGACTTGATAAAGAGGATTACTTGTTGGTAGACGAAGGGATGATAGCACTTGATGTGACTATAAAGCCATTTTTATTCTTTACGTACTAACTTGGGGAAGCAAGGATAACTCATTAATCCATGTTCATGTCACGGGAGAAATCCCTTAATAGCGAGATAATACAATTGATGTCTTTTATCTGTCGGCTGTGGTTATGATGGATGATGTGAGCAGTGGTTGCTGCCTATTCGTCCATATATGGAGCTCCTCCCACATACATACATGTTATGAGAAAATTTGTTATGATAATCTTGATTACTCCGTCTAAATTGCTAGTGGTGTATCCACCACCCCTATAACGTCTTTTCCCTATAGTAGTTCGAGCTTTCTTACATACGCGATTCCTACTTTCTGCATTAAGTTTTTACTTTACTTTATTTAATTGTTTTGCTCAATCAAAAACCAAAAAACAATTCTATTTTTATTGCATCTTAAAATTATTCCTTAAGTACTTCGTTTAGTTTTAGTTAAAAGCATTTTAGTCTTTTTCCTACTGCTCCCTGTGGGATCGATATCTTTATTTCGAAACTAGCTACAAACGATCTGTGCACTTGCAGTCATCAATGAATTTCTCTAGGGTGAAAACCTATGATCTTTGATCGGATGATGACAATGTTTGTTCATTGTTTCCTTCTTAAAGGCTTCGCTATTGGAGATGGTGGACTTCCGGTGTTGTTCTGGTGGTGTTAGTGTTGCCGCTGCAATAAATTAATCGCTATAGCGGGATTTTTTTTCTTTGTAATTATTCTTTTTTTTCTGGTTTGTGTGCATCAGTAAGGACGCTAGGACATGCGTTTTTGCAGAGGCCGGATGTAATTTATATCTCCGTGATATTAATATATACTCCTTTTCAAAAAAAATGCTATATCATGGCACGATGGTAGGGATCATCAATCCTCCACGTCATTGTAAAAGTTTATGGCACATGGTCCACTGCACTTTTATGATCCAAGGAAGGGTTCAGCATGGAAAAAGAAAGATGGGAACCCCCCCTCCCGCGTCTCCCTCCTCTGGCGACACTGAGGAAACCCTAGCCACCGTCGGCCAGTAGCCCCCTCCCACTCCCTCCCCCGCATCGCTGCCGCAGTAGGGGTGCTAGTGAAGCCGCGCACGCCCCCAGGATGATGGCGGCGAGGCATTATTTTCCCCATCCTGAGACTCTCCTCGAGCTCCTGGTGAGTAATGGCGAGAGGTGTTATGGCCGTCCGCCAAGGTTGGAGTGGGTGGAGGTCTCTTCCATGGCGGTTGTGCGGTCGGCTGCTGCTTGTGTGGCGAGGGCGCGACAAGGTCGGATATGGGGCCACGGGCCGGCCGTGGAGGAGGGATCTGTGCATAGAGGAATATGCGGCGACGGTGCCTACGATGGTTTCGCAGCGCGACGATGGAGTTATGGCCACCGCGGTGGTGCCTGCGGTGGTCGGCGACTATGTGGGCCCTGTATGGTCCTGCTTGGGACATGTGGGCTGTGTCCGCTTTGAGCGCTTGTTGATGTCTCCGTCTCGGTGCTGGGGTGCCGCGGTGCTGCCCGTGTACCTGGGCGTGGTGGCGGGCGGGTTGTACGTCGAGGTCTTTGGTGAATCAGCGATGGTGGTGTGGTTGCTATGGGATGGGGTCTACTCGGTGTTGTTGCGGTGCGCTTGGCAGGTGACGCATGAATGGAGGGCTCATCGTGGCGGTGCGGGCTCGTTTGGGGCTCGATCTGGGCCGCCAGGGAGGTCTTATGGTGGCGGTGATCTTCGTTCCCTTTTCGCTTGTCATGGCGGCGCTGCTCGTCCAGGGTTCGCTCTGGTTGTTTTTCGGCAACTATCTCGCCGGCAGCGGTGATGATCTGGACGACGGCTTTTTGCCGCGGCGACAGGGAGCCTAGGCATGACGGTGGAAGGGTTTCTTATTTATCATCGGGAGCTTGGAGGAGGGAGGTGAGGTGTGGTAGTTGTGCCGGTCCTTGTTGGGCGGGCGTGAGGTTTGAGACTTTCCGTTGGGCGAAAGCCTTGTCCTGGCGGTTGGCCAGGACTAACGACAGTGACGCCCCTGGGCGCCTCATCCTTCTTGAAGTCGTCGTCGAAGAGGGGGGTTTCTTGCTCCTCCGCCCGAGCTCTCCGGGGGAAACCCTTGATCCCTCGCGGGATCGAGCGTGGGCGGCACTTTTTGTGTCGCTTTGCCTCTTGGGGCCTCGCTTTGGACGTCCACCGGACAGAGGATCTGTGGTGTGTTTTGGTGGTTCGACAGAGATGGGTTCGTATTCGGCTAGGCGGGATGCGGCCTTAGGGCTGGCATGGTAGTTGGAGTTGTGGCTCCGGTCTTTCACCTCCGTCTTTTGCGTTGAGGTGTGGTGTCGACCTGGTTGGTCGTCAACCCGTGTGGAGCGCAGCCTCGGAGCTAGCGTGTGGTGTTGTGTTGTAATGGTTTTTCGGCCAATTTTCCTCATAAACGGCCCAACTCTTTTCTACTATATCAATGAAAGTCAAAGAATTTGCCTCGTTTAAAAAAAATGCTCCAAGGAAGGACGCAGAGGATGCTTATGCTGCTTTAATTTTCAAAACTCTAAAGAGAAAACACAGCATCAGCCTAGCCAATTTGGTGACCCCCTGCGTCCTTGAACACTAACGATCTGAGAATGTACTTCTCATCATGCCGACATTACTCTAGCACCCTCTAGGAAGATATCATTGCTGACATTCGCTCTCCCATGTTTACATAATTTTGAATTTGCGTATCATTATAATTCTAACAACTAGTATAATTATACCACTCAACATGCCGACATAACTAGGTGGCGCGGAGTTGCGAGAAGGATGGAGGTCGGCTTGGGTCTTCTCTCTCGACGGTCATGGTCCAATCTGAGGCGGCGCACGCATGAAAAACTTGCAATGGACACCGGTAGAAAAGGCCCATGCGTCCCGGTTGGTCAGGTTATTAGTCCCGCCCAACCGGACGGGCAATCGACTAAAGCTCTAACCATTAGTCCGGTTGCCCCACCAACCGACAAATGGGGCACGTGCGGCATCGAGCGCGAGGGTGGAGATAGTCGGTTCGCAACACGAACCGACTAATAACCCGCCGCGCAGAGATTTGCCCATTTTTTCGCCGGTAGAATTCATTTTGGCACATTTTGTTGTCAGCAAAGATTTTCGCCACTTTTTGTGCCGCGTAGAATTCATTTAGGTTGTTTTATTGTTTATTTAGTGTTTTGCACTTATCAACGAAGGAACCTTATATTACACAAGATCATCATGACAACATTACATTCAATACACGATCGAGTTCATGCACTACATACAAAAGTTGCTATTCGATGCTAACGCCAATTTCTTGAAAGTTGCTATTTTACAATTCCTATTGTCTATACACAATGAGTAGTATTCCCTTGTGTGTTTAGGACTTCGCATCCAAGAATCCCGCCAATTCCTCCTGAATTGCTCGTATGCGATCCTTTGGTAAGACCGCCCTGTAGACGCTCGATCGATTTAAAAAGGAGTCACCTATATGAATATGAAACTAAACACAATTTGATTGTAATTAAAAACTATAGAAATTGTTTACGTCGTGAGTTGCTCTAAATTTCTGCCCTTCTCATCGCACGCCCGGATGAACTCGCATACATAGTATCCACATAGATTGTTACCGGTCCTCGTCAGCACTTTTACGAGAACAGAGTTCAATCAAAATAATAATCAAGCATGATAATAACTGTATCAAAACTAGAATCAAAGAGATGCGCGGATATAGCTAGTGGTGCTTACATCTAGTGGTTGAAATGTAAGATCCTCTTTCCAAACACCCCTAGCCTTCTTGGTGAACCGTTTCAAGTGCTTTCCGGTAAAAACGAATAAAATAAGTTATTAAGTACTTGATATCATAAAATTCACGAACGTTGCCGATATAGTGTCGTAATGATTAGAATTAACGCTGGAGAAGTATCTGCATGTCCTTCCACGTCTCAAGGGGTTTATGTTTCGAGTCCATGAATAGTACACGCCTTTGTCAAGTTGAATGATTAAGAATATAGTGGTACTGCGAATGCGTAACTAATCAATTATATACTTAACATCGAGTAAGCGAAATAGAAAGTGTATACAAGACAATAACACTCATGGAAGTTGTAAGGAAATAGTATTTCCTTTGGTTTCTTGAAACCTTAACGTGTACTATATTATCCTCCGTACCTTGGGGCTTATTTTGAGATTAGCTTCATGAACCCAATATGAGTCAATGAAGCCAATGTCATAGATTTGTCCTCTCGCATTCGAGAATCTTCATTCGCATATTACAATATGATTATATACATGCAATAAACAAAATAATATAGTGGAGACTAAATTAATTACGTAATTAGTACTTATAGACAATAGGCAATCGATGATCGATTTGTCCAAGGCGTCTTGATTGAATAATTGAAATAGTTCATCAAATTCAATGGATATCATGCCATCCTTATCTTTCCCATGATGCTTTTTGTAACCTCAAAGATCCGATTAGCCTAGCCCCCTTGTGGCATGCATGTACCTTATGCAATCTTCGCATTTTGTTGGAAGATTGTTTACCTCCTCAGTTTGACGAGAGATTTTCCGTCTGGTATTTGTATGCTACTTCACTCACGGGAAGAACTCTAATCGATAAGTACTGGCAATACTCATACCTTGATCGGTACGGCTTCTCAGACAGTAACTACCTCTGGATCATACTGCTCTTCGGCCCCATATTTGCTCGACCCCACATTGGTTTGAGAAATCACCTTGAGAGGGGTGCAAGTCTGTTTTGCTTGTTCTCCGAGCTGGGCAATAGATTTCCCGCTTGCATCAGTACTGCTCTTCGAGGCTTTTTGTGCCGCATGTGACTTGAGAATAGAACGCTCATAGTCTGATGACAGCTTTGGCTCGGGTTGATGAAGATTCTTTAGCATTTTCAACACTTTGGCTTTTTCTTCTTTGGTGCTGGGGAACTCTGGCTCTTTCGGCCGCCTCAGCTTAGCGAAAAACGCTGTCGTTTCCGCATCAACGATCGCCACAGTCTCCTCTTCAGTACAGTCATAAGCTCTCTTGGGAGGAACCGTTGGTACTTTTGGAAGAGGCTCTTGTTTACGTTTCGGCGATCGCTTACGACGCACAGTAGCGGTACGCTTACGCTTTTTATCCTGAGGCGCCGGCGATGGCTCCCGCGGTGATGGCTGCACCGGAGATTGGTGAGGCGACGGAGCCGGGTGAGGCGACGAAGACGGCAGCATGGGCGGCGACCTCACGGAGACGGGTGAGGTCGGCGAAGATGGCCTTGGCGTGTGATTTCAAGCACGATACAATCCTTCGCCATAGAATGGTGATGTTTTTATGCCACCCAAAGACATTCACATCCCTTCACCAGCAGGGTAGTGAAGATCCAAAACCTCAAAGGTGGGCATGATTTCATCCACGCCGACAACAGCGTAGCCCTCCGGAACCGACGACGGTGGTAAGTTGGTGTGGGTCCAATTGGTAAGGCATAGCCAACCGCCACTTTCATTGATATGTTCACAACTTTGACATGTAGCTCGCGATGTGTCATCTCGTGATATCATCCTTTACCGGTAGCCAACAGGAGCCATCGTCGGTGCATCATCGTCATCGCTATTGTCATCATCCGGGACCTCGGTGGAAGCCACACTGCTTTTTCGATTATTTGATAGGCCGGTAGCATCGAATGCAGTGTGTTGCTGAGATGGGCCGGTAGTACTTTGCTCTTTAAGTGTGTTAATTTCATCTTGTTGTTGCTTTAATCGTTCTTCAATTAAACGCATTCGCTCTTTCTGACTTTCTGCTTCAACTGCCGCCCTGTCCTTACTCCTCTGACGGCTTCTATCAGGATATTTCTTCCTCTCTTCGGGAAACCCAGTACTCCATGATTGGGAGCCTATTGTGCCTCGTGTTCGTCCATCATGTTCCTTATTTCCAAGGGCGAGTGTGAGCTCATCATTCTCTCTATCGGGAATGAAGTCCCCATCTTTAACAGCCTTTACTGCTTTTCTGATCCTCTCGATTGGCAAGGGGTCTTCTTTATGTCGTATGTTATATATACACCTCCCTTCCGAGTCCAACGTGCCCCCATGCCCGTAAAACCAATTCCTTGCACGTTCTACCCAATCGTCTGTCTCTGGGGTGATCTTTTTATCACGCAGTTCCTGCTCAAGTTTCTCCCACTTAGGAATGCCAACCCTGTAGCCACCTTGCCCCATAGTATGTTGAAACTTCTTCTTAGCAGCATTCAGCTTATTTGTTTTAGACATTTTCTTAGCTTTTTCTGATTTCTTGTATTCCACAAACTCATCCCAGAATGGTTTTATCTTCTCAAACTGAATATTCTTGAAATCGGGAGTCTTCTTTTTCACGACATAGTCAAGGTGCAATCTTTTCTTCCAGTTGGTGAAACACTGGGCCATCTTCTTCAAAGCCCACTCCCTGACCTTAGCCTCCATGGCTCTCCCATGTTGTAAGGCGTCCTCAACTGGATCCTCCGCATTTGGATCCAGCTCTATCTTCGATAGTTTGAAATTAACCATGAGCCTCTTCCACAGAAATCTTTGGCGTGGTTAGGGACAAATAAACATGTTCCCTCTTCATCCGCATTAGCAGGCCTATTCCAATTTCTAATGGTGATCGGGATTAAGTCCCTAACGATTACTCGCATTGTGCCACAAATTTGGTTGCGACAACTTCAGAGTCGCTGTCATTGCGTCTTCAGCGACATCTTCGATCCTGAACCTCTCATGGTCTTGCAACTTTTTGGTTGGGCCTCGTCTGCTCTTTTCAGTAGATTCCTTCGATCCGGAGGGCTAAAAGAAGAAAGATCGTCGTTACCATTTCTATATAGATAGCAGATGATTAATTAATGAATTGATTTATATTACATGCACCTCGCCGGAGCGGTCGTCTTCTCGATTACACAAGGCATCGCCTTCTCCCTCACGCAAGGCAACACCTTCAACCTCAAACAAGTTGTCTACTCCGGTAAAAAGAGGATCACCCTCACCAGAGTTGTTCAGAAACGTTGATACGTCTAAATTATCTTCCCCACGGATCACACCTTGGATCAACTCTTCCTTTTCTTCGTCTCTAACGTGTGGGTCCATATTTTCTGCAGAGGTGGAAAAACGAATAAGTCAAAGCGGCTAAAGGAGAAAGTTAAGTATGGTGTTGAGAGATATAAACCCTAATTCAGAGAAACCCTAATATATACATACACAATAATAAAAATGAAGAGAAAGGGAAACCGTGTAATCGTCGAACCCACATGCACCTAAGTTGCTTGAAAATGTGAATCGGGTCTGGGGCTACCCACAGTGACTGACCAGTGGGGCCGAAGACCAATAATACCAAACTAATTAATAAACCTAATAATACCTAACTAATAATAAACCTAATAATCCAAACAACAAAAAGAAAGGGAAACAATCAACACATGGCATCGATGCAATGCTCAAGCAAGTATGATGATATGACAAGTTAATTTGCATTGGAATGTAACCCTAAGAAATGCTCGACGATTTAATCGGGGTTCCGAGGGGTGAAAACCCTAACTCGGAGAAACTCCGGAACACATGAGAGGGGTGGATTTGTTCTTCTAATTAAACTTGTAATTTAAGTTGTTGAACAATGCATCATTATATCTTAGATAGCTAGGTTTCATTTTTCTGAACATTTTTATATATTATTCATATTTTTATGACTTATAGATTAAAAGTTATTGAATTTATAAGATTATAATTATTTCTGAAATTATTAAAAGCTGGTTAAACTTTTTACACCGCAGGCATATCTAGCCACAATGACTGACAGAGGGGCCCGGAGCCACCTCGGCCCACACAAGCAAAAGTGGTTCGGGGGCATTTTCACTCGGGCCGGGCTAGCGGAGAGGTCGACACAGGGCGGAGGCCACATAGGAAAGCCATGCAGCAAAGTGGCTCCCTGGCTGGTCGCTACCGATGCACAGGTGACGCCACGCCGGTGGTGGCTTGCGGGGCGGTGATGGGAACGGCGTTAGGGGCGATCTAGGCGCGTGCGTCTGTAGCGTTAGAGGAGGTTGAGGTGAGCCAAATAGTAGCGGCGCCGCCTCCAAAAGGTCACCGGAGAGAGAGCACGACGACGGTGAGCGGCGGTGGTGGCAGGTGGTCGACGGGGAGGATGAACCAGAGCGAGAGGGCGAGAGAGAGGGTCCACGAGGACGGCAGCTCACCAGTGTGTCGGTGGTGGTGTCGGGGAGGCGAGGCGAGGTCGGAGCCGGCAGATCGCGGCGATCGTCGGGCTCGAGGGTCGTTGGAGACGATTGGGAGCGCGGGGCGATTCTTCAGGAGAAGCCTCGGGGTGACGAAGCTTCCGCTTGCGCTGGGCGAGGCGGCGGTGGGGGCGCAGTGCGGTGGCGGGCAGGGCCAGGCGTCGTCGCGAGAGAGAGAGGAGGGGAGATGGGGAAGAAGAAGAGGAGGGCACCTCACTGTTAAAGGGCCTTTAGTCCGGTTCGTGGCTCCAACGGGACTAAGGTGCATCGTCGGTTGGAGCCACCAACCGGGACCTATAGTCAAATTTTCAGCGGTGAAGGCGGCAGCATAAAGGCTCTTAGTCGGTTGGTGGCTCCAACCGGGACGTATTCCCCTGTTTTCAAAATTTTTCAGTTATTTTCTCTCTGTTCCCGCCTTATTTTTTATTTTGGGGTTTAAATTTGTAATGTTTTTTAAATGATAATTACTTTGGAATTTAGAAAAACTTTAAACATAAAAAGTGTTTGGATTTGAATAAATAATTCAAAACCATTTTCTGTTTTAAAAAACAATTAATGTAACCATTTAAAATATGAACCATTTACAACTAAAAATGAATTAACATATATTTTTTTATCAATTTGGAATTTAGAAAAACTTTAAACATAGAAGTGTATGGATTTGAATAAATAATCGAAAACCATTTTCTATTTCTAAAAAATAATTAATGTAACCTTTTAAAATGAATTAACTTATATTTTTGAATATTAATTTGGAATTTAGAAAAACTTTAAACATAAGAAGTGTATGGATTTGAATAAATAATCCAAAACCATTTTCTGTTTTAAAGACAATTAATGTAACCATTTAAAATATGAACCATTTACAACTAAAAATGAATTAACTTATATTTTTTTAATATCAATTTGGAATTTAGAAAAACTTTAAACATAAGAAGTGTACGGATTTGAATAAATAATCCAAAACCATTTTCTATTTCTAAAAAATAATTAACCTTTTAAAATGAATTAACTTATATTTTTGAAAAGGTTTGAGATGTACCGGTTGGGAGATAGTCCATGTAAGGTGGTCTAGTATTTTAGGAAAATGGGACGGTAGCATTGTGAAACGGCATTTTGGTGGTTACTTCACAAAATGACCCGTTTTTTACGCTCGGAAAATGGAAAAGGGCTTTTCCGTGCGACAAAAAGGAGAACTTCCTCCTGTAACATTGTTCTCCATACCAATATCCACACACATGCATAATATGGGCACAACATCACAAACTATGCCGTGATTCAGCACATAACATCGGTCATTTGGACCGAAAGCCATGAAACCTCGAACATGATAGGTCATTTTGTGAAGGTTTTTTCGAAACATGATCATTGTTCGGCACACATTTAGTCCCGGATGTAGTCACAAACCAGGACTAAAAATATTTTCCGCCATTTCCCACCTCTTCCCGCCAAGTTTTCCCGCCCTTTCCTTTCTACTAGAGCTTTTAGTCCCGGATGTAGTCACTAACCGGGACTAAAGATATTTCCCGCCATTTCCCAAAGCTTCACGCCAAGTTTTCCCCCTTTCCTCTATATTTAGGATGATCGTGTCATGGCTATCCACACATCCACACCTTCCTCTCTTAGAACAATGGACAACGCCTCTTGGGCCATTCGACCCTCGAGACCGAGGCGTGGCGCCTCAACTACCGTGTCCGGTCAGCTACTGCCGCCCGGATTTGGATCTTGTGTTGGAGGGTTCTGTCCCTCTGTCCCTCCTGTCCCTCAAGGTTCCACATGATGACCATCACAAACCACTTCTACCACGAGCTCACGCCGAGCAGCGGATGGATCCCGGTGGGATCCGGCAACTCGACACAGAATGCCTTCTTCGCTAATAGGCGGGAAAGGGAGCTCGCCAGGTATGAGGGTGATGGCCCGCCACCGGTGAACCACAACGAAGCCGGCCGTCGTCTATGGTGGGCGAACCGTACTATCATCGAAGTGATGCGCTACATCGCCGGGGGAGACCATCCTCGCCTACGGTGCCCACGAGTCCACCCGCCACAGGCCCCACCTTGTCCGGTGGTAGCGGCATTGTCTTCCAGAGACCCTCTCCCACCGCCATGAATTCGAGGCTGGAATGGCCCTGGTATATGCCATGGATGGACCGAGGATCCCGAGTCGCAGTGCGATGGCGATGATGATGACGGCGACGATGAAGACCACAGCTGCGTACTATAGGACTAGGCATGATTATGACTAAAGGGGCGGCTTTAGTCCTGAGTGTTAGCTAGTCCCGGTTTGTCCTGGTTTTTAATATTAATAAATGTCTTAAGTGTTACCTAATAAATAGAGGAAATGCCTATATAAAGAGAGGGTTCATATTTAGTCGGTTGGAGAAACCAACCGCGTTGAAGGATTGCACGATGGGCGGACAACACTAATAATAGGGGTGAGTGTCGACATTATGTCGTGCGGTTGTACCTTGTCCCGGATGGTGTCACCAATCGGGACTAAAGATGAACCTTTAGTCGGTTGGAGACACCAACCGACTAAAATGAGTCGAGACTAATAATAGGGTGAGTGTCGACATTATGTCGTGAGTGTCGACATTATGCCGAGCTGCTTGTACTATAAATATGCATCCTTGTGAGTCCAGTCCTCCAGCAGTTTGAGGCATCTCCAAGATGGTTTTAGAGCGAGGACACCACTACGGCCGATTCGAGGAGATGCCGACGAGCCCGGTCCTCGGCATCTCAGAAACTGGTCATAGAGGCACTCTAATATGTGAAATTAGTTAGCTCAGGCGCATTGATCTACTTAGTGAAGTTACAAGCTGCAAGATGGTTTTCGAGCGAGGACACCACTGCCAGTTTCGAGGAGATCACGGAGCCCAGTCCTCGGCATCTCGAAAGCTGGTCATAGAGGCACTCCTAATATGTGAAATTAGTTAGCTCCGAGTCGTATTGATCTAGTTAGTGAAGTTACAAGCTGCAAGATGGTTTTCGAGAGCAGGACACCACTGCGGCCAGTTTCGAGGAGATGCTTGAGCGGGCCAGTCCTCCGGCATCTCCGAGAAATCGGGTCATAGCACTCTAATATGTGAAATTAGTTAGCTCGGGCGTATTGTCTAGTTAGTGAAGTTACAAGCTGCAAGATGGTTTTGAGCGGGGACACCACTACGACCAGTTTCGAGGAGATGCCGACGGAGCCCGGCCTCCTCGGCATCTCAAGAAACTGGTCATAGAGGCACTCCGGTCCAGCCACAAAGCAGGACTAACACTCAAGACATTTATTAATATTAAAAGCGAGACTACAAAACCGGGACTAAAGGCCACAAACCATGAAAGATATCCTTGGTCAAGCCACAAACCGCGAAAGACATGAACTAGAGTTACATAATATGAGCATGAACTTCTTGGCATATGTCATTCCTTATGACCGCTTCAGACGTAACCATGGAGCATCTTCTTTACTTAACGGAATGCTTGGGTCAGTTTTCCTTTGTGAAGGGCGGAATTTCATCAAACTTATTATAATCTTGACATATGCATCTTGTCCTCGATTCCACGATGTTTCTTTTCCTGAAATAACTATGTGACGCTTTGGCTCATCATATGATGTATTCGTTTGCATATTTTTCTTTTTTTTGATGGAGGACATGTCCTTCACATAGAAAACTGAGACACATCATTGGCTAGGACGAATGGTTCATCTCTATAACCAAGATTGTTGAGATCCTTGTTGTCATTCCGCATAACCTGGTCTATCTTTACCCTTCCCCATTCAGGTTGACCCATTTTGCGTGAAACAAAGGGACCTTAAAAGAGACTCCATAGTCTAGTTCCCATATCTCCTCTATGTAACCATAGTATGTGTCCTTTTGTCCATTCTCGTCTATTGCATCAAAGCGGACACCACTATTTTGGTTGGTGCTCTTTTATCTTGGGCGATCGTGTAGAATGTATTCCCATTTATTTCGTACCCTTGGAAATTCAATACAGTAGAAGATGGTGACTCGGCCAACAAGTATAGCTGATCTCCAACAGTGGTGTCATTCAAGAGATGTGTCGCATCCAACCACCTAAAGACTTCATGTGTTCATCTCGTAATCCATGATTCAGCTTCCTCGGGTTTTGGAGCGTACAATATTCTTGTGTTCCTCGATATCTGAGAGCCAAGGTGGAATTATGTAGAAGCTGTGTAGTGTGCTTTAGTGAAAGAATCCCGTCCCTACATATCATTGCTTTCTTTCCCAGGTGCCTTTTCCACTTAGTATTCCCTCATGCATGAGTCGAAACACCAATCGGCTTAAGGTCGAATAAAGTCAACACAAAACTCAATGACCTCCTCTGCTCCATATCCCTTGGAGATGCTTCCTTCTGGTCTAGCGGTTATGAACATATTTATTTAAGACTCCCATGAACCTCTCAAAGGGGAACATATTGTGCGAAATACGGACCGAGAATGGCAATCTCTTCCACTAGATGAACCAGAGATGCTTCATAATATTGAAGAAGGATGGTGGGAACACCAATTCAAAACTAACGAGACATTGTACCACATCCTTCGTAACCTTGGCGAATATCTGGATTGATTACCTTCCGAGATATTGCATTGAGGAATGCACACAGCTTCACAATGGGTACTCGAACATTTTCGGTGAAGCCCCTCAATGCAATCGGAAGCAATCGTCATAATCACTGACGAGTCATGAGACTTCAGGTTTTGGAACTTTCTCTGCCATATTTATTATCCCTTTATATTAGATGAGAAGCCCGCGGCACCTTGATCTGTAAAGGACTTCAAAAAGATTTCCTTCTCCTTTGGTAAGAGCATAGCCGGCACGACTTAAGTGACGCCCTTTATCCGTCTTGTTATCTGTATGCATGTTCTTTGGGTCTTTCATAATTTGTTGGTCCTCCGTGCTTGGTGTATCTTTTGTCTTCCCATACACGCCTAGGAATCCTAGCAGTTCACGCAGAGATTCTTCGTCACGTGCATCACGTCGATTGAAGAGCGGACGCAGGACTTTCCAATATGGCAGCTCCCAAAATATAGATTTCTTCTTCCACATGGGTGCGTGTCCTGTGACGTCGTTCGAATTGATTGACCGGGACCCTTTCAAAGATTACTTCTATGTCCTTGACCATACCAAATACATCATCACCAGCGGGGAGTTCAGCTTCTTCCGGTGATCGCCTCACCTTTGAAATGCTTGCCTTTCTTTCTTACGGGATGATTGGTCGGAAGAAATCGTCGATTCGCCAGTACACAACCTTCTTGCATTTATGCAAATATGTACCTTCGGTCTTATCTAAACAGTGGGTGCATGCCTTATATCCTTTGTTTATCATCTGAAAGGTTACTAAGAGCGAGCAATCATTGATGGTTACAAATAACAACCCTCGTAGATTAAATGGCTCCTGTTTGTTCTCATCCCACTCACGTACACCTGGTTTGCCCCACAACTGTAAGAGTTCTTCAACTAATGGCCTAAGGTACACATCAATGTCGTTGCCCGGTTGCTTCGGGCCTTGGATGAGCACTGGCATCATAATGAACTTACGCTTCATGCACAACCAAGGAGGCAGGTTATAGATACATAGAGTCACGGGCTAGGTCTTGTGGATCGCAGCTTTGCTCCCCAAAAGGATTCATGCCATCCGTACTTAGACCAAACCATAAGTTCCTTGCGTCACCTGCAAAGTCTGGGAAGTCTCTCTCGATTTTTCTCCACTGTGACCCATCAGCAGGGTGTCTCAACTTCCCGTCTTTCTTACGGTCTTCTTTGTGCCATCACAACAACCTGGCATGCTCTTTGTTTCTGAACATGCGTTTCAACCTTGGTATTATAGGAGCATACCACATAACCTTAGCAGGACCCCTCTTCCGGAGGGTCTCTCCCTCAACATCACCAGGGTCATCTCGTCTGATCTTATACCGTAACGCGTTGCATACCGGGCATTTATCTAATTCTCATACTCCTTACCGCGGTAGAGGATGGAGTCATTAATGCATGCATGTATCTTTTGCACATCTAATCCCAGAGGACAGAGAGTCTTCTTTGCTTCGTAGGTACTCTCGGGAAGTTCGTTATGTTTTGGAAACTTCGGCTTTATTATTTTCGACATCTTTTCAAATGAGGAGTCGGTTAGACCACTCGCCTTCCATCGCAACAATTCCGGATGTGGTACCGAGCTTTGTCTGCCATCTTCACAATTTGGGTACAACAATTTCTTGTGATCTTCTAACATGCCCTCTAACTTCAACTTCTCATTTTACATTTCACGTCTCGCTTTGCATCGAAATGACCCTACCAAGTTCATCACCGGCTCATCGATGCCCGTTCTTCACCTCTTTCCTCTCCATTGTCTTCCATTGCGGTATCACTGTATTTAGGAAACATATGATGATAGTTGTTATCATCATCTTCTTCTTCACCATCTTCCATCATAACCCCTCTTTCCCGTGCTTGGTCCAGCAATTATAGTTGGGCATGAAACCTTTCATAATTAGGTGGCGCGAATGATTTTCGAGGAAGAGTACTCCTTGTTGTTCGACATTGAACACATGGACAACGTATAAATCCATTCTCTTTGTTTGCGTAGCCACATCGATAAATTTATCCACGCCTTTTGATATACTGGCTACGCGGTCACGTACATCCATTCCCATTGTTCATCTGCATCATATAAGTAAGTTTATCAAAAAACAGGACATCATAAATAGTGAAATGACCAATTCACACTGACACATGAATTGTATCAATGACCTAGAAAATATAAGATTGCTAACCTCGATCGAGGGAAATAAAGAGGAGAAAGCTCAAGTGCGTCTCGGACACCTTCTATATTTTTGTTCTATGAGAAATTCAACGGGATTATTCACTCAAACATTTCAACAAACACCTTCAATGCATGCATGATAAAAAACTAGCACACCCTCACACCTTCCACCATTGAAAAAAGCAGTGGAGGCGAGAGGGGCGTTGCATTTATAGAGGGGTCTTTAGTCGGTTGGAGCCGACAATCGACTAAAGGTGCGTGCCACGCCACGTGGCTATGGCCAAACCTTTAGTCCCGGTTGGTGGCTCCAACCGGGATGCATGCCCCCTTACCAACCGGGACCCATGCCCTCTGGCCCCGTGCCCGCTCCAACCGGGACGCGTGCCAGCATTAGTCCCGGTTGGTGGCGCAACCGGGACTAATGCTTCGAGGGGTCGCGAATGGATAGCCCTTTTTCCTCTAGTGGGAGTATACTGTAGGAGGATATGGTGGAGATGAGCACCACCATCTTGTCGATGCCTATCAGCAATTCAGCATCTCCCGAGCAGCTCATGGCAGGACACATACAAAGGCCCGCTTGCGATCGTCCAGCTCATGATCTACAACGAGATTGTAGTCTTCGTCATCTATGTCGGAGTCGGTGAAGGAGTTGGTGTGGCTCGGTAAATAGTCCTTGATGTCGTCGGAGTCAGAGGGGAGCACCGACTTGACACCGTTAGCGTCGTTGAGCATGGAGTGGTATCGACGCGTCTCTTTATTTGAGAGTGTGGCGTCGTGTCCTGTGACGGATTGGCTCGCCCTAGCAATGCCCTCTAAATTCTCTGATGGTGGCACCTGAGATGCTGGCAAATTGATGCATGTGGGTGGAAAATCGCGTATATGAAATATCAAAAAAATTGGTATCTTCTTGACGCTTTAATGGACCTGTGGCGATTGAGCGAGAGGACGCCCTATTTCATTTTGGAGGAAAGTGCATGTTCTTGGTTCGTGGGAAGATGCATGTTCTTCGCTCTGTGTCCTAGCATCCGTGACATAACACATGTTCTTGGTTGTGTGTCCTAGCATGCGTGACATACTAAAAAGACATGTTATCGTGGTAAATTTAAAAGCCATGTGAAGAGAACTTCTGTGTGTGGATGGGTAAAACTGTGGGAAAATCTCATGTGTGTGGATGACATGCATAATACCGTGGTAAGAACTCATGTATGTGGATGACATGTTTAATACCTTGATAAGAACACATGTGTGTGTGGATGGCATACGTCATTTACTACTGAAATCAACCTCATACTCCCGATACAACGGCCGTTAGTTTCTCTAATGGATTTATATTACATCCGTTAATCAGATTGTGATCTCGTCTTTTAATCCTATGGCGTTGTGGGCATACACAGCTAGCCGAGTGAGTAACCCATTATTTCTCATATATATATAGGCGCAATGGTTGCGGGTCTTACTCGTTTCTTTGATCTACCGATGTTGGCAATTTCTTTCTGGCTTGATTGTGTTGGGTCCTACTGTGCGGCTGTTGTAGCGAGGCGAAACCTGTTTCCAGGACGAAGTGAACATGAACCTTACCTTCATGGCTACCACGCATCGGTCAGTGCTCTGGATTCTACTGGAAGATGGCCACTATTTAGACTCTGGAGGGCTACAATATGGAGATGCTCTAATAGAGCATGTGTGTTCTGATTGTAAACTGATAATATATTTGTTCTATTCTTTCTGGTGGTGTGAGGTGATATCATGGTCTTTGGTCAAGACTTTGATAGTCCCGGATGAATACATAGGTCCTTCCATCATCTGCAATCATGCTCGAAGAGAAACTATGATTTTGGCAATCATCAGTTTCTCTTGATATATGTTTCTATGTGATTCTTACGACTCATCCCCACCAAAACAACCCTTTCATCTTGCTCTAGTGTTGAAAGAAATAATGACCCTTCTGTGTCAAAATAGTTCAACAAGTTGGTCTTGTTGGTCTCTATTCCTTCTTCCTGTAAATCTCTACTTAAGTCGTCTAGTAGAGGTTCACCTCTCGAAGTCTGTGGTCTTAATCCATCTATTTGAAACCCTTCTTCTCAGATGATATTTGGAGAGAATAATATCTTGTATTGATATATGGGGGGTTACAGAGTATATATAGGCCAAACCAATCTAGAATTTAGGCCAACCGACATAGAGTGGTACAGACCGATTACAACACAAATATATCTCTAATACCCCTGCGGTGGCAACGTCAGGCTCGAAGATGTTGAGACTGGAGTGAATGTCGCAGAAGGCTGCAGTAGGAAGGCTCTTGGTGAAGATGTCAGCAAACTGTGCACTTGTTGATACATAAAGAACTCGAACCTCGCCGAGAGCCACCTTCTCATGGACAAAATGAATATCGATCTCAATATGTTTAATTCAACGATGTTGAATAGGGTTGCTGGCCATGTAGACTGCAGAGATGTTGTGACAATAGACAATTGTGGCGCGTGCAAGTGGTCGATGTAGCTCAGCTAGAAGCTGACGGATCCATACAGCTTTGGCGATAGAGTGTGCAACAAATCTGTACTCGGCTTTAGCAGAAGACCTGGAGACCGTGACCTTCCTTTTAGATGACCAAGAAACAAGATTATCCCCCAAATAAACACAAAACCGGATGTGGATCGTCGAGTGTTTGGGCAGCCTACCCAGTCCGCATCAGAATAAACTGTCAGACTTGTGGGAGAGGAAGAATTGAGAAGAAGACCATGGTCAAGAGTTCATTTAAGATAACGAAGAATGTGTTTGACATAAGAAAGATGGGGAACACGAGGATCATGCATGTATAAAACAGGCTTGTTGAACGGAGTACGAGATTTCTAGACATGTTAATGTAGCGTATTGAAGAGCCCTGGTGAGACTATGGTAAAAGGTAGGATCGAGCGGGATCATCGTCGTGAAGCTTGGTGCCAACATCGGCGAGGATACGAGAATGCTGGCAATCGGTCCTCCCAGCACGAGAGAGTAAATCAAGATTGTGCTGACGCTGAGAGAGAAATAATGTGGTGGAAGTGCGAGAGGCGGTAACACCAAGAAAAATGGAGAGGTCCTAGTTCTGTCATGGATAATTCATTGTTAACAGACAATATGATAAGCTATAAAAAGTAACGGAAGGAGGCTGTGAGAATGATATCATCAACATATAGAAGAAGATAGTCCGTGTGTTCAGTGGTGTGAAAAATAAAGAGAGAGGAATCCGATTTTGATGGAATGAAACCAATAGTTTGAATAAAAGTGGCAAAACGATGAAACCAAGCATGAGGATATTGTTTGAGACCGTATAGAGATTTGTGGAGGAGACAGACAAAATCACGGGAAGAAGATTTTTCGAAGCCTGAAGGTTGTTGACAGTAGAAAGTTTTAGTGAGGGAGCCATGAAGGAAAGCATTTTTGACATCAAGTTGGTGAATAGGACAAGAAGAAGAAATGGCAAGGTTAAGGACAATTCGAATGATGCTGGGTTTGACAAAAGGAGAAAAGGTCTCATCGAAATCAATCCCATGTTGTTGGGAAAATCCTCGACACACCCAACGAGCTTTATAACGAGCAAGAGTACCATCAGAATTATATTTATGATGAAAGACCCATTTGCTAGAAACGACATTGACACCAAATGGTCTGGGAACAAGAATCCATGTGTTGTTTTGGAGGAGAGCATCGAATTATTCACGCATAGCTGAGTTCCAGAGAGGATCTATAAGAGCTTGTTTGTAAGAAGTTGGAATGGGTGAAATATTTGGAGTGGCATAAAGATTTAGGAGACGACGTGGGATATGAAAACCGTGTTTGCCCCTAGTGCACATGACATGATCATTTTCAGGAATATAAGTGGGAACGACATTGGGTGGTATTGTGGGTGGTGTAGGTGATGGAGATGTTGCGGCAGAAGTTCAGACGGGGCAGTCTATGGAGGCATAGGAAGCGGGAGAAAGTTCTGCCGGCGGGAGACCGCTGCATGGCAGGAGAAAGCAGGCGTAAAGTGCATCACGGTGAAAAAAGCAGGCAGAAACTCTACATGGCGGGAGGGCAGCTGCGGCAGCGATGATAGGATGGGTGGTGGGGTGTAGTGCTAGGGTAGGGCTTGGTGTAGTGGTTTGTTTGGCAGTATTAGCAATAGTATAAGGGAAAGTAGTTTCACGGAATATGACATGATGAGAGGTGAGAACACGACCAGAGGATGGATCGAAGCACGTATAACCTTTGTGATCGCTAGAGAGACCGAGGTGAATACATGGGAGGGAGTGAGGTGCAAGTTTGTGAGGGGTGGTGGAGGTAATATTGGGAAAACACAAGTAGCCAAAGACACGTAACATAGAGTAATCAGGAGGATGGAGAAAGAGAGATTGGTATGGTGTATAAAGGGGACAAGTTTTAGTTGGACTAATGTTCATTAGGAAGGTGGCAATGTTTATAGCTTCTACCCAAAAGGAAGAAGGAAGGGAGGCCTAGATAAGTATGGTGCGTAGAATATCATTGATGGACCGAAGGGAACGTTCATCTTTACCATTTTTTTGGGAGGTGTAGGGACAAGAGAACCGAAGTAGAATATTGTGGGAGAGAAAAAATCATGATTTTTAGTGTTACCAAAATCACGTCCATTGTCACATTGTATGAAACGGATGGGAAGACTAAAATGAGTATAAATGTAGGATTGAAAATTGTGAAAAACACTATGGACGTCAGAATTTGCACGAAGGGGAAAAGTCTAGATATAGTGTGAGTGATAATCAAGAATAACCAGATAGTATTTAAAACCAGAAACTCTAGACACGGGGATGTCCATAAGTCGCAATGTAATAATTCAAAAGAAAACGAACTACGAGTAGAGAAAGTACTAAACGGTAATCGAGCGTGTTTACCACATTGACAGGTAGTACAAACAGAGGAATCATGGGGAGAATTAGTGCTAGGGATAAAAATTCCTATAGTAAAGATGACAATGTGGTTTTATTTGGATGCCCTAATTGATGATGTCAAAGTCCAACGGAGGTGATCATGGCTTGAGGTGTGGAAGTGGGCGTGCCGTGGAGTGGATAGAGATCATCGGAGCTATTGTACCGGACGAGAAGCTTCCCCGTTTGTAGACCTTCACAGATAAACTAAAGGGGTAAAATTTGAGAGAGACACGATTATCTATTGAAATTTGTGAACAGATATGAGATTTTTTATTAAAGGAGCTAGAATAATTTGTCGTAAAAGAAATTAAACATGTGGATGTGAGATATACGAATCACCGGTTCAGAGATTGGAATAGAGGATCTGTCACCGATGGTGATGGAGAAAAAGAGTGAGGAAGAACAAGCTGACAGAAAATTCCGATTTGAAGACATATGCAAAGATACACCAGAATAAAAAATGCAATACGTACCTTCGTTGTTGTTGAGGGTAAAGTTGTTCATGGCAGCTATGAAAGCGGCCTGGTCCTATCTTGGTGTAGAGGTTGATGATGATGGCCTAGGCGTGGTTGATGATGAGGTGTACAGTAGGGCCGAAACATGGCCGTACATGTAGGGTGGTGCCGTGTAGCCGGGGTGCAAACCTTGAGTATTGTACACTTGTGCAGGGGGCCAAGGGCCGAGGAGGCCTGGTGAACTGGTGGAAAGACGGAGTCCGGATTCCAAGCCCGGATGTAGGATGGCAGAGCGCCATATGGTGAAGGATCATGCTAGGGGCACCAAGTTGGTGCAGCAGGGGGCGCCGTCGGTGGTGGTGCGGTCGGAGCAGATCGTGGCTGTGGTGGACGATATGTCGGATTTTTCCCACGGTAGTTGGGGCTGGGGCACCATCCTAGAGGCGCTGCCACGACAGGAGTTGGAGCTGGCGAGCCTACCGCGGCAGGAATCGACTGAGGGGGTTGTGCCGCGACAGGGGCGGGCGGTGAATCCCGTGGAGCGGTGATGAAGACCTGGGGTGCGATTCCCTTCTATGACGGGCACGATCTGCACTCTACAGGATGGAGCGAACCTCCGCCAAGGTGGGACGGGGCCGCATCACATGGATGAAGGAGGCCAGGTTGTCGAAGTCCTTGCTGAGCCCGGCGAGAATGTTGATGAGCTGTCGTCCTTCAATGGGGTCACCAAGTTCGCGAAGTTCGTCAGCAATGGAGGCGCTGACTGTAGACGCCGACATGAGAGGCGCCTTGGACGAGATTGCGAAGCTCGATGTTGGGGTTGTTCACGTAGGCATCGACGTTGTCCTGGAAGAGCTGACGAAGGGCAGCCCATAGGGCGGCGGCTGATGAAGCGTTGCGGAAGACGAGTTTGAAGATCTCGGTGGATACGCGCGTGTAGATCCACTCGATGATCGCGAGATCGTATTTGACCGATCATGGATCATCGTTGCGGGGAACGCAATCCGTGGCGACGTGGGAGAGAAGATTGCATCGCCCCAGATGAACTTCGAAGACGTGGCGCTAGTGATAGTAGTTGTAGGCAAGAGATCTAGGGTGATGTGTATGAAGGGAGAGCTGTCGGTGATGGTGTCGATGAACGACACGGTGGCTGGTAGTGGTTGGGGTTGGGGGTTTGTGGCGCCGGTGGTGGTAATAGGAACTAGGGTTTGGGGTAGAGAAGTCGGCGGCACGGAATTCTGCCATGGAGAAGAGGGGTCCAGGCGGCGGCGGAGGAGGGGTGGGCGGCGGAGCCATGCCAGGATGCGGAAAACCTAGGCGTCTAATACCATGATATTTGGAGAGAATAATATCTTGTGTTGATATGTGGGGGATTACAGAGTATATTTAGGCCAAACCAATCTAGGGTT
Source organism: Avena longiglumis (assembly GCA_030063025.1). Classification (NCBI taxonomy): domain Eukaryota; kingdom Viridiplantae; phylum Streptophyta; class Magnoliopsida; order Poales; family Poaceae; genus Avena; species Avena longiglumis. Next base: position 30,647,570 of record CP125974.1, read on the forward strand.
TAGGCCAACCGACATAGAGAGGTACAAACCGATTACAAGACAAATGTATCTCTAATACCATAGGCTTAAATTCTTCTGTAACTCCCTGATCTCAGTCCTTATGAAGATCATCTAAGCATCAACTTGAAACATTCTCCTTTTGTTTCGTCTCTTGCCTTGACGTGTTTCATGTTTGTTAGCTCAAGAGATGTTTGTGAAATATCTATCCATGAGTTGACAATGGGAAACTCAGTTTGTTGTTTTTTGTCATTCCCTCTCTTCCTTAGCGTGAGAAGCAACCGCGAAGGATCGATATGAAGCGCTTCAGTCATTCAGTCATGATGGTATGGATCCAAACTCTAGTGTAACCCTGTCCCTTTCTCTCTTCCTACTCTAGTAATCTCGGGATTACATCAGAAGAGTTCGTAGATGTGCGTTTGTTCAGTATTCTCCTAATATCTCATATCGAATATATAGCTATACTTTTCAACTGTGTATACTCAGCTCGGGGGTGAAGTACCCACAATTAAATCTATCCTCCGAAGTCTCAAATATCAAACACCTTTAAAAATCAAGATGGAGGCAGCCTCTCCTTTTATAGTAAGGGCATCAACAGTTTGTTCATCAGATCCATGTGACATCTATCAGAGTCGTCTTGTTTTCCACCGAACTAATGTTAGACTGATGAAGGCACGTTAGAAAATGGTCATGGATCACGTACAAATCAGTTGAGCCACTCAACATGAAAACGATGACTGCATGCCTGAAGTCTGTTTTGTTTGTATGGTTTACAAAGCATGACAGCGTTTGATATTAACTTACTAGTTTATATAACGATACCTTGGAATGGAGAGATCCCAACTTGTATTGAAGGGAACTCTGCATTCATACAGTAAGAAACATATTCATACCCTCCTTACACTGTCTGAAATTTTGATTTACGAACAAGTGAATCGTCACACAATTTTTGCTTCACCGGCCAATATTAGAAACATGGTCTCTGCATATTCCACCGGCCAATTTGTGACTAGGTTTTTACGGATTAAGTGTGACACTACATTTCCCCAAAACAGAAATGTAGGTGGCATACAACTTGCAATCTCTAGATTCCAAAGCCATCTTGACAAAAGTTATGCTGGTTTTTGCACACCGTAGCGTGTTCGACAACAGGGTTGACACGCGGCCACTTGATTTCCATGGTTTCAAACTTCCACGAACATTGCAGTACCATGGAAACTCCAGTTTGAATATTGTAATTTCAAATAGGTAACTTTCTTTCCACAATGGAAGGGCTCTCGGCCTCTGCACGTACATACTTCACACAAACAAATTTAAGATCAATCATACTTTCGGTTGAGTATGTACAACCATTACCGTGAATACATGGCGTCATACAGATGTGCTGGGCTCTGTTAACTAGTTGCATCCGGTCAATCACTTGCAATAGAACGTCCTGAGGAACTCCAAACAAAATCTTTGTTCGTATATACAAAGCCAATCAATTGTCAGGATAAAACACACTGAGCAGCACCACTGCATTATCATTTCAGCTTGACGGAGATAAGATTGCAACCATTTTTGGCAATAGAGCAGTATACGTCATCTCTCTCTTTGATAAAAAGTTGACGCAAAATTCCCACTACAATTTTTAATAAATTAACAACTGTAAAATATAGGGTTTAAGGTTCAGGGTTCTTTACACTAATTCTTTCAATCTTTGGTACTACGAAGTAACCGACAATCCATGATTTTCCTGAAGATAAGGTGTCCTCAACCTGCCTACCGATATCATTCACCTGCCAAGTTTAACACTGCAGCCTAATCCTCTTCATGACTACGCTGCAGCATAATCTGTGGGACAACAATTGATACATGTACGGCGTCAAAAAAATTCTAACCATGCAGGGTGCATGGCATAATAAGAAGATAGAAAAGCCAAGAAACTGGCCTGAACAACCAAGTTCACAATTCAGAGTACACATCGACAAGGCTCAAGGTCTAAACACACGACCCAGATACCAAACAGAAAACTAGACCATCTAAGGCGGGATTGTCCACAGAATGTCATCAGATTTGATCTGGTTGATCACCTATGGAATCGGTTTGTAGATATTTTCGAGAACTATTATGTTGGGGGCAGCCGCAGTTCAATTCTGGAGTCAATACTCTGTGTCGATTTGGTAGGAACAGCTTGCCTACCCGGTCTAGGGCGTAGATTATAGGGACAGGAGAGGGCTATGCGGGCGTGGAGGCGAGGACGCCGGCGTGCTGGCGCCTTCGCGAGGGAAGAAGGAGGCGGCGGCTGGGGTTGCAAGGCCGACTCCTTGAGGAGTCGGCAACAAATAGATTGTTTATTGCTTAATTCTGAAAATCCAATTACAACTCTTATTTATAATAGAATAGGATAATTGGGCTAAGCCCCTAACTAGGCCTGGCCGGTGGGCCTCTGCCGGCGATAGACCAGGCCGGTCATAACATCTCTCCCCGCCTGCGCAAACAGCTCATCCTCGAGCTGGTAGTCTGGATAATGCAGCTGGAAGTCGGCGCGTGGTTCCCAAGTTGCCTCCTCTGCTGAAAGGCCCTCCCACTGCACCAACAAATACCAAACATCACGGCGCATCTGCGGGCACCTATGGCCGGGCTGGGGAGGCGGCCCTCATTGTCGGTGGCGGTGGTGTGACAGCTGGTGGCGCGCCAGTAGGGCTTGAGCAGCCCCACATGGAAGACGTCGTGAATCTGGCGCCCGGTGAAGGCGATAGGCGGGGTCCCAATACGCGCCAGGATGATGAAGGGCCCCGCGTACCGAGGGCCGAGCTTGCGCTTCGCCCGCGGATCCAGGGACTGGTGTGAGCGGTGCAGGAGGCGCAACCACACCCAGTCGCCCACCGCGTACTCCACCTCGCGATGGTGGCCGTCATAGTAGTGCTTGGCGACCTGCTGGGCCTGGATAAGGCGCTGCCGTACCTCGGCAAGCATCTCATCTCGGTGACGGAGGAGCTCGCCGGCAACCTCCGTCCGTGCCGTGGTCGCGTCCACCGGTAGGATCGGCGGAGGTGGCCTACCATAGACCACCTCGAATGGCGTAGCGCGCAGGGCGGAGTGGTAGGAGGTGTTGTAGCAGTACTCCGCCCACGCAAGCCAATCCACCCAAGCACACGGTCGATCACCGGTAACACAGCGCAAATACATCGCAATCACCTTGTTAACCACCTCGGGCTGGCCGTCCGTCTGAGGGTGGAACGCCGTGCTGAAATGGAGTTTGACCCCCGCCATGCGGAAGAGATCCCGCCAGACATGCCCCTTGAATACCGGGTCCCGATCACATACGATCGACGAAGGGAACCCGTGTAGACGGACGATGCCATCGAAGAACGGCAGCCACGCAGCGGCCGTGTAGGGATGGCCGAGCGCGATGAAGTGGGCGTACTTGGAGAAGCGATCGACCACCGTGAGAATGACGGACTTGCCCTCCCACTTTAGGGAGGCCCTCGATGAAGTCCATGGAGATGTCGGCCCAGACCTGCGCGGGCACATCGAGCGGCTGCAACATGCCGGCTGGACGCAGCGTCTCCGTCTTGTTGCACTGACACATCTCACACGAGCGCACCCAATCCTGGACCATGGCACGATCTCTAGGGAGGTAGAAGTCAGCGCGGAGGAGGTGAAGGGTCTTTTGAACACCCTCATGACCCGCCGAGTGAGCCATTGACAGCACCTGGTGGCGTAGGTCGTCATGGTCGGGCACGAACACCCGGCGCCCATGGAGAAGCAGTCCGTCGGCGAGGCGCCATGGCTCGTCCAGCTCACCCGTGTCAAGCTGCTGCCGCAGGAGCTGGGCATCTGGCGCTGTCGCGGTAGCCTGACGGATGAGATCGAAGAGGGCGAAGGAGGGCCCCGAACGGATGCACAGCAACCGTCCCTCCGAGGCGACCTCGGCGTCATCGGGCTCGGCGTCGCGGCGCGACAGGGCGTCGGCCGCGGTATTGAGGCGTCCTGGGCGGTACTCCACCGTGAAGTCGAAGCCGAAGAGCTTGCTGATCCACTGGTGTTGCGGCACCGTCGACAGCCGCTGATCCAGGAGGAACTTGAGGCTGTAGTGGTCAGTGCACACCCGGAAAGAACGCCCCATAAGTAGGGTCGCCAGTGGCGCACTGCCTGCACGAGGCCAATGAGCTCCTGCTCGTATGCTGCGAGCTTGAGGTGGCGGGCAGCGAACAGCCTGCTGAAGTAGGCGAGAGGTTCGTCGCCCTGGTGGAGAACAACACCGAACCCCGCTCCCGACGCGTCGCAGTCGACGACGAATGGCCGGTCGAAGTCCGGCATCTGGAGCACGGGGCCCGTCGTGAGGGCCCCCTTTAGAGCCTCGAACGCCATGGTAGCCTCGTCGTCCCAGGTGAAGGCATCGCACCGCAGCAGGCGCGTGAGGGGCGAGGCGATGAGGCCGAAGTCCCGGATGAACTTCCTGTAGTAGCCGGCGAGGCCCAGGAAACCGCGGAGGGCGCGCGGCGAGCACGGCGTCGGCCAGGCAGCCACGGATGCCACCTTGTCCGCATCCATCGCGACCCCGTCAGCGGTGATGACGTGGCCGAGGTAGGCCACCGAAGTCGTCGCGAACGAGCACTTCGAGCGCTTGAGCTGAAGGTGATGCGCTCGAAGCTCGTTGAAGACGATGGCGATATGCTAGAGGTGCTCCGCCCACGACGTGCTGTAGATCAATATATCATCAAAAAACACCAGCACGAACCGACGTAAGTACGGGCGGAGGACGTCGTTCATCAGGGCCTGAAAGGTCGCCGGCGCGTTCGTGAGGCCGAAAGGCATCACCACGAACTCAAAGTGGCCATGATGCGTCCGGAATGCCGTCTTGGCAATGTCCTCCGGGTGCATGCACACCTGGTGATAGCCCGAACGAAGATCGAGCTTGGTGAAGAACCGAGCCCCGTGGAGCTCATTGAATAGCTCGTCGACCACCGGAATCGGGAACTTATCCTTGAGTGTTACGGCGTTGAGGGCGCGGTAGTCAATGCAGAAGCGCCACGTGCCATCCGACTTGCGGACAAGCAGCACCGGTCTTGAAAGCGGCGGCGTGGAGATCCTGATGATGCCGGTAGCATGAGCGCATCGACGCTCCAACTCGTCCTTCTGCAGTTGTGGGTAGCGGTAGGGTCGTACCGCCACCGGGGCCGTGCCTGGCAGGAGGTGGATACGGTGGTCACATTCCCGTGGGGGCGGTAACCCTTGCGGCTCCTCGAAGATGTCGCCATGCTGCTGTAGTAGATGGGTCAGCAGGGGGTGCTCGACGTCGTCCTCCCCGGAGACGAGCTGTAGCTGGGGGCGGGAGCGGCTCCCCCGATGCCCTCCCAACGGATGCGGCGACCACTGGCGCGAGCGTTATCGTCGGCCGAAATCCCAAAGGATGGGACGGCGTCCGGAGAAAATCGACGCCAAGGATGAAGTCGAAACAGCCCAAGTCGATGCGGCGCCGTGATGGAGAAGTGCTCGTCGCCGATGGTGAGGGCACGTCTGGACGATCCGTGGCGAAGGTCACCGTTGGCCGCGGTCACGCTGGTGATCCCCAGTGGCTGAAATTTGAAGGCGGCGCATGGTAGTGGCGGGCATGAAATTATGAGTAGAGCCGTGTCCGGCAACGCCGCGGTCTCGCCATGAATAGTGACCGTAGAAGCATCGTCTCGTGGCGGATGCCGACCAGTCGCGTGGAGAGAGACGATTAACGCTTGGCGGCCGGGGAGCCGCTCGGTCGGCTCTGTGGAACCACGTCGGCCTCGGGTGGCCCGTCCACGTCGTCCGCCTCGACCGTCTCCAGGTAGAAGAGGCGCGGGTACACGTGGCCGGGTGCGTATGGCTCATCGCAGTTGAAGCAAAGGCCCAGGCGGCGACGTTCGAGCTGTTCGACCGGTGTGAGACGGCGGAACGTGCGGGTAGCCGCGGAGGCGGGGCTCGCTGGTCCGGTCGGTGCGGGGCGGGTGGCGGGCGCGACCGGAGGCAGCGGACGAGTGGGGCGCCCGCCAGCGGGCGCGCCGGTTGCACCGCTGGCGCCACTCGTAAGCGCGCCAAGTGCATCGCCGTCTCAAGGTCTGTGGTGCACGGAGCTCCACGCCCACGCGGATGTAGTCGGGAGGCCGACGAAGAGCTCCAGCTGTTGTCCGTCACCGGGGGCGTGGCACGCGAGGGCTCGGAAGCGGTCGGAAGTCTGCACCGTGTTGGTGAAAGGCAAGCGCCTGGCGGCCAGCGGCCGCCACGAATCGGGGCAATCGAGGAGGCAGAGGTCGCGGAAACGGTCCCATGGGGGCATGCCGCCCTCGTCCTGCTGGAGCGAGTAGTACCACGTCTGGGCGGCTCCACGGAGGTGATACGAGGCGAGCCAGGTACGATCCGACGCGAGTGTGCGCTGACCGCGGAAGAATTGCTCGCACTGGTTGAGCCAGTTTAGCGGGTCGTCCACGCCGTCGTACGTGGCGAACTCGATCTTGGTGTAGCGCGGGGGAGTTGGTGCGGCGGCGCCCTGGCCTTGGTGATCCGCATGACCGGTGTAGGTCTCCGCGCCGCGGGAGTAGGCCGGCGCCGGAAAGGAGGGCATCGGAGGGTTCCCCGCGGTCGTATAGACGGGTGGGGAAGGCCCCGACGGGCGTGTGTAGCTCGGAGGAGGATCGGTCGCCGTCACCCAAGCAGGAAGCGGCGAGGGCGATGGCGGGAACGGCACCTACTGGATGGGGAGGCCCCGGGAGGACGCTGGCCCGGGGCGGCGTCCATGGAGTGCAGCGGTGGGGTCGGGCGCGCATACAGGAGGCTGCCACACCGATGGGGAGGTAGGGTGGGGCGGCCGTGGGCGGCGGGCGATCCTCGTCCCTTGCGGAAGAGGCGGATGCGTGGACTGATGGCGAGATCGCGGATGGCCGTCGAGACCTCCTGCGAGAGTAGGCGGCGTCGTGGCCGGTTTTTCCATGTGCCGCGACTCCGTGGAGGCGGCCTGCGACAAGGCGGCGCGGAGGTGGGCGGTTTGGGCGGCGGTGAGGAGGTGGTGGTGGTGGAGAAGACGACATGACCGAACGAGACAATCGATACCAAATTGGTAGGAAACTTGCCTACCGGTCTAGGGCGTAGATTATAGGGACAGGAGATGGCTATGCGGGCGTGGAGGCGAGGACGTCGGCGTGCTGGCGCCGTCGCGAGGGAAGAAGGAGGCGGCGGCTGGGGTTGCAAGACCGACTCCTTGAGGAGTCGGCAACAAATAGATTGTTTATTGCTTAATTCTGAAAATCCAATTACAACTCTTATTTATAATAGAAATAGGATAATTGGGCTAAGCCCCTAACTAGGCCTGGCCGGTGGGCCTCTGCCGGCGATAGACCAGGCCGGTCATAACACAATTCCAGTTGCATAGTGAGCTGTGGTATTTTACTCCAGGTGGTGCAGGGCACAACATCCAACAGTGCGTATGAAGCGGGTGGTCGTTGAATGCATGCCACCTTGAAGGAGCGTGTAATACTCTTCCATGTGTGGAACAAAATCTAGACCAACTTCTTCAGTATTCTTCTAATACCTCAGCTAACTTGTTTCGATACAAACGATTATCATGCAACTATTATGATAATTAGTTCACCTGGAATTTGTTGGGTGAGGCCAGCTTCATCCATAGAGCATTGTTGCGATATGCACGGCATGGGATGAGGGATTGTGTGAAAGCTCAGAAAACCAGATAACCGTTTTAGAGCACAGGCTCTGTGGAGCCCGTTTACGAATTTTTCTAAATTCATTAAATATTTTCGAAACAAATATCTACGTGTAGCCCACAATATGAAATACACTTAAGAATTTTTTTAATAGAAAATACCTTATATTTTGGGCACAGCAAAAAAGAGAAATATGATAAATTCTGGAAAAACGGTGGCCCATTCAAAATTGCACTGTTTACATCCAGATATGAAATTTTCTCTTTTTTATAAGACTAGAATATAAAGTATTTTCAAATAAGTCTTTGCAAGCGTGTATTATAAATCATTATCTACATCCTGGTATTTGTTTAGAATTTATTTGAATCTTTAAATTTGGATTTAGAAAAAAAGAAGAATAAGGTCCTTCATGAAGCCCGTCCTCCAAATCAACTCTTTGGTGCTACACAATTACACTAACTGGGCTGGACTGGGCCTTTTACAGCCTTTAATGTAACGCCCATTGAGACGAACCTTCTGCCCTCACCTTGATAGCAGCACTACCGGATGCTGCTTGCTCTGAATATGTTTGTTTCGTCGACCAAGGCAACTGAAGCAATGAAAGATAGATTTTGAGCCCTAAGTTTTTCCTTTTTGATCGTTGCATCAAGGTGAACACAAGAGTGAGATTGTGAGAACTGGATAGAAGCCTAGTGGTTCAGGACTTCAGGTAGCAGCACACGGCCTCAGCCAACAACCAAAGTTCTACTCTCGTTAGAATAGAATTTCTGAAATTCTCACTAAAGGAGTCTTCTTTTATAAAAAAAATATACCAGCAAGTGCAAGTGCTTGTTGTTATAAACGTGACAAGGAAATAGCAAAGAACAAAAACAAGAACACACAAAGGACGCATGATTTTAAAACCCCTCCAACTAAAAGAGGAAAAAATCATGGATACCAATCAATGAAACTTTACTATAAGGAAGAGTGTTTGCATAACATCGGAGATTTTAGATATGCAAACTTATCTCAGCAAGCGGCAACCTAGACTTTAACGACCTGTACTATGACGGACCTCGTTCTGTTTGTCAGAAGTTAGCCTTCTTGATGAATTTGAATCATACTTCAGCACTTGGTTGGTCTCTCTCAACTGTGTGAAGGCAGATATGATATGACGATGCTAAATTAATTGCTAATGATGGTGTGTCCAGGGCCCGCTGGGAGGGAAGAGGTTCGACAACTTGTCAAACTTGCATGTCGCAATGATATTGCCCTCGATCAATCCGGCCATCCGGGTGGATGAAACTGCCACGACGATGCATGTAATGTAATTCCCTGCCCATATCGTCAAAATTCGAACGCCGGGAAGACATAAATGTTTACGTCGCCACCTGCCGTCCTGCCGTGCGTGTGCATGCGCGAGTACGCGACAATTATTTCTGGCACGCTTTGGCACCGGACCGGAGGGACGAGTTAATTAAAAGTGGCGGGTCGTATGCCTTTACGAGGGATACTTTTGCGCTTTTTGCCGCTCTATCGATCGATGGAAGCATCGGCGGTACATACAGCGACGACCCTGCTCGTAGTCGTACATACTGGCATACTGCAGTTGTTGATCGAGTGCTGAAAGTTCCATCGATCAAGTACATATATAGTTCTTACACATCGACTTTGTCAGCATCTACAGTACCACTCCAGTACAATGGAGACGACTTTTTTTCTTGCATGTGCTTTTCTGCGGCACCAACAGATCGATGGCCATGGCGACATAACAGGTTAGTTGCAATGGCAGTACAAGAAAGGCGTTCGGCAAGTTCACTCTGAAGGTTGTACTACCTCTGGTCAAGAATACCGCTCGAGTGAAACTGAACCCTCAGGGCCTCATTGGTTCTTTGATCTTGCTTTCGTAGGAAAACCTCAGGAATTTACCATTCACTTGGAGTTTCTTTTTAAATTCTCTATGCACGATGAACAAAATTAGGTCTTTAGAGGCATAATAATATCCTAAATTTACTTATTCATTTGGTTTTGGTTTGACTTCTTTTTGGCCATGTTCATGTGTGTTTTTCCTATCTGTCTCAATCAAACACCCAAGTTTAAAAATAAACATGTTTTTCAATCCTCTATTCCGCGCATGCATTCCTATCATATTCATGTGTTTCCAATATACTGCATTCTAAGAACCCAATATGAGGGTCAAAGATACAAATTATTTTGTCATAGATGCATTCTAAATTGGAAATGACTACAACACGCGCTTTTCAGAAGAAACCTTGTTGGATGATAGCATGTGTTCTCAATAGTTAGCGCTCTTGTAAAACATTAGTTAGCAGAAACAAATTAATTGTCGATGGATCAGGTTAGATCTCAAAGAAAATTTAAGAAAAAAAGAGATTACGGTGTCTTGCTCGCATTTTTTTTTGCAAAACCAAGTAGAGACACAAAAGCTCAAAGGTGCATACATACACTCACCCTTATGAACCAATGCACATACACCCTAACCCTATGAGCATCTCCAAAATACTAAGTCTGAGAGACTGGTCCGACGGGTCTTGAGATTGACGAAGTCATCACAGACACTCCGCTGTCGATGAAAACATCGTCTCCCCAGCGAAGAATATTCCGTCTTTAATGAAACATCGGGCGTTGAACTTGGGGTTTGAACTCTAGTGTACTAGAGGTACCACTACCACCGTTCTTCTAACCATTCAACCATAGATTGGTTCTCCAGTGTCTTATTCCCTTTCGATTCCTACGTGGTCATCACTTCATCATGTGGATACCTAGGCTACTCGGGAGTCTGGCCGCCCGGTGTAGCCGCTTGGAGATGATAGCGTGGGATTTTATTCAGCCGATTTGCTAAAAATAGGATTACTAATATATACGTGTGACATGTAATCCTTGTGGGGACTTTTTGCTTTTGTACCTATTATATGTTTTTTTTTGGAGATTTTATGATACATCGGAGTACACATTTATGTGTGTAGTATATAGCTTGATCGAACGGTTCAAATTGACTAGCTAGTCGTGGCCATTAGTTAGTAAGGTAATTTCTATCAAAATTTTCTATCGTAAAATTATAGTTTTACTTATATCAGTTAAATGTTTCCGTTTGACGGGAGATGCTTGTTCTAAACAGTATCAATGCATTACTAAAAATGACACTCGAGATTGTTAACGTTTGTGGGTGGAACCGTACCATCGTCCGGTACGGGCTGCGTGTTTATATAGAGCAGAAAGAGCCCCTGGCGTGACATGTACATGTTGCATGTGTACGTATACGGTTGGTATACTATACCATACCATATACCATACTGTATATGTACTGGTATTACATCTCTAACAATCCCCTTAATCTCAGCCTACAGAAAGGTTGAGATTACGCTTGAACTCATCTAGTAGCTTAACAGGGAGAGCCTTTGTGAATCCATCTACAACCTGGTCCTTACTAGAAACAAAACGAATAGCTAAACTATTACTAGCAACTCGTTTCCTAACAAAATGAAAATCTATCTCAGTATGCTTTGTGCGAGCATGAAACACAAGATTTACAAACAGATAGGTAGCACCTAAATTGTCACACCAAAGACTTGGTTTTTCTGTCGGTTTAACTCCAAGTTCTAAGAGAAGAGCCTTAACTCGTATGAGTTCAGCCGTAGCATTTGCCAATGCCTTATATTCGGCCTCAGTACTAGACCGAGACATCGTAGCCTGCTTTCTGGCACTCCAGGAAACCAGATTTGGTCCAACAAAGATGGCAAAACCACATATGGACCGTCTAAATCTGCATCTGAAAAAGCACTGAGAAAAGTGGATGAAGATTTGATGAAGGTAACGCCAAGGTTGAGCGTATCCTTCACATATCTGAGTATGCGTTTGGCAGCTGTCCAGTGTTTTGTAGTTGGAGCATGAAGATACTGACAGACCTTGTTAACAGAAAAAGCTAAATTGGGTCGAGTAAGAGTCAAGTACCGTAAGACTCCAACAATACTTCTATACTGAGTAATATCATCAGGGTCAAGAGGAGTACCATCTGTGAGAGATAACTGCTCTGAAGAGGACAAAGGGGTGGGCGCAGACTTACAGTTGCGCATACCAACTCTGTCAAGAAGATCTGAGGCATATTTTTCCTGAGTCAAGAGTAAGCCATTGTGCACCTATTTTACTTCCATGCCAAGAAAATAATGGAGATCACCTAAATCTTTGATTGCAAAATTCTTACTGAGATCTCGAAGGAGTGCAGAAATAGCATGATCAGATGAGCTTGTAACTATGATGTCATCAATATAAATCAGAACAAACATAGTGATACCTGACTTATCAAAAAGAAATAGTGAAGTATCAGCCTTTGATGGTGAGAAGCCAAGGTCATACAAATTGGAACTCAACCTAGAATACCATGCACGGGGAGCCTGTTCCAAACCATAAAGAGCTTTGTCAAGTCTGCAAATATAGCGCGAAAACCGAGGGTTGTCAAAACCTGGTGGTTGTTTCATATAAACTTCCTCTTCTAGAACACCATGAAGAAACGCGTTCTTGACATCTAGCTGTCGGAGACTCCATCCTGGAGAGACAGACAGAGCCAGAACAGTTCTAATAGTGGCAATTTTCACCACAGGACCGAAGGTGTCTTCATAATCAATTCCATACCTTTGTTTGAAACCATTTGCAACCAGTCGTGCTTTACATCTATCAATAGATCCATCTGCCTTCCTCTTTATACGGTATACCCACTTGCAATCAATTATATTTTTATTGCTTCTTGGTGGACCAAGATGCCAAGTCTTGTTCTCTAGCAGAGCCTGGTACTCCTCCATAGCTTGACGCCAAGACGGGTCACCAAGAGCTTCATAAAGTTTGTTTGGTTCCCCTGTATAAGAAAACATTCCATAGCGAACTATACCATCAGTGTATTTCTTAGGATGTCGTATACCTTTCTGAAGTCTAGTACGAACACCAGGAGGGGAGACAGGAGGCAAAGGAGGAGCAACATCATCATCCGCAGGATTATTAGCATCATCATTACTCGAAGTAGCAGAAGAAGCCCCACCAGCACTGTCCACAGAAGATCCGCCAGGGGAATCCTGTGCGGCAGACAACGCGGGTGATACAGGCGGCATCGGCCCTGGTGGCGTGGCAACACGTGGCGTCGGCGGGGTGGCTGGGTCGGTGTACCACCCCAGGTAAAACCTCTACTAGAAAATCAATGTTGTTTTTATTATGTGCATCATCATGTCATCAGCATGCATCTAATTGACTAAAACTATTTTGCTAAAAGAACTACATTGTTTTCCATATTAATATTCTCCCCTCTTTGTTCAAACCAAAACCATCGGTCCAGCCGAATCTTTTATTTGTCTAAAACTGTTTACAAAAGTTTATTTTAAAACAAAAGAAATAACAAAATTATTTTTATGTGGGGAGGCAGTCCAGCCGGCCGGCCCAAAAGCCCAACCGGCCAGACCACCTACTACCCAAACCAAACCCTAGAACTTCCCTACCTAATCCATCCCCACTCCCTCACCCGTATACCTCCTCTCTCCACCCTACCTAACATCGATCACGCATCCTGGCCGTACCCCGAGCCCCACCCGCGACCCCTGGCCCACCTGGCCACGAGACCCACCCCGTAGTGGCGCAGTGCCACGACCGAAACCGCCCACAAGACCCGCTGCCCTCGCCTCGCTCGCGAACCCCTCCTTCCTTCGATCCCCTCTGCCGTCATTCGCTCCTGGCGCTGGGCCGCCACCTCCCGTCCTCGTCCCTAGATTCCCTCCCCCCGTCCTTCACCGGCCACCGATCCCCATCGCCGGCCCCGCCCCGATGCCACCATCCTCTGCCTTCCTCCCTGGCGCTCCGGGTCTCCCTCTCCCGCTGGCCCAGCGTCACCGCTGCCGCCGCTCTCCGCCTCACCTCGCTGAGTTCTTGCCCGACCCCCACAGCGCCCTCTCTCCAACTCGTCGGGGCCGCCTCCTCAGCCGCATCACGAGCGCCGCTGGATCTCCTCTACCTCGCCTCAGAGCCGCTCGGCCGTGTGCGCCTACCGTCGCCTACCCTCGTGGCCCAGCCTCGCCTGCACACTGGAGCCGGACCCCGCCCTAGCCGTGGCCGCTCCCCGGTGACCACGTCTCCTTCCTGCCATGGAGTCACCGGCATCCGCCAAACGCCCCTGCAAACTCGCCACCGATGGCAGCCTACATTCCTCATTGTGCCTCTTTTGCATTCCATAGCTGCGTGTAACACCCTCAGAATTGGACCTATGCAAGTTTGAGCAAAATTCGCCAAACCCGCATAGAAACGATTCAAAGGTGCCCACCAGGCACTTTCGTGCGGGTGGAAAACGAAGTAATAACATTACATAACAGTCCTCGATGGGACCCACAGAACAGATATATATATATACAGCACGACTCCAGGAGTCAAGAATACAGATATAATATACAAGATCCAAATCACCTTGAGAACGGTAGAGCGTTCGACTACGGACAAGAAGCAAATGGGGCTAAGAGCCCTGAAGAATAACCAATGGCGTCCATAACCCCGCCTGTGCCAAGCGGAAGGGTAACCACCTTCTTGGCGTCGATCTCAAACCTGCTTAAACAAAGGGTGCCGACAAAGGGCAAAGGAAAAGAAGGAGCGTCGATCTTGAGGCGATTGCAGCGAGGCTAGAATTCGGTCCTCGCCTACATAGGTATGGTGGATCGTGGCGGCAAAGATGCACTAAACAACCTATAGAGACTCGATACAACTGGCGGTTTTCAGAGAGGGATAAGAATGACCTATCCGGATCCAACCTGAAACTAACACCAAACAAACCCATCCTGGTGTTTCCCCCTCGAGACCATACGAGGAAGTCAACCGAGGAACCCACACAGTTGGCAGTTTTATTTATTCAGTTATAGTTGCGACAATTACTAGTCAGGTTTAGATAATCATCCTGATAAAATAAAGCAGTGGGCACTTTTAGTTAGACATTCCGTTATAGTTGCAACAATTACTAATCAGATACAGATAGCATGAGACAAACCCAAAACCCAGCAGTTGTTGATACTTTTATTCAGCCATTCCGTTGTAGTTGCACTACTTACTAGCCAGGTACAATGGTCGCAAGCGACAATCCAAACAAGCAATTGTGGGCAGTATTATTTAGCCATTCCATTATAGTGAAGCTGATTACTAGTCATTATAAGTCAAATTTATAGCAGTAAACTTTAGTTATTCTTGTCTATGATCGAGATACTGTGCTCCAAGTCGTCCATATCCGCGGACACGGCTTTCAGAAAGTTTTACCCGGCCGGGGTGCACCAATAGCAACACACGCTCGATCGACCTCGGAAAAACCAACTCAAAACCCAACGAGGCTTTCACGACTGAACAATCACAGGATTCAGAAATATTTGAGGCCACCCATTGAGTAGATCCATAGCAAACGGTGACTCGAGACGGGCTCAAGGTTTGGGTATACTGTGTGAACATGGGAACCGAAAGTGTGGCTGGGCTTGTCGACACAGCGGAATCGTGTCCGATCCTAAGCAGACAAGGTGCTCCTCGCACAAATTAAATACGTAAAGTAGCATGGCATAAGTACAGGATCGTAAATAAAACCTCAAACTAGTTTGTGGCCCCAAGAAATAAAATGAATCAAGCTCGCTCGTGGGGGTCCCATATACCTCCGGATGTGGATAGCGCGATAAATCAAGGAACAGTATCAAGTACTCGGGGTCCTCACGGGACACAAGTGGGCGTTCGGAAACCAAATGTTATCTATCACCCACCGATGCCTGCTTACTTCAATTTTAGTTGTTAAACAGGAATTAAAGTGAGCGATAAGTAAAACTATGATCATCTCCAACATCAACATGCGGCAATACATCAACAACTGTGGTATTAGGCGACCGCATAACAACTTTGGAGCAGCGACTACGACGCGCAAGTCCAACTATCTACCAAACAACAGGTAATAGGATGTGTCCAAGGCAATATAGGGCTGCACGGTATATCACAGGTATGGAAACTAAAGCATCGCAACACAGATAGCAATAGATCAACTTGAGGGAATAAATACTATAAAAGTAAGATAGGTAGAAAGGGGGAGATGCTCGCCTGAAAACATTGTCGAAGGGTTCAACCGAAGATCGGGGTGAAGCTCACATCAACTCAACGGCCTTATCCGCGAAGAACCAAAACACTAAAAGAAACACCGGATGCGATATTTAATACAACGGCAGAAGATCGGCATGATGCATGTATGATGCATGACATGGCAAGGTGCGATGCAATTAGGTCAATATTAAGTGGAACCGGGGTCCCGACAATATTCAAGTGGTTCAAGTTATTTAGAAAACCCCGCAAATTAAATGTTGTTTTAACATGGAAAGAGATAGTACCGGGTTCGCTACACCAATTTAAATGAGGCCAATATGAGACTAGATTTGCCCGCATATGGGCCCCATATTTAATTATGAGGTCAATCGGCATAAGGCCCCCAAACCACATGATATGCATGCGAGATGACAATTATATATGCAACAATTTGTTATTATGTTATAAAATAGGGTTTCGGGAAGGGGTCACACATTAGAGGGCCTCGACGAACTTGGGGTTCCGGGGTTCGGGGTCGGTCTCGGGGTCCAGGGTTCGACGGATCTGGGGTTCGGGGTTCGACGGAAGCGGTCTCGCGGGAACGTTCTCGGTAGCGGGTAGAGCTTGTCGCATCCGGGTTCTCGGCGGACTCGGCGTCCGGAAAGGAGTACTTGGTGCGGTGTCGGGGCGCATCGGATCTTCCGGGTCGGTGTCGTTCTTGTCGCATGCAGATCTTGTCGGTCTGCAGTGTCGGTCGGTCTTGGCGTTCGGGATGCAGAACTTGGTGTCCGGGTCGGAGTACTTGTCGCATCGGGGTATCGGTGCCCTCGGATCCGATTGAAGAACTTGGCGGGTCGGGTTCGGTCTCCGGATCCGTGAAGATCTTGTCGCACGGGCGGGATCGGTCTTCGGTGCAACGGCCTTCGGATTCCGTGAAGGAGGTCATGGCGTCCGGGAAGGCGAGCTAGGTGCGTCGAGGTTTCCGTCGTCGGGAAAGCGATCTTGGCGTCTCAACTTCACTTGTCGGTGGGGACTTGAAACCGACACGGGGTATCGTTTTCCTGCTTCTGGTCCGTATGGAGATCTTGATTAGAACCGCCGAACACCCATAAACTCGTTCTTGTACCACATCAAGCAACAACAACACAAGGCAGCAAAGCATATATCCCTCGGTGTAGAACACACTGGGACCCTGCCAAACACCAAGCGAGCCACGACGGAGGAAGTCCGGGACTCGGGCGTGGCCGGCTTGCTTCCGGACGAGGCTGGGAAGCGGCCGAGGGCGGCCACAGTCGAGGGGGCGTCGAGAGGCAGGCGCAAGACCGAAGGCGGCGGAGGCTCGAGGTCGGCGGTTGAGGCGCAGACGGGGTCGAGGTGGGCTCGCGGGAGGAGAGGCAGCGAGCTTGGGGCTTAGAGGCGGCAGCCGACAGGCCAGCGCGGTGGCGGAGCACGAGCGAGGGAGGCGGCGGGCAGCTGGGCGAAGCTCGGCAGAGGCGGGCAGCGGGGCCGAGGACCAGTGAGGCGGAGTGGCGGCGGCCAGCGGAGGGCTTCAGGCGGTGCGAGGTTGAGGAGGGCAGGCGCGGCTCGGGAGGCGGCGGGCGGAGGAGCTTTCGAGGAGTGGGCGCGGGACATCGCGGTGAGACCTTGAGGCGCGAGGCAGACAGTGAGGCGCCAGCAGTGAGGCGGAGGAAGACCGAGCGAGGCCAGGCGAGGGCGGCGAGCCGAGGCGAGGAGGTGGTCCAGTGCGGCGGCGGGAGGAGGCGCGAGGAGGAGGAGGGGCCGGAGAAGGTCTGCTCGGGGGGAAGGGGGTTTGCGTGCGGGGAAGAAGAGGCTGGGGGAGGACGCACGCGGGGGAGGTTGGTGGTGGGGCCCATGCGGCCAGAGGTTGCCGGTTGGAGAGTGCAGGACAGCGGAGCCCAGGCGGGGAGCAGTGGGTGGCTGGCGCGTGGGGGTGCGGGTGGGGCTTGTGTGTGTGTGGCCAGGGGGTGAGCTGTGAGGAAGAGAGGTGTGGGGTGGTGGATGATGTGGCGGTTGGTGGTTGGGTGGGGGAAGAGAAAAAGTGAGGTGGCATGTTCTGATTGGGTGGAGTGATGTGGAGGGGGAGAGAGGGTAGATTAGCCTTAGTCAGTGGGTTTTAGAAGGGGCCGATTAGGTGGGCGTTTGTAAAATCACAGGGGGTGTGGTCGGGTCGAAGCGGCCGTTCGTACCCGCTAAAATAATTTAACTTGTTATTTAATTGGCGATAAAATTTTGCAAGTGGTTTTTAGACAAATAAAATATCCGGACACCGGGTTTGGCGTTTGAATAAAGATGGGGCGTTTTAGAAAACAAAACGGGCTTTGCGAAAATAGTTTTGGCAAACAATGCATGATGATGACGATGCAATGCACAAATTCAACGCGATTTTCTAGTAGTGGTTTTGCGGGATGTCACAATTCGACACCACTAACAATGGATCTCGCCCTCGAGATCCGCCTCATGGTACCGGAACAAAGGTCGGCGATCTGCGTCTTCTTACTTCGTGTAGATCCTCGCGACACCACTAACAAGAGGTCGTTGTCCGTGATCGTCGGGAGAACACTCCGGAAACAAAAGGGCGAAGGTAGAGGTATCAACAAATAAAGCCACCCCTAACTTCGATGGAAAGAGGGAACCGATGCATTCTCATCCACTTCAATGTACAAAAGCGAATAGAAGGGGTAGTCGGCATGGGGGCCAATCCATCACGCACCCAAACTATTACTCCGCACAATCAGTAGAAGAGCGTGCGACCATTCTCGGATTTAGACTGAAGATCTCGACAAGCGAGGTTCGGAAACAAAGGAGTGATGCGGACTCTGCATCGGATCTGGCGTAGATGATGTCGTCGCGTCGGAAACACCGGAAGGCACAAACAAGGAACAAAGAATGGTAACACCGTGAGCGGATTCATCGGTGACGATCACGGACGGTAGAACACCGTTACCAAAGGAGAGCGAAACCACGAAGGTGCAGCGGAATCCCAACCACGAGACATCCGGACTCGAAGAGCGAGAAGAGGCGGATTCAAAACACGCAGAGGTCGAGGAGAATAGCGGAGGGTGAATAAAATCAGACCTAATCGAACTATCAACCGATTTTCAAAAATAGTTTTGACACTCTCTGCCGTTAGCTAGGTTATCCTGATGCGGACTTGTGGGGTATCATGGCTGAGCTCGATACCACTCTGTAACACCCTCGAATCGGACCTATGCAAGTTTGAGCAAAATTCGCCAAACCCGCATAGAAGCGATTCAAAGGTGCCCACCGAGCACTTTCGTGCGGGTGGAAAAGCAGTAATAACATTACACAGTCCTCGATGGGACCCACAGCAGATATATATACTGACCGACTCGAGTCAAGAATACGAGATATAATATACAAGATCCAAATCACCTTGAGAACGGTAGAGCGTTCGACTACGGACAAGAAGCAAATGGGGCTAAGAGCCTCAAGAATAACCAATGGCGTCCATAACCACGGGCCAAGCGGAAGGGTAACCACTGCTAACGTCGATCTCAAACCTGCTTAAACAAAGGGTGCCGACAAAGGGCAAAGGAAAAGAAGGAGCGTCGATCTTGAGGCGATTGCAGCGAGGCTAGAATTCGGCGGTCCTCGCCTACATAGGTATGGTGGACTGAGCGGCAGCGGCAGCATGCACTAAACAACCTATAGAGACTCGATACAACTAGCGGTTTTCAGAGAGGGATAAGAATGACCTATCCGGATCCAACCTGAAACTAACACCAAACAAACCCATCCTGGTGTTTCCCCCCTCGAGACCATACGAGGAAGTCAACCGAGGAACCCACACAGTTGGCAGTTTTATTTATTCAGTTATAGTTGCGACAATTACTAGTCAGGTTTAGATAATCATCCTGATAAAATAAGTAGTGGGCACTTTTAGTTAGACATTCCGTTATAGTTGCAACAATTACTAATCAGATACAGATAGCATGAGACAAACCCAAAACCCAGCAGTTGTTGATACTTTTATTCAGCCATTCCGTTGTAGTTGCACTACTTACTAGCCAGGTACAATGGTCGCAAGAGACAATCCAAACAAGCAATTGTGGGCAGTATTATTTAGCCATTTCATTACAGTGAAGCTGATTACTAGTCATTATAAGTCAAATTTATAGCAGTAAACTTTAGTTATGCTTGTCTATGATCGAGATACTGTGCTCCAAGTCGTCCATATCCATGACACGGCTTTGAAAGTTTTACCGGGGTGCACCAATAGCAACACGCTCGATCGACCTCGGAAAAACCAACTCAAAACCCAACGAGGCTTTCACGGTGAACAATCACAGGATTGAGAAATATTTGAGGCCACCCATTGAGTAGATCCCAATAGCGAAGCCGGTGACTCAAGACGGGCTCAAGGTTTGGGTATCTGGTGTGAGCATGGGAACCCGAAAGTGTGGCTGGGCTTGTCGACATGGAATCGTGTCCCGATCCTAAGCATGCAAAGGTGCTCCTCGCACAAATTAAATACTGAAAGTAGCATGGCATAAGTGCAGGATCGTAAATAAAACCTCAAACTAGTTTGTGGCCCCAAGAAATAAGATGAATCAAGCTCAGCTCGGGGGTCCCATATACCTCCCGGATGTGGATAGCGCGATAAATCAAGGAACATGTATCAAGTACTGGGTCCCTGGGACACAAGTGGGCGTCGAAACCAAATGTTATCTATCACCCACGATGCCTCTCGCTTACTTCAATTTTAGTTGTTAAACAGGAATTAAAGTGAGCGATAAGTAAAACTATGATCATCTCCAACATCAACATGCGCAATACATCAACAAGCGTGGTATTAGACGACATAACAACACTTGAGCAAGCGACTACGACGCGCAAGTCCAACTATCTACCAAACAACGGTAATAGGATGTGTCCAAGGCAATATAGGGCTGCGGTATATCAGTGCGAAACTAAAGCATCGCAACACATATAGCAATAGATCAACAGGAGGGAATAAATACTATAAAAGTAAGATAGGTAGAAAGGGGGAGATGCTCGCCTGAAAACATTGTCGAAGGGTTCAACCGAAGATCGGGGCGAAGCTCACATCAACTCAACGGCCTTATCCGCGAAGAACCAAAACACTAGAAGAAACACCGGATGCGATATTTAATACAACGGCAGAAGATCGGCATGATGCATGTATGATGCATGACATGGCAAGGTGCGATGCAATTAGGTCAATATTAAGTGGAACCGGGGTCCCGACAATATTCAAGTGGTTCAAGTTATTTAGAAAACCCCGCAAATTAAATGTTGTTTTAACATGGAAAGAGATAATCGGTTCGCTACCAATTTAAATGAGGCCAATATGAGACTAGATTTGCCCGCATATGGGCCCCATATTTAATTATGAGGTCATTCGGCATAAGGCCCCCAAACCACATGATATGCATGCGAGATGACAATTATATATGCAACAATTTGTTATTATGTTATAAAATAGGGTTTCGGAAGGGTCACATTAGGGCCTCGGCGAACTTGGGGTTCGGGTTCGGGTCGGTCTCGGGGTCCAGTTCGGGATCTGGGTTCGGGGTTCGGAGGCGGTCTCATGAGAGCGTTCTCGATGGTAGAGCTTGTCGCATCCGGTTCTCGGCGGACTCGGCGTCCGGAAGGAGTACTTAGTGCGGTGTCGGGCGCCGGATCTTCCGGTCGGTGTCGTTCTTGTCGCATGCGTATCTTGTCGTACCGTGCCGGTCGGTCTTAGCGTTCGGGATGCAGAACTTGGTCGGTCGGAGTACTTGTCGATCGGGGTCTCGGTGCCTCGGATCCGATTGAAGAACTTGGCGGGTCGGGTTCGGTCTCCGGATCTGTGAAGATCTTGTCGCGCAGCGGGATCGGTCTTGGTAGCGAACGCCTTGGATTCGTGAAGGAGGTCATGGCGTCGGGAAGGCGAAGCTAGGTGCGTCGAGGTTTCCGTCGTCGGAAAGCGATCTTGGCGCCTCAACTTCACTTGTCGGTGGGGACTTGAAACCGACACGGGTATCGTTTTTCACCGGTCGTATGGAGATCTTGATTAGAACCGAACACCCCGCAAACTCGTTCTTGTACCACATCGGCAACAACACAAAGGCCAAAACGCATATATCCCGGTGTAGAACCTGCTGGGACCACCGCGTGCAGCGAGGCCGCGACCTGGAAGTCCGGACTCGGGCGTGGCGCGGGCTTGCTTCCGGATGAGGCTGAGGCGCGAGGACGGCCACGATCGGGGACGGCGTCGAGGAGGCCGGGCCAGGACCGGCGGCGGGGAGGCTCGAGGTCGACAGTTGGCGCGAGGAGGCAGGGGTCGAGGTGGCTCGCGGAGGGAGAGGCCGACGAGCTTGGGGGCTTAGGCGACGACAGCCGAGGCCCGGCCGGCGGAGCACGGGCGACGAGGTAGTGGCGGCGGCCGGGCATCGGACAGACGGCTCGGCGGGAGGCGAGGGGCGAGCATGGCAGCGGCCCAGGCGAGTGGAGGCGAGCGCGGAGGGAGCTCGCGGGGGCGGTGCCGGAGGTTGGAGGAGGACGGGCGCGGCTCGGAGGGCGGCGGCGGAAGGTGGGAGAGGAGCTCGAGGAAGCGGCGCGGCGTCGCCGTGAGACGCAGAGGGCAAGGCGGGGACGGCCGGTGAGGGAGGCGCTGCAGAGGCGGAGAAGACCAGCCCAGGGGCCAGCCCGAGGGCGGCCGAGCGAGGCGGGGAGGAGGTGGTCCAGCGGTGCGACGCGGCCCGGGAGGAGGAGGCGCCAGGGAGGAGGAGGGGCCGGAGAAGGTCTGCTCGAGGAGGGGCGTCTTGAGGAAGAAGAGGCCGGGAGGACGACGCTGGGAGGTTGGTGAGGTGGCCCGTCGGCCGAGAGGTTGCCGTTGGAGAGTGCTGTAGCGGGGGCCCAGGCGGGGCCGAGCGGGGTGGCTGGCGCGTGTGGGTGCGGGTGTGGCTTGTGTGTGTGTGGCCAGGGGGTGAGCTGTGAGGAAGAGAGGTGTGGGGTGGTGGATGATGTGGCGGTTGGTGGTTGGGTGGGGGAAGAGAAAAAGTGAGGTGGCATGTTCTGATTGGGTGGAGTGATGTGGAGGGGGAGAGAGGGTAGATTAACTGGTAGCTGTAGGTTTTAGAAGGGGCCGATTAGGTGGGCCGTTTGTAAAATCCTGGGGGTGGTCGTTCGGGTCGAAACGGCCCGTTCGACTGCCCCCGCTAAAATAATTTAACTTTTTATTTAATTGGCGATAAAATTTTGCAAGTGGTTTTTAGACAAATAAAATATCCGGCAGCACCCGGGGTTTGGCGTTTGAATAAAGATGGGGCGTTTTAGAAAACAAAACGGGCTTTGCGAAAATAGTTTTGGCAAACAATGCATGATGATGACGATGCAATGCACAAATTCAACGCGATTTTCTAGTAGTGGTTTTGCGGGATGCCACACTGCGTCCTCGACCCCGGTGCCTCTCTAGCTCAGCTGGTGCCGCCTCGACCTGACCAAGTTCTACAACGCGAGCCCAGATCGAGGTCAATGGGTTTCCATCATGTTTTGCTTGTGCGCCTGCGCAGACTTTTGTGCTCGCTCGTTCTCTGAACATGTACCTTATCTACATGTGTTTAGGCTTTGCAAACTTGGCTACACAGAATGTGTGGTTAGTTGTCGACCTAGCTATCGAAGCCTCATCGTGGTACCCCTCGTGAATCCTGCTTACAACACCAAGATCTACCGGCACAGATCGCCGAGAAACCACGCCATCTGAAGATCGCCTCTTCCATTTTTTGGACTCCAAGATCGACACCGACCAGGACAACCCCATGAACCACTATCATCGGAAACCAAGTTCACCACCGCCGGTACGCCAAGGTCTTCTTCACAGGAGCACCGAGAACTCCTTCACGGACCCCTCGGGCGAGACCCAAAGACCGATCCCGTCGAGACCCGAACCACATCGCCCCAAGATCTTCGCCCCGATGTGTGACCCCTTTATGCGAGCCCTATTTTATAATTGATCTCTATATGAAATGTTGCATATAAATTTTTACATGCTTGCATACATATTGTATGGTTAGGTGACATTATGCCGATTCACCTCATAATTAAATATGGAGACCATATGCGGGTTTATCTAGTCTTATATTGGCTTCATTTAAATTTGCGTAGTGAACCGGTGCCATGTTTTACCTTGTTAAAACAACATTTAAATTGCGGGGTATCTAAACAACATGAACCATCTAATTAATTGCCGGGACCCTGGTTCCGCTTAATATGGCCTAATTGCATCGCATCTTTGCCATATCATACATCATACATGCATCATGCCCGATCTTCTGCCGTAGTATTAAATATTGTATCCGGTGTTTCTACTAGTGCTTTGCTTCTTCACGGATTAGGCCGATGAGTTGATGTGAGTGTTGACGCGATCTTCGGATTAAACTTCGGCAATGTTTTCAGGCGAGCATTCTCCCACTTTCTACCTATTTTACTTTATAGTCTTTACTTCCTCCTGTTGATCTATTGCTATCTATGTTGCGATGCTCTAGTTTTCGTACCTGTGATATCCCTTGCAGCCTTATATTGCCTTGGACACATCCTATTACCTGTTGTTTGGTAGATAGTTGGACTTGCGTCGTAAATGATGCTTGCTCGGTCTGTTCTGTCGTCAAGTACCACAGTTGTTAAAGTAATGCCGCATGTTTAATGTTGGAGATGATCATGGATTTAATTACCGTTTATTATCTAAAATTGAAAGTAGGTAAATGCAGAGGCACCGGTGGGTAATAGACAATATTTGGTTTTAACCGCTCACTAGTGTCCCGTAGGACCCCAAGTTCTTGACACCTGTTCCGAGATCTAGCGCGCTAACCACAGGTGGGGTGTGTGGGCACCCCCATCGATTAGTACCTGATTTCAAAGTACTGTACCGGGGGCCACAAAGTAGTTTGGGGCTTTATTACTATCCTGTATTTATGACATGCTTTACTTCTTTATTTATGATTGCTCGTGGAGCACATGTACTGTTTAGGAACAAATGTGGAATGTTTTCGCGGTATCGACAAGCCCAGTCACATTTTCGGGTTCCTAGTCGTTTATAGCCATTGGCACAAACCTCTGGGTCCGTCTCTTAGCCGGCCGACTTCGTTGCGGGTAGCTTAGTTGGGTGGACCCCATGTGCTTGCTTTGGGTCTGGGAAACGTCATGTCCGAAACCCCGTCGACATACCATTGGGTGTATGTTTTGTGATCTTGTACCTACCTGATCTGACAACAAGGGTGTAGGTGCATGTGGAAACTTTGATGCACCCCTGCAGGGTTAAATCTTTTCGAGAAGCCGTGTCCGCGGTTATGGACGACTTGGAGCACAGTTCTCGATCATAGACAACTATAACTAAAGTTTACTGTTATAATTTGACTTGTATCCGATATGACTAGTTATCAGCTTCACTACAACGGAATGGCTAAATAAAAGTACTAACAACTGCTGGGTTTGGGATATCTCATGCTAATTGTATCTGACTAGTAAGTGTCGCAACTACAACGGAATGGTTAACTAAAACGGCCAACTTCTTATTATATCAGGATGACTCATGCTATCTATGTCTGACTAGTAATTGCCGCAACTATAACGGAATGAATAAAACTACCAATTGTGTGAGTTCCTCAGTTGACTTCCTCGTTTGGTCTCGAGGGGGAAATACTAGGATGGGCATGCTTGGTGTTAGTTTCAGGTTGGATTCGAATAGGTCCTTCTTATCCCTATCTGATAGCCGCCAGTTGTATTGAGTCTCTATAGGTTGTTTAGTGCATGTTGCGCTGCCACTTCAGTCCACCATACCTATGTAGGCGAGACGCGAATTCTAGTCTCATGTGTCTTGGCCTCAAGATCGACCATCTCTTTTCCTTCGCCCTTTGTCAGCACCCCTTTTGTTAAGCAGGTTTTGAGATCGACGTCATTAGCAGGGTTACCCTTTCGGCTTGGCTTGGGAAGGGTTATGGACGCCATTGGTTATTCTTCAAGGCTCTTAGCCCAATTTGCATCTTGTACATACTCGGACGTTGTATCGTTTCAAGGTGATTTGGATCTTTGTGTTGTATATCTGTATTCTTGACTCATGGAGTCGCTGTTGTATATATCTGTTCTGTGGGTTCCATCGAGGACTATTGTGTAATGATATTACTTTGTTTTCCACCCGCACGAAAGTGCTTGGTGGGCACCTTTGAATCGTTTCTATGCGGGTTTGGCGGGAACCACTAAAACTTGCATAGGGCCGATTCCGAGGGTGTTACAGTCGGGCAACGGGAAGACCGGTGGGACCCATGCGGAGGCAGGCGACGTGGGGGCGCGCGCGGGCGTACGTGCGTAGAGCGAGGGGCCACCACGCGGCGATCCAGGAGCGGGCGCGGGGCGCGGCCCGAGATCACGTGACATGTTCGGCCTCGCTTTCAATGTCTGTTTTGTCTTCATTTGGAGAATTTTCTGCATGCAATTGTGACATGTTTTCTGCATTGTTTTGAACCAGATTTTCTTCTGCAAGGGCTGCAACTTGAACCACATCAGTAATAGGGACAATATTAGACATATGATCATCAATAATATGTGCACCATCATTGGAAGTTTCCGATGGAAGAAGTAGGCTTTGTTGTTTAAGAAGGGCACCGGCATTCGGATGTAGAGATGCAAAAGGGAAAACATTCTCATCAAAAACAACATCATGAATATGTAGATATGCCCTGTAGAGATATCAAGACATTTAACACCTTTATGAAGAGGACTATATCCAAGAAAAACACACCGTGTAGAGCGAAAAGAAAGTTTTCTTTTGTTATAGGGACGAAGGTTAGGCCAACAAGCACAACCAAAAGTTCTAAGAGCATCATAGTTGGGTGTGATATTAAGGAGGCGTTTTGTGGGAGTGCAAAAATCAAGGACCTTGCTAGGAAGCAAATTTATAAGAAATGTTGTTGTAAGAAAAGCTTTATCCCAGAATTTTAGAGGCATAGAGGCATTAGCAAGTAATGCAAGACCAACTTCAACTATATGGCAATGTTTTTTTCAGCTGAACCATTTTGTTGATGGGAATGAGGACATGAAACATGATGTGTGATGCTAACTTTTTGAAAGAAACTATTAAGCTTCTCATACTCTCTCCCCAATCAGTTTGCATAGTAATAATTTTCCTATCAAACTTGCGTTCAACATACTATTGATAATTAAGAAAGGCTTGATAAACATCAGAACTCTTTTTGAGAAAATATATCCATGTGAACTTGCTAGAATCATCAATAAATCTTACATAGTATGCATGTTTTCCAACAGATAGAGGAGCAGGGCCCCATATATCAGAAAATACTTGCTCCATAGGAGAATTAGAGACACTAGTGGAAACAAGATATGGCAACTGGTGACTCTTGGCAAACTGACAAGAGTCACAAATATAGGGAGTACCGTCTGAAGTGTAATCTATTTTATTTCTTCTAACTACTTGTTGAATGATGAACGAAGACGGATGGCCTAAACGACGATGTCATGTAGAAGATGATTGCTTTATTATGATGAAGGCATGCTTGGCGGTCTCATGAAACATGGGCACCAAGGGATAAAGACCACCATGGCATGGACCTTTAAATAGAACTCTTCGGGTCTTTAGGTCCTTGATTAAAAAGTAGAAAGGGTGAAATTAATTAAATACATGATTATAAAGTGTGAATAAATGAACGGAAAGAAGATTTTTGGTTGTACTAGGGACATGCAGAATATTTTTAAGATCAAAAGAGCTATGAGGAGTGCGCAATACTGAATGACCAATATGACTAATATCCATACCTATGCCCCCAGCAGTGTGAACACGATTGTTCCCAGTATACTTGTCATGCACAGAGAGCTTGTTTAGATCGTTGGCGACGTGATCCCTGGCACCTGTATCAGGGTACCATTTGGTGTCGATGCCGTAATAGGCAGCAACATGGGCACCCTTTTCAGCACGACCACCATCATCCTTCCTGTCATCAGCATAACGCCACCAACGGTCACTCGCCGGGTAGCCATGGATCTTGCATATCTAGAAGTCGGTGTTGACGTAGGTTATAGGCGCACGATCATTGCGGCGGACACCACCATCACGACGGCACCGGTCACCACCATCACGGCGATCATCACGCCTCCTGTCATCACGGCGGTCGTTGTCGCTTAGGCACCGCGGTCATCACGACGGTCATCACGGGGCGCATCACGGTGCCAAGGGCCACGATCATCATCGCGGCGGTCATCACGTCGCCAGCTGCCGCGGTCATCATCGCGGCAGTCACGATAACTGCCATCCCATGTGGGAGAGCGGGCACGCGATGGAGGGGTACGGCCGCGTGGGCGAGCGTCGCGCCTGGCGAAGTTGGCCGATGACGAGAAGGAGCCATAAGGCTCCGACACGCCGTGGTGTGTGTCATAGGCGTACAACTGATCATAAAGATCGTCGAGGGAGGTGCCGGAGTTGCCGTTGACGGAGGTGATGAGTGAACATAGAGTCCATGCCGAGGACATAGCATCTGGATGCGGATGCGAACATAGCATTGATGGCTGCCCATGCACCGGTAGTAGAGTCCATGCCGAGGACATGAGAGAGGATGTCCGGTGACAGCGAGTTTAGTAGGGACCGAAGGACCTGTTGGATCCCAGGCCATCCATGCAGCGTAGGTAGGGTTGGGGTTTGAGACCCTCGTCCCCTCCTTGTCTTCAGACTCCACGGTCTTGGGCGGCGCCTTGTCGGTGCCATCGAGGAGTCCCATCACATCAGCTCCACGGAAGGTGGGAAGAACGAGGGCCTTCCATAGGTGGAAGTTTTGACCTCGTCAGGTGCTGCACCGGCGGCGTACCAAGAGCAGTAGCCAGGGTAGAAGTGGTTGTCGAGGAACTCATCTTGGGGAGGGTTCATGGAGCTAGGGTTTTTGCTGTGGGGAGGGCGGCGGCAGCTAGGGGTAGCAGTGGCGGCATGATCTCTAGGATTTTTTTGTTGTGGGGAGGGCGGCGACAGCGGATTGGGGTAGCAGCGGCGGCGGCGATCTTGGGATTTGTTGTGGATCATAGGTCGTAGGTGGAGCGGTGGCGGCAGCAGAGAGCTACGTCGGCGGCAGCGATCGTGGGTCATGGCGGCGACAGTGGCTAAAGGTGGCGGCGGCTAGTATTTTAGGTCGTGGGCAGCTAGGTCACGGAAAAGGAGGCTCTGATACCATGTTAACGTTTGTCGGTGGAACCGTACCATCGTCTGGTACGGGATGTGTGCTTATATAGGCCAGAAAAAGCCCCTGGCGTGGCATATACCACTACTAGGAAAATGGCCATTCGCGACGCACTTGAAAAGGGCATCCGTGGCGCACTAGCTGTGCGCCACTAGCCTCGCGCTGCGACTATCTCTTACCCATAGCGCACTGCCTGGTGCGCTATGGTTATATCGAGATAGGCGTGCGCCTACCAGCGCGGGTAGGGTGCAGTGCGCCACGGATGTGTTTTTCAAAAAACAAAAAAAATGCAAAAAACACCCTCGTTTTGAATTGCAAAAGCAATCGGGTCCGTGCATCGCCGCCGTCGTGTCACCTCGCTGGAACATGGCCGTGGCCACGACCTACCACTATAGGGAGGTGCGGGAGGCCGTGGCCACTCTAGTCCTCGCCGGCGTCGAGGTGGTAGGAAGGGTGTGGTTGGAGAAAGGGAGGTAGGAAGAGAGGGAGGTAGGAAGAGATGGAGGAAGAGAGGGAGGAAGGGAGGTCGGTGAGGAGAAGGATGCCGCCATCGCCCGTTGTCACTGCGAGGAGGAGAAGGCCGCCGTCGCGCTGCCGTCACTGCAAGGAGAAGAGGAGGCCGTCGACGCGCCGCCGTAACTGCAAAGAGAGGAGGAGGTCGCCGTCGCACCGCCGAAACTGCAAAGAGAGGAGGAGTCCGGAGAAAGGACGTCGGAGCAAGGTGGCCGGAGAGAGGAGAAGGAGGATAAGGAAAAGGAGAAGGAGAAGGAAGAAGGAGAAGGGAGAAGGAAAAAGGAAAAGGGAGAGGGAAAAGGGGAGGGAAAAGGGGGAAGGAAAAGGTAGGTGGGCGTGGTGGGGATTCAAATTTTGAATCCCGCCCAACTTACTCGTAGCGCACTAGGTGGTGATGCTCTACGGGTAAGTTGCCCTCAATTTTTTTTCTGCAGGAACAAACGGTCTCTTGATTGTAACTTTTTACTCTTTTCGATTTTTGAAAATCTAAATAATCGCTAAACGACCTCCGGTCGTTGCGAGCGGATGCGAAATCTCGTTCTCGTCATTTTGGTATATTATATGATTTTTTCGACATCGTATGCAAAAGTTATGGTCATTTTACTGTGGCATGACTTTTTTTGCAGAAAAAGTCGAAACTCATGTTTGTTAATTTTCCTAAAAACTAGACCACATTATCTACCTAAATATGAAAAGATTTTATTTATTGAAGTGTTTTTTCATTTTATTTTATTTTTTCCAAAACCTAAAAAGGCGATCCGCGCGTGTGTGTGGAGTTGGTGCAGGCCACTTAGCCGAGTGCCCTACGGCTAGTTGACTCAGCTGGTGCAGCACACATGCCCGTAGCGCACTAGGTCAAGGTGCACTGCAGCTAACAGGGGCGGATCCAAGGGGGGGCTAGCAGGGGCTAGACCCCCCCTAACCATCAGCCCCCCTTTAAATATGTACTACTAATTACCTCACCTAATAACTTAATTATTTTGAGAGGCCCAAGTCTAATGTGTGCATCTAGCTAGGTATTCAATGGAACCTCAAAAAATAGCCCATCAAACTACCGTGGAGAGTTAAAAAAAATGAAAACTCTCATGTTTTGTGCGTTAGTTTGCCGGATAGAGTGTCGCTGATTGATCTATTAGCCTAGGGTTCCTTCCTTCTTTCACGATCGAACTGCGTCTCCATCGACGGTCATTGATGTCTTCTAGACGCCATGACCCATGAGACGACGAAGGTCGCGGCCGATGTGGTTCCGGCATGCCGCCCCGGTGTCGACGCTCTTAATCCTACATTAGTTCTTGTCGTGGTTTTACGGCATAAGTCCATGGAGTAGCACACTTAGACCTCAAGGTAGGTATACACAAACTAGTACTAGTAGCCTTTTGTCGTCTCTCATATGGATTACAAGTTTACCACTTGTTAGTTTGGTTAATTGTTTTACTTGCGTATATGATAATGCATTTGTTTACTAGTTGGATGTGTTTCTATAATCTTCTATGCACCTATTATCTTTGGGAGAAAAACTAAATCAATGAAGATTTTTTACAAGCCACTTTTTCTAAATTTAATTTGTAGAAATTTGTTTTTGTGTGGTGGCAAAGCCAAAAATTTAGGGCATGTTTGGTAGATCGGGCGAACCCAGAAATTCCCTTCTCAGATCACGTTTTGTTGTTTGGTAGGTTGGGTTAGCTATGTTGGGCAGTGCCCACCTCATGCGAAAAGAGGCTCTCAGCCCTGCCCACATGCGAAGCTCAAATCGAGCTTCTCTACTCAGCTTGGCCGAGTCCATCCCGCGCCTGGGGCTCATCCCGCTAGGGGTCACTGCCCCGCTCCTGTCGCGCATGTCATTTCCTCCGCACGGAAACGCAACCGCCCCAACCTCACTTATCGCGACCAACCTATCCAGACGTCGCCGACGAGAGAGCAGGACACACCGGCGAGAGAGCAGGGCACACCACCTCATGACGTCATGGCGGCGGCTCGCAGCGGAGGATACCGTGCAGATCTTCGCATCCTAGCCCCTTCCCGAGCTCCCGCAGCAGCGCTTGAGCGCCGTGCGAGCTCCAACGACGCCATGAACTCATGAGCTCCAGCGATGCCATGAATTCCAGCACACAACGATGCAGCGATGCCATGAGCTCCAGCACGCAACAACGCAGTGACGCCATGAACTCGTGGCAGAGCACATAGCGACGCCATGAACTCGCAGCGTCCGTTGAGGAGGAGCTTGGCCACGACCTCCTGGCGCCGGGTTGAGGAGGGTATGGGCCTCCTAGAGCGCCGACGGCGCTGCTCGGCCGGGCAACGTGTCGGAACGAGCTAGACCTCCTAGGGAGCCGATTGCTTTTCTATTTTGTATCCAGGGACCTGATTGCTTTTTATTTTTGTATGGCTCAGCTCAACTAATCCAACCTACCAAACGTGATCTTAACCGAGCTTATCTCAACTCACCTGACCTACCAAACGCAACACAATAATGCACACTTGTATCAGGTCCACATAGCTACCCCCAGCTTGTATGAGGTAAGAAAGGCCACCCAGGCTACCAAACACACCCTTATATTGATAGGCTTTGACGTGTGTATTTTGACTTGATATATGTGATGTATTATCCCTGTCAAAAAAAAAATCTTCGCTCCCCTCATGTTCAAATTCTGGCTCCGCCCCTGGCAGCTAAGTGACACATGCGTAGCGCACCTTGACCTAGTGCGTTACGGGTATGTGTGCTGCGGCCACCTAAGACCTGGCTCACACATAGCCGTGGCGCACCATCCCCATGTGCGCCCTACATTTAGCCGTAGGGCACCTGTGGACAGTGCGCCACGCCTATTTTACCCGTGGGGCACAACTATCAAGTGCGCCACGGATATGTGGATTACCTATAACCGTTTTCCTAGTAGTGTATAAGTTGTGTACGTATACGGTTGGTATACTACACCATACCCTATACGTACTAATATTACATCTCTAACAGAGATAAAATCTACTACTCCATCCACCTTAAAAACAATGTAGAATATTTATCTAGATATGGATGTATCTAGTCACTAAAATATGGCTAGATATATTCATATTTAGATAAATGTTCGATATCTTTTTATGATGAAGGGAGCTCCAACAATATGATGTACTATATCAGATTTGGACCGCAGGATCGAGCTGATTGGTTTGCTTTGATGTACCGCAAACATCTCTTCTTTTTGCAGGAATTGACACATTTCAAAATAAGAACATATTCAATCAATACAGCGGCCAGGATACCTAGATATTCAAACGGACTGTCTTGAGTAGCTATTGTTCGCATGCCCCTTTCCGTTCATTGGTAAAGCAAAAATAATTCGGAGACATGCTTCTACATGCATATGGCTACAACATGGCATGGTGGTAGGGATCATCAATCGGCCAGCTGCGTCGTTGCACGTACATGGTCCAACGCACCTTTATGCTCCAAGGAAGGACCAAAAGTTTATGTTGCCGCCGGAGGCTGTCTTATGCTGCTGGGCATTTTCAGAACTACCTAAGAGTAAACATAGCAGCCTAGTTGGTGACCCCCCCGTGTCCTCAAACATCTAGCGATCTGAGAATTTGTCTGCTCGATCATCATGCCGACATTACTCTAGCATATTAGGAAAATTCCATTACAGTGTCGATCACTCTCCCATGTTTACATAATTTTCAACCTGCATATCATTATAATTCTACCACTCAACATGCACATGACTGGGTGGCGGGCGGAGTTGCGAGAAGGATAGACGGAGGTCGGCATGGGTCTTCTCCGTCTACCGGATGGTTATGGGTGCAATGCGGAAGGCGAAGCGCGCATGACTAGTGATGCAAAGTGGGTCTATACTAGGGTACCCTCTACTTTTTTTTAGTTCAACAAAATAAACCAACTTTTATGATGGTCTCATCGTTGAAAAGGTTAGTTTATTTTTAAAAAAATAAAGAGACTAAATGGTACCTAATAGTGACCCAGTTGCATCTTTACCTATGATGAGTTTGCAATGGAGTCCTCTTTAGGACGCTATGGTGGAGATTTTTTCATGGATATATCCTGGGAGACGTATCGTTTTCATAGAATGAGAGCCAAGCGGCCAAGGATTATAACACACGTGGGGGCATAGGCGCCCCGAGCGCAACCACGCTGTCCTAAGGACCGTACACACCCACTAGAAGACTACTCGCGGCATCTCCACTTATACACCTGCCCTAGGCAGTAACGGAAGACACCCATAGCTCTCCACAGATCCGCCTCATAGGAGATCTTCCGGATGACCTCTACCACAGTCGGGACGGCTCCCTCGAACACGATGTCATTCCGGTGGCGCCAAAGCGTCCAGCAGACCAGTGAGATCCCGGTCCACAGGTCACGCTCTCGACCTTTACCGCCACGCCTCTCCTGCAGCCAGGTGGTCAGTCTAGAATCATGCTAGGGCAGCCAATGGCCCTTGCCCCACCAGCTCAGGAAGGTAGCCCATACTTCTTGGGCAAGGACGCAAGCCATTAGGAGATGATCAATGGTCTCTCCACACTGGTCGCATAAAGGACAGGCCGCCGGATGCTGGAGAACATGCCTGCGAAGCCGATCTGTGGTCCAGCATCTGTTCCTCACAGCCAGCCACAGGGAGACTTTGCAGCTGCACTGGTAGAAAACGCCCCATGCGTCCCGGTTGGTAAGGGCCATTAGTCCCGGTTGCCCAACCGGGACGGGGGCATCGGGACTAAAGCTCCAACCATTAGTCCCGGTTGCCCCACCAACCGGGACAAATGGGGGCACACGTGGCGGCATCGAGCCGAGGGTGGAGCATTAGTCCCGTTCGAACCGGGACTAATAACTGCCGCCAGCAGATTTAGCCCATTTCTCTGCCGCGGCGAGAATTCATTGGCACATTTTGTTGCGCGGCAAGATTTTCGCCACTTTTGTGCCGCGGAAGAATTCATTTAGGTTGTTTTATTGTTTATTTAGTGTTTTGCACTTATCAATGAAGGAACCTTATATTACACAAGATCATCATGACAACATTACATTCAATACAGATCGAGTTCATGCACTACATACAAAAGTTGCTATTCGATGCTACCGCCAATTTCTTGAAAGTTGCTATTTTACAATTCCTATTGTCTATACACAGCGAGTAGTATTCCCCTTGTGTGTTTAGTACTTGCATCCAAGAATCCGCCAATTCCTCCTGTATTGCTCGTATGCGATCCTTTGGCGAAGACCGTCCGTAGACGCTCGATCTGATTTAAAAAGAGTCAGCCTAAATGAATATGAAACTAAACACAATTTGATTGTAATTAAAAACTATAGAAATTGTTTACGACGTGGAGTTGCTCTAAATTCCTGCTCTTCTCATCGCGTCTGCGGATGAACTCGCATACATAGTATCCACATAGATTGTTACACGGTCCCTGCGTCGGGCACTTTACGACAACAGAGTTCAATCAAAATAATAATCAAGCATGATAATAACTGTATCAAAACTAGAATCAAAGAGATGCGGATATAGCTAGTGGTGCTTACATCTAGTGGTTGAAATGTAAGCTCCTCTTTCCAAACACCCCTAGCCTTCTTGGTGAACCGTTTCCAAGCGCTGCCCGGCGTAGAAAACGAATAAAATAAGTTATTAAGTACTTGATATCATAAAATTCACGAACGATGCCGATATAGTGTCGTAGTGATTAGAATTACCGCTGGAGAAGTATCTGCATGTCCTTCCACGTCTCAAGGGGTTTATGTTTCGAGTCCATGACTAGTACACGCCCTTTGTCAAGTTGAATGATTAACAGAATATAGTGGTAAAACTAATCAATTATATACTTAACATCGAGTAACGAAATAGAAAGTGTATACAAGACAATAACACTCACTGGAAGTTGTAAGGAAATAGTATTTCCCTTTTGGTTTCTTGAAACCTTAACGCGTGTACTATATTATCCTCCGTATCCTGGGGGCTTATTTTGAGATTAGCTTCATGAACCCAATATGGGTCAATGAAGCCAATGTCATAGATTTGTCCTCTGCTGCATTCGAGAATCTTCATTCTGCATATTAAAGTATGATTATATACATGCAATAAACAAAATATTATAGATGGAGACTAAATTAATTACAGAATTAGTACTTACAGACAATAGGCACTCATGAGAGATTTGTCCAAGGCGTCTTGATGGAATAATTGAAATAGTTCATCAAATTCAATGGATATCATGTCATCGTTTTCTTTCCCATGATGCTTTTGTGTAACCCTCAGCACTATCCAGTTAGCCCCGGCCCTTGTGGCATGCATGTATCAGTTATGCAATCTTCGCATTTTTGTTGGAAGATTGTTTACCTCCTCAGGTTTGACGAGAGGTTTTTCGTACTGGTATTGGTATTCTACTTCACTCACGGGGAAGAACTCTAACTGGGATAAGTACTTGGCAATACTCATACCTAGAAAAGATATCATAAATAGTGAAATAACCAATTCACACCGACACATGAATTGTATCAATGACCTAGAAAAGATAAGATTGCTAACCTCGATCGATGGAAATAAAGAGGAGAAAGCTCAAGTGCGTCTCGAACACCTTCTATATTTTTGTTCTATGAGAAATTCAACGGGATTTTTCACTCAAACATTTCAACAAACACCTTCAATGCATGCATGAAAAAAAACTAGCACACCCTCACACCTTACACCATTCGAAAAAGCAGTGGGCGGAGGGGGCGTTGCATTTATAGAGGCAAGGCCTTTAGTCGGTTGAAGCCAACGGGACTAAAGGTGCGTGCCAGGCCGTGGTGGCCAAACCTTTAGTCCCGGTTGGTGGCTCCAACCGGACGCATGCCTACCAACGGGACCCATGCCCCGGCCCGTGCCGCTCCAACGGGGCGTGCAGATTAGTCCCTGCTAAGAACAGGACTAATGCTCCGAAGGGTCGCGAACGGATGGCCCTTTTTCCTCTAGTGTTGGTAGGAGAACGTGAGCGCCAAATCTGCGGTGCTCTTGCCATCGAGGTCCTTCCAGCGAAGAGTGACTGGTACCAGGACTTGGCTGTGTAGCAGTTGCCCGGGTCCCAAATCCACTTAAGGACATCCTGCGTGCCTCTGTTAGATCAATTTCCTCTAGCTGGTCTGCCACCTCGAGGAGTTCTCTGATGGCCGCAGCATCCATATCAGGGGAGACATCGTGAAGCCAGCCACCAGTGATGCCCTCACAGACCTTGCGTGTGGTGGCAACACTGGCTGGTACCACCGCAAACAAATTCGGTGCTATCTC
This sequence comes from Avena longiglumis, assembly GCA_030063025.1. Lineage (NCBI taxonomy): Eukaryota > Viridiplantae > Streptophyta > Magnoliopsida > Poales > Poaceae > Avena > Avena longiglumis. The sequence continues at coordinate 30,684,287 of CP125974.1, forward strand.
GCTGATCCATCCACATGGAAGCCATTTGTCTGTCCAGAACAAAGTTGTCGCACCATCTCCTACGACCGAGACAGTCGCCGCTTCATCGACTGAGATGAGCGCCACACGCCATGTTGTTGATGCCAGTCAGCAATTCAGCACCTCCCGAGCAGCTCATGGCAGGTCACATACAACGTCCCTCTTGAGATCATCCAGGTATATATGTGTGCCATTCCAGATAGGTTGATTCTATCCGCAGACCCGGAACGCCTAGAGGGAGAGAACAAGACGTGAACAAGGAGACTTCCAGATGGCCCGCTATTTTGACCCTGCATATGGAGATTCTCGAATAGAGCACGCGTGATCTGAATCTGATTGCAAACTAATTTGTGCCCCGGCAAATATCATTTGTCATAATGGTCTTTTCTGAAAGGTTTGGCTGGCTTGCAATCATAACAAGCTGAAAAGGAGGTGGTGAACTGGTCCTCGATGTTTGAAGGTGGTCAGAGGTTACGAGCAACGGGTGCATGCAGTGGTGCAGCACGGCGAACGTACTTACGGGACCATGCATGCATCTGCGCTAGCTGCTTCCTCCTAATCATGATGTTGCGGTAGGCGATTTCTGATGACGAGTGTGGTCGATGCCGGAGGAGGTAGACTCTGCATGAATAGGCATAGTGTCGTTGTGCATTGTGATGCATGGACACGTCTCACTCGTCCGAGTGTTATGTTGGATATTTCGTTTAACGGTGTCTGATGTGATAATTGTGGATATTGGACGTTTATGTTGGGCAGCGAAACCGTCTTAGCTGAAGAAAATTATACTAGCCAGCTCTATACCTTGTTCTGCCCGGCGCAGATAGCCAAACCTCTCGATTCCAATTTGCAAGGAAGAATCTCGACGAGAGAGACACCTGACGTGTTTTTTTTAAGAAACACAGTACAATCGTAGACGCTCACAACACATACATGCATCCACCTCTATGAACGCACATACATGCACCCTATCCCCATGAGCACCTCCGAGAGACTGAGGCGGCAGATCGGGTCTTGAGATTGACGAAGTCACTACGGGCGCCTCGCTGTCGACGAGAGCGTGCCTCCCGTATTCTGCCTTATATGCAACACAAAGTGTCAAACCTAGGATTTGAACTGTGGTGGGCTAGGGGTATAACCATCCTCCTAGTCATCCAACCACATGTTGATTTGCACACATGGCGTGTCTATTTAGTGCCTTTATGTATGTCCGAACTCGTGGGTGTCAGATTACATAAGTTGTACACATATACAGCCATCGTGTGTTCCTGTGCCGTTCGCACAGAGACCCAGCCATGAGCCATCGCGCAGCAGCAACAATTATTTCTGACGCCACTGGCAACGGATCGGCAGGAGTTAATTTAAAGTGTCATGCGTGGCCCTTATGGGGGATACTTTTGCACTTTTGCCGGTAGATCGAAGCATCGGTACTGCAGACACATACTACAAGTTTTTTACTCACACTTGTTTTGTCGGCATAATTGTAGATCGGGTGCTGAAAGTTCGGCTGGTACTCTGGTACAGTACACTACTACAGTGCATACAATAGAGACAACATTTTTTTTTGGCAAAATAGAGACACTTTTTTTCTTGCAACCATAATGTGCATTTATATGTGATCAACAGATCCACGGCCATGGCGACACAACAGGTAAATTGCAATGGCTCCAACACACCTGGCTGGGTGATATATATATATATATATATATATATATATATATATATATATATATATATATATATATATATATATATATATATATAACTCGCTTAAACGCCTAATATTTTCCGCTGTTTTATAATATTTTATAGTGCAAACATGTTTTAGTGGCCAATGTGTTAGGTTAGGTTCCGCAGAATATTGGATTTCAATACGCCTTGAATAAAATAATTTGATCGCATGGCTCCACTTGGCTCCAACTAATGTCTATAAACCTAACCAAGGTTCTATATATGTTGATAGGAAGAATGATAATTAATTCACAAAAAAGTAAGAATGATATATTCATAAATTTTACAAGAAATTTAGTTGGGAACTGAAGGTGTCTTTAAAGGTAAACATATGTATATGATGATACTAGTGTAGAAGGGTTATTTCAACTGACCAGGCCAACCGGTAAGAAGTGTTGCTTTCCTGTGATGATGATGAAACAACTCAACTCTTTCCCATCTCATATGCCCTTGTTCGCCTCCTGCGATGGAATCCTCCTGTGGCATCTAACACACCTTCGTCCTAGTATCTCAAATATGTTTGAAAAATGCCAAGAGGGATTAGTAAAAACTAGAACAAAGCGATTCTATGGGCACATGTCGAAATCCCCATCGGCAACGGAAAAACGATATGTTGCCACACACTCGTCGCTGAGTTGAAGACCTCGTTGGTAACGGAGCCAAAATCCATCACCTATAAGGTTTTTTTTTACAACGGTTTGTGCCCATAGCCTATTCTCTTGGGGTGGAACTCATCGGCTACAGTTATTTTGCTTTCACTCGTTTCCACAAGGGTTTTTACAGTGATCTCGAGGTGCTCGATCCACCACTACAGGAAAGCACTGACGGCCATATGGTACGCTGATGGCTTCTAGTCGGGGTCAGCGTAGGCCCAGAGCTGAGCAGCCCAGCAAAATGACCGTCGGCCAAGAGAAGTCGTCGGCGTAGGATTTGGTGGGCCAATGGCAACCGTCAGCGTAGGTAGGCCGTCGACGTAGGGGCTTGGACGGTGTTGCGATGATATCACGGTATGCCAATGGCTTATCCGTCGGCCTAGGTTTCGTAGCTACGCCGACAACAATTCCGTCGGCATAGCTCTTTTCCTTTTTACCATATTAATCGTAGAAAAATCATACCTAAATCGTTCTAATTAAAAAAAAATAAAAATAATATATCAAAATTTGCAGAAAAATAAGATACATATACCTACACTCAAATATTATTATTCGTGTTGAATAAAAATTCAGTAAAACATAAAAACAATTACATATACTTTCGTATAACACATTTTAAAAGATATTCAAAATAGAAAATGTGTTGGAATACCTCAAAAACTCCCGCTACAGGGCAACCGCGGTGAATCTTGAGGTAAAATGGTAACATACTATGTTTTCCATGTATGTATGGCCTAAACAAACGAAAATGAAGATATACCTCCATTGGTCAACCGTCATTGGAGGCCGGTCAAAGAGGGTAGATTTACGGGGCCCGCGATCTAAGGTTTTGGTGGAAACCGACCACTGAAGCGCCGGAATACCTCAAAAACTTGCATGTGGCTCTAACATATGTGTACGAGTGTGGTGCAATATTCATAGAGACAATACATAGCTCTCCGGTGGGACCATGTTCACATACACGCGGTAGTAGTTAGTAAAGTTCTAGACCGAGAGATTTGAACTACAAGTACATGATCTAATACTCATGATTTTTTGGAAAATAATATATAGATTCAAAATATGCTATTTCATCAGATATCTACTACAAGTTTAGAGAGCCCCGAGCTAAGAATCTTTATGCCCCGCCGTTTTGACCAAAGTTTGAACGGGCATAAGATATTCAAAAATGATCCAAACAATGTATAACCTCCACGTGGTGTCATATTATGTGACATAGTTGCATGAAAAATATTAAACTTGTAATATTGTAAATATCTCAAAAAAAACCTTCACAGAAATGAGTTACTCCCTCTGGCCCATGTTAGTTGACTAAAATTTGTCTAGGTACGGGTGTATCTAGCACTAAAACTTGACTAGATACATTCGTATCTAGATGAATCTAAATCAACTAATATGGGTCGGAGGAAGTATCATGTTCGAGGTTTCATGACTTTCAGGCCCGGCGACGAAGTTTATCGCTAGAATCGCGACATAGTTTATGATAATGTGCCCATATTGTGGACACATATGAATCTTGGGATGGCGAACAATATTGCAGGAGTAAGTTTTTCTTTTCCTTGCACCAAAAATATATTTTCCATTTTTCGAGTGCTAAAACGGGTTGTTTTATGAAGCAACCACCAAATGAAAGTTAAAAAATAGTACCACCCTATTTTTCAAAAATACTAAACCACCTTCGATGGACAATATCCCAACCGAGGCATCTTAAGCCTTTTTGTCCCGTGAAAAAGAGCACCTTCTTGCCAAATCCCTAGGAAGTGCGTTAGATTTGAATTATATGTACATGATCTAATGCTCATGATTTTTTGGAAAAAACATTATTAGGTTCATAATATGCTATTTCTTCAGAGTCCACTTAAAGTTTAACGAGGATCAGCCCCGAGCTAAGAATCTTCATGCCCGCCGTTTTGACCACTAAAAATTCAAAAACGATCGAAACAATATAAAATCTTTGTGTGGCGTCATATTTTGCGACATAGTTGTAAGAAAAATATCAAACTTGGAATATTGCATATATCTCAAAAAACAACCTTCTCAGAAATGAGTTATCATGTTCAATGTTTCATGGCTCTCAGTCTAGGCGATGAACGTTATGGCTAGAATCGCGATATAGTTTGTGATAATGTACCCAATGTTGCTACAAGAAGTTTTTATTTTCGGTGCACCAAAAATCTATTTTCCATTTTCCAAGTGCCAAAAAACGAGGTTTTTTGTGAAGCAGCCACCAAATGAAAGTTATAAAATAGCACCAACCCATTTTTCAAAAATACTAGACCCCCTTCCATGGAAAATATCCCAACCGGGGTATCTTAAACCTTTATGTCCAACCCTCGTAAAAAGTACAAATTCATGTCGAATCCCTAGGAAGTGCGTCAGATTTGAACTATAGATACATGATCTAATCATCATGATTTTTTGGAAAAAACATTATTAGGTTCATAATATGCTATTTTGTCAAAGATCATATTCAAGTTTAGCGAGGCTCACTTGAAGTTAAGAATCTTCATGCGTCGTTTTGACAATAATTTGAAAATTCAAAGACGATGGAAACAATATAAAACCTTTGTGTGGTGTCATATTATGTGACATAGTTGTAAGGAAAATATCAAACTTGGAATATTGCAAATATCTCAAAAAACAACCATCTGAGAAATGAGTTATCATGTTCGATGTTTCATAGCTCTCGTGTTAGGCGACAAATGTTATGACCAGAATCGTGGCATAGTTTGTGATAATGTGCCCATATTTCATACACAAGTGCATATTGGGATTGAGAACAATGTTGCTACAGGAAGTTTTTCTTTTGTTCGCACAAAAAACCATTTTTCATTTTCCTAGTGCCAAAAGCAGTGTTTTGTGAAGCAACCACCAAATGAAAGTTTTGAAATGGTACCAAATTTCTTGGTTTTATTGGGTTGCTTAAAAGGTCAAAAAATATAGTACAAAATGTTTTCTTCAAGTCGGAAAATATATAGAAATAGAAAAGACTAATTGTAAACACAACAATATATGAGAACAATTTACTCATCGGAGCCCGTTTTACATAGATCCTCTTGAGATGCTTGATCCAAATACTTCTTTATGAGGTGTTCCGGAAATAAACTCGTGGTTTCAAACAGTGGCGGACTAAGAAAAAAAACCAGTGGGGGCAATTTATGTGAGCGAGGACATTTCAAGCACAAATTTGATTTTTTCTAAAACGTTTCCATTCAAATATGATAGAACTATACTGAATTTTCAAATTTGAGTGGGGTCCACTGCCCCCACTCAGCTATAGTTGGGTCCTCCCTGGTTTCAAACAAGCCCCAACTTAGCAACATGTATGCACACTAGCAAACAAAAACATAAAAAAGACACACAATCCTTTGTTTTGAGAACATAATCTTGATGGCTAAACTGTAGAATATCCTTTTATATAGAATCAAGTGGACAATTCTTGATGGCTAAACAAAGCATAAATACTCAAACAACAAGAGAAACCCTAGTTCGTCATCATGATGGATGCTCACAGAAAGATTTAGACCTTTGCTTTGGCCGGAGTTCCTCATCGTTGTCCTCCGGATCGTGGAGCCAGGTGATGGTGGAAACCTCCACGATAGTGCTCGACACCGGACGGATTCAACCAGGGCCTGAAGCACCCGACACCACCTGGATACACCCTCAACCGGATGCACACAACGCTGGCCAGATGCAACCGCAGTCGGATGCAACCACATTCGGCGGGCTTCGAGAGATCTAGAGGTGGACCAGCAGCAGACGTGCGTTGCCAGAACTAGATGAAGAGTAGAGCATGGAGGAGATGCATTCGATTTCTTGATCAGTTCAAGGACTACAAAAATAACCCCGTGTCCAACACTTTTTTAGGGCGACAAAAGAAAAAGGTACATGCACAGGGTCGGTCCAAACAAAAATTGGGTCCGGGGAAAATAATTATACTAAATTGTTATACTTATTAAAACTTATGTTTTCTACTCTAGCATTAATAAATACAATTTTATTTAGTTAGATGTCATAATTAACCACATGAAAATGTTTATAAAAACAAGTTATAGTATTATTTGTTATCAAGTTGTAATGTATCATTCAATGGTTTGCTTGTGCTACATTTAAATTATATGTTCTAATAAAAATTCTCCTTAATTAATTGTCCACGGTGGAATATATTATGTAGGAGACACATAAGAGATTGTCTATGTGTATGTGGGTCGATGTATCTATTTTAATATCATTAAATATCAGGATAGAGATCTTTAAAAGATACTCTCAAAGAAATATCGTAACAACGAGTGGTTCTAGTGTATTATTAGAATATGTCTTACAATTCTCATACGAAAGTTTAAACCATGTTTCAGTTGTTTTAAACTTTTGGAAAATTCTTATAAACCTAAAGCTTTCTAAATTTCAAAAAATCTCACGTATCAGAGATACAATTAAAAAATACAAGGGAATTATAGAATGAATTTTCAAAAAAAATAGAAAAACTTTCTCAAATTTGAAATCAATGGTAAGGAAATCGGTAATCGTTAACTGCTCGGTTGCCTTGGGAGTAGCGATTAATCGGAATTCGGATGATTAACTGATTTAATCGGTCGGCTATTAATCGGTGCAACCTACAAACAATTAGAACCTAAAACACATATGACTCCTCTTGCACCCCAACCACCTACCCTATTAAAGGAAGCCTCGAGCTCCCGTGTGAGATCCTCAACGCGCTCGAGCTCTTGTATCTGAGGTCTGATCGGCAACTACAAGGAACTGGTCAACAACGACAAGGAATTGGCTGGTGTTGGCAGAAATCGAGCTCCTGGAGGCAGGGATCGAGCGGGAGATTCGAAAAACCTACTTCATTGGGGTGGGCTAGCGGATGGATGGACAATATGTGTTAATAATTTTGCAACTTTTTTGACCAAGTGTAGTAGTTAATCGGAAACAAACCTAGTAATCGGAGTGTCACAGCTAGTAATCGGGCTAAACGATTAACACAAATGATTAGTGGTAATCGACACGGTCAGGTCCCTAGTAGCGATTAATCGGCCTATTAATCGCTGATTCGGCCTACTTTTTAAACATTGTTTGAAATTTTAAAAAACAAAATAACATAATAATAGCATCTGAGTACATATGAATGTAATTTTGAAAACTAAATAAAAAAATATTGGTTAGAAACATAGTGTTGTGAAATTTCATAAGAGATATGACTATCAATGACCTATGCAAAAATCACATAATGTTTTGCCATACAAAAGGCTAAGTAACTATGTGTTTTGTTTAATTTCAGATTTTTTTACAAAATCTCCTTTTTGTTTTTGCCTTAAACCTTATAAGATTGACTTAGATAGTCAAAATTTAGTGAAATAATTCCAAGCCAAGAATCCGTACACAAACCAACGCCCTGCGGAGCGCAGTATGGATGCAACAGACATCACATATGCATGCATGCTCGCACACAACACGCCCACGTCACCAGGGACACACAGGACGGGCACACTCGACTATGAAATCATTTCATAGACATGTGTGCTTTTTAAGTAGTATTAAGAAATAAAAACACATGTCACCTTAAATGAGGGCATGCTGAGTTGAAGAATTAAATAAAAAACAATTAGAAATTGACCGAATGGAGCAATATAGACACTAACCTCGCACCGGGAAAATGCAGTAAATGGGTCGGGGCCCTGACGCTTAGAGCCTAGGGCGACCGCCCCTCCGCCCCATACTATGGACCGGTCTTGTACATGCAAAAGTTGGTTACGTGATAGATGAGCATTGGTGGCATCAATTTTCTGCAGCGTCCACGTGTACGTCTTGAAAAACTAGATACCGGAACATATTAGTGTCGTGTTACGTGGTACACAAGGGGACAAGGGCATTCCCATGTTCTGCAACCCATTTGAAACATCATTAATTGTTCGTCGTACGCTTGTAGAACGGTCAATCACACTGGTTATGCTTTTATGGATGAGCCCTCCACTGCCTACACGAGTTGCTGGAGATCGATGCATCTATCCTTTGTACAAATTCGGCCCATGTAACTGGACGCACTTGTTCTATAGCCCATAAAACAAACACTAGATCTCGCCAGCTGCTCACCCCCTTTCCTATATATTATAGAGAATCCTTAGTCCTCTCTCTCTCAACTCCTCTCTTTGCACGGCGCCACGCTCCCACTCTCGTCAAGGTCAACCCTAGATCTGAATATAGTCATTTGAAAAAATATCTTAAGATCTCACCAACTCTAATCTCTACTACTTTCTTCCCTCCCAAATGAGGTGTTGCCTCGGAAGCTCGGATTGGACTACCAATCTGATGCAGTCTCCGCGTCAGAGTCGTCCGAGCCTAAGGTTTTTATTCTAATCGATCTGCTACTACATCTTGTTCTTTCTCTAATCGATCTATGTTTGCATCTTGTTCTTTCTCTAATCGATCTATTATCGCATCTTGTTCTTTTTCTAATCACCGATCTTCTATTGCATTTTGTTCTTTTTCTAATTGATCTGTTGTTACATCTTGTTCTTTTTCGAATCAATATGCTATCACTTTCAGATCCACGGTAACATGGTCATCATAAGGCGTGTGAAGGATTATGGCCATGCCGCTGCCGTCGTCATAGTACTGGATGCAGAGGATGGCCAGTGCGCCGCCGCAGCCATGAAAGCGTCGTCGTCGGAGGATGGTGGGCCTATTGTTGCTGCTCTCACAATAGAGTGCTAGCAGAATAGAGAGGCGCTCAAAAATATAGGTTTAAGTTTTTTATTTTTATAATTTGCTTGGAAGAGAATTCTGAAGAATTAGCCGGGTAAAACCCGTATTTTTTTAGATTCTCTTTTTAGAAGAGAAATCGAGTACAAGTACTAGATCCTTGAAAAAGTGGTTGAAATGTAATGTGATGTAATGAATATCTTCTATCTCAATAAACTTGAATTTTTTATTTGAATGCAATCAGCAACCTAAATTGATTACTTTGATTAATGTTAGTGTAATTAATTTCTCTATTGTTGATGGTGTACAAATCATGTCACACGCAATTTGTGAGATGGCACTAAAAAATTTCTATCGTTTGTATGTACCGAGGCACATCCTCTATGGTGTCATGGTAGCGCTAGCTCGGCGGATGAGTATGTGCCGAGCGAAAACAAACACCTGCTATTCACTTTCCTTCACAAAGTTATCTTTATTGTTTTTTTTTGTCGCTCCAGCACGAGCGCGGCGATTAGGCGTGTGCCTTGGCGTTTATAAGCGCCAGGGACTGAGGTCCGTGTTGTAGTGTAGATGAAGAAGATAGGTGGATGAGCAACAGCGGTGCCTTGGCAACATCTAGACGAAGAAGATATCATGTGCTCTCTCGAGCGTGAGAGAACACGAGACACCGGGCGAGGTCACTTCGAGCTCCGCCGCTTCGATATGTGAGAATAAAAAGTGAGAGGTAGGGTTTCTCGAAGGGTTGCATGGCACTAAATAGAGGGGTCGGTCACATCAGCAACGGGCCGCTTGAGAACCCGTTTCAATTGAAACTCTATCGGAAACGGGCTTTAGAAAAGAATCATTGTCAAAATATTGGTAACAGAGACAATATTTATCCGTGGCCTACAATGCACGACCCATATGTGGAGGGCCTAATCGGGAATGCGCAATTTCATTTATTTGTGGGCCATAACTCTGTCATTCCCGCGGGGGTATCCTTAGTGTTGCTCTGCACTAGTGAAATAAAAGTAAAGAATCAAATTCGTATGGGGTTTGTGCTAGCTTTATGTTGGTTATTTAGAGTTCTCGTTTCTTTTTGAACAGGGGAGATCCAAGGTAACTCAAATTAATTAGGCGGTCCATACAATTTTACATAAAACTCCCTGAAGAAAAATGAAGATACAACATGGGGATTGAAATTTACAACCATGACCCTTAAACTCGTTTCATCCTAGAGTAACACTAGAGGAAAAAGGGCCATCCGTTCGCCACCCCTGGGAGTATTAGTCCTGGTTGCGCCACCAACCGGACTAATCTTGCTGCACGTCCTGTTGGAGCGTGCAGGGGCGGGGCATGGGTCCCGGTTGGTAAGGGGCATGCATCCCGGTTGGAGCCACCAACCGGGACTAAAGGTTTGGCCCAGCCACGTGGCGTGTGCACCTTTAGTCCCGATTCTTGGCTCCAACCGACTAAAGACCCTGCCCTCTATAAATGCATGACCCCTCTTCCTCCACTCTGTTTTTCAATGGTGTAAGGTGTGAGGTGTGTGCTAGTTTTTCTCATGCATGCATTGAAGGTGTTTGTTGAAATGTTTGAGTGAAAAATCCAGTTGAATTTCTCATAGAACAAAAATATAGAAGGTGTCAGACGCACTTGAGCTTTCTCCTCTTTATTTCCCTCGATCGAGGTTAGCAATCCTATCTTTTCTAGGTCATTGATACAATTCATGTGTCGGTGTGAATTGGTTATTTCACTATTTATGATGTCCTATTTTTGATAAACTTACTTATATGATGCGGATGAGCGGTCGGGAATGGATGTACGGTGACGGCGGGTGGCGGGTATATCAAAGGCGTGGATAAATTTATCGATGTGGCTACGGCAAACAAAGAGAATGGATTTATACGTTGTCCATGTGTTCAATGTCGGAACAACAAGGAGTACTCTTCCTCGAAAATCATTCGCGCCACGATTATGAAAGGTTTCATGCCCAACTATAATTGCTGGACCAAGCACGGGAAAGAGGGGTTATGATGGAAGATGGTGAAGAAGAAGATGATGATAACAACTATCATCATATGTTTCTGAATCTGGTGATCTTGCTATGGAAGACAATGGAGGAAAAAGGTGAAGAACGGGCATCGATGAGGGTGATGAACTTGGTAGGGTCATTTCGATGCAAAGCGTGGTGAAATGTAAAATGAGAAGTTGAAGTTAGGGCATGTTAGAAGATCACAAGAAATTGTTGTACCCGAATTGTGAAGATGGCGGCACAAAGCTCGGTACCACACTTGGAATTGTTGCGATGGAAGGAAGAGTGTGGTCTAACCGACTCCTCATTTGAAAAGATACTGAAAATAATGAAGCGAAGTTTCCAAAACATAACGAACTTCCGAGAGTACCTCTGAAGCAAAGACTCTCATCCTCGGGATTAGATGTGCAAAAGATACATGCATGCATTAATGACGCATCCTCTCTATGATGAGTATGAGAATTTAGATAAATGCCGGTATGCAACAGCGTTGTATAAGATCGCACGAGATGACCACAGTGATGTTGAGGAGAGCCCCTCGGGAAGGGTTCCTTCTAAGGTTATGTGGTATGCTCCTATAATACCAAGGTTGAAACGCATGTTCGAAACAAAGAGCATGCCGGGTTGTTGCGATGGCACAAAGAAGACCGTAAGAAAGGCGGGAGTTGAGACACCCTGGCGATGGGTCACAATGGAGAAAAATCGAGAGACTTCCTGACTTTGCGGTGACGCAAGGAACTTATGGTTTGGTCTAAGTACGGATGGCATGAATCCTTTTGGGGAGCAGAGTCAGCCACAAAGACTGCCCGTGACTCTATGTATCTACAACCGCCTCCTTGGTTGTGCATGAAGCGTAAGTTCATTATGATGCCAAGTGCTCATCCAAGGCCCAAGCAACCGGCAACGACATTGATGTGTACCTTAGGCCATAAGTTGAAGAACTCTTACAGTTGTGGGGCAAACCAGTGTACGTGCGTGGGATGAGAACAAACAGAGCCATTTAATCTACGAGGGTTGTTATTCAGAACCATCAATGATTGGCTCTTTAGTAACCTTTCGTGATGTACAAACAAAGGATATAAGGCATGCACCCACTGTTTAGATAAGACCGAAGGTACATATTTGCATAAATGCAAGAAGGTTGTGTACCTAGCGAATCGACGATTTCTTCCACCAATCATCCGAAGAAAGAAAGGCAAGCATTTCAAAGGTGAGGCAGATCACCGAAGAAGCCTGAACTCCCGTGGTGATGATGTATTTGGTATGGTCAAGGACATAGAAGTAATCTTTGGAAAGGGTCCCGGTCAATCGGTTCGAACGACGCTACAGGACACGCACCCATGTGGAAGAAGAAATCTATATTTTGGGAGCTGCCATATTGGAAAGTCCTGCGTGTCCGCTCTTCAATCGACGTGATGCACGTGGCGAAGAATCTCTGCGTGAACTGCTAGGATTCCTAGGCGTGTATGGGAAGACAAAAGATACACCAAGCACGGAGGACCAACAAATTATGAAAGACCCAAAGAACATGCATCTGAGATAACAAGACGGATAAAGGCGTCACTTAAGTCGTGCCTATGCTCTTACCAAAGCGTAGAAGGAAATCTTTTTGAAGTCCTTTACGGTATCAAGGTGTCGAGCTTCTCATCTAATATAAAGGGATAATAAATATGGCAGAAAAGTTCCAAAACCTGAAGTCTCATGATCACACGTGATTATGACGCATTTGCTTCCGATTGCATTGAGGGGCTTCTACCGAAAATGTTCGAGTACCCATTGTGAAGCTGTGCATTCCTCAATGCAATATCTCGTAAGGTAATCAATCCGGATATTCGCCAAGGTTACGAAGGATGTGGTACAATGTCTTGTTAGTTTTGAATTGGTGTTCCCACCATCCTTCTTCAATATTATGACGCATCTCCTGGTTCATCTAGTGGAAGAGATTGCCATTCTCGGTCCGTATTTCTGCACAATATGTTCCCTTTGAGAGGTTCATGGAGTCTTAAAGAAATATGTTCATAACCGTGCTAGACTGTAAGGAAGCATCTCCAAGGGATATGGAATGAGGAGGTCATTGAGTTTTGTGTTGACTTTATTCCCGACCTTAAGCCGATTGGTGTTTCGACTCATGCATGAGGGAAGACTAAGTGGAAAAGGCACGCTGGGAAAGAAAGCAATGATATGTAGGGACGGGGATTCTTTCACTAAAGCACACTACATAGTTCTACATAATTCCACCTTGGCAGCTCCGTATATGGTAACACAAGAATATTGTACGCTCCAAAAACCCGGGGAAGCCTGAATCATGGATTACAGATGAACACATGAAGTCTCTTGGTTGGATGCGACACATCTCTTGAATGACACCACCGTTGGAGATCAGCTATACTTGTTGGCGTCACACCATCTTCATCAGATTGAATTTCCAAGGGTACGAAATAAATGGGAATACATTCTACACGATCGCCCAAGATAAAAGAGCACCAACCAAATAGTGGTGTCCGCTTTGATGCAATAGACGAGAATGGACAAAAGGACACATATTATGGTTACATAGAGGAGATATGGGAACTAGACTATGGAGTCTCTTTAAGGTCCCTTTGTTTCACGCAAATGGGTCAACCTGAATGGGGAAGGGTAAAGATAGACCAGTTGTACGGAATGACAACAGTGGATCTCAACAATCTTGGTTATAGAGATGAACCATTCGCCCTAGCCAATGATGTGTCTCGTGTTTTCTATGTGAAGGACATGTCCTCTAGACCAAAAAAGAAAAATATGCAAACGAATACATCATATGATGAGCCAAAGGCCACATAGTTCTTTCAGGAAAAGAAACATCGTGGGAATCGAGGACAAGATGTATATGTCAAGATTATAATAAGTTTGATGAAATTCCGCCCTTCACAAAAAACGACCCAAGCATTCCGTTAAGTAAAGAAGATGCTCCATGGTTACGTCTCAAGCGGTCATAAGGAATGACATATGCCAAGAAGTTCATGCTCATATTATGTAACTCTAGTTCATGTCTTTCGCGGTTTGTGGCTTGACCAAGCATATCTTTCATGGTTTGTGGCCTTTAGTCCGTTTTGTAGTCTCGCTTTTAATATTAATAAATGTCTTGAGTGTTAGTCCCATTTTGTGGCTGGACCGAGTGCCTCTATGACCAGTTTCTCGGAGATGCCGGAGATGGGCTCAAGTCGGCATCTCCTCGAAATGGCGCAGTGGTGTCCCCTGCTCGAAAACCATCTTGCAGCTTGTAACTTCACTAACTAGATCAATACGCCTCGAGCTAACTAATTTCACATATTAGGGAGTGCCTATGACCAGTTTCTCGGAGATGCCGGAGGACCAGGCTCGTCGGCATCTCCTCAAACTGGCCGCGATGGTGTCCTGCTCTCGAAAACCATCTTGCAGCTTGTAACTTCACTAACTAGATCAATACGCCTCAGCTAACTAATTTCACATATTAGGAGTGCCTCTATGACTTTCTGAGATGCCGAGGACTGGGCTCGTCGGCATCTCCTAAATCGGCCGCAGTGGTGTCCTCGCTCTCGAAACCATCTTGCAGCTTGTAACTTCACTAACTAGATCAATACGCCTAGGAGCTAACTAATTTCACATATTAGGAGTGCCTCTATGACTTTCTGAGATGCCGGAGGATTGGGCTCACGGCATCTCCTCGAATCGCCGCAGCGGTGTCCTCGCTCTCGAAACCATCTTGGAGATGCCTCAAACTGGTGGAGGACGGACTCACAAGGATGCATATTTATAGTACAAGCAGCTCGGCATAATGTCGACACTCACGACATAATGTCGACACTCACCCTATTATTAGTGCTGACTCATCTTTAGTCCGGTTGGTGTCTCCAACCAGGACTAAAGGTTCATCTTTAGTCCCGGTTGGTGACACCATCCGGGACAAGGTACAAGCCGCACGACATAATGTCGACACTCACCCCTATTATTAGTGTTGTCTGGCCCACTCTGCCGCAATCCCTTTAGTCCCGGTTTGTGACTATATCCGGACTAAATGTGTCTTAACAATTATCATGTTTCGCAAAATACCAGACTTGGTATATTGATCATGTTTCGAAAAAACCTTCACAAAATGACCTATCATGTTCGAGGTTTCATGGCTTTCGGTCCAAATGACCGATGTTATGTGCTGAATCACGGCATAGTTTGTGATGTTGTGCCCATATTATGCATGTGTGTGGACATTGGTATGTAGAACAATGTTGCAGAGGAAGTTTTCCTTTTTGTCGCATCGGAAAATCCTTTTCCATTTTCCGAGCGCAAAACGGATCGTTTTGTGAAGTAACCACCAAAATGCCGCTTCGTAATGCTACCGCCCTATTTTCCTAAAATACTAGACCACCTTACATGGACTATATCCCAACCGGTACATCTCAAACCTTTTCGTCCATCCCGTAAAAGGACAAATGTGCCGAATCGGCGGGAAGTGGGTCCGTTTGTACTACAGTACATGATCTATCGCCCGTGATTTTTGAAAAAATCATTTTAGACTCGCAATATGTGGTTTCTTCAGAGATCCAATGCAAGTTCTAACGATGCCGCCCCTATCTTCATGCACACCGTTCGACCATAGTTAGAAATTCAGATAATTCAAAACGGGCATAATAAATTCAAAAAACCCGAACAATGAAAATCCTTGGCGTGGTGTCATATTATGTTACATAGTTGAAAGGAAAAATACAGACTTGGTATATTGATCATGTTTCAAAAACCTTCACAAAATGACCTATCATGTTCGAGGTTTCATGGCTTTCGGTCCAAATGACCGATGTTATGTCTTGAATCACGGCATAGTTTGTGATGTTGTGCCCATATTATGCATGTGTGTGGACATTGGTATGTATAACAATGTTACAGAGGAAGTTTTCTTTTGTCGCATCGAAAATCCCTTTTCCATTTTCCGAGAAAAACGGGTCGCTTTGTGAAGTAACCACCAAAATGCCGCTTCGTAATGCTACCGTCCTATTTTCCTAAAATACTAGACCACCTTACATGGACTATATCCCAACCGTACATCTCAAACCTTTTCGTCCATCCCGTTAAAAGGACAAATGTCTGCCGAATGGCGTGAAGTGGGTCCGGTTTGTACTACAGTACATGATCTATCGCCTGTGATTTTTTGAAAAATCATTTTAGACTCGCAATATGTGGTTTCTTCAGAGATCCAATGCAAGTTCTAACGATGCCCGTCCCTATCTTCATGCACACCGTTCGACCATAGTTAGAAATTCAGATAATTCAAAACGGGCATAATAAATTCAAAAAACCGAACAATGAAAATCCTTCGCGTGGTGTCATATTATGTTAAATAGTTGAAAGGAAAAATACCAGACTTGGTATATTGATCATGTTTCGAAAAAACCTTCACAAAATGAACTATCATGTTCGAGGTTTCATGGCTTTCATCCAAATGACCGATGTTATGTCTTTGAATCACGGCATAGTTTGTGATGTTGTGCACATATTATGCATGCATGTGGACATTGGTATGGAGAACAATGTTGCAGGAGGAAGTTTTCCTTTTTGTCGCACGGAAAATCCCTTTTCCATTTTCCGAGCGCAAAAAACGGGTCGTTTTGTGAAGTAACCACCAAAATGCCGTTTCAGAATGCTACCGTCCTATTTTCCTAAAATACTAGACCACCTTACATGGACTATATCCCAACCGGTACATCTCAAACCTTTTCGTCCATCCCGGGTAAAAAGGACAAATGTCTCCCGAATCGGCAGGAAGTGGGTCCGGTTTGTACTACAGGTACATGATCTATCGCCCGTGATTTTTGAAAAATCATTTTAGACTCGCAATATGTGGTTTCTTCAGAGATCCAATGCAAGTTCTAACGATGCCCGTCCCTATCTTCATGCACACCGTTCGACCATAGTTAGAAATTCATAATTCAAAACGGGCATAATAAATTCAAAAAAAACCGAACAATGAAAATCCTTCTGGTGTCATATTATGTTACATAGTTGAAAGGAAAATACCAGACTTGGTATATTGATCATGTTTCAAAAAACCTTCACAAAATGACCTATCATGTTCGAGGTTTCATGGCTTCGGTCCAAATGACCGATGTTATGTGTGAATCACGGCATAGTTTGTGATGTTGTGCCCATATTATGCATGTGTGTGGACATTGGTATGTAGAACAATGTTGCAGAGGAAGTTTTCCTTTTTGTCGCACGGAAAATCCCTTTTCCATTTTCCGAAGCAAAAAACGGGTCGCTTTGTGAAGTAACCACCAAAATGCCTATTCGAATGCTACCGTCCTTTTTCCTAAAATACTAGACCACCTTACATGGACTATATCCCAACCGTACATCTCAAACATTTTCGTCCATCCCGGTAAAAGGACAAATGTCTGCGAATCCAGGAAGTGGGTCCGGTTTGTACTACGGTACATGATCTATCGCCTGTGATTTTTGAAAAATCATTTTTAGACTCGCAATATGTGGTTTCTTCAGAGATCCAATGCAAGTTCTAACGATGCCCGTCCCCTATCTTCATGCACACTGGTTCGACCATAGTTAGAAATTCAGATAATTCAAAACGGGCATAATAAATTCAAAAAAAACCCGAACAATGAAAATCCTTCGCTTGGTGTCATATTATGTTACATAGTTGAAAGGAAAAATACCAGACTTGGTATATTGATCATGTTTGAAAAAACCTTCACAAAATGACCTATCATGTTCGAGGTTTCATGGCTTTCGGTCCAAATGACCGATGTTATGTGCTGAATCACGGCATAGTTTGTGATGTTGTGCCCATATTATGCACGTGTGTGGACATTGGTATGTAGAACAATGTTGCAGGAGGAAGTTTTCCTTTTTGTCGCACGGAAAATCCCTTTTCCATTTTCCGAGCGCAAAAAACGGGTCGTTTTGTGAAGTAACCACCAAAATGCCGTTTCAGAATGCTACCGTCCTATTTTCCTAAAATACTAGACCACCTTACATGGACTATATCCCAACCGTACATCTCAAACCTTTTCGTCCATCCCGTAAAAGGACAAATGTCGCCGAATCGGCAGTGGAAGGGTCCGGTTTGTACTAGGTACATGATCTATCGCCCGTGATTTTTTGAAAAAATCATTTTTAGACTCGCAATATGTGGTTTCTTCAGAGATCCAATGCAAGTTCTAACGATGCCCGTCCCCTATCTTCATGCACACCGGTTCGACCTTACACTACAAGGAATATGGCTATATATGACCCTCCATTTTCGTCACAGAATCGTCATAGTAGTCCGTTTATGACGATTCTATATTTGAGATCGCGCAAAAAGATGGGCGTGAAATGAACTATAACGACGCTTTCTTGCAAATAATCGCTTCATAATCGTTTATATTGGATCGTCATAACGCCTATCTATGACGATCCAATATCGCCACGAGCCTTCTAGTTGGCCAAGTCGGATCCTACGCACGATCCTACGGCAAAATTATGACGAAATTAAATCGTCGTGGTGTGAATTCAGCCCACCATTCGGCTTTGCTATGTAGGCCAAGCCCAACAATTCGCTTTTTCATTTTAATTAGATGGGCTTTTTCTTTTCATTTAGATGGGCTAGACCCAATATTTGTAGCCTTTATTTTCTCGACATGGCTTTTTAACGATGCATTTTGTTTTGGGCCCTAGCCTTTTAAAGTCTATTTTTCTATGGGATGCCGCTTATTACGAGCTCTTCCTTTTTATTCAGTCATTTAGTTGTGTTTTATTTAAATTTGAATTTTATTCCACCAAACCTTTTCATCCATTTACACAACTTCAACAAGTTACATCAATATTTTATAACATACATAGGAACAAAACATCAATTTTCAATATTGTAATACATCAAATCATACACGTGAACATAAAAGTAACTCTATTACACACTACGATCACATCCACAATGTGCAAGGTCAAGCTCCGTCGTGGCTTCCCCTTTGGACCGATGTAATCAACGCTATCTCCCTCGGCCCTGCGATTAAACAAAATTTTACAATAACCCAAAGAATTTTTAAAAAATAGCAAGGATAAACAACTATCTGCAATAAAACTAGTTGCACAAGTAATACACAATGAATTTAGAACATCAAGACATTTAGTAAACTAACCGACCACGTAATTACACAAGATTTAAGTGCCATAGAACTATAAAATGTAGCACGACTTATGAAATTCGAAACCAAGCAATAGATCATGTTTGTTGAGTACATAAACCAAGCAACCCACCATGAGTTGCTCTTAGTGTGACATAAAAGTTCACCGCTGGTACCGGTACTGTACTAGATCGGCCTATACAACTACATCTCACATGGTACACGCTTAAAAGCAAGCATAAACAACAACATTGAAGATCTCAATGGCTTGCTAGTAAACAAATACATATATCAAGGTAACCAACTGGTATGGTAACTGATTGAAGATCTCAATGGCACTATGCATACATTAAATACTATCTAAAGGATGTGTAAACAACACATTATTTTATTAACATATCTCGAGCATTTGTGAGCACAAATAAAGGGCGTAATAAAGGTAAGGTACATGCATGTTTAAAGAATCAAACATGGAAGCTTTACCTTTTCAAAGTGTTCTTTAATAACTTGAAAATCTGCTTGCTAGTGAAATACCATTCAAGAACCATTTCCCCTTATCACAGATATAACCACGATTGCACATATCTAACAAAGCCAAGTTCCAAAATCATTTCAGTTCCACTAAGTAAGACAAAGATAATAGGATCTAAAAACCATGCAAGATATGTTGCATGATCAAATGTGACGATACAGTTACAATACCTCTAGGAGTAATAACAAGATGTTACAACAAGTAAATCAAGGCAAGTAAACAGAAGCAGGTTCCTTATAGTCCAATTACTAGCTACTCAAATTATTATATTACTACTCCATGTTCGTTGTAATCCAATGGTCGACTCAATGAGGTCATTGTCCCTAGATGTGGGCAATAGATCATGTTTGTTGAGTACAAGTAAATAGCTATCCTCATTTTAGGACACTTACAACAGGTTCAAGCTTGCATACTAACTAAAATACAAGAAAATGGCTCATGACATGATCTCATGACATTACGTGCACCAAATCAGGTAGCTAGTGGGAGATAGATTATAGCCGAGCCCACAACAACCTCCATGAATCAGGGAAATAGATGATTGGACAAAGCGGTTGTGTACACGAAGCATACCTCCATGGCGAGGAGTTTCGATGAGGAGCAGCAAAGAAGCGGTGCTTGTTCTTGACGACGGGCATGATCTCAGGCGAGCAATCAACAAAGAACAAAGGCGTCGATAGCTAAGCGAGCTAGCTAATACTCCTAGGTGAGCGAGGAACAGGGAGAGAGAGGAAAGGGAGGCAGCTGCATCAAGCGTTCAATACATACAGCGTAGCTAATAAATTGACTGACTTTTTACACATGATAAGAACCAATACATGCCGTGATTGTTAACAAGAAGTCGCACTAACTTAAAGTTATAATAATTAGAGTAAAAATAATTGTC
Organism: Avena longiglumis; assembly: GCA_030063025.1. Classification (NCBI taxonomy): domain Eukaryota; kingdom Viridiplantae; phylum Streptophyta; class Magnoliopsida; order Poales; family Poaceae; genus Avena; species Avena longiglumis. Next base: position 30,704,946 of record CP125974.1, read on the forward strand.
AAGTGCTAGTGTTATTGTGGTACAAAATCATGCTCTGTAGGTACAATGACAGTACAATGTCTACTCTACTTTGATATGTAGAATACATATTACAAAAATATTGACACTGCTATCAATAACTGAATGTTGGCAGCAAGTGTTCTCAAACTTTCACATCATGGTAGAGAGTAAATTAACTTGGAGTATATTGCTTAGAAAAGAATATGTTTCCTACTCCTACTCACAATTTTCCTATTCATATTGCTCCAATTAATAGGCACTAGAACCAGTCCCTGGCTACAGAACACACCTCCACTTGAGAATTTTGCAAAGTAAAAGAGGATCACAAGGGTTTGCCTAGGACATGAGTACGCATTGGATTATAATCAGTTTAAGTACCAAGGCTATTTGCATAGAGTCATAGTATGGTCAGAGAATGAATACAATACTACTCTACCATGGATAAATTGGCTACAGGAATAGAAAAAAACAGTCACTTACTTGCGCATGCAAAGATGACAATGGATGCTGTTGGTCTTGTGGCATATATTGTTGTGGTTGAGACAACTTTTTCAGGACTCAGCATTAGTGCATTTCTCGATTTATGGACCTTGCTACTTGGTACCATAATTGTGCTCTTGCTCTTTCTCCTAACAATGTAACATGAACAAAACAAACATACTCCTGTAGATGAAGATCATATTTGGTTCCACTACAATTCCATACCACCACAACTCTCGGCAAGTAGAGCGATCAATTGTATAGCTCTAAAATTCGTCATAAGGAAAGATAACCGTATACGAAGATGAGTGAAAATTTGTTTCATCGCCCGCATTCAAAATTCGTAGAAGAGTATATTTGCACACCTTGTTTAATTTTCGATGCCTGTGCACTAATGAGATCCGCCAAAGGCGTAAGACTTCTTATTGTTGGCCTCGACTCCGTGGTGACTTGTCAACAGATTCAGCAATTTCATTTGTTTGCACTTGAATCTGTGATCGATTGCCAATGCTTTCGGCATTCTCCGTAACTAGATAAGAGCATAGATGTAAGACAAATGTTGTTCATGAGTCTATTCAATTTATATATTATAATAACCAACACCAAGGGTATAGCAGATATTGACAGATTAAAAGTTATAACTTCCCTATGAGCAAGAATTACCAAGCATGACAAAATGACCACAAATATATTCAACATGAACTCCACCATTGTTACAATTAAACCAGCATATGACCTCGTAAACAAACTTGTGGTTCTGAATCGTTTGATGTGCAAATTACCAGATCTAAATAAGAGAAGCTCATAAGAGCAGCATCGTTACATGCTAATAGATAGGCGTATACTTGATCAATCCATAAACTGCAAGAAAACTGAGAAGAACCTCTTGACATTAATAGTTATAAGTTCCCATCGTCTTTTGCTAACACTCATCACATCAACCGATTATACTCATATCAAAACGCATAATATCATCTTTTCTTTCTTCTAGAAGAAGAGGTAGCAGTATCATAAACAAGCTTGGTAAGAACAAATTATTTCTCATTCATACTATTCAATCCAAAAAAAAGGAAAGTACATGAAAATGGCGTAAGTGTTGCCCTTCAATACAAATCGAGAGAATCAAGAAAATATAAAAATGTGATTGTTCTGCAAGATATACACTTGTGTTAAGCAATGTTTTAAACTCTCTGTTGTATTACTATTCAGAAAATATGCCATCCGATTTGGATGGCATGAAATTGATATCGTTAAAGCGGCCAATTTGTGAACATCAAGATTTGGATGGCATGAAATAATCTGAATTTTACGTTATGGACGAACAATGACAAATCACACAACTATAGCACGAGGAGGAGCCACGAAGAAGACACATACCCTTCTGTTCCCGCATATATCCCTTGTGAGCACCCCTAGTGTAATGAGAGCACCAAACTGCAGAGTATCAGCACTCAATAACCTCACAAGAGCAGAGGTTTCCCTCAAGTGCTTTTTAAACCTTGACGAACCACTAGAAACATCACTAATCCTACCCAGGCATCCAAGAAACAAGAGGAAAATCACAGAATGGACACACGGTTAAGGCCAAGAAGCGTGAATGATCTTGGCAGAATTGCCCGCGTTACCCACCGAATTACAATGAACCGAATCAAGATTCCGCAGGAACTTGGGAAGAATGGAAGATCACGCAACAATGCTAGACTATACCGAGCAACAAGGAAGACGGAGGGGGCGAAGGAGGACGGGGACGCACCGATCTCATACGCTTGCACCCGAGCACTTCTTGGTGCCGGGCGACGCCAAGCCTGGGGCAGCCGGCCCATTGGCTCCCCTCCCGGGCGACATCGCGTACTCGGGGTGGTCGTGGAGGTGGTGGTCTCGAGGCGTGGACCGAAGGCCGACGAACCCACGTCGACGGCGAAGGCGGGAGGCGGCGGTGACGAAGAGCGTGAAGCGACGACGCGCCACCGATCACTGAGAAATCGAGCCTCAGCCTCGTCACTGCCCGCTACGTCACACGAGAGGAGGAAGTGGAGGTGGAGGAGGTGGGGCAGGAGCAAAAAGGAGCAAAGCACGTGGGGGCAGGAGGAGGAGGATCGCCCAAGGAGGAAGGAGAAGGGGTGACGGAGATGGGTGGGTGTGGTGTGGCGGGGAGATGGGAGTGGTGTGGCCGGTGGGAGAGATTAGGTTAGAGGATGGGCGGGGATTTTGTGTGTGCGCCTCACCGGATGCCATGTCACCGATCCACAACAACTTTCCACACTCAAAGATCCTATCCGCTTATTATGTTTACATCCTACGGCTGATATTGACCCTCTCTTATATCTCAACCTGTCTAGAAATTATGACGATTTTGTCCATAGAAATTACGACGTTTTTCACGAAATCGTCATAGTTTAATAAGGATTTGGCCCTCCAAAATAGCTTACGACCATCTAGTTTAGAATCGTCATAAATTTATGACGATTTCATTCAGGGTCACTACCAAAACGTCATAGTTTGACACATTTCTTGTAGTGATAGTTAGAAATTCAGATAATTCAAAACGGGCATAATAAATTCAAAAAAAACCCGAACAATGAAAATCCTTCGCGTGGTGTCATATTATGTTACATAGTTGAAAGGAAAAATACCAGACTTGGTATATTGATCATGTTTCGAAAAAACCTTCACAAAATGACCTATCATGTTCGAGGTTTCATGGCTTTCGGTCCAAATGACCGATGTTATGTGCTGAATCACGGCATAGTTTGTGATGTTGTGCCCATATTATGCACGTGTGTGGACATTGGTATGTAGAACAATGTTGCAGGAGGAAGTTTTCCTTTTTGCATACGGAAAATCCCTTTTCCATTTTCCGAGCGCAAAAAAGCGGGTCGCTTTGTGAAGTAACCACCAAAATGCCGTTTGAATGCTACCGTCCTATTTTCCTAAAATACTAGACCACCTTACATGGACTATATCCCAACCGTACATCTCAAACCTTTTCGTCCATCCGGGTAAAAGGACAAATGTCTGTAGAATCGGTAGGAAGTGGGTCCGGTTTGTACTACAGTACATGATCTATCGCCCGTGATTTTTGAAAAATCATTTTAGACTCGCAATATGTGGTTTCTTCAGAGATCCAATGCAAGTTCTAACGATGCCCCCTATCTTCATGCACACCGGTTCGACCATAGTTAGAAATTCAGATAATTCAAAACGGGCATAATAAATTCAAAAAAACCCGAACAATGAAAATCCTTCACGTGGTGTCATAGTATGTTACATAGTTGAAAGGAAAAATACCAGACTTGGTATATTGATCATGTTTAAAAACCTTCACAAAATGACCTATCATGTTCGAGGTTTCATGGCTTTCATCCAAATGACCGATGTTATGTGCTGAATCACGGCATAGTTTGTGATGTTGTGCCCATATTATGCATGTGTGTGGACATTGGTATGTAGAACAATGTTGCAGAGGAAGTTTTCCTTTTGTCATACGGAAAATCCCTTTTCCATTTTCCGAGCGCAAAAACGGGTCGTTGTGAAGTAACCACCAAAATGCCGTTTCAGAATGCTACCGCCCTATTTTCCTAAAATACTAGACCACCTTACATGGACTATATCCCAACGGTACATCTCAAACCTTTTCGTCCATCCGGGTAAAAGGACAAATGTCTTAGAATCGTGAGAAGTGGGTCCGGTTTGTACTACTACATGATCTATCGCCGTGATTTCTTGAAAAATCATTTTAGACTCGCAATATGTGGTTTCTTCAGAGATCCAATGCAAGTTCTAACGATGCCGTCCCTATCTTCATGCACACCGTTCGACCATAGTTAGAAATTGAGATAATTCAAACGGGCATAATAAATTCAAAAAAACCCGAACAATGAAAATCCTTCGTGGTGTCATATTATGTTACATAGTTGAAAGGAAAAATACCAGACTTGGTATATTGATCATGTTTCAAAAACCTTCACAAAATGACCTATCATGTTCGAGGTTTCATGGCTTTGGTCCAAATGACCGATGTTATGTGTGAATCACGACATAGTTTGTGATGTTGTGCCCATATTATGCATGTGTGGACATTGGTATGTAGAACAATGTTGCAGAGGAAGTTTTCCTTTTTGTCACACGGAAAATCCCTTTTCCATTTTCCGAGCGCAAAAAGCGGGTCGTTTTGAAGTAACCACCAAAATGCCGCTTTCGAATGCTACCGTCCTATTTTCCTAAAATACTAGACCACCTTACATGGACTATATCCCAACGGTACATCTCAAACCTTTTCGTCCATCCCGGTAAAAGGACAAATGTCTGTAGAATCGGTGAAGTGGGTCGGTTTGTACTACATGTACATGATCTATCGCCGTGATTTTTGAAAAATCATTTTAGACTCAATATGTGGTTTCTTCAGAGATCCAATGCAAGTTCTAACGATGCCCGTCCCCTATCTTCATGCACACCGGTTCGACCATAGTTAGAAATTCAGATAATTCAAAACGGGCATAATAAATTCAAAAAAACCCGAACAATGAAAATCCTTCGCGTGGTGTCATATTATGTTACATAGTTGAAAGGAAAAATACCAGACTTGGTATATTGATCATGTTTCGAAAAAACCTTCACAAAATGACCTATCATGTTCGAGGTTTCATGGCTTTCGGTCCAAATGACCAATGTTATGTGCTGAATCACGGCATAGTTTGTGATGTTGTGCCCATATTATGCATGTGTGTGGACATTGGTATGTAGAACAATGTTGCAGGAGGAAGTTTTCCTTTTTGTCGCACGGAAAATCCCTTTTCCATTTTCCGAGCGCAAAAAACGGGTCGTTTTGTGAAGTAACCACCAAAATGCCGTTTGAATGCTACCGCCCTATTTTCCTAAAATACTAGACCACCTTACATGGACTATATCCCAACCGGTACATCTCAAACCTTTTCGTCCATCCCGGTAAAAGGACAAATGTCTTGAATCGGTGAGAAGTGGGTCGGTTTGTACTCTGGTACATGATCTATCGCCCGTGATTTTTGAAAAATCATTTTAGACTCGCAATATGTGGTTTCTTCAGAGATCCAATGCAAGTTCTAACGATGCCGCCCCTATCTTCATGCACCGGTTCGACCATAGTTAGAAATTCGATAATTCAAAGCGGGCATAATAAATTCAAAAAAACCCGAACAATGAAAATCCTTCGTGGTGTCATATTATGTTACATAGTTGAAAGGAAAATACCAGACTTGGTATATTGATCATGTTTGAAAAACCTTCACAAAATGACCTATCATGTTCGAGGTTTCATGGCTTTCGGTCCAAATGACCGATGTTATGTCTTGAATCACGACATAGTTTGTGATGTTGTGCCCAAATTATGCATGTGTGTGGACATTGGTATGTAGAACAATGTTGCAGGAGGAAGTTTTCCTTTTTTGTCGGAAAATCCCTTTTCCATTTTCCGGCAAAAAGCGGGTTTTGTGAAGTAACCACCAAAATGCCGTTTCGAATGCTACCGTCCTATTTTCCTAAAATACTAGACCACCTTACATGGACTATATCCCAACGGTACATCTCAAACCTTTTCGTCCATCCCGGGTAAAAGGACAAATGTCTAGAATCGGGAAGTGGGTCCGGTTGTACTCTGGTACATGATCTATCGCCCGTGATTTTTTGAAAAAATCATTTTTAGACTTGCAATATGTGGTTTCTTCAGAGATCCAATGCAAGTTCTAACGATGCCCGTCCCCTATCTTCATGCACACCGGTTCGACCATAGTTAGAAATTCAGATAATTCAAAACGGGCATAATAAATTCAAAAAAAACCCGAACAATGAAAATCCTTTGCGTGGTGTCATATTATGTTACATAGTTGAAAGGAAAAATACCAGACTTGGTATATTGATCATGTTTCGAAAAAACCTTCACAAAATGACCTATCATGTTCGAGGTTTCATGGCTTTCGGTCCAAATGACCGATGTTATGTGCTGAATCACGGCATAGTTTGTGATGTTGTGCCCATATTATGCATGTCTGTGGACATTGGTATGTAGAATAATGTTGCAGGAGGAAGTTTTCCTTTTTGTCGCACGGAAAATCCCTTTTCCATTTTCCGAGCGCAAAAAACGGGTCGTTTTGTGAAGTAACCACCAAAATGCCGTTTCAGAATGCTACCGTCCTATTTTCCTAAAATACTAGACCACCTTACATGGACTATATCCCAACCGTACATCTCAAACCTTTTTCGTCCATCCGGGTAAAAGGACAAATGTCTGCCGAATCGGAGGAAGTGGGTCCGGTACTCTGTACATGATCTATCGCCGTGATTTTTGAAAAATGATTTTAGACTCGCAATATGTGGTTTCTTCAGAGATCCAATGCAAGTTCTAACGATGCCGCCCCTATCTTCATGCACACGGTTCGACCATAGTTAGAAATTGAGATAATTCAAAACAGGCATAATAAATTCAAAAACCTACGGCATATAAGTTCAAAATCCAAACACTTCTTATGTTTAAAGTTTTCTAAATTCCAAATTGATATTAAAAAAAATATAAGTTAATTCATTTTTAATTGTAAATGGTTCATATTTTAAATGGTTACATAAATTATTTTTTAAAAGAAAATGTTTTTGAATTATTTATTTAAATCCAAACACTTTTATGTTTAAATTTTTCTAAATTCCAAATTAATATTCAAAAATATAAGTTAATTCATTTTAAAAGGTTACATTAATTATTTTTAAAATAGAATATGTTTTTGAATTATTTATTCAAATCCATACACTTCTTATATTTAAAGTTTTTCTAAATTCCAAATTAATATTCAAAAATATAAGTTAATTCATTTTAAAGGTTACATTAATTATTTTTTAAAAATAGAATATGTTTTGAATTATTTATTCAAATCCATACACTTCTTATATTTAAAGTTTTCTAAATTCCAAATTGATATTAAAAAATATAAGTTAATTCATTTTAATTATAAATGGTTCATATTTTAAATGGTTACATTAATTATTTTTAAAACAGAAAATGGTTTCAATTATTTATTCAAATCCAAACACTTTTTATGTTTAAAGTTTTTCTAAATTCCAAATTAATTATCATTTAAAAACATTACAAATTTAAACCCAAAATAAAAAAAAAAGGCGAACAGAGAAAATAATCAAAAATTTGAAAGCAGGGAATACGTCCTGGTTGGAGCCCAACCGACGGAAGAGTCCCTGCAGCCCTTCACCGCTGAAAATTGAGACTATAGGTCCCGTTGGTGGCTCCAACCGGACGACCGTGCACCTTTAGTCCGGTTGGAGCCACGACCGACTAAAGGCCTTTAGTTATAACCGTGCCTCTTCTTCTTCCTTCACTCACTTCTCGCCTGCCTTTCGCCTCTCGACGACGCCTTGCCAGCCGCTTCGCCACAGGCCTCAGAAGCCTGGCTGTCAACGCCTGCCTCGCCGCCACACTGCTCTTCCATGGCCACGCATCAGCCGCTTTCTCCTTCCGCCGTCATTGGCGTCTGCTTCCCGGCGACGACGCGTCTCCCCACCGTCGGTCTGCAGCGCCTCCCGCCTCGTCCTCCCCTCTGCTGCCGTGGTGGTGGTAGCGGCTTCGATCGGGTGGTGCATCGCCAGCGTCATCGGCCTTGTCCACTCCATCGCTGCCAGTCCTCTGTTTCCCCTTTGCTTGCGTGGCTGCCGAGGTGGCTCGGCCCCACCGCCACGACCACTATGGCTAGTTGTTACTATGGTGCAAAAGGTTTAAACATTTGATTTAATAATTTCAGAATCTGAATAAAACTTGTAAATTCAATAACTTTAATCTGTAATACGTAAAAATACAAATAATATACCAAAATGTTCGTAAAAATGAGAACTATCTATCTATGCTATAATCATGCATTGTTCAACAACTTAAATGACAAGTTTAATTAGAACACCCTAGTAACCCTAACAGTGATTCCGAGTTCCTTGAGTTAGGGTTTGCGCCTAACCCCGATTAACTTGTCGAGAATGCTTTAGGGTTACATTCCAATGCACATTAACTTGTCGATCATCATCATTGCTTGAGCATTGCATCGATGCCATGTGTTGATTGTTTCCTTTCTTTCCGGTGATTTGGTTCTTCTCGGTAGAATACGATATCGAGATTGAGATTGAAGACCGAGATCAAGACCATAGATAGATCAAGACCTTTTGTAGCCTTATACTCATGTTCCCTCTCATAGCCTTAGGGTTTAGGGTTTCTTCATTTTTATTATTGTGTATGTATATATTAGGTTTCACCTTCGATCCGAAAATATTCATAGCCGCTTTGACTTATTCGTAACTTTCTCCTTTAGCCGCTTTGACTTATTCGCTTTTCCACCTATGCGTAAAATATGGACCCACACGCCGAGACGAAGAAAAGGAAGAGTTGATCCAAGGTGTGATTCGTGGGAAGATAATTTAGACGTATCAACGTTTCGAACAACTCCGTGAGGGTGATCCTCTTTACCGGAGTAGACAACTTGTTTGAGGTTGAAGGTGTTGCCTTCCGCGAGGGAGAAGGCGATGCCTTGTGTAATCGAGAAGACGACCGCCCCAAGGTGCATGTAATATAAATCAATTTATTAATTAATCATCCGCTATCTATATAGAAATAGTAACGGCGATCTTTCTTCTTTAGCCCTCGAATCGAAGGAATCTCTGAAAAGAGCGGACGAGGCCCAACCAAAAGTTGGAAGACCATGAGAGGTTCAGATCGAAGATGTCAGAGACGCAATCGACAGCCCCGGTTGTCGCAACCAAATTTGTGGCACAATGCGGAGTAATCGTTAGGGACTTAATCCCGATCACCATTAGAAATTGGAATAGGCCTGCTAATGCGGATGAAGAGGAACATGTTTATTTGTCCCTAACCACGCCAAAGATTTCTCGTGGAAGAGGCTCATGGTTAATTTCAAACTACTGAAGATAGAGCTGGATCCAAATGCGGAGGATCCAGCTTGAGGACGCCTTACAACATGGGAGAGCCATGGAGGCTAAGGTCGTGAGTGGGCTTTGAAGAAGATGGCCCAAAGGTTTCACCAATCGGAAGAAAAGATTGCACCTTGACTATGTCGTGAAAAAGAAGATTTCGATTTCAAGAATATTCGGTTTGAGAAGATAAAACCATTCGGGATGAGTTTGTGGAATACAAGAAATCGTAAAAGCTAAGAAAATGTCTCAAAGAATAAGTCGAATGTCGCTAACAAGAAGTATCACCATACTATGGGGCAAGGTGGCTATGGCATTCCTAAGTGGGAGAAACTTGAGCAGAACTGCGTGATAAAAAATATCACCCTGCAGAGACATTTATTGGGTAGAACGTGCAAGGAATTGGTTTTACGGGCATGGGGCACGTTGGACTCGGAAGGAGGTGTATATATACCATACGACATAAAGAAGACCCCTTGCCAATCGAGAGGATGAGAAAAGCAAGAAAGGTCAAAAGATGGGGACTTCATTCGATAGAGAGAATGATGAGCTCACACTCGCCTTGGAAATAAGGAACATGATGGACGAACACGAGGCACAATAGGCTCCCAATCATGGAGGACTGGTTTCAAGAGAGGAAGAAATATCCGATAGAAGCCGTCGAGGAGTAAGGACAGGCGGCTGAAGCGTAAAGTCGAAAGAGCGAATGCGTTTAATTGAAGAACGATTAAAGCAACAACAAGATGAAATTAACTCACTTAAAGAGCAGTACTACCGGGCGCCCATCTCAAAAGACACGCATTCGATGCTACCGCCTATCGAATAATCGAAAAGCAGCAGTGGCTTCCACCGAGGTCCCGGTGATGACAATGGCGATGCCGATGATGCACCGACGATGGCTCCTGCTGGCTACCCAAGGATGATATCACGAGATGACACATCGCGAGCTACATGTCAAAGTTGTGAACATATCAATGAAGGTGGCGGTCGGCTATGCCTTTACCAATTGGACCCACACCAACTTACCATACCGTCCGGTTCCGTGAGGGCTACGCTGTTGTCGGCGTGGATGAAATCATGCCCACCTTTGAGGTTTTGGATCTTCACTACCCGCCGGTGAAGGGATGATCGGCCGGGTGACGCAAAAACGTCACCATTCTATGGCCAAGGATTGTATCGCCCTTCAAATCACACGCCAAGGCCATCTTCGCCGCCTCACCCGTCTCCGAGGTCACCGCCGGGCAGTGCCTTCGCCGCTTCACCCGCCTCCGTCACCCGTCTCGGTGACCATCGCCATGAGCCATCGCCGCCTCCAGATAAAAAGCGAAGCGCATCGCATCAGGCGTCGAAGCGATCGCCGAACGTAAACAAGAGCCTCTTCCAAAAGTACCAACGGTTCCTCCCAAGAGAGCTTATGATCAGATCAAGAGGAGATCATGGCGATCGTTGATGCGAAACGACATCGTTTTCGCTAAGTCGAGGCGGCCGAAAGAGCCGAGTTCCCCAAAGACCAAAGAAGAAAAAGCCAAAGTGTTGAAAATGCTAAAGACTCTTCATCAACCCGAGCCAAAGCTGTCATCAGACTATGAGCGTTCTATTCTCAAGTCACATGCGGCACAAAAAGCCTCGAAGAGCAGTACTGATGCAAGCGGGAAATCTGTTGCCCAGCTCGGAGAACAAGCAAAACAGACTTGCGCCCCTCTTGTAACACCCTCAGAATCGGACCTATGCAAGTTTGGGCAAAATTCACCAAACCCGCATAGAAACGATTCAAAGGTGCCCACCAGGCACTTTCGTGCGGGTGGAAAACGAAGTAATAACATTACACAACAGTCCTCGATGGGACCCACAGAACAGATATATATAACAATGACTCGAGTCAAGAATACATATAATATACAAGATCCAAATCACCTTGAAAACGGTAGAGCGTCCGACTACGGACAAGAAGCAAATGGGGCTAAGAGCCCGAAGAATAATCAATGGCCCATAACCCGCCAGCAAGCCGGAAGGGTAACCTCGCTAACGACGCCGATCTCAAAACCGCTTAAACAAAGTGCCGACAAAGGCAAAGGAAAAAGAAGGAGCGTCCAAGATCGAGGCCAAGACACGGCGAGGCTAGAATTGCGGTCCTCGCTACATAGGTATGGTGGATCAAGCGCGGCAAAGATGCACTAAACAACCTATAGAGACTCGATACAATCGGATATCGAGAGGGGTAAGAATGACCTATCCGGATCCAACTCAAGCTAACACCAAACAAACCCATCCCGGTGTTTCCCCTTGAGACCAAACGAGGAAGTCAACCGAGGAACTCACGCCGTTGGCGCTTTATTTATTCGGTTATAGTTGCGGCACTTTACTAGTCGTGTTTAGATATTCGCCCCGATAAAATAAGCGATGGCACTTTTAGTCAACCATTCCGCTAGTTGCAGAATTACTAATCAAGTTCGGATAACATGAGGTAATCCCAAGCCCAAAGCTTGTTGGTACTTTTAATCACCCAATTCCGTTGAAGTTGCCATACTTACTAGTCAAGTTTAATGGTCGCGTTTACGATCCAAACAAGCAATTGTGGGCGATATTAGCCATTCCATTATAGTGAAGCTGATTACTAGTCATTATAAGTCAAATTTATGGCGAACTTTAGTTATGCTTGTCTATGATCGAGATATGCTCCAAGTCGTCCATATCCGCGACACGGCTTCAGAAAGTTTTACCCGGCCGGTGCACCAATAGCAACACACGCCGATCAACCTCGAAAACCAAATCAAAACCCAACGAGGCTTTCACGACGAACAATCACAGATTGTAAATATTTCAGGGGCCACTTTAAGTAGATCCCGAACGGAGTAAGCAAGCTCAGACGGCCTCAAGGTATACACGGTCAGAACGATCGGGAACCCAAACGGGCTTGTCGACACCTGGAATCGTGTCCCGATCCTAACAAGACAGCAGTGCGACTGCACAATCGTAAATAAAGCAGAGCATGGCATAAGTACAGGATCGAATAAAACCTCAAACTAGTTTGTGGCCCCAAGAAATAAGAATGAATCAAGCTCGCTCAGGGGTCCTATACCTCCGGATGTGGATAGAGCGCAAAATCAAGGAACAGTATCAAGTACTCGGGGTCTTACGGACACAAGTGGGCGTCGAAACCAAATATTTTCTATCACCCACCGATGCCTCGCTTATTCAATTTTAGTTGTTAAAGAAATTAAAGTGACGATAAGTAAAACTAGAATCATCTCCAACATCAACATGCGGCAATACATCAAGAATCGTGGCATATGACGACACACATCAACACTTGAGCAAGCGACTACGACGCGCAAGTCCAACTATCTACCAAACAATGTAATAGGGTGTGTCCAAGGCAATATAGGGTCTGCAGGAATATCAGTGTACGAAACTAAAGCATCGCAACACGTATAGCAATAGATCAACAGGAGGGAATAAATACTATAAAAGTAAGATAGGTAGAAAGGGAGATGCTCACTGAAAACATTGCCAAGGTTTAACCAAGATCGCTAAGCTCACAACATCTCATCGTCCTATCCGGGAAGAAGCAAAACACTAAAAGGAACAAACAATGCAGCAATTACAACTAATGCGGAAGAATCAGCATGATCATGATATGATGTATGACATGGCAAGTTAATGATGCAACTATGTAGAAAAGGATTCAGGGTAAACACATTGATGGTACACATTCGTGAGGCACTATTAATACTAAACATTTAGTTCCCACTTTTATTTATCATGTTTTCCTTGCATAAGCAATACTGATTATAAAACTGCTCTTAATGCAAGATGCAAAAGATAACATGGATAGCATAAACAGATAGGTCTCGTCGAGCTGATCATTTTAGACATATCATTTGCTTATTTTGGAATTGTAAAACAAAAGTTATTAAATAATTAAATTCTAGTGGCAATAGTTGTAATTTAATTAAACTTGGAATTTTACTTGTGCAAAATGCAAATTGGATGGCATATTTGGAATCCTCTCATTTTTCTGATATCAATACATATATCATTTGCCCAATTTGGATTTACAAATTAAAAGTTATTTGAATCTGATTTGAAATTTGAATTTTGAATTTATTTAACAAAGTCTGAATTCAAAACAGCTCTGAACGTTTTATACACAGCCACAGGCCAGCCTGAGTCGCAGACAGGTGGGCCAGGGGGTCCTCTGGCCCACACGCCAAAGGCTCGAACAACTGACCGCTGGTTGGTTAAACTAAAAGGCGGGCAAGGCAACTGCAAACACACACGCTGCAAGACCGGGGATCTGGTTGCGTTCTAGTTCTTGGGAGCCTTTTTAGAAAGGGCCACCACCGCCGATGGGGCCTCGAGGGTCGCGGGTTGCTAAAAAGATACTGCAGGGGGTTTTTCGCAAAAAGGACATGGCGCACTGTGGATCTTCCTCATCTTCGAACCCGCTCAACTGCTAGGCAGACGCCTGCTGCACGCGGCGCAGAGGAGGCTCGAACTCGACTGACGCGCCACAGCGCGGCCGCCACGGGCTAGGCCGGTAGGTGTTGGAGAGAAGGCGCTTAGGTTGGCCGCGACGCTGAGGCCGCAGAAAACGAAAAGAGACGCACGAGAGCGTTCGACAGATGGTCCGACGCTTAGGCGAGATCGCCGGAGGGGATGTCTAGGAGGTTCGTGGGCTCACCGCGGTTGTGCTGGCGTGGACGGCGTGGCGCGGGAAGCAGGCGATCGGCGATGAGGTCATGACGGCGAAGCGCTAGGGTTTCCTCATGGCAGGTGTCTTGGCGGCTCCTCCTCCTCCTTGTTCTGCACGGATCCGCTGCAGAGGTCCCGCTAGCCCTTCTCGACCACTCCTCGCCGCCCTGACGCCCGAGCAATGCGGAGGCAGAGTGCTAGGCGTCCGGCAGCTAGATGGTTGGAGAGGCAGAGCAAGGCGAGGGGCGCCAGATCCGCGAGGCTAGAGGTGTGGGGAGGGAAACATGGCGAGAGGGAGGAAGGGGTGGCGTGGAGGAGGCGGTGTGGATAGAGTCGCCTCGGCCACCTTTATCCACCCTCACGCACGGCTCGCCACGCCAGGCAAAGTGGCAGTGGGGTCTGCATGCGGGTAGGCGGCTAGGGAGGCGACAGTGGGGCGGGCAGGTGTCCTGCAGAGAGGGGAGATAAGAGGGAAAGGGGAGGCCGGCTCGGATGGGGCTAGGTTAGATAAGAGGGTCCTGGTCACGTGTGGGGCAGCTAGGGGTCGCTGGGGTGGGGTATGCATGGCAGGGAGAAGGGCGAGCTAGGGTGGCATGGTTGAGCAAGCTAGATAAAGGGAAGAGGGGTACTTAGGGTTTGTGTTTATGGGAGAGGTAGATTAGGGGTTGTTTTAACTAGTAGGAGATAGGGAGAGATTGTTTGGGTTTTGATAGAGGGAGGTGTAGAGTAGGGTTTAGTTTTAGGATAGATGTAACTTAGGATTTTGGTTTAGGGTAGAAAAGAGAGAGGCATGGGGTGGTTTTAGAGGTTGCTAAGAGGGGTAAGAAAGGAGGGAGGTGGTACTAGGTGATCAAGCAACTACAAGCAAGCCCTAAGCAAGATCAAGCAAGAAAGGAGATAGGGAGAGGGGTAGGGGTTTAGGCTTATGCACGCCCACATGATCACGTGTGCATGCAAGAATGGGGATGGTGATAGGGTAGGTTGAGATTGCAAGGAGGGGAAGGACAGATGCTAGGGTTATCTAGGCAAGATCAACTCATGCACTAGACAAGCTCTAACAAGACCAAGCCTAGGAAAAGAGGGAAAAGGAGGTGATAGCAATAACACACAAGCAAGATATAAAATGCTCAAGCAATGCACCATATCACATGCAACATTTTAAAATATGATCCATGCAATGTTTGATATGATTCTCAAATGCAATGCGGCATGATGACATGAGCATGTGGTCATGATGATGCAGTGCATAAAAACAACGCGATTTTCTAGTAGTGGTTTTGCGGGATGCCACACCTCTCAAGGTGATTTCTCAAACCAATGTGGGGTCGAGCAAATATGGGGCCGAAGAGCAGTATGATCCAGAGGTAGTTGCACAATACGGAGAAGCCATTGCTCAAGGTATGAGTATTGCCCAAGATTTATCCCAGTTAGAGTTCTTCCTGAGTGAAGTAGCATACCAATACCAAGAGAAAACCTCTCGTCAAACTGAGGAGGTAAACAAACTTTCAACAAAATGCGAAGATTGAATAATCGGTACATGCATGCCACAAGGGCCGGGCTAATCGATAGTGCCGAGGGTTACAAAAAGCATCATGGGAAAGATAAGGATGACATGATATCCATTGAATTTGATGAACTATTTCAATTATTCAATCAAGACGCCTTGGACAAATCGATCATCGCCTATTGTCGTAAGTACTAATTGTAATTAATTTAGTCTCCATCTATATTATTTTGTTTATTGCATGTATATAATCATACTTTAATATGCGTAATGAAGATTCTCGAATGCAGAGGACAAATCTATGACATTGGCTTCATTGACCCATATTGGGTTCATGAAGCTAATCTCAAAATAAGCCCCGTGATACGGAGGATAATATAGTACACGCCGCTAAGGTTTCAAGAAACCAAAAGGGAAATACTATTTCCTTACAACTTCCAAAGGAGTGTTATTGTCTTGTATACACTTTCTATTTCGCTTACTCGATGTTAAGTATATAATTGATTAGTTCTCGACCGCAGTACCACTATATTCGTTAATCATTCAACTTGACAAAGGGCGTACTAGTCATGGACTCAAACATAAACCCTTGAGACGTGGAAGGACATGCGATACTTCTCCAAATGTAATTCTAATCATTACGACACTATATCGGCAACGTTCGTGAATTTTATGATATCAAGTACTTAATAACTTATTTTATTCGCTTTTCTACGCGCGCTTGGAAACGGTTCACCAAGAAGGCTAGGGGTGTTTGGAAAGAGGATCTTACATTTCAACCACTAGATGTAAGCACCACTAGCTATATCCGCATCTCTTTGATTCTAGTTTTGATACAGTTATTATCATGCTTGATTATTATTTTGATTGAACTCGTTGTCGTAAAGTGCCCGACGCAGGACCGTAACAATCTATGTGGATACTATGTATGCGAGTTCATCCGGCAGACGTATGATGAGAAGGGCAAATTTAGAGCAACTCACGATGTAAACAATTTCTATAGTTTTTAATTACAATCAAATTGTGTTTAGTTTCATATTCATATAGGCTGACTCTTTTTAAATCAGATCGAACGCCTACGGACGGTCTTCCGCCAAAGGATCGCATACGAGCAATACAGGAGGAATTGGCGGATTCTTGGATGCGTAAGTCCTAGACCCAAAAGGAGAATACTATTCATGTATAGACAATAGGGATTGTAAAATAGCAACTTTCAAGGGATTGTAAAATGTTGTCATGATGATCTTGTGTAATATAAGGTTCCTTCATTGATAAGTGCAAAACACTAAATAAACAATAAAACAACCTAAATGAATTCTTCGCGGCACAAAAGTGGCGAAATGTCGCCGCAACAAAATGTGCCAATGAATTCTTCGCCACGGCAGAAATGGGCTAAATCTCTGCCGGCAGAAGAGAGTTAGTCCCGGTTCGTGTTACGAACCGACTAAAGCTCCACCCCTCAAGGCTCGATGTCGCACGGCAGCCCCATTTGTCCCGGTTCGTGTTACGAACCGACAAATGCTCCACCTCGCGCCTCGATGCCGCCACGCAGCCCCCATTTGTCGGCTGGTGGGCAACCGACTAAAGGTTAGAGCTTTAGTCCCGATTGCCCCGTCCCGGTTGGGCAACCGGGACTAATGGCCCTTACCAACCGGGACGCATGGGGCGTTCTCTACCAGTGTAAGGTCGACGAAGGTCCTCTCACAGAGGACGAGAAGTCAAGTAAGAACAACGCTTCATGGAGTAGAGCATCTCCCTTTGCCAAAAGCAGCTCCGGCGTCACCTCGTCGGCGATGATGAACTCTGATAGATGCAACTTACTGGATGCGCACAACTACATGCATGTATCCTCCCTAGAGAGCGCTAGGTCGAGGATCCTAAGGTCTATTACCACAACAACGAGGAGGAAGGGGACAAACCCTCGGATCTCTATGCCTTGCGTGACACCGCTATCGACCTTTATTGGTGGGGTAGTAGAACATACTCTGTTCCTCGCCTTTGGCCCCGACCACCGGAGCTCTACAAGCATCACCACCGATGCCTTTCGCCAGGATCAGCTCGTTACCTCCGGCAGATCACACCCCAATGGTAAAGCACCAAACTTGCACTTGGACCAAAACCTACAACTACTACTAGGATAATATGCAGGTGGACGGCCTCCTCTATCCTACCATCTCTTGCCGGCGGACATGCTAGATAGGGGAAGAAGGGGAGCTGGGGAGCGCTGGACGACTCTCAAGAGAAGAGGGAGGAGAGAGACGGGGGGAACGAATGAGAGCTCAGATGGTCAAAAAAAAAGTTTATTTAGAATTCTCGAATGCTATTTTAACAAAAAAAAGTTTCATTTTCTTGCACGTTATTCATATGGCTATGCATTGGAGCCATATGTGGCCATCACTTCATAGGTCCTAATCCCTATACTTTTTTTGTAATTGGAGATAGTTTTCGGGTGGAACACTCGTATTCTATTAAGATACGGTACGATCACCGGTCACCATACGATTTGGGTGGCTCTAACAGTAGATTACTGTCGCATGGCTGTGGAATATAATCTCTTGCCTATGTACATATTTCATGTTTCCTTTGTTAAAATGAAAAATAATAATAAACCACGTACATGAAATAAATACTTCATAGCGTTAAGACGCATGTTCACTTGCGTTTATTGGTAAAGCAAAAAAATTCCATGCAAATTGATCAAAGAAAATAAGCGTCGGAATTGATGATGCAGTAGCAACTACTACTAAAGGCCCCTTCTTTTCAGCTTTTTGGTCAGCTTCTCCCAGAAGCTATCCTCGACCAGCTTCTCCCAGAATCTTATCTGCTAAAATTGTTTATACTTTTAAATTGACATTGAAACTACTAGTTAAGAAGTTTGAACAAATTTTGAAGATAAGATTCTGAGAGAAGCTGGTCGAGGGTAGCTTCTGGGAGAAGCTGGCCAAGAAGCTGAAAAGAAGGGGGCCTAAGACTAGCCCCAATGAAGGTATCATAGATAGTATCATGCATTACATGGATGCAAAATGCTTATGTGTCAATGCAATTAATGATAAAAGAGGTTGTATTGATATCATAGGTAGATACGGTATCGTAACACGTAAAACTAGAAAAAATAATCTTAAATAAATCTTATACACAATTTTACATCGAGATTTTAAAAAACAATAAATATATTAAGACTATAATACTATTACATAATACTATGCATTATAGAGATGATATCATATACTAGTATCATATACATGATACTACTATATGATACTCTCTATTGTGACTAGTCTAAATGTGTGAGGAAGGCTAGCTGCTACATGCATGGCTACAACATGCAATCGTGGTAGGGATCGATCAATCTTCCCACGTAGTTGCATATGGTCCACGGCACTTCTATGCTCCCACGAAGGACTAAAAGTGCATGTTGCTGCGGAGGCTGTCTTATGCTGCTGGGCATTCTCAAAACTCCCTAAGAGCTGTTATAATTGTTACAAGTAAATAACGAAGATTGAAATCAAAACACAACAAAGGGGACACAAATTTAACGTGAAAAAATCCCTCCAACAAAGAAAGAAAAAAACCACGGATCCCAGCCAGCAAAACTTTACTACATCCGAGAGTGTTTACACAACACCGGGGATTTTCACAGATGCAACTTATCTCAGCCGGCGGCTTACAAGAGGTTTATATAACGGTGGAAACCTAGGTCTTCCACTCGGTCCAATCCTCCGGCGACGGGTCTCGCTTCACTCGCTAGCAGTTGGCTTATACTTTGTAGAATTTGGATCAACATATAACAAGAGCTAGCATAGGTACCATGTGCTATGTACTGAAATATCTGGTGATCTGAGAATTTGTCTAGTCGTCGTCTTCTTAAAGTTTAGCAGATTAGGCAAATTCCATTACTGACATTCACTCTCCCATATTCTAACAATGTTCAAACTATATATCATCACAATTCTAACAACTATAATCTTACAATCAACATGCCGGCAAAACTAGGTGGCAGGCGGAGTTGCGAGAATAGGAGGTTATGGTGGAGATGGGCGCTGCCATCTGGTCGGTGTCCGGAGGGGGGCTTGGCGGGGCACATACAAGGACCGACTGATCGGTCCCCACACTCAAGAAAGAGTAATGCTACAGCTACGGGCTGTAAGTTACAGAATTTTTTTATGGAATGACGTGGGAAGAAATCAGTGGGTTACGATCCTAAAATCATGGGATGCATCAGGATTTAAATCAATCAACAACACGCACGTAACCCCGTAAGTTGTTTCCCTAAGATATCTTCCGTAGGTCTAGCATTTCCGCTCAAGAAAGGTCGTCTCTGTCCCTACACCGGAATGCGTAGGCGAGAAACGTGACCAAGTGAACAAGAGACTTCCCTGCGTGTCAGAGATTTGGATCACCGCAGAAAATACGTACGTACCTGCGAGTTTGAGGCTCCAACAGAAGCATGCCATGTGGTCGGTGTTGAACAGTTTCTTCAATGACCAAGCCGTAAGAAATGTTGCTTTCGTGTAATGAGGATGAAACAACTCAACTCTTGCTCATCTCATGTCCCCTTGCTCGCCTCATGTGACGGAATTCCCGTGTGGCATCTAACACACCTTCATCGTCTAGTATCTTAAATATGTTTGAAAATTGGCGATGCATTGGACCCGACATCATCGAGGCACAGGCTACACTGAACTCTATAATACCTGGAGATAGTACTATATATGGCCTTAAGCCGATTCGGGTGGCTCTGACAATAGTTTAGCGTTTCAAGGCTGTGAAATTTTATCTCTTGCGTATGTGCATATTTTATGTTTCTTCTGTAAAACTTTATATTGTGCAAAAACAAAATCCCACATGCATCAATAATGATGCAAAGACTTGGATACCGTCCTATTCTGCAAAAAAGACTTCATAGCAATAGCATGCATGTCCACTTCTGTTTATTGGTAAAACAAAATGTGCGGAATTGATGATGTAGTAGCAACTACTCCTAAATTCGCGTTTCAAAAAAAAAAAACTACTCCTAAATTCGCGAGGAAGGCTAGCTGCTACATGCATATGGCCACAACATGCCACGGTGGTAGGGACCAATCAATCATCCCACGTAGTTGCATATGGTCCACGGCACCTTTATGCTACCAGGAAGGACTAAAAGTTCACGTTGCTGCGGAGGCTGTCTTATGCTGCTGGGCATTTTCAAAACTCCCTAAGAGCAAAGATCCCCTGTGCTGTTTTCTCAAATATCTAGTGATCTGAGAATTTGTCGGCTCATCGTCTTCTTTGAGCTCTAGCAGACTATGCAAATTCCATTTATGACGTTCACTCTCCCATATTTTAGCAATGTTCAAACTCTATATCATTACAATTCTAACAACTATAATCCTACAATCAACATGCCGGCAAAACTAGGTGGCAGGCGGAGTTGCGAGAAGACGAGATGAGACGGCGCGGGTGCAATGCGCTCGATGAAGCGGCGGGACAACTTTGCAATGGAGTAGGAGGTTACGGTGGAGATGAGCGCTGCCATCTGGTTCGTGTCCGGAGCGGCGCATGGCGGCACATACAAGGTCCGACTGATCGGTCGCCACATTCAAGCAAGGTCCTCTCTATCTCTACACCGGAATGCCTAGGCGAGAAACATGACCAAGTGAACAAGAGACTTCCCTGTGGGTTAGAGGCTCCAACAGAAGCATGCATGTTTTGATTGTAAGTTGATGGGTACGGCCGGAGTACACCGTAAATATCATTGTCATGATGGTTCCTTTCTGAATGTTTTGGCAGGCTTGCACTCTTCACGCTCAAAAGGAGGTGATGATCGATCGATATTTGAGGGTACGGTGGTCAGACGTACGTCAAGCGACGACTACACTACAGTGGTGTAGCACGGCGACGTACGGGCCATCTGGCATCTGCAGGGTGCTTCCTCCTCCCAATGATGGTGTTGCGGTACCGACGGGGACTTCATATAACGAGTGTGATCGATGCTAGAGGATGTAGCCTATGCGTGCATGTGCATAGACATAGTGTTATTGTGATGGACACATTTCAATCGTCCTGAGTGTTATGTTGGATGATATTTCAGTCACCGTGCGGGGGAAGATGGGATGTGTGATGTGATGTGATGCTTATGGTTATGGACGTTGGACGCTTGTTCCGTTCCATGTATCTTCGGACAACACATCTCCACCGGCGCATGGGGCGTCAGACAACCGCGTTGGACAATCCTTTTGTTGGGGGCACCGCTTTAAACTGCCGGCGATTTGGAACGACATGTCCACGCTATAGTCTCACAAACTATTTTCGGCTATTTTTGCATAATAAATACAAATTGTCAACCACAATGCTACCATATTGCATGATCTAAAAACACAGTTTATTACAATAATTCAAAAATAATAATTAAGTAGTTCACATAATAATTTAAATAGTAAATAATTCGAACAGATCAGTCGGTGTTTCCTCAAAGCATCCACAAAGGGATAGATCAATTTGGAGTTGAGGATGGACATGTTCATCATGGATTTCTTGATAAATGGCAAGAAGAGCACCAAACTCGATCGGCACCTCGTGATCAATAACGGCAAGAGGGCCCTAGTGCTCAAATGGTTGATCGTCAACCAATGGAGCATCGAGCTCACACCTGATTATCATATTGTGCATGATACACTCACGTCTGAGATGTTGACCAGGTAAGACCAAGGTACCTGATGATAGCAAAACAAGTTTGGAGCACATCAGATGCCCGCTCAACATCCTTCCAGGAGGCCTCCTAGCACGAAAAAACCAAGCTTTCTGTGGGGTACGAGGGTTGGGGATTGTCTTCATAAGAGTCGCCTATTTTCGATAAATATCATCCTCAAGGTAGTACCCTTTGGTGTAAGCCTTTCCATTGATCTCATAGTTGACCGCCAGAGTATGGCCTTCAACAAGTCTGCCAAACACCAAAGATCACTGCGGCACGTTGCTATCATTGTGAGATCCAGCTATGTCAAAGAAACCTTGCCAAAAGCTATTCTGAAATTTACAGATTTCCCAAATTCGAAAAGAGTAAAAAGTAATGGCATAAAGAAGATTTTTTCCTGTAAAAAATAAAAAAAGGAGGAGAAAATTCTCTGGCGCATTTCTCCCATATGCGCCACAGAAGTCTTGAAATTTGAATCCCGCCTCCCTTCTCCCTCTCTTTTCTCTTTTTCATCTCTTCCTCTCCTCCACACTTCTCCCTCCACTTCTTCTCTCCTTCTCTCCTTCCCCCCTTCTCCTCCCTCTTCCTTCTCCACCCGGTGAGCTCCTCCCTCCTCCTCCTTCTCCAACCCGGTGAGCTCCTCCTCCACCCGGTGAGTTCCTCCCTCCTCCTCCTCCGACGACGACGACGATGACGATGACGACGACCACCCCGGTGACCTCCTCCTTCGGTGACCCCCTCCTACTCCTCTGGCGGTGGCCTCCTTCTCCTCCGGCGACCCCCACCTTCGGCCAGCTTTTTTTTTAAATTTGAAAAAAAATTATGTGGCGCAAATTGGTAATGTACGCCACAGAAGTTTTAAATCTAGCCCGCCTTTTTTTAAAATTTCAAAAAAAAACTTTTATGGCACATATAGACAATATGCGCCACTGAACTTTGAGACTTCTGTGGCGCAAGAATTGCAGTTTAGTAATATGATAACAGCGGCTCATCCTATATACGCCACAAAAGTCGAAAAATAGTGCGTCACTGATAATTTTTTTCCTAGTAGTGAATATACATGTGAGCGTGATCACCGGAAAAACGCGCCTTGACACCTGGGCCGGACGCGAAGCGCCCACTCGGGCGGCACAAAGCCGTGTTACGCAAGCACGGTAACGACGTCGCGCTAGTCCCAAAAGCGGTGGAGACCGTAGTGGTTGTACGGCCCGCCATAGGGGTCCTACCGCCATAAGCGACCTATGGTTTTATTTTTCTTTTGGTTATTATTGATTTGTTGGACAGTGTGCATCCTGCTTATACAAAGCCCAGGCATAAGCTCCTTTAAACTGTATCACTTTAATGTTATCTTACAAATAAAAAAGCCCCTATTATCCAAAAAGAAGTTACGGAGTGGCCTCATCTCATGTAGTCTTGCGTCGCTCAATATGGCCACATAATCTCTTCGTGCAGCGAACAAGCAATTGACGACAAGGAACAGGTTAAGCCTTGCGG
This sequence comes from Avena longiglumis, assembly GCA_030063025.1. Lineage (NCBI taxonomy): Eukaryota > Viridiplantae > Streptophyta > Magnoliopsida > Poales > Poaceae > Avena > Avena longiglumis. The sequence continues at coordinate 30,728,735 of CP125974.1, forward strand.
TTGAATCCAAACCTGCTGGACATCATTGAGTGTTTGTCCGTCAGGATTTGGTTGAGACCTTAGGAAACTATGTCCCCAGCTTCGGTTTTGCATCTCAAAGCAAATTTGTTGTTAGGATGATCTAGAAACATATCTCAAGTGTATATTCGTGATATTAATATGTTTTTCGAAAAGGAGCATATCTCAAGTGGCACTAAAACCAATTATTCGTACAGTAAAAAGTGGACAAAACACAGGGATGTGATTTGATGCGCTTAAAGATAGATTCGTATTCTAAATATTTATCCATTATTACATTATTATATATGTGGTCGATATGGATCTCGCAGGAGAGCTTTACCATAGAAACCTAATCAGCAAGAACACTGGAATTTATGTATCTCTGCACTTGTTCTTAACTGTACTTTTGTAAAGATTACCTTATGGTGGATATGTTGGAAATATAAGCAATAATCCATATGATTTAATCCGAATAATAAATTGATAAATCATGATCATACAAACGATACTAAAACTAATTATGCAGATTAACAAAGTAGATGAACAGATTACATCTATAGGAGATAAACCTATCACATCTACACCAAACGCTGGAACAAAGAACTCTAGCATAATCTGGAAAAAGGCAGTTGAGTATCACATACAGTGTAGGCTGAATAGCAGCCGCAGCGGCCGCAGCAGCGTCGCCCATGTTGAGGTTGTCGAAGAGATTGGTGACGTCCGGGAAGAAGTCGTCGTCCGGGAACTCGTCGTCGGACGACGTCGTCGTTGCCAGTAGTCGCGCTTGAGCGCTCCTCAAAAACCTGATCGCCCCTCACCCGTACAGGTTCACGAGAGGCGGGGTTCCAGAGGCCTACTGTCCCGATCTACGGTGCACGTCGCAAGCCGGGATGGAGAAGACGAAAGCGGCGGCGCAAGGTTCTGGAGGGTAGGCGCGTGTGTGGATTGATTCGGTGCCGATTAGGTTTAGCCCGGATGCTTATATAGTGCAGGTTAGGAGAATCGTGGGCTCAACCTACGTCCGAGTCGTAACAGCCACGTCCATAAACTGGAAACGGCTGTAATTAACGCGTCCGTTAATTACTCATAATCAGTTTCACCAACAAGAAAAATAAAGCTTGGCTCTGCGAGATTCCCGCGCGCGCGCGTCGCGTCGTGTCGTGACGAGGCGAGGCGAGGCGAGGCATGGCGAGGCGAGGCGGGCGGCGTTGGAGGAGGAGTGCGCGAGAGCTACTCTTCTTGTCACACTTTAGTGAGTGGTGTAACACTCTACTATATAAGGTGGTTCAACTCTCCTTCAACTAGCAATATGGGACTAAACTTTAGCACCACTAGCACAGCCATATGCTGCCATATACAAGTGGGCCAAAGAGAATTTTAGAATTTGTCTAATGGGCCAACAGTCCAAAACTCACCAAATTCCAACAATCCCCCACAAAGTCTCATTGGCACATCACAACACTTTCCTTCCAGAACATTGTTTTATATACCAGTATGTAGTGGAGACTGTTAAGTTGAACTTCCACGTTAAACTTCATGCTCAACTAGCTAGCAACTTGAATAGTGGACTATGTCTTGAACTACAAGTTTTCTGCGCGCTAGTTTCACACAAAATCTAGACCGGTACAGGGCTACTACGGCTTCCCGTGGTTTGGATCTTATGCGCCATACCCGTGGCCTTTCATGAGTTTATTAGAGAGCACCCAACTCTCACGGACTGCGACGTTTGACAGTCAGACTCATATAGGTGTGTTTCTCAAAAGATGTTCTGCAGGACAACATCTCCGCTTATAAAAGCCACTTGGAACATATTAAGGTAAATATCAACCTGCCATGCAGATTAAGAGATTATTGCATCTTAATGGAGATGTAAATATAATATGGGGATACTCTCCTCTCAGCTGACCAACAGCTTGTCTCCCAACTCTAATTCACAGGATCTCCGATCACATAGAGTGGGTTGCCACTGGGATCAACTCATAGCGTGGGTCTCAAACCCATCTCCCTCGATGCATTATCTATCACATTGCGTGATAAACCCTTTGTGAAGGGATCGCTGTGTTCTTAGATGTTTGGATATAATCCAACGCAATAACTCCGGAGTTTCTCGCTCGACAGATTTCAATCTCCTCTTCACATGCCTTGAAGACTTCATATTATCCTTAGAACTGCTTACTTTGACGATCACAGCTTGATTATCACCGCTCATCGGGATGGCGGTATTGGTTTTACAACCATAGGTAAGTCCATCAAGAGCTCACGGCCACTCGCTTCAACAAAGGGTCGTGTCTAATGATGTGAGTTCTGCCCATTGTTGACCTCGTTAAGATGGTCTCGCTTGCAAGACTTTCAGAAACAACGCCACCACCAAGTGTAAACAACAACCACTTGTGGCCTTAATCTCATTAGCATCGATATCCAGCTTGAATCACTATAACCCTCAAGTACCAAGGATACCCAAAGATAGTGAATACTATAACTCGCAGGTTTTCAAATAGCGCAAAACTCTTTCAAGAGCATGCCAATGATCATCTCCGTGATTTGACACAATCGACTTAGTTTGCTTACAAAGAAAGGAGATGTCAGTCTAGTAGCCGCCTAAATACATGAGCGAGCCAATAATTTGAGAATATCTCAATTGATCTTTAGCAGTCCTTCGATTCTTTCGAAGTAGCACACTCAGATCATAACGCGTTGGAGAATAATTGCAGTCGCTATACCCGAAGAGACTCAATATCTTTTCCACATAGTGAGACTGAAGCAATGTAATCCCACCATTGTCATCCTTTAGTAGCTTGATGTTTAATATTACATCAGCCACTCCCAAGTCCTTCATCTCAAAGCAGCGAGATAGGAACTCTTTGACCTCCTCGATAACAGCGAGGTTGGTCCTGGATATCAATATGTCATCAACGTAGAGACACATAATAACTCCCTCGCCCCTACCATGGCGATAGTACACACATTTGTCAGCTTCATTTACAACAAAACCTTCAGCAGTTAAAGTTCTTTCAAACTTCTCGTGCCACTGCTTAGGAGCTTTCTTAAGACCATACAAAGACTTCACTAACTTACACACCTTTCCTTCTTGACCATCTACTACAAATCCGTCAGGCTGCTCCATATAAATTTCCTCATCTAGCTCTCCATTTAGAAAAGTTGTCTTAACGTCCATTTGATGAACGAGAAGACCATGTGAGGCAGCCAAGGAAAGTAGTACTCGAATAGTGGTCAATCTGGCTAAAGGTGAGTAGGTACCGAAGAAGTCTTTACCTTCCTTTTGGGTATAACCCTTAGCCACAAGACGTGCCTTGTACTTTTCAATAGTACCATCAGGTCTAAGCTTTTTCTTAAACAACCATTTACATCCTACAGGTTTACACCCATAAGGACGATCAGTGATTTCCCAAGTACCATTAGCTAAGATGGAGTCCATCTCGCTTCGGACAGCTTCCTTCCAGTAGTCAGCATCTTGAGATGCATAGGCTTCTGAAATAGAAGTGGGAGTATCATCCACACGGTACACAATGAAATCATAAACAAATGACTTTGCAGTCCTTTGTCTTTTGCTCCATTTGGGATCTTCATTGTCATCCTCCACAGGATCATCAAAGTGTTCTATCGGCATAGTGGGTTCAGGAATTATAGAAAATTCCTGACTAGATGAACTAGTCATCTCCTGATTTGATGAGCTAGACATACCTTTCATAGGAAAGATGTCCTCAAAGAAAGTCGCATCATTCGACTCCATAATTGTACCAACATGCATGTCGGATACCTTAGATTTTACTATCAAAATCTATAGCCAATTCTATGAAAAGCATATCCCGTAAAAACACAATCAACGGTTTTTGGTCCAAGCTTTCGCTTGGGTATTGGAATATTGACTTTCGCCAAACAACCCCAATGTAAGTAAGAGAGTTTAAGTTTTTATTTTCCCATTCCTCAAATGGAGTCATGGTTTTATCCTTTACAGAACATCCTGCTTAGGACATGACACACGGTCATTAGCGCCCCCACCATTCCTTGAAAAGACCTGATGTATCTAACATGGCGTTAACCAAATCGCTTAGAGTGCGGTTCTTTCTTTCGCACCCCATTTGACCGAGGTGAGTAGGAGGCGCCCTCATGTATAATACCGTGTTCCATATGTAATAAATCAAATTTGTTTGAAAAGTACTTCCACCATGAACCGACCTTAACCGCTTGATTTTAAGATCAAGTTGATTTTCTCGCCATTTTATAGATTTTGAAGTAGTTCAAAGCTTCATCTTTAGATTTCGGAGATAAACATAGAAGTATCTAGTGTAGTCATCAATCAACGCCATAAAGTATCTTTTTCCACCTTTTGTCAACACACCATTCATCTCACAAAGATCTGAATGTATAAGTTCTAGCGGTGCTAAGTTTCTCGTTCCGCAACCGTATGAGACTTAAGGGGTTGCTTTGCACACAAACTTGGCACTTAGAACCTTTGACAAAGGTAAATTTCAGAATTAAACTCATATTGGCTAGACGCCATGCAACCAAAGTTAATATGATGAGTCGTGAATGCCAAACATTGACTCATTATCATTGCAAACATGATTAATAACTTTAGTACATGAGTCTCGATAAAGACAAGCGAACAGACCTCGCACTCCTAACCCTTTCCAACAAATTGTACATACTTAGAAATTACAACTTTATTGGACTCAAAACTAACTTAAAGCCATCTCGACATAAAAGCGACCGACGAGATTCTTATTGATGGAGGGAACGTGCACATTCTTCACCAGACGGTCTTCCCCAAGTGAACTTCAGATTTACCGCACAACACCATTAAAAGCACGTGAGCCGCTTTCCCATTAGCACGGAAGAGGTCCCCGAGACCGATAAGAGGAAAACATGGCAATATCGTAATACATTCGTATGTATTAGCACCGTGGTTCTATCCACCAATCAGAGAATGACATACGAAAGGATAGTAGGTAAAATACCGCACTCAACATCCTTCATCTCAAGATCGCTAATAACAACATTAGTGGCATTGCCATTGTTCCCATGTTGACGCTTGTCAAAACGATTAGGGCAGCTAGGAGCCCAATGACCAAGATCACCACGACGTGGCAAGAGCCTTTCTCTTATCATTTTTCTTTTGAAGTTGGTTGAGTGTGGCCTTGTTCTTGCCATCAAACTTTCCATTTCCTTCAGTTTTGTTCTTATTCTTGAAATTGTGGATTGGAAGTTTTTCTTTGCATTAAATTGGTCGTACAACTTCCCTCAAGTCCTCGAGCATTTTTGTCCTTTTTTCTTCTCTTCCACATGAAGAGACCCAATGAGATCCGTAACGGAAAACTCTTGTCTCTTATGTTTCAGAGAAGTAGCAAAGTTCCTCCACGAAGGAGGAATCTTGGAAATAATGCCACCTGCCACAAATTTTTCCGGTAAGGAACACTTGAACTGCTCAAGTTCTTTGGCATGTGATTATATCTCATGATCTTGCTCAACGACAGAGCGCTCATCAACCATCCTGTAGTCATAGAATTGCTCCATGACGACAACTCGGTCGGCGGCCCCGAGACTCCAAACTTGGCCTCGAGCGCTTCCCACGCGTCCTTGCCATTATCAAATGACATATAAGGCTCAACAATGTTGTCCCCAAGAACACTGAACAAAGACGTCATAAACATGGTATCGGCTTTCTTAAAGTTCGCTTCGCCGTAAGAAAGACCTCCTTCAGCTTGCCAAGAGTGGCGCTATAACGCTTTAGGTTTTCAAACCAGAACCGCTCTCTGCGCCATCTCTTATAGTGCATGCCATCAAAAGGAGGCGGCCTAGTAGCCGCGGCTATACCAAAGGGAATTCAGCTTGCCTATAATCAGGTTTTTGAATTGTTGGAAATATAAGCAATAATCCATATGATTTAATCCGAATAATAAATTGATAAATCATGATCATACAAACGGTACTAAAACCAATTATGCAGATCAACAAAGTAGATGAACAGATTACATCTATAGGAGATAAACTCACATCTACACCAAACTCTAGAACAAAGGACTCTAGCATAATCTGAAAAAGGAAGTTGAGTATCACATACGTTGTAGGTCGAACATCACCGCAGCTGCCGCAGCAGCCCGCCCTATGCCGAGGTTGTCGAAGAGATTGGTGACGCCCGAGAAGAAGTCGCTGCTCGGGAACTCGTGCCGGACGACGCCGTGGTTGCCGAGTCGCGCTTGAGCGCTGCCCAAAACCTGATCGCCTCACCCGCATGTGTTCACGAGAGGCGGGTTCCGAGGCTCATCGTCCCGATCTGCGGTGCACGCCGCAAGCCGGGATGGAGAAGACGAAAGCGGCGACGCAAGGTTCTGGAGGGTAGGCGCGTGTGTGGATTGATTCGATGCCGATTAGGTTTAGCCCGGACGCTTATATAGTGCAGGTTAGGAGAATCGTGGGCTCAGCCCACGTCCGAGTCGTAATAGCAAGGCCCATGAAAATCAGAACGGCTGTAATTAACGCCAGTCTGCTATGACTCATAATCAGTTTTCCCAACAAGAAAAATAAAGCTCGGCTCGAGAGATTCTCAACCATGCTGCTGCTGCCGCTGACGAGGCGGGGCGGGGCGAGGCGGGGCGAGGCGGGCGGCGTCGGAGGAGGAGTGCGCGAGAGCTACTCTTCTTGTCACACCTTAGTGAGTGGTGCAACACTCTACTATATAAGGTGGTCCAACTCCCCTTCAACTAGCAATGTGAGACTAAACTTTAGCACCACTAGCACGGCCATATGCTGCCATATACAAGTGGGCCAAAGAGAATTTTAAAATTTGTCTGATGAGCCAACAACCCAAAACTCACCAAATTCCAACAATCCCCCACCCAAAGTCTCAGTGGCACATCACAAGGCTTTCCTTCCAGAAAATTGTTTTATATACCAAGATGTAGTGAGACTGAGTTGAACTTCCACGTTAAACTTCATGCTACACTAGCTAGCAACTTGAATAGTGGACTATGCCTTAAACTACAAGTTTTCACGCTTAGTTTCACACAAAATCTAGACCGCACAGGCTACTTGGCTTCCCCGGTTTGGAGCTTATGCGCCATACCTGTGGCCTTTCATGAGTTTATTAGAGAGCACCCAACTCTCACGGATCATGACGCTTCACATTCAGACTCATATAGGTGTGTTCTCAAGAGATGTTCTCAGACAACATCTCCGCTTATAAAAGCCACTTGGAACACATTAAGATAAATATCAACCTGCCATGCAGATTAAGAGAGTATTGCATCTTAATGGAGATGTAAATATAATATGAGGATACTCTCCTCTCAGCTGACCAACAGCTTGTCTCCCAGCTCTAATTCACGGGATCTCCGATCACATAGAGTGGGTTGCCACTGAGATCAACTCATAGCATGGGTCTCAAACCCATCTCCCTCGATGCATTATCTATCACATTGCATGATAAACCCTTTGTGAAGGGATCTGCCAGGTTCTTAGATGTTTGGATATAATCCAACGCAATAACTCGTAGTTTCTCAGTTTCCTGACAGATTTCAATCTCCTCTTCACATGCCCGAAGACTTCATACTATCCTTAGAACTGCTTACTTTGATGATCACAGCTTGATTATCACAGCTCATCGATGGCGGTATTGGTTTTTCAACCATAGGTAAGTCTATCAAGAGCTCACGGTTTACTCGCTTCAACAAAGGGTCGTGTCTAATGATGTGAGTTCTGCCCATTGTTGACCTCGTTAAGATGGTCTCTTGCAAGACTTCCAGAAACAAAGGACACCACCAAGTGTAAACAACAACCACTTGTGGCCTTAATCTCATAAGCATCACTATAACCCTCAAGTACCCATGGATACCCAAAGATAGTGAATACCATAACTCACAGTGCCTTTCAAATAGCGCAAAACTCTTTCAAGAGTATGCCAATGATCATCTCCGTGATTTGACACAATCGACTCATTTGCTTACAAGAAAGGAGATGTCAGTCTAGTAGCTCCGCTAAATACATGAGCGAGCCAATAATTTGAGAATATCTCAATTGATCTTTAGCAGTCCTTCGATTCTTTCGAAGTAGCACACTCGGATCATAAGGCGTTGGAGAAGAATTGCAGTCGCTATACCCGAAGCGACTCAATATCTTTTACACATAGTGAGACTGAAGCAATGTAATCCCACCATTGTCATCCTTTAGTAGCTTGATGTTTAATATTACATCAGCCACTCCCAAGTCCTTCATCTCAAAGAAGCGAGATAGGAACTCTCTGACTTCCTCGATAACAACGAGGTTGGTCCCGAATAACAATATGTCATCAACATAGAGACACATAATAAATCCCTCGCCCCCACCATGGCGATAATACACACATTTGTCAGCTTCATTTACAACAAAGCCTTCAGCAGTTAAAGTTCTTTCAAACTTCGTACATCGCTTAGGAGCTTGCTTAAGACCATACAAAGACTTCATTAACTTACACACCTTTCCTTCTTGACCATCTACTACCACTAGAGGAAAAAGGGCTATCCGTTCGCGACCCCTCTGAGCATTAGTCCTGTTATGCCACCAACCGACTAATGCCGGTACGTCCCTGCTGAGCGGCACGCCGGGGAATGCGCCTACCGGTAGGGAATACGTCCTGGAGCCACCAACCGACTAAAGATTTGGCCACACGTGGCAGACGACCTTAGTCCCTGCTGTGCTCCAACCGACTAAAGACCCGCCTCTATAAATGCACGCCTCACCCCTCCGCCTCCACTGCTTTTTCGAATGGTGGAAGGTGTGAGGGGGTGTGCTAGTTTTTTCTCATGCATGCATTGAAGGTGTTTGTTGAAATGTTTGAGTGAATAATTCCGTTGAATTTCTCATAGAACAAAAATATAGAAGGTGTCCGAGACGCACTTGAGCTTTCTCCTCTTTATTTCCCTTGATCGAGGTTAGCAATCTTATCTTTTCTAGGTCATTGATACAATTCAAGTGTCGGTGTGAATTGGTTATTTCACTATTTATGGTGTCCTGTTTTTTGATAAACTTACTTATATGATGAAGATGAACGGTCGGGAATGGATGTACGGTGACCGGCGCCAGAGTATATCAAAGGCGTGATAAATTTATCGATGTGGCTACTAAACAAAGAGAATGGATTTATACGCTGTCCATGTGTTCAATGTCGAACAACAAGGAGTACTCTTCCTCGAAAATCATTCGCGCCACCGATTATGAAAGGTTTCATGCCCAACTATAATTGCTGGACCAAGCACGGGAAAGAGGGGTTATGATGGAAGATGGTGAAGAAGAAGATGATAACAACTATCATCATATGTTTCCTAATACGTTGATACCGCAATGGAAGACAATGGAGAGGAAAGAGGTGAAGAACGGGCATCGATGAGCCTACCGATGAACTTGGTAGGGCATTTCGATGCAAAGAGACTGTGAAATGTAAAATGATAAGTTGAAGTTAGAGGGCATGTTAGAAGATCACAAGAAATTGTTGTACCCAAATTGTGAAGATGGCAAAGACAAAGCCCTGCACCACACTAGAATTGTTGCGATGGAAGGCAGAGTGGTCTAACCGACCTCATTTGAAAAGATGTCAAAATAATGAAGTCAAGTTTCCAAAACATAACGAACTTCCCGAGAGTACCTACGAAGCAAAGAAGACTCTCTCCCTCCGGGATTAGATGTGCAAAAGATACATGCATGCATTAATGCATCCTCTACCGCGGTAAGGAGTATGAGAATTTAGATAATGCCCAGATGCAACTCTGCTATGTATAAGATCGACGAGATGACCTCGTGATGTTGAGGGAGAGCCCTCCTAAGAGGGTTCCTCAAGGTTATGTGGTATGCTCCTATAATACCAAGGTTGAAACACATGTTCGTAAACAAAGAGCATGCCAGTTGTTGCGATGGCACAAAGAAGACCGTAAGAAAGACGGAAGTTGAGACACCTCACGATGGGTCACAAAGGAGAAAAATCGAGAGACTTCCTAGACTTTGCAGCAGTGACGCAAGGAACTTATGGTTTGGTCTAAGTACGGATGGCATGAATCCTTTTGGGAGCAGAGCTGCAACACAAAGACCTGGCCCGTGACTTTATGTATCTACAACCCGCCTCCTTGGTTGTGCATGAAGCGAAGTTCATTATGATGCCAAGAGCCATCCAAGGCCCAAGCAACCGGCAACGACATTGATGTGTACCTTAGGCCATTAGTTGAAGAACTCTTACAGCCAGCGGCAAACCAGGTGTACGTATGGGATGAGAACAAACAGAGCCATTTAATCTACGAGGGTTGTTATTCAGAACTATCAATGATTGGTCCGCCTTAGTAACCTTTCGTAATGCATAAACAAGGGATATAAGGCATGCACCCACGCTTAGATAAGACCGAAGGTACATATTTGCATAAATGCAAGAAGGTTGTGTACTTGGCGAATCGACGATTTCTTCCACCAATCATCCGTAAGAAAGAAAGGCAAGCATTTCAAAGGTCGCAGATCACCTAAGAAGCCCGAACTCCCGCCGTGATGATGTATTTGGTATGGTCAAGGACATAGAAGTAATCTTTGGAAAGGGTCCAGCGGTCAATCGCCCGAACGACGCCGCCATCGACACGCACTCCATGTGGAAGAAGAAATCTATATTTTGGGAGCGCCATATTGGAAAGTCCTGTGTCCGCTTCTTCAATCGACGTGATGCACGTGATTTAAGAATCTCGCGTGAACTCGCTAGGATTCCTAGGCGGTATGGAAGACAAAAGATACACCAAGCACGTGAGGACCAACAAATTATTAAAGACCCAAATAACATGCATACACATAACAAGACAGATAAAGGGTGTCACTTAAGTCGCTGCCTATGCTCTTACCAAAGCAGAAGGAAATCTTTTTGAAGTCCTTACAAGATCAAGGTGCCGGGCTTCTCATCTAATAGAAAGGGGATAATAAATATGGCGAGAAAGTTCCAAAACCTCAAGTCTCATGATCACACGTGATTATGACGCAGCTTGCTTCATTGCATTGATTGAGGGGGCTTCTACCGGAAAATGTTCGAGTACCCATTGTGAAGCTGTGTGTATTCCTCAATGCAATATATCAGAAGGTAATCAATCCAGATATTCTACCAAGGTTATAGAAGGATGTGGTACGATGTCTTGTTAGTTTTGAATTGGTGTTCCCACCATCCTTCTTCAATATTATGACGCATCTCCTGGTTCATCTAGTGGAAGAGATTGCCATTCTCGGTCCGTATTTCGCACAATATGTTCCCCTTTGAGAGGTTCATGGAGTATTAAAGAAATATGTTCATAACAAGTTAGAATGTATGAAGCATCTCCAAGGGATATGGAACAGGAGGTCATTGAGTTTTGTGTTGACTTTATTCGACCTTAAGCCGATTGGTGTTTCGACTGCAAGATGAGGGAAGACTATGGAAAAGGCACGGGAAAGAAAGCAACGATATGTAGGGACGGGATTCTTTCACTAAAGCACACTACACAGCTTCTACATAATTCCACCTTGGCACCAGATATCGAGGAACACAAGAATATTGTACGCCAAAAACCCGGGAAGCCTCGAATCATGGATTACGATGAACACATGAAGTCTTTTGGTGGTTGGATGCGGACACATCTCTTGAATGACACCACTGTTGGAGATCGCTATACTTGTTGTCACACACCATCTTCATCAGATTGAATTTCCATGGGTACGAAATAAATGGGAATACATTCTACACGATCGCCCAAGATAAAGAGCACCAACCAAAATAGTGGTGTCCGCTTTGATGCAATAGACGAGAATGGACAAAAGGACACATATTATGGTTACATAGAGGAGATATGGGAACTAGACTATGGAGTCTCTTTTAAGGCCCCTTTGTTTCACCGCAAATGGGTCAACCCAATGGGGAAGGGTAAAGATAGACCAGTTGTACGGAATGACAACAGTGGATCTCAACAATCTTGGTTATAGAGATGAACCATTCGCCCTAGCCAATGATGTGTCTCAGTTTTCTATGTGAAGGACATGTCCTCCGCATCAAAAAAAGAAAAATATGCAAACGAATACATCATATGATGAGCCAAAGCGCCACATAGTTCTTTTCAGGAAAATAAACATCGTGGGAATCGAGGACAAGATGTGCATGTCAAGATTATAATAAGTTTGATGAAATTCCTCCTTCACAAAGGAAACCCACCCAAGCATTCCGTTAAGTAAAGAAGATGCTCCATGGTTACGCCTCAAGCGGTCATAAGGAATGACATAGGCCAAGAAGTACATGCTCATATTATGTAACTCTAGTTCATGTCTTTCGCGGTTTGTGGCTTGACCGAAGGATATCTTTCATGTTTGGCCTTTAGTCCCGGTTTTGTAGTCTCAGCTTAATATTAATAAATGTCTTGAGTGTTAGTCCCGCTTTGTGGCTGACCGAGGATCGGGCTCGCCGATCTCCTCGAAACTGGTCAGTGGTGTCCCTGCCTCGAAAACCATCTTGCAGGTTGTAACTTCACTAACTAGATCAATACGCCTTGAGCTAACTAATTTCACATATTAGGAGTGTTTCATGACCGCTTTCGTAGATGCCGAGGACTGGGCTCCGGATCTCCTCAAATCGGACGCAGTGGTGTCCTCGCTCGAAACCATCTTGCAGCTTGTAACTTCACTAACTAGATCAATACGCCTGAGCTAACTAATTTCACATATTAGGAGTGCCTCTATGACTAGTTTCGGAGATGCCGAGGACCTGGCCCGCCGGCATCTCCTCGAACTGGCCGCAGTGGTGTCCGCTCGAAACCATCTTGCAGCTTGTAACTTCACTAACTAGATCAATACGCCTGAGCTAACTAATTTCACATATTAGGAGTGCCTCTATGATCAGCTTTCTGAGATGCCGAGGACTAGGCTCCGGCATCTCCCTCGAATTGGCCGTAGTGGTGTCCTCGCTTCTAAAACCATCTTGGAGATGCCTCAAACCGGCTGGAGGACTGGACTCACAAGGATGCATATTTATAGTACAAGCAGCTCAAGCATAATGTCGACACTCACGACATAATGTCGACACTCACCCCTATTATTAGTGTCGATTATTTTTAGTCTTGGTGTCTCCAACCGACTAAAGGTTCATCTTTAGTCCCTTGGTGACACCATCCGGACAAGGTATGCCGCACGACATAATGTCGACTCACCCCTATTATTAGTGTTGCTCGCCCACTGTCAAGAATCCTTCAACAATGTTGGTTTCTCCAACCGACTAAATATGAACCCTCTTTATATAGGCATTTCTATTTATTAGGTAACACTCAAGACATTTAATAATATTAAAACCGACAAACCGACTAGCTAACACTCGTGACTAAAGCCGCCTTTAGTCATAATCATGCCTAGTCCTATAGTACGCAGCTCGTGGTCTTCATCGTCGCCATCATCATCATCGCCATCGCCACCGCCACTCCGGGATCCTCAACCCATCCATGGCATATACCAGGGCCATTCCACCGGATTCACGGCAGTGGGAGAGGGTCTCCGAAGACGATGCCGCCATCACGGACAAAGTGGGGCCTATGGCGGGTGGACTGGGCACCGAGGCGAGGATGGTCTCCCCGCGATGTAGCGCATCACCCGATGATAGTACGGTTCGCCCACCATGCATTTACCGGCCGGATTCGCTAGGTTCACCGTGGCGGGCCATCACCCTTGTACTGGCGAGCTCCTTTCCGCCTATTAGCGAAGAAGGCATTCCAGTGTCGAGTTGCTGGATCCCACTGGGATCCATCCGCTGCTCCGGCGTGAGCTCGTGGTAGAAGTGGTTTGTGATGGCTCATGCGTATGGAACCTTGAGGGACAGGAGGACAGAAGCCCTCCAACAAAGATCCAAATGGGCTGGGCAGCCCGCGGACAAGGGTAGTTGAGGCGCACAGCGGTCTCCTCGAGGGTCGAATGGCCCAAGAGGGCGCTGTCTATTGTTCTAAGAGAGGAAGGTGTGGATATGTGGATAGCCATGACACAATCACCCTAAATATAGAGGAAAGGGCGGAAAACTTGGCGTGAAGCTTTGGGAAATGGCGGAATATCTTTAGTCCCTTAGTGACTACATCCGGACTAAAAGCTCTAGTAGAAAGGAAAGGGCGGAAAACTTGGCGGAAGAGGTGGAAATGGCGGAATATTTTTAGTCCCGCTTGTAACTACATCCGGACTAAATGTCTCACGAACAATGAAAATCCTTCGTGGTAGTCCATAGTTAGAAATTCAGATAATTCAAACGGCATAATAAATTCAAAAAAATCCGAACAATGAAAATCCTTCAAGGTGTCATATTTTGTTACATAGTTGAAAGGAAAATACCAGACTTGGTATATTGATCATGTTTCAAAAACCTTCACAAAATGACCTATCATGTTCGAGGTTTCATGGCTTTCATCCAAATGACCGATGTTATGTGTCAATCACGGCATAGTTTGTGATGTTGTGCCCATATTATGCATGTGTGGACATTGGTATGGAGAACAATGTTGGAGGAAGTTTTCCTTTTGTCGCACGGAAAAGCCCTTTTCCTTTTTCCGAGCGCAAAAACGGGTCGCTTTGTGAAGTAACCACCAAAATGCCATTTCGTAATGCTACCGCCCCATTTTCCTAAAATACTAGACCACCTTACATGGACTATCTCCCAACCGGTACATCTCAAACCTTTTCATCCATCCTGTAAAAGGATAAATTTCGCCGAATCCAGGAAGTGGGTCCGTTTGTTACATGTGTACATGATCTATCGCCTGTGATTTTTGAAAAATCATTTTTAGACTCACAATATGTGGTTTCTTCAGAGATCCAAAAGTTCTAACGATGCTCGTCCCCTATCTTCATGCACACCGGTTCGACCATAGTTAGAAATTCAGATAATTCAAAACGGGCATAATAAATTCAAAAAAAATCCGAACAATGAAAATCCGTCAGGCTTAAGACCATACGAAGACTTCACTAACTTACACACCTTTCCTTCTTGACCATCTACTACAAATCCGTCAGGCTGCTCCATATAAATTTCCTCATCTAGCTCTCCATTTAGAAAAGTTGTCTTAACGTCCATTTGATGAACAAGAAGACCATGTGAGGCCAAGGAAAGTAGTACTTAATAGTGGTCAACTGCTACAGGTGAGTAGGTATCGGATAAGTCTTCACCTTCCTTTTGGGTATAACCCTTAGCCATAAGACGTGCCTTGTACTTTTCAATAGTACCATCAGGTCTAAGCTTTTTCTTGAACACCCATTTACATCCTACAGGTTTACACCCATAAGGACGATCAGTGATTTCCCAAGTACCATTAGCTAAGATGGAGTCCATCTCACTTCGGACAGCTTCCTTCCAGTAGTCAGCATCTTGAGATGCATAGGCTTCTGGAATAGAAGTGGGAGTATCATCCACAAGGTACACAATGAAATCATCACCAAATGACTTTGCAGTCCTTTGTCTTTTTCTCCATTTGGGATCTTCATTGTCATCCTCCACAGGATCATTAGAGTTTTCTATCGGCATAGTGGGTTCAGGAATTATAGAAAATTCCTGACTAGATGAACTAGTCATCTCCTGATTTGATGAGCTAGACATACCTTTCATAGGAAAGATGTCCTCAAAGAAAGTCGCATCATTCGACTCCATAATTGTACCAACATGCATGTCGGATACCTTAGATTTTACTATCAAAAATCTATAGCCAATTCTATGAAAAGCATATCCCAGAAAAACAGAATCAACGGTTTTTGGTCCAAGCTTTCGCTTCTTGGGTATTGGAATATTGACTTTCGCCAAACAACCCCAAGTTCGTAAGTAAGAGAGTTTAAGCCTTTTCTTTTCCCATTCCTCAAATGGAGTCATGGTTTTATCCTTTACAGGAACACTGTTTAGGACATGACACACGGTCATTAGTGCCTCCCCACCATTCCTTGAAAGACCCGATGTATCTAACATGGCGTTAACCAAATCGCTTAGAGTGTCGTTATTTCTTTCACCCACCCCATTTGACCGAGGTGAGTAGGGAGGCGATTTCATGTATAATACCGTGTTCCATACAGAATAAATCAAATTTTGAAAAGTACTCTCCACCATGATCCGACCTTAACCGCTTGATTTTAAGATCGTTGGTTTTCCGCCTCACTTTTATAGATTTTGAAGTAGTTCAAAGCTTCATCTTTAGATTTCAGAGATAAACATAGCAAGATTCTAGTGTAGTCATCAATCAATGTCATAAAGTGTCTTTTTCCACCTTTTGTCAACACACCATTTATCTCACAAAGATCCGAATGTATAAGTTCTAGCGGTAAGTTTTCTGTTCCGCACTGTATGAGACTTATGGGTTGCTTTGCTTGCACACAAACTTGGCACTTAGAACCTTTGATGGGGTAAATTTCAGAATTAAACTCATATTGGCTAGCCGTGTCATGCAACCAAAGTTAATATGACAGTCGTGAATGCCAAACATTGACTCATTATCATTGCAACATGAACACAACTTGTAGCATCCCGCTTGTTCAACCCCGTAATGCTACATGTTATAATAATAAAAAGGGCCACTTCCAACATATAATTGTTGCATCATCATCATACCATGCTCATGTCATCTTGTCCCCTTGCATTGGAGCATCATATAAAACCCTTTCTTGTTTGGTTCTTATCTCATGTGCATGATTAATTGTATTTGCCTCTTGATATTGTATTTGGCTCTTGATACATTGTTAAATGCCCAAGTTGAGTTGAGGGCATCTCTCTTATTGACTCCACCACCTTATCTTTCACCACCTTTTATATTCCACCATCCAACTATTCTGAGCTTGGCATTTTGTTGTTTTATCTCTGGCTCATGATTAGTTGGTTGGAACCCACCCATCATCTTTTGCTTGGCCTTTGCCCACTTTTTGGGAATGCAAGGATTAAAGCCACATGAAATAATGTTGTTTTCACAATATAACCTTTTGGCATTAATTATTTTGCATGGGCCATGCAAGTGCCATCTTTTCCTAGTATTTGGGTTTATTTGAATTCTAGTTGGATCATCTTCCTTTGTTTAAATCTTTTGTTGGCTTGTATTGTTCTTCATCATATCATCTACCTATCTTCTCCTCTTAGCTAAACCCCATGCCCCATGCACACAAATGTGCTTATGTGGCATGCACAACACAAACCCCATCTTTTTCCTTACCCCTTTTTCTTTGATCTTGCTTGATCTTTGATGGAGCATGCATGGATCAAAGAGCACCATCTTCACTTGGCCATCTTTCTCTTCCTCCCCTCTTTTTCTTGCTTGTTCTTGCTAAGCCTAGTTTGGAGCATGCATGATCAATCTATTGCCACCTTCCTCCATCCTCTCCCTCTCTAAACCAAAACCCTAAACTCTACCTAGCTAAACCAAACCTAAACCACCTTCCCCCTAATCTACATCCCCCTTAGCAAAAACCCTAGCTACCCCTCCCCTTCTACCTAGCATGGTCGCCATGTCCTGCCCCAGCTCGCCAACCTCCCCCTCTCCCTGCATGAGGACCCCACCTCCATGCCCTAGCTACCCCCACACGCCAAGGCACCCCACACCTAGCCCTAGCCCGAGCCTTCCCTCTCCCCTCTTTTCCTCACCTGCCCACGCCCCCAGGTCCACCTGCCTGCCCCTAGCCTCGCCTAACCCACCTGCCAGTCCCCCCTGGTGCCCACGCCACTGCTGCTCGGCCTCGGCAGCCGAGAACGTGAGGAGGCAAAGGTGGCACCGAGGCCACCTTCCCTCCCCACGCGCAACCAGCCCGCCTCTCTCTTATCCTCCTCACCCCTCTCTGCCTCCCCAGATCCGCCCCAGCAGCCCCGCACCGCCCCTCCTCCACCCTTCTTCTACACCACCACAGCCTCGCCACACCCCGCCTGCCTACCTCGTGCCACGCCGTTTCTAGCCGAGGAGGTTGTCGCAGGTGTCGAGCTCCCCGAGCCACGACGACCTCGACCCAGACGCGAGGAGGAGACGGCCCCAGAGCCTCGCTGCCGCCTGGCCGAAACCCTAGCTTCTCGGGCCATGAGCCGCCCATCGATCGCTCGCGCCCGAGCCTCGCTGCCACCAACAGCCCGCTGTGAGCCCTCGACCTTAGACATGCCTCGCCCTACTCGCCTCGCCGGCGACGAACGTTCGCCGAAAGCACTCACGGCACCGGGCGAAGCAGACCGCTTCACCGCTGGAGAGCGTCTTCTAGCACGCGAGCTCCCTTAGCATCAACCCAAGGCCCAGCCCCGTCAGGTAGCCGCTGGGTCGCGGTCATGAGATCGAGCTCAAGGCGCTTCTATTTTCCTCTCTCGGCGCGGCGTGTTCCGCTCACCAGAGGAAGATCCATGCACTGAGGGTCGCTTGCGAATACCCCTTCCCCTTTTGCCACGCCAACCCACGGTCCTCGGCCCTCGCGTTGTCGCTGTAATTTTATAAAAGGCTCTGAGCTTTTCAAAACTCAACCCATGGTCCTGAGTTGCCTCCGCCAGGCCGCAGAACCCCGGCCCCACCTCACGACTCAGAGTGAGTAGGAGGAGTAGAAAACGCTTTATTAATCATTTAAAATCAAATCCTTAAATAATTTTCAAAATTCAAATTCAATTTCAAATAACTTTTCATACTAAATCCAAATTGGGCAAATAATATATGTTTGGATATCAAGCAAATGAGAGGATTCCAAATATGCCATCCTTTTGTCTTTTGCACAAGTAAAATTCCAAGTTTATTTAAATTACCACCAATGCCATCGATTTTCAATAATTCATAACTTTTGTTTTATAATTCCAAATTAAGCAAATGATATGTCTAAAATGATCACCGACGAGACCTTTCTGTTTATGCTATCCATGACTTCAATTGCAGCATGCATCATATAAAATATAATGAACAGCAACTATTATGGCAACAAAATGTGACTAAAACCCAATTCAAATGTTATTTCTTGTCCTCCACACCTCAACCATGCCATGCTACTTATTGCCATGCAACTTGTGCATCATTCATCATGGCATGATTGTTTGCTTGTCGATTTAATTCCAATGCTTGTGTTCTATATTCATGTTGGCCTTGTTTGTTTGGTTTTTCTGACAGACACCGAGGTGGGTTATATCAAGAGAACCAGAGCACTACCCATCCGCCCTTGCTTCAATCGAGATACTGTGCAAGCACTTCCACATGCTTGCATACATACAGTACCTATTGCCTCTATCTTATTCTTGCATCATTGAGTCGCGGTTGCATTAAATTGAATCCCAAGCATGCATAGCCTTTACTTTTCAACCCCACTAAGCTTGTTCCTCCATCCCATGAGCCACTACTATAGGAGTTGTTTGAGCCATGCGAGTCGTAGAACAGCATGTGTAGGGTTTGTGAGAGTCTGATGAATAATGAGGTACCTAAACAATTTAACCTGAGTAGTTCTGGGATAACTAAAGAAAGTGGCACCGGTGAGCAACATCTGCTATTTGGTTTTTCCTGCTCACTTGTGTCCCGTAAGACCCCGAGTACTTGATTCCTGTTCCTTGATTTATCGCGCTATCCACATCCGGAGGTATATGGGACCCCCGGCCGTAGCTTGATTCCGCCTTATTTCTTGGGGCCACAACTAGTTCGAGGTTTTATTACTATCCCGTACTTATGCCATGCTACTTCAGATTTAATTTGTGCGAGGAGCACACCTATCGCTGCTTAGGTATGCGGAGTGATTACGCTGATCGACAAGCCCAGCCACACTTCGGGTTCCCGCCATGCCCATTGGCGCAACCTTGAGTCCGTCTCGAGCTTGCTTACCCGCTATGATCTACTCAAAGGTGGCCCCTCAAATATTTCAATCTTGTGATTGTTCAACCGTGAAAGCCTCGTTGGGTTTTGATTTGGTTTTTCCGAGGTTGATCGAGCGTGTGTTGCTATTGGTGCACCCCGCCGGTAAAACTTTCAAAGCCGTGTCCGCGGATATGGACGACTTGGAGCACGCTTGATCATAGACAAGCATAACTAAAGTACCGCCTTAATCACTAAGTAACTTGACTAGTAAATAGAGCAACACTCATGGAATGGTTAATAAAATTGCCAACGGATGGGGTTGTTCGTCCGCCTTGTTGGTAAGGTGGAGGAGGATGGATCGATGAGATTACCATTACAACTGTTGTACTTTATTCACGACATCCGCTCATCATTGGTTAGGCGGATGGTTAGCGTTATCTCAGAGAATTGCTAGGGTTTATTTTTTCGCAATTGCGCCACCCCTGTGTTGTGTCCCCTTTAGAGGCATTAAGACTTGCCGAAAATTCTTAGGGTCTCACACGATAAATTCTTGATTCGATGAACAGTACCTTCTCGACGGATACATCGGTGGAAGAAGTCAAGATGTGGGCAACGATCGCTCGTGTAGAGATTCCGGAACGGGATCCGTGAGACCTATAGTTGATGTGCTTATTTTCTCGGCATCTTATGCCGATTTGCTTCTTATCCGCACTGGATCTTGTTTGCCGCCCGCATGATACTCCGATGTGTGTTGTATGAGGAGTTATCCTAAAATATAGATTTATCTAGGTCATTTGAATCTTGCCGTATGGCTGGTATATTTCCTTTATATCTAGATGGTGTGGCTCGATGTACTCTTGTATGGTGGCTTGCACATACCCACTTGTGTACGTAGTTGATCCTTCGCCGACCACGCCCAGACATGTGTCCCGCTGAGAGGGTAGTGGTTGGGACGCCCCAAAGGACTACCAAAGGAGTGGCTTTTGGGGCCCCATCGTACTATTTCAACCACTATCACTCATCCAGGCTTGTATCTAGGAGCGTAGTTCACCGAGGTAGTTACAATTGGTATCAGAGCCATCCCGACCTTCAGGTTTTCAGCCAAACGGTCGTTGTCAGTCTAGCAATTATTTTTGGTAGTTATGTATATTAGGGAAAAACAAAACGCGAGAGTAGGACTGCTTCCATTTTTCTTCTTACCCTCCCACCCACCCTTTTCTGGTAAGGAAGTGTAACGTTTTCAATCCTCTTCTCAAAGTTCAAACTAGGATTCACGTGTTCGGGGTTTCCGTAGTACCATAGGTTGTGTGTGTGTGTGTGTAATCCCTTGTCTATCTGTTGCATCCAAGTTGTTATCTTATCTGCCTTTGGTTATCAACTGTTGGTACATTCCATACCGACAGGCTTTTGCAAACCGACGCAATCTATCTTCCTCTTTGTATCCGACGCTATCTTGTTTGGGGTGTTCGCTCGTAGTTACCAATCTTTAGGTTTCACGTGAGAAGAAGGGGTTAGGATATGTGTTCCACTTGTTCATGTGCGAGTAATGATTTGAGTGCGGATGGAGTCGCACCATACCACTACTTGTACCATTAGCTTTTGTATATTGAATCGGTAGAGTCACTAATCTTGATTCGTTAAGTAATTTTATGATCTATTGTTATTTTAATGCCGAAATTTGTGGAAAATTTTCTTTGATATATTTGTGTACCACACTTTTCAACGTAAGTGCGATATGCTTAATATCTTTTAGGTGCTATGAACTTTGTTGATATTTTAATATCATCTCAAGAATTGTATCCTTTAATCTTGGATAATTCCATCTTGGTACTATTTTGGATTATTATCATTCTCCATTATAGTATCGACTTGAGTTTTATATCAATGACAGGATGGCTCCCCACGGACCGAGGAGGACATACCTCCGAATCGGGCTCATTGCCGAACATTGCAAATGCTTTGGCAGCCATGCAAGAGAACCAGAGCTTTGAGGAGAGCGTCAAGAAATGAGTTTGCTCCACTTCCTCCACCTCCCAAGCGTGGTAACATCAAGAGCTTCCTCAAGTTCAACCTCGCTCGCCTGTGTCCGACCGACCTCTTGACGCGGATGATTGGCTACGAGATCTCAAGGTTGCTCGAGACTGCTGATGTTCCATCAGAGTGGGTCAAGTGTGCGACTCACCTTCTCAAGGGAGATGCGCTCTTTGGTGGGAAAACTATTTGAAGGCAAGCTGCACCGGGTTCCAGCCAACTTGGGAGAGGTTCACCGCAGCTTTCAAAGAACAGCTTTCTCAGAGATTGTGATGGAAAGGATGAAGGAGGCTTTCCTCAACCTCAAGGTGGAAATGATAACGCCAACACCTACATCAGAACTTCATGAACCTGTCGCTATGGTGGTGATGAGGTATCTGATGACAAGAAAAAGTAAAAGGTTCGTGCAAGGGCTCAATGAGTCGATCAAGTATGCAATCACGCATGCAAGACCGCAACCTTCCGGA
This sequence comes from Avena longiglumis, assembly GCA_030063025.1. Classification (NCBI taxonomy): domain Eukaryota; kingdom Viridiplantae; phylum Streptophyta; class Magnoliopsida; order Poales; family Poaceae; genus Avena; species Avena longiglumis. The sequence continues at coordinate 30,750,996 of CP125974.1, forward strand.
ACTACAAAGACACAAAGACTACAAGAGGAGGCAAGGTGCAAATGTTTGAGGAGTCCAAGAAACATAACAGGATGCATCAAGCTCGCAGCTATGGCAGCTCCTTCTAAGCGGCGCGTGTTCGGGTTCCTAACACCCCACCGCCGCCCGGCTCCACCAAGACCTGAAGTTTCACGCCAAGGCCACCAAACTTCACCATCGGCTCCTGTGGGCTACAACCACCACTACCCCGAGCGCTCGGGCGAGTCCCCTGCTACTGCTCCACGCCCTCACGGTGCTTGTTACACATGTGGAGATCATGGACATCCCATTGAACTGCCCAATGAAGAACAAAGCTCTCCTCAACCCCGCCAAGATCTCGCAACAAGCTCTCCTTCGTTCAGGCACCACCGCCTCGCTCTCAACATCAACACTAAGCCCGGTCTGCGGTTGTTCGCGCCAATCGCTAACGCCTCAAGCCGAGCTCGCACTGAGTTGTAATGGGTATGCTTTCGCTAACTGGCCCCCTCGCACGAGTTCTCTTTGATTCGTGCATCGATTCGCTTGTGTCACACACATTTGCACGAGAATGGGTTAGCATTAGTTCCTCTCCAAAAGCGGTTAATGGTTCTTTCTCCGAGCAACAATGGCAGCTTCTAAAAAACCATGGCAATAAAGTTGAGATTGGTGGTTCTTCATTCTTGGCTTCTTTGATTGTCTGGCAACTCGACATTGATGTCATTTGGGCATGGATTGGTTGACAAAGAAATGTGATTGATCAGGCCGAACGCCGTCTCTCAAGATCCTCAAGGCCATATAGTCTTTTCTCCAAGTCTCGACTCCTGTCCAAATCTATTCCTTGGCTGCTCAATGATGATGCTATGGAAGCTATTCAGAGGGTACCAGTCTGTGAGTTCCTGATGTCTTTCCCAAGAGTTGCTGTATGCCTCCGGATCGCGAGGTTGAATTCCATTGAACTTGAACCGAACGGCTCCTATCTCCAAGAGGCCATATAAATGGGTCCTTCGAGTTGGTCAACTCAAACGACAACTTGATGAACAAGAGAAATTGGGTTTCATTCAACACAAGACTTCTTCTTGGGGTAGCCCAACAATCTTTGTGAAGAAGCGTGATGTAACCGATAGGCTCGTGTTGACTACCTGCTCTAAATGCTAAAACCATCAAGAACAAATATCCTCTCCTCGGATAAATGATCTTTTGACCAGCTAGCGTGAGTCGTGGTGTTCTCTAAGCTGGATTTGAGAAGTGGTTATCACCAAATCAAAATTCGCAAAGAAGATGTGCCCAAAACAGCTTTCACCACCCGCTATGGCCTGTATGAGTACACGGTCATGTCTTTCGCCTCACCAACGCACTGCTACCTTCTCGAGGTCGATGAACTCCGCTTTCATGGAGTACCGGACAAGTTTGTGGTGGTATATCCGGATGATATTCTGTTTATTCCAAGTCCAAGGAGGAGCATGAAGAACACCGCAGTGTGTCCGAATAAGCTTCGTGAGAACCGCTTGTATGCAAAGTTCTCTAAGTGTGAGTTTTGGCTGCAAGTAACATACTTGGGTCATGTTATCTCTCGCTAAGGGCATTGCACCAACCCGAAACCGTGAAGACAATAGTTGAATGGCTTCCTCCGCTAATGTCAAGGAAGTGCGGAGTTTTCTCGGCTTGGCTAGCTATTGCCGCCGCTTGCAGTAACTTCTCAAAGATAGCAAAGCCTCTTACCGATCTCCTCAAGAAAGGCAAGAAGTACTGTGGACTCCTCGCTACAAGAAAGTTTTGAGACACTCAAAGAGAAGCTCACTTCCACACCGTCTTGGTTCCTCCGGATACATCTAAGCCTTTCCAGATATTCTCATGACGCTTTGCAAGGATTGGGTGCGGTCCTTATGCAAGAGAGACAGTGGTTGCTTATGCTTCGTCTTGAAGACGCATGAGATCAACTATCCCACACATGACCTTGAGCTAGCAGCAGCTTGTCTTTGCCTTGAAGCTATGGAGGCACTACTTGCTTGGTAACCGCTAGAGATCTTCTCGACCACAAGAGTTTGAAGTATATCTTCACTCACCGATCTCAACTCTGCAAAGGAGATGGATTGAAGCAATCAATGACTTTGATGTGACCATCAACTACACCTGTGCAAAGCAAATGTCATGGCGATGCGCTTAGCGTAAAAGCTTATGTCAACAACCTCATGGTAGAAGAGCAGCAGCCTCTCTTGCGAGGAATTCACACCGAACTCGAAATTGTGGAACAAGGGCATCTCCGAACCTTCCGCTACTCCTCTCTTGAAGAACAGATTCGCTCGCTACCAGGATCCGCACACCAGAAAGCTCATCTCTAAGCTTGGCCTTCCAAAGTATGAATCCTTCCATGTTGATGATCAAGGCACGCTCTTCTTCGAACACCGGATGTTTGTTCCAAACTACCCGGGTCTGAGAGACCAAGTTCTCAAGGAGGCACATGATTCGGTTCTTTCTATCCATCCCGGCAGACAAAGATGTACATGGACTTGAAAACACAAGATCGTGGCCTGGGTTGAAAAGGTATTGTGCCAAGCACGCCTCGTATGTGATGTCTGCCAGAGTCAAGGCTGTCCATCGAAACCATTTGGTCTTCTACAACCATTGAAACCTCCTAATGGAAATGGGAGAAAGTTGAGATGGACTTCATCACCGCTTTCCAAGGTCGCAGAAGGGCAACAATGCAATTTTTGTTGTCATCGACAGGCTTTCTAAAGTGGCTCATTTCTTCCCAGTCAAAGAAACAATTTCTGGAATTCAGTTGGCTGAGCTCTATATCAACAGGATTGTATCTTTGTATGGGGTTCCACTTGAAATCAGCTCAGACCGTGGGAGCATCTTCACCTCAAAGTTCTGGGAGAGTTTCCAAAAAGCTTTGGGAACAAAGTTGAACTTCAGCACTGCTTACCACCCTCAATCTCAAGGACAAGTGGAAAGAATCAATCAGATTCTGGAGGATATGCTTCGGGCTTGCGTAATCTCGTTTGGCATGAAATGGGAGGAATGCCTTCCATATGCTGAATTCTCCTACAACAACAGCTTCCAGAAGAGTCTGAAGATGGCACCATTCGAGGCTCTCTATGGACGCAAGTGCAGAACTCCCATTGGTTGGTCAGGTGCAGGAGAAAGAATCTGGTTTGGCCCTGACATTGTGACTCAGGCAGAGGAGAAGGTGCATATCATTCTGGAGAACCTGAAGATTGCTCAAAGTCGTCAGAAGAGCAACTATGACAGGAAACACACGGATATGGTATATGCCCCTGGTGATCTCGTCTACCTTCGTGTCACTCCCATGAGAGGAACACACCGCTTCGGTATCAAAGGAAAGTTGGCTCCTAGATACATCGGTCCTTTCAAGATACGTGGTAGAAGAGGAGAAGTTGCTTATGCACTCGAGCTTCCGGAAAAACTCAAAGTCCATGATGTTTTCCACATCTCTCAGCTCAAGAAGTGCTTCAAAGATCCCGGCAGGACCGTGGACCATGAGCTAATCGACCTCAAAGAAGATCTGTCTTATCAAGAACACCCCACCAAAATCCTTGAGACCGCAGAACGGAGGACTCGCAACAAGTCCATCAGGTTTTGCAAGGTGCAGTGGTCACACCATTCTGTTGATGAAGCCACATGGGAGCGTGAAGATGAACTCCGTGCCAACCATCCTTCTCTCTTTGTATCTTCTTCTTCTTCCTAGAATCTCAAGTAGATTCCTGTTTAGTGGGGGAGAGTTGTAGCATCCCAGTTGTCTAACCCCTGTAATGCTACATGTTATAATAATAAAAAGGGCCACTTCCAACATATAATTGTTGCATCATCATCATACCATGCTCATGTCATCTTGTCCCCTTGCATTGGAGCATCATATAAAACCCTTTCTTGTTTGGTTCTTATCTCATGTGCATGATTAATTGTATTTGCCTCTTGATATTGTATTTGGCTCTTGATACATTGTTAAATGCCCAAGTTGAGTTGAGGTCATCTCTCTTATTGACTCCACCACCTTATCTTTCACCACCTTTTATATTCCACCATCCAACTATTCTGAGCTTGGCATTTTGTTGTTTTATCTCTGGCTCATGATTAGTTGGTTGGAACCCACCCATCATCTTTTGCTTGGCCTTTGCCCACTTTTTGGGAATGCAAGGATTAAAGCCACATGAAATAATGTTGTTTTCACAATATAACCTTTTGGCATTAATTATTTTGCATGGGCCATGCAAGTGCCATCTTTTCCTAGTATTTGGGTTTATTTGAATTCTAGTTGGATCATGTTCCTTTGTTTAAATCTTTTGTTGGCTTGTATTGTTCTTCATCATATCATCTACCTATCTTCTCCTCTTAGCTAAACCCCATGCCCCATGCACACAAATGTGCTTATGTGGCATGCACAACACAAACCCCATCTTTTCCTTACCCTTTCTTTGATCTTGCTTGATCTTTGATGGAGCATGCATGGATCAAAGAGCACCATCTTCACTTGGCCATCTTTCTTCCTCCCTCTTTTCTTTGCTTGTTCTTAAGCCTAGTTTGGAGCATGCATGATCAATCTATTGCCACCTTCCTCCATCCTCCCTCTCTAAACCAAAACCCTAAACTCTACCTAGCTAAACCAAACCTAAACCACCTTCCCCCTAATCTACATCCCCCTTAGCAAAAACCCTAGCTACCCCTCCCCTTCTACCTAGCATGGTCGCCATGTCCTGCCCCAGCTCGCCAACCTCCCCCTCTCCCTGCATGAGGACCCCACCTCCATGCCCTAGCTACGCCCACACGCCAAGGCACCCCACACCTAGCCCTAGCCCGAGCCTTCCTCTCCCTCTTTCTCACCGCCCACGCCCCCTGTGTCCACCTCGCCTTCTAGCCTCGCCCACCCCACCGCCACCGGTGCCCACGCCACTGGTGTTCGCCTGCCCGTCCGAGCACGTGAGACGGCCCCCAAGAGCCCCTGCGCCGCCGCCTGCCGAAACCCTAGCTTCTCGTTCCATGAGCCGCCCATCGATCGCCTGCGCCGAGCCTCGCTGTCGTCACCAATGCCCCAGTGAGCCCTCGACCGCTTAGACATGCCTGCCCTACTCGCTTCGCCGGCGACGAACGTTGAGAAAGCACTGCTGCACCGCGAGCGAAGCTGCCAGACCGCTTCAAGGCGGGAGCGTCTTCTAGCACGCGAGCTCCCCCTTAGCATCAACCCAAGGCCCAGCCCAGTGGTAGCCGCCTCATGGCGCTGTCATGAGATCGAGATCGCGCTTCTGCTTTTCCTCTCGCTGCGCGGCGTGTTCCGCTCGGCCAGAGGAAGATCCACAGTACCAGAGGGTCGTTTTGCGAATACCCCCTTCCCCTTTTTGCCACGCCAACCCGCGGTCCTCAGGGCCCTCATGCTGTCACGGTAATTTTATAAAAGGCTCTGAGCTTTTCAAAACTCAACCCATGGTCCTGAGTTGCTCATGCTGGCGTGGCCGCAGAACCCCCGCCCCACCTGCCGACTCAGAGTGAGTAGGAGGAGTAGAAAACGTTTCGCATAATCGCTTAAAATCAAACTCGCTTAAATAATTTTCAAAATTCAAATTCAATTCAGTTTCAAATAACTTTTTCATACTAAATCCAAATTGGGCAAATAATATATGTTTGGATATCAGCAAAATGAGAGGATTCCAAATATGCCATCCTTTTTGTCTTTTGCACAAGTAAAATTCCAAGTTTATTTAAATTACCACCAATGCCACTGGATTTTCAATAATTCATAACTTTTGTTTTATAATTCCAAATTAAGCAAATGATATGTCTAAAATGATCAGCTCGACGAGACCTTTCTGTTTATGCTATCCATGACTTCAATTGCAGCATGCATCATATAAAAATATAATGAACAGCAACTATTATGGCAACAAAATGTGACTAAAACCCAATTCAAATGTTATTTCTTGTCCTCCACACCTCAACCATGCCATGCTACTTATTGCCATGCAACTTGTGCATCATTCATCATGGCATGATTGTTTGCTTGTCGCATTTAATTCCAATGCTTGTGTTCTATATTCATGTTGGCCTTGTTTGTTTGGTTTTTCTCGGATAGACACTGAGCAGGGGTTATATCAAGAGAACCAGGAGCACTACCCAGATCCGTCCCTTGCTTCAACTGAGATACCAGGCAAGCACTTCCACATGCTTGCATACATACAAGACCTATTGCCTCTATCTTATTCTTGCATCATTGAGTCGGTTGCATTAAATTGAATCCCAAGCATGCATAGCCTTTACTTTTCAACCCCACTAAGCTTGTTCCTCCATCCCATGAGCCACTACTATAGGAGTTGTTTGAGCCATGCGAGTCGAGAACAGCATGTGTAGGGTTTGTGAGTCTGATGAATAATGAGGTACCTAAACAACTTAACCCGAGTAGTTCTGGATAACTAAAGAAAGTGGCACCGTGAGCAACATCTGCTATTTGGTTTTTCCCGCCACTTGTGTCCCGTAAGACCCCGAGTACTTGATTCCTGTTCCTTGATTTATCGCGCTATCCACATCCGGAGGTATATGGGACCCCCGCCGTAGCTTGATTCCGCCTTATTTCTTGGGGCCACAACTAGTTCGAGGTTTTATTACTATCCTGCACTTATGCCATGCTACTTCAGATTTAATTTGTGCGAGGAGCACACTGCATCGCTTAGGTATGCGAGTGATTACGCATCGACAAGCCCAGCCACACTTTCGGTTCCCAAATGCCACCATTGGCGCAACCTTGAGTCCGTCTCGAGCTTGCTTACTCCGCTATGGATCTACTCAAAGGGTGGCCTCGAAATATTTCAATCTTGTGATTGTTCACCGTGAAAGCCTCGTTGGGTTTTGATTTGGTTTTTCCGAGGTTGATCGAGCGTGTGTTGCTATTGGTGCACCCGGTAAAACTTTCTGAAAGCCGTGTCCGCGGATATGGACGACTTGGAGCACAGTTTCTTGATCATAGACAAGCATAACTAAAGTACCGCCTTAATCTGACTAAGTAACTTGACTAGTAAATAGAGCAACACTCATGGAATGGTTAATAAAATTGCCAACGGATGGGGGGGTTGTTCGTCCGCTTCCTTGTTGGTAAGCAGGGAGGAGGATGGATCGGATGAGATTACCATTACAACTGTTGTAATTAATTCACGGACATCCGTCTATCATTGGTTAGGCGGATGGTTAGCGTTATCTGTAGAATTGCTAGGGTTTATTTTTTCGCTGCAATTGCGTCACCCCAGGTTGTGTCCCCTTTAGAGGCATTAAGACTTGCTGAGTACCCTTAGGGTCTCACACGATAAATTCTTGATTCAGATGAACAGGTACCTTCTCAGGACGGATACTGGGTGGAAGAAGCCGAAGATGTGGGCAACGATCGTTCGGTGTAGAGATTCCGAACGGGATCCGTGAGACCTGTAGTTGATGTGCTTATTTTCTCCGCATCTTATGCCGATTTGCTTTATCCGCATCGGATCTTGTTTGCCGCCGCATGATACTGATGTGTGTTGTATGAGGAGTTATCCTAAAATATAGATTTATCTAGGTCATTTGAATCTTGCCGTATGGCGTTGGTATATTTCCTTTCTTTCTAGATGGTGTGGCTCATGTACTCTTGTATGGTGGCTTGCGACATACCCACTTGTGTACGTAGTTGATCCCTTCACCGACCACGCCGCCCAGACAGTCCCGCTGAGAGGGTAGTGGTTGGGATGTCCGAAAGGACTACTAGTGAGTGGCTTTTGGGGCCCACCGCATTATTTCAACCACTATCACTCATCCAGCTTGTATCTAGGAGCATAGTTCACCGAGGTAGTTACATAACTTTAGTACATGAGTCGATAAAGACAAGCGGAAACCTCAAGACTCCTAACCCTTTCCAAAAATTGTACATACTTAGAAATTACAACTTTATTGGACTCAAAACCAACTTAAAGCCATCTCGACATAAAAGCACCCACCGATTTAGATTCTTATTGATGGAGGGAACGTGTTGCACATTCTTCAGCTTGTACGGTCTTCCCGAAATGAACTTCGATTTACTGCATCAACACCATGAACAAGCACGTGAGCCGCTTCCCATTAGCACTAAGAGGTCCTCGATACCTAATAAGAGGAAAACATGGCAATATCGTAACATACATGCGATAGCACCTATGTCTATCCACCAATCAGAGAATGACATACCGAAAGGATAGTAGGTAAAATACCGCACCAAAGATCCTTCATCTCAATATCGCTAATAACAACATTAGCGGCATTGCCGCTGTTCCCATGTTGACGCTTGTCAAAGCGATTAATTCAACTAGGAGCCCAATGACCAGGATCACCACAGACGTGGCAAGAGCCTTTCCTCTTATCATTTTTCTTTTTGAACTTGGTTGAGTGCGTGGCCTTGTTCTTGCCATCAAACTTTCCCTTTCCTTCAGTTTTGTTCTTATTCTTGAATTTGTGGGATTGGAAGTTTTCCTCTACACTAAATTGGCAGTAGAACTTCCCTCAAGTCCTCGAACAGTTTTGCCTTTCTCACCTTCTTCCACATGAAGAGACCCAATGAGATCCGTAACGGTAAACTCTTGTCTCTTATGTTTCGTAGAAGTAGCAAAGTTCCTCAAGGAGGAAGCTTGGCAATAATGCCACCAGCCACAAATTTGTCCGTAAGGAACACTTGAACTGCTCAAGTTCTTTGGCAAGTGATTATATCTCATGATCTTGCTCAACGACGTAGCTCATCAACCATCCCATGTAGTCATAGAATTGCTCCATGACGTGACATTTCGAGGTCGTCCCGAGACCCCAAACTTGGCATCGAGCGCTTCCCACGTGTCCTTGCCATTATCAAATGACATATAAGGGTCAACAATGTTGTCCCCAAAAACACTGAACAAAGCCATCATAAACATGGTATCGGCTTTCTTAAAGTTCGCTCGCCGTAAGAAAGATCTCCTTCAGCTTGCCAAGAGTGGCTATAATGCTTTAGGTTTTCAAACGAGAACTGCTTCTTGCGCCATCTCTTATAGTGCATGCCATCAAAAGGAGGCGGCCTAGTAGCCATGCTACACCAAAGGGAATTCAGTTGCCTATAATCAGGTTTTTGGATTGCTGGAAATATAAGCAATAATCCATATGATTTAATCTGAATAATAAATTGATAAATCGTGATCATACAAACGGTACTAAAACCAATTATGAAGATCAACAAAGTAGATGAACAGATTACATCTATAGGAGATAAACCTACCACATCTACACCAAACGCTAGAACAAAGAACTCTAGTATAATCTGAAAAAAGGCAGTTGTGTATCACATACAAAGGTAGGTAATGAATGCCGTAGAGGTCGCAGCAGCGTCGCCCATGTTGAGGTTGTCGAAGAGATTGGTGACGTCCGGGAAGAAGTCGTCGTCCGGGAACTCGTCGTCGGACGATGTCGTGGTTGCTAGTAGTCGCGCTTGAGCGCTCCCCGAAAACCTGATCGCCCCTCACCCGTACAGGTTCAAGAGAGGCGGGGTTCCGGAGGCCTACTGTCTCGATCTGCGGTGCACGCCGCAAGCCGGGATGGAGAAGACGAAAGCGGCAACGCAAGGTTCTAGAAGGTAGGCGCGTGTGTGGATTGATTCAGTGCCGATTAGGTTTAGCTCGGACGCTTATATAGTGCAGGTTAGGAGAATCGTGGGCTCAGCCCACGTCCGAGTCGTAACAGCCACGTCCATAAAAACATGTAAACGGCTGTAATTAACGCGTCCGTTAATGACTCATAATCAGTTTTCCCAACAAAAAAATAAAGCTCGGCTCGGAGAGATTCTCGCAACAAGCGCTGCCGTGGTCGTGACGAGGCGGGCGGGCGGGGGCGAGGCGGGCGGCGTCGGAGGATGAGTGCGCGAGAGCTACTCTTCTTGTCACACCTTAGTGAGTGGTGCAACACTCTATTATATAAGATGGTCCAACTCCCCTTCAACTAGCAATGTGGGACTAAACTTTAGCACCACTAGCACAGCCATATGCCATATACAAAGTTGGGCCAACAGCCCAAAACTCACCAAATTTCAACAATCCCCCACCCAAAGTCTCATTGGCACATCACAACACTTTCCTTCGAGAATATTTTTTATATACTAGTATGTAGTGGAGACTGTTAAGTTGAACTTCCACGTTAAACTTCATGCTACACTAGCTAGCAACTTGAATAGTGGACTATACCTTGAACTACAATTTTTCTACTCGCTAGTTTCACACAAAATCTAGACCGGTGCAGTTACTACGGGCTTCCCATGTTTGGAGCTTATGCGCCATACCTGTGGCCTTTCATGAGTTTATTAGAGAGCACCCAACTCACACGGACTGCGACGTTTAACAGTAAGACTCATATAGGTGTGTTCCTCAAGAGATGTTCTACAGGACAACATCTCCGCTTATAAAAGCCACTTGGAACACATTAAGATAAATATCAACCGACCATGCAGATTAAGAGAGTATTGCATGTTAATGGAGATGTATATGGGGATACTCTCCTCTCAAATTTGACCAATGCTTGTCTCCCAATCTAATTCACAGGATCTCCGATCACATAGAGTGGGTTGCCACCGATCAACTCATAGTGTGGGTCTCAAACCCATCTCCTCGATGCATTATCTATCACATTGCGTGATAAACCCTTTGTGAAGGGATCGCTGTGTTCTTAGATGTTTGGATATAATCCAACGCAATAACTCGGAGTCTCTCGCCTCGACATTTCAATCTCTTCTTCACATGCCTTGAAGACTCCATACTATCCTTAGAACTTTACTTTGACGATCAGCTTGATTATCACAGCCATCGGGATGGCGGTATTGGTTTTTCAACCACGTAAGTCTATCAAGAGCTCACGGCCACTCGCTTCAACAGGGTCGTCTAATGTTGTGAGTTCTGCCCATTGTTGACCTCGTTAAGATGGTCTCTTGCAAGACTTCCAGAAATGCGCCACCACCAAGTGTAAACAAATAACCACTTGTGGCCTTAATCTCATCAAGATCACTATAACCCTCAAGTACCCATGGATACCAAGATAGTGAATACCATAACTCATTTCCTTTCAAATAGCGCAAAACTCTTTCAAGAGCATGCCAATGATCATCTCCTGTGATTTGACACAAATCGACTCAGTTTGCTTACAACAAAGGAGATGTCAGGTCTAGTAGCTCTGGCTAAATACATGAGCGAGCCAATAATTTGAGAATATCTCAATTGATCTTTAGCAGTCCTTCGGTTCTTTCGAAGTAGCACACTTGGATCATAAGGCGTTGGAGAAGAATTGCAGTCGCTATACCCGAAGCGACTCAATATCTTTTCCACATAGTGAGACTGAAGCAATGTAATCCCACCATTGTCATCCTTTAGTAGCTTGATGTTTAATATTACATCAGCCACTCCCAAGTCCTTCATCTCAAAGCAGCGAGATAGGAACTCTTTGACCTCCTCGATAACAGCGAGGTTGGTCCCGAATATCAATATGTCATCAACGTAGAGACACATAATAACTCCCTCACCCCACCATGGCGATAGTACACACATTTGTCAGCTTCATTTACAACAAAGCCTTCAGCAGTTAAAGTTCTTTCAAACTTCTCGTGCCACTACTTAGGAGCTTGCTTAAGACCATACGAAGACTTCACTAACTTACACACCTTTCCTTCTTGACTATCTACTACAAATCCGTCAGGCTGCTCCATGTAAATTTCCTCATCTAGCTCTCCATTTAGAAAAGCTGTCTTAACGTCCATTTGATGAACGAGAAGACCATGTGAGGCAGCTAAAGAAATTAGTACCCGAATAATGGTCAATCTGGCTATAGGTGAGTAGGTATCGAAGAAGTATTCACCTTCCTTTTGGGTATAACCCTTAGCCACAAGACGTGCCTTGTACTTTTCAATAGTACCATCAGGTCTAAGCTTTTTGTTGAACACCCATTTACATCCTACAGGTTTACACCCATAAGGACGATCGGTGATTTCCCAAGTACCATTAGCTAAGATGGAGTCCATCTCGCTTCGGACAGCTTCCTTCCAGTAGTCAGCATCTTGAGATGCATAGGCTTCTGAAATAGAAGTAGGAGTATCATCCACAAGGTACACAATGAAATCATCACCAAATGACTTTGCAGTCCTTTCTCTTTTGCTCCTTTTGGGCTTCATTGTCATCCTCCACAGATCATCGAGTGTTCTATCGGCATAGTGGGTTCAGAATTATAGAAAATCCCGACTAGATGAACTAGTCATCTCGATTTGATGAGCTAGACATACCTTTCATAGGAAAGATGTCCTCAAAGAAAGTCGATCATTCGACTCCATAATTGTACCAACATGCATGTCGGATACATTAGATTTTACTATCAAAAATCTATAGCCAATGCTATGAAAAGCATATCCCGTAAAAACACAATCAATGGTTTTTGGTCCAAGCTTCTTGGGTATTGGAATATTGACTTTCACCAAACAACCCCAAGTTCGTAAGTAAGAGAGTTTAAGCCTTTTATTTTCCCATTCCTCAAATGGAGTCATGGTTTTATCCTTTACAGAACACGGTTTAGGAGATGACACGGTCATTAGCGCCTCCCCACCATTCCTTGAAAGACCCGATGTATCTAACATGGCGTTAACCAAATCGTTAGAGTCGGTTCTTTCTTTCGCCACCCCATTTGACTGAGGTGAGTAGGGAGACGTCCTCTCATGTATAATACCGTGTTCCATACAGAATAAATCAAATTCGCTTGTAAAGTACTCTCCACCACGATCCGACCTTAACCGCTTGATTTTAAGATCAAGTTGGTTTTCTGTCTCAGCTTTATAGATTTTGAAGTAGTTTCATCTTTAGATTTCAGGAGATAAACATAGCAGTATCTAGTGGAGTCATCAATCAACGTCATAAAGTATCTTTTTCCACCTTTTGTCAACACACCATTCATCTCACAAAGATCTGAATGTATAAGTTCTAGCGGTGCTAAGTTTCTCGGTTCCGCAGCCGTATGAGACTTGCGGGGTTGCTTTGCTTGCACACAAACTTGGCACTTAGAACCTTTGACAGTGGTAAATTTCAGAATTAAACTCATATTGGCTAGACGCGTCATGCAACCAAAGTTAATATGACAGAGTCGTGAATGCCAAACATTGGACTCATTATCATTGCAAACATGATTAATAACTTTAGTACATGAGTCTGATAAAGACAAGCGGAACAGACCTCCGCACTCCTAACCCTTTCCAACAAATTGTACATACTTAGAAATTACAACTTTATTGGACTCAAAAACCAACTTAAAGCCATCTCGACATAAAAGCGACCCGCTGACGAGATTCTTATTGATGGAGGGAACGTGCTGCATATTCTTCAGCTGTACGGTCTTCCACGAAGTGAACTTCAGATTTACCGTACCAACACAATGAACAGAAGCACGTGAGCCGTTTCCCATTAGCACGAAAGAGGTCCCCGAGACCTGATAAGAGGAAAACATGGCAATATCAGAACATTCATGCGTATGAGCACCTGTGTCTATCCACCAATCAGGAGAATGACATACTGAAAGGATAGTAGGTAAAATACCATACCCAGCATCCTTCATCTCAGTATAGCTAATAACAACATTAGAGGCATTGTCGTTGTTCCCATGTTGACGCTTGTCAAAGCGATTAGGGCAGCTAGGAGCCCAATGACCAGGATCACCATAGACGTGGCAAGAGCCTTTCCTCTTATCATTTTTCTTCTTGAAGTTGGTTGAGTGCGTGGCCTTGTTCTTTCCATCAAACTTTCTCTTTCCTTTAGTTTTGTTCTTTTTCTTAAACTTGTGGGATTGAAAGTTTTTCCTCTGCACTAAATTGGCAGTAGAACTTCCCTCAAGTCCTCGAGCAGTTTTGTCCTTTGCTCTCGCCTTCTCTTCCACATGAAGAGACCCAATGAGATCCATAACGGAAAACTCTTGTCTCTTATATTTCAGAGAAGTAGCAAAGTTCCCCCACGAAGGAGGAAGCTTGGCAATAATGCCACCAGCCACAAATTTGTCCCACTTGAACTGCTCAAGTTCTTTGGCAAGTGATTGTATCTCATGAGCTTGCTCAACGACGGAGCGCTCATCAACCATCCTGTAGTCATAGAATTGCTCCATGACGACAGCTGCCAGCCGTCTCGAGACCCCAAACTTGGCCTCGAGCGATTCCCACGCGTTCTTGCCATTATCAAATGACATATAAGGTTCAACAATGTTGTCCCCAAGAACACTGAACAAAGCCGCCATAAACATGGTATCGGCTTTTTTAAAGTTCGCTTCCTGCTTAGAAGAAAGATCTCCTTCAGGCTTGCCAAGAGTGGCGCTATAACAGTTTATGTTTTCAAACCAGAGAACTGCTCTCTTGCGTCATCTCTTATAGTGCATGTCATCAAAAGGAGGCGGCCTAGTAGCCGACTACACCAAAGGAATTCAGTTGCCTATAATCGTGTTTTTGGATTGTTGGAAATATAAGCAATAATCCATATGATTTAATCCGAATAATAAATTGATAAATCATGATCATACAAACGGTACTAAAACCAATTATACAGATTAACAAAGTAGATGAACATATTACATTTATAGGAGATAAACCTATCACATCTACACCAAACGCTAGAACAAAGAACTCTAGCATAATCTGAAAAAAGGCAGTTGAGTATCACATACGATGTAAGAATGAAGAGCCGCAGCGGTAGCAGCCGCCCATGTTGAGGTTGTCGAAGAGATTGATGACGCCCAGAAAGTCGTCCGGGAACTCGTTGTCGGACGACGTCATGGTTGCCAGTAGTCGCGCTTGAGCGCTTCCCAAAAACCTGATCGCCCTTACCCGTACAGGTTCACGAGATGTGGGGTTCCGAAGGCCTACTGTCCCGATCTGCGGTGCACGCCGCAAGCCGGGATGGAGAAGACAAAAGCGACGACGCAAGGTTCTAGACGGTAGGCGCGTGCGTTGATTGATTCGGTGCCGATTAGGTTCGGACGCACAGCCCACGTCCGAGTCGTAACAGCCACGTCCATAAAAACTGCAAACGGTTGTAATTAACGCGTCCGTTAATGACTCCCGCGGAGCGCACGCGTCGTGACGAGGCATGGCGAGGCGAGGAGGAGTGCGCGAGAGTTACTCTTCTTGTCACACCTTAGTGAGTGGTGCAATACTCTACTATATAAGGTGGTCCAACTTCCCTTCAACTAACAATGTGGGACTAAACTTTAGCACCACTAACACAACCATATGCTGCCATATACAAATGGGCTAAAGAGAATTTCAGAATTTGTCTAATGGGTCAACTGTCCAAAACTTACCAAATTCCAACAGAATACACTATACACTATAGCAGTTAAATAATTCTGCTGCAAAAGTAGAAATCCAAATGCAGAAGAGGCAAACAGAGGAAGAAGATGACTTCTACGAGGAAGTGTGTGTGACGCTCTCCTATCTCTCGCAACAATCGTCCATGTGGTTTCTGCCCAATACAAGGCTAAATCCTATTTACCGCTGCGGAATACGTTACAAAGTAATCCACGTGCCCGCATGCTATTCAGGGCTGCTCCATTTATCCTCGAGCTTAGGTTGTTTCGGTCTGGAACGTGACCTCGAAGGTCTTTTCTTTGGTTTCCCAGTTTCCTATATGGGGTTTTGTTTATAGTGATTGGTTTTTTACTATTGCTCTTTTGTTTATCCGTGCACATTTCATTTTTGTTCCCTGGTTTATATTTTTAGGTTCTCCCTCTTATACTAAATCAGCGACACTTATTATGCATCTTATTATGGATAGTTTTTTCTTATTTTATTTATTATTATCTTAGTTTCTTTTTAATTATTTATTATTTTGTGTTACTCGTTTTCCTTTTATTTATGAAGGATTTGTGAAGTACACAAATGCTTCTTCTAGATATGTATGGACATTTTTTCCATGTACATAAAGTCGGAGACATGAGCAATATCTTGTCACAATGAACATTTCATTATCATAGTTTTTAAAATGGAAGATACATAAATATATATTATTCAATACATAAAAAAATCACATGAATATTACTTGAAAAATACTTGCACATTTTGGTACATGTACAAAAAAAACATTTTACTATACATGAAACTGTTTTTATTTAATATATGTGAACTACAAGGACCTATTTATTTTTTAAAACACAGGTTTTTCTTTCTAATATGATTTTATAAGATATATAAATAGGAAAATGTTACAGATGTATAAAAAGAAAAAGGAAAAGGAAAACGCCATTACATTATAATGGGCCATGACAACGCGGCCCGTGAAGGAATACGGGTCAAGGTTTCTATTTGCCACAAAGTGTGGAAAATTGGCTAACAGAAGCCACAATGGCCCAAACGTTATTTCCATTGGCTGCAGAATATTAGAAGGTAGATGCCCAAACAAACAGTTTGGCCCAGTTAGTGGTAGTACGACTGTTCAAATCTACTTCTCAAAAAAAAATTATAGCTGAATTGTGACTATATATTTTTTTCTTTTCGCGATGAATAGTATGCTTAGTCAATTGTGGAAATAATGCCTTCTTCCAGATACTGCATTAGTGCATTGTAGTATAAAATTACAACTTTTGGAAGTGCGCAAATAAGTGAGAGAATACACATAGATTTAACACGTATGTATTCCACTCGGCTTTGGAATTAGCACTGGGTTCCTCCTTTACTAGCAAAGATCACACCAGCCCCTAAAATAATATTCCTGACCTCCTCTACGCTACGCTGATCCACTCCAGAAATGGGCATCTCCGACGCCCAAAAGGAGCGCCTGGGTGCAGGCAGCCCATACCAAAGATAGTGGGTACAGAGAGCTGCAAATCCATGGTCGCCTTTGCCGCCGTTCTTGCACTAGACAGGTTAAGAAAACCCCCCTCACGAAAAAGGGGATGGGATCACGTAACGTATCCCTTTACCTATAGCCACCTAGCTAGCTAGCTAGATTACCTTCTGTGTGTTCTATCTAAACTAACCTAATCTTTTTGTGATCTCTCCCAACCCATGGAAGAAAGCAACAGAGGCTACTACTACTACTACTACTAATAAACCTTGCACTGCAAGGTCAACAAAGCGTGGGAAAAAAGTGGCACCGGCCAAGAAGTTTCTATTTCTAGCTGGTAGCCCAGTACGGTTTGAGGCGCCGCTAATGGGATAGCTACTGCTTAGTCGGTAGGGTTTTACGCATGTTCTCACTATGATGTACTAAGTAGATAAACTAATCAACGCCGGCCGCTTCTTCCACGCGTCACTAAAAGTGTATCGACCGATCAATGGAGTCGCATACATAGTTGGTGCCCATACATGCGTGTCGGGTCGGGTCGGGTACGGTAGGTTAACCTTGCTCGTCTACTAGCTCTAGCTAGCTAGAGAATTTACATAGTAGATGCAAAGTCACTCAAGATATAAAGTGTTGTGTGTATACATATCGTGCTTAGCTGCGTATGACTAGGTTACCAACTTCATGCACCAAACAATCTGTTTTACTTGTCAAAAGTTCCAACTAATATTTTTGCCATCGTCTACAAAATAGACATAGACGGAAGCCGTTACATAAATTAATAAAGCACCAATAAGCTGATATAGAGTGTTGAAAATCAACTTATACGCAAAAGAACGAAACAAGCATTCAAAAATAAAAATAGAAGCACACGTTGAGGCCCTCGTCTGTCCATATGGCTAGACCAGAAGGAGAAGCAATGTCGTGAAACTAATTGGTATGCCACCGAAGAAAAAATCATGGCTTCATCAGATCCTAGCTCCGCTCTTTCATGCCATCCACCTCTAACTTCGAAGAAGACATGCATGCCACTGCATAGAAACTCACTTGATGGCACACACAAGCACGAAATATGTGCCAAGGGGCGGAACATTGAGAGCGACCACCTCCTCACACGAGCTTGCCCACATCACCAACCACTCAGCAAGATACAAGTTTTAGTATGACAACATCAAAAGAAGACATGGTAAAAAAGACATAGAAACAACATCACTCTGAAACGAAAAAGCTCACGGAGTCTGTTGGCTCTTATCACCACCTCTGAGTTGCTCTCACGATAGAGGGGAAACATAGGTTACATATCCCCTCTTGCCTAGGCTCGTGGGTGCCAACCGTCAACGAAGAAGGACCTCTGGGATGGACAACATATCAAGTGGGAAGCTGCACCATATCACTGCCGCATGCCACCTAGTGGTACCAAGATGGCACGTCCCAAGAAGGGAGAATGCCAAAATTCCGCCACCGTCCATTACGAGGGATTAGGTTTTTCACTAGGGGAAGAGGGGACTAGGGGTGGGAGGTGGACCTTGACATATGCTCCATAGAGTGGATTGTGCTCAAAGTTTTTTCGTCGTGACCGCCACCATTGATGAGATGTTTCCCCCGGACCAGAGCGACACCCCAAAAGTATTCCGATCCCGTGAGAGGATACCGAGATTGAACGAACAGTGCGGGAAGAGGAACGCCCTCTTCAGGTCTTGCACATCAGCCTGAGGGGCGTCCCGTGTTGTGTCCAGTAGCATCACCCCTGTTGCACCCCCATGAGGATGATTACGATGACCAACAACACCAACACATATCTCCCGCCATTGGATCTGCATCGCCTTCACCTCCCGAGGTAGCTGTCCAGGATGTCCTAGCCCTCCACACGAGCACCGAGAGCCACCTTCCTTGGCAACTGTGTGTTCTCCCCCAGGCGATCTCCCCTAACGACGGTGATCGAGAAGAGTGGGAGAAGGGTGGTACCTGGATAGGATTTCGTCACCTCCCATATCGCCTCGAGCGGCATGAAGCAAGGATCGAGCCACAATTAAATCGTACATTAGAAAATAAAATAATCGACCCATATTTGGTAGGCATGGGTGCAAGTGATCCCCGATGAACAGTAAAATATTAAGAAAAAAGTCGTAAATCATGGTTGTAAAGGATGTATGCAGGAAAGTGCATGACATGTTTGAAATAAAATTAGAAAGTATGTAACTTGTGCAAAAAAGATGAAGTGTCCGGTGAAATTACAACGACCCTAATTTGTACCGTGGAAAAAAATACAAAGTTCTATTTCTCTTTTTATGTGTAGGCCACGTACAATTTCATTTTTCTTGCATTTTTTGCACAAGTAAGTATCAATACAATATGTACTCGCATGATTTATTTCAAAATTTTCTAATACCCTGAGTATGATTTTTAGATGATCTGAACTTCAGGTTCATGTGTAGCCCATGTCCACCATGGTATTTTTGGTAAACTACTTGGTTATTTTCGTTTCTAAAAAAAATCACTACAACCAGCCGACGGGACAGGATTTGGGCGAAGAGGCACAATCTGTAAAATCTATACAATATATTAATTTACAGGGCCAGCATCTAGCACACACATGATTTGTCGGTAAGCTTAGAAAATCCATCAACATCAACTTATCAGCCGTCACCTCGGCATGGTTCCTTCCATTTGGGGTTGTTGATCGAATGGATCTGTTCATTTAGAAACAGTGCCAACCGCGCGCCTAAAGCCGGGACGGCGGTGCATCATCTCAACTTGGTGATGGAGCATCCTTGAATGGACCCACATATCTTCTCCTTCCATCCAAACCTATACCTGCATGAGAATCTAGCTTCCAGAAAAATTGAATGATAGGGACATTAACTGGTTTGTTAACTACTGGTTATCATTGTTATCTTCCAATATCTATGAAACCTCACCTAACAACATCTCCTTAGATATTCAGTAAAGAACGTTAGGAGTCCATTGTCTTCAGCAATATTTTTCCTCTACGATTCTTGACCAAAAAGTGTCCGATCGATGACATAAAGAACTAATGCATGAAACAAGTGCAGGACTCTCCTAAGACACTTGTAGTGTCAAAAGAGGCATGACCTAACGACGGCCGGTGCAGTCAGCAATTGTTAACTAACTAGCACTAACAATTAACTGCTTAACCACCACATCAACCAAAAGATAAAAACTATAGGTCAATATAATATATATTTCGATGATTCGATCCCAACAGTTCACCTAATGTTATTCTTATATATCCACTCACCTAAATACCATTGTGTGTTAAGTTTCCCCCGAGATCGATGACAACTTCATTGTTCTTTTAGTATATCGTTGTTGATGAGACGCGAGGACATTGCGCCGTCTCCTGGGCGTTATTTTTTGTGGTGGTGCTAATGATTGCCAAATTGGCCGGCGTTGGACATGACGTTGAAAAAGGATGGCCTGAATAGTAATCCAAGAAAGATTGCTTTTTTAGACATTCCAAGAAAGATTGTTGATATAATATTTTTTTCCTTCAAGCAAATCGAGAGATAGATTCATTTCGTGGGCTAATGGGCCCAGTTCCTTGATGAATATCTTAATTAACCATACATGGATCATCAAGTTAATCACATTATTAATGTGCATATATTTTGCTAAAAGAAGAGATATCAATGTGGTCACTTTGCTTTGTTAAATGATGCTTTTCACATGACATCAACAAAACAAGCTATCCAGACGAAGGCACAGTTTTTCGCCTTGAAGAAAGTAAATATGCAATTCATCCACAACTATTTGTTCTCTAAAAAAGAATACAAGCTATCTAGGTAATTGAAGAACACCATAATGCATGAAGAAATAGAATCAAATATTTTGATATATTTAATATCATGTGTAGATATAAGTAGTTTAATATATATATATAATATAACAGTTGAGTCAGTATATTGCATGAATTTCTGGTACAAACAAAAATCTCAAAAAGGAAGAACTGAAGGAAAAATAAGTAGAGTTAGCAACATTGGTAATACAAGGAGACATGATACTTTGAAAATATAAGAGAGAAAAAACTAAGAACAAGAAAATTTCAATGAGAACTCTAATACTCTTAGTAAAATTACAAAAATAAAATAAGTTCAAAAATGGATTTGGGATAATAATAATAATAATAATAATAATAATAATAATAATAATAAAGCATGAGGTTGGACGATATCGAAATGTCCATGATGCAAAAAGTGATGAAATATTTGTTTCAATAAAATGAAAATATTTGATTTCTTTTTTACAAAGTACTCTAATGTATTTCCTATTGTTTTGTTTGAGTCTTCATATTTAGTGAATCCTTAAATTTGTGATGATGGTGAGTTTCTTATTTTTGTACATGTGGATATTATCTTACAACATATTAATACATAGCTAGGCACCACGCTGTGCAAGCCACCCAAGTATGGCAAAGAGTATAAACTAAATGGTCCTTAGATTGTAGGGTTGTCTTATCATATACTTTTAAATATTAGCCTCGGAGTATATATCTCTAATCTCTCTGAGCCCATATTCATCTGCTAAATAAACATGAAGACGTAATTTTGATATTATTTTCATGATATATTGCCCCATCAGCATCGTGATTCTATACTCTAACTAGTCATTCGTCATATGACTTTCAAAGTTTAGTTAATCTGCAAGTTTTATTTCTGCTCTATATGTCTGTGTGTGCTTTGAAAAATGTATAAAATGATAGAGATACCAATCCATTAAAATATGAACCGAACAAAATAATAATATCTGAGAAGGACACCAAACAATAACATTGACAAAAGAGAAACTTGGTATGGGCTGCACCTACCCTTGTCACATCACATGATTGAATATATATGCGCATCCTTTCCACAAATAAATTTCCACTTGACATTAATATTTTAATTCATATAGTTCTCCCATTAAAAGTATACCCCTACAATCTACTGGGGTTGTACTTATGTGTTATGACCTACTAAGTTAATGCTCGGTCACATTATATAATAGTTCGAAAATTGAAAAATACATCCATGCATTACGAACAAAGTATGCGTTCAAAACATTTTTTGTGTGAGATGGGTAGTACACCCATTCCTCTTTGTTGATATGTAGCATAGGTTAGACATATGGCAGTCCCTGTAGATACCTTTGAGTTGGTTTAATCATGCATTACGAACCAAATTTTCAATGCAAATGTATATAGTACACCCGCTCCTCTTTGGTGATGGCGACACAGGTAGTAGCATTCCTTTTGAAGCTAGCCAAATATATAATATGCATATGTGTAGGTCCCCATCACATGGCGCCCAAAGTTAGATCGAGCGACCCAACGGCATCACACATATATTCACATGGTTTTTAAGCACGGATATAATATGCCGACGATGTGACCGGTTTGGTGTTAACAAATAATCCCAGCAAGCTTCAGTTTGAATCCGACAGAACTACAGTGATAGATTATTCGTGGAGACTATTCATTGCAAAGCTATTTTTTTAGCTTGCCGACGCACGGTTAAGAAATGGTCCACGAGACAGA
Source organism: Avena longiglumis (assembly GCA_030063025.1). Classification (NCBI taxonomy): domain Eukaryota; kingdom Viridiplantae; phylum Streptophyta; class Magnoliopsida; order Poales; family Poaceae; genus Avena; species Avena longiglumis. The sequence goes on from CP125974.1 coordinate 30,773,331, forward strand.
ATATAACTCACGGAAAGGCGCTTTACAACCGATTATAATGCACCTAAATGAGGATAGCAATTATATGGACGTTGCCACTGCTTCTAAAAACTCAACGTACTCCCTTTACCCAGAAAAAAGTGACTTGTTTGTCTAGATTCATATGTATCCGCGTATTTTAGTATATAAATACATGCAATTTAGACAAACTCATACCACTTATTTCTAGAGGAGGAAGTACGTTAGTTTTTGCAAGTTTTTTTATCATAATGGTTAGTTATAGTAACTATAGTAGACAATTGAATTTATATTTTTGGCATAGACAGCCATATGCATTCATGAAACATACCTTCAAGCTGAGATACTTCATTTATACATGTATACATTAGTCGCGACGTGTAATAGCGAAACGTAGTAGTATATATATATTCTCTTGTCGTACTTTAGAAGGTAAAGAGGAAAACATATATAGGAAATCTAAAATCGAGGAAAACATAGAGTATAATAGAAGCATTCTTTAAAAAACACCGTGAGTAGTGCTAATGGGCCGAATTCATCGCCCAATTTAGATTTGCTATTATTTAAAGATATTTGTATTTTTTATTCATGTCATGTATGATTATTATGTATTTTTTCTTTGATTATTTGTTTCCCTTGACTTTTGAAATTCAAAGTTAAAGTATGTTTGATGATTTGAAATGAGCTGTCTTTTCTTGTAATTTATTTGCATGTTTTTAGTGTGGCCTCAAAGCAAGCCTCTCCATGTGGATATTTCAATTTAACAAGTGACTAAAATATGACTACATGAATTATTGTGGTGGTTGCGCGCAAAATAACCCAAGAAACGCTGCTCTACAGATATATTTATTATCGAGGATTGGTCACTTCTAACGGACCTAGAGCCAGTCATTAGTAGTAACATTTACTCACCTCTGACATTGCCAAGAATCAGACATTAAACTAACACTTACTACTACCACTAAAGGGTAACCGAGAACTGGTCCTAGGTGACATTGACACATGCATGGACCTATTTATGCACATAAAAAGGTCTCCATTTATGGGCGAAATGAGGCGAGTAAGTGGTGACATCGTTAACAAGGACGGGCATATATACATATGAAGATGATAAAATGAACTCTATCGATGGTATACAAAACTCACCATCCACAGTTCTGGCTCAAAGTGCACCAATATAAAAAATTCTGCCCGCTCAAAAGCCTCAATATCCAAAGAAAGATCTTGATTTTACGCGGCATCTTAGTTTTCATGACATCGTTGAAATGAATTGCCGACAGTTCCATGAAGTGTTGTAGAACGATCTCTGGGCATCGTCTATGCGGGACTTAATTGGGGCGCCGCTTGCAACCCTACTTCCCTAGCAAATCTTTGAGTAAATCAACCCTTGGGGCACACTCCCACCTTTTTAGCGCCCACGAGATAACCTCATCATCTCCTAAGTTGGTGTAGATGTCAGTCTCCTTGCACAAGTTGGTCCATTGGACAGCCTAAGAAGAGCCGAAGGTACGAGAGAACCTAATGTTCCATGCATTGCCCGTCCTTGGCAAATTAATGTGTGTGTAGCAGAGTCCTGCTGTTGTTCCTGGTGCCATTTCTCAGTATCTGCTCGTATCCATGTTAAAATTGCATTTGATCGTGTGCAGGGTATACAACAGATTGGATTTGTAGGTGGTTACCGTAGCGCAAGTGTTTACCTAATTTGGATGTTAAAAAAAATCTTAAATTCTTAATCATCAGTCAGCTAGAGAAAAGGATAAAAAGGGTGGATATGGCGATCTTGGCCACTCGGGCATCTTGGTCGTCGGTGACGGACGCGTGATCTTTGGCCTGCGGATCTGCCGGCGCCCTGTCTGTCGTCGTCTGAGGCTTTCCTCCTTCCTTTCCCGTCCCGTGACGGACCCATCCTCATCTTCCAATCCAGCCTTCATGCCTGACAACCGGAGCCCCACCTGTCAGCCGTCTCACGGGTGCGACTCGTCGTTGCTGCCATGCCATGTCTGCGCCTCCGGACGTACTCGGCGTTGCCACGCCAGTCGGCCAGGACATGGCGACGTTGACCGGTCAACCCTGACATGGCCACACCCGGGGATCGCGCAGTGTGTCACAGGGGGGATCGGGCGACTTGTTTAGTCCGTCGTCCCAGAGAGAGAGAGAGAGAGAGAGAGAGAAAAGAGGATCTGGTGTTGGCGTGGCGACACCGGGAAGATCCGGCCGTGCGGCCGGATGATCTCAGGTGCATACGTTTTCTCTCCTCCCCGAATCATTGCTGCCACCACTTGCCCGCCCCGCCCCGCGGCAACCAAATCAACCGGCTGGGTTTCAACGTCTGATATCACGACGTGGTGTGGAAAATCTAAAGATCCTTTCTGCTTTTGATTGATGATCGTTTGCGTGTTTGGCGCGACCGAATTAGCTAGCGTGCCACGTTTTCAGGGTCAGGTGTGTGTGTGGACGATGCATCGGCTTCAGCATTGGTTGATTCTGTCGTGACCGGACATGGTAATGAACTTGGCCTTGCCGCCTTGGGGCAGCTAATTTCCTCGAGGATGATCCATGCATGCATCATACAGTAGTATTTAGAGGAGAGGAGTTACACAGGGCTCAAGGAGGCAAGGGCCCAGTTCATCTACATGTGTTGTCATAACACGATCGCGCTTCCTTCCCTATGCACCTCGAGTGTCTTGCTCCTCTTCAAACATTGAATTTCGACCCGCGTGGCAAACCCTGTGCCTATGGTTTGATCGTCCGAGGAAACCATATTCTCCTACCATATGTTCTTTCTCACCAAGCATCTTCTATGACGTGCCGCCATGGATCGGATCCATGGCCATCCCGTCTCCCGTGGAAGACAACTTTGTGGACCGGTCGTCATTGACTACCCAATCCACCCTTAGTCCGCCTCGCACTGGCACCTTCGTCGTGTGGCCATGCTTACATCCTGGTGGATATGATAGTACACATATGATATTGTACGTAAATGAAAAGGTATGGAGTAGTACTCCACCCGATCTCGTATCCTCTTTGTACACGATCGGTGGTTATTTCCCTTCCTATATTAACACATAACACGAGCCCAAGAGGGCATCATTTCACTTACGACTAACGTGGTATCGCGAACCTCTCTTCTTCCCTCTAGCTATCAGTGAACTCGATCAAAGGAACCTAGATCGGTCCCAAAAACCCCACCAAAACCCCACCATTTCCTCCCAACAACGAGGATCATGGCGTCCTCCTCGATGACGCCTCTGTCGGCTGCCTTGGTGCTCCTCCGACGACAAAACTCGCAAGATAGAATCTCTATTGGATGGCACAAGTTCTTCCTTCCCTCGGTGGTGCTAGGGTCATGGGACTCCTTGAGGGCTCCGACCTCGCGCCGCCTGAAAAACTAAGGGTTGAAGATGAGAACAAGGAGAATATATGTTCCCGAATCCCAACCACCCTACAATAGACGCAACATTTCCTACCATTCCAAATGGTGTACCTTGTTAGGCTACATTCCACTTTATAAAGGAATTAAATGTCTCGATGTATCCATGATACATCTAAATCTCTAGATATGTTGTGTTTGATGATGTATTTCCCTTTGCCTGACTCCATCCTAATGTTGGGTTAAAAAATTTGGGGAATGTTTTCATTTTCCACACATCTTTCTCCTTTGGCATCAAGAAATGAGGGTGTGCATACTCATGATCATATAATGTTGTTCCTATTATTGAACCACTTTAGGTTTAGCATGTACTAGGAGAAAATTTGACTCAAAATGAATAAATAAACTCAAGTGCTTCAGGAAATTTTTTGCTATTTTGGAGTAAATATGGCGCTAGAATCCTCCTTGGATCACCCGCCGGAACTGACAGCCGAATCAGTGTCGGGATCCACCTCGCCTACCAGCCCTGGCCTATCCCGCGCTGCCACTTTGCAATGACCAACTGGCGCTAACGACCACGTCTATGACCGCACGCATGACACCTACCTGCTAGACCTTGCACCCAAGGAGCAGCCGTACTAGTCATGCACCCTGATGAGTCCAAAACTAGCATGGAACATAAAAAATTATAGATACGTTTTGACGTATCAAGCATCCCCAAGTTTAACTCCTGCTCGTCCTCGAGTAGGTAAGTGATAAAAGAATAATTTTTGAGGTGACATGCACCATCAAAACCAAGATCAAACCATTTGCATGCATTGAAAGCTGGGATCAAAGAACTCTAAACATGTGCATGAAAGATGGAGTTCTAACAATAAGACAAAGTAACTATGCATGCAACATGAAAGGCTACAAACAAAGATCATGAATAATATGCATTAAAAACGTTTGTTTGTTTCACATAAAAAACATGGCATAGTGGCATTCAGCTTGTCCCTTATGGAGTAGCAAATAGATGCATAGGACACCTTCAAAGTTCATAAGAGTGACTAAATACAAATAACACAAGGACAAGCAATATCAACAATATGCATCAATCAATAAGTTTTGGGACACTGCACATAGAACTAAGAATGGCAACTATGTTCTCTTAACTGGTGCTAAAAGGTAGGAGATGGAGACTCAATATAATAGTGGAAGAAAGACCCTTCATAAAGGGAAGCAAGGATTTTAAGTTTCAAAAAGAACTCCCAAAAATTATGGTACTTGTTAGCTTTCAGCCCTCATTGCCCCTATCAGAAGCATCTTGAAGTGGTTAAGGTTAAAGTAAACAAACTATGAAGTATATGCTTAACAAAGTATAAGTTGGCAATCTCATGTCCCTTGAATACGAGGGCCGCACCGCTTGCTACTCAACTTTAGTCACCTGTAAGATCTTTTCATAGTAAGTACATGTGTATCATAGAGAACCGCCAACGGGGTACCCCTTGCACATGGTACAGGAGTTATCCCATAACCAAAATGACAAGGAAAGCAGAAAATGAGCATCTCAGCGATCTTTTTATTTACTATTTTCATAGATTTTTATTGAGGATGCTTCATAGATTGCTCATTATGGTGATGCTGCAAGTTTCCACCATGATTAGGCATGGCTTAGGCTAGCGGCCTAGGCGTTTCTCTAACACAAAATACATAACTCCATGGACTTACAAGCTCCCTCTTTATTTCATACCAGCGACATCCATAGACAAAAGAGCATGATATCAACTGTGTACAAAGTACAAGTGCAATGTTGAAAACGTTCCCTATGACAGCATGGTTCTGCTAATCCCAACGTATAAGTGCAAGCATATACAACATATATGACACAATGGTTCAAGTTTATTAGGGTCAAGGAATATAAAGTGTGCCATCAAGTTTGTGAGAGATTTAATCACTAAGTTTTCACAAAACAAAATACTTTTTAATTGGAAGATAGCTAAAAACAAGAATATACTTGGAATGGTGTAACACACCATGCATAGGAATTTATAGTGGACACTTTTGGAATAACTGGTTTCTTAGAAGTTGGAAGCATGAGTAGAGCTTACTCATACAAGTGGAGGCTAGCAAAAGACTGGGAGCAACCAACTAAGAGAGCAATAATGGCCATAATCATGTAGAGCGACAAAACATTACTAGTCAAAGCATAGAGTGGTACGACAAGTCAAGGACTAAATGATAATAGAGTCTATGGTGACTTGTTCATACTCATAACATGGTGTGAGCATGTGCCAAGTTAACCCAAACAAAGCATCAAAGGAGAATACCACAATACTATGCTTTTGTATGCTAAAACAACGCATAATTCCTTCAAGGCACACTAAGCAATCCCAATTGTTTGGAAAAAAGACATGCTACAGCAATAATCACTAAGAATAAGGTCAAAACAACACCTAGCATGTCATGCTAAAGTCTAAGTCACAGTCAATGCAAGCTCCTCTTGCACTTTCAAGCAAGAACTTTCTACTCCTTTCCAACACCAATCAACTTACTTGAAACAATACAGCGAGAACAGGGGTCCAAACTACTTTATTCAAGCAAACTAAATAAACTAAGCGAAGCAAACGAAAACTAATACGCTCCAAGAACAACACAACAGTGCATGAAACAATAAAAATAAAGTGTCCAGAAAGACTTGAGCTTTTTATTGATAAAGAAGGGGATGCCTTAGGCATCCCCAAGCTTTGACGCTTGTACCTCTTGGATATTTCTTGGGGTGACACGGGGGTGGCATCCCCAAGCTTGACCTTTTTCCATTCTTCATCTCATTACATCATTCTCTCTGTACACCTGAAATTTTTCCTTCATACAAAACTTCACACAATCTTCATTAGCAACATTAGTGTATTCAAAAGATAATAGACCTTTGGGATTAGCTTTAAAATAGAAAAACTTTCACTAAAAACACAATGTACTATAGAAACTCCTTCAAAAAGCTCAATTTCCCAAAAAGAACCCAAAAAGGAATCAATAAGAAGCAAATGCAAATAATGGCAGAAATCTATCAAAACAGACCCGTAGGTAGAAACTGATTTTTTTAAGACTTTCTGTTGCTCAAATCAAAAAGTGTTGAAGTAACAAAAGTTAGCTAACATAATGGGGGATTTATTAGTAAATTTTCAGCTCAATCTGACTTATAGAGAATCCTCACGAAGTTTTATGGTGGAGGACAGAATCTGTTTCAGGACAACAACTCCCCAAATCTTACTTCCCTCTCATTAGAGGTCATTCTTGGAACAAAAAGCAAACAAAAAGGATGAGGAGGGGTCATTATTGAAGTAATAACTTCCAAGACTCAAGGAAACTCTTGGTTTATCTTCCAACAAGTAATTTTCTTTAACGCCTTTAAGTTAGGCATGATAATTTGAGAAGATGCTCACATAAGGAATATGAATTGAAGTAAAAGAGAGCATCAATAAGCAAAAACACATTTAAGTCTAACCCACTTCCTATGCATAGGAATCTTTTAAGAAAATAAATCAAAGAATCACATAAAAGTAATGGGTAGATTAAACAAGAGCAACTTCAAAACTTTCAGCACATAGAGAGGTATTTCAGTATCATTAAAACTTCTACAACCATATTTTACTCTCTCATAATAATTTTAAGTAGCCTCATGAATAAACTCAACAATATAACTATCACATAAAGCATGCTTTTCATTATCCTCAAACACATAATTTCTATCAAGCTCAAAAATAGTGGGCTTAAAACCTTCAAACCCACTTTTAACAATTTTATAACAAGGTGACTGATCATTCAATATAGGATCATCGTCTAGAGCTTTATCATAAACATTTTCTAAGAAAAACTCTTTAGTACCATGCATTTCGAAGTTAGGCACAAATATAGGATTATCATAGATAACAGGAGCATAACTATTATCACAAGTTTAACCCATAGTAGGTACCTCAAAAGAATCCACAGGAAAATAACATTCATCCCCCTTTAAGCATGGAGGACAATCAAATAATGTAAGGGATAAAGAGTTACTCTCATTAGAAGGTAGGCATGGATAGATCCATTCTTCCTCCTCTTTTTCATCTAATGAGCTTTCAGATTCAGCAATTTCATCTTCCATAGGCTCCTACAAGGCATTAGGCTCTTCCGATTATGGAAAGCACCTATTAAAATATTCAAGAATATAGCCATTTTCTTCCTTGTAATTATCAAAACAAAATTTAAGTATCTCATAAACCTCAAATTCATAAGGTGCATCATCAGTATTTTCAAGCAAACTGGCAAGTTCAAATGCACCCTTGAAGGCAATAAATTCTTCAATTTGTTCCACATCATAAAAGTCATAATTTCCTTTAACATAAGAAGATATGGTAACATTATCATTATACTCACATTGAAAAGGTAGGTGTTTATACCTCCTACAGCAACAAGATTTATCAAAGCAATAAGTAACATTATAAGTAGAGCACACCTCTCTAGCAATAGTATTCAATTTATCAATTTGTGCCCATAAGTGTTTCCCTTTTTGTGACAAACGGTGTTCCTTATAATAGTACTTTTTGTTCTTCCATGAACCCACCTTTTCAATAAGAACTAGTTTCAAAGTAACCATCCATTGATAGAAAGCATGACCAAGCAAGGAAATAACAGACCAACAACTAGAGTAGGAACTATTTTTTTTTTGAGTTTTTGATAAAAAGAGGCAAACAAAACCAAGCAAAATAAACTAAGCAAACCAAAAACAAAGTAAAGAGAAAGGCCGAGGAGGACTCCCCTTGTGAAGACGTCCTGAGCCTCCCCGACAACGGCGCCAGATTTTTTTTTGATGGCTCCTTGTTGACGTGGAGCGCTTCGTCGGTAAACCCCAAGAGCAAGGTGTGATGCAGCACAGCAGCAAGTCTTCCCTCAGTAAGAAACTAAGGTTATCGAACTAGTAGGAGGAAGGAAACATCTCAAAGGTGTTGCAAGCAACGTGGAAACCTGCACAACACAAACTCAAGACTTTGCCCCAACGAACAATGAGGTTGTCAATCTCACCAGTTGCTGTAACAAAGGATTAACTGTATGGTGTGGAAGGTGATGATGGTTTGCAGAAAGTAAACAGTAACAGTGGAAGATGTTTCAATGGTAAAGATTGGACCGGGGTCCATAGTTCACTAGAGGTGTTCTCCTTAGAAACAAACATGACATGTTGGGTAAACAAATTACAGCAGGGCAATTCACAGGACTGAGCAAGGCATAACAATGTAATACTAGAAAAAAATATACTATGAGATTCGATTGGGAAATACAACAATATACATAGACCGCCATCCAACTGCATCTATGACTACAAGTCCACCTTTGGGTTATCATCCGAACTCCCTCCAGTATTAAGTTGCAAGAAACAGACAACTACTTTAAGCAAAGTGTGTAAGGTAAACAATCCACTTGTTCCATGAACAAGTGACTGTTGTTTTCTCCCTAGTGGCAATAGCACATCTACAACCGTAGAGATTTCTGTCACTTCCCTTCATTAAGTAGAGGCATGAACCCACTATCAAGCATAAATACCCCCTCTTGGAGTCACTAGCAACTACTTGGCCAAGATAGTTACTAACAACGGAGAGCATGCAAGATCACAAACAACACATACATGATAGAATCAAATAGACAAAACCATTAATCAATCTGACATAGTAATCTCAATATCCATCGGATCCCTGAAAACACAACATGCATGATTAGAAATAGATTAGATATTGATTATGAACGGAGCTCACAAGATCTAGACATGAAATCACAAGGAGGAGATACAACCATCTAGCTACTACATGGACCCGTAGTCCAAGGTGGAACTACTCACACTTCATACCGGAGGCTGGCATGATGAAGAAGAAGGCCTCCGGGATGATCTCCCCTCCGGTAGAGTGCCGGGAAGAGCTTCAGATCCCCCCAATCTAGGGACGATGGTGGCGGCGGCTACAGATGGTTTCGTGGAATTTTGATCGGGTTCCTAGGGTTTCTGCATCGGGGGCTTCTTATAGGCGAAGAGGCGAGGCAGGGGGCCACCAGGGCGGCTGCACCCCCAGGAGCAAGGTGGGCCCACCCGCGCGGCCAGGGGGTGTGGCCCCCTGGTGGGTCCCCTTTGTCTCGTACTCCGGCTTCGTGTTCCCTGGGGTAAAATATTGACTTTGGCTTTTGTCCCGTCCAATTCCGAGAATATTGATTTTCTGCCTTTCTAGAACCAAAAACAGAAGAAAACAGGCAACTGGCACTGTGGCAACTTATTAATAGGTTAGTACCAGAAAACATATAAAAACACCTCAAAGTGTGGATAAATCAAAGAAAAGTATATAGTAAACAAGCATGGAACATAAAAAATTATAGATACGTTTCCGACGTATAAATAAACTTTAGGGTTCAAAACCTCATAAGTAACAAGTTTGCAAAGATAAAACACACTAGCATAGTCATCCACAAGTTGGACGATCAATGCGATTCAACAATAAAATGATGATAAATGGATGGATAGATAGGTAGATATCACTAATCCTCAATATCAACTTCCTCCTCCACTAGAGCAAGTCCTGCTGCATCAAATGCCGCCTTATACTCCTCCAAGCTGGTGGTCAAAGCATCAACCTTCTCCTGTAGCCTTCTCTTCTGTGAACGCAGCCTCTCTATCACCTCGTGATCCTCCTCTAGCTGAAGGTCCTCAATCTCCAACTTAGTCTCCAGGTCCTTGATCTTCTTGTTCCTATCTTGGATCCTCTTCTCTTGGCTCTTGAACTTATTTTCTTTCCTTTCAAACTTATTCTCCATCTCCTTGATGCGCTCCTCTTGCTCCTCGAAGGCCTTGTCCTTCTCCTTAAGTTGGACAAGTAGCTCATCATTGCCAAGCATCACATTGGTCCTATCAGTATCAAGGTGCCTAATGAGACTCTCTAAGTCCTGGAGGTAGTTTCGCACAGGATTGATGGTTTCCTTAGTAGCCTCGTCCAACACTATAGCCTCTCCATCCTCGTCACGTCTCCCAAAGAAATGTAAGTAGTGGTCCTTGAGCTCGGCGGAGTGACGTCCACATAGGCGTCCTATCAGCTCCTGCATGGCGACGTCGAGGCCTCTCTCTTGATCGTCATGGAGTATCTTGAAGGAAATTTCCTCCGTTGGAGGATCTGACTGGCGTCCTGGCTGAGTCACCTTGAATCTCCACAAGTCCTTCCTCTCAAACTTCCTGAGCCGAATTCCCTTGATGGTAGGGATTGGGAGAGAGAGTATATTGACAAGCTGCAAAATGCAAGTCCCAAAGTGAGTTCCCTTGAACTCCTAGGCAGTGCTGTAAACAAATCTAGGCATCTATGCATAGGATGGAGAAAAATTAGAAACAAGACAAGTAAAGAGAAAAACATAAAGTAGCAAAACATAAGCCAAAAAAATTCAACAAAACATAATCCACACTAGTGATGGCATACATTGTTCAATTACAAGCACCAAGGTTCAAACAAACTTAGAGAAATTTTTGCCATACCACATAGGTCGGAATGATTTTATTATTAACGTGAGAAAACACCAAGTGTGGTGGTCCAACTATAGGATACGTGTCCTTCACTCACTAGTCAAGGTAGCTATCTGGGCGTCCTTGGAGGCAATCTGTTTGTCTTGATCACGAGACTCACATGCTAAGTCTATAATATCCCTCTTTAGCTATTTTATGGTGGTCTCTAAGTCTTGGGTATGCTTCCTCTCCTCTCTAAGGTCATTTTGAGTGTTGAGCATTCTACACTTAATCCTTTCTCCAAGTTCTTCAATGGAATTCCATGTTGCATTCCTTGTAGAGTCAAAGAATGACATATGCATTTCAAAGTTGGTGACCATGCAGAATCCCGACTCATTGTGGTTATCCTCCGTGTTTTTATACAAGTGGAGTTGCACCCACCAATACTCTTCTCCTTCATCCATCACTGGAAATCCCTTGTACATGGCTTCACCATTTATCCCCAAGCTAATCATGAGGTTCTTGAGTGCCATGTGAAACTCCGTCTCACATTCTAGGGTCATGGTCATCAGTGGTCCCTTCCTGACGGATTCTTTGATGGCGGCCATCTACAAGTAGAGACGAGAAAGAAGATTAGAACAGGTTTACAATATGAAAAGAAACAAAGTGTGAAATTCATAGTGGTGTTGAATTTTCCTAGTGGTTTTCTTAATCTAATCCATGTAAGGGTCACAAACCTACATGCAACACGGTGCTCTGATACCATCTGTAAGATCTCACCTGTAACATCCCTAAATTCATATTCCAAAACTCATTCATATCATCCTTCCATTCATCATCATTTAGGGTTTTCTCAAAATCATTTCAGAAACATGAGCAATTGTGGCTCATTATTTTATGTAAGGAAACCCTAGCCTTTGTGCTAACTATTGTTGAGAAAAATGCTATTTATCCTTCATTATTGTTTAGAATCCAAGCACAAGTGATTTCCAAAAATTTGAGCAAAGTAGCAAAGCAAAATATGAATTAAAAACAAATTATATGCCTATTGTCATAAAGGCATAGTTTATTTTATTTTCAAAAGGACCCAGGTGTTCTGAATTGTTCAGATGTGTTTGACACTCATTTAAGAGCAAGTTTTATTTTACAAAAGCCCTGTAAAGCTTTGGATTCAAACAGATTTGAATTTAGGTTTAAAAACCATTTCTAGAAATTCAATTTGAAAAAGAAAAGGAATTAAGAAAAAAAATAACCAAACCATCCAATCTGGCCGACCCAGCCCAACACGGCCCAAACTAGCCCATTAGTGCACACCCCGCGAATCGTTTTCCTTACCCACTCTCGCACCCACCAACTCACTGACAGAAGGGACCCGCTTCCACTCCCCTCTCTCGCTGACAACCGCGGCCCACCCGAGCATCGTCGTCTCCACCCCCCACGACCTGTTCGTCCCCAAATCGACGCGACCGTTTCCTGTTGATTACGCAGCTTAAATTCGAGTTAAGGCACGAGTGATTCTCGCTCGCGAGAAGGCTACATAAACCCCTCGACCCTCTCTCTTCTCAAACCCCAAGCACGCCAGCTGCGCGCATTGCTCTGCAACCCCGCCGCCTCCGACGAGCTGCTGCAGCAATTCCGGCCACCTCCGACCACCCCTCTGCCTCTGCTTCACACAAACAGACTCCGCTTGATCTCACGCATCTCCTAGCACTCCTGGTTTGCCCGCGGGTGACCCAGAACGTCGGCTACGCAAACGTCTGACCGCCACCGTCTCCAGCTTCAACTCGGCGAGCTCCAGCGGTAAGTCCAGACCGCCCCGAACCTTGTTTTTCACGCACGCATCTTAGCCGTGGTCTTCTGCATCTGACCACATCCTCAGTTTGCCTCCTAGTGATCTACAACGTCGCCTTTGACCTCAAGCAGAGCCACCGTTGCCAGATCCAACTCTGGCGAGGAATTCACCGCAACCCTGAGCACCCCTTGCCGAGTTGTCCACAATTTGAGCATCCCCACGTCCTTGCGGTCTCGGTTAGTACTTTCCCTATCCTCCTAGTTGTAGGGGTTCGTAGCATGGAAAACAAAAAATTTCTATCGCATACAAACAAACAAGCCAAGATCTATCTACTAGATTGTAGCAACGAGTTGATGGAATAACTTACCCTCGAAGATTCCAAAGCGGTTAACGAGAGCAGATTCTCGTGGGTGATGTAGTCGTACACTTCCGATCTCAAGATCGCGTACAAAATCCTTCCGGCCAAGGCTGCGTTAAAGCGCTCCCGCATCGGTCACGTTCGGACTGACGAAGACCTTCCTCTCCCTTGTTCCAAGAAAATGGAGGTTGTAGCACTCTCTCCTCGCGATTCCGCGGACCTGGCGTGGTACTGTGTAGAGGGAGATCTCGCAGGCTTCGCCTTAAGCCGGAAGTATGGTGGAGTATGAGAGAGGCTTTAGTGGTCTAGGATTAGACACACCAATTAGAAGGCTCTAAACCAAGGCTAGGGCTAGGGCAATTAGAAGCTCTAACCAAAACGGCTCTAAACCGGAGGCTTTGGCTAGGGTTTAGATTAGAGGATGGGAACTTGTGTGTCTAGAGGAGAGCCGCCTCCTTTTATAGGTGGAGTGCGGCCAGGGAGGAGTCCTCCCCAACTCGGCCTTGGGTGGTGCGGATTGGAGAGGAGGACTCCCCCAAGTCGGTTTCAACCTCCTCCTTCCTCTTTCCCTCACTTTCTGTTTTAGCGTTTGACTTTCAAAAGCCGCTTGACTTTCAGTTTGGGATTCAATTTAATCCTTTATTTGGAACAATGAGAACACTTAGTACATGATGCAATCATTCCAATATGCAATGACACATTCATGTACCCTTCCCTCCGGAGTCTGACATTCTGGAACCTTCTAGAACATTCCCGATGAAAACACCGGAATCATTCCCGAACTCCGAAACGGGACTTTCCTTATATGAATCTTATTCTCCGGACCATTCCGGATCACCTCGTGATATCCCGGATTCCATCCAAGACTACGAACAACATTTGGTCTCTTTCTCATAATACCATAACTACTCAAACAACGTCGAATCCTTAAGTGTGTCTCCCTACGGTTCGTGAATTATGCGGACATGATCGAGACACTTCTCCTAACAATAACCAATAGAGGAATCTGGAAATTCATATGGCTCCCACATATTTCTACGATTACTTTGCGATCGAATGAACCACTTACATACGATACCAATTTCCCTTTGTCTCACGATAGTTTACTTATCCGAGGTTATGATCGTGGTATCTCCGCATGCCTAGTTCAACCTCGTTCGATAAGTACTCTTTCTCGTTCCGTGGTATGTGATCCCTTGTGAGTCACATGCTTGCAAGCTAATTGGATGACATTCCACCGAGAGGGCCAGTATATCTATCCGTCATATGGATGGACAAATCCCTCTTGATCCATGTGCCTCAACACATACTTTCCGAACACTCAATGCCACCTTTATAGCCACCCGATTACGGTGTGGTGTTTGATGTCATCAAAGCATCCTTCCTGTGATGGTGATTAGCATGATCTCATGGTCGAAGGAATTAGTTTACTATGTATCAGAAAGCTTATAGCAAATGAACTATATTAAATGACTTGATCTTTATGCTACGCTTAACTATAGGAGTATGTCCATCACATCATTCTCCTAATGTTATGATGACCCATTGTTAATAACATCTCTATGTTCATGATCGTGAAACCATGATCATATATTAACCAACAAGCTAGTTTAACAAGAGGCTTTACTAGGGACTCTTTTATGTTTACAAATCACACAAGTATTAATGTTTCCTGTTAATACAATTATAGCATGGTATGTAAACATTTATCATAAGTATGAAGATATGATAATAACCTACTTTATTATTGCCTCTTGGGCATATCTCCAGTCTCACTTGCACTAGAGTCAATAATCTAGTTTCAAACCTTTGTGTATTCAACACCTATGGCTTCCGGTGTTGTATGTACACGATTGCTAGTGGTCAATCGATCTCGGATCGACACTTCCAGTCCGTGTAATTGCATGTCTTTGCGTCTCTACGCATCACTCATTCTCTAATGAGATGGCTTCGTACAAATTTGGTCCTTTGGTGTGACCTTTAGTTCTTTGGGGTTAAAACATGTTGATAATATTGTCGTACAATATATCTTCATAGTATTATCCCGCTGTGAACTACACCTAGTTTCATAACAAACTACTTCACACAAACGCCCTCTTTAGCTGCTATTATAGCAGTCATATACTTAGCCTTTGTTGTAGTATCTGTTACAATGTCTTCACTTTGGAACTCATCCAAATCCATTATGGAACTTACTTTCCATTATATTGTGCCACCCTTAGTTTAGATTGAGATAAACTCAATTTGTATTTTGTGACAAAACTAGTATCAAAGTAGTACTTTTACAATGAACTAACCATCTATTTGTCACTTCTACAAATAATATACTCTTAGTTCTTTCAAAAGATCATAAGAATATCCTTACTATTGTCCAATGATCATCTTATGAATTATTCTGGTATATGCTCATAACATTTAGAGCATAGGACATATCTGGATTTGTACATATCACAGTATGATTGATATAAATATTCTTTGTGATTTCATACATCAAGTATCAATCTATACTTGAATCTTTGTTTCACTTACCCTGTGTCAATACACTTGAATATATCATCAATATTGAACTCATTCAATCCTTTCTGTGCGACAAGAACCTTTCTTGTAGTTTCTATATTGAACTCATTCAATATCTCATCTATGTACTTCAGGCACAACCATATTGGCGTCTATTAATGCCAATTATTTGGGTTTTGCCTAAGCCTTTCATCGAGATGAAATTCTTAATATGTGTTAATAAAATATACATCATTTCCAATCAACAATATGTCTTCCACATAACGTATTAGAAATATGTCTTAGCGCTCCCACTTAATTTCTTGCAAACGCAAGCATCTTCATTGTCTCTGATGAATTTAAACTCTTTTAACAGTTTCATCATAGTGAAGATTCCAACTCCGCTATGCTTACTTCAACCATTGAAGTTTGCATATGATTTTAGCATCCTTGAATTAACAAAACCCTTTGGACCGTGTCATGCACACGTCCTTGGTAACCATTCTATTAGAAGAACTTGTTTTGTTTATTCAACACATAACAAAATTTTATGTCGTAGTTGCTACATTAATCCGTCTAGACTAAATATAGCTATGAAAGATCAACTCTTATCATAGTCAACCTTTGAACATTGTTGTGAACTCTTTCCCAACATGTCGACTATTTCATAGATGTGCAACATCCATGTCTATTTCTTTTATAGATCCAAACACAACTGTAAGGTATTACACCTTTCTCGAGGGTCCTTCAAGTTCAAAACTTGATTTCTCGTGTATGGAACTGTCACAGATTTTATGGCTTCAAGCCATTTGACGGAGTCAGGGCTCATCATCGCTTCTTTGCATGTAGTCGGATCATTATTGTCAAATAATGATTTAACTCTCAAATCTTGGTATTTGATTGTTTACCCGACCTACTTGTTTCAATAGGAACTTAGATCTCCGTGACCACAACCTTTGAGGCACGTGAGCCATGAGCATTGTTGCTGCCTCCGGAACACTTTTCGGCGCTGCGCAACTCTGCACATATAGCTAAGGTTCTTTTAACCTTATCAAAGTTCTATTGTCCTCCCACTTAACTTTTCACGAAAATTCCTTCTCAAAGAAACTTGACGTTTTAAGTGACAAACACTTTTGTCTCCGATGTTATGGAGGATTACTTATGATTATTCAAATAACATACAAAGACGAGTTCATCGACTTTGGTTGCAAACATCTTTCTTATGCATAGCATACCAATGTTTAAGAAAGGACAACTTGGGTTTTATCCCAAACCATAACTTTATATGGTGTCATTTCAGCGGATTATGATGGAGCTCTTTTCGGTGGAAAAGCGGTAGTCTCTAAAGCTTTTAATCTTTAAAATATAATGGCAGTTTATGAATTATACCTTTGATCTTACCATGTCAAACAAGGTTTAATTACACATCTCGAGCAACTCCATACTCTTATGGTGTTTGGATATGCAAATCCAGAACGATTCCTTAAATCTTAGGTATTATGCTAAACTTTGTAACTCAAATATCTTTTGTTTATGATCTTTATCATAAACTGCTTATATTCTTGTTACAATGATTTTGCACTTCATCTTGAAAGTCTTTGAACTTTTCAAATGTTTCATACTTCATCCTTATTAAGTAAATATTCATATATTCACTCAAATTTTCGAGAAAGCATATGAAGTTGAAATCTATCGCTTTTGACTACACATGATGGACTTTGTACAACAATATGTACAATTTCAATAAGCTAGTCTTCGTTCCTTTTGCCTCTGACGAAGTTTTAATTATCTCCGGAAAGTTTCTGGCGTCATTTGATCAAAAATCAGAAGACTCCAAAATTCCATCCACATGGAGTTTCTTCATGTTTTCTTTCCATTATAATTTAAACGGAGATGTCACTTCCTAAGTGATCTTTCAATCAATTTGTCTTTCGACATTTTTAGCACTAGTTTTATGGATGTGATTTCTCCAACGAGATTTGTGAATCATCCATCTTTTATGGATTACGGTAATTTATTTGAACAACCCTTTTGTTCTCATAATACCTGATAAAACAACTCTTGAAGGAAAGCTTTGATGTTTAACGAGCAACACAATAACCCTTTATTTGTTCTCGATGAACATCATCACATATTCTTTTGCTAGTTACTTAGGCCATTGTAGTTCATGAATTGTGTTGTTTCGTATGACGATTCACACCAACAAATTCAGTATCAAATACTTAAGAACCACATTGTTTAATAAGCAAAGAATATAGCCATAACATGTACATCATCTATATACTTAAACTGAACAATTCTAGTCTTTTCTTTTCTGCCATATATTTATGAGATTCTCTTTCAGTATTTCCTTTTCTGTTTGAAAGAATCTATCAACATCAATAGTGGAGTCATACATATGACACATAGTCCAAAGCGTGTATAGTTAAATACCAATGTCTTTGGACTTGCACTTTGAAGTAGATCACCATCATCAAATGTTTGGTGTTCTTTCAAATTCCTTTCTTTAGTAATCTCTTGGTGTAGTAAACATTTTACCTACATCAAATATTCACCCTCATCATGGATTTATCCATGATCAAGCTACTTTTAGCTTGTAACGGTGAATTGCGAGTATAATGTTGCTCTCCAAAACCTTTTGGAGGATTAGGACAACTAGTGTCTCCAACCTTTTGCAAATTCTCATCAAATATGAGAACATGACGTTTGCCATATTATACTCTATCATGTTGCAACCAAAACTTCGTTTCAAATATCACAATATCTTCCACACATCATGGTTTCTGAAACAACTCTTTCAGATCCTAGATAACCTTGATATTAAAACAATCCTTTGAATATCAAGAATCATGGAGACAAACATGATACTCATATAATAACTCTTGGAATTGTCACTCTTGTTTTAATACCAATTATTAAACTTCATGGAGTAACCGGAACTTACTGAAAGTTTGCAATAGGACTTTTAAACTTTAGATTAACACTTCAAAACAATACGATACCAGTTCGTAAAGTAACTAACCAGAATTCTATAGTTCTATCATCTCAATTATAACTAAGCGCAAGGTGGTAAACGGATGCCAATGACTACAACAACTATGCAAATTCACTTTGATTTAATTTATGATAAATTGAGTTCTAATTAATAATTAAATTAATCTAGGTGAACTCCATTCAAAACAATATCCCTCACATTGTTTTAGTGATCACATGAACCAAATCCACCACATCAAAACCGATCATCACGAGAGTTGATATAGCTTCAATGGCGAACAATCAACATGTTCATCATATCTACTATATGACTCATGCTCTACCTTTCGGTAATCCGTGTTCCCGAGGCCATGTCATACATGCTAGGCTCGTCAAGATCAAACCTTAGTTTCGCATGAGCAAATCTGGCTTGCTCACGTTGTATACTTGTAGAATCTAACACACCCGATCATCACGTGGTGCTTGAAACAACAAGCTTTAGCAGGTGCTAACTAAGGGTGAACACTTTATGACTTGAAATTCATGTGCATGAGGGATCATCTTATAATGCTACCGTGCCTACTAAGCAATACAAGATGCATAAAGGATTAACATCACATGCAATTCATAATATGTGATATGATATGGCCTTTCTTCTTTGTGCTTCCGATCTCCATCTTCTAGCACGAACATGATCTCCTTCATCACCGACATTGCATCAAGGTCAATGATGCTTCTCCATGGTTGTCGTCCACCGGCTTCAACTATTACAACTACTTTGAATAGACACGCGGGTCTTAATAGAAATTAAAGACAACCATATGGCTCCTGCCGGTTGCCGACTTACAATAAGGAACATTGCATACATCATATATAATCACAATCATGGCCATATCACATCACTGCACACCCCTGCAAAACAAGTTATACGCCTCTACTTTATTTGCATATTTTACGTGGTTTGGGGCTTTCAATAAGTGTCGTTCTAACTTACGAACAAGAACCACAACATTGATACTAGTATTGTTAATCACCCGTTGTAAATTGGATCTTAACTATGCTAGGAGAAACAGGCACCCTCAAAGCCACTTATGCAATACAAGTTGCATGTCAAGCGTGGAGCATGTCTCATGAACGATGTCATGTAAGGTTAGCCCGGGCCTCTTCATCCCAACATACCGCAAGATGCAAAGTACACAAGAAGCAATCGACAATAAAAGCATCAACGCCCACAATGACCATTGTGTTCTACTCGTGTGATCTACATATAGAACGGCTCGATACCACCGTATGGGTTCGTAGCATGGAAAACAAAAATTTCTATCGCATACAAAAAACAAGCCAAGATCTATCTACTAGATTGTAGCAACGAGTCGATGGAATAACTTACCTCAAGATTCCAAAGCGGTTAACGAAGCGATTCTCGTGGGTGATGTAGTCGTACACTTACGATCTCAAGATCGCGTGACGATCCTTCCTGCGTTAAAACAGCGCTCCATAATCGGTCACACGTTAAATTTTCGACGAAGACCTTCCTCTCCTTGTTCCAAAGAGGCGGAGGTTGTAGCAATCTCCTCGCGATTCCTAAAGACGGCCTGTGGCGTACCGGAAGTAGAGGGGAGATCTCGCAGGGCTTCTCCTTAAGCCGGAGCGAGTATGGTGGAGTATGAGAGAGCTTTAGTGGTCTAGGGATTAGACACACCAATTAGAAGGCTCTAAACCGAAGGCTAGGGCAATTAGAAGCTCTAAACCAAAACGGCTCTAAACCGGAGGCTTTGGCTAGGGTTTAGATTAGAGGATAGGAACTTGTGTGTCTAGAGGAGGGGGCCCTGCCCCTCCTTTTATAGGTGGGAGGTGCGGCCAAGGGGAGGGAGTCCCTCCCCAACTCGGCCTTGGGTGGTGCGCCGGCTTGGAGAGGAGGGCCTCCTCCCCCAAGTCGGTTTCAACCTCCTCCTTCCTCTTTCCCTCACTTTCCTGTTTTAGCTGTTTGACTTTCAAACTGGCCGTTTGACTTTTCAGTTTGGGATTCAATTTAATCCTTTATTTGGAACAGCGAGAACACTTAGTACATGACGCAATCATTCCAATTTGCAATGAAACATTCATGTACCCCTTCCCCTCCGGAGTGCCGGACATTCCGGAACCTTCTAGAACATTCCCGATGAAAACACCGGAATCATTTCCGAACTCCGAAACGGGACTTTCCTTATATGAATCTTATTCTCCGGAGCATTCCGGATCGCCTCGTGATATCCCGGATCCCATCCGAGACTCCGAACAACATTTGGTCTCTTTCTCATAATACCATAACTACTCAAACAATGTCGAATCCTTAAGTGTGTCTCCCTACGGTTCGTGAATTATGCGGACATGATCGAGACACTTCTCCGAACAATAACCAATAGAGGAATCTAGAAATTCATATGGCTCCCACATATTTCTACGATTACTTTGCGATCGAATGAACCACTTACATACGATACCAATTTCCCTTTGTCTCACGATAGTTTACTTATCCGAGGTTATGATCGCCCAGATCTCTCATACCTAGTTCAACCTCACATTGATAAGTACTCTTTTCGTTCGTGGTATGTGATCCCTTGTGAGCCAGTGACATGCTTGCAAGCTAATTGGATGACATTCCACCGAGAGCCTGGAGTATATCTATCTCATATGGATGGACAAATCCCACTCTTGATCCATGTGCCTCAACACATACTTTCCGAACACTCAATGCCACCTTTATAGCCACCGATTCGGTGTGGTGTTTGATGTCATCAAAGCATCCTTCCGGTGATGGTGATTAGCATGATCTCATGGTCGAAATTAGGTTACTATGTATCGAGCTTATAGCAAATGAACTATATTAAATGACTTGATCTTTATGCTACGCTTAACTATAGGAGTATGTCCATCACATCATTCTCCTAATGATATGACCCTGTTGTTAATAACATCTCTATGTTCATGATCAGGAAACCATGATCACATATTAACCAAAAAGCTAGTTTAACAAGAGGCTTTACTAGGGACTCTTTTATGTTTACAAATCACACAAGTATTAATGTTTCCTGTTAATACAATTATAGCATGGTATGTAAACATTTATCATAAGTATGAAGATATGATAATAACCTACTTTATTATTGCCTCTTGGGCATATCTACAACACTAGTGACCTGTATACTTGGCTATGCCGTCAAATGCATGTATGACCAAGCTAAGCGCCCTTGATTTTGGCCAGTGATTTAGGCCGTTGGATCTGTATCGTAGGGCTAGGATAGAATTTTAAACGAAGGGGTAAGCGCGCATCTGAGCCGCCAGATCCCACTTAAATCGTGCGGCCTGCGACACGTGGCTAGGGATAATTCAAAAACAGAAATTTGAATCAGATTTAGATCCAAACTTTAAACTGCTATAACTTTTGAATGCCATGTTAGAATTTTACAAACTTTATACCGTTGGATTCAGTGAAACAAGACCTTTCTGAATATCAAATTTTTTTTAACAAATAGTAATAGTTAAAATGACTTTATTTGTAGAACAAGTTTAAGTCTATTTTAAGTATAGATTTATTTTGGTAAATTGTATTTTGGCCAAATAAGTTCAGTTGGCAAACTTGTGACTTGTTAAGTTTCTGTAAACATGTGCATGCTTGGTAGAATTTTCAAAATCACCACTTGGTAAATTCTTGCATGCATGCATTCATATTATTTTTGATTGAGTATAATTGTGTGTAATTGTATGCTATAATTTTTGTGTAGATTTTGCTAGTGATTGTGATTGTGAAGAGTGCTACTCTCCCCACTACCAAGGCAAGTGATAATTTCATGAATATTTCCATCCTATGTTTTGAACTAGCATTAGATATTTTGCTAAGACTTGCATGCTACTTTTTGTCAAGTGATATGTTGGGAAATCCTATGTAGTTTAGAATGGTAGAATTGCTAGGAATTTTTCCCTAAGTTATCTTGCCATGCTTAGCCTAGCTACTAGCAAACAAGGGTTGGTATAATCTATTCATACTATGATAAAATATTCTAAGTCCTTTGGGACTCATGCTTTTCTTAATAAAACAACTAAGTCAATGAACCTCCTGGGTGGAATGGGACTTGAATGGTGGTTTTTGGTTGAGTGGTTACACAAGGCCATGGACTTGGCTTGTGTATCTCACTTGTGGTATGCCACCCAGGCACAAAGGGATTTGGAGGCCAAGTGTTGAGAAAACTTACAGTGCAACCACTTGGCAATATGGGCTCTGCCTTGATCATATAGGTTGCTAGAACTTAGTCACTTGGACAGTTGGTGGTAGTTGGGATGATAGGTTGGAACGCGTCCATTTGACTAAGGAAAGGCTTCTGAAAGGTCCTGTCTTGGGAAACCAAGTCTGGTGGGGAAAGTGCACAACCTCTGCAGATGGAAAACCTAAGTACTTAGCCTAGTCCAAGGCAATGGACAATTTGAGCATCAAGACATGGAAGCTACAAGAATCTCATCACTCCAACTTCTAAGTAAAAAAATTGGTGGGTGAACAAGGGTGAAGAACCCCAATGTCTATTGGTGGTTTCTTCGGAATGTTTTGACAAAGAAAAACTTAGTGATTTCAACTAATAGGAAAAACCTATTTTCAAGCAAAGCAAGCCAAGCTACACATAGCCAAAATGCATATAGTAATATAGTCCACTTAAAATAAACTAAGGCATCACTTGCCAATACTATTCCAAAGTATTGACCCTCTGTGGTTGTAACTTGTGATGTTGCAGGTTACTCCGATGATGAATAGGAGTCATGAGTCTACACTCAACATGCTTGCCTGTGGCACATGAAGATGAAGACTTATGTTTATTTACTTATTCCTTAAACTCTTGTATTAGGCCTATGGCCCTGAGTTGTAAAATACTATGTTTTATCTCTGGAATGAATGTAATAAACGACCTTTGTATCTCGCGGTACTTCATCTTAAAGCGTGGATGCTAGCATTGATCCGTGCACTAGCATTGTAATCACGAGGATCCTTTCCTTTATAAAGGAGGGTCTAACAGATGGTATCGAGCACTTGTGTTGTAGGATTATGACCCTAGGATTGGAAAACCACTAAGGAAAATCTTTCAACTACTTCTACACTTGTCTATTCTTCTCGTAAAACTTTTCTAATCTTTTCATTCTCAACTCCATTTGTAGATGAACTCCATCAACGAAGCCGTGAAGAAAGGACCACTCATGACCATGACCTTGGAGTGTGAAACTGAGTTTCCCAATATTCTCAAGGACCTCATGGTGGCAATGGAAGCACATGGTGCAGCTGTGTACAAGGGCTTTCCAGTGACGGATGAAGGAGTGGAGTATTGGTGGGTGCAACTTCACTTGTACAAAAACAAGGAAGACAACCACAGAGAAAGGGGATTCTGCATATACACCAACACTGTGATGCACACCACATTCTTTGAGTCAGCTAGAGATGCAGCTTGGAGGACTATCAAAGAACTAAGTGCTAGAGTCAAGTGCAGAATGCTCAACCTCCAAAAAGACTTAGAGAAAGAGAAGGAACTTACCCAAGAGTTGGAAGCCACCAACCAAGAGTTAAGGGGAGATGTTATAGACTTAGTGATGGATTCAAGAGAACAAGATTGGTGGATTGCCTCTAGGAACATTGTATTTGCTAATAGATCCAATGAGATAGGATTGTAAGGCACTTCGTTAGTGGACCACCATCTATCACCTTATTTTCCAAATGATACCTTAAATAAGTTGGACCTTGATTGATGTAATGGATTTATGTATGCATGACTTGTGTGATGTTTGTGTTCCATGGTTATGTATGAGATGGTTTTCTTGTATTTATCTTAAATTGTGTTGTTCTAACTTTTCAATCTTATAAATAGATGCCTATTACCATCAGCACCGTTGATGAGCTCCAGGTTACCCGTTTCGGACCCCGTATCATTGAGCTTACCACTTTGCTCGATCTCCCTCTTCCCACCATCACGGTGTACCCACTCACCAAGTTCGAGAGGAAGGACCTCTGGGGCATCAAGGTGAACCAGCCTGGACGCCAGACAGAGCCCACTACGGAGGCCATCGTCTTCAAGCTGATGCACGACGACCGGGAGAGAGGCATGGAGGTAGTCATGCAGGACCTGATAGGACGTCTGTTAGGCCGTCACTCTCGACAGGTTAGGGGCACTCACTTCCACGTCTTTGGGAGACGTGATGTTGATGGAGAGTCCATCGACTTTGAGGACCACTCGAGGGACGCGGCAGAGCCTATACGTCTCTACCTCCAGGACTTAGAGACTCTTCTCAGGCACGTAGACACGGACAGGACGAACGTCATGCTTGGCAATGACGAGCTCCAGGTGCAGCTTCGCGAGAAGGACAAGCTTTTCGCACAGCAGGATGAGATGATCAAGGAAATGGAGGCGAAGTTCGAAGCCCAGGACCGCAAGTTCAAGAGTCAGGAGAAACACGTCCAGGATAGGAACAAGAAGATCCGGGACATGACCGAGGAACTGAAGTCCAAGGATTTCGAGCTAGAGCAGCAGCAGATGGTTATTGAGAGGCTTCGCTCCCAGAAGAGAGCTCTCAAGGCCAAGGTCGAGTCCTTGACCACTACGATTGAGGAGAACAAGACCGCGATGGAGAACGCAGGTCTTACCTTCGTCGAGGAGGAGATTGATGCTGATGAGTAGACTTGACTACTCGTTTATCTTTCATATTCATACTTGTTATTGTGAACTTATTATTGGACCATCCGACATGTGGATGGCTTGCCACTTGTGTGTTTTACCTCATGAACTTATTATGTGGTTGTTGAACTTTTATTCTTATGTTGCTTGCTATGTGTTTGTTTGTGATGTAATGTGCATAAAACATCTATGGATATCTCATTCTTATCTCTATTTGACAAAGCACAGATGCCTCCCCGTCGCGCAAACCCCAACCCCAACAACATCACCCCGGAAATGCAACAAATGATGAATGCGCAAACACAGCTTATGCAAATGATGACAACATTCATCCAAAACCAGAATAACAACAACAACAAAAACCCCAACAACAACAACAACAACAACAACAACCCTCCGGGTTTTGATATGCTCACCAGATTTCTGCGTTTGAGGCCAGCTAAGATTTCGGGGACAACTGATCCCATGGTAGCCAATGACTGGCTACATTCGGTGAACAAGGACTTAGTGACCGTGGGCTACGGATGCTGAAAAAGTCAGTTCGCGACACATCATTGGAAGGACCAGCCGCCACATGGTGGGACAACTTCCAAATCACCACTCCTATAGCTGAGGTGACTTGGGCTATCTTTGAAGATGGCTTTCGCACTGCTCACATCTCATCAGGAATGATGAACCTGAAAAAGAAGGAGTTTCACAACCTAAAGCAGCGCCACCGCAGCGTGGCAGAATACATAGAAGAGTTCAACAATCTGGCGCGCTATGCACCGGATGAAGTTGACATAGATGCCAAAAGAAAGGAAAAGTTTCTGGAAGGCTTAAATGATGAACTGAATCTGCAGTTGTCTGTGGCATATGTTCCAACTTATCAGTCTCTATGTGACAAGGCTGCTATTTTGGAGAATAAAATGAAGCAAGTCAAGAGTAGGAAGAGGAAACACTCCGACAAGCATAGCTCAGGATCGTCTCACAAACGATGTCACTATGATGACAGTGGCAGCTCAGGATCCCATAAGCATGGGAAATTCAACAAGCACCACAACCACAACCGTCATGACAACAAGCAACATCGCAGTCATGACAATGATAAGTACAAGAACCACAAGAGTGGACATAAGAGCCACCACAGTGGAAGTGGAAGTGGAAGTCAGCCTGCAAAAAGGGACATCAGTCAAGTTGAGTGCTTCAAATGCAAGAAGCTGGGGCATTATGCTAATGAGTGCCTTGAGAAGAAAGTTGATGGACCTATCAAGCCAAATCCTTTTCAGAAAGGACAGGTTAACCACATCAATGTGGAGGAGGTCTATGAGGAGCCTGATGCCGTTGCTGGTAAGTTCAGACTCAATTCAATTTCAGCATTTGTACTCTTTGATACCGGTGCATCTCATTCATTCATATCAAAAGCATTTGTTGAAAGAAATGAACTACCGGTAGAAACCATTGGGTGTCCTATAAGAGTAAGTTCTCCGGGTGGAGAAATGATAGTAAACTCAGGATGCCATGACTTAGTCATAGAGTTTGGAAAACATAGGTTTCCAGTGAACCTAATAATCTTGAATTCCCAAGGATTGGATGTGATTTTGGGAATGGATTGGATGGCTAAGTATGAGGGAGTACTAGATTGTGCCAATCGTACAGTTACACTCACAACCCCAGAAGGAAAAAGAATAAAATTCAGATCTAACTTTGAATCCAAAGGAAGTAAGTTGAATGCTCTTAAGGGGGTTAGCATGGATAGTGTACCAATTGTGTGTGAGTATCCGGATGTGTTTCCGGAAGAATTACCAGGAATGCCACCGGATAGAGATGTGGAGTTTCTGATAGATTTGGTACCAGGTTCTGGACCAATAGCTAAGAGACCATACAAAATGTCAGTTGATGAACTGAAAGAGCTCAAGAAGCAACTAGGAGAACAATTGCAGAAAGGATTTATCCAGCCAAGTTCTTCATCATGGGGAGCCCCAGTTTTGTTTGTGTAGAAAAAGGATAGAAGCCAAAGGTTATGCATAGATTACCGTTCACTCAACGAGGTAACCATCAAGAACAAATATCCTTTGCCTAGAATCAATGACTTGTTTGATCAGCTAGAGGGAGCATGTGTGTTCTCAAAGATTGATCTTCGGTCAGGCTATTTTCAACTCAAGATAAGAGAGCAATACATACCTAAGACAGCATTCACCACAAGATATGGATTGTATGAGTACACTGTGATGCCTTTTGGTTTAACCAACGCTCCGGCATACTTCATGAATATGATGAACAAGGTGTTCATGGAGTTTCTAGACAAGTTTGTTGTCTTTTTCATCGATGACATCTTGGTCTACTCCAAGAGCAAGGAAGAACATGAAAGACACTTACGCTTGATACTTGAGAAGTTAAGAGAGCATAAGCTTTATGCCAAATTCAGCAAGTGTGAGTTCTGGTTAGAGGAAGTTGGTTTTCTTGGTCATGTTATGACAAAGGATGGTGTGGCAGTTGATCCTGCTAAAGTTTCAGCTGTGACATAATGGGAATCTCCCAGGAATGTGAAAGAAGTTCGTAGTTTCCTCGGCTTAGCAGGTTACTACAGAAGGTTCATTGAAAATTTCTTGAAGGTTGCTAAGCCAATGACTGAATTGTTAAAGAAGGACAAGAAATTTGCGTGGTCTGAAGGTTGTGAAGTCAGTTTCCAGGAATTAAAGAAGAGACTTGTGACAGCACCAGTTCTATGTCTGCCAGATTTGGAAAAGGATTTCCAAGTATATTGTGATGCGTCTCATCAAGGTTTGGGTGCCGTGCTTATGCAAGACGGTAAAGTTGTAGCCTATGCTTCGAGACAACTCAAAACTCATGAAGTAAACTATCCTACTCATGATTTGGAGTTGGCCTCTGTCGTCCATGCACTCAAAACATGGAGACATTACCTTTTGGGAAAGCGATGTGAAGTGTTCACCAATCATAAGAGTTTGAAGTATATCTTCACCCAGAAGGAAATCAACATGAGACAAAGGAGATGGCTAGAACTTATCAAAGATTACGACTTAAGTTTGCAATACCACCCCGGTAAAGCAAATGTAGTAGCAGATGCTCTAAGTCGTAAGACGTTTGTAAATGGCCTTACCAAAGGAGAATTACCAGATGACTTGTGTAAGCAATTCAAAGAACTCAGATTGGAGATTGTGCCTGAAGGACATCTCATGTCCTTAGATGTTCAACCCACTTTATTGGACCGGATCCGAGAAGCTCAAAAGACTGATAAGGAAATTGAAAAGATCAAGGAAAATATAAGTCTAGGGAAAGCTAAGAGTTTCCGTATAGACGAACAAGGTACTTTATGGCACGGAAAACGTATATGTGTTCCACAAGACCCGGAGTTGCGGAAATTGATTTTACAGGAAGCCCACAACTCTCCGTATTCTATTCACCCAGGAAACACCAAGATGTACATGGACATGAAAGAAAGATTTTGGTGGAAAAATCTAAAAAGGGACATCGCCGAGCATATTGCTTTGTGTGATGTGTGTAGCAGAGTAAAAGCGGAGCATGAGAAACCAGCGGGTTTGCTTCAACCACTGCCTATTCCTGAATGGAAGTGGGAAAATATCGGTATGGATTTCATTACCGGATTACCAAGGACAAGGTCAGGGTATGATTCCATATGGGTAGTAGTGGATCGCCTAACTAAAGTGGCTCATTTTATACCCGTGAAGACAACTTATACAAGTGCCAAGTTAGCAAAGATCTACATGAGCCGAATTATATGCCTTCACGGTGTGCCTAAGAGTATTGTGTCAGATAGAGGAACTCAGTTCACTTCTCACTTTTGGAGACAGCTTCATGAATCCTTAGGAACGAGGTTGGAATTCAGCACTGCTTTTCATCCTCAAACTGATGGACAAACAGAAAGGACTAATCAGACTCTTGAAGACATGTTGAGGGCATGTGCTTTAGATTATGGAGCAAGTTGGGATGAAAGCTTGCCTTACGCAGAGTTCTCTTACAACAACAGTTATCAATCTAGTATTGGAATGGCACCATTTGAGTTACTCTACGGAAGGAAGTGTACCACCCCGTTGTTATGGAAT
This sequence comes from Avena longiglumis, assembly GCA_030063025.1. Taxonomy (NCBI): domain Eukaryota; kingdom Viridiplantae; phylum Streptophyta; class Magnoliopsida; order Poales; family Poaceae; genus Avena; species Avena longiglumis. The sequence goes on from CP125974.1 coordinate 30,802,547, forward strand.
GGTGTGGGAGAAAGAAGTTTATTTGGACCTGATCTTATCAAGGACGCCGAAGAGAAAGTCAAGTTGGTTAAGGACAGGTTGAAGATAGCACAGTCCCAACAGAAAAGCTACGCAAATTCTAAGCGTAGAGAAGTCACCTACGAAGTTGGGGATAGAGCTTATCTTAGAGTATCACCACTTCGTGGAGTGAAAAGATTTGGAGTCAAAGGAAAGTTGGCACCAAGATATGTTGGGCCATTCAAGATTCTAAGTCGCAAGGGAGAAGTTGCATATGAAGTTGAATTACGAGTCTCTGTCCGTCCATAATGTGTTTCATGTGAGTCACCAAGAAATGTCACCGAAATGGAAGAATCTTCTCAAGGATACTATACCATTGGAAGAAGTCCATCTAGAAAGTGATCTCACCTATGAGGAAAAGCACATCAAGATTCTTGAGACCCAGAAAGAGTTACAAGGACAAAACTATCAAGTTTTGCAAGGTACAATGGAACCATCACTCAAGAGGAAGCACCATGGGAAAGAAGATGATCTTGGAAGACCACCCTCACCTATTTGCTAGCCAATCCGAATCTCGAGGGCGAGATTCATCTTAAGGGGGTTAGATTTGTAACATCCCTAAATTCATATTCCAAAACTCATTCATATCATCCTTGCATTCATCATCATTTAGGGTTTTCTCAAAATCATTTCAGAAACAGGAGCAATTGTGGCTCATTATTTTATGTAAGGAAACCCTAGCCTTTGTGCTAACTATTGTTGAGAAAAATGCTATTTATCCTTCATTATTATTTAGAATCCAAGCACAAGTGATTTCCAAAAATTTGAGCAAAGTAGCAAAGCAAAATATGAATTAAAAACAAATTATATGCCTATTGTCATAAAGGCATAGTTTATTTTATTTTCAAAAGGACCCAGGTGTTCTGAATTGTTCAGATGTGTTTGACACTCATTTAAGAGCAAGTTTTATTTTACAAAAGCCCTGTAAAGCTTTGGATTCAAACAGATTTGAATTTAGGTTTAAAAACCATTTCTAGAAATTCAATTTGAAAAAGAAAAGGAATTAAGAAAAAAAATAACCAAACCAGCCAATCATCCGACCCCCAACACGGCCCAAACTAGCCCATTAGTGCACACCATGAATCGTTTTCCTTACCCACCACTCTCACCGTGAAGGGACCGCTTCACTCCCTCTCACGACAACCGCCCACCCGAGCATCGTCGTCTCCACCCCCACGACCTGTTCGTCCCCCAAATCGACGCTTCCGTTCTGTGATTACGCAGCTTAAATTGAGTTAAGGCACGAGTGATTCTCGCTCATGAGCAGGCTACATAAACCCTGCCCCTCTCTCTCTTCTCCCCAAACCCCAAGCAGGCGCCCCTAGGTTGCGCATTGCTCTCTGCAACCCCGCCGTCTCCGACGAGCTGCCGCAGCAATTCCGGCCACCTCCGACCACCCCTCTGCCTCTGCTTCACACAAACAGGCTCCGCTTGATCTCACGCATCTCCTAGCACTCCTGGTTTGCCCGCGGGTGACCCAGAACGTCGGCTACGCAAACGTCTGACCGCCACCGTCTCCAGCTTCATCTCCGGCGAGCTCCAGCGGTAAGTACAGACCGCCCCGAACCTTGTCTTTCACGCACACATCTTCGCCGTGGTCTCCTGCATCTGACCACATCCTCCGTTTACCTCCTAGTGATCCACAACGTCGCCTTTGACCTCAAGCGAGCCACTTGCGGATCCAACTCCGGCGAGGAATTCACCGCAACCCTGAGCACCCCTTGCCGAGCTGTCCACAAGTTGAGCATCCCCACGTCCTTGCGGTCTCGGTGAGTACTTTCCCTATCCTCCTAGTGACCTGTATCACGTCGCCGCTTGCAAACCGCTAAGCGCCGCCAGATTTTGGCTTGGTGATTTAGGCCGTTGGATCTGTATCGTAGGGCTAGGATAGAATTTTAAACAAAGGGGTAAGAGCACATCTGAGCCGCCAGATCCCACTTAAATCGTGCGGCCTGCGACTGCCGATCCGCGCGAAGAGGTATGCGCCAGTGAGGCTGCGACACGTGGCTAGGGATAATTCAAAAACAGAAATTTGAATCAGATTTAGATCCAAAATTTAAACTGCTATAACTTTTGAATGCCACGTTATAATTTTACAAACTTTATACCGTTGGATTCAGTGAAACAAGACCTTTCTGAATATCCAATTTGTTTAACAAATAGTAACAGTTAAAATGACTTTATTTGTAGAACAAGTTTAAGGCTATTTTAAGTATAGATTTATTTTGGTAAATTGTATTGGTGCCAAATAAGTTTAGTTGGCAAACTTGTGACTTGTTAAGTTTCTGTAAACATGTGCATGCTTGGTAGAATTTTCAAAATCACCACTTGGTAAATTCTTGCATGCATGCATTCATATTATTTTTGATTGAGTATAATTGTGTGTAATTGTATGCTATAATTTTTGTGTAGATTTTGCTAGTGATTGTGATTGTGAAGAGTGCTACTCTCCCCACTACCAAGGCAAGTGATATTTTCATGAATATTTCCATCCTATGTTTTGAACTAGCATTAAATATTTTGCTAAGACTTGCATGCTACTTTTTGTCAAGTGATATGTTGGGAAATCCTATGTAGTTTAGAATGGTAGAATTGCTAGGAATTTTTCCCTAAGTTATCTTGCCATGATTAGCCTAGCTACTAGCAAACAAGGGTTGGTATGATATATTCATACTATGATAAAATATTCTAAGTCCTTTGGGAATCATGCTTTTCTTAATAAAACAACTAAGTCAATGAACCTCCTGGGTGGAATGGGACTTGAATGGTGGTTTTTGGTTGAGTGGTTACACAAGGCCATGGACTTGGCTTGTGTATCTCACTTGTGGTATGCCACCCATGCACAAAGGGATTTGGAGGCCAAGTGTTGAGAAAGCTTACAGTGCAACCACTTGGCAATATGGGCTCTGCCTTGATCATATAGGTTGCTAGAACTTATTCACTTGGACAGTTGGTGGTAGTTGGGATGATAGGTTGGAACGCGTCCATTTGACTAAGGAAAGGCTTCTGAAAGGTCCTGCCTTGGGAAACTAAGTCTGGTGGGGAAAGTGCACAACCTCTGCAGATGGAAAACCTAAGTACTTAGCCTAGTCCAAGGCAATGGACAATTTGAGCATCAAGACATGGAAGCTACAAGAATCTCATCACTCCAACTTCTAAGTAAAAAAATTGGTGGGTGAACAAGGGTGAAGAACCCCAATGTCTATTGGTGGTTTCTTCGGAATGTTTTGACAAAGAAAAACTTAGTGATTTCAACTAATAGGAAAACCCTATTTTCAAGCAAAGCAAGCCAAGCTACACATAGCCAAAATGCATATGGTAATATAGTCCACTTAAAATAAACTAAGGTATCACTTGCCAATACTATTCCAAAGTATTGACCCTCTGTGGCTGTAACTTGTGATGTTGCAGGTTACTCCGATGATGGATAGGAGTCATGAGTCTACACTCAACATGATTGCCTGTGGCACATGAAGATGAAGACTTATGTTTATTTACTTATTCCTTAAACTCTTGTATTAGGCCTATGGCCCTGAGTTGTAAAGACTATGTTTTATCTTCGAATGAATGTAATAAACGACCTTTGTATCTGTGTACTTCATCTTAAACTGTGGATGCTAGCATTGATCCAGGGACTAGCATTGCAATCACAGGGATCCTTTCCTTTATAAAGGAGGGGTCTAACATCACCCAATAAGGTAGAGATCCCTGTGATTGCAGTGCTAGTCCCTAGATCAAATTGCTAGCACCCACAGTTTAAGATGAAGTACACAGATACAAAGGTCATTATTACATCGAAATTCTAGGAGTACAATAGTTCTTACAACTCACTTAGCCCACGGCTAACTTATTCATTACAAAGCATAATAATAAAGTCTTCATCTTCATGTGCCACAGGAAAACATGTTGAGTGTAGACTCATAACCCTACTCACCATGAGAGTAACCTGCAATATAGTAAGTTACAACCACAAGGGGTCAATTCATTTGGAATTGTATTGGCAAGTGATACCATAGTTGTATAGTAGATACTAACATCTACATGAATTTGGCTAAGTGTGGATCAGGCTGGCTTTGCACAAAGTAAGTTTTATCCTACTAGTTTGAAAATACTAAGTTTTGTCTTTGTAAAACACTAAGGAACCACCAATAGACATTGGTGAACCTCTACCCTTGTTCACCCACAATTTTAACTTAGATAAATTGGGATGAGGAGATTATTGAACCGTTTCAATGTCTTTGATGCTCAAAATTGTCCATTACTGGGGACACGGCTAAGTACTTAGGTTTACCCTCTCGAGAGGTGGTGCACTTTCCCCACAAGACTCGACGTGCATCGAGACGAGACTTTTCAGAAGCAATCCCTCAGACAACCATGGACACGTTCCATCCTATCAACTCTACCGCCATTTGTCCATCTGGCTGAGTTCTTGCAACTTAGTTGGTCAAGGAAGAGCCCATATGCCATGTGGTTGCACTGGAAGCTTCGCAACACAAAACATCTCAAATCTCTTTATTCCTGGGTGGTCATCCACAAGTGTGATACACACGGTAAACCATAGAAATGGGACCTGTGTAACCACTTGATACGTCCAATTTTCATCACCATTCTATATCACAATTTGTCTCTATTCATTGATATATTTCCTATTAAGAGGTGTTACATATGTCTTGTCATCTGTTTTTGCATGTTGGATGATTCTTGGAGGATGAACTGCTGGAGTCAGGATTCTGATGGAAAAAAGCAGTGTTTTGATGCAATTTCGTGAAGATCATAACAATACCAAGAAAACTATGGAAAATTATATTTTCCCATAAGACGAAGGACGCAAGAAGGGGAGGCGGAGTTGGGCTAGATGGGGCCCACACCCCCTCCCAGGCACGGGCCACCCTAGGGCGTGCCTACAGGGGGAGTGGCCACCCTAGCCCACCTCTGGCTACGCTCTCTCGCCTATATCTTCTCCTCGAAACCCTAATACACGGGGAGTGACCATAGAAAGATTCCGCCGCCTCTGCTGGGTGGAAAACATCGAGAGAGAAAGAGCTCTCCGGCAGGCAGATTTCTACCGGGGAAATTCCTTCCTGGAGAGGGGAAATCTTCGCCATCAACACCATCATATACCTAGACTTCATAGGGATCATCATCATCCACACCATCATCTCCACCAGCACCATCATCACCACTCCATCCTAATATAACAATTGTGTTGAATCTTGCATAGTTCTTAGGGGAAACTTTCCTGGTGTTGATTACTGTTGTAGTTGATGCCTGTGAGTGGAACCATTGAATGGTTGTTTATGTTCAAATTTTTATCCATTATTACATCATCTCTGATCTTGATCCATATGATGTCTCATGAGTAGTCCATTTAGTTCTTGAGGCATGGGAGAAGTCATGCTATTAGTAGTGGAATTGTGTTGAGGTATTATTCAATGGTTTAATATTTAAGTTGTGGTGCTATTCTTCTAGTGGTGTCATGTGAACATCGACTACATGATAATTCACCATTTATGGGCCTAGGGGAGTGCATTGTGTATTTGGCTACTAATTGTGGGGTTATCAGAGTGACACAAACCCGAACCCCCGTTAGGAAACCATTGCACAAGGGAGTGTAGGATCTCAGATTTTAAGGCTATGGTTAGGTTTATATCTTAATTGCTTTCTTGTAGTTGTGAATACTTGCAAGAGGTTTAATCACAAGTATGTATTAGTCCAAGTAAGGTCGGTACACTACCACAGGTTCACCCACACAACACTTATGAAACCAAAGAAGATTAATCAGTTATATGAAACGAAAGCACTTCACAGTATTCACTTATGTCGTCGAGAACGTTTGGTCCCCATTAGTATTTCCACCGGCTTGTCATTTTCTAAGAAAGGATTGGGCCACTTGGTGCAATTATTTGTTGTCTTTACTTATTTGCACCTTATTTCTTTGCTTTATCAGAAAACCCCTAAAAACCCGTTTGCTCCATACCAGTAGTCAACACCTTCTGCTCCTTGTTCGGATCGACACCAATATTTATCGAAAGTACTACGATACACCCCTATACTTGTGGGTCATCAAGACTATTTTCTAGCGCCGTTGCCGGGGAGTGAAGCTCTATTGAAGAGTGGAATTGGTAAATAAAACTTCTACTGTGAGTATTGTTTTTATTTCTGTTTGTTACTTTGTTTCCATTATGGATAACCCACTTGGTTTTCTATTTGGGAAAACTACAACCACTTTTAGGGTAGTAGATGAACCAGCACCTGTTGAGATGGATCCTTTTAAGATACCTACAAGTATTGTTGCTCGTGTTATCGATAATAATTATTTAGGGAATGGAACTGTCCATCCTGGTGACCACTTGCTTTTTATCCATGAATTATGCGGGTTGCTTAAGTGTGCAAATATCACAACTGAACAGGTGAAGAAGAAGTTACTCTCTATATCATTGAAAGGAAGAGCTGAAGAATGGTACAAGCTGCTAAAGAATGGACAATCCATGGAATGGGAGGAAATAGTACCTCTCGTTTACTCTAAATTCTATCCTCCCAGTGAGATTCATAAGGATAGGAATCAAATATATAAATTTTGGCCTCGTGATGGGGAGTGTACATATCAATCTTGGGGGAGATTGAAGTTACTAATGCTTAAATGTCCTATTCATGAACTCCCTAACAATATTATTATCAATAACTTTTATGCTAGTCTTTCTCTTCATGATAAAGATTTAATAGATGCTTCTTGTGCTGGATCATTCACACGTATGAAGGAAGAATCTAAATGGGATCTCCTAGATCGTATTCAACAGAACACTGAAGCATGGGAGAATGACAAAGGAAGAAAGTCAGGTATAAACTATAATTATGAATGCATTAAATCTTTTATTGGAACTGATGACTTTCGTGATATTAGTACTGAGTATGGTCTTGATTCTCAAGTTCTTGCAAAATGTTTTTAAGGCCTTTGCCTCTTATATTGAAATCCCCAAAAAGGAGTGTGACAAGTACCATGCACCTTATAAAGATATTGTTACCCATGTTCCTGCTAGCATTAAAGTTTGTACTGTTGATCCTATTTTTCCTGAACCTTATGTTGAGAAAATCCCTTTTCCTGCTAAGGTAAAGGAACATTTTGTCATAGCTAATGTAGTTAGCAAAAGTGCAAATAAAACTGTGGAACCTGATGAGCAAATAAACATTGAACCTGTGGTAGCTATTGTGAAAGATCTTGTCACTAAAAATATAGAGGATGAGCACCGTGTCTTCTGTGAAGATGCTTCTAATATTGTCTCTCATCCTAGAAAATCTAGAAAAACTAGTGATCCTATGCTTTCTGTTAGAATTGGTGACCATAGCTATTATGGTTTATGTGACATTGGTGCTAGTTCTAGTGCTATTCCTTATGAGCTTTATAGGGAAATTATGCATGAAATTGTTCCTTGTGAACTTGAGGACATTGATGTGGTTATTCACCTTGCTAATAGAGAGATAGTCTGTCCAATTGGCATTGTAAGAGATGTGGAGGTTCTTTGTGGTAAGATTAAATATCCTGCTGATTTTCTAGTGCTTGGTTCCGAAGCTACTAAGTGGGGCTATTATAGATTGTAAGAAGGAGAAAGTTTTGACTAAGTTCGATGGAGAATCTTATGAGTTCAACTTTTCCAAATTTGCTAAAGCTCCTTATGAAAATAATTTTCCTAATGAGGATTTCAGGGTTGAACAACTTGCTTCTATAATCCAGTTTATGACCTTGGACCTCTTTTTGATGATTGTAAGTATGCTCATTCTGATGATAAAGTTGTTTCTTGTGATAGTTATATTGTCAAATTTATTCAAAGTGCTACTGAAAGTTATTATGAGAGAGGGAAACATGGTTTTATGCATCTCAATAATATTAAGTTTCGCCGTTTTATGTTGAAAGCTTTGAAGTTGCATTTGTTTTGTCTTCCTATGCTAGTTGCCTTTTGTTTCAATAATTTATTTTCTCATGAGACTCTCTTGCATCTGAAGTGGTTTAGACTCAAATGTGTTGGATATTTGCTTGTTGATGCTCTCTTTCACTTCAAATCTATATCTCCTATGTGAGCATCTTTGAAATCATCAAGCCCATCTTAAAGGCTATAAATAAAGAGCTTTTGGGAGACAACCTGTTTTAATTTTGCTTTTGGTTTTTGTTTTGTTGAGTCTTGGAAGTTATTACCTCAGTAATGACCTATCCTTATCCTTTTTGTTTTGGTTTTTGTGTCAAGATCAACTACTTTTGAGAAGTAGAGGAGTTGTGAAAAGTGGTTGTCCTAGGACAGATTTTTGTGCTGCATTGTAAAAAATCGTGAAGGAGCTCAGTACAACGGATGGAGTTGTAATTTTCTGTGATTTTTCCCCAAGTTTTTATACAACTTTCATTAGTTTTGCACTTTTTGATTTGAGCAACAGAAGTTTTTCGAAAAATCAATCTTTACCTGCTGGTCTGTTTTGACAGATTTCTTCCATCATTTGCATTTGCCTCTTTTATTGATTCGCTTTTAGATTCTTTGGGCTTTTGGAAATGAGTTGCTACAATAGCTTTTGCTGTGATGGATTTCAGTTAAAGTGTGTACTTAGAGGTTTATTGTTTTTTCATACACTAATGTTGCCAATGAGGTTTGTGTAAAGCCTTGTATGAAAAGAATTTTTAGGAGATGGAGAGAAGGAATCTGCAGAGTCCGTTTTTGAATAGGTAAAAGTGCTGCAAACTGAAGGTTCGTTAAAACCTTATCTTTTTATATTTTTGATGTTTTTATTACATACGGAAGGTTACGAGACGAAATAGAGGAGGAAACGGAGGCCAAGTGGGACACACCCACCCTAGGCACGGGCCCCAACTGGTCGCGCCTACAGGGGTGTGAGCCCCCTGGAGTCCGTCTCCGCCTCGTTTTCGCACAGTACCTTCCTTATGTAGTACAACTTCGTAATATATATAACCCCTCGGATCCCCGACGTTCGTATATCGTGTTCTCGTCGTGTTTTCGTTTCAATCTGTTTCTGTCAGGAAATCTTCTTAAGTTTTAGAGCACCATGGTCTCCGCCAACGACAAAGGCAAGAAGCCCGTGGAAGATGATGCTCAAAACCCCAAGGAGGAGGAGATCTTGGTTGGGGATGAAGAAGACGTGAAGGAGGATGAGCATCCGCATACCCGTGCTACCGTTGCAAGCATTGGAATGGTGGCAAATCCTACCAAGCTTAGGAGGACAACACGGATGTCTACAGGAGGGAAAACCCCACGTCATATCCTCGCTCCACGGTCACTTCCTTCACCCACCAAGAACCCCTTCCATACTCTCATAATTGAGCAACAATACCAAAAGGTGCCCCAAGGGAGGTTGCCCTCTGTTTGGGATCTACCTCGTTCTAACCATGCAGGGAAGGAACACACTAAGAAGGAAGAGTGGGGAAAGAATACCAAGGACTGGGATTCTCGGTCTGATATGATCATGAGCCGTATTAAGCATAATTCGGAGTTGATTCGTACTCTAACCTTCGAGATTGAGGAATTGAGGGAACTGATTGAAGAGCTTATCAAGAGAACGCTACCACCACTGAAGGAGTAATTCGTCATCAGGTTTGGCATCCACTTGGCTTGTTCCAAGCTTGGGGGAGTGCCGCGGTATCACATCATTATCTTTTACCTTTTTAGTAGATTCATATCTTGGGTAGAGAAGTTATCTTATAGGTTGGTTTGCATTGTGGAAGTATCTCTCCTTTAGTTGGTTATCTATGTATCCCTTGGTGTGAGTGCCTTTAAGGAATATTAATGAGAAGTTTCATCTTTTACTTTTTGCACTTCTTATTTTAGTTTGCAATCTCTATTATATGATTGATCTTGTTGATCAGTATTGGTATCACTTTGGGAGCATCAAGTAGATATAAATTGGTTTTGGCAAATCGAGCTCGGGTCAGTAGCAACACTTTTTGAGATTTGAAAGGAAAATAGAAAAGCACTTACATGTATTTTGTATCATTTATTTTCTTTCTTGATTGGCTCATAAGCTTAGTATTCTTTATTTAAGATCTTTTGTTCCTTCAAGGAGGATTGCATGTTTGGCTTTATTACTTGTATGTTTGCTTTTTTCCTTCAACTCTTTTGCTTGCTACCTAGCCTTGCTAGCCAAAAACCCGTTTTGACAAGGCATACTTCTCATGCATCCAACCCCTTTAAACCAAAAATTGTGCCATTTGTGTCCACCATATCTACCTATTAGCATTATTTCTATTCCAAATAAATTCTCAAGCTTCATCTATCTTTCAAATTAGAAATTATTTTGTTATGTGAAAACTAGTTAGTAAAGCTCTCACGAACTTGATGTCACACCTTATTTTCTTGCCCCTAATAAACTTGAACCATTGCATCATCGAAGTTATATGCTTGCACCTATACGTTGGAATTAGCAGAACCGTGCTATCACGGGGAATGCTTTCAACATTGCACTTGTACATTGTCCATAGTAGATATCATGGTCTTTTGTTTGCGAATGTCGTCGATGTGAAATAAAAGAGGATCTTGTAAGTCCATGGAGTTATGTATGTGTGTTAGATAAACGCCTGGGCCGCTAGCCTAAGACATGCCTAATCATGGTGGAAACTTGCAGCATAACCATAGTGAGCAATCTGTGAAGCATCCTCAATAAAAACCTATGTAAATAGCAAATAAAAAGATCACTAAGATGCTCACTGTTTGCTTGCCTTGTCATTTTGATTATGGGATAGCTCCTGTATCATGTGCAAGGGGTACCCGTTGGCAGTTCTTTATGATACACATATACTTACTATGACAAGAACTTACCGGTAACTAAAGTTGAGTAGCATGAGGAGCGGCCCTCGTACTCAAGCATATACTCCATCTTATATTTTTTCAAGCATATACTCCATCTTTGTTCACTTTAACCCTAATCACCTCAAGATGCTTATGATAGGGGCAATGAGAGCTCAAAGCTGTAAGTACCATAATCTTTTGAAATCTCTTTATGAACTTGAAATCCCTGATTCCCTCTATGAAGGGCCCTTTCTTCTATTTCTAAGTTGAGTCAGTAAAACCTATTCCTCTCTATCTCCAGCAAGCATTTGAGTTGTTGTGTTTCAAGCATTCATATGATGATTTGTTCAATAATGTTATCTATCTTCCTTGTTTGCAGAAGACTCTTATCTAAATGAGTATTACTTTGAAAGCCATCATTGTGAAAAACCTTTTATGTTTGATCAAAGAGTACTCCTGTTGTAAACTTCTACAAAATCTTTATTTGAAAACGGTTTGCCAACTGTTCTCTGACCAAGAACAAAGTTTGCCAATCCCAATTATGATTTATGTCTATGAATCTTTATTGTGACTCCCATACTTGTTGCAAGCTAAGTTATATAATGGTGAGTTGCTTTCTTCTATGAGTTGTGCAATGGTAAGTGTGATGCTTCTTGTCTGTATTCTTTTTATCGACACTTCACTCCGTAAACCTATGGACATGTTTACTGAGCTCAGTTTTCGCTTGGGTACAAGCGAAGGTCTAAGCTTGGGGGAGTTGATACGTCCAATTTGCATCACCATTATATATCATAATTTGTCTCTATTCATTGATATATTTCCTATTAAGAGGTGTTACTTATGTCCTTTCATCTGTTTTTGCATGTTGGATGATTCTTGGAGGATGAACTGCCGGGGTCGGGATTCTGATGGAAAAGCGGTGTTTTGATGCAATTTCGTGAAGATCAGAAAAATACCAGAAAAAATACAGAAAATTATATTTTCCCAGAAGACAAAGGACACTAGAAGGGGAGGCGGAGTTGGGACACAGGGGCCCCACACCCACCCCAGGCGCGGGGCACCCTAGGCCGCGCCTATAGGGGGTGTGGCAACCCTATCCCACCTCTGGCTCCGCCCTCTCGCTTATATCTTCTCCTCGAAACCCTAATACACGGGGAGCAACCACAGAAAGATTCCGCCACCTCTACAGGGCGGAAAACACTAAGAGAGAAAGAGCTCTCCGGCAGAGAGATTTCTACCGGGGAAATTCCTTCCTGGAGAGGGGAGATCGTCGCCATCAACACCATCATCAAGCTAGACTTCATCGGGATCATCATCATCCACACCATCATCTCCACCAGCACCATCATCACCACTCCATCCCGCTATAACAATTGTGTTGAATCTTGCATAGTTCTTAAGGGAAACTTTCCCGGTGTTGATTACTATTGTAGTTGATGCTTGTGAGTGGAACCATTGAATTGTTGTTTATGTTCAGATTGTTATCCATCATTATATCATATCTGATCTTGATCCATATGATGTCTCGTGAGTAGTTCGTTTAGTTCTTGAGGACATGGGAGAAGTCATGATGTTAGTAGTGGAATTGTGTTGAGGTATTATTCAATGGTTTAATATTTAAGTTGTGGTGTTATTCTTTTAGTGGTGTCATGTGAATGTCGACTACATGATACTTCACCATTTATGGGCCTAGGGGAGTGCATTGTGTATTTGGCTACTAATTGTGGGGTTGCTGGAGTGACAGAAACCCGACCCCCCGTTAGGAAACCATTGCACAAGGGAGTGTAGGATCTCAGAGTTTAAGGTTGTGGTTAGGTTTATATCTTGATTGAATTTTTTTAGTTGCGGATGCTTGCAAGGGGTTTAATCACAAGTATGTATTAGTCCAAGTAAGGTCGGTACATTAGCACAGGTTCACCCACACAACACTTATGAAACCAAAGAAGATTAATCAGCTCTATGAAACAAAAGCACTTGACAATATTCCCATGTGTCCTCGAGAACGTTTGGTCCTCATTAGTATTTCCACCGGCTTGTCTTTTGCTAAGAAAGGATTGGACCACTTGCTGCAATTATTTTCTCTCTTTACTTATTTGCACCTTATTTCTTTGCTTTATCAGAAAACCCCTCAAAATCCGTTTGCTAAGTATTTATAGAGATTTCCTGCTCCATACCACTAGTCAACACCTTCTGCTCCTCATTGGGATCGACACTCCTATTTATTGAAATTACTACGATACACCCCCTATACTTGTGGGTCATCACCACTCAACACAAACCATACAAGTCCCCATTTCACCCAGGTGTTTCATTATTAAGGTTGTTTTTCTTAGTCAAAAACACATAGGCATAAACTCTCAATAATAACATAACATGAATTTTCCACACACTAATTTTAATAGCAAGTCTAAGCATTCTAGCACACAATGTCTCATAACTTAGGAAAATTCTACCTAGATATACTCTATAGGATCTTCCATAGCATAGCATTATACTTGAAAACTACCATGCAAGTCCTACAAAAATAATACAAATGCAATAATAAAAAAATAGTAGGACATAAGATGAGTATCACTTGCCTTGGTAGCTAGTAGAATAGGTACAATACTCACAATCACACACTTCACAATCCACAAAATCTACACAACAAATTCAAACAACAAAATATAAACAATTCAATATATCACTAAAAAATAACATAAATGCATGCAAATATGCAATGAGGTGCATAACACACTTTTAAAACCAAACTCTACAGTACATAAGATAAAGTATATAATCTAAAGTCTAAAGAATACAAAATCCACCCAAAAATAATATACAAAATAATTTTTATAGCCAAAATACCCCTATAAATGTCTCCGCATAAAACTCTAATTTTTTATAAGCAAATGACTAAAGTAAGGCCATAGAATTAAATTTCATATTTTTCTGTATCCATAGACACCTAATTGTATTTTTCTGAATTATAGATCAAAAGTTATGAATTTTACAAGTTTGAACAAATAATAAATTAAATCTGGATTTTAAATCAAAAACACAGACACGCGGCGTTTCCTGATTGGCCCGTACCGGTTCGCGCAGATCACGCACGCGCGTAGTCAGATCTAACTAAGACCCTGCGGTCCAGATCTGACCATACCCCTTCACGCTAGCATCTATTTTTAGCCACTAGATCTAGATCTAGCGGATCAAAACGTTCTGACCAAAACCGAGCAGCACAAATGGCGAGCACAGCGGTGGCGTGTCTAACGACGGCGTTTCGGCGAGGCCAGGGAGTAAGGGAGGGGGCTCAGGGGCTTACCGTGGTCGCGGAGAAGGGGTGGTTGCAGTGGCGGTCGCGGATGAGGGCGGGGCGCTCGCGAAGAGCTGCAATTCCTCGTCGGAGTTGAGCTTGGCGTCGGGTGTCGCAGGGGTTGACGAAGGCGAGCTCCTGGTGCACAAGAGAGAAAGCGGCAAGCATCAGGAGGTGCGCAAGAGGATGGCGAGCACGCCAGTAAGAACCAGAGGTAAGGGGGAGGTCGAGGCTCACCACAATCGGTCGCTGGAGCACGTTGGGACAGCGGCGGTGCGAGGCAAAATCCGCGTAGCCTGGCGGCGCTCAGGGGTTGTTGAGCGAGGGGAAATGGAGCGGGGAGATAGGGGGTTAAGTAGCAGCGCTCGGGGACGAGAATCACGCACGCAATCAAGCGCTATTAAGCAAAATCAAACGCTAAAGAAATGGCCGAGGAACATGCTCGGCGCACGTTGATTGAGGACGAAGGAGGTGACGTGGATGTGGGGCCTAGGTGTCAGTGTGCGTGTGTGGTTGCATGCGGTGAGAAACAGAGGGGAGAGGGGTATGCCGGGTGGGCTAGGTGGGCCGTGGTTGCTGGGCCGGCTGGTTTGGCTGGCGGTTCTCTTTTTTTTCTCAAAGCATTTTTCTTTTCTGTTTTGATTTTCCAAATATGATTTGAAGCATCAAATGAACTACAAATCCACTCAAATTTTCACCACAATTTTGTGGGATGACTATAGTGTTTATAAGTGTTCTAAACACAACAATCCACTCCAAAAAAATTGGGGTAAAAAAATAAAAAAGATACATGCCCCATACATGTAAAAGAAGAGGGGTTTAAATTAGGGTTTTGCTAGGTTTTAAAGTTTGAAAAAATTTGTGCAATGCTCACATGCTATGATGGTATGAATGCAATGAGAGTGTTTAGGATTTGATGAAAATTGGGATGTTACACCTACCTTGTACTTTTGGAGGAACTTCATATTATGGTTTGCGTGACATAGGAACCGCTATTAATGTCATTTCAAATGAATTCTACAGAGAGATAAGACATGAATTAGAACTAGCCTAGTACGAGGATACAAATATGGCAATCATGTTAGCTAATATAACTCTTAGAATTACAATGGGAATAATTAAAATGCCTCCATTAAAGTTGGTCCTTTTGAGTCCCCTATCGATTTATTGTTAGGTGATATGCCCACTGAATATTGTTTCCCAATAATTTTTGGAACACCCTTTTTCAATACAATAGGGGCAAAGATAGATTGTAAAAGCTGCATATATAGGTAAACCTATCCTACCTTGTACTTTTGGAGGAACTTCACATGATGGTTTGTGTTACATAGGAAGCGTTGTTAATATCATTTCAAATGAATTCTATAGAGAGATAAGACATGAATTAGAACTAGCCTAGTACGAGGATACAAATATGACAATGAAGTTAGCTGATAGAACTCTTAGAATTACAATGGGAATAATTAAAAATGATTCCATTAAAGTTGGTCCTTTTGTGTCCCCTATCAATTTATTGGTAGTTGATATGCCCACTGAATATTGTTTCCCAATAATTTTCGGAAGACCCTTTTTCAATACAATAGGGGAAAAGTTCGATTGTAAAAGGGAGACTATTATTACGTTTGGGGAAGAGGAAATGCATTTCCACTGTTCCAAATTTTAAGATAGACCTAACTATAGAAAATAAGAAGATGTAGAAGAAGATGATGAAGAGGAAGAGGAAGAGAAATAAGAGGAAATAATTGGGAAAACTATTGCCGAGCTAACAGCTGTATACTATAGCACTCCAACTGATGAACTATAAAGAAGATTGGTGAGTGATTATGATGTCCCTGAAGATACCCCTAAAGAAGAATTCAATGTATATCTCGATAATATTCCTATAGTAGAATCTCCCATGAATGAAACCTACGAGATTACAGAGAGGAAAGGAGATGAAGAGTCTCCACCCCCTAAACTAAAACCTCTACCTAAAGAACTTAAATATAGATTCTTGGATGCTATTGACAAATATCCTATTATTATCATTTCCAACCTTACAGGACAAGAGGAAGAACTTATGATCATACTTAAAAAGCATCATAAATCATTTTGGTATTTCATGGATGACTTGAAAGGGATAAGTCCCTCATTATCCACTCATCGGATATTCATGGAAGAAGGTGTTCAACCAGTAGCACAAGTCCAAAAAATATTGAACCCACACATGAAGGAAGAAGTAAGAAAATAAATTTCACACCTACTAGATGTTGGTATAATATATCATGTGATAGAGAGTGATTGGGCAAGCCCAGTCCATTGTGTTCCAAGAAGGGAGGGTTTTAGTTGCTAATGAAAACAATGAGTCAGTTCGTACTAGAACTGTTGTTGGATATAGGATGTGCATCGATTTTAGAAAACTTAATAAAGAAACTATAAAGGATCATTACCCATTACCATTCATAGATAAATCATTAGAGAGCGAGGCTTTCTAAGCATGTTTCTCTTAAATTGTTGTCCATCTTGATGATCAAATTAAAATGTATTTTACTTGTCCTTTTGGTATGTATGCTTATCGTCGCATGAATTTTGGTTTATGCAATGATCCTGCAATTTTCAAAGACGTATGACTTCCATATTTGGATTTTGTAGAAGAAATAATGAAAGAGCTCATGGACGACTTTTTTGTTTATGGCACGTTATTTAAACATTGTCTCGATAATCTTAAGAAAGTTTTGTAGTGACGCAAGGATACTTATCTTGTTTTGAATTGGGAGACGTGCCACTTTATGGTAACATAAGGCATAGTACTTGGGCATAAGATATGAGGTAAAGGCATAGAAGTGGATAAGACAAATATTGATGAAACATAAAGGTTACCACCTTCATATGATGTAAAAGGTACACAAAGTTTTCTTGGTCATGCACGTTTTTGAAGGGTTTCGCGGCATAGTAAATCAAAATTTTCTACGGATGCGAACAGAGGGAAAGCCAAGATCTAATCTAGGAGATGCAATCAACGAGAGAGATTGGATTAGATCTTCATACCCTTGAAGATTCACAGCAACGGGCGTTAAACGGAGCGTGGGTGATGTAGTCGTACTCGCTTCTCCTCCTCGCGATCCGATCCGATCTAGCACCACAAGTGGCGGTGCCTCGTGAGATGCACGTGCAGCACCTTGACGTCTCCTCCTTCCTCGGACCAGCAAGTATGGTGGAGAGATAGATTGGATCTACAACACGGCGTGTGTATATGGTGGAGAATTTCTGCGCAGGCTTCGCCTACAAGCGATCGGGAGGAGAGAGAAAGCTAGCAAGGCTAGGGTTTGGAGGAGAGGTGTGTGTGGTTGGTGCGCCCCACCTCTTTATATAGAGGGGCGCAGCCTAGCCCTCCCAAGCCCAAAGGATAAGTGGGGGCATGGACTCTCCTCTTCTAGAAACCCTATCTCTAGTTTAAACGATTTAAACTCTCTAGGATCGGCTGGGCCCTATGGAGCCTTGTGCCCCTTGGCCCAATGCGGCCAGGACACTCCCTCATAGGCCCATGCCCCCTCCCGGAAGGTGGGGCCACGTTGGTTCCCTGAAGGTTCTAGAAGCTTCCGTATAATACCGATTAACCCGAACAATTCGAACTCCAAAACTGCCTTATATGAATCTTATTCTCCGGACCATTCTGGAACCTCTCGTGATGTCCCGGATCCCATCCGAGACTCCGAACAAAAATTCATAAACCAATTATCCAATTTATCCTAGCGTCGAGATACGTTAAGTGTGTGACCCTGCGGGTTCGAGAATATGCAGACATGATCTTCTATCAATAATCAACATGGGTGCAGGCACCCATATTGACTCCACACATTCATCGATGATCATATCGGATGAACCACGATGCCAGGATTCAATCAATCCCATATATATTCCCTTCTTCTCAATATTTTACTTGCCCGAGAATCGATCGTCGATCGTCATACCTAGTTCAATCTCGTTCACGGCCAAGTACTTTACTGCTCCGTAATCCGATATCACTTTGTGATTAACTCCTTAACCACATGCTTGCAAGCGGTGTTGATATCGATTACCAAGTGGGCCCAAGTATATCTCTCCGACTTGGGAGGACAAATTCCATCTCGATACATACAACCCAATGATACTTTCCGATCACGAGAGACACCTTTATGATCACCCTTTCATAGGATGACGTTTGATGACCTCAAAGCTTTCTTCCGGTACCAGGGAGTTGCATTATCTCATGGTCTAAGGAATACAATATTTGACATAGGAAAAGCTTCGCAAAGATGAACACGATGAAACGATCTAATTGCTTCGCTTAGTTTGGTTCTGTCCATTATATCATTCTCCAATGATATGATCTCATTATCAATTGACAACTCATGTCTATGGTTAGGAAACCTTAACCATCATTGATCAATGGGCTAGTCCATAGAGGCGTACTAGGGACACAGTGTTGTTCACAAACCACACAAGTATTAAAGTTTCCGCTTAATACAATTCTAGCATGGAATATAAACTTTATCATGAACAAGAATTATAATAATAACATCTTTATTATTGCCTCTAGGGCATAATTCCAACAGTTTTTACAGAAGGTTCATAAAAAACTTTTCAAAGGTTTCAAGACCTCTGACTAACCTATTACAGAAGAATGCTTGTTTTAACTTTGATGATAATTTTTTATTGCTTTCAAAACTCTTAAACAAGCTTCGATAAATCCTCATACAATAAAACCTCCTATTTGGGATCGACCTTCTGAAATAATTTTTGAGGCTAGTAATGAATCTGCCAGGGCTATTCTTGGATACCGTAATGGTGAAAATTTTAATGTTATTCATCATACTAGACTCACTCTTAACGGTGCTCAAAATAAGAAGCACAGAAGCCCCATGGGGAGGGACAATTCGAGACTGTGAAGTTCATCTCCACTGACTGTCAAGATCTCTAGCATAAGAAATCTCCAAACACCACTCCAGGAACCTACGAGGAGATGAAGGCTCACACCTCCACCAGCAAGAAGCTCATGGTGAACGTGCGCATGCACGCGAAGCCGTAGGAGGAGTGGGATGGCTTCTTCTTCCAAGAAGTATTCCCAGAAAAGCATATCAAGACCAAGCATCTCCTTGAAGAACTTGATGTATAACAAAAACAAGATCTTATTCACCGTGAGATTGTACATGAACTCCTTAGTAAACTGGAAGACAGGAAGGATATGAACCCGATTCTTGGAAGGTTCATGGATCACATGACTACTCTGCACGCTGATGTTCAGCGATGCTATCGTCGCATCTCCGTTCGAGAAGAAACCAACATGAAGCTCCGCCTAGTAATTGCCAATGCATACTTCCCCCATAATTGACCACATAACAGTATCAAATAATTGCAAGGGATTATTAGATCTCACCTGGCTTGATGCCAAGCTTGGGGATATCTTTGATATCTTGTAATCTATCTTAAATTTTTAGCATGTTTACTTTTCTTCATGCATCTTACTTTACTTACTCAAGGTTTGCATAATAGGTTGCAACTTTAGCTCCCTTGGAGGAAGGAATCATTTATATCCTATGGATTACAAGTTTTTATTATATATGAAGCATGTAAACTTGTGGATATTATATTAGATGTATGAACTAGGATAGTATTTTTCGCACTTATACTATTTGATGACTTTGGGATCTTCCACACCATTAGTACCACTCAAAGATTTGAAGAAACGTTGATAGCATTGATGACCCACAAGTATAGGAGATCGCAACAGTCTTCGAGGGTAGTATTACCCAATTTATTGATTCGACACAAGGGGAGCCAAAGAATACTTGCAAGCCTTAACAATTGAGTTGTCAATTCAGCTGCACCTGAAAATAGTTTTTGCTCATAGTAGTTTATCAGTAGCAACAGTTTGTAGTAGCAACAACAAAGCAATAGCAACGGTAAAACAAGAGCAATAGTAACAGTAGTAGAAAATAGTAGGATATGAGTGCGGTAGGCATAGGGATGGATGGACGGGCGTTGCATGGACAAGTCTAAACATGTAACTTCAAGACCTAGCATGTGCTCCATATATAGTCATGCGTGCTCGCAATGAGAACTTGCACAACATCTTTTGTCCCACCAGCTCGTGGCAGCGGGGCCTCTAGGGAACTACTGGCAATTAAGGTGCTCCTTTTAATAGAGCACCGGAGCAAAGCATTAACACTCCATGAACACATGTGATCCTCACATCACAACCATCCCTTGCGGTTGTTCCAATTTCTGTCACTTCGGGGCCTTTGGATCCGGACAATCATATGTGTACACAACTTGCAGATAAGATCACAATCAATACTATCATAATGATTCAATAATAAGTTCATATCTGAGATCATGGCACTCGGGACCTAGTGACAAGCATTAAGCACAACAAGTTGCAACAAAGTCAAATAGCACTAATAGAGATACTAGGCACAAATAGCACAATCTTATTCGATTACATGATAGAACTCATACAATCCCTACCATCCCCATAGCCTACAACGGGGGATTACTCGCTCATGGATGAGGGAAACATTGATGGTTGATGGAGAGGTATTGGTGATGATGATGGCGATGACCCTCCCCAAATTCCCCGTCCCGGCAGGGTGCCAGAACGGAGTTTCTGGTTCCAAATCTTGGTTTCTAGTGGTGGCGGCACAGCGGAACTCTTTCTGGAAAAACGACGAACCCCCTCGGAAATGAGGTCAAAAGGATTCTTATAGGCGAAGAGGGAGGCCGAGGGGGTGCCTGGGGTGGCCGCACCCCTCCTAGGCGCGGCTAGGCCTGGTCCGCCTAGCAGTGTGGCCCCCAGGCTCCTCGATGTCGCACTGCCCGTGGATCTTCTAGTGAAATAGGATTTTTGGCATATTTTTCGGGATTTTTCCTGATAGTTGATTTTCTGCACCAAAACTAGACACCAAGGTAATTCTGCTTAAAACAGCGTCAGTCCGTGTTAGTTGTATCCAAATCACACAAGTTTAGAGGAGAAGCAATAGCAACAGTGTTTGGGAAAGTAGATACATTTTGGATGTATCAACTCCCCCCAAGCTTAGCTTATTGATTGTCCTCAAGCAATTCAGTTGAAAACTCAGTGCGATAAAAGAACTTTCACAGACACATTTGCTTCATATGATGTATATATTCTCAGCATAGGATTAGATACTTAAACCATTCATAATAAGAAGTATGCAACTAAGTCTACTCAATAGTCATTGCAAGCTATGAAGAGAAACCAACTGAATAATAATAAGTAGCATGGAACATAAACATAAGCAACATTGCAATGCTCATAAAAAGGTATGATAGAGTGGTATCTCTCTTGCCTTTGTTTGTAAATGCCAAGGCACCTCTGAAGTTCAAGTGAAGACTAGAAGTAAAAATATCAGATATACAAGCATCAAAGTCATGACATAATTAACCAAGTTTTGAGACAAACACAAGAATGACAACTATGCTCTCAAGAAGGTGCTCATAGAATAAGCGGTGACTCAACAAGGGAGTGAAAAGGTTTTGAAAAGTTTGAAAGGCTTCCAAATGCTGAAAGTAAGGTACTCATTAGCTTTGAGCTCTCATTGCCCCTATCATAGGCATCTTCATGTGGTTAAGGTGAAAGTGAGGTCCAATCTGAGTTATATGCTTGATAGACCATAAACTGGAAATCTCATGTCCCTTGAGTACGAGGGCCGCTCCTCATGCTACTCAACTTTAGTCACCTGTAAGTTCTTGTTATTGTAAATACATGCATATCATAGAGAACCGCCAACGGGGTACCCCTTGCACATGATACAGGAGCTATCCCGTGATCAAAATGACAAGGCAATCAGACAATAAGCATCTCAGTGATCTTTTTATTTACTATTTTCATAGATTTTTATTGAGGATGCTTCATAGATGCTCACCATGGTAATGCTGCAAGCTTCCACCATGATTAGGCATGGCTTAGGCTAGCGGCCCAGGCGTTTCTATAACACATATATATACTTTCTCAAAGCAGTCAAACATTTTATTGGAAGAAAACAAGGCACAATGAATGTTCATGGAATAGCAAATGATGCTAATAGGTAGGTATAGTGGACATTGTTGGCAATATTGGTTTGGGGGAGTTGGAAGCACGAGTAGAGATCATACTCAGTGCAAGTGAAGGCTAACAAAAGAGAGGGAGCGACAAACGAGAGAGCAATAACTGTCATAATCATGCTTGCAAAAAAACATGACTAATTATGGCATGAAAATGATACCAGAACTCTGAGGCAAAATAAATCATCGAGGCTTACTGACTATTGTTTAGTCATATGCATGCGTGAGCATGTGCCAAGTCGATTCACATGAAATATTCAGAGGAGGGTACCACAATATCATACCAAGTTATGAATAGAACAATGCAAGCAAACATTCATATGACATGCTACAAACTATTAGCAAGCTGGAGCTAATCATAAGAAATCAAGAACTACTAAGCATCCATAAATAACATACACCTTACATGAACAGACTAAGCATGCTCACCATGATGAGTATCTGTAAAAAAAGGAAAACAAATAGAGTTCGTTACCAGCCTCATACCACACCTCAAGTTGTCTTAATATTCACTATTGCCCTTCACTTGTGTGACTTGAATAATAACATGAAACCAAATTCCACTGAGGACGGCTGAACCCTACAAAGAACTCACAAAACCAAAGAAGAAGAACAAATATTTTTGGTGTTTCCGATTTTTTAAAGAAAGCAAACAAAGAAAAAAAACAAAGCAAAATCTTTTTGGATTTTTCTTTCAAGGCAAACCAAAGCTAAAAAGCAAAGAAACAAACCAAGAGAAACAACAAAAATATTTTTGGTATTTTTGTGTTTTTGAGAAAGCAGCAGCAAGAACCAAAAAGAAAGCGAAACAATGGATATACAAAGAACTGACGAAACATGATACAAAGATGAGTGTGATGTCGGTATACCTCCCCCCAAGCTTAGGCTTTTGGCCTAAGTGGGTCTCAATAGTGCGGTTAGTAACCCCAAGTTGGTGGGTCATCATAGGAATGATCATAGTCAGGCGCTTTCGATGAAGAAGAAGACGCACCCCAATCAAAGGAGGGTTGCTGGTATGAAGACTCTCCCAAGTTGGAGGGCTGAATCGAATCATCTTTGGCATCCTCTCCAACATTCTCCTCTTGCTGGGAGAGCTCCGCCACGTATGTGTCAAACTCCTCCTCCGTGAGCGACCATCCTTGCCTCTTATCAAAATTAAACAAAGCAGGTGCAGGCAAATAAACTACTTTCTTAGTCCTACCCCCTCTCCAACCACGTTTGGAAAAAGATAATTCATACGGTAAACTTCTCATAGTAGCCCCTAGAGAAACAAAGTTATGCTGAACCATAGAATCAAGATCAAGCCTCTCTATGGGGAACCGATAATCCGAATGGTGAGGCTCTAAACCATGGAAAGCTAGCAACCTAGAGGCGATGAGACCTCCACAAATTCCACCCTTCTCGCGGTTAGTGGTAAGATGGTAAGCTATCAAAGCACCCAGGTTATAAGATCTATCCCCATTCAAAGCAGCCGCAATAAAAGCTAGATCGAAATAAGATAACTTTCTAGCAAGAACACACTTGGTAATGAAATAGGCAAAATATCTAATGGCTGGAAACTGAATGTTCCGAATTTTACCACTTTCCTTTGAGAAGTCGAAACCTTGGCAAATCTCAGCATATAAATCCATAAGTGAATTGGGCCTCTCCTTGATCTTCTCACAAGATCCCCACTGAGGTACTAATCGCTACACAAAAATTAGCAAAAGGCAGGTCGACAACTAGATTGTATATTTTATAATGTACCATGGGATTATACGAAAACCAAGTAAACCGGAAGTCCTGCACCACAAACATGGTTATCTTAACATATTGAAAAGGTTCACCTTCAACAAAGTGTTCCAACCCTGCATTGGTAATCATAGTTTGGAAATCCTGGAGGATTCCCGCGGCTCTCATAAATTCCTGGCATGGATATATGGAAGGGAAGACTCCTTCCTCACAATGAACTTTCATTGGCTGAGGTACCATCAAATCATATTGATTCAGTGGGTATTCACTCATCTTCCTTTCTAAAAAATTTAGACAAACATCAAACCAAGTGATTTCCAAGTTGATAAATGATGAGAAACTACTATAGGAACTTTCTAGAGGGATACACATGCATCAAAATGGAATCTCTAAGCATAGAACAAACATGAAATCTCACACAACCTGTCACCTATAGCAGCAAAATACTCAAGATACAATCTACCAATCACAAATCTAATTGGACAAGCGGAGGAGGCACATACCAAGGAGCAATCCCTCCAAAAATCAGCAGCAAAGATGGGTTGAGCAAGGAGATCGAAATTCGGGAGAAAGAACAGCAGGAACTCGAGCTTGAGAAAGTTTTCGGTGTTTTTCTAGAGAGAGAAAGAAGATGGCTGGGAGGAGGCACCTTGGAGGGGCCCAGGTGGGCCACACCCCAGCCAGGCGCCACCTGGGGGCTGGCCGCGCCCGCCAGGGGTGTGCTGGCCTGGGGTGGCCCCTGGGTCACTCGAGGTATCCCTCTGCCCCTTTTTCGAGGACAAATTTATTTTGAATTTTCTAGGATTTTTCAGGAAACTTTATTTTTGGCCAATTTTTAGGGTATGAAAATTGATTTTCTCGCATAAACGATTTATTTAGAAGAAGAAAAAGCAAACCAAAACCAAACTACAGAAGTTCTAAGACACTCTAACAAGCAAACAACTAGCAAAACCAAAGCTAACGAGAGAAAAGGCAAAGATTAGGAAAGAGAAAAGTAAAAGAAAGCAAGTATAACCATAGTGAAACATTATTTTGTTCATTAAAATCCTTTTGTTAACAAGGTTGATCAAGTCTTGTTACCAAAACAATCTTATATGAAACAAAACTTTGCATTCCACAAGGTGATTATCTTACCACAAACTTGATAGCAATGGTCCCAATCATAATAGTTTCAAAAATTTCTTGTGGAATGGGACAATATATTTCTTCAACCTTGATGCTCTCAATATTTTCAATGGAATTCAGGCAATAGCTTTTAGCAACCTTCTAAGGTAAATAGACATTATGCACTTTGTCATTAATATTAAATGTTACTTTTCCTTGGTTACAATTGATGACAGCACCTGCAATATTAAGAAAAGGTCTCCCAAGAATAATAGACATATTGTCATCTTTAGGAATTTCAAGCACAACAAAATCAGTTAAAACCAAGCAATTATGAGCCACTTGAACAGGAACATCCTCACATATACCAACAGGAATAGTAGTTAACTTATCAGCCATTTGCAAAGATATATCAGTTGGTATCAGCTTTTCTAGCTGGAGTCTCTTGTAGAGAGAAAAAGGCATAACACTAACTCCAGCTCCCAAATCACATAAAGCAGTTCTAACATAATTATCCTTAATAGAGCAAGGAATAGTTGGTATACCTGGATCACCAAGTTTCTTTGGAACCTTACCATTGAAGGAATAATTAGCAAGCAAAGTAGAAATCTCCTCATTAGGAATCTTCCTTTTATTAGAGACAATATCCTTCATATACTTTGAATAAGGAGGCAACATAATAGCATCAGTCAAAGGAATTTGCAAAAATAAAGGCTTCATCCACTCAAAAAACTTTTTGTAGTGTTATTCCTCCTTTGACTTGTGTTTCTTACCTGGAAAAGGCATAGTTTTCTTCACCCAAGGTTCTCTCTCACTACCATGTTTCTTAGCAATAAAATCTTCCTTAGTGTACCTGGTGTTCTTAGTGTGCTTCTCAGGTTGTTCCTCAATCATGTATGATGATATTTCCCATTGTATTTATAAATATATTAAGTTGTCCTTGAATAAACATCTGATGTGTATCATTGAATATGTGATTCAGTTGAGGAACTATGCATTCATGTTGTTTGCACTAAATATCCTTGGTCATCGAGGTGATGCTGGACACACAACTTAGACCAATGTGAAAGTCGGCTGATGACTCGGTTCCACTTGTTCCTTATCAGGAGCATCATTTTTATCATTACCACTCTCAGTTTCAACATCAGAGACAAATATACTATTAGGATCTACAGCAGGTTCAAGTGGTTCCTCAACTATTTTGTGTTTCTTTTCCTTTCTCTTACGAGGACTACCACTACTTTCACCTTGTTGAGAATCCTGCTCAATTCTTTTAGGGTGTCCTTCAGGATATAAAGGATCTTAAGTAGCTATACCACTCCTAGTTCTAATTCCATAAGCATGTTTATCTCCCGAGGCATTAACTAGCATATCCTTTTGTACCTTAGCAAGTTGATCAAGTTGAGTTTGAACCATTTGAAAGTATTTACAAAGCATTATAATACCATTAGAAGTTCTTTCCACAATATCTTTCAACTCATTAATAGCTCTAGAGTTTTCCAATAAATGATTCTGAACTTGTTTATTAAAATTACCTTGTTTAACAATAAATGTGGCAAGTTCCTCTAAGCATTGATAAGGAGGCTTACCATAGGGAATATCACCTTCATCAAAGTGGATAGAGTGTACCTCAATAGTAGATGAGTGGGGAATTGGATTACATAATTCTTCTATAGGAGGTAGATTCTTCACATCTTCAGCTCTAATACCTTTCTCCTTTAGACACTTCTTAGCTTCCTTCATCACTTCATCATTTAATGCAATAACTCCCCTCTTCTTTGGTGTTGGTATTGGAACTGGTTCAAGCACAACTGGTTCAGGAGTAATTGGATCAGGTGTATTTAGCTCAGTTGAAGTCCAATCATCATAATTCTTGCTTATTTTATCCATTAATTCTTCATCATCTATAGGAGTTCTTTTCCCGAAAACACAACCAGCAAAGCTATCTAGGTATGTCCTAGAATCATCAGTTAGTCCATTATAATAAATATCAAAAAGCTCATTCTTAGGCAATGGACATCCATGATGTGCATGAATCAAGGCACAGAACCTTGTCCATGACTCAGGCAATTTCTCTTCTTCTCCTTGTTTAAAATCAAAAAGTCTCTGCAAAGAAGCATGTCTAGCACTGGGAGGAAAATATTTTTGGAAGAAAGACGCAATCAAACAATCAGGGCTCTCAATGGAACTAGGAGGTAATCTATTAACCAAGCACTAGCTTCTCCTTTTAGTGAAAAAGGGAAGATATTTGTAACAAAGTACTTGCGCATCTTAAAATATCAGAGAATAAAGCACTCATAGTGGAAAGTTCATTCATATGAGCTACAACACTCTCATTTTCAGTCCCACAAAAAGGTTCTTTCTCAACAATGTCTAAATATGATAGATCAAGAGAGAAATCAAAATCTTTATCTTTAATATCTATGGGAGAGGTGGCAAACTTAGGATTAGAGGACAGTTTAGGAATAATTGTACGTATAGCAAGGAGACTCTTAATAGCACTAGCACCATGCGTGTTTTGGCACTCTTCAACAAATTCATCAGTAAACTCAATGTAGCCATCATTAATATCATAACTCTCTCTAGCCTCAGGTGAGCTAACAGGTGTAACAGTTTCTTCACTAGGAGTTTCAGTATTTCCTAGACCAGCCATAGTAGCATCTAGGGAAGGACCTAATGAACCACTCGCATCAAACATGGTAGAAGTAACATCATGAGTATCAAAAGCAGTTTCAGACTCAGCAATAGTAGCGGTGTGTGTAGCATGTGTATGTGGTGGTGGTGTAATAAGCTTACTTATAACAGATGGTGGATCAAGAGCAACAGAGGTGTTTAGAACTGTACCTCTTCTTGTAGTGGATGGTAAAATAGGAAGCTTTCCATCACGAGACTTCCCCATGATGAAAGGAGTAGCAGTGAACAATAATAGATCCAAGTGAACTTAAAAATAAAGCTATGCTCCCTGGCAACGGCGCCAGAAAATAGTCTTGATGACCCACAAGTATAGAGGATCGCAAGAGTCTTCGAGGGTAGTATTACCCAATTTATTGATTTGACACAAGGGGAGCCAAAGAATACTTGCAAGCCTTAACAACTGAGTTGTCAATTCAGCTGCACCTGAAAATAGTTCTTGCTCATGGTAGTTTATTAGTAGCAACAGTTTGTAGTAGCAACAATAAAACATGAGCAATAGTAACAGTAGTAGCAAACAGTAGGATATGAGCGTGGTAGGCATAGGGATGGATGGACGGGCATTGCATGGACGAGTCTAAACATGTAACTTCAAGACATAGGGCAATTGCAGATAAATAAGAATAAGCCTCCAAGTACTAAACAATCATAGGCATGTGCTCCATATATAGTCATGCGTGCTCGCAATGAGAACTTACACAACATATTTTGTCCCGCCATCTCGTGGCAGCGAGGCCTCTAGGGAACTACTGGCAATTAAGGTGATCCTTTTAATAGAGCACCGGAGCAAAGCATTAACACTCCATGAACACATGTGATCCTCACATCACAGCCATCCCCTCCGGTTGTCCCAATTTCTATCACTTCGGGGCCTCTGGATCTAGACAATGATATGTGTACACAACTTGTAAATAAGATCACAAACAATACTATCATAATGATTCAATAATAAGTTCACATCTGAGATCATGTCACTCGGGCCCTAGTGACAAGCATTAAGCACAACAAGTTGCAACAAAGTCAAATAGCACTAATAGAGATACTAGGCACCATGCCCTAACAATCTTATTCGATTACATGATAAAACGCATCCAATCCCTTCCATCCTCATAGGATACAGCGGGGGATTACCCACTCATGGATGAGGGAAACATTGATGGTTGATGGAGAGGCGTTGGTGATGATGATGGCGATGATCCTCCCCAAATTCCCCGTCCCGGCAGGGTGCCAGAACGGAGTTTCTGGTTCCGAATCTTGGTTTCTGGTGGTGGCGGTACAGTGGAACTATTTTTGGAAAAACGACAAACCCCCCTCGATTTTTAGGTCAAGAGGCTTCTTATAGGCAAAGAGGGAGGCCAAGGGGATGCTTGGGGTGGCCGCACCCCCCCCTAGGCGCGGCCAGGCCTGGCCCGCGCCTGGCAGGGGTCTGGGCCCCCCAGGCCTCCACTCCGTCTCGTACTATGGCTTCGTGGATCTTCTGGAAACTAGACACCAAGGTAATTCTGCTGAAAACAGCGTCAGTTCGTGTTAGTTGTATCCAAATCACACAAGTTTAGAGGAGAAACAATAGCAAAAGTGTTCAAAAAAGTAGATACGTTTTGGACGTATCAAGCATGTTACAGTCTTACAGACCAATGGCTTGATCATAAAAATATGAAAGAACGTGAAGAATGAAAAGGGAAAAAATAAATTAAGAAAAAAAATCAAAATCCATGATGTTATCAAAGATTTAGGATAAGTACAAGTTGTGGTAGAAGCTCAAACCACCATCGTGAATTACTTCATAATCTGTGTGAGAGTTTTATTAAAAACTCTCGATTCGAGTCTTCCCATAGGATTGAACTATGTGTCTAGTCCTTTGCACAACACTACACATGCTTAAAATCATATGTGTAATTCAAAAGTGTGTGCAAAGGGCAAATAGACAGAGAAGTCAATAATATGAGGGGAAATAAAAGAGACCATTCAAAAGTGAAACCCGAAGTGGATGTGCGAAGTTTTAAAACTATTTGAGACCTCCACGCACGCTCATTCGATTGAACTAGAAAGTTTTATATTATGCCATTATTTAATCTTCTTATTAACGAATAGTATTAAAGGTGTGGAATCTTTATAATTCATCTTGCTATGTATAAATGTGTTGAAACTCAGAAGATATTTCAATATATTTTACGTTAACTATGTACTATAATGCCTCATTCTATTTTATCGGCCGACGCTTTATGTACATGATAACGTTGTCCATTAAGGTGCTATCTTGCTCAGGGACAAGAAGAGTAATCTCGGGGATATTGATGAGAGCATTTTTGCAGCATGTTAACCTTATGTTTTGCATGAGTAATAATAGGATTTTGGTATTCTACCATGCTCCCACGCCTCTTTTATGCTTATTTTAGCAGGATCCTAGAATTGAAGGTGTAGATGAATAAATCAATTGGGGAAGTAAACTATGGGAATAAATATGATATTTGGAAGGCAATAAAGCCTCATAAATAAATATCCTCGCACTTGGGAAGAAGGTGGGGCAAATCCCTGTGCATCCACAATAGTTAGAGGCTTTGACAACCACCCATACAGGCAGAGCCCGCATGTATGGTGCTTCCTTACCATGTGGCATCGGAGCCACTTCTTCAAATACTTTCACCCCGTGCAAATAGATCTGAGATTCCATCCATATTACTATGATGATGTTGATTGCCTCCATGTGTGAGTAGTTTTCCTTGTTCTTATGGAGATAGAGAAACCCTAGCATGGTGATGAATTTAAATAAAGATAATCCATAAGTTCGTTCATGAGTATGTATTAGTTTCCTTTCTTGATGTTGGTGTGAAGTCGACCACACAATATTTGCTTTCAGGACAAGGAATGAAACTACCCTTGGGCATGTGATGATGTGAAGGTGTTAATTGACATATTGCATTGGGTTATTACTCATGTTTTAAGGGGGAATAAGAGGGGTCTCACAGGTCCAAATCCATAACCATGGGGCAACTCTTAATAGTAGGGAATTGTGGGTGGCTTCCCTAAGATGACTACTATGGTTGTGAGAGATGAAATAAAAGATGACTTGTCTTTGATAATCTATTTTGGAGCTTCTAACGTACATATACATTAATGCCATCTTATATATATATGCTAATCATGACTAAAAATAATTGATAGTGGTGGATCCAACACTCCTTTATAACGCTTTAGTCCTATTGCAGTTCCAAATACCTTATATCGCGAACCTCTCTCTCTCTGTTTACTTTCATTACTTATTACTGTATTGTTCGCACACACTCAAACAAACTCAAACACCCCCTACTTGAGAACAAATACAACTTCCAAGCACTTTTTGGTAAATAGTGGCGAGGGGCATCAAGACCTTAACTAATAGCTCTCCGTGGATTCGATACTCTTATTTCGAAACCAGCTACAAACGATTTGTGCTCCTGCATCCATATTTTGTCTATCTTAGTTTCTAGGGTATGGGATCTAAGATATCTAGATGTCAAGAACACGCTTATACGTGGTGTTCTGGAAGAGGGGGTATACATGAATAACCACCTGGGTTTGAAATTCAAGATACTCCACATTATGTTTGCAAACTTGAAAATCTATTGGTGGATTGAAAGAATCCCCTCGAGCATGGTACTCTTGTCTTAGCTCCAAGTTGCATGAATTGGGATTTATACATTCCAAGGCAGATACATCCCTTTTTTATACAACAGATCAGGTATAAATATGTTTGTATTGACATATGATGATGGCATTATTATGACTGGAACCTCCAATCAAGTTGTTTCCTTTACTTCATCATTGGAGCACTCACTTTGCTATCAAGGTTCTTGGTGAGTAACATTATTTTCTAGGCACTGAGGTCAAGAAACGGTCAACATGGTTACTCTTAACTCAAGAAAAATACATTGTTGGGCTTCTTACACATGTGTCCATGGCCATATGCACTTATGAACCCACACCATTGTCCACTACTGATAGGTTGTCATTGACTGATGGGACACCACTTGGATCTGAGGATAGCACTCAGTACCGCAATATAGTTTGTACACTTCAGTATTGAACCATCTTGATTTGTACTTTTTAGTTAATAATGTTTGTCAGTTTATTCAGGCCCCTATAAATTCTCATTGGATATCTACAAATAAGATATTATAGTTTCAAAGGTACTCTCAACGTGTTGGGATTACATTTCAGAAATCTTCCTCTACCCTCCTCACTGCTTTCATAGATGTAGATTGGGTTAGATGTCTTGATGATAGGCGTTCTATAGAATGTCTTAACAAGATACATTGTCTCACTAAAGTACAAAGTAGAATATAAATCACTTGGTAATGCTACGACTCATTTAATTTGGGTTGAAGCCTTACTTCGAGAGATTGATGTCTCTCTTATGCAGAAGGCCTGTTTTTGGTGTGATAATCTTGGTACAACATGCATCTCTGCAAATCCAGCTTTTCATGCCAGCACAAAACACATTGAGTTGACTCATTTTGTCATATAGCGAGTTGCAAGAAACTTCTTAATATGAAGTTCATACCCAACAAAGATCATATAGATGCAAAACCTTGCTTGTAAAACAATTAGATGAGTTTAAGCATAACCTGAACCTTACTCCACATGTATGGCTTAGATTAAAGGAGGTGCTAGACATACAATGTTGTCTGTATATGAGACAGTATTGAGAAGTACTCCACCTGATCATGTATCCTTTTTGTACACGATCAGAGGTTGTTTTCCCTCCTATATTAACACATAACACGAGTCTGGGAGGACATCGTTTTTCTTACGACTAATATATGGAAGCATCACAACGCAACATTCCTCGGCGATGCCTAGTGGCGTCGGCTTGTTAGACATGATTCGATCCAAGGCTCGATCGTGAGAAAGTGCAGGGCGACTGGTCTCCGCTCGGTACTCCTCTCATGTTGTATGGTGGGGTGACCCGGTTGTATATAAAGCATTCTCTTTGTATCAAGGTATTGAGAAAGAAAGCTATTTGTGTTCTCCTAATAGACAAAGCTTTTGTGATAATTATCTTATGTTGTTTGAGCCATCGGTTGGCACCATGTTATGTTTTCATGGATAACTTCTTGATTATTACAATGGACAAAAAACACAAATTTGCATTAATAGTATTTGCACCAAGATAAGTTGATTTCTCCTTCTCCTCCTTGCTTTCATTGTACTCTTGTCGTTGGTCCATGTATCTGTCCAGCTCCAACATCCCCAAATGGGAAATACACACTTTCGACTGGTTGTTGGAAGTCCTACTATACAGATCTCCTTTGCTTTGATTGCACTACATTAGTATATACCCAGTCTCACAAAGATGGGCAAATGATTTTGGCAAAAGAAATGAAAAGGAGTGGGCAAATGATGGCATATTTTGGCACACAGAAAAGAAGTCCACCACGATGTCACACATTACCCCAAACGGAAGCACTCAAAGCGGGGCGCGGATACTCCTGTTATGGAATGATTTCACCATTAGACTAGGAGCGCCGAGTAGGACGCAAAAGCCAAAATGCGTCTGCTGCGACCCCTCCTTGCCTGCCATCTCTGAACCGCACAACCCATGATGGCTTTTCCATGCCATTCTGCATCCGCCCCAGGCTTTCCAAATACTTAATACGTTCCTCCCCTCTGACTGATCCACTAGTTCTTACCTATCCCTCGCAAAAAGGTCACCTTTTCTCAGCTTAAGCTTTAAAGTTCATCACTGCATGCATAACAGTGCTGCCGAGCTGCAGGCTCCTGATGTATCAATGACACTCCCACCACTCCGTATAGATTATTGTGTACTATTAGTAGTAGTACTAGTACTAGTACTATTTAATCTAGTGTTGTGTAGTCAGCTCACCAATCGATGCAGGGCTTCACTATGCAACTTGTGGGTATAATAATGGGTTTAAGCCTATGGTTCTTATTTAGCGAGTGCGTGCATCAGACTCTTGAGCAGTCAGTGTATGAACAGTTCCTTGTGCTACTCTTTCTGCACCGCTCAGAACCTGCTTTATTGGCGGTGGCGATTTTCCTTTTGTTGGGACGCAAAGGGTGGGATGAATACGTGCGATTGCAGTACTATTTTTGTTTTACGCAGGGATTGGGTGCATATAGTCATTTTCTCATTTCATGTAACGGTTATTACTAATAATAGATCTCCACTCTACGAAGACGTCACGTAAGGACGTCCAGCAACGGTGTTGGACAAGCGTGTCTGGACAATGTGCCACCGTATCTAGGCCATCTGCTCCCAGTGGCGATCCCCAATACATCCTCCCGTTTATCTTTTTGCCTTTTTTTGGAAAATATAACTAAATTTTAACTAATTGCAGCTGTATTTTAGCTAAACATTGAAAATGAAACAATTCATGTAATCATTAAATAAATTAAAACCAAGAAGTTCAAGTAGATCAAAACACGTGTTAAACTAGATCATCAATTCTCACATCTCATTCGTCGCATATTAGCTCTTTTGTCTTCAACGTTTTCTTGTTGGATATCATTACCTTTCAACAGATCATACAACATGTAATTCAGCTTTTTTTTTTCTCCTCCATCAGGCGTGTTCATCTTCTTCTCCATCTCCACCAACTTAGTCTCATCTTGCTGCTCACTGCTCTCCTTCAACTTTGCAATGTTTTTTGCGCAAGAATCACAACACTATCTTACCTTCACCATGATACAGACTCTAAGTTCTCGTGGCTGAGCACGGGGAGTTTCCTTCAATATGACGATGAAAATGGAAACTAGAAGCACCACAAATTTTTCTCAGTGGCACCATCCACATTTTACATCAATTCGTGTATTTCCTGTCTAGCTTATTTTTTCAAATAAATTCTTGACCAACTTAGCATTCTGTATTTTTTTCAATTTGGGCACTATTGCTATTCACATATGTACCCCCACAAAGTAGATAATTCATTTTTATATTGTTATATGCCACTCAAAATCAAGTAGGGATGGCAATGGCTATCCATTACCCATGTACCCGATGGGTAAAAACTCATTAAAAGTACGTGTGTGGGACAAAACAAATAGTCATGGGTATATAAATGGAAAAATATCATACCCACCGGAAATTGCAGATACTGGTATGGGATTGTAGAACACATACCTATATCACTACAAAAACATATCTCCCCCTATGCGACATTTTTTGGGCGGCACGAGCCCAAAGTAATTGCAAAAGTTTTTACCCAACGGATGAGCATTTACAACATCATTTTTATGCGACAGCAAGACATATGTCGTGCAAGACTCGTTATGGGCACATAATTGTGCCATGGTAGGTGGCGCGCAATAGCGTCGCTTTTTATGCCGCTCTTGGGGCACTGAGGCATTCACCATTGCATCGTTCAATCTAAGCGTCGTTAAATATGGACATAGTCAAACACGTCCCACTAACTTGGCATGCATGTCATGCTGACATGTGTGCCCACCATCTGCTACGTCAATGCATTAGGATGGATCTGTTTGTAGTACGTTTATTGTCAAAGCTTTTCAATAACAAATTATCTATTTTCGTTAATATTAAGATGTGTTGCGGGTTGTTTTTATGACACTAGATGAAAAGGAAAACTCAGAAGCTAGCCGAGTCGCTCACTAGTGTGACTCACCGAATATACACATATGATTGGGCCAATATGGCTTATGAGGCCTTTGAGAAAGCGAGGCCCAAAGTTCTACCTCACTAGCTCAGGGTCTCATAAAGCAAACTATATCCCTCCCAACGTTTCTCATATGATATAAGGAACACTTGCGCTCTAACCACACGTTGCTGCACTCCCTATCTCCCCACCAAATCCTAAATCTTGTAGTAACACAAGATCTTGTCCCTCTCCAGTCTCCACTAGTGTTTAGTACTAACTCAATATTCCATCTCTTCCTGCTAATGTGTAGTACTAACTCCCAAGATCCTATCCTCGTTTTCCACAAGTAGTGACCAAGTCATTGGACATGCTGAACTTAGATTGAAGCTTACTGATAAGTTTATCGTTCTGGTTCTTACCATAAAGTTATTGATGGGAAG
Source organism: Avena longiglumis (assembly GCA_030063025.1). NCBI lineage: Eukaryota > Viridiplantae > Streptophyta > Magnoliopsida > Poales > Poaceae > Avena > Avena longiglumis. The sequence continues at coordinate 30,838,317 of CP125974.1, forward strand.
GAGATGACTTTGGAATTTATTAAAGGCAAGTCAAATGACAGTTTTCACAGATTGTATAGTTTCAAAGGAGAGGTAGAAAGGGCATTACCAGGGAGTGTTGTTGACATTGTTACGAGGTAGTGATAGGAAGACAAAAGAGCTCAAGAGGGGTCAAGTATATGATGAAAATTAAGAAATTCTTCAGGAGATGTTTTCTCTATCTAAAGGCATGCTGGAAGGGGTTTCTAGAGGGCTGTAGGCCATACTTGGCAAAACATCGTAGCTTCTTTAACAAGGAGGTTCAGGGGATAGTTCATCATAGATTGTGGTGTATACGCCCATGATTGGCTTTTTCCTATCGCTTATGCTGTTCTTGAGAGTGGATCTAACAAAAGTTGGTCATGACACTTTGTGGCCATCAACATATATATATATATATATTATATATATATATATACACTCCAAGCAGCCAGCATGCATGCTACTTACATGCAGAACATGTATATAGTGGCAAAGTTAAAACAATACCTTAAAAAACATCACAATAAACTATGGGCTAGAATCAAGTTGGGTGAGTTAAGAAAAAAAGATTATGTTTGCAACAATTTGGAAGAGACTTTCAATTCTAAGATTAGGAGCATTAAATCACTTGCAATTGTTATTTTGCTAGATAGAATAAGACAATGCATAATGGAGAAGATATATTTTAGGGAAAGAATACGTGCAAGAAAATTTGTAGGCCATAAAATAGTTTCATAGTTGGTTTTGTTACTTAATGCAAGAACAAGAGAAATCAGGACAATAAAGATGAGAATGATCAAAAGTTTCGATACATTAGTTGAGGTTTATGTAAAAGACAAGCATGGAACTGATAGAAGGTACCCTGTAGACATTGCAAATGGGACTTTTTGTAGGAAGTGGAAAATTACTGGTCTGTCATGCCAACGTGCACAATATTCATCTTAAATCTAAGAGGTCATGGTGTTGTAATAGAAAATTTTGTTCATGACTACTTTTTCTATGGAAAGTTCGATACAACTTATGTGGAAAACGTACCACCTATGGCAGATGACAATGATTGGGAGTTTGTTGACCTATGGTTAAAACTTGAACCGCCACTTCTTAGGAGGCCACCTTGGAGGACTAGAAAGATACATATCAAAGCCTCCACTGAAAAGGGCCCAAGGATAGGAGCAAGAAAAAGGAAATGCAAATAGTATGGAGGATTTGGTCATATTAAGACGTTATGCAAAAACCTAATTCCACATGATTTTGAAGATGGTGAGCCTATCTCTGTTCACATTCGGGAGGCAGAAGTTGAAGCTTCTCGTTTAGAGAAACGGAGCAAAGGCAAGGGAAAGCAGAAGGGCAAGAAAAATGTCAAATCTGCGGTTGAGGATGTTGTTGAAATGCAGCAAGTTGACGAAGAATGCGAAGTGCAACAATATGATGATGTGCAGGAAATGCAGGACGAGTTGATGAGTAGCGAGTTGGTAAAGAACGAGGGGTGCCAGAAGATCATGTAATGCATGAGTTGATGGAAGGAGGTAGAATAAGAAAAAAACAAAAGGGTAAGTGGAAGAGGAAAAAAAAGAAAGGAGGTGAACTAGCATATGAAGAAGTTGCTAGGGTTATTGAAGATATTTCTAGTAATTGTAGGAACAACAATAAATCCCTACCTATTTCATATTTATATGATTCTCCTGATAAAAAGTAAGCTCATGTTTAATTTGGCATTTTGATCATCTTTATTTCAATGAATTTCAATTGTTGTTTATGCAGTTCTAGCTTGAAGGCTAGCAAGAGGAGCAGAAAGAAGCAGCCCTTGTTTTTAGAGTTTTTAGTGAATCTGAACTATATTTGAATCTGGTGTACGCAACATGAAACCGATGTATGTGGACATCATTTTTGTTGTTTCAAAATTTTCTAGATACTTTAAGTTTCTTGCTAGAAACGTAGAAATGCACCAATCGGGCTAAATCATACCACTAAATCTAGCCAAAGAGGTTGCAGGAACAATCTACTCCGGGTCGCACTTAGAAAATACAATCTAAACAGTCCATGTGCAATGATCCAATGGCTCAGAATAATTAGGTCGCAAAGTTGCGGGTGGCCTTTTAGAAGACCAGATCCAACGGCCACATTTGGCCGCTAGAGTTATCATCCAACGGCCATAGTTGGACATTAGGGTTATGTGAGCTCTATTGGGTTTCGATGGGGTTTTCAGATAATCAACATGGTTATATGTGGTTTGACCAACATTCAAATGAGCATAAGTAATTTAAAATAAACGCACAAGGTTTTATAAATTTTGAATCCTACGCACGGTCATATTAGGACACCTCTGTAGCACCCAAAACCATGTTTGTTTGAATTTTATGATACCAATAATTTGGGTACCTGCAATTCAAATTTTCAATTATCCAAGTATTACTTAAGAAAAAAGCTGTAAATTTCTCCACCATGTGAAGAATGCTTATCTCCCAGCAATGGCCATACGACATGACCCAGCATTCGTGAAAAATGCCATTAGTCCTTAGAGATGAGGAATTATTGCACCTCCTTTGGAATAGTCCACTTAGGAGTCAAACTTTTAGATTCATAAAACAAAAAATCAACGTTTTTTCATAGAATCCCCAAATTCCTAGTTGAAAAAGTTGTTTGCAATGCCAAGAGGCACCTCTCTGGAAAATTTGGGCTCATTCCATTTAGGGTTGTTATGTTTTTAATAATGAGCATGATAAATAGGGTTGAAACCCATGTTAACTCCTACACGATAGTCATCTGGGTGATGTTTAGCGAGTCCAAAGTATTTGCATGTATTGTCTATACTGTTTGCTTGGTATTGGTCACAAAAAAAGGACTCCATGAGCAGGGTTTATTTGATTTGTTTTGAATTTTATTTGGGTTGATTCAAAAAAAAATGCCTGGATGTCGCATGTCTCCCGATGACCAGCGTGAACTGCCTACCTAGCATCCCAGTGAACGGAAATCTCATCTATATTGCCCTAGCCCATCCCAATGGCCCTCGAAAACTCAGTATTGTGCAGCAACCAGCAGGTCTCCGCTCCGCCAATTATATGCGCATGTACGCGCCGCTACACAAGCGTTGTGAAGTTCAATCGAATCAGGTCCAATCGACAATCCGGTTTATCTTTTCCATTAAAACTAATGATTGAAACAATTAAATCTTATCGCTTACCGCAATCGATTTTTGTGCGGGTACCCCGCAATCGATTTGATCGATAGCCATTCACTCCAGCGCCGATTGACTTGAAGGTTGCAGCCCTTTTGCTCATGGTGCGAGACAAGTCAATCGACCCTCCTGATTTCTCCAGCTTCTGACCCCCAGCAGGCTGATCAAGGTTTGATTTTCTAAAACCTTGAGCTATTAAATTCCCATTTACATCTACCCTAATAAAATAAAATTTTACTCGATTGATGATAGCATTGCTAGCGAATGACATGACAAAGTTAATTGTAAAAATATAATGGAAGATTAATTTTAAGAAATACCAGATGGATTTAAGAACTATGCAAGATTCAACACAATTGTTACAGCGGGATGGAGTGGTGATGATGGTGCTGGTGGAGATGATGGTGTGGATGATGATGATGAAGTCTAGATTGATGATGGTGTTGATGGCGATGATCTCCCCTCTCTAGGAAGGAATTTCCCCGGCAGAAATCTATCTGCCGGAGAGCTCTTTCTCTCTCTGTGTTTTTCGCCCCGTAGAGGCGGCGGAATCTTTCTGTGGTCGCTCCGTGTATTATGGTTTCGAGGAGAAGATATAGGTGAGAGGGCGGAGCCAGAGGTTGGCCAAGGCGGCCACACCCCCTATAGGCGCGGCCTGGGGTAGCCCGTGCTTGGGGATGTGGGCCCCCTATGGACCAACTCCGCCTCCCCTTCTGGCTTCCTTCGTCTTCTGGGAAAATATAATTTTCTGTAGTTTTTCTGGTATTTTCCTGATCTTCGCGAAATTGCATCAAAACACCGCTTTTTTCCATCAGGATCTTGACTCTGGCAGTACATCCTCCAAGAATCATCCAACATGCAAAAATAGATGAAAAGACATAAGCAACACCTCTTAATATGAAATATCAATGAATAGAGGCAAATTATAATATATAATGGTGATGCAAATTGGACGTATCAACTCCCCCCAAGCTTAGACCTCGCTTGTCCCTAAGCGAAAACTGAGCTCAATAAACATGTCCACAGGTTTATGGAGTGAAGTGCCGATAAAAATAATACGTACAAGAAGCATCACACTTACCAATACACAACTCATAGAAGAAAGCAACTCACCATTATATAACTTAGCTTGCAACAAGTATGGGAGTCACAATAAAGATGCATAAAGATAAATCATAATTGGGATTGGAAAACTTTGTTCTTGGTCAGAGAACAGTTGGCAAACAGTTTTCAAGCAAAGCTTTTGTAAAGAAGTTTATAACAGGAGTACTCTTTTTTCTCAAACATAAAAGGCTTTTCACAATGATGGCTTTCAAAGTAATACTCATTTAGATGAGAGTCTTGTGCAAACAAGGAAGATAAAGAACATGATCGAATAAATCATCATATGAATGCTTTGAAACACAACAACTCAAATGCTTGCTGGAGATAGAGATGAGTAGGTTTATTGACTCAACTTAGAAGTAGAAGAAAGGCACTTCATAGAGGAAAGCAGGGATTTCAAGTTCATAAAGAGCTTTCAAGAGATTATGATACTTAATAGCTTTGAGCTCTCATTTCCCCTATCATAAGCATCTTGAGGTGATTAAGGTTAAAGTGAGAAAATATGGACTATATGCTTGACGAAATATAAGTTGGCAATCTCATGTCCCTTCAGTACAAGGGCCGCTCCTCATGCTACTCAACTTTAGTTACCGGTAAGTTTTTGTCATAGTAAGTACATGCGTGTCATAGAGAACCGCCAACGGGGTACCCCTTGCACATGATATAGGAGCTATCCCATAATCAAATTGACAAGGCAAGGAGACAATGAGCATCTCATCAATCTCTTATTTACCATGGGAAAATGGTGCTTTTTTCTCTCTTTCCTCTTTTCAATATGTCTATTTTTTATATAAGAATAAATCTTCATAGATTGCTCATTATGGTGATGCTGCAAGTTTTGTAACATCCCAAAAATATTAATCAAGGTTATCAATTCCAATCACTCAAATTTAGGGTTAACAAAAACTTTTGTTAATTAAATCCATATGAATGCATGTGTGTATGTGATGAATGCTTGAATGGACTTGTGTGATTGTTATGAATGGAAAGGATTTGTGTAAGTATGAAAACAACATCATCTAAATCATTCCCAAGAAGAATCAAATCAAGAGAAATTCAAAAACAAACCAAATAAGCTAATGGTGACTTTTGCCAATCTTGCTCACTAGACCACTTTGAGTGTTTCTAGTCCAAGATTTCAAACAGAAACAAATCCAAAAAAATTCACCTCTTGTTAGACCAAGTAAAAGTGAACCCAAGACCACCTTGCAAACCCACAAAAACATTTCGCAACCCTATTCAAATGACATTTAAAAATTGAATCTAATTCATATGGGAAGATCACCATTTCTCAAAACCCAACCAAACCAGTTCACCTTGACAAATCCAATCAACCAAATACTCCCTACTATGTGACCAGTACACTCACCAAGTTTCAACCAAAAATTCAAATATGAAGTTCTTTTGGCCATTTCATCAAACACTTGGAGGCAGAAAATCAATTTGGCCAAACTTCACTGTTTTGAGCAGTGATCGCCCTAAACCTTGTTCCCCATTGATCACCCCTGTCTTCCCTAGTGCCAACCAGTGCATTTAACCAACCTAGATCCTACCCAATGCACCATGCCGTGCATGCCCGAGCACAATCTTGCCCGCTGACCATGGAAAGCTAGCCAGAGCCATCGCCGCGCCTAGCCACCGTGTCCAGGAGGCACGCTACCGTCCACCGCCACCCTCTGTCTAGCCCTGGAGCCTTGCCAAGCAATGGACCACCAAGAATGCACGTGCCTAGTTTGTCTCTGTGATGTACAGAGTGCGCCCGCTTGCCATGCTTGACACGCTCGCACAGACCACGCCTCAACTTCTCCGCCCGTGCCTGCAATCACCACGACACCAGGAACCTCCCATACATCCACGTTCGCTGCCGCGCGACCCATAGCCACTGTGCGTCATCAAAACCGCCGTCGGTGCCGCTCAGAGCACCAACGCGTTCCGATCGAACCGCATCGCCCCTTGCCGCACCATCAAGCCGTTGAGGACCGCCAGGAAACCGCGCACCGTCCCCTACCTTCAGCCATGCCCATAGCTCGCTGTAACCCCGACCCCGACGAGCACTTCCCATGCCGCTCGGCCTCTCTCGCTCGCCTATAAAAGGAGGCCTTCCCCATTCGTTTTCTTCACACCATCTTACTCCCCACCTCACACTGATCCTTCCAACTCATTCCCGGAGCAAGGCGAGCGCAACATCACAGGAATTTCGCCGGAGCCTGCCGCTGCTGGAGGAGAAGGGCGATGTCGATTGGAGCCACCCTGGGAGGAGCCTCCAGTACCAGGAGAACCACCGTCGTCGACTTCATCATTCGCCCCATTGCTGACCATCACCTGAGCCCCGGTGAGCCGCCACAGAACCCGACTGGCCGCGCTAGGGTTCAAGCCCGTCGTGTTCTGTTCGACGAGGACGATGGCCGTGAGCCGTTGATCCTTAGTCTAATCCAACGGTCGTAGTTAGACCGTACCCCTTCGCACCCCCCGTGTCCCACTGACGCGTGGGAACACCACTTAACCAGCCCACGCGCGTTGTGCGCAGTGGGCTGGCCCAGTTAGAATTTCCGCGCGGCCTAGTTAGTTTGAATTTAGGTTTATCTATTTAGTTTCAAACCTAGTTCTGGCAGTGGATTCAAAATTCAATTCGGAGAGTTTTACTGAACCAAATAGCATGAAACCAATTTTGTTAGAAAGATATGGAAATTCTTAATCCAAGCCCGTTAGATTCAAACCATTTGAAATTATAGATCACCTATAGTAAAAATAACAAGGAAGAGACTTTTCTGCATTCAAACATTTTTCAAAATTCAACCATAAATGCATTTGAGTTGATTCCAACTCTCAAAAATCACATTTGATAAGACCTTTGTGAATATATAAAAATATCTAGGTTTACTTTCAGTAATAATGGACAAGTAATAAAAGAATGCCCCATAGCCATTTCTAGTCACTTTAATTAATTAAAATAAAAAAGGTTAAACCTTATTAAATTGTGACACCACTTTAAATCACATTCCCAAGTATTGAAATATGTGGTGAGGACATGTGTCAACATGATCCCATGTTTTAATTGGAGGATATTAAATCTTAAGTAGTTTTTCAATGAGTAGAAATTACTTTTCCAAAATAAAATAAATAACACTATTGCCTTAATTCTTGTGATGATTGTGATGATACTAGATCATATAGTGTGAGCCTTTGTGTGCTGAATAGCAGTAGTTAAGTATTCTTTGGTGATTGTGTACTTCGTATTTATTTATAGACGCTAGTACCGACCAAGGATACGAAGAGGAAGGAGAGTACTACGAAGAAGAAGCAGAGGAGAACTTCAACCATTGCACTACTCAAGGCAAGCCATCCTAGCAAGCTTCACAATACAAGTTAACTTAGCAAGCTAAGCTAAAACCATGCTAGTCTTACTTGCAAGCCTAAACCTACTAATGAACCTATGCAAGATGCATTAGGCATAGTTGCTTATACCACTTGATTATACCAAATCCCAGTTTTATTTGCAAGTTTTACTCTTTTATTTATTTATCAAAGCTTTTTATTTGTGGTTACTTAGTGACTTGTAGATTTTGGAAAGATATTAGAGGTAGCATAAAGAGCATAAAACTTGCCCTAAGTTATATAGAACATAATGCCATCCCGAGGCATGAGATTGAACTTAGATAAGTCACACTTGATTATCACCCCTCATTAGTGATTACCCCCAACTTTAGTGGCTAGTGCTAAGCTTAAAACATGATCACTTTAGATGGGAATATTTGGTAAAAAGGATTATGAAAATCTTAGAATGATGAGTCATTCTAATGAGATGTTTTGACATGTGCTATGAGCACCAGATGACTTTGATGATGAAAATGTTGAGGCATGAGCCTTAGCCCTTTTATAAAACTGATGGTTGTGTTCAGACGCGATACCATTCCAATGGTACCGTACAACCACAATACCCGAATTTGGGTAGGGCTTGACTGGAAGTTTATATATCTTAGTATGGGTTCCCTTGCGGCCGAGGTTTGAGCTGAGGCTACCTCGTGATGATTGTCCACCTGTGCAGTTCCCAAGATGACAGATGGTCATGGTTGGGAGGCCAAACTCATAGGAGAGGTTCCTATACTAGGGTGTGTAATTGAAAGTTTAGGATTGATTATCCACATACTAAGTATGGTGATTCAGGATTGTTCCTGGCGGATGTATCAAACATTGTGGTGAAAGTGTACCACCTCTGTAGAGTGTCAAACTATTCGAATAGCCCCGTCCGCGGTTATGGACAGTTGGAGTGGACATACTGTTCCATCGTCAGATGTTTTCAAAATGACTTGTGAAATGAACCATGACTTTGACTTGACCACAACAGGGTTGTGAACCTGAAAACTAGGTTCCCACTTAGGTGTTATAAAATATTAAACTAGTTTTCTTTGCTTCTAAACTCAGTTAAGGTAAACCTGGCTTTTTGCAAAACAACCTAGAGCTTAGTATTACTATTTGAAACACCTTTACTAGTTAGTGATAGTTTGCGAGTACTTAAAGAGTACTCATGGCTTTGTCCCTGGCTATTGCCGTGGCCAGACTATGAGGAGGAATACCAGGAAGATGGACAGCAGGAAGTCTACGACAACTAGGATCATCTCCCATCGTCAACATTGCGTGTGACCATGAAGATGGAGCCTCGCCCACGCTATCGTTATTATATTATTCTGCTGCGTTGATTATATTAAGACTGGATCATGAGATCCTTTATTTGTAATACCTTTATTATGGTTTGTAATGGATGATGAACTATGGTACCAATCTGTTATGTCTCGCAAAAATGGTAATCCTGGGATTGCGATGTATGGCATGACAGGCATCTGGGATTAAAAATCCGGGTGTTGACAAGTTTCCACCATGATTAAGCATGGCTTAGGCTAGCAGCCCAGGCGTTTCTCTAACACACATACATAACTCCATGGACTTACAAGATCCCCTTTTATTTCACACCAACAACATCCGCAAACAAAAAATCATGATATTAACTGGGTATGTATTTACAGGTGTTGAAAGTGTTCCCCGTGACAGCACGGTTCTGCTAAACCCAATGTATATATGCAAGCATATACAACTTCGATGACACAATGGTTCAAGTTTATTAGGGGAAAGAAAATAAGGTGTGCCATCAAGTTCGTGAGAGCTTTACTAACTAGTTTTCACATAACAAAATAATTTTTAATTCGAGATATAGATGAATCTTGAGAATTTTCTAAGAATAGAAATAATGCTAATAGGTAGATATGGTGGACACAAATGGCACGGGTTTTCGTTTAAAGGGTTAGATGCATGAGATGTGTTCCCTCTCAGCACAATTTTTTGGCTAGCAAGGTTGGGTAGAAAGCAAAAGAATTGAAGGAAACAAGCAAACATACAAGTGATAAAGCCAAACATGCAATCTTCCTTGAAGACACAAAAAATCTTAAATAAAGAATACTAAGCTTATGAGCCAATCGAGAAAGAAAATAGATGATACAAAATACCTGTAAGTGCTTTTCTCTTTTCCTTTCAAACCTCAAAAGTGTTGCTACTGACCAGAGCTCGGTTTGCCAAAACCAATTCAGATCTACTTGATGCTCCTAAAGTGATACCAATACTAATCAACAAGATCAATCATATAATAGAGATTGCAAACTAAAATAAGAAGTGCAAAAAAAAGTAAAGGATGAGACTTCTCATTAATATTCCATAAAGGCACTCACACCAAGGTATAAATAGATAACCAACTAAAGGAGAGATACTTCCACAATGCAAACCAACCTATAAGATAACTTCTCTACCCAAGATATGAATCTATTAAAAAGGTAAAAAGATAAAAGATAATGATGTGATACCGCGGCACTCCCCCAAACTTGGAACAAGCCAAGGGGATGCCAAACCTGATGACGAATTACTCCTTCTGTGTTGGTAGTGTTCCCTTGTCATTGTCGGACTTCCAAGGTAAAGGCTCTCCATCCACAAAGGACGTCTTGGTCTCAAATATCCTGAAAATTTGACTGGTGGTCTGATGGAGTGAGAGGATTTCGTCTTGAATCTCAGCAACCTCCTCCTTGTGCTTGGCGATGAGCTCTGGACTCATCTTATGGATGACGTCCACTTCGCGTTCCGCCATCTTCTTGTACCTAAAAACTTCCTGCTCCAGTGCTTCCATCCTATCTTCTAGGCTGCCTTCTCCTTTAGGGCCTTGTACTTCTTTAATCACCACCCATCCTTGAGCAACAACTCCTTAGGATGAACCTTCAACTCATACATGTACGGGTTGATGGTATCCATGAGGAATCCTCCATGGGTGATCCAGGAAGACATTGTGGCTCCAAACCGAGAATCGCCTAAACATCAAAACAAAAACATGACGAGAACACGATATACAAACCTCGGGGATCCGGGGTTATATATTAAGTTTCATCGCATAAGGAAGGTCTCAGTCAAAACGAGGCGGAGATGGGCTCCAGGGGGCTCACACCCCCTGGTGGCGCGACCAGCTGGGTCCCGCTCCACTGGTAGGTGTGGCCCACCTTGGCTCCTTTTCCTCCTCTGTTTCGTCTCGTAACCTTCCGTATGTAAAAAAAACATCAAAAATATAAAAAAATAAGGTTTTCACGAACCTTCAGTTTGCAGCACTTTTACCTATTCAATGACGGACTCTGCAGATTCCTTCTCTCCATCTCCTGAAAATTCCTTTCATACAAGGCCTTACACAAACCTCATTGGAAACATTAGTGTATGCAAAAACAATAAACCTTCAGGTACACATTTCAACTGAAATCCAACAAAACAAAGGCTACTGAAGCAACTCCTTCCAAAAAACCAAAAGAATCCGAAAGGAAATTGATTTAAAAGGCAAATGCAAATGATGGCAGAAATCTGTCAAAACAGACCAGCAAGTAAAGATTGAGTTTTTTGAAAAACTTTTGTTGCTCAAATCAAAAAGTGCAAAACTAATAAAAGTTGGATAGAAACTTGGGGAACAAGCACAGCAAATTACAGCTCCATCTGAAGTACTGAGCTCCTTCACCAATTTTTACAATGCAACACAAAAATTTGTCCCAGGACAGCCACTTTTCACAACTCCTCTACTTCTCGAAAGTAGTTGATCTTGACACAAAAACCAAAACAAAAAGGATAAGGAGCGGTTATTACTGAGGTAATAACTTCCAGGACTCAACAAAACAAAAACTAAAAGCGAACTAGAACGGGTTGTCTCCTAAAAGCTATTTCCTTATAGCCTTTAAGATGGGCATGATAACTTCAAAGATGCTCACATAGGAGATATGGATTTGAAGAGAAAAAGAGCATCAAGAAGAAAATATCCAACACATTTAAGTCTAACCCACTTCCTATGAAAGGGAGTCTCATGATAAAACAACTGGTTGAAACAAAAGGCCACTATCATAGGAAGACAAAACAAATGCAACTTCAAATCTTTCAACATAAAACCAGGAAACTTATTATTATTGAGATGCATAAAACCATGTTTCACTCTCTCATAATAAATTTCAGTAGCACTTTGAATAAAGTTGACAATATAACTATCGCAAGAAACAACTTTATCATCAGAATGAGCATACTTACAATCATCAAAAATAGCCCCAGGGTTATAAACTGCATCAATAGAAGCAAGTTGTTCAACCCTGAAATCTTTATTAGGCAAACTATTTTCATAAGGATCTTTAGAAAATTTGGAGAAGTTAAACTCATAAGAATCTCCATCAAACCTAGTTAAAACTTTCTCCTTCTTACAATCTATAATATCTGCACAAGTGTTCAAGAAAGGTCTACCAAAAATGATAGGACATGTTTTATTAGCTGCTGAATCAAGCACTAGAAAATCAGCAGGATATTTAATCTTACCACAAAGAACCTCCACATCTCTTATAATACCAATAGGGCAAATGGTTTCCTTATTAGCAAGGTGAATAACCACATCAATATCCTCAAGCCCACAAGGACCAATTTCATGCATAATTTCTTTGTAAAGCTCATAAGGAATAGCACTAGAACTAGCACCAATATCACATAAACCATAATATCAATGATCACCAATTCTCACAAAAAGCACAGGGACACTAGTTTTCCTAGATTTACTAGGATAATAGACAATATTAGAAGCGTCTTTGCAGAAGACAATGTGCCCAACTTCTACGTTTTTAGTGACAAGATCTTTCTCAATGGCTACTACAGGTTCAATGTTTATTTGCTCATCAGGTTCCATAGTTTTCTTTGCACCTTTGTTAACCTCACTAATTATCATATAATACTCCTTTACCTTAGCTAGGAAAGGTTTTTTCTCAACATAAGGTTCAGGCAAAATATGATCAATGGTACAAACTTCAGTATTTCTAACAGGAACATGATTAACAACATCTTTATAAGGTGCATGGTACTTATTCCACTTATTTTGAGGAATTTCTATATAAGAGGCAAAAGCCTTAAAACAATTGGCAATACTTTGAGAATCAAGACCATACTCAGTACTAATATCACGGAAGTCATCAGTTCCCATAAAATATTTAATGCATTCATAATCATAACTTATACCTGACTTTATTCCTTTGTCATTATCCCAAGCTTAAGTGTTCTCTTGAATACGGTCTAGGAGATCCCATTTAGCTTCTTCCTTCATACATGTGAATGATCCAGCACAAGAAGCATCTATTAAATCTTTATCATGAAGATAAAGCCTTGCATAAAAGTTATTGATAATAATATTATTAGGGAGTTCATGAATAGGACATTTAAGCATTAGTAACTTCAATCTCCCCCAAGCATGAGCTATAATATCTCTATCACGAGGCCAAAAGTTATATATTTGATTCCTATCCTTATGAATCTCGCTGGGAGGATAGAAATTAGAATAAAAGAGAGGTACTATTTCGCCTGGGGTAGCCCGCGCCTGGGGGGTGTGGGCCCCCTGTGGCCCAACTCCGCCTCCTTCGTCTTTTGGGAAAATATAATTTTCCGTAGTTTTTCTGGTTTTTTTTGATCTTCACGAAATTGCATCAAAACACCACTTTTTCCATCAGAATCCTGACTCCGGCAGTTCATCCTCCAAAAATCATCCAACATGCAAAAATAGATCAAAAGTCATAAGCAACACCTCTTAATATGAAATATATCAATGAATAGAGGCACATTATGATATAGAATGGTGATGCAAATTGGACGTATCATAGATCTACTTGATTGCAAAGCTCATGACCACAATAAGATCACACATAGAGAGAGAGATGAACACATAGCTACCTGTAGAGCCCTTAGCCTCGAGGAAGAACTACTCCCTCCTCATCATGGGAATCAGCAACGGCGATGGAGATGGTGGTGGAGATCGATGGAGATGGCTCCGGGGGAATTCCCCGTCCTGGCAGGGTGCCAGAACAGAGACTTCTGTCCCCCGAATCTCCCCTTCGGCGGCGGCGGTGTTGTGGGACTTTTCGTGGATTTTTGCCCGTGTTAGGGTTTATGTCTCGGGGAGACGTATATATTGGCGAAAGGGCAAGGTCGGTGGAGGCCGCCGCGCGGCCAGGGGGTCCAGCGCCACCGTATGGTGTGGCCGCCCTGCTGCCCTCCTCCGTCTCTTCTTCGGGCTCCGTGTCGTGTCGGATAAAATATTGACTTTGGCTTTTGTCCCGTCCAATTCCGAGAATATTTATTTTCTGGCTTTTCTGAAACCAAAAACAGCAGAAAGCAGGCAACTAGCACTGCGACATCTTGTCAATAGGTTAGTTTCAGAAAATGTATAAAAATACCTCAATGTGTAGACAAAACATAACAAAGTTGATACAAAACAAGCATGGAGCATCAAAAATTCTAGATACTTTTACGATGTATCAAGCATCCCCAAGCATAACTCCTTATCGTCCTCGAGTAGGTAAGTGATAAAAATAATAATTTTGAGGTGACATGCACCATCACAATCTTGATCAAAATAATGTAAAGCATTGATAGTTGGGATCACAGTACTCTAAACATGAGCATGAAAGATGTAGTTCTAACAATAAGACATAGCAACTACGTTGTAACATGAAACAGTACAAATAAAGATCATGAATAACAATGCATTGAAAGACATTTGTTTGTTGAACTATTTTTCAAGAATTTTTACAATGAAGCACACAAATCTGTTTCGGGATAGCAACTTCCCCAAATCTTACTTCTCTCTCATTAGAGGTTATGACAGAAGTAATAACTTCCAGGACTCAATAAAACTATTGGGTTATCTCCCAAGAAGTACTTTTCCTTAACGCCTTTAAGTTAGGCTTGATAGTTTGAGAAGATTCTCACATAAGAAATATGAATTGAAGTAAAAGAGAGCATCAAGAAGAAAATTTAAAACACATTTAAGTATAACCCACTTCCTACGCATAGGAATCTTGTAAAGAAACAAGTCATGAAAGCACAAAGCAACAAGCATAGGAAAACAAAACAAGTGCAACTTCAAGATTTTCAACATAAAGAGGGGAAACTTTTTATATTGTTGAGATATATAAGACCATGTTTCCCTCTCTCATAATAACTTTCAGTAGCAACATGAATAAAATTAACAATATAACTATCACATAAAACATTCTTATCATGATCCACATGCATAAAATAAATATTAATCTCCACATAAGAATAGTCATTCTTATTAATCATAGTAGGAGCAAATTCAACAAAATAGCTATAATTATTATTATCATCACCATAATCATCAAATATAGGAGGCATATTGTAATCATAATTAATTTTCTCCTCAATAGTAGGTGGACTGAAAATATCATATTCATCATTGTAATCATCATATATTGGAGGTAAAGTATTATCAAAGCAAATTTTCTCCTCTAAAGCTGGGGAACTAAAAAGATTATTTTCATAAAAACTAGCTTCCCCAAGCTTAGACGTTTTCATAGCATTAGCAATAATGGGGTTCAAAGAATTTTAGCATGCAAATAAAGTTCCATAGGTTTTTTAATTTTCTCTTCAAACACCTCATGTCCTAACTCATGATAAATACTATAAAGCTCCTAATTTTTTGTCGTTTTCCATTAAGCCTAACTAGTGAAAACAAAAACAAGAAACAAAAAGATATAATTGCAGAATCTAAAGGAAATAAATTTGAGCACTCACACTCCAGCAACGGTACTAGAAGATAGCTTAGCAGCTAGAGGATGTGAGTACCTTTTACCTTACCTCCCCGGCAACGGCGCCAGAAAAGACTTTGATGGCGTGTTGTTGACGTGGGAGCTTCTTCTTCTTTAATTCCATGGCAACAGCGCCAGAAAAGAGCTTAATGTCTACGCACGCTTCTATTCTTGTAGACAGTTGTTGGGCCTCCAAGTGCGGAGGTTTGTAGAACAGCAGCAAGTTTCCCTTAAGTGGATTACCCAAGGTTTATAGAACTCTGGGAGGAAGTGATCAAAGGTATCCCTCTCAAGCAACCCTGCAATCAAGATACAAGAAGTCTCTTGTGTCCCCAACACACCAAATACACTTGTCAAGTGTATAGGTACACTTGTTAGGCGAAGAGATAGTGAAATACAAGTGATATGGATGATTATAAGACAGCGGTGCCAAAAAAGAGCTTGACGGGTAGGAAGATACTAAAGGCAATCTGAAATAAAGATGAAAGCAAGCAAACATGTAACAGATCTAGTTGTAAACGGTGTTTCAATGCTTAGAAACAAGGCCTAGGGATCATACTCTCACTAGTGACACTCTCATATAAATATATTTTCTTCATGATACTACTCTGAACTACTCTCTGGTTAGACAACTCTAATCCACAGTAGGGCTATAACAGCACACCTCAAACTTTGCTTTCCCCATCTAGGTAACCCCACACTGTCACCTTGAGTGCTAGATGGTTCCTTCAAACACTACAATTTCATAGAGACATCCAACTCCAAATATAAATCATGACAAGAATTTCTATAATCTTTAGCCTAAGTTCCAGACGGTGTGCATGCTGTCACTTTCACACACGTGGGGATAGCTGGAGATCTATTAAAGCACTTGAGTAGCAGAGTAGATCTACTTGATTACAAAACTCATGACCATAATAAGATCACGCATAGAGAGAGGGAGAGAGAGAGAGACATGAACACATAGCTACCGGTAGAGAACTTAGCCTCGAGGAAAAAGTACTCCCTCCTCATCATGGGAATCAGCAACAACGATGGAGATGGTGGTGGAGATCGATGGAGATGGCTCCGGGGGAAATTCCCCGTACCGGCAGGGTGCCAGAATAGAGACTTCTGTCCCTCGAATCTCCCCTTCAGTGGCGGCGGCGTTGTGGGACTTTCGTGGATTTTAGCCCGCGTTATGATTTACGTCTCGGGGAGACGTATATATAGGTGAAAGGGCAAGGTCAGTGGAGGGCCAGGGGGCCTACACCATGTGGTCGCGTGGCTAGGGCCCACGCCACCGAATGGTGTGGCCTCCCTGGTGCCCTCCTCCGTTTCTCCTTCGGGCTCTATGTCGTGTCGGGTAAAATATTGAATTTGGATTTTTTTTCCCGTCCAATTCTGAGAATATTTCTTTTCAGAAACAAAAAATAGCAGAAAACAGGCAACTAGTACTGCGGCACCTTGTCAATAGGTTAGTTTCATAAAATGTATAAAAATACCTCAAAGTGTAGACAAAACATAACAAAGTTGATACAAAACAAGCATGGAGCATCAAAAATTATAGATACATTTACGACGTATCAAGCATCCCCAAGTTTAACTCCTGCTCGTGATGGTAAGTGATAAAAAGAATAATTTTTGAGGTGACATGCACCATCACAATCTTGATCAAAATATTTTAAAACATTGATAGCTGGGATCATAGTACTCTAAACATGAGCATGAAAGATGTAGTTCTAACAATAAGACATAGCAACTACGTTGTAACATGAAACGGTACAAACAAAGATACATACAAAAATCATAAATAACAATGCATGGAAAGACTGTAGAGGCCTGAACCCAATAAGGTACAAGTCCTTGTGTTTATAGTGTTGGAATTATGCCCTAGAGGCAATAATAAAGATGTTATTATTATAATTCTTGTTCATGATAAAGTTTATACTCCATGCTAGAATTGTATTAAGTGGAAACTTTGATACTTGTGTGGTTTATGAACAACACCGTGTCCCTAGTACGCCTATATGGACTAGCTCATTGATTAATGATGGTTAAGGTTTCCTAACCATAGACATGATTTGTCGATTAATAATGAGATCATATCATTGGGAGAATGATATGATGGACAGACCCAAATCAAGCAGAGCAATTAGATCATGTCATCGTGTTCATCTTTGTGAAGCTTTTTCTTATGTCAAATATTGTATTCCTTAGACCATGAGATAATACAACTCCCTGGTATCGGAAGAAAGCTTTGAGGTCATCAAACGTCATCCTATGAGAGGGTGATCATAAAGGTGTCTCTCAGGTGATCGGAAAGTATCTCTTGGGTTGTATGTAACGAGATGGGATTTGTCCCTCCCAAGTCGGAGAGATATACATTGGGCCCACTGGGTAATCGATATCAACACCGCTTGCAAGCACGTGGTTAAGGAGTTAATCACAAAGTGATATCAGATTACGGAACGAGTAAAGTACTTGCTGTGAACGAGATTGAACTAGGTATGCCGATATCGACGATCGAATCTCCGGCAAGTAAAATATCGCGTGACGAAGGGAATATATATATGGGATTAAATGAATCCTGGCATCGTGGTTCATCCGATATGATCATCGATGAATGTGTGGGAGTCAATATGGGTTTCGCACCCAGTTGTTGATTATTGATAGAAGATCATGTCTGCATATTCTCGAACTCGTAGGGTCACACACTTAACGTGTTTCGACGCTAGGATAGAATGGATAATTGGTTTATGAGTTTTTGTTCGGAGTCTCGGATGAGATCCAGGATGTCACGAGAGGTTCCGGAATGGTCCGGAGAATAAGATTCATATAAGGGAAAGCAATTTTTGGATTTCGGAATTGTTTCGGATTGTTCGGTATTGTACCGGAAGCTTCTAGAACCTTCTGGAGTGGGACCAACGTGGCCCCATTTGTCGGGAGGGGGCGTGGTCTTACGAGGGAGTGCCCTGGCCACATCGGGCCAGGGGCACAAGACCCCATAGGCCCAGCCGGCCAAAAACCCTAGGGAAACCTTCTAGAAGGAGGGGGAAAACTTGCCCCCCACTCCAACCCTTGGGGTCGCCGCCCTAGGGCTTGGAGAAGGGGCCAAGGGGGCCGGACAGCCCCTATATATAGAGGGAAGGGGAGCAGCCCTCCTCCCCCACTCCTTCAACCCTAGACACCATACCGCTGCCCTCCAGATCTCTCTCTCTCTCTCTCTCTCTCTCTCTCTCTCTCTCCCGACTGCGCGTAAGCGAAGCCCTGCCGCAGAAACTTTCCACCTTTGCACCACACCTTCGTGTTGTAGATCCAATCTATCTCTCCACCCCACTTTCTGGACCGAGGAAGGAGGAGACGTCGAGGTGCCGTACGTGTGCATCTCTCGGAGGCATCGCCACTTGTGGTGTTGGATCAGATCGGATCTCGAGAAGGAGAAGCTAGTACGACTACATCAACCATGTTCCGTTGAACGTTCCGCTGTGCGAATCTTCAAGGGTATGAAGATCTCATCTATCCCCCCTCGTTGTTTGCATCTCCTAGATTAGATCTTGGCTTTCCCGTTCGCATCCGTAGAATTTTTTGATTTACTATGCTGCGAAACCCTTCAGTGGTATCAGAGCTAGATCTATGCGTAGATGTGTTTCATGAGTAGAACGCAACATTCTTGTTGCGGGCGTTGATGTTTTCTGTTGCAAGCCTCTTGTTTGTGTACTTCTTATGACGCGGGATAGTGAGATCGAAGCGGTCCAGGCCAACTTTACGCGACCTCGTTCACGAGACCGCTCGCACTTGACGTGTGGCTTGTTCCACATGCGGTGGCGGATGCCGTTTCTCACTATAGTTGTCATGGGATTTACACCGGATGTTGGCAACCATAATATCACCGTTGTGGATTTCCGTAGGTAAGAATCGTTCTTAGCTTGTTACTCCCATATGCCACGTAAAACATGCAACAACAAAGTAGAGGCGTCTAACTTGTTTTTGCAGGGAGTGTTTCTGTGATATGGTATGGCCCAAGATGTGATGTGTATGTTGTATGCAATGATCATGTTTTGTAATGTTTCACGACTTGCATGTCGATGAGTACACAACCGGCAGGAGCCATATGGTTGTCTTTATAATTGTGTATGACCTGTGTGTCAACTTCTTATATGCCATGTAATAGCTTTACTTTATCGCTAAGTAATTTGTAATAGTTGTAGTTGCTATTCGTGGTGGAGGAAATCATGGTGGAGTGATGGACATCATGCTGGAACGCACAAGATGGAGATCATTGCGCGGAGATTGGCTATACCATGTCACATAAAATTATATGCATGTGATGTTTATCCTTTTATGTATCTTATTATGCTTAGATCGCGACTGTAGCATTATAAGATGATTCCTCACTTAAAAATCAAGATAAAACTGTGTTCTCCCCATGTATGCACCGTTGCGAAAGTTCGTCGTGTTCAAGCATCATGTGATGATCGGGTGCTATAAACTCTACGTTCACATACAACGAGTGCAAGCTAGTTTTGCACACGCGAAAATACTTGGGTTTGACTTGACGAGCCTAGCATGTACAGACATGGCCTCGGAACACACGAACCGAAAGGTTAAGCATGAGTCATATAAATGATATGATCGACACTTTGTTGTCCACCATTGAAACCACATCTCTTCTCGTGAAGATCGGATTAGGTGTGGTGAATTTGGATCATGTTCACTAAAAAACTTGAGGGATGTTGAATTTAGTGGGAGTTCATCTAGTAATTTGATTAAATTGAACTAGTTATCATGAACATAGTCTAAATTGTACTTGCAAATTTTGTAGATCGAATGGATAAGTCCAACTTCAACTTCAACGGTTTTGCTGAGAAAGAAAAGCTTAAGAACAATGGGTCTAACTTCACCAACTGGTTCCAACAATCTGAGAATCATTCTCTCTGACGGACAAAAGGACTATGTCCTTGAGAAAGCGCTAGGTGACGCCCCTGCTGTAGATGCGTCGGCTGATGAGAAAGTTGTCTATCAGTCGCGCAAGGATGATTATAGTGTGATTAAGAGCACCATGTTGTTTGCTATGGAATCGGACCTTCAAAATCGTTTTGAGGAGTTCCCCGGGCCCTTTGAGATTCTTGAGGAACTGAAAACTATGTTTCATACTCAGGCCCGTTCTGAGAGATATGAGATCTCTGAGAAATTCTTTAACTGCAAGATGGAGGAAGGGAGTTCCGTTTTGAGTATGCCATTAAGATGTCGGGCTACACTCAACGCATTGAGCAACTGGACTGCAAGATTCCAGAGGAGCTCAAGATTGACAAAGTTCTGCAATCACTCCCTACTAGCTACAAAGGTTTTGTAGTTACTCATAATCAGATTGGTTCCACTGATATGATCACTGAGCTCTTCGCTAAGTTGAAAGCTGCGGAGGTGGACATCAAGAAAGATAATCATGTGTTGATGGTCAACAAGCCCCCCAGCTTTAAGAAAGGTAAGGGTGCAAAGAAGCCGTTCAAGAAGGGCAACGGCAAGCGCGTTGCCCCTGCAGAGAAGAAGCTCAAGTCTGGACCTAAGCCGGACACTAAGTGCTTCTATTGCAAGGACAAGCGTCACTGGAAGCGCAACTGTCCGAAGTACTTAGCGGACAAGAAGGCTGGCACCATCAAAGGTATATTTGATATACATGTTATTGATGTTTTCCTTACTAGCCCTCGTTGTAGTGCCTGGGTATTTGATATTGGTTCAGTTGCTAATATTTGTAACTCGAAATAGGAGCTACGGAATAGACGGCGGCTAGCGAGGGATGAGGTGACGATGCGCGTTGGCAACAGATCAAGAGTTGATGTGATGGCCGTCGGCACGCTCTCTTTAGTTTTACCTTCGGGATTAGTTTTAAACCTCAATAAATGTTATTATGTGCCTGCGTTGAGCATGAACATCATATCTGGATCGTGTTTATTGCAAGACGGTTATTCATTTAAATCGGAGAATAATGGTTGTTCTATTTATACGAGTAACATCTTTTATGGTCATGCACCTGCTATGAATGGTTTTTTTCTTCTGGATATCAAAAGCAATGAAACACACATCCATAACATTGAGGCTAAGAGATGCAATGTAGATAGTGATAATACGACTTATTTGTGGCACTACCGTCTAGGTCATATTGGTGTAAAACGCATGAAGAAACTCCATTCTGATGGACTTTTGGAGTCTCTTGATTTTGAATCATTTTACACGTGCGAACCATGCCTCATGGGCAAGATGATCAAAACCCCGTTCTCCGGTATAATGGAGCGAGCAACGGACTTGTTGGAAATCATACATACCGATGTATGCGGACCAATAAGTGTTTCGACGCGAGGTGGTTATCGCTATTTTCTCACTTTTACTGATGACTTATGTAGATATGGGTATATCTATTTAATGAAACATAAATCTAAAACATTTGAAAAGTTCAAAGAATTTTAGAACGAAGTGGAAAACCATCGTAACAGGAAAATTAAATTTCTACGATCCGATCGTGGAGGTGAATATTTGAGTTATGATTTTCTCACGCATCTTAAAGCAAGCGGAAACGTTTCGCAACTCACGCCACCCGGAACACCACTGCGCAATGGTGTGTCTGAACGCCGGAATCGAAATCTATTAGATATGGTGCGATCAATGATGTCTCTTACAGATTTGCCGTTATCATTTTGGGGTTATGCATTAGAAACCGCTGCATTCACTTTAAATAGGACACCATATAAATCCGTTGAGACGGCACCGTATGAACTGTGGTTTGGTGCTAAACCTAAGTTGTCGTTTCGTAAAATCTGGGGATGCGAGGCTTACGTCAAGAAGTTGATGCCGGACAAGCTCGAACCCAAAGCGGAGAAATGCGTCTTCATAGGATACCCTAAGGAAACGATTGGGTATACCTTCTATCACAGATCCGAAGGCAAAGTGTTTGTCGTAAAGAACGGATCCTTTCTTGAGAAGGAATTTCTCTTGAAAGAAGTGAGTGGGAGGAAGGTAGAGCTAGACGAGGTTATTGAACCTTCTCTTGAGTTGGAGAGTAGCGCAGCACCTGAAATTGTTCCAGTGCCGTCTGCACCAACAATAGAGAAAGCTAATGACAAGGATCATGAAGCTTCGGACGATGCTACTACTGAACATCGCAGGTCGACAAAGTCACGTGCCCCTCCTGAGTGGTACGGCAACCCTCTCTTAACTGTCTTGTTAGTAGACAACAGTGAACCTACGAACTATGAGGAAGCAATGATGAGCCCAGACTCTGAGAAATGGCTAGAGGCCATGAAATCCGAATTGGGATCCATGAGCGAAAACCAAGCATGGACTTTGGTGGATCCTCCTAGCGACCGAAAGGCCGTTGAGTGCAAATGGATTTTCAAGAAGAAAACGGACGCGGATGGTAATGTTACTGTCTATAAAGCACGGCTTGTCGCGAAAGGTTTTCGACAAGTTCAAGGTGTTGACTACGATGAGACTTTCTCTCCCGTAGCGATGTTTAAGTCCATTCGGATTTTATTAGCAATTGCTGCGTTTCATGATTATGAAATATGGCATATGGATGTCAAGACTGCGTTCCTCAATGGCAACATTGATGAAGAGTTGTATATGATTCAACCCGAAGGTTTTGTCGATCCTAAGGATGCTCATAAGGTGTGTAAGCTTCAGCGTTCCATTTATGGACTGAAGCAAGCATCTCGGAGTTGGAACCTTCGTTTTGATCAAGTGATCAAGAACTTTGGATTTGTTCCAAATTGCTATGAAGCTTGTATCTACAAGAAAGTGAGTGGGAGCTCAGTGACATTTTTGGTACTATATGTGGATGACATATAGATTATCGGAAATGACATTGACATGCTTAACGATGTGAAGAGTTATTTGAACAAATGTTTTTCAATGAAAGACCTAGGGGAAGCTGCTTATATATTGGGCATCAAAATCTATAGAGATAGACAAAGACGTCTGATAGCTTTAAGCTAAAGTATATACCTAGACAAAGTTCTGGAAAGGTTCAGAATGGATAAGGCAAAGAAAGGTTCAGTGCCTATATTGTCAGGTAAGATATTGAGCAGGGCTCAGTGTCCAGCTACGGTAAACGATAGAGAAGCTATGAGCAAAGTTCCTTATGCCTCGGCCATAGGATCTATCATGTATGCCATGCTATGTACTAGACCGGATGTGTCCAATGCTCTTAGTTTGACGAGCAGGTACCAAAGTGATCCAGGAGTGGAACACTGGACAGCCATGAAGAACATCCTAAAGTATTTAAATAGAACTAAAGAAATGTTCTTAGTCTATGGAGGTGATGAACAGCTCGTCGTAAAAGGTTACGTCGATGCTAGTTTCGACATCAACAAGGATGATTCTAAATCTCAGACAGGATACGTTTATATTTTGAATGGAGGAGCTGTGAGCTGGAGAAGCTGCAAGCAAAGCGTGATCGCGGGATCTATGAGAAGCGGAATACATGGCTGTTGCGAGCGTAAAGTGAAGGAGTTTGGATCAGAACTTCATCATCGAGCTTGGTGGTTCCAAGTGCCTTGGACCCACTGGAGATATTGTGTGACAACACCGCGCCATAGCAGCTAAGGAACCAAGATATCATCCAAAGACCAAGAATATCAACAAAGTTTCATATAATTCGAGATTATATAACATATGGAGATATGAAGATTAGCAAAGTACATACGATTCGAATGTCGCAGATCCGTTGCCTAAACCTCTTCCACGAGCAAAACATGATCAAGACCTTAGTGCCATGGGTGTTAGATTGTTGCGGATGTAAACTAGATTATTGACTCTAGTGCAAGTGGGATCTTGTTGGAATTATGCCCTAGAGGCAATAATAAAGATGTTATTATTATAATTCTTGTTCATGATAAAGTTTATATTCCATGCTAGAATTGTATTAAGCGGAAACTTTGATACTTGTGTGGTTTATGAACAACACCGTGTCCCTAGTACGCCTCTATGGACTAGCTCATTGATTAATGATGGTTAAGGTTTCCTAACCATAGACATGAGTTGTCGATTAATAATGAGATCATATCATTGGGAGAATGATATGATGGAGACAAATCAAGCGAGCAATTAGATCGTGTCATCATGTTCATCTTTGCGAAGCTTTTTCTTATGTCAAATATTGTATTCCTTAGACCATGAGATAATGCAACTCCCTGGTATCGGAAGAAAGCTTTGAGGTCATCAAACGTCATCCTATGAGAGGGTGATCATAAAGGTGTCTCCCAAGTGATCGGAAAGTATCTGTTGGGTTGTATGTATCGAGATGGGATTTGTCCCTCCCAAGTCGGAGAGATATACTTCGGGCCCACTCGATAATCGATATCAACCCCGCTTGCAAGCACGTGGTTAAGGAGTTAATCACAAAGTGATATCGGATTACGCAACGAGTAAAGTACTTTCTGTGAACGAGATTGAACTAGGTATGCCGATACCGACGATCGAATCTCGGGCAAGTAAAATATCGCGTGAAGAAGGGAATATATATGGGATTAATTGAATCCTGGCATCATGGTTCATCCGATATGATCATCGATGAATGTGTGGGAGTCAATATGGGTTTCCAGACCCCGCTGTTGATTATTGATAGAAGATCATGTCTGCATATTCTCGAACCCGTAGGGTCACACACTTAACGTGTTTCGACGCGAGGATAGAATGGATAATTGGTTTATGAGTTTTTGTTTGGAGTCTCGGATGAGATTTAGGACGTCATGAGAGGTTCCGGAATGGTCCGGATAATAAGATTCATATAAGGGAAAGCAGTTTTTGGATTTCGGAATTGTTTCGGATTGTTCGGTATTGTACCAGAAGCTTCTAGAACCTTCCGGAGTGGGACCAACGTGGCTCCACTTGTCGGGAGGGCGGCCTCACGAGTGCCTGCCGCATTGGGCCAAGCGCATAGGCCCATAGGCCAAAAACCCTAGGGAAACCCTAGGGAAACCTTCTAGAAGGAGGGGGAAAACTTGCCCCCCCACTCCAACCCTTGGGGCCGCCGCCCTAGGGCTTGGAGGAGGGGCCAAGGGGGCCGGACAGCCCCCTATATATAGAGGGAAGGGGAGCAGACCTCCTCCCCCACTCCTTCAACCCTAGCCATACCGCCCTCCGGATCTCTCTCTCCGATTGCTGTGGCGAAGACCTGCCGTAGAAACTCTCCACCTTTGCACCACACCGTCGTGTTGTAGATCCAATCTATCTCTACACCCCACTTGCTGGACCGAGGAAGGAGGATACGTCGAGGTGCCGTACGTGTGCATCTCTCGGAGGCATCGCCACTTGCAGTGTTGGATCGGATCGGTTCTCGAGGAGGAGAAGCTAGTACGACTACATCAACCATGTTCCGTTGAACGTTCCGCTATGCGAATCTTCAAGGGTATGAAGATCTCATCTATCCCCCCTCGTTGTTTGCATCTCCTGGATTAGATCTTGGCTTTCCCGTTCGCATTCGTAGAATTTTTTTGATTTACTATGCTGCGAAACCCTTCATATAGTGCTAGTCCCTGGATCGAATAGCTAGCACCCACAGTTTAAGATGTAATATCGAGAAACAAAGGTCATATTACAACTCATAACCAGGAATAAATTAGTTCATTACAACTTACATAGCTCCTATGGATATCTTATTACAAAGCAGCAGATATATCTATAAACATGGAGTCCTTCATCTTCATGTGCCATAGGCAATCATGTTGGTTGTAGACTTGTAATCCCTATTCAACAAACTTCACTAACATCACACAAACCTGCAACATGATAAGTTACAGCCACAAGGGTCAATACATTTGAATTGTATTGGCAAGTGATAACATATTGATATGGAGAATCTAAAATCCACATTAATATATGGCTAAGTTGAGCTTTGGCTGGCCTTTGCATAAAATAAGTTTTTCCTATCCTTTGTAAAATAGTTTTTTTCTCTTTTTCAAAACACTTCATCAAACAATGGCACACTGGATACACACCAGGTTCTACCCTTGTTCACCCAACAAGTTTTAACTTAGAGAAATTGGGATGAGGAGATTGTTGATCATTCCAATCTCTTTGATGCTCAAAATGTCCATTACCGGGGACACGACTAAGTACTTAGGTTTTACCCTCTCGAGAGGTGGTGCACTTTCCCCACAAGATTCGACGTGCACCGAGACGAGACTTTTCAGAAGCAATCCCTCAGACCACCATGGATGCGTTCCATTCTATCATCACTACCACCTTCTGTCCATCTAGCTGAGTTCTTGCAACCTAGTTGGTCAAAGGCAGAGCCCATATGACATGTGGTTTCACTTGAAGCTTCTCAACACTAAACATCTCAAATATCTTTGTTCATGGGTGGCCATCCACAAGTGAGATACACCAGGGTAAGCCATATAAATGGGCCCTGAGTAACCACTCAACACAAACCATACTTCCCATTCCACCCAGGTGTTTCATTAACAAGTTGTTTTCTTAGTCAAAAACACATAGGCATAACTTTTCCATAATATCATAACATGAATTTCCACCCTTGAATTCTAATAGCTAGGCTAAGCATACTAGTATAACATGTCTCTTAAATTAGGAAGATTCCTACCAAGATATATTCTATAGGATCTACCATAGCATAGCAATATACAAAATAGTCCTATCATGCATACTACAAAAATATCACTAATGCAATATTGAAAAGATAGGACTTTTGATGACCAAAGTATCACTTGACTTTTTAGTAGAAAATCTAGGTACTCTCTTTGATCTTGCAATTGTCACACTCCTCAAAGTTCACTACATCACAATCATGCAAAGCACACATTCAAAACTAGCACACAAAAATAACAAATCAAAACAAGAAAAACAAAGAAATGCATGCAAGCATGCAAAAGGTTATTTTATTGAAAAAGTGGTTTCTAACATGGTTCTAAACATTTAAAAACACCTACTGGTCTTTTATAAAAGTGGCATTTTAAACCAATTTAGTTAAAATAAGTCATTTAAATCATTTTTCTTTGGTTAGAAAAGCTTTTATTCAAAGGAATAATTTCTAGTGTCAACAAAATATATTTTTAATTTCAAATGTTAGTGTTTATGGTCAGATAGTTCAAAACAAAACCATTTGCAAAAGGTTTCACTCAAAAATAATTTTTAAAACAATTTTTATACTCAAAATAGCCGTAAACAAGTCTCTGCATAAAACTCTAATTTTTCAGAAGCAGATGACCAAAATAAGGCCATAGGTGCAAAGTACACATTTTTCTGAATCCATAGACACCAGATTCTAATTTTTGGAATTACAGATCAAAAGTTATTTATTTTACAAGTTTAAACATCAAATAGATCAAATCTGGGTTTTAATTCTAATTCCCCGACACGCGGCGTGTTCTGATTGGTCGATACCGCTTCGTGCGGATCACGCTACGCGGTCCGTTAGATCTAACTGCAAACACACGGACCAGATCAGGCGATACCTCTTCGTTTAAGTGATCTAACATGACCTTTCGATCTAGATCCTACGGATCAGAGCGCTCTAGTATATGCATTGTTATGCTTTCTTAATCTGTCAATTGTCCCGTTGTAATTTGTTCACCCAACATGTTATCTATCTGAAGGAGAACACCTCTAGTGAACCGTGGACCCCGGTCCATGCCTTTATCATTGATACATCATCTACTGTTACCGTTTACTTTTTACAAGCAATTACTATCTTTCACACTATACGATTAATCCTTTGTTTTCAGCAAACTGGTGAGATAGACAACCTCACTATAAGTTGGGGCAAAGTTTTAAGATTGTGTTGTGCAGGTTCCAAGTTGTTAGCAACATCTTGGAGTTGTTTTCTTACTCCTACTGGTTCGATAACCTTGGTTTTATAACTGAGGGAAAACTTGTTGTTGTGCTCATCACACCTTCCTCTTGGGTTTTCCCAACAGGGCTCTACAGTCGACTGAGCCACATCAATCGACACCCATACTGTCACATAAAAATCCACGATCTCTAGACCTATGCCATGGACGGAATCAACCTAAGGCTATGCAACCTATGCTTCTACGGCCTTCTTATAGAAGCCATGAAGACGGAGAATTTGAACTAGATCCTCCGCAATTTTGGCGGGGAGGAGCTGGAGGTGCTGCCCGAGGACATCCAGTTCTTCCAGGTGAAGGCTTTACTTGAGGACTTAGGTACCCTACCAAAGCTTGACATCGTCCGCGACTTATCAGGATCGTCGATCTCCTTAAAGCATCGAGTCACCATGCTTGTCGCCGATGGCCTCAGTAGGCCACCACGCATGGCTAGAGGACATGTCCACGGGCCGAGCGAGTAACAAAGTGAGGCGTACAAAATATATAAATCAGTCGGGTCGTAGATCCTGAAGATGGACAAACATAGAATTATCGAAGACCGTGCATATTATGATCTAATCGTTGTATTTTTAGTTGTCATGGTTTAATAAGTTGAGAAATTTAAGATCCATTCAATTAGTTCTTATCTAGTTTGCCATCAAGAACCTAACATGCAATATTCACATTGGATCCAAAATTGATCAAGGTCTTTTCTTTTCATGGATCTAATGTTCCTATACCATAGACATGTGCTGCTGAGTGGATACAATCAACCGTATCATGGTGCCGAGATCAGTAGAACGTGATTGACATTGTTGTGCAGCCGTTTGACAATGCCTAAAGCGGTCACGTGGAGGACTTGGGAGGCACCAGGATAGACTGTATTGACCGTTATTTTTCTGTTGTTGACGGGGCTATGTCATGGTTACGTATGTCAGAAGGGATACAAATTTAATTGTTTTCATCTCCGCTGGCAGGTAGTGTGGTGGGTCCCACATGTCGGAAGGCAGCACATCTATTTATTTTCATCGCTGTTAGCGGACAAAGAGAAGGTCTCACCGGTAAGAAAATGATTCAAACAGACGGCGAGTAAGCCCAAACGTAACGATATTGTCCGACGTCAGGTCTATTGAACGGCATTGATGTAAATAATTCATCTCGGCTGGTGGCATTTCTCCAATTAGCCGAGTCGTAATGATAGAACTGCATTGTAGAATAGATAAGTATTTTTTTTAGACTTCTCTGTTCTACAATATAAGGTTTTTAGCAAGCTATAAAATAGTTTATAAATAGTTTGTTAAAAATGTTTATATGAGTACTTTTTTCCGTCGGTAGCGTTGATCAACACGAGGCACGCCGTGTAGTTTATAAATATTAGGAACTGTGAATAGAAGCTGTGCGTGGCTTTGGCCAGGAAACAGATGGGAGAGGGTCCCCTGACGGAGCGATGGGGATGGCCGGATAGAGCCCGAGGCTCGACGTGCATGCTTTAAGGCGGGGCCTTCGCCGCTCCACGCTCCTCCCAACTGGTCACCGCTCTGCACAACAGCACCGTGACAGAGACGGCTTTTTGAACTGGCGTGAGAGCGAAGGCTCGAGACAAGGGAAAACGACCACATCCCAGGTGGTTTCATTTCCTAAACCTAGGTCATCATCAAATGGGTGTCAACATCGATATGATGCGTATTTGGTCTGCTGGGGAATCTTGAATAGCTAGTAACCTACACTATGGGAATAGCTATTTTTTTAAATAATACATTTTTTTATTTATTTTTATAAATAATACGCAAATTTGGCAATTTGCAATAACTTCTGTCAGTCCGTTCAACGGACGACAGAGCACGTTCGTTGGTTGAAGAGACGACAGGAGGTGTCGTCCGTTGAGGAGACGACGGCTCAGAGGTTCGTCCGTTGAGGAGACGACGGCACTGTTCGTCCGTTGGAAGGACGAAGGGTGCATTGCCCATGCAAAATTGCACTGATCGGCAGTACTGCCGCTAAATAATCGCCTGCCGCTGTTTTTCTCGCCAATCCTTTCCGCCGAATTTTCCCGCGAGTACTCCCCGCCGATTTTTCCCGCCAGTACTTCCCGCCATTTTTTCCGCCAGTACTCCCCGCCCTTTTTTCCCGCCACGACTTTCCGCCCTTTTTTTCCGCCTATTCGGTTCGGTGCCTCTATAAATCCGGGCAACGCGATGTATCTTTTAACCCAGTTCATCTCTTCCTCCTCTTACTCTCTCATTTCCCTCCTCTCCTTTTGCTCTCGTATTTCCCTCCACTCCTCTCCACTATGACCGACGCGTCTCCCTAGCCTGTAGATATGTCCATTAGGCTTTTCTTCATAGCCAGAACTGTTGAGATAGACGATAAACCAGCCGACTGGGATACGTTGGTATCGAACCATGATGCTCTCGTTATTCTTGGTAAGTCACTTCATCGAAGAGGGTGGAAACTGAAGACCCCAAATCAGGTACGAGCAGAGCTTCTCAGGATCCAGGCAAGGTGGACAAGCTCACCTTCAAGAGTGAAGCTCGCATGATGGAGCGGGCTAATGCACCTTGGTCCTGGATAGAAGATAGCGAAGATGAGGATGATATTTTCATGTCGCCACCCGTTGGAAGCAAGGCAAGAGCTGAGTAGGACAAGAGACAGGAGAAGAAGAAAGAGCAGGCTAAGAAGAGTCAAGCTGACATGACGGAGCAGGTTGTGGAACGTAGGGCCTGGATAGAAGAGAGCGAAGATGAGGATGATATCTTCATGCCGCCACCCGTTGGAAGCAAGGCGAGAGCTGAGTGGGACAAGAGGCAGGAGAAGAAGAAAGCGCAGGCCAAGAAGAGCAAGTGCGAGGGATCGTCCAAGGGAAAGGGCGAGGCATCATCGAAGGGAAAGGAAAAGGCATCATGCTAGGGATAGATAGGACTCTTATTTATGTACCGCGAGTTATGTTGAACTATGTTGCAAGTTATGTTGAGTAGTTTGTCGAATAAAATCATGAAATAATAGAATGATGTCTCATACATAGATAGGTAAATGACTGATACATAAGTAGATATCACTGGTGTCGACGACGAGGTGGCGGAGGCCTCGGTGTACTCCATCCATATCTGTGGGGTGGCATCACATCACGGCGAGGTGCAGTTGATCCTTCACCTTGATCCTGTGTATCCTGTGTGGGGATAGGTGGTGGAGTACTGCCGACATCGCTAAACCAGTCTACCGCCGTGCTATGTCTGCCGATGACGGTCGTCGATCTTGTCCCATGTAGCGGAGTCTCCGCTAGTGTACAAGAAATTAAGTCTTGAACAATGGCATACCGCACCTAACAATAGTAGGAAGGGACACGCTACCATGAGGATGAGATTGTGGCCGATAAGCGAAGTCCATGTAGGGTATCATTGCCGATGTCTGCCATTGTTCAAAGTAATCTGGTTCTGCTGCAATCGGTCGATATTAAATCGCGATTGCTGCCACGGTCGAAGTAAATGTGATCGCTGCCACCGAGCCTCCACCGGTCTGAGGTGGTGCTCTCGGCGCTTCCGTGAGAGTCGTGGGCGAGGCCCGTGGCGGAGTGGTGGAGAAATATGCTCCTCGTGCCATCCCGAGCCTCCAGCATGGTCTGGAGAAGGTGGCTGCTCCATGGATCGACGTGGGGCGCGCTCCTCCACCGAGTGACGCGGTGGGCGTTGCTGCGTGGATCGACGTGGGGCGCGCTTCTCCACCGAGTGATGCGGTGGGCGTTGTGCTTCTCGGTGTTGAACGACGTCTGAGACGCTGGTGCACGTGTCGACGCGTGATACGCCGCAGCTTCTCCTCGACCCGCCGGCAAAGGATCGAGCTCGCCGACGGGCACAAGAGGAACGGTCGAAGCGATCGTCCGCTTGAGCCACCTCGCCGTAGCTCCCACGCCATATCGGCCTGCATTTGTATCATAGTTAGGTATGCACTACATAGGCAGTCATGTTGATTATGCTCTAAATAAAGTACTTACCGATGACTGTCTGGACTCCAGTGTTGACTGGCTAGGGTATATCTCATCGTCATGTGCGTGTGGAATGGGACGTAGCCGTGTCATCGACATGTACCTCTGTAAGTATCCGTGGAATAGCTCCATATCAAACGGTCCAGCGTGCCACACTTGTGTTGGTGCATTCTGCCACTCGTTGACGTAAATCCCCACCCGTTGGAGCCATTGAGTGGCGGTCTTGCTACTTTTCCGAGAGTACCTATCATTAGAATTTGTTAGACCATCATTAAAGAACATAGATGAAGTATAAGACGCATTCCTTATGTACATATATTTACTTACGCGTGCACGACATCTGGAAGGGGAACATCCGGACGCGGGGGATCTACCATCTGGCAAAGACCGAACTGCCGCATGATCCTCTGTTGAGACATCTCCTCAACTTGGCAATCAAAGATGATCTTCGATGTAGTCAGCCAATACTCTCGATCTCTAGTGCACATAATAGATAACCCGCCGTGCGTGTCGTGTCTGCAGGGTGTACGGCTCCCAAATCACGACATCCTCTTTCAGTGTCGAATCGTCATTTAACGATGGATAGCATCTAACGACTTGCTCTCCCGAAACGACATGCATGACAAAATAGTTGTTAGTAACTTTCATATTGTAGTACTAGAAGTGCAATTTATTAAGACATTACACTGACCTTGCGACGGGTCCAGTGAGTGCCAAATGTAGGCAAGTCAATTTGCTCTTCGTCGAACAGCAGGTCAGAGTGGTAGACAATTGTTTGATGTTACTGGTTGCTGACTATTTGGTTGACACTTAATTCTGGACGGCCGATAGGGAACCTCTCCCATGACCACAATTGCAACAACAATGGGCATCCTAGCAAGGCAAAACTGTCCTTGGTTAACTGGCAAGCATTGCACATACCTCGGTACGTAGCTGCTAAGACAGCTGAACCCCAACTCCAATGTGTGCATTCTTTCTGGCACGTCACCTCCGCGATCCCTCTAGCAAAATGGATGTTTCGCGCACTAATGGTCGACACGTGGTTCTCAGTGAACATCACCTTCCCGAGCAGCCACATAATGTATGCCTCGTGCTGCGTAATCTGTGGCGCATCATCGGAGTGGCGGAACCCAAACCTCTCAGACTGCATTGGCAAATAGAACAATTTTCAGTACATGATACTTCTCCAACAAAATAGAACAAATAAATGAAACACACCTGATACTGCTCCAACCATCCAAATTTTGGCCCATGATTGTCATGGCCAAAGGCCTGAGCTCCATCACGGATGCCAAAGAATCGTTGGGCCATGTCTTGGGCCCAATTTGCCGGTGGATCCACTGGGCCTATGGGCACGCCAGCCAACGGAAGTCCCAGCAAGTACGAGACGTCCTGAAGGGTAGGAGCCATCTCTCCCCATCGAAAATGGAAAGTGTGAGTCTCGGGCCTCCATCGATCCACCAATCACGTGAGCAAAGATGAGTCATACTGGAAGCGACTAGTCTGGAACCCAAGTTGTCGCCCTTCTATCTCCTCCATATGAGTGGCCTCAACCAAACGAACGAAGGGTAAGAGCCCAGCCCACTTCAATCTACATAAGAAGAAAGCAGAACAGTTTAGTCACATTGGCCCATAAATATCCCAACAGCAAGAGAAATAAATGTCACATGCCTCTGAAGCCAATCAGGATGTATGCACCAGTTCGAAATGGGAGTGCGAGTCACTAGGTGCTTCAAGGACCCCGGGTTAGCATCCAGTACCGTCGACCGGTGCTTTCTATCTATGTCAGCATTCAGCAAAGATCCCGCCATCTGCACATTAGTTCCACACATATTGCAAATTTAAGACAAAGTTCCACACATATTGCAAATTTAAGACAAAGTTCCACACATATTACAAATTTAAGACATAGTTCCACACATATTACAAATTTAAGACATAGTTCCACACATATTACAAATTTAAGACATAGTTTCACACATATTACAAATTTAAGACATAGTTCCACACATATTACAAATTTAAGACAAAGTTCCACACATCTTGTTTCTTCCTCTGCCTCTTCTTCCTCGGCTGCCACGTCCACGAGGAGCAGCTCCACCAGTCCCGAAGATGTGGCAACTGGTGTCTATATGACCAAATTGATTACACAGAAAACATTGCCTTGTAGGGCCTCCGGCTTCAGATTCATCCATATCATTATGGATGCGGACACATTGTCGCCTTCCTCTTCCTGTCCGCATAAGTTCAGGATCTGGGATGTAAACCCTTTGACCTGGATTTACTTTATTGAAATTTCCCCATGCCCTATATCCCATCATCTTGCTTGTCCACGTATTGACCACCGCGTCCTTAAGGAAATAAGGAGACACAAACGAGATCGCATATATACTCATCAGCCCGCATGCAGCTAGTACATGAGAGCAAGGCAGATGCAACAACTTGGGTTTATTGCACGTGCACTCACACGTTGGCCAGGCTTCGTTGCCTATCCTCACCTCCTGTGTCTTTACCTCTTCTCCTGTTCCAATCCGGTTGGAAGGGAGGCGTACCTCGAACCTTCTTTCCTGATTACCGATGGGATGACATGCATGGACCGAGCCTTCTCCATCTTGGCATCCATGTGATGCATGATCTTTGAACAATAGCTCGTGTTTGGGTTGTTCATGATATGCATCTGAGCCATCTGGAGTCTGTCTCTGAAATACTTCAGAGTTCTAGTGAAAATACACTCCACAATGGTTGTTAATGGTAGAGCCCTACTTCCTCTCAAGACAAAGTTGTAAGTTTCAGCCAGATTTGTAGTCATGACGCCAAACCTAGCACCATGAGTGTCATGCAGCAGAGACCACCTATCTACAAGCTCGTGTTGTATCCATTCCTGAAAAAATTTAATCCTTCTGCCAGGCCTTCTCCTAGTACCGGGTTGGTCAAATCCTGGCAAGTCACAAAGGGCAATGGGTTCTTCCTCCGGTGGTGCTGCTCCTGTTGTTTCCTGTGCAGCTAACTCCGTTGCATGAGCCGTGACCAGCTGCTCTAGCCGCCTCTCCGAGTCACATGTTTTTAGTGAAGTCATCAAGATAGCCACGACACTTGATATACTTCCACTCTTGGTTACCTTGCAAAGCTTCTTGAATAGGTTCATAAGAGCCTTGTTCCTGAACTGTGAGAAAAAATTGGCCCCTAGATGCCGCATGCACCAACGACTCTGCATGTCCAGCCATGGAGTTACTTCATCAGGAGTGGGCTGTGTGAGCTTCTTTATCGCGCTTAGAATACCTGGATGCCTATCATGAATCACACATACATTCGGTGTATCTCTCACAATTGCTATCTTCAGCTGCCTGAAAAACCATACCCAACTCTCGGTGTTCTCGCTCTCCACGAAAGCAAAAGCAAGTGGAACAACTTGATTGTTTCCATCTTGGCCTATGGCAGTCAATATCTGACCCCTATACTTGCCAGTGAGAAATGTACCATCCACACAGATGACTGGTCGACAGTGAGTGAAAGCTTCTATGCATATAGCAAATGAGAAGAACACTCGATGAAGTACCCTCAAATTAGGTTCATGTGGCAATGTAAAGTGTTGGATGTCCACGTAGGTGCCTGGATTCCTAGCCTGCAGTGTCTGGAGCATCCTAACAACACAGTCATACCCGTCTCGAAACGAACCAAACCTTGCCTCCAGTGCCCTTTGCTTAGTCCTCCAAGCCTTCCCGTATGAAATATTGTAGCGGAATCGATGAAACTTTGTTAATGATAGCTTTCACCCCATGGCTTTGCCCTCCACTATCTCTCGTACAATGTCTAGCCAGGAGGGTTGACGTGAGGTTACAATGGTCCTGAAGGACACTTTCAAGTGTGCATGTGTGCATCACAACATCGGTGACCTTCCAGTTTGTGTCATACCTAGGGACATGGGCATGCACCCTTGCAGGACATCCAGCTTCCTCGCAAACCAATGTCAAATATTGTTGTGATGACACCTTCATTTTCAAGACCCATTGCATGGACATTGACCACTCAACAATTGCTTCCTGCAGATGTCTCTTGCTAGGATATAATGCACCCAGAGAGATGTTGTTCGCGTGGTAATGCCACGCCGAATCATGTCCATCATTCATAGTCATTGCTGCTGTGTTGTCATTATTCCATGATGCCGGAATAGGTTGGCCGATCTCTTCTTGATCAGACTCGCCAGAATCATCATCCGTATCACTGTTGCCTTCTGAGTCTTCGGCTTCCATTTGATGTTGCAACAAACTATCATATATCTCGTCCTCATCATCTTCGCCACTGAATATGTCTTCCCCTAATCCTTCACCACCGTCCTCTGATACATAACCATCACCCCCGGCGTGTGCATAGCTACTGTGATCTGATTCATATCCGCTGCCACCCTCTTGGCCCTGACTACTCTGGCCATGATCATAAATACCTCCAAAGATGACCGGTCGACTACTCGCCATGATCATAACTACCTCAAAGATGACCGGTCCGACTACTCGGCCATGATCATAACTACCTCCAAGCATGACCGGTTCGACTACTATGGCCATGATCATACCCGCCTCTTCGCCACAGGTAACACTAAGAGACGGGTTAACTTCTCTTTCTCGCGAGCTTGCACAAATTTGACCCATTTCTGTTGCGCTTCTATTGGCCTTAAATAAAAATTAGGGGTTTGCCTTGACTTAGTCCATAAAGCATGCACACCGACATTATGGGTAGGAGGGAGCCCTAAACGAACACATAACCAATCCTTCAACTGAGTAACGGGCACTATTTCAGGATTCTGAAGCACTTCATCCACAAATCTAAACTCGCTCAAATCAACTCCGTGCTGGTTTTTTCTGACGGAACCAGGACCATACAAGAACCTAAACACTATATTATTTGACATGATTTTCGACCTAAAAAATACCAAAAATAGTCAAAAACAGATACATTGACACATAATACTCTACAAATATCTTGCATCTAACAGACCCCATCAAAGGCTACCTATAAACATACACACATGACTGCAATTATAAAGAAATTAGGGCTTACCCTTGAAGCGTGCGAAGTCTGCCGCAACACGCCAGTCAACGGATCAGCACCTCCACCATGCACCTTCTTCAAGTCCCAGCACCAGCCTCCATCATGGCCATTGCTCAACAAGAACACCACCAGATCCCTCCACCAAAACGCCTCAAATCACTACACTAGGCTATCCCATTAGTAGATCAGGACTCTACTAGCTTGCTAATGTGTTAGAGCAGCGAGTTTGGATAGAAATCTAGGCTACAAATCGGTGCAACAACTGACAAAATGAGAACAAGCGAGAGAGGAAGAAGAGCCAGAGAGGAGGCCTTGAAGCTGGAAGGAGCTAGCGGGAAGGAGACGGACGGCAAAGGCGCTATATAGTCATGCGTCGTCCGTTCAACGGACGAAACGCGCGTCGTTCGTTCAACCGCCGACGAGACTGAACCCCTGTCACCCGACATGTTGGTCGTATTTTGAAGAAAAGAAGACAACTTGGTTATCTTTTGAACAAAAGACGACATGTTGGTCGTCTCCTCAACCGACGAACCCGCTGTGTCGTCCGTTGAACGAACGACGGACCGACATAGTTGCAAATTGCCAAATTTGCGTATTATTTGTGAAAATGAATAAAAAATGTATTGTTTAAAAAAAATAGCATGGGAATAACCATATAGACCGACAACCTTTTTATACGCCGACGGCAAAATGTTAGGGCCATCGGCGTAGCTTGACGAGCCATCGGCCCAGTTTTGCCGTCGACGTAGGATAAAAAGGCCGACGGCAGCCGTCAGCGTATACGGGACCATCGGCGTAATGTATTAGGATAACGGTAGAGCGACGGCGTCAAGTCTACGCCGACGGAAAGGTTTCACACCTATGCCAACGGCAAAGCCGTCGGCGTAGCTATTTTTCTTTTTTGCCACATTAATCTTAGAAAAGTCATAACTAAATCATTTAAATTCAGAAAAATACATATAATATATCAAAATTTGCAGAAAAATAAGATCTATCTATTTAAACTCAAATATTACATATTTTGTTTTAAAAAATATATAAATATATATAAATACTTTCATGTAACATATTTTTCATTTTCCGAGTGCAATAAACGGGGTGTTTTGTGAAGAAACCACCAAATAAAAGTTTCAAAATGATACTACCCATTTTTTAAAAATATTAGACCATCTTGAATGGACAATTTGCCAACCTAGATATCTCAAACCTTTTTGTCCATCCCTCATGAAAAAAGACAAATTCCTATCGAATCGGCAGGAAATGAGTTAGGTTTAAACTACAGGTACATGATATGATGCTCATGATTTTCTGAAAAAATCATTTTTAGGTTCATAATATGCTATTTTATCAGAGATCCAATGCAAGTTTGGTGAGGCTCAGCCCCGAGCTAAGAATCTTCATGCCCCTCGATTCAGAAAGTTTGACGATAGTTTGAAATGGACATAAAAAAATTTAAAAACGATTGAAACAATGCAAAACCTCCGCGTGATGTCATATTATGTGACATAGTTGCATGGGAAAATACCAAACTTGGTATATTGATTGTGTCTTAAAAAAACCTTCACAAAATGACCTATCTCAATCGAGGTTTTCTGGATTTCAGGTCAAATGACCAATGTTATTTAAGTTTCAAAATGATAATACCACATTTTTAAAAAATACTAGACCATATTTAATGGACAATTTCCCAACCTGGATATCTCAAACCTTTTTGTCCACTCCTCATGAAAAAGACAAATTCCTGCCGAATCGGTAGGAAATGAGTTAGATTTGAACTACAGGTACATGATATGATGCTCATTTTTAGGTCACAATATGCTATTTCATCATAGATCCAATCCAAGTTTAGTGAGGCTCAGCCCCGAGCTAAGAATTTTCATGCCCCTCGATTTAGAAAGTTTGACGATAGTTTGAAATGGGCATAAAAATTAAAAAACGATCGAAACAATGCAAAACCTTTGCGTGGTGTCATGTTATGTGACATAGTTGCATGAAAAAAATACCAAACTTGACATATTGATTGTGTCTCAAAAAACCCTTCACAAAATGACCTATCTCAATCGAGGTTTTTTGGATTTCAGGTTTAATGACTAATGTTATTGCTAGAATCGTGGTATAGTTTGAAATAATGTGCCCATATTGTGCACGCTTGTGTATCATGGCATTGCGAACAATGTTGCAGGAGGAAGTTTTCCTTTTCGTCGCACCGAAAAGCAATTTTTTATTTTTCGAGTGCAAAAAATGGGGTGTTTTGTGCAGCAACCACCAATTGAAAGTTTCAAAACGATAATACCACATTTTTCAAAAATACCAGACCATATTGAATGGACAATTTTCCGAACTGGATATCTCAAACCTTTTTGTCCGCCCCTCGTGAAAAAGACAAATTTCTGCCAAATCGATAGGAAATGAGTTAGATTTGAACTACAGGTACATGATATGATGCTCATGATTTTTCAAAAAAATCATTTTTAGGTTCACAATATGCTATTTCATCACAGATCCAATGCAATTTTAGTGAGGCTCAGCCCTGAGCTAAGAATCTTCATGCCCCTCGATTTAGAAATTTGACGATGGTTTGAAATGGGCATAAAAAATTCAAAAATGATCGAAACAATTCAAAACCTTCGCGTGATGTCATATTATGTGACATAGTTGCATGGAAAAATACCAAACTTGGTATATTGATTGTGTCTCAAAAAAACTTCACAAAATGACCTATCTCAATCGAGGTTTTCTGGATTTCAGGTCAAATGACCAATGTTATTGCTAGAAACGCGGTATAGTTTGTGATAATGTGCCCATATTATGCACACATGTGTATCATGGGATGGTGAACAATTTTGCAGGAGGAAGTTTTCGTTTTCGTCACAAAAAAAAGCCATTTTCTATTTTTCGAGCGCCAAAAATGGGGCGTTTTGTGAAGCAACCACCAAATGGATAATTCAAAATGCTACCACCCCATTTTTTAAAAATACTAGACCACCTTACATGGACAATGTCCCAACCGGGGGAGCTCGAACCTTTCCGTCCAGCCTTGTTAAAAAGACAAATTCCTGCCAAATCGGTAGGAAGTGGGTCCGATTTAAACTATATGTACATTAGATGCTCATGATTTTTTGCAAAAATCATTATTAGACTCACAACATTATATTTCATTAGAGATCCACTTCAAGTTTTCTTTTTTGTTGCACCAATAAGCCATTTTCTTTTTTTCCGAGTACAAAAAGGGTGTTTCATGAATCCTGACATTGTTTCGGTTGTTCTAGTGTTAAGAAGATACGATACATAATTAAATATATTATAGGGATTTAATGTTTGGATTCCTCTCATTTTTATGATCGATTTGGATATATTATTTGTCGAATTACGATTTACGGATTTGTAGTTGTGAATTATTTAATATTAAATGGAAAAAAGGCAAAATAAATAAAATTTGTTTTATTTAAATTTTAATTCAAGATTATTATTACTTATTCATTTTTGTTTAGTTAAATAAATGTTTGAAATTTTAAAAATAAAGGCGTGTGATACCATCGTCCAAGGGTTAATAGAATTGATATGGTAATATTATTAGTAAGGTCTAATTTCTTGATTAGAAGGTCATCTGAAAGGAACAAAGAAGTTAAGTATGCTGGGGCTGGAGTAGTGCTAGGATGGGTGATCAATGGGGAAGTTTGACCATTAGTATTATTTAACCGGAAATTAATTATACTTAGAGTTAAAAATGCTTGTGAGATTAACGAGTCAAATAATTAAAAAAATGCTTGTGAGATAGGCCGACAGGGCATCGGCGTCGGCATCGGCGTAGCTCCAGCCAAACCCTGTAGGCCGATGGCAATGCCGTCGGCGTATCTACCGCCAGGACAAACAACTGTCAAACTGGCTACGCCTACGGGGTCGTACGCCGACGGCAATCAGTGGCTACGCCGACGGGGTCTGGCCGTCGGCGCCTGGACTGTTTTTGGTAATGCTAGTAATACACTTGCGGGCTCCTGTCTATTTGGTGTAAGATTTTGTGGAATTTTATCTTATTTTCTCTTTCATACCGACCGGGTTTAAGTTCATTCATTCGTGACACATCCAAAACTAACTAATGTTACATAAAGTACATTTTTTATAAAGAACAATTTATTAATATCAAGCTGATGAACTCTCAAAAACACCGGCTACGCTGGCTACATCTTGGAGTTGAAGCGATGGCTACATCTTGGAGTCAGAATAAGGTCCTCCCGTCTTATCCTCGCTCCGGTGGTGCATCTTGCGTCGACGGAGGGTGCGTGAAGTCGTGTGTCTGGCGGATCTCTTGGGATCTGGTCCATTTTCATGGTTGTTGGTGTGAGTTCAGGTCAGTCTCTTCCGGTTTATGGATGTCATCATTGGCAATATTTGTTTCTCTAATGCGTTGGTCCTTTGAGGCCTTAGCACGATGATTTCTCGTTTATCTACTACAACAAGCTCTACTATGACAAGCTTTGCTCGTCTTCGGTGATGGAGGGGTGAGAAAGGCGGCGCGCCTTCTGCTCGTGCTACTGTTTGTATTCGTTGCTAGGTGGTCCATGAACCTATTTGTAATGGTTATTACTTTTAGGATTCTTTGTACTACTACTGATCATTATTAATAAATCAGTGGAATTTTGCAAAAAAAAAACACAAAGTTAAGACAGAACAACGACATGATAATTCACATAACCAGATTTGTTAATCAAAAAAGCATCAGATAACACAGAGCCTTTTTCTTAGGGATCCCGTAGGATGCGACCATGTGATCAAGTTATCCTCCCCCGGGCCGCTAGTTCCCTTGCCCTACATCGGCCGCTGCGGTGGTTGAAGGGTCGATAAATCTCGGATCAGATGATCAATCCCTATAGGGTATTTGAGTTTTTTGCCTCCATTGTAGGGCATCGGTGGCGATGAGAATAATGCTCCTACAGCCCGCCCCATATCGGTGTTATTCCATGGAGTCGGTGTAGCTTCAAAGGCGAGCATCTATATGGGCATCATATCAAACATATGGCTCATGCTTAACCTTTCGGTCCGTGTTCCCAGGCCATGTCTGTACATGCTAGGCTCACCAAGTAAGAACCTTAGTATTCGCGTGTGTAAATATATCTTACACCCGAGATATGATTGTGGATTCAAGTACACCCGATCATCACGTGATGTCTTGAAGCGGCGAAACATAGTCGGTACATATTTAAGGAAGAACACGTTTTTATCTTGATATCTAAATGAGGGATCATCTTATAATGCTAATAAAACGCCAAACAAGCAATATAAGATGCAAACAAACATCATATGCTACAGTGATATGATATGGTTCTTGCACTTGATCACTATGTTGTGCATCGTGGAGTGATCTTTATCATTCCTATATGTGTAAGGCCAAGGTCTATGGAACTCACACTTTTTCATATTATAATTTTCAATAGTATCAATCCATACTACAAATTATAACACTACCATATCATAGTACTTGCTTAGCAAAACAAAAAACTAGACGCCTCTATTTTATCTTTTGCATGTTTTACGTGGCTGCGGGCTTTCGGAGATAGAACCGTTCTTACCTACCAACATGGAACCACAACGATGATAATAAAATTATTGGCAACTCATTGCAAATCAGATATTGACTATAGTAGGAGAGACAGACACCCGCAAGCCACTTATGCAAAACTAGTTGTATGTCAAGCGTGGAATAGGTCTCATGTGCGAGAACATGTAAAGTTTGTACAGGGCGCTTCATCCCACTATGCCACCAATATCCAAAGTACAAGCAAGAAGCAATAACATAACCATCAACGCCCACATACTCATATGTGCACTACCCGTGCAAAGAATCTACACATAAACCTGGCTCTGATATCACTGTAGGGTTTGCAGCATAGAAAACAAAAAAAAATCCTACGATGGGAACTATAAGCACCAAGATCCATCTATCTAGATACAAGCAACGGGTGGATATACATCTATAGATTACATACCCTCGAAGACCGAAAAGCTTTTTCGAGTATGAACTCGTTGGTGATGTAGTCGATCTCTTGACGATCTCAAGATCGTGATGAAGTCCAGCAGGTCCATCACCGCAAAGCAGTGGTGCATCAGTGATCGCACACACGTTCGGGTATCCCGACAACCTTCGCGCCCTCGCTCCAGCGAAGCAGTGGAAGCAACAAATCCTTCCAGAAAAATCCACCGGGAATATGTATCTCGCTAGTCTGAGACCATGGGGGATAAACTAGAGGGGGAGAGATCCTTCACGAGGAGGTGTAATATGAGAGGAGGAGAGGGGGCAACCATGGGGCATGGAACAACAGCCATGGTGGCTTCCCCCACCTCTTCCACATTCATGTGGGTGGATCTCCCACTGAAAATGAAAAGCCTCCCCTCACATAAACATGCCTCCACTCAAAAATCCACTCACATCCATTAAATTTTTACCAAATTTAATGCAAGTTCTCATTTAAATAAAACTATTTTATTTATTTATTCAGAATTTTATTAATTACATTAATTAAAAAAACATTCACATAAAAACCCTTGCTAGTAGTCAATTTCACATGCAGAAACAATTTCAGCAATTTCACCCGAAACAATTCTGGTGTCTAGTG
Organism: Avena longiglumis; assembly: GCA_030063025.1. Taxonomy (NCBI): domain Eukaryota; kingdom Viridiplantae; phylum Streptophyta; class Magnoliopsida; order Poales; family Poaceae; genus Avena; species Avena longiglumis. Next base: position 30,882,185 of record CP125974.1, read on the forward strand.
AAATAATTCCCGCGCTTTGTAATTCTTTTCGTCTAGAACATATTTGTTCCAAATGGTGTTGGTGTCTCTTAAGTGTGTCACCCTACGGTTCACGAATAATGCGGACATGATCGAGACCCCTCTCGGATCAATAATCAGAAGTAGGACCTGGAGATACATACTGACTCCCACTTCAACGATGACTTCTTGTAATCGTGAGAACCTTTTACACTAGTAACTTAACCCCTTTGTCTCGCGATATATTACATGTCCGAGATTCGATCATCGGTATCTCCATACCTAGTTTGATCTCATTACCGACATGTACTCTTTTCTCGTTCCCGTGATATAACATTCTAGTGATCACATCACTTGCTTGCAAGCTAATTAATGTGATATCATGTAGAGGGCCCAGAGTATATCTACCCGTCATCGGGATGGACAAATTCCGCTCTCGATCCATGAGCCTCTACATAACACCTTCGTAGCACTCATAAGAATCTGCATCAAACTTAGTTAAAACTTTCTCCTTCTTACAATCTATAATAACTCCACAAGTGTTCAAGAAAGGTCTACCAAAAATGATAGGGCAAGTTTTGCTAGCTGCTGAATTAAGCACTAGAAAATCAGCAGAATACTTAACCTTACCACAGAGAACCTCGACATCTCTTACAATACCAATAGGGAAAATGGTTTCCTTATTTGCAAGGTGAATAACCACATCAATGTCCTCAAGCTCACAAGGACCAATTTCATGCATAATTTTCCTGTAAATCTCATAAGGAATAGCACTAGAACTAGCACCAATATCACATAAACCATAATAGCAATGATCACCAATTTTAACAGAAAGCATAGGTACACTAGATTTTCTAACTTTACTAGGATGAGAGATAATATTAGAAGCGTCTTCACAGAAGACAATGTGCTCATCCTCTATATTTCTAGTGAGAGGGTCTTTCTAAATATCTATCAAGGGTTCAATATTAATTTGCTCATCAGGTTCCACAGTTTTCTTAGTACATTTATTATCTGCACTAATCATCATAGAATACTCCTTTACCTTAGCTGGGAAAGGTATTTTCTCAACATAAGGTTCAGGCACAATATGATTAGTAGTACAAACTTCAGTGCTTCTAACAGGAACATGACTAACAACATCTTTATAAGGTGCATGGTACTTATTCCACTTCTTCTTGTGAATTTCTATGTAAGAGGCAAAGGCCTTAAAACAGTTAGCAATACTTTGGAAATCAAGACCAAACTCATTACTAATATCACGGAAGTCATCGGTTCCCATAAAAGATTTAATGCATTCATAATCATAGTTTATACCTGACTTTCTTCCTTTGTCATTCTCCCAAGCTTCAGTGTTCTCTTGAATATGGTCTAGTAGATCCCATTTAGCTTCTTCCTTCATACGTGTGAATGATCCAGCACAAGAAGCATCTAGTAAATCTTTATCATAAAGAGAAAGACTAGCATAAAAGTTATCGATAATAATATTGTTAGGGAGTTCATGAATAGGACATTTAAGCATTAGTAACTTCAATCTCCCCCAAGCTTGAGCTGTACTCTCTCCATCACGAGGCCAAAATTTATGTATCAGATTTCTATCCTTATGAATCTCACTGGGAGGATAGAATTTAGAATAAAAGAGAGATGCCATTTCCTCCCATTCCATGGATTGTCCATTCCTTAGCAGCTTATACCATTCTCCAGCTCTCCCTTTCAAGGATATAGAGAGTAACTTCTTCTTCACATGTTTAGTTGTGATACCTGCACACTTAAACAATTCGCATAATTCATGGATAAAAAGCAAATGGTCACCGGGATGGACAGTTCCATCCCCAAAATAATAATTATTCATAACTCGATCAACAATATTTGTAGGTATCTTAAAAGGATCTATCTCAACAGGCGGTGGTTCATCTACTACCCTAACAGTGGTAGTAGTTTTCCTAAACATAAAACCAAGTGGGTTATCCATATTGGAAACAAAGAAACAAACAGAAACAAAAGCAATACTCACAGTAGAAGTTTCCTTTACCAGTTCCACTCTTCAATAGCGCTTCACTCCCCGGCAACGGCGCCAGAAAATAGTCTTGATGGCCCACAAGTATAGGGGGTGTATCGCAGTACTTTCTATAAATAGGAGTGTCGATCCCAACGAGGAGCAGAAGGTGTTGACTAGTGGTAAGGCGCAGGAAATCCCTGTAAATACTTAGCAAACGGATTTTTAGGGGTTTTCTGATAAAGCAACAAAACAAAGTGCAAGTAATAAAGACAAAGAACAAACGCGGCGAGAGGCCCAATCCTTTCTTAGCAAAGGACAAGCCGGTGGAAATACTTATAAGGACCAAACGTTCTTGAGGACACATGGGAATTATGTCAAGTGCTTTCGCTTCAAATAGCTAAGTACTCTTCTTTGGTGTTGTAAGTGTTGTGTGGGTGAACCTGTGCTAATGTACCGACCTTACTTGGACTAATACATACTTGTGATTAAACCCCCTGCAAGCATCCGCAACTACAGGAAAGTAATTAAGATATAAACCTAACCACAACCCTAAACTCTGAGATCCTACGCTCCCTTGTGCAAAGGTGTCCTAACAGGGGTTCAGGTTTCTGTCACTCCGGCAACCCCACAATTAGTAGCCAAATACACAATGCATTCCCTTAGGCCTATAAATGGTGAAGTATCATATAGTCGACGTTCACATGACATGACTAGAAAAATTGCACCACAACTTAAATACTAAACCATTGAATAATAACTCAACACAAATCCACTACTAACCACATGACTTCTCCCATGTCCTCAAGAACTAAATGAACTACTCACAAGACATCATATGGATCAAGATCAAAGATGATATGGTGATGAATAACAATCTGAATATAAACAATAATCCAATGGTTCCACTCACAAGCATCAACTACAATAGTAATTAACACCGGAAAAGTTTCCCCTAAGAACTAATGCAAGATCCAACACGATTGTTACAGCGGGACAGAGTGGTGATGATGGTGTGGATAATGATGATGATCCCGATGAAGCCTAGCTTGATGACGGTGTTGATGGCGACGATCTCCCCTCTCCGAGAAGGAATTTCCCCGGCAGAAATCTGTCTGCCAGAGAGATCTTTCTCTCTCGGTGTTTTCCGCCCCGCAGAGGCGGCGGAAATCTATCTGTGATCGCTCTCCTGGTGTTAGGGTTCCGTGAGGAAGATATAGGCGAGAGGGCGGAGTCGGGAGCCGAGTAGGTGGGCCACACCTGCCCTAGGCACGGCCCAGGGGGACCCACGCCTAGGGGGGTGTGGGCCCCCTGTGGCCCTTCTACGTCTCCCCTTCTGGCTTCCTCTGTCTTCTGGAAAAATATAATTTTCCGATATTTTCTAGTATTTTTCTGATCTTCGGAAAATTGCATCAAAACACCTCTTTTTCCATCAGAATCCTGACTCCGGCAGTTCATCCTCCAAGAATCATCCAACATGAAAAAACAGAGGAAAATACATAAGTAATACCCTATAATAAGACATATATCAATGGATATCGGCAAATTATGATATAGAATGGTGATGCAAATTGGACGTATCAAGGACGCAGGAGAAGGAGGCGCATGCGGAGCCTTGAGGAACTTGGGTGGCGCGGCGACAACCTCGCCATAGACCTCACCGTTGACACGCCTTTCTCTCGCATGCGGACATCAACAATGGCGGACAGCTCTCACCGTTGCCGGCCTGGTGGAGCTTGTTTTAATTTTTCACATTATATTCTTGCTGCATTGTTTTCTATAGATTTATAATGGATAGAAATACGTGTAATAATATGTTCTTGTAGAATAATAATAATAATAATAATAATAACAAAAAAAATTGAGAGGTCAAGTGGCCTACTTACTTACTAGTAGTCCTTGTATACCGAGTAAAGCCCCCCATGTGTGCATCTAGGGGTAGCGATAGAGCTAAGTGGTGTGGTGTGCAGGCCTAATAATAAGTAATAATAGTGAGATGACACAGCTAGTGGCATCCACCTGGATCTCCCTAAACAGCAATAACCATCCCCTGTGGAGACCTTAAATAGGGTTTTGAATTTGGGAGGCTCCAATCTAGCACCACCACCTCGACGACACAGAACAAGTATTGTCCAGAGTGGGCTTTTCACCTTTTTGATTGAACGAAGGAGGAGTAGTAGTACTGGCTGCCTGGGAGAGTGAGCTTGTAGCATGCATTTCTTTCTTTCTTTCTTTATCCACGTCGTCCGTCGGTACTTGGAAAGCTGGAAACCACGTCCATTCACTCACGACGACACATCTCGCTCTGTGTGTCTGTGTCTCCCTTTGCTGTCAATTGACAAGACCTAAAGGCGAAAAATACCGATGCGGCAGCAGCAGCGATGGGGTGGAGGGTGCATGCAGTACAACAGGGCCGGGGCGGGACAGCCAGTCCAAGATGGAGAGAAAAAGGAGGTGTGTGTGTGTGTGTGTGGGTCCCACGGGCTGGGCGACAGCACCCACATCATCGTATACCTCCCCCAAGTGCTACGAACCACATGTACATAAATATACTAGCCCCCCCTCGCTGGAGCTGGCGTAGTAGTACTACTACTGTACAGCCTTTATTTATTTATTTATTTATGTAAGGAGATAGTAGTAGAAAAATAAGCGAGGAGTCTCCTCCAGCACGAGTTAATACCACCACCTCGCCTGCCTGTGATGGTGCACCTACGTACGGATGCCTGCTTGCTGCTGGGAGAGGGGAGAAAAGAAAAGAAAAGAAAACTTGAACGACAACAACAATAATAATAAGAATAAAAACTGTGCTGCTGTCCTGTCTCGCCCCCTTTTACCCTCGCCCCATGGCTTTACTTTTATTTTACGTGGAAAAGATATATACCACTTGTCACCGCCACACGCACCTTTTTCTGTCTACTACTAATAATGCACCGCGCCATGGTTTTCCACTCATTATTACCACCACGTTACTACTCCTACTACTTCGTTGTTAGTAGTAGTCAGTACGGGGGAGGGGGAGTAATTCGCGCGTCCTTTTGGTTCCAGCAAACGAACAAACGGAGGTCAAGGCTCCAGCGCAGCAGGGGCTTCCAACGAACAGAACCGATTTATTTGCATTATTATTAGTTACTACGTGTTGGTTAATACGACCAGGTCGGGTCGGGCCACAGCCGGGCGATCGAGAGTGAATTGCGGCCGCAGCTGGTGGTACTAGTACGCCACGCCAAGCCACGCGACGCTACTACATGGACGACATACTACATGCACCGCATACTGGTGGTCAGTAATACTTAATAATCAAGGAAGGATGGAAGGCTGGATGCTGCTGATTAACTGCTGCGCCCGCTGGCAGCGCACTAGCCCCGGTCTCCGGTGGTGCTGGTGCGGTGCGGTACTCCGGCCGGTCTGGGTCTGGTCTCGCCTGCCACGGCCCTGTAAAATTACTACAGGGAACGCGACGGCTGCGAACTTAGGCAGCGGCAGCGGCAGCAGGGAGCGCAGAGGCATGTGCGGCCAAGGAAAAAGAGCCCCGGAGACCTGACCATACGGCCCGGAGCCCATGTGTGTTCCTTCCTTCCTTCTTCTCCTCTTCTTCTACTCTTACCGACGGGCGGACGGGCGGACGGACGGACGGAGGGACGGATGGAGCCACCGCCAACAGCCTGTACAACAAACACAGCCTTTTCCTTTCCACACGATCGAACTGCTCCCCCTCCCTCCCGACGTACCACATTTTCGTTTCCACCACCACCGCCGAGCAAAGCAAGCGTTGTAATTAGCACGGCCGGCGGAGGAGCCTCGCCAAGCCAGCACAGCAGAGCACAGCGCATTTGTTTGAAAGACAAGGAAACACCGGATATGTTGGCGCGTACCCACGCACGTCCTTTGCATCTGCCCCGGTCGCGTTTTTCTTCTTCCCCTCCAAAAAGAAAAAAAAAGAAGAAAAAACGAAGAGGTGTGTACTACTGGTTGGGCTGGCTGGGTTTAGCAGCAGGACGACATTGACAGTTGAGAGGTGGGAACCGATGAAACAAGGACAACAGTGGCTTTCATTGGAAAGAAAGAAAGAAAGAAGAGCATAGGAGGAGGAGGAGGAGGGGGAACAAGCTAATAGGCTATGCGCACCACATCGCATAGTATGACAATGCCATGCATGCGTGCTGCTAGCTGCGACTGAGAGGAAACAAGGAGCACGCTCTGCCCCCTCATCAGATGCCCCATGCCCTGTTGACCAGACCCGACCCAGCCCAACCCGAGTGCGCGCGCAAGAGCCAGCCAGCCAGCCAGAGACCCCCAACCTACTTACTACTCGTACTACCACAATGCTGCTACTAGTACGTACAAGTTTTACTCCGCGGTGAAAAAACCCACCGCATCAGTCCCTTTCACCTAAAAATTTACAAAAGAAGGAAAGAAATCATGGCCGGCCTTGCTTTTATGTTTAACATGTTCTGGGATGGCCGCGGAAAACCAGCGCTCGCCTGAAAAACCGGTCGTGTCGTGGCCGATTCAAAACTAGCCGGCAGAGAGTCAAGAGCTGAAACTGTGGCCAAAGGTCATGGCGGCAAACGAAGTGCCTAGCCTCTACAGTGCAAGCAAACAATCCTGTGGCTGCCATGGTCCATGGCTGGTCCGGCTCCGCTGCTGGAATGAGGGGAGTAGGAAGGAAGGAAGGAAGAGCCCAACTGGTGATAGATCTCCTGCATTGGATGGATTGGTGCTGGTGCTGCTGGTGCTGGTGGCCTCACACCAGATCGGTCGATCAATGGGCAAGTCTAGTACCGGCCACCACGCACGCCCTATCTATCTATGATCTATCCCTCCCTCCCCCCAAGTAGGAGTATATCGACCGATCGTGCTCCTATTCAGGCCTATTCAAGGGGGAGGAGCCGTAATAAATGGCGGGTTTGCATGGCGGTCTACATCATCAATCAAGCTCAAGCAAGAGGGTTTTAGGAGGGGGGCGATCCATCCATGACAAACAAACAAACAAACAAAGGAGGGTGTGTGTGGCAGAGCAACCATACTGCCCGTAGTACTACTACTACCATCCCATTGCTAAATAATCTCACTGACTGACCACGGAGGGAGGGGTATAGCTGCCACTGCTACTGTTTCTAGGTACAGGGGTACGTCGTGGCTGGAAAGCGGCTGCGTGTGTGTGTGGGTATAGGCGGTAGAGGCCTCCAACAAAATCCAAGGTCCTGGACAAATGTACCATGGCGAGCACTGTTGCGACGTACGCAGGCGAAGCGAGCATCCTTCCACATGACGGAAATCCCACTACCACCACCAGCATGCTAGTATGTTTGTTTGTTTGTTGGACAAGACGATTTTGGAACCGGTTCCATACACACTTTGACAAGACCAGTCGGACACAAGAATTGCATTGGTTCGGTTCCCAGCTACTAATAGAAAATTGGGGGGAAATACGGAGCACGTCAGCTCATGTTTTTTTTTTTTGCTTTCTAATACTACTACTATGGCCGTGTCCTCCTTCGTCTTCCTGGAGGAACTCGCTCGCCCTTGTGCTAATGGCAGCCTCCACGGGAAAACAGGGAAAGAAATGAGCTCGTGAAGAATATAGCGCCAGTTCCGAGAGATTCAAAGTCAAACCCGAAGAGAATTTGGACAAATACTTACAAGACGGAGGAGAGCGGCAGAGACGGAGGGGAAAGTTACCAGTGGACCGGACATGGGAAGGAGGAGATGAGATTATTATTATTATTTTCCTCAGGCGGGCCCCGATTCGACCTTATGTTGGAGCCGGTCGTGGTTCTATACAGACGCTGGAGCAAGATCACTCGCTACCTTGCTTTTTCGCGGCTTCGAATCGGTTCACCACTCCAATGATGACCTAGGCGTGTGTGTGTGTGTGTATATTACTACTGGTAGTACATCACTCACTCCATAATTATAAAGTGGAGCAAAAAGGGAAAACAAAGACCCCATCACGATTTAATGGATTTTAAGACCACATTCCTGTCACCACCACCACAGTAACCGCTCCGCTCTGCTAGTACTACTACTACTGCTGCTTTCTGATGATCACCGAATTCACAGCTGAATGTTTTGACCATCAGTTTCCATTGTTAAGTCTGCTGGAAGGTTTCTTCATTATGAATATATTTTGCAAAAAATAATCTACATTCATGTTCTATCAGTACTTATGTTTGATCAATCTTCAAAGTTACAAATGAGAAACTTTTACAAGACAACTATCTATATTATGTACCAAAGAGACATAGTAGTACTATACTGGAGGGAGCAAATATTTATCCAACTGTGTATATTATTGGACAACAGATCACAATAGTCAACACACAATCTCCCTACTCATCATGCCTCTTTGTTGATTCTGATTGTGATTTCTCTATAGATAGATAGTTCAGCATCAAACAGAACCAACATATAGTAGTACGAACTAGATTATATCATGACAAGAGAGTCATTTATTAATTAACCACACTTGACAAGCAAATTAAGGGTGCATATCTCCATCTCACGCCCCTACTCCCTACCCAACCAAAACAAGAGGAGGGAGCAAGAACTAGCAACATGAGGGGCACAAGAGAAAACATGGAGAGAGAGAAAAAAAGAATCTGACAATTTCCTACTAGAGATCAAAGTCTAAGGATATGCTAACATCAAATGCACAAAGAAGCAAATTAAGCAAGAATGCTACACTGAAGAGGAGGAAGGATCCACATTGGCATTCTCGGTTAGCATGTCATCATCTCCTTCTATCAGCAGCTCCACGTCCTTGTCGTCGTCGTTTGAGAAATCCCTCCTCTCCAGCTTTGAATTGGCCGCGATGAACACCAGCCGGTGAGCACGGCCAATGCTGCCGGCAGAGCTCGCCGGCGCGGTGAGCCATCGTGTCATCGACGGCGTGCATTTGAACCCCTTCCCAGTCGCATGGAGGAAGATGAGCCTGACGGCCACTTTGCCAAGTGACTTGAGCTCACTGAGGCATGTTTCCCAGACCAGCCGGCTGCTCTGCTTGTTGGCTATCTTCATCTTCCCTGTCAATGGGTCAGGCTGCCGGACCTGCACTGCCTGCGCATACAATGGGTCAAGCCCCTCTGACCGCCATTTCATCAGCTCCATCAGAGCCAGGTGCGCCTCCTCCGGCGACACCAGTCTCGTGATCAGCCTGTCCACGTCCTTCTCCTGCTCGGGCGTCAAGTAGTTGAATGGCGGAAGGTACCTCCTGCCGGCGTCCTTGATCAGATACAAAGGGTCCAGTATGAATGCCGCTGACCACGCTGGGTGGTAGTTCTTCCTGAACCTCCTCTCGAGCACATTCATGGCGGTGGCCTCCTCGATGCTGAATTTTCGGCACCAGCCTCTTACCTTGCCACGCAGGTCCTCCCAGAGAGGCAGGCATTGCCCGACGAGGGGCCTCTCGGCCTCCATCTCCTTCACCATGTCCATGATCAGCTTGACGAGCGAATGTGCCGCCTCGACGTCGGTCCAGAACGCCACGTTCTGCACCATGGAGGCGATCTCCCTCGCTGCAGGATCATCAATGCAGACGAGCTTGTAGGATTCCTCGTGCACCGCCAGCTGGAGCGGCCGTGCCGAGGTGAGGATGCTCTCGAGCATCGCGAATGGGGCGGCGCCGAATTCGCTGTCGTTGTAGGGCGGAGCGGAGACCGGGAGGAGGAATGCGTGCCCGTGCTCCTGATGTTGGTGCTTGTGCAGCAGCGCGCGCACGGCTGGCGTGGTGTTGAAGTAGCCGGCGATCTTGGCGCAATTGGCCGCGGCGGAGTGGAAGAGCGGGAGCTCGCGCGCCATGTCGCGCACTAGGCGGGAGAGGCCATGGACTTGGCAGGAAAGGTTCACCATCCAGTGGTGCTTGGTCTCGAGATTACGCAGAGTCTTGGAGCTGAAGCGGTCGGCGACGATGCCAGCGCAATGCCGGAGGTCGCCAGAGGAGGCGGAGACAGAGGACGCGGAGTCCAGCAGCAGCTCCTCGGCGTAGTCCGCGGACGCCGAGGCGGGCGCCGGCATGGGCACGGCGCGGTGGAAGACGGACGTGTCGTTGGGGAGGTTGACGGAGATGGTGATCACTTGCTCCCGCAAGCCGTCGGCGGCGAGCTGGAAGAAGCGCGCCTCGCGGAAGCGCGCGGCGGCGTCGGCGCGGGCCTGGGCGAAGCGCGCGTCGAGGCGCGAGCCGGCGAGCTCGGCTCGCGATATCTCCGGCAATCCGACCTGTCGCAGGAAGGTCTTCAGCTTTGGGTGCTCCACAGCGGAGAGGGACGTGCTGCCCGATGACTCGAGGAACCAGTCGGCGAGCAGCGAGAGCGCCGCCTCCGCCTGCGGCCGCGGAAGCATGGCGCCCGGGGACGCGAAAGGCGACTTGAGGAGCTTGGCGCTGTCCTGCAGCATGGCGAGCAGGCCGAGATCACCCCTGCCGCCAGAGAGCACCTGCCTCGACGTGGGCATCCCCGGCGGCGTGGGTGGAGTCGGGGAGTACGCGGTCGGGTCGGCCACGACGACGTGGTGCTGGTGGGATGCCGCGGCTTCCGAAACAGACGCGTAAGCCGCGGAGAGTGCGTGGCGCTTCCTGCCGCCACCGCCGGTGGAGTGCCGGCGCTGGGACGAGGACGACGATGGTGGGATTGACGAGATAAGCACGATCGAATACGCAGGGGAGGAGACGGTGACGAGCTGCAGCTGCTGATTGTGGTGCTGCGGCGGGGGCGGTGGCGGAGGCAGCGGCGCGCCCAGCGCCGCCGCGAAATTAGAGCAGGCCCCGCGCTTGAGGTGTTCGGTGGCGGTGCGGGAGGGGTTGGAGGCGGAGAAGGTTGCGGCGCATAGGCCGCACCTGAGCCTGGCGGCCTTGGGGGGCGCCCCAGTCCCCGGCGGCGGCACGAGCACGGGCTCCAGGTGGCCCCAGTACCAGGCGCCCTTGCCCTTGACGGCCTTGGCGCGCACCTGCATCAGCGCCTCGTATCTCTTCCTGGCCGCGGCCTCCTCGGGGCCCATTGCCCCGGCCTCGAGCACCGGCGGCGGCGCCGATCCGGACGCCTCCCCCTCCTCCGCCGACATGGCGTCACGCGTGGGTTTCCTTGGGGGGAGGTTTTCAGGGGGGTTTGCGAACGTTTCGGTCGCTCCAACTATCGCCCGAGGGACAGGGGGGAGGGGACTCCTATTTTTACCCCCTTTTTTTTTCTCCTCCCAATCCCCCAACCCAATTGTTGATTTTTATTGGCTCCTTCCTTCCTTTTCTCTCCTTCCTTCCTTCCTCCCTCCCTCCCTTCTGTGTAGTAGCCCTGGACGACTGCTAGTAGTAGTAGTAGCAGTATATGATGGATGAACTCCAAACTCAGTCCCTCCCTCCCTCTCAGAGAGCTTCTTCCAAAACAAAAACCTCTCTCTCTCTCTGTCTCTACCTCAACACCCTCCTCATTCTCTCTCTATTTATCTTGGATTCTCGAGCCAAATCTTGGGAGCTGGGAACCTATAGAGAGAGGAGAGAACAGAGGGCAATGCAAAGAAAGTTAAAGAAAGGGTGTCTCTCTCTCCCCTTAAGGCTTAACAACAACAGAGAGCACTGTATAGCTATATGGAGCAGTCGGTAGTACTACCACAAAAACACTTTTCTGCGTGCGCGTACCCCCCCGATTTACGTGAATGAATTTTTTTGGGCGGTCTTTGGTAGGGGTTGACCGGCCTGGCCTCGGCTCGGCGCGAGTCGAGAGAGAGAGAGAGACTGACTGCAAGAGGAATGCTCTGATATAATGCCACTGTGCGCTTTATGGTACAATGCCAATAATAATAAAAAAAGGTAAGGGGGGATTGGTACGGGCGACTTGTGCTGTTGCCACTGTGGCCTCTCTGCTGCGTCGGCAATTATTGCGGTGGAACAGTTGCCAAAATGACCCCACAGCCCAGACCTTCTCTTTTTCGGTTTCACTGGCCCAAGCCCCAGACCCAGCTCCCAGACCACATTGTTTGTACAACTATCCTCCTCCTCTCCTCAATCCTCCTCATGTCTGTGTGTATGTATCTCTGTAGTATCTCTGTCTACAGAATTTTCATTATTGTGTTCTCTCGTGCACACTTGTTCTTCTCTTAGATACTAGATGGATGGACGGATGGATGGGTTCATGGGCATGCCTGCAAAATTTACAAGTACATGCTCCTGCTAAAAAAAGGTACCCATGTTCGATTCTCTTTGAATCAAGGCTCAAATCGAAATGTTAGGGAAACTGATTGATTTGCAAGAGTAACAGATACCAAATGAGCAGAGGTATTTTCTCCAATACAAACATTTCCATATAATAAGTGCTTATAAAATGTGTCTTATATATTAGTTAACAATTAGTCTTTTCTGCGTGGAAATGCACAAGTTTATCCTTCTCACCAAATCTTCACAATGACCAATAGTTGTGCCTCCTTTTCGGACAAGGTGTCCAAAGCACACGTTATACTTTATATAGTAGTGTCACACCTGGCACAAGAGTATTAATTAGTGCCAACAATAATTTAGGGCCACTCAAATTCCGGGTTTACATTTTATTATGTCCAAAAAATAATATATCAAGCTTAGTAGATGTTTCTCTTTTTTTTTATAAAAAAAGCCATAATTAGATTCTCTAAAACATTATCTAGGTCAATAAAAAAGAGTTCAAGCTTCATCCCTTTTAATCACAATGTTCGTGGCATAGATAAGTACAATAAAATTTAATTTAGTTTTTTTATAAAGGGAATATATTGATATCGCAAAGATATCTATTACACTCATCCTTTGCAAAAACGAGATATCCTAAAGACATTACAGATGCACATAGCTCTATTACAAAAGAACATGAAAAAAAAAAGGAAAAGATCCCAGTACGATGATCAAAACATTGTAGTTGCAATACAAAACACCGCCAAGACAGCACCCAGAGTCCGGGCTCACAAAACAATACCTTTAACAAGGTAATTGCCAGGCACAACCGTTTAAGGCCAGACCTTAGATTTTTACGCTGGAGCAAATCCACCTTCTCAAAACAATGCTTTCAAACAAGTTCATTGCTAGTCATAACTAATTAAAGCTAGAGCTTGGATTTTTGTTTAAAAGATAAGACCATATACTCCTCTTATGCTGCCATCCCTGTCTGTCGTTGTCGGTGCTACAAGTCTAGAGTCACCGAGAAAGGTTCTCATTGGCACGAAAACACAAACGTTGCACATGCTAGGTGTATCTGATATCTTATTGATATTACAAAATTATCCTTCGTTGAAAAAACTTAAATTAGCACCACTTAAACGTGATCCAAAAACTACGGACCAATAAAGTATATATCCAACACTACTCGAGAAGTAGCTCAAATATCATTGTTTGTCACGGGTGAAAATATATACATCTGCATACAAGGAGTAATTAGCTCAATCGATGCTCCATATATATACAGTTTCCAAGATGTTATCCGGGTTCTAAGTAACCTTGCTCAACTGAAGTAGCAATATGAACACACAACGACACCTTTTAAAGAAAAACAAAAGATCCTGCTATGGTGATCAAAACATTGTAGTTGCAAAACAAAACACCGCCAAGACAGCACCTAGAGTCTTCACGACTGTCTACGCAAAGCCTGTTGGGAACCCCAAAAGCAAGGTGTAAAGCAGCAAGCAGCAAGTTTTCCCTTAGTTGAGACCGAGGTTATCGAACCAGAAGGAGGAAGGAAACGTCACACAGGTGTTGCAAGCAACGCGGAGACCTGCACAACACAAACTCAAGACTTTGCCCCAACGAACAGTGAGGTTGTCAAGCTCACCGGTTTATTGTAACAAAGGATTAAACGTATGGTGTGGAAGATAATGGTTTGCAGCAAGTAAACAAGTAACAGTGGAAGATGTATCAATGGTAAAGATTGAACCGGGGTCCATAGTTCACTAGAGGTGCTCTTCTTAGATAAACAACATGGCATGAAGGGAAAACAAATTACAGCAAGACAATTGACAGGAACTAAGCAAGGTATAACAATGCAATTACTAGTCAGAAAGATCCTATGAAGTTGATTGGGCAATACAACAAGATATATAGACCTCCGTCCAATTGCATCTATGACTAGAAGTCCACCTTCAGGTTATTATCCGAACCCCCTCCAGTATTAAGTTGCAAGAAACAGACAACTGCTTTAAGCAAAGTGTGTAAGGTAAACAGTCCACATGTTCCATGAACAAGAGACCGTTCTTTTCTCCCTAGTAGCAACAACACATCTACAACCGAAGAGATTTCTGTCACTTTCTTTGGAAACTAGAGGCATGAACCCACTATCGAGCATAAAAAACCCCCTCTTGGAGTCACTAGCAACTACTTGGCCAAGATAGCTACTAACAACGGAGAGTATGCAAGATCACAAACAACACAGACATGATAGAATCATAAAGACAAAACCATTAATCAAACCAACATAATAATTTCAATATCCATCAGATCGCCGCAAACACAACATGCATAATTACAAATAGATTAGATCTTGATCATGAACGGAGCTCACACGATCTATACATGAAAGCACAAAGGAGGAGATACAACCATCTAGCTACTACATGGACCCATAGTCCAAGGTGGAAATACTCATGCATCATACCGGAGAGAAAGCCTACGGGATGATCTCCCCTCTGGCAGGGTGCCGGGAATAACTTCAGATCCCCCCGATCTAGGGACGATGGTGGCGGCGGCTACAGACGGTTTCGTGGATATTTGATCGGGTCCTTAGGGTTTCTACAACGGGGGATTTTTATAGGCGAAGGTGTTGGAGATATGCCCTAGAGGCAATAATAAAAGTGGTTATTATTATATCTTTGTGTTTGTGATAAATGTTTACATTCATGCTATAATAGTATTAACCGGAAACATTAATACTTGTGTGATTTGTAAACTAATTTAGAGTCCCTGGTAAAGCCTATTTATAATACTAGCTTGTTGGTTAATAGATGATCGTGCTTTCTCGATCATGAACATTGAGATATTATTAACAACAAGATCATATCATTAGGAGAATGGTATGATGGACATACTCCTATAGATAAGCATAGCATAAAGATCAAGTCATTTTCAATAGTTCATTTGCTATAAGCTTTCTGATACATAGTAACCTAATTCCTTAGACCATGAGATCATGCTAATCACCATCACCAGAAGCATTCTTTGATGACATCAAACACCACACCGTAACTGGGTGGCTATAAAGGTGGCATTGAGTGTTCGGAAAGTATGTGTTGAGGCACATGGATCAAGAGTGGGATTTGTCCACCCATATGATGGATAGATATACTCCGGGCCCTCTCGGTGGAATGTCATCCAATTATCTTGCAAGCATGTGACTGGCTCACAAGGGATCACATATCACGGGAACAAGAAAAGAGTACTTATTGGTAACGAGGTTGAACTAGGTATGCAGAGATACCGACGATCAAACCTAGGATAAGTAAACTACAACGAGACAAAGGGAAATTGGTATCGTATGTAAATGGTTCATTCGATCGCAAAGTAATCATAGAAATATATGGGAGGCATATGAATTTCCAGATTCCTCTATTGGTTATTGATCGGAGAAGTGTCTCGGTCATGGCCGCATAATTCACGAACCGTAGGGAGACACACTTAAGGATTCGATGTAGTTTAGTAGATATGGAATGTAAGTAGATATTGATCCGGAGAATAAGATTCATATAAGGAAAGTCCGATTCCGGAGTTCAGGAATAATTTCGATGTTTTCATCGGAGAGGTTCTAGAAGGGTCTAGAAGGTTCACCGGACCGGAATGGGAATGGTCCATGAATGTGTCATGGGTAAGTGGAATGATTGGATCATTTCCTAGGTCACTTGGTTGGGCATTTGCGAGAGAGAAATAAATCTCTAAATTGAAAGTCAAAAGGGAGGTTTGAAAAGTCAAACTGGAACAATAGTTTCCTAGTGGAAGAAGGAAAGAGTCCTTCCTTCTATCCAACTTGGGTTTGGGTATGGATTCAAACTCCCCTCTCCCAAGCCTCCCTCCCTCTCATAAATAGAAGGGGAGGGCTTCCCCAAAGACCACAACACCAAGCCCTCCCCACCGTAAGACGCAGCCGCTGCCGCCGCCAGCCGCCGCTGGCCCGTTGCCGTCGCCCTAGCCGCCGCCTAAACCTCCTCCTCCTCTCCGGCCTTCTAAACCTAGATCACCGGAAACCCTAGATCCACCATAACTTCCAGCACGGCTTAGGGCCGTCAGGGATCTTCCTCTACTTACGACACCACCGTCTTTGTCGAATCGCGAGGAGAACTACAACCTTTGCCTTGGAGCAAGGAGAGGAAGGTCTTCATCGAAAATTTAACGTGACCGACTATGGAAGCGCTAGGAGCCTTGTTGGCCGGAAGGATCGTCTACGCGATCTTGAGATCGGCAAGTGTATGACTACATCACCCACGAGAATCTGCTCTCGTTAACCACTTTGGAATCTTCGATGGTAAGTACTCTAATCGACTCGTTGCTACAATCTAGTAGATAGATCTTGGCTTGTTTGTGTGCATGCGGTAGAATTTTTTTGTTTTCGAAGCTACGAACCCCTACAATGGTATCAGAGTCGTGTCTATATGTAGATCTATTGCACGAGTAGAACACAATGGTCATTGTGGGCGTTGATGCTTTTGTTGATTGGTATGATCCCGTTATGAGTGTCATGTTGGTGGACAAAACCGATGATCCTGCGACATATGAGGAAGCGATGATGAGACTAGATTCCAATAAATGGCAAGAAGCCATGAAATCCGAGATTGGATCCATGTACGAAAACCAAGTATGGACTTTGGTGGACTTACCGGATGGCCGTAAGGCTATCGAGAACAAATGGATTTTCAAGAAGAAAATAGATGCTGATGGTAATGTTACTGTCTATAAAGCTCGACTTGTCGTAAAAGGGTTTCGAAAAATTCAAGGAGTTGACTATGATGAGACTTTCTCACCGGTAGCGAAGCTAAAGTCTGTGAGGATTTGTTAGCAATCGCTGCATATTATGATTATGAGATATGACAGATGGATGTCAAAACGACGTTCCTCAATGGAGACATTGATGAAGAGTTGTATATGGTACAACCTAAAGGTTTTGTCGATCCTAAAGATGCTAACAAGGTATGTAAACTTCAACGGTCCATTTATGGATTGAAGAAAGCATCCCGGAGTTGGAATCAATGTTTTGATAAGGTAATCAAAAGATTTGGTTTTATAAAAACTTATGGAGAAGCTTGTATTTACAAGAAAGTGAGTGGAAGCTCTGTAGCATTCTTAATACTATATGTAGATGACATATTGTTGATTGGGAATGATGTAGACCTTCTTAATAGTGTCAACGATTATTTGAATAATAGTTTTTCAATGAAATATCTTGGCGAAGTAGCTTACATATTAGGCATAAAGATTTATAGAGATAGATCGAGACGCCTAATATCTGTAGGGGTTCGTAGCATGGAAAACAAAAATTTTCTATCGCATACAAACAAACAAGCCAAGATCTATCTACTAGATTGTAGCAACGAGTCGATGGAGGAACTCACCCTCGAAGATTCCAAAGTGGTTAACGAGAGCGGATTCTCGTGGGTGATGTAGTCGTACTCTTCCCGATCTCAAGATCGTGTAGACGATCCTTCCAGGTATACGTTAAGCGGCTCATGATCGGTCTACGTTCGGTACTCGGCGAAGACCTTCCTCTCCTTGTTCCAAAGCAGCGGAGGTTGTAGCACTCTCCTCGCGATTCAGACTGTGGCGTGGTACCGGAAGTAGAGGGAGATCCATGAGGCTTCGCCTTAAGCCGGGCGGTATGGTGGAGCTTATGAGAGAGGATTAGTGGCCTAGTAATTAGACACACCAATTAGAGGGCTCTAAACCAATTAGAAGGCTCTAAGCATTGGCTAAAGCAATTAGAAGCTCTAAACCAAAACAGCTCTAAACCGGAGATCTAGAGTAGAAAGTAAAGCGTCTATGGAGGAGCCCCGCCTCCTTTTATGGGAGGGAGGTCCTCTGGCCTTGAGGAGGAGGAGTCCCTCCCAAGTCGGCCTTGGGCTGGGCGCCTGGAGGAGTCCTACTCCTCCTCGTGTTGGTTCCAACTCCTCTTGCTTCCCACAGTTTCTTGTTTTGGCGGTTTGACTTTCAAAGCGGACATTTGACTTTTCTGTTTAGGATTCAATTTAATCCTTTATTTGGGACAGCAATAACACTTAGTACATGATGCAATCATTCAATGATCAATGACACATTCATGTACCCTTCCCCGGTCTTGGACAATCCGGAACCTTCTAGAACATTCGATGAAAACACGGAATCATTCCCGAACTCAAACGGACTTTCCTTATATGAATCTTATTCTCGGACCATTCCGGATCACCTCGTGATATCCGGATCCCATCGAGACTCGAACAACATTCGGTCTCTTTCTCATAATACCATAACTACTCAAACAACGTCGAATCCTTAAGTGTGTCTCCCTACGGTTCGTGAATTATGCGGACATGATCGAGACACTTCTCGAACAATAACCAATAGAGGAATCGGAAATTCATATGGCTCCCACATATTTCTACGATTACTTTGCGATCGAATGAACCACTTACATACGATACCAATTTCCCTTTGTCTCACGATATGTTACTTACCCAAGGTTATGATCGGTATCTCTGCATACCTAGTTCAACCTTATTCTTGATAAGTACTCTTTCTCGTTCCGTGATATGTGATCCTTGTGACCAAGTCACATGCTTGCAAGCTAATTGGATGACATTCCACGAGAGGGCCAGTATATCTATCCGTCATGTGGATGGACAAATCCACTCTTGATCCATGTGTCTCAACCAATACTTTCCGAACACTCAATGCCACTTTTATAGCCACCCTGTTACGGTGTGGTGTTTGATGTCATCAAAGCATCCATCCGGTAAAGGTGATATGCATGATCTCATGGTCGAAGGAATTAGGTTACTATGTATCAGAAAGCATATAGCAATTGAACTAATGAAATGACTTGATCTTTATGCTACGCTTATCTATAGGAGTATGTCCACCATATCATTCTCCTAACGATATGATCTTGTTGTTGATAACATCTCAATGTTCATGATTGGAAACCACAATCATTAATCAACCAACAAGCTAGTGAAGTATAGAGGCTATACTAGGGACTTCAAATTAAGTTTACAAATCACACAAGTATCAATGTTTCCTTGTTAATACTATTATAGCATGAATGCAAACATTTATCATAAACACAAAGATATAATAATAACTACATTTATTATTGCCTCTAGGGCATATCTCCAGTCTCCCACTTGCACTAGAGTCATCTAATCTAGATTACATGGTAATATACCGAACACCCATGGCGGTTTGGTGTTGGTCATGTTTTGCCCTCGGGAGAGGTTTAGTCAACGGATCCGCCACATTCGATCTGTGTGTACTTTGCAAATCTTTATATCCCCATCCGGATATGTTCTCGAATAGCGTGAAACGCAGCTTGATATGCTTGACTTCTTGTGTGACCTTGGTTCTTGCGCATTGGCTATGGCGCCCATGTTATCACAAGAGATAGACATTGGGTCAGCGCACTTGGAACCACACCAGCTCTGTAATGAACTCCTTCATCCATATCGCTTCTTGTGAAGCCTCCGGAAGCGACCATGTATTCCGATTCGGTTGAAGATCTCGCCACAACGCTTTGCTTTGCACTCCTCCGATTAAGCTGCACCATTCAAAATAAATCGTATCCAGTTGTGATTTAGAATCATCCGGATCGGTGTTCCAACTAGCATCGGTGTAACCATTAACAACGAAATGTTCATCACCTCCATAAGAAAGAACCATATCCTTAGTTCTTCTCAAGTACTTAAGGATGTTTTTGATCATTGTCCAATGATCCACTCTGGATCACTTTGATATCTGCTAGTTAAACTAACAAGATATGCAATGTCGGGTCTAGTACATAGCATGGCATACATTAGAGATCCTATGGCTGAGGCATAGGAGTCTTACTCATCCTTTCTCTATCTTACGCCGATGTCGGACTTTGAGTTTTACTCAAGGTCGTATTGGGCAACATGGGCAAGAACCCTTTCTTGCTTTCTTCCATTCCAAATCTCTTTAGAACTTTGTCCAAATATGTACTTTGTGACAATGATATTTGGCGTTCGATCTATCTCTATAAATCTTTATGCCTAATATGTAAGCTGCTCGCCAAGATCCTTCATTGAAAAACTACTATTCAAATATTCCTTGACACTATTAAGAAGGTCTACATCATTCCCAATCAACAATATGTCATCCACATACAATTAAGAATGCTACTGAGCTCCCACTCACTTTCTTGTAAATACAAGCTTCTCCATAAGTTTGTATAAAACCAAAACTTTTGATTACCTTATCAAAACGTTGATTCCAACCGGGATGCTTGCTTCAATCCATAGATGGACCGTTGAAGTTTGCATACCTTGTTAGCACCTTTAGGATCGACAAAACCTTTGGGTTGCATCATATACAACTCTTCATCAATGTCTCCATTGAGGAATCTTTTTGACATCCATCGCCATATCTCATAATCATAATATGCGCGATTGCTAACATAATCCTCACAGACTTTAGCTTCGCTTGGTGAGAAAGTCTCATCAGTCAACTCCTTGAATTTGTCGAAACCCTTTTGCGACAAGTCGAGCTTTATAGACAGAACATTACCATCGACATCTGTTTTCTTCTTGAAAATCCATTTGTTCTCGACCTTCCGCCATCCCAGGTAAGTCCACCAAAGTCCATACTTGGTTTTCGTACATGGATCCAATCTCGGATTTCATGGCTTCTTGCCATTTATTGGAATCTGGGCTCATCATCGCTTCCTCATATGTCTCGGGGTCTTCGGTGTTGTCCACCACCATGACATTCATACGGAATCATACCAATGCAGGTGGTACGAGTTCTCGTTGACCTCAGGAGCTCTGTAGCAACTTCAATCAGTTTCATGATCATCATCATTAGCTTCCTCCCTTATTGGTGCGGGCACCACGGGAACTTCTTCGTGCTGCGCTACTCGCAATTCGAGAGAAGGTTCAACAACCTCGTCAAGTTCTACTTTCCTTCGGTCACTTCTTTGAGAGAAATTCCTTCTCTAGAAAGGATCCATTCTTAACGAATGTTTTGCCTTGGATCTATGATAGAAGGTATACCCAATAGTTTCCTTTGGGTATCCTATGAAGACGCATTTTTCCGCTTTGGGTTCAAGCTTGTCCGGCAGTAACTTCTTTACATAGGCTTCGCATCCCCAAACTTTAAGGCGACAATTTAGGTTTCTTCCCAAACCATAATTCATACGGTGTCGTTTCAGCAGTTTAGACGGTGCCCTATTTAAAGTGAATGCGGTGTTTCTAATGCATAACCCCAAAATGATAGCGGTAAATCTGTAAGTGACATCATAGAGCGAACCATATCTAAGAGAGTTCGATTCTGACGTTCGGACACACCATTTATTGTGGTGTTCCCGGGTGTCAATTGTGAAAGTATTCGCACTTCTTTAAATGCTCGCCAAACTCGTAACTTAGATATTCACCTCCATCGAGCGTAGAAATTTAATCTTCTTGTTACGTTGATTCTCTACCTCACTTTGAAACTCCTTAAACTTCTCGAAAGTTTCGGACTTGTGTTTCATGAAATAGATATACCCATATCTACTCAAGTCATCCGTGAAGGTAAGAACATAACGATAACCACCATGACGCTACACTCATTGGACCACACACATCGGTATGTATGATTTCCAATAAGTCCGTAGCTCGCTCCATCATACGAAAATGGAGTCTTAGTCATTTTACCCATCGGACATGCTTCGCATCTTTCAAGTGATTCAAAATCAAGTGATTCAAGAAGTCCATCGGAATGGAGTTTCTTCATACGTTTCACTCGATGTGACCAAGACGATTGCCACATATAGGTCGAATTATCGCGATTTCAAGCGTTTAGCCTCAATGTTGTTGATATGTGTATTTCCACTATCGAGATTCAATAAGAATAGACCATCTATCAAAGGTGCATGTCGTAAAACATATTACTCATATAAATCGAACAACCATTATTCTCGACTTAAACAAAGTAACCGTCTACTTAATAAACAAGATCACGAGATAATGTTCATGCTCAACGGGCACTAAATAACAATTATTTAAGTATAAAACTAATCCGATGGTAGATGAAGAGGTAGTGTGCCGTAGCGATCACATCAACCTTTGATCCGTTTCCCACGCGCCGTCACCTCGTTCCTCGCTAGCTTCCGTTTATTCTGCGGCACTGTTTGAGTTACAAATATGAGCAACCAACCAGATTCAAATACCGAGCACTACTACGAGTACTAGTGAGATACACATCAATAACATGTATATCGGATATACCTTTCTTCTTGATGTTGCCGTTCTTGATCCGCCAAGTACTTTGGGCAATTCCGCTTCGATGACCTTCTCCCTTGCGTAAAGCACTCGATTTGGGCTTAGGTCCAGCCTTGGTCTTCTTCGTCGGCGTGGTAGCTTTCTTACCACCCTTCTTGAAGTGTCCCTTTGCTTAGACTTGCCTTTCTTGAATTTGGTGGTCTTATTGACCAACAACACTTGGTGCTCTTTCTTGATCTCCACTTCGCAGATTTCAACATGGCAAAGAGTTACGGCAACGTCTTGTTCATGTTCGCATGTTGTAGTTCATCACAAAGTTCTTGTAACTTGGTGGTAGTGATTGGAGGACACGGTAAATCCCAAAGCATTAGGAATCACAATACCCAAGCTTTGAAGTTTGTTTGCATGCCCGGACATCTTAAGCACATGCTCCTTGACCGAGTGCCCTCTTCCATCTTGCGTTAAAGAACTTTTGAAGCCTCATAGCTTTCAATTGCCGCATGAGTCTCAAAATTAATTTGAGATCCTCGACAATATCATGTGGGTCGACTCTTCAAACCTTTTACAAGCTCGATTCTAAACCATACAAGATAGCACCCTGAACTATGGAGTACCGATTCTTAGGCGAGGTAAACATTCTTTACTTCATCGGAAGCGATTGGCTGCGGTGGGTCACCAATGTGCATCCAAAGACATAGGTCAAATTACCAGTGAGGACAATCCTCAAATTGCGGAACCAATCCATGAGTTGCTTCCATTGTTTTTCAACTTTTCTTTCTCTAGGAACGCATTAAAATTGATGGTAGGGGCTGCCATTGATCTACAACATATTTGCAATAGTTTAGACTAAGTTTATGACAAATTGAGTTCAAATTAATGAAATTAAACTAGGTGAACTCCCACTCAAAACAATATCCCTCACATTGTTTTAGTGATCACACGAACCAAATCCACCATATCAACACCGATCATCACGAGAGTTGATATAGTTTCAATGGCGAACAATCATCATGTTCATCATATCTACTATACGATTCATGCTTTACCTTTCGGTAATCCGTGTTCCGAGACCATGTCGTACATGCTAGGCTCGTCAAGATCAAACCTTAGTTTACGCATGAGCAAATCTGGCTTGCTCACGTTGTATACACTTGCAGAATCTAGAACACCCGATCATCACGTGGTGCTTCGAAACAACAAGCTTTAGCAACGGTGCTAACTAAGGGTGAACACTTTATGATTTGAAATTGATGTGCATGAGGGATCATCTTATAATGCTACCGTCGTCTACTAAGCAATACAAGATGCATAAAGGATTAACATCACATGCAATTCAATATATATGTGATATGATATGGCCTTTCTTCTTCGTGCCTTCGATCTCCATCTTCAAGCACGAACATGATCTCCATCATCACCGGCATTGCATCAAGGTCAATGACGCTTCTCCATGGTTGTCGCCCACGGCTTCAACTATTACAACTACTTTGAATAGACGCAGGTCTTAACAGAAATTAAAGACAACCATATGGCTCCTGCGGTTTGTCGACTTACAATAAGGAACATTGCATACATCATATATAATCACAATCATGGCCATATCACATCATCGCACACCACCGCAAAACAAAGTTAGACGCTTCTACTTTCTTTGCATATTTTACGTGGTTTGGGGCTTTCAATAAGTGTCGTTCTAACTTACGAACAAGAACCACAACATTGATACTAG
This sequence comes from Avena longiglumis, assembly GCA_030063025.1. NCBI lineage: Eukaryota > Viridiplantae > Streptophyta > Magnoliopsida > Poales > Poaceae > Avena > Avena longiglumis. Next base: position 30,906,295 of record CP125974.1, read on the forward strand.
CATTGTTGATCACCCGTTGTAAATTGGATCTTAACTATGCTAGGAGAAACATGCACCCATAAAGCCACTTATGCAATACAAGTTACATGTCAAGCGTGGAGCAAGTCTCATGAACGATGTCATGTAAGGTTAGCCGGCGCTTCATCCCAACATACATAAGATGCAAAGTACACAAAAAGCAATCTACAATAAAGCATCAACGCCCACAATGACCATTGTGTTCTACTCGTCTGTGAGATCTACATATAGACACGGCTCGATACCCTTTGTAGGGGTTCGTAGCATGGAAAACAAAAATTTTCTATCGCATACAAACAAACAAGCCAAGATCTATCTACTAGATTGTAGCAACGAGTCGATGGAGGAACTCACCTCGAAGATTCCAAAGTGGTTAACGAGAGGGATTCTCGTGGGTGATGTAGTCGTACTCTTCCGATCTCAAGATCGTGTGACGATCCTTCGGTATGCGTTCGGCAGCGCTTCATGATCGGTCACCGCGTTCGGTACTCGCGAAGACCTTCCTCTCCTTGTTCCAGCAGTGACGGAGGTTGTAGCACTCTCCTCGCGATTCGGCTGACAGGCGTGGTACAGGAAGTAGAGGGAGATCATGAGCCGCCTTAAGCCAAGTGCAGTATGGTGGAGCTTATGAGAGAGAGGATTAGTGGCCTAGTAATTAGACACACCAATTAGAGGCTCTAAACCAATTAGAAGGCTCTAAAGCTGTTGGCTAAAGCAATTAGAAGCTCTAAACCAAAACAGCTCTAAACCGGAGATCTAGAGTAGAAAGTAAAGCGTCTATGGGAGCCCTGCCCCTCCTTTTATGGGAGGAGGTCCTCTGGCCAGGAGGAGGAGTCCCTCCCAAGTCGGCCTTGGCTGGGCGCCCGGAGGAGTCCTACTCCTCCTCCGAGTTGGTTCAACTCCTCTTGCTTGTTTCCCACAGTTTCTTGTTTTGGTTTGACTTTCAACTGGACATTTGACTTTCTGTTTTAGGATTCAATTTAATCCTTTATTTGGGACAGCAATAACACTTAGTACATGATGCAATCATTCAATGATCAATGACACATTCATGTACCCTTCCCCGGAGTCTTGGGACAATCCGAACCTTCTAGAACATTCGATGAAAACACGGAATCATTCCCGAACTCAAAGCGGGACTTTCCTTATATGAATCTTATTCTCCGGACCATTCCGGATCACCTCGTGATATCCGGATCCCATCCGAGACTCGAACAACATTCGGTCTCTTTCTCATAATACCATAACTACTCAAACAACGTCGAATCCTTAAGTGTGTCTCCCTACGGTTCGTGAATTATGCGGACATGATCGAGACACTTCTCCGAACAATAACCAATAGAGGAATCTGGAAATTCATATGGCTCCACATATTTCTACGATTACTTTGCGATCGAATGAACCACTTACATACGATACCAATTTCCCTTTGTCTCACGATATGTTACTTACCCAAGGTTATGATCGTCGGTATCTACGCATACCTAGTTCAACCTTATTCTTGATAAGTACTCTTTTCTCGTTCCGTGATATGTGATCCTTGTGACCAAGTCACATGCTTGCAAGCTAATTGGATGACATTCCACGAGAGGGCCCGAGTATATCTATCCGTCATGTGGATGGACAAATCCACTCTTGATCCATGTGTCTCAACCAATACTTTCCGAACACTCAATGCCACTTTTATAACCACCTGTTACGGTGTGGTGTTTGATGTCATCAAAGCATCCATCGGTAAAGGTGATATGCATGATCTCATGGTCGAAGGAATTAGGTTACTATGTATCGAAAGCATATAGCAATTGAACTAATGAAATGACTTGATCTTTATGCTACGCTTATCTATAGGAGTATGTCCACCATATCATTCTCCTAACGATATGATCTTGTTGTTGATAACATCTCAATGTTCATGATAGGGAAACCACAATCATTAATCAACCAACAAGCTAGTGAAGTATAGAGGCTATACTAGGGACTTCAAATTAAGTTTACAAATCACACAAGTATCAATGTTTCCTTGTTAATACTATTATAGCATGAATGCAAACATTTATCATAAACACAAAGATATAATAATAACTACATTTATTATTGCCTCTAGGGCATATCTCCAACAATATCATTGTCACAGAGTACATATTTGGACAAAGTTCTAAAGAGGTTTGGAATGGAAGATAGCAAGAAAGGGTTCTTGCCCATGTTGCCCAATACGACCTTGAGTAAAACTCAAAGTCCTGCAACGGCAGAAGATAGAGAAAGGATGAGTAAGACTCCCTATGCCTCAGCCATATGATCTCTTATGTATGAAATGCTATGTACTAGACCCGACATCACATATGATGTTAGTTTGACTAGCAGATATCAAAGTGATCCAGGAGTGGATCATTGGATAGCGGTCAAAAATATCCTTAAGTACTTGAGAAGAACTAAGGACATGGTTCTTTCTTATGGAGGTGATGAACAACTCGTTGTTAATGGTTACACCGATGCTAGTTGGAATACCGATCCGGATGATTCTAAATCTCAATCTAGATATGTATTTACTTTGAATGGTGCAGCAGTTAGCCGGAGGAGTGCAAAACAAAGCGTTGTGGCGAGATCTTCAACTGAATCGGAATACATAGCTGCTTTGGAGGCTTCACAAGAGGCGATATGGATGCAGGAGTTCATTACAGAGCTCGGTGTGGTTCCAAGTGCGCTGGACCCAATGTCTATCTATTGTGATAACATGGGCGCCATAGCCAATGCGCAAGAACCAAGGTCACACAAGAAGCTGAAGCACATCAAGCTACGTTTTCACGCTATTCGAGAACATGTCCAAGATGGTGACTTAAATATTTGCAAAGTACACACAGATCTGAATGTGGCGGATCCGTTGACTAAACCTCTCCCGAGGGAAAAGCATGACCAACACTAAACTGCCATGGGTGTTCGGTATATTACCATGTAATCTAGATTAGTTAACTCTAGTGCAAGTGGGAGACTGTTGGAGATATGCCCTAGAGGCAATAATAAAAATGGTTATTATTATATCTTTGTGTTTGTGATAAATGTTTAGATTCATGCTATAATAGTATTAACCGGAAACATTAATACTTGTGTGATTTGTAAACTAAATTAGAGTCCCTGGTAAAGCCTCTTTATAATACTAGCTTGTTGGTTAATAGATGATCGTGGTTTCTCGATCATGAACATTGAGATGTTATTAACAACAAGATCATATCATTAGGAGAATGGTATGATGGACATACTCCTATAGATAAGCGTAGCATAAAGATCAAGTCATTTCAATAGTTTATTTGCTATAAGCTTTGTGATACATAGTAACCTAATTCCTTAGACCATGAGATCATGTTAATCACCATCACCGGAAGGATGCTTTGATGACATCAAACACCACACCATAACTGGGTGGCTATAAAGGTGGCATTGAGTGTTCGGAAAGTATGTGTTGAGGCACATGGATCAAGAGTGGGATTTGTCCATCCATATGACGGATAGATATACTCTGGGCCCTCTTGGTGGAATGTCATCCAATTAGCTTGCAAGCATGTGACTGGCTCACAAGGTATCACATATCACGGGAACGAGAAAAGAGTACTTATCGGTAATGAGGTTGAACTAGGTATGCAGAGATACCGGCGATCAAACCTCGGAGAAGTAAACTATCGTGAGACAAAGGGAAATTGGTATCGTATGTAAATGGTTCATTCGATCGCAAAGTAATCATAGAAATATGTGGGAGCCATATGAATTTACAGATTCCTCTATTGATTATTGATCGGAGAAGTGTCTCGGTCATGTCCGCATAATTCACGAACCGTAGGGAGACACACTTAAGGATTCGATGTTGTTTAGTAGATATGGAATGTAAGTAGGGAAACCTAGTGTTGTTTGGAGTCTCGGATGGGATCCGGGATATCACGAGGAGATCCGGAATAATCCGGAGAATAAGATTCATATAAGGAAAGTCGGATTCCGGAGTTCGGGAATGATTTCGATGTTTTCATCGGAGAGGTTCTAGAAGGGTCTAGAAGGTTCACCGGACCGGAAGGGGAATGGTCCATGAATGTGTCATGGGTAAGTGGAATGATTGGATCATGTCCTAGGTCACTTGGTTGGGCGTTTGCAAGAGAGAAATAAAGCTCTAAATTGAAAGTCAAAAGGAAGGTTTGAAAAGTCAAATTGGAACAATAGTTTCCTAGTGGAAGAAGGAAAGAGTCCTTCCTTCTATCCAACTTAGGTTTGGGTATGGATTCAAACTCCCCTCTCTCAAGCCTCCCTCCCTCTCATAAATAGAAGGGGAGGGCTGTCCCAAAGACCACAACACCAAGCCCTCCCCATCGTGAAAGCCTTGGCCGCCATTGCCCTAGCCATGTGACACCTCCTCCTCTCCGCCTTCTAAACCTAGATCGCGGAAACCCTAGATCCACCATAACTTGCACCGCTTAGGCGAAGCCTGCGGAATCTTCCTCTACTTGACACCACGCCGTCTCTTGAATCGCGAGGAGAATTACAACATCCGCTGCATCTTTGGAACAAGGGAGAGGAAGGTCTTCATCGAGTCTTAGCGTGTGACCGATCATGCCAGGGAACATAGCCGGAAGGATCGTCTACGCGATCTTGAGATCGGCAAGTGTACGACTACATCACCCACGAGAATCTGCTCTTGTTAACCGCTTTGGAATCTTCAAGGGTGAGTACTCTAATCGAATCGTTGATACAATCTTGTAGATAGATCTTGGCTTGTTTGTGTGCATGTGGTAGAATTTTTTGTTTTCCATGCTACGAATCCCTACAGAAGGGGGAGACCGAGGAGGCTAGGCCCACCCGCGCCTGGGGTGGGTCTAGCCCCCTGGCTGGCCCCTCCGGCTCTCCTCTGGACTTCTTGTTCCCCATGGAAAGTAATTGACTTTGACGTTTGTCCCGTCCAATTTCGAGAATATTTCTTTAGTAACTTTTCTGATACCAAAAACAGTAGAAAACATGCATCTGGCACTGTTGCAACTTGTTAGTAGGTTATTAGTACCAGAAAACATGTAAGAAAGCACCTCAAAGCGTGGACAAGCAAGCCAAATTAGATAATAAACAAGCATGTAGCATCAAAAGTTATAGATACGTTTCCAACATATCAAGTCTATGCTCACAAAATAATACCTTCAACAAGGTAATTGTCAGGCACAACCTTTTAAGGATAGACCTTAGATTTTCATGCTGGAGCAAACCTTCCCTCTCAAAACAATCCCTTCAAACAAGGTCATTGATAGTCACAATCAATTAAAGCCAGATCTTGAATTTTCACCTAAAAGATAAGACCATATACTCCTCCTATGCTACCGCCCCTGTTTGCCATTGTCGGTGCTACAAGTCTAGAATCACCAAGAAAGGTTCTCATCGGCACGAAAAGCACAAACGTTGCACATGCTAGGTGTATCTGATATCTTATTGATATTACAAAATTATCCTTCCTTGAAAAATCTTAAATTAGCACCAATTAAACATGATCCAAAAACTACAAAGCAATAAAGTATATCTCCAACACTATTTGAGAAGTAGCTCAAATATCATTGTTCATCACGGTGAAAATATATACATCTGCATACAAGGAGTAATTATCTCAATCGATTCTCCATATATATACTGTTTCCAAGATGTTATCCGGGTTCTAAGTAACCTTGCTCAAGTGAAGTAGCAATATGAACACACAACGACACCTTTTAAAGAAAAACAAAAGATCCCGCTACGGTGATCAAAACATTGTAGTTGCAAAAACACACCCCCAAGACAACACCCATAGTCTGCACTCATAAAATAATACCTTTAACAAGGTAATTGCCAGTCACAATTGTTTAAGACCAGACCTTAGATTTTCACCCTGGAGCAAATACGCTCTCTCAAAACAATGCCTTCAAACAAGGCCATTGCTAGTCACAACCAATTAAAGACAGATCTTGGATTTTCACATGAAAGATAAGACCCTATACTCCTGCTATGATGTCGTCCGCGCTTGCCATTGTCGGTGCTACAAGTCTAGAATCACCAAGAAAGGTTCTCATCAGCACGAAAACACAACCCGCCATTACTAGCCTCAGACCTCAGCCGCCTGACATTCTCCACCACTCTCTCCTCCATGGAAATAGAAAACCAACATGTCCCATGATGACAACAAGAAGTGAAGCTCTGTGTCGCATGATATGGGAACACACGACCGAATCTCATCCGATCCAGCAATTTGTAGACAACTTGCGTGCAAAGTAGATCATCGACGAAGCTTTCTGGAACTCATCACCGGCCAGAAAATGAGAACCGGTATCAAGAAGAACACCGTCTAGGTGTGAGAAGAACCAAAGGATCGCCCTATTCATTTGGAAATCTTGGTGCAACTCCTTCAATACCGTATACAAGACGTTCAGTCTTTGCATTTATTGCGATTCTTTCTCAACTATTATTATGAAGATGGACATGCCTCCACGCCACCGTCGGCCGACTAACCCCATCTAGCAGAAGAGGATGCAAGTTTAGGAAGATCACATGCAAATGCCATCCCGCTGGTTTTCGTCTCGAGCAAGATGGCCATATGATGCCACAACGAGGCTGACCGCGAGCACCGCGCCACCTCCCCATGCACCTCCTGGCAACCAACGGCCACACCGATGACAACCAAACAAAATAAAACTATTAAGAAAATACATGCTTCTTCTAAAAAAAATGAGTTTTTGCATGCATGTTCTTGTTGAAATAACAGAATATAACTTTCAATACTAGAAGATAGTGGTAGAATTTTTATCATGTCATGAGGGGGGCACAACATAGTTGGGGGCTAGTATGAACTATTATAGTAAACTAGTATTACAAGCAAATTCCAAGAGCTTGGGGGCGGTCGGGGGCAAATGCCCCTGTCCTATGTAAGCTATGCCATTGTTCAGATATGCATTACCAATGCTTTTCTCCCATTTTAGCTTTGCATTAACTCCTCCATACGTAGAATTCCGATTCATCTGACTCATGTCATTATGAAACAAAACATGTACTTGAAAGGCCGCTCTCCCAACATGGTAATGGGTGCATGAATTTATATCTAAAGAATCCTGAAATAGCTTAACAAAAATGACGCCAACTTCCTCAAAATTTATGTCTTTGTCCATACAATAGATGCTCAATATAATTTGTATACTAGTTCATTTGTTTTAAATCATGCAACATTATAGGTTCGCATACAGATAGATATGGTGTGACTACTACTATTGGGACACTCAGACTAACTGACATGGATATGCCCTACCGGTACCTTATATTGGTATACCCGGTCTAGCCCAGTGAAGGCCCACACAAAGACTTGCTGCCCAAGGAGACTCCGGATAGCCCAAACCCGGTAGAAGTTCGACTTCTTGGAGGACACGATTAAGCTGTAGATAGAATATTCAAGGGTGAAGCTCTAACTTGTAACTGACTTGACCTACCCCGAGACCTGTCCTCCCCATATAAAGGTCAGGAGGGCACGACGAGGAGGATCTCTCCAAATCGTACACACACCTCACGCCATATTGCATCTGCGCACCCCTTAAACTTTCGGTTCCGCCATCAATCAAGAACAGACAAGCGGAAGTAGGGTTTTTCCCTCTGGGTGCCTAAACCAGGGTAAATCTCGTGTCCCCTTGCTGCGTGTCTGTTAACCGTCTCGCGATCTCCAGTATCCCCATCTTCTCCAAAACCCAAGTCCATAACAATGGGCATTGACGAGTCGAACCCTCGTCACTAACTACTAGCAACCCCTAGCTGGATGACCAAAATTTATAAAATGTGCATATGATTCATCTATTCCAAAAGAAAACTTTTCTATGTAGGTGCTTACCTATTTTATTATATATTTGTTAATAACAAATCTTATAATATGTGGTAAATAGTCGATTATCTTGTTTGATTAACATGATTAGCAAATACTACACTAGCAAGAGTTTTATCTACAATACAAACATTTTTATATAGATATTCCTATAATGTGTCATTATTAATTACCAACAAATGTTATCTTATGTGGAAGGAGACAAGTCTATCATTCTTAGCACATCTTCAGGCACTTATGCAGAGGCTACGGGCTTTGATTTTTTTTCACAAAAAATCTTAGAGCACTTAACATTGTACTTTGCGAATACAGTAGTAAACACTAGTACATGAGTAAAGTTAAAAAAACTAGCACAAGAGTAAATAAATAATGCAATGGTGTTCATTTTTATTAGGCACAAAACTAATGGCCATGGCTTCTAATCATTTTAATTCTTTTCAAAGGAATGCCTTTTATTGACTCTGTTCAACATTAGTTAGGTCACACACACAAAAGACTTCAATCTGCAGACATCTGTATATACCACGATGCTGTGTGCAACCTAGAGAAGTACAATGAAACGAAATAAAAATATGATAAAATACCTAGGTGCTCGCACTCTCTTATGTGCTACCATGCTGCAAGATTGAAATACCCAAAAAGCATAAAAATATATAGAAAAAATATATGCATCTACCAACCAGAAAACAATTGGAATCTAAACCGGTTTACCCAGAGAGAAACAAAAAGGACCGCTTCAGTTGTGAACAGTAGCTTATGAGAAACACACCTTGTGAATAGTATCGTATGCTACTATTCATATGTTTGATTTCTCTTTTCCTTTTGTTGAGTCAGAATCGAGTTTGGTTTTGATTATTCGCTTTGTCACTGAAGTTATTTCGTGATAAAATAAAATACATCATATGCTCCGTGGCAGGTATTTTCCTTCTTCTTAATTTCTTAAAGCTCGTTTTTTATAGTTTAGGAGAATTTGATTTTTTGACAAGTACTAGTTATAGATGATAATTTGTTGCCTATAAAGTTTCATGAAAGGACATGTTTATCCGCAGATTAAAAAATATTATGTATTCGCCTTGCACACAAAATTACTTGACAAAAAGCATTTACATGCATGTATGTGGAGAAGAGCAACTTGGGATGCATACGAGTACGTGCGTGGGGCTATGGCTCCAAAATATAATTTTTTTCTGATCTTTTTGGGTGTGTCTTTTTTACTTGTCGGTAACGCATCGTACGTAGCATCGTAAGGCGTAAAGTATGATTGCACTGTATAGGCTTTGAACAAAGTAGTATGAGGAAGCAAGCAGTGTCGCGTCTGAGGTCCTGTTCGGAACCGCGCGCGCTGGGGCTTCCGTGCCTGCCGCACGAGCCGGATGCCGCGCTTTCTGGAACCGCTTACTTACTTACTGGAGACAGACACCGATCGATTCCCGTCCGTAGTTAACTGGTGAAGCTGCCGAATTCAATTTGTTTGTTTAGCGCCGATTCTCTCAAAAGAACTGGGCCCTAATCAGCCTCGATCACTTTATTAGTTTGATGAGTGTATGGGGCATGTATAAAACCATGAAATTTGGGTGTACGATCTTGTAATAATCAGAGGCAAGAAAAACAGGTAGCGGACACCGGAAAAGTGTAAGTGTAAACTGGATGGACCGATCACCGGAAAGTGTCTAAATACCTCAACTAACCATGTACGTACTCGACTAGTATACTTTTTTTTTGCTCGTATCTACCTCTACTCCTACTACTACCACACCTACCGCTTACAGTACTAACAGCGCAATTATTGGCCCCGTCCAGTCACATAATACTACTACCGAGAATAATGTAATGGAAGAAACAGTGTAGTAGTGACTAAAGCAGCTTAGAGAAGGGAATGGTGGTAGTAGCCGTACTGCGTAGGCGCCCTTAATTTAATCATGCGCTCTGCATTATGATGCGCTGAGTTGAGTTGATCCAGCAACGGTCGATCTCATCATGCGGTTAATCAGGGGTAGGCAGGGCAGACGTTTGCGGCAGCCTTGCAGGTTGCAGCGAGCATCGATCATGGTGGTGGTGGTGGTGCCGTGGTACGTACTACGTGCGGACGGACGGCGTGTGGGGGTGCGGTGACTGCAGCCCTGCAGGGCGCACTACCGCTTGCTACGTGAGTGAGTGAGTAGCGCTGCTACGAGAGATCGGTCGGGGCCGCGCAGCCTGGGCTGGGCTGGGCTAGTGATCCTCCATCGCTGCTCGCTCTATGTAGTAACGTGCACCTGGCTGCGTGGCTAAGCTAGCTGCTAATGGTCTATACTCGCGCTTCCTAAGAAAACGTGCGGTGAGGATGTAATTATTATTGGTAAATATATATATATAAGCTGTCGTTTAGGATGCGGTATAGTAATAGAGAAGGTGTATTTGTTGAGCCGAGTACATGGCAGGTAGGGAGGCTTACGCAGTCTACGCCGACGACGACGACGAGGGGCGGGGGCCGCGCGTGGGAATGATTGTACGTACGTACTAGCCGCAACGTGCTGCCGGGCCGTGGCTTTACACGTACGCCCCGGGGGTGATTGAAATGATGGATTAGGTAGAGCGTTCGTTCCCTGTGGCGTATGTCTGCCTGCCTGCCTGCGGCTGCGGGCCGAGGAGAGATCACTGGCGTATCGTATCGACAGATTGATTGACGCGATAATAATAATAATAATAATATACTACTAATATGTACATACGCATATGTGGCTCAAAGTCATAAAGGGGGACGCCTATAGTCTTAGCAGCAGCAGGCTGATGAGTGGTATCCGTACGATCGATACCACTTGCTGATAGGGTCTCGGTCTTCTTCCTCCTTGGCTTGTACCAGACGGAGCGACATATATTGTAGCTTTGGTTGGAGAGGGAGGGTATTAGGTAGCGACGAGGAGATCGTAACCCGGTCGACAAAGTATGCGTACCGAAAACGATTTAAAGCGTTCGAGGCGGATTACAATAGTCGCGTCCGGGGCCTGGCTGATGCTAATCTCCCGCGCGCTTTCTACCTAATTCAGGGGTTAACTTGATGAGCGCCTGCTTCAACGGCCTCTCCGCCGCTTCCTCTTGGCTCCTTGCGCTCCGGGCAGCCATAGCCCTGCTTCATGCATGGCCAGGCTATATGTTTCCTTCACTTTTCGACCCGTACTGCTAATTAGGAAGTAAACGGTAAATTATTAGAGCGTTTTTTTTTTTGCTATAAAGAGTATGGTGATATATAAGGAAATATAGGTGTGGCATATTCTAGAAGTGTCCTCCATTTTTGGCTCGACGGCATTATTTCTCTTTTCCCTTGTTAACATTAACATACCTTGTGTGTATCAGGAACGCTTATAGGTACGTAGTACACATTGCGGTGTTTATATATTGTGTGTATGCGCTGACAGTCTGACGCATCAAGCACAAAATACATCCCCGCCCTAAAAAAGCTTACAGATATGCAAAGTACGACGGGGCCGTTCCGAGTAGGAGTATGGGCTCTGTCTGTGCCTCTAGGCGCAAGCCTTCGCTCCTGGCTAGTACTATTTAAGATTGGGCTAGGGCCCAATATTCTGAAAGGGCCTTGCAAGATCAGATGGCCGACAAACACAAGAGCAGTTTCCGCTTGCTAAAAAAAAAATTGAGAGCAGTGTCCAATCTTCTGTGTTCACCGCAGAGCGAGCTGAACAAACTAAGAGTACTCTTTTTAAAAAAAAAACATATATTAATATCAGATGATACCAATTATACACAGTCTTTGCAACAACGCATTGTCCTAGCGGCCACACGGATGCACACAGCAAAATAAAAGAAAATTTACAAAAAGAAAAAGTCCCGCTACAGTGACTTATTCATTGAAACAGTGGTACTACCACCACCAAGACAGCACCAGAAGTCCAGCTTCTCCAAAAACGACGCCTCTAAGAAGGAAACAATGTACAAACACCGTCATCGTCGGATCAAAGATCTAGGTTTTCACCCTGAAGAAAGTCCGCGCTCTCAAAACAATATCTTCAACAAGGCCATTGCCATGCACAACCAATTAAGGCCAGACCCTGGGTTTTCACCCTGAGAGGTAGGACCATGAACCTCTCCCATACAATCGCCCTCACTTGCATGCCACTGTTTCAATTCACAAGTCACCTAACTAATTCTTCATCACCACCCAGACTCGAACCACCATTGTCTATCGTCAGATCTCGGTCTCCATGACTTTATCCGTTAGCACCATGAAACGAAAACATGCCTTATAATAATAACAACCAACAAAGCTTCGAAGCACACCCTGTGAAACCAAACAGTCAGGATAAAACGGTCAGGAGTAAGTTGTGGAAATATTCCGCAATCTTTCAGATGGTCATCAAACTCATAGCTCATGTACTCGCCTCCTCAGTCCGACCGAAGAAACTTTATTTTCTTGCCATGTTGATTCTATATTTTATTCTGGAATTCTTTGAACTTTTCAAAGGATTCCGACTTATGTTTTATCAAGTAGATATATCCATACTGACTTAAATCATCAGTGAAGGTAATGAAATACTCATAACCACCCCTGTATATCGTGCTCATTGGTCCAAATACATCACTATGTACTAGTCCCAACAAGTCGGACGCCCTTTCGCAACTCTTTGCAAAAGGTGTCTTGGTCATTTTACCAAGTAGGCAAGGTTCGCATGTCTCAAATGACTCCAAGTCGAACGAAGTTAGGAGTCCATCACCATGGATCTTCTTTATGCGTTTCCAACTTATATGACCAAGCCGACAATGCCAAAAGTAAGTCATATTCTGATCATTTGGTTTCAACCTTTTAACATTTATGTTATGAACCGACTCACCATCAAGATTCAAAATAAATAACTTGTCCTGGACGGGTGCAAAGCCGTGAAACATATCATTCAAATATAAAGAAAAACCATTATTCTTGATATTCGACTTATAGCCTTGCCTTATCAAACATGAAGCAAAAATAATGTTTCGACTGAGCACTGGAACATAATAAAAATTATTCAGTTCCATAATGAATCCAGAAAGTAAATGAAGTTGCATCGTGCCGACTTCCAATGCAGCGACTCTCGCTTTGTTGCCGACTCGAATATCAACCTCGCCTCTTTCTACGCTCCTAGCTCTTACCAGTCCCTGCAACGAGTTGCAGATGTGAATAACTGATCCAGTATCATATACCCAAGAACTATTAGGTGCATCAGAAAGATAAATGTTTATAACATTGCAAATAAGTGTACCTGAGTCGGAAGTCATACCTCCACTCTTGGCTTTATCGGCCAAATACTTGTTGCAGTTTCTCTTCCAGTGGCCATCCGCCTTGCAGTAGAAGCAAGTGGATCCGGCTGAAGGAGATGGATTAGTCCCTAAGGAAGCGCTTGGGACCGGGTCTTAAGTCTGCTTTCCTCCCGACTTAGCCTTCTTCTTAGTCCAACAACTCCTTTTGAACTTAGCCTTATTCTGCACCATCAACACTTGACTGGCGCCCTTCTTGAGATCTGCCTCTGCCTGCTTGAGTATCCCATGTAATTCAGTGAGCTTATTATCCATACCATGCATGTGGTAGTTCGATATGAACTGACCATACGCACTAGAAAGAGAGTTCAGAATTATATCTATAGCGAACTCTTCGCTAATGGGGTAGCCAAGCCTCTTCAGAGACTGCACGTAGCCAACCATTTTGATCACATGCGGACTCAGTGGATCACCATCCTTAAGCTTGCAACTCAGCAAAGCCTAAGAGACTTGGTACCTATCAGTCTTGGCCTGAGCTTGGAACATACTTTTGAGGCTTTCGATCATATCGTAGGCCTCAATATTCTCGAACTGCTTTTGCAAGTCCGGTTCCATTTGAGCAAGCATAAGACAGCTAATATACGTGGACTCATCCTTAGCCCGACGGTAGGCATTGGTGGAAGTGACAGTCGCATTCTCATTTGGCTCTTCTGGAAGTGGGTTGTCTAGGACATGGTCCTTCTTTTCTTGTTTGAGAACAATTTTCAGATTTCGATACCAGTTGGTAAAATTAGTGTCGTTCAGTTTATCTTTCTCAAGAATGGTTCTCAAAGCAAAACCGGATATATGAGAGTGGATGTTACTTGGTGCCATGGTCTACAACAAAAATATGCAAAACACTTAAGACATGTATTCATAAAAGAGCAACCATATTAAACACTTTAATATTTATGCTTACACTAGAACCAACACCCCTCTGATGGTTACTAAGTTATTCAGGATCCTAAATAAGCAAGTCGGCTAGTGAGATTTAGCATCACCGCTAGCCGTCAAGTGATCTAGGTAGACAACTCCTTGTCAATCGTATCTCATACGACTCCTGTTGGACGGGTGGCATCACATGCCCTGGCTCCCGTCCGACTTTTCCCCGAGTCCCACAACCGTTGTGATAGACCCGTCTAGCTTACCGAGTGTTTCCGCAGTAAGAGTTTGACTCAAACCCACCTAGTAGGAAAGAATTGACAGCACCTTAATTTTATGATCCCACTATAAAAAATGTACGACTTGTGATGGTGCAAACACTGGCGGGAAAACCGACTAGACCTTTTTTGAGGGATTAAATTTTACCGACTATCTAATAGAGGTAAAACAGAGACAAATCAACAACACAAAATAAATCAATCATAATGTGAAATGGTATGGCTCTCTTCATGGCGATCTCCATCTCCACAAAGCCTGTAATCTGACTCGTGCCAACTCTTTGTCATTTGTCGTCTTACTCCATGTCGCCGACATGTACATAGACTAGCATGCCATCCGGGTTCTCAAAAAATCTACACTAGCTTGGTAAAGTAAATTACATAGAGAATCCTACATGCAGGTCATTATACAATAAAATAACAGCACCTAGGCTCTAGCCGGCTGACAAAACCGTGATTCGTAGATCACATATGGATTACACACATACATCACATGGACATGAATCATACCACTCACAACTTCCTGCAAAAACAATTTATGCATAGATACGCTATCTACCGGCGTTGTGAAACTCGCAACGAAATCTAAGACGCTACGACAAGGCGAAGCCGGCGGCCCCGACGATTTTTCCGAAAACATAGATCTCATCTACGATCCGGACATAGATTCTTACCATTGTTCCGATTCAATCAAACTCTTTGATCTTCAATCACCGCTTCTGGATTTATGTGTCACAGTCTACCCCGATGCGGAAACCGATCGGTAGGGGTATGTCATTCCACGACCTCAACATTATGATCACGGAAATCATATCTACCATTCCCCGAGTACAGTTGATCCAATCAATCTCGTACAAAACCGATCTATCTCATAGATCGACCACCAAAACAGCACATAGATCCAATCTATAGCCAACCGGATATCAAATATGCAAGACCTCGAGCCTAAAACCAGAAGCTATTGCTCTGATACCACTGTTGGGCCACGTGGAGATAAAACAAAATTTTCCCTCTAACGTGGTGATCCCAAGATCTAACTGAGGTAGAAGGCCACGAGGATTACCACTAGATGCGTGGTTGTAGATTACTGATGAAGAGCGTCAGTTGATATAGTGTAGTCCTTGCGATCTTGATCCAATCAATGATCGTCCAGGCGCTGATGGTACAACGCCTCTGCCGGTGTCCAGACGCACGAGGAGCAGCGCCGACGGTGAACTGCTAGGTTCAGTACAACGGCTGGACTGCTGTGGAGCTAGGGTTTCCAACACATGGAATGACCTAACCGATTAACCCTCCTAGGTTTCCGTGCCCCACTATATATATAGAGTGAAAGTGGGCTCCACTCACTTATGGCCCATTCACTAAAGCCCATATAATATTAGTCATCGTGATTCTGACTCACTAAATCAGTCCAAATCCGGCTCGGGTCCAACCCAACCAGATTTCCTATTCAAATCCAATCCAAACTTGCTCCCTCTCTTAAGTGTGTGACCCCGCAGGCTCTTGGCAACTTGGACACGATTGGAGTCCGACTCTCAATTGATCAGTCGGTAGCGGCTCCTAGCAGAACGTGACGACTCCCAAGTACCAAAGAGTCATGACGACTTGCCTTTCCAATACTACTTGCGTCCGAGTCCCTTTTGCCTCATGATATACCTTGTCAGACAATAGGAGAATACTTTTCATTCCTTAAATAGTCCGACTCTTAGTCGATCGCCTTGGTTAACACTTAACTGAATCGTGCATGGCCACGCTTTCCGAATCATATCTTCCAAGAGGTCCCAGAGAATACCTCTCCAAGTGGAGGGGCAAAATCCCATCTTGGTTATTCACATCACGCAGCTTGATTCTCAGTCGACCCGAACTCTGCCTTTATAACTGCCTAGTTACGGATCAGCGTTTGACAGAACCTAAGTCGGTGATCCTCAACTCGGACTATGCACAACCTCATGTCTAAGGATTACATTGATTGAGATATATGACAACTTATTCGTTGTACCTCAATATGGGTCAATTCGACTCGCTAAACTCTTTAGCCGAATCTGTGTAAGTCGGAATATCATCTCCATGCCCATGACAAGTGGAACCGAGTCGTCAGCCGACTTTCACATTGGTCTTAGTTGTGTGTCTAACACAACCTCGATGACCAAAGATATTTAGTATAAACAACATGAATGTATAGTTCTACAACCGAATCACATATTCAATGATACACATCAGATGTTTATACAAGGACAACTTAATATTTTTATGAATACAATGGAAAATATCATCATACATGATTGTCTCTAGGGCATATTCCCAACACCTGGCATGGCGCGGCGGCGTCGCGTGGGTGCGGGAGGAGGAGGGGTCTTCGTTGAAGGGGTCGGGCACGGGTGCTTGAGTACTCTTCTTATTATAGTTAGATGGAAGGTTACGAAAATGGCTCTTAGATCCAAAGAAAAACACTGACATTTCTACACGTTATCATTATATGTAGCAGCTTATTTGCATTTTTTCTCTGAAATCATTTTGCTTTCAACTTTATTGGTTACTCTTTCGGTAACTAATAAGTACTTAGTAGAGAAAGTTTGTTTGTCTTTGACAGGAAATTAGTATTTTCTCTATCATAGAGAGAAGGCCACTGCTTACATGCATATATAGAAGCTTTTAGAAGGTGTCCTTTCAAAGGAAAAAAAGATCACGCGGGAACGACCAGAAACATCTACTCAAGATGATAGACAACCAAGCACATACATAAGCTGTTAGATTATTAGACATAATTTTCATAATTAAGTTCTGAATATAAATCATAACTACCACAACTATGATCATGTGAAACTCTGATATACTAGATATACTAATTAACTTGAACAGTAGCCGTGTGTACACAAGAACAACCATAGTAAAGTAACAGATCAAATCACAGTATACGTACTGGTCGATTGCAGATAAAGTCGCGTTGATGCAGAGATTGCAGAGACTTATTGAAGAAGACAACGTTGAAGACGACGCGCACAAGGTCTGGCTTTACGCTCGGGAAGACACGCCGTAATGACGAACTTGAGAAATAGCGCGGAGCGCTTTTCAAAATCCTTATTCGCCTACTCTCGTATAGGATCGCAAAGAGCCAGTGGTTTCAAAGACATGCTCTCCCAGTCGCCGGTGCACGCCGGCGCGCGGGATGGAGTAGATTGTGATGGCGTCGCAAGCAAAGAGGCTGGTAAAACCCTAGATTTCTTTCGATGTGTTGCATGGTGCTGGTAAAACCCTAGATTTCTTTCGATGTGTTGCATGGTGGAAGACGCATATACTTATATAGAGCAGATCGGAAAATCCCGTACATGGCACAACATGGTCCGAGGCCACGTCGCGACACGAACCGACTAACTATTGACACGACTGTCAAATCGCATCAGTTTGGGCGGTAGGTGAGGGGGGGCAAGCATCGCCAGAGGAGGAGCGCGCTTGTAGCACTTTTCTTCTCACTCACTCACAAAGTGGTGAAACACTTCAGCTTATAAGGTGGTGCAATTCTCTTCCAACTTTTTATGTGGGACTAAACTTTATCACCCACTTCTCTTGTCACACACACACGTGAGCTACCACTAGCTTGGGCCAAATCACATATGAACTTCCATGAGCTTTAAGATTTAGGATTTTTTTTAAATCTGCATGGGCCAAAAAGGGTTTAGCCCGTTTATTTCTAAGAATCCCCACCAGATATCAAATACCTATTTAAAGATCTATTAATCCTTGCTATTTGTTTATATATCAATGATGTTAAGTTAAACTTTCATCTAGAGTTTTAAGCTACGTCTATTAACAGCTTAAACAATGAACGAATCTTAAATTGCAAGCTTACTGCAAATAGATTTCACCGATCGCGTGGGAAGGCTTGCACCTCAGGCCCAGGCGCTGCGAGCTCCTAAGCGAGAGCTGGAGCAGCCAGGTTGAGGTCCAGCTCGGAGGGGCGAGTAGGCCCAAACAAGCTGAGGCTCAGGTCGGGCCTATGCGGGGCAGCAACGAGGTAGCGACAGGAGTCGGAGGCCTTGGCCTCGTGCGGTAGCGCACGTGTGCTGAGAGCTGCAAGTGCAAGATGAGAGATTTGTTTGAAAACAAAAGAGGCGTTTGATTCCCAGAAGGTTTGCATCCATCGCTGCCAAAAGAGAAGTAAAGAGAAGGAACAAGAATAATAGCCAAGGGAGTCACGTGTTGCTATGCTTTTGGAGCTGATCGAGTTTTTTGCTACAATTACGGGAGGCTACAAGGGATCATTTTTCTGAGGGTTTTTTATTTGCTTGCACGCTGATTATTGGTGATGATATTGTGGCAGCAGCTACATTGTTGGTCGGCAGGAGCACTCACACGGGAATCAAGGTCAAAGACGTGCGCACAAGACCTGAAATAGCCGCCTGTAGTGCGGTGCAGGTTCATCTACCTACAAGGCGACGAGCTATATGCATAGTGATGTGATGGGCTGGTATGGTATGGTGTGAGTGTTGAAATTTTTGCCTAAATACCAGTCTATTTATTATATGTCAATAAATTTTTAAAATTCTAGAGGCCCATTTGGCCCATTTATGTAAGGCAAGAGCAGAGAGAAATGTTTAGTCCCACATTGCTAGTTGAGTGGAAGTTGGACCAACTTATAAGGAAAGCTCTTCCATCACTTGTACGAGCTTGAGAAGAGAAAACATATACACGCGCGCTACTTCTCCTCCTCGCTCGCATCGCCACGCCTCGCCTCGGCAGGAATGGTATATGGCCTGTTCACTTCAACTTATGTCCATTCGTTTCATAAGAGAGAGGTCGCGCCCTCGAGTTCCAGAGCACTGCGCTACCTAGTCTTCCACATCCTATCGGTGCGACTACTGGCTTCATCACAGACTCCCTCAAGGATAGCGATTGTGCCGACGTCTTTTCCAACGAGGACTTCTTCCCCGACATCAGCAGCCTCTTCCTCGACGACATGGCTAACGATGGTGCCAACGCGAACACCGGCGGTTCCTCTGCTGCTGCTACCGTGTATATTTTCTTTCTCAATCTTATTCTGATCGCATCTCAAATTCTACGTCCTGCAGTCTGTTTGATTATCTGCCTTAATATGTATTCGCTATTTCACATGATTAGTGTATTGTCTATTATTCTAATCATGTTTTATGTAGCGTTTATTATGGGTAATTCGCTTGGTAAATTGCTCTTTTACTTAACAATCCAAAAACCTTATTTTAGACAATTTGCCCCAAGTGGCTTTGTTGCTTCTATGAAGCCACATGTGTTTGAAGGTGTCAATTACAAACGATGGCGTGCGAGAGCAGTGCTCTGGTTTCAGACCATGAGCTGCTATAACGCCATCTATGGCGCACCTGAGGGAGAACTTGATCCCGCTCAGGAAGAGGCGTTCCAAAAACTTGATACCACTTTCAAGGTTGCCTTGATCAGTATTCTTGGCGACAATATTGTCGATTCACATCTTTCATTTAGCAATGGCAAGGATATGTGGGATGCGCTCGAGAGAAAATTTGGAGTCTCCGATGTTGGCAGTGAACTGTATGTCATGGAACAATTCTATGACTATAAGATGGTTGATGACCGCCCCACTGTGGAGCAGGATCATGAGATATAGTCACTTGCCAGGGAGCTTGAGCACTTCACTTGTGTGTTACCGGGCAAGTTTGTTGCCGGAGGCATTATTGCCAAACTTCCCCAGTCGTGGAGGAATTTTGCTACTTCTCTGAAGCACAAGAGACAAAAGTTCTCTTGACGGATCTCATTGGGACTCTTGATGTGGAAGAAAAGGCGAGAGCAAAAGACACACGTGCTCGAGGTATCGAGGGAAGTTCTAATGACAATCTGGTACAGAACAGGAACTTCTAGCCTCACAAGTTCAAGAACAAAGGCAAGTTTTGTTGGAGATATGCCCAAGAGGCAATAATAAAGAGGTTATTATCATATCCTCATACTTATGATAAATGTTTACATAGCATGCTATAATGGTATTAACCGGAAACATTAATACTTGTGTGATTTGTAAACATAAAAGAGTCCCTAGTATAGCCTCTTGTTAAACTAGCTTGTTGGTTACTATATGATCATGGTTTACTGATCATGAACATTGAGATGTTATTAACAACAAGATCATATCATTAGGAGAATGGTGTGATGGACATACTCCTATAGTTAAGCATAGCATAAAGATCAATTCATTTAATATAGTTCAGTTGCTATAAGCTTTCAGATACATAGTAACCTAAATCCTTCGACCATGAGATCATGCTAATCACCATTACCGGATGGATGCTTTGATGACATCAAACACCACACCATAACTGGGTGGCATTGAGTGTTCGGAAAGTATGTGTTGAGGCACATGGATCAAGAGTGGGATTTGTCCATCCACATGACGGATAGATATACTCTGGGCCTTCTCGGTGGAATGTCATCCAATTAGCTTGCAAGCATTAGACTGGCTCACAAGGTATCACATATCATAGGAAAGAAAAAGAGTACTTACAGTAACGAGGCTAAACTAGGTATGCAGAGATACCGACGATCAAACCTCGGATAAGTAAACTATCGCGAGACAAAGGGAAATTGGTATAGTATGTAAGTGGTTCATTCGATCGCAAAGTAATCGTAGAAATATGTGGGAGCCATATGAATTTCCAGATTCCTCTATTGGTTATTGATCGGAGAAGTGTCTCGGTCATGTCCGCGTAATTCACGAACCGTAGGGAGACACACTTAAGGATTCGATGTTGTTTAGTAGATATGGAATGCGAAGAGACAATGTTGTTGAGTCTGGATGGGATCCGGATATCACGAGGAGATCCATAATAGTCAAGAATAAGATTCATATAAGGAAAGTCCAATTTCGGAGTTGGAATGATTAGGTGTTTTCAGAATGTTCTAGAAGGGTCTAGAAGGTTCACCGATCCGGAAGGGGAAGGGTACATGGATGTGTCATGACAAAGTGTAATGGTTGCATCATGTCCTAGGTCACTTGGCTAGACAATTGGAAGAGAGAAATCAAACTCTAATTTGAAAGTCAAAAAGGCAGTTTGAAAAAGTCAAGTCCCAACATGGTTTCCGAGTTAGGGTGGGTTTCCACCTGGGTTGGGAACACCCTTGGACTCCCCCACCTATATAAGGAGGGGTGGGGGCGCACCCCAAGGTATCCCCCTTGCCCTAGGCGCAGAAGAAACCCTAGGTTGGTCGCCTCCCCCCTCTCTAGTTGCGACCAATCTAGATCTCCTCTAAACCGCTACCGACTAGCTAAACTCTAGTTGCTAGCTACCTCTAAACCTCGGCCCTCTAAACCCTAGATCGCCGGGGCTCCCTCTACTCCACCATACTCGCTCCGGCTTAGGCGAAATCCTACGGGATCTCCCCTCTACTTCCGACACCATGCCGTCGTGATGCCGGAATCGCGAGGAGAGAGCTACAACCTCCGCTGCCTGCTGGAACAAGGGAGAGGAAGGTCTTCATCGATTACCATACGTGTGGTTGACTGCAGGAGCGCTGCTGGATTGCGCCACCTGAAGGATCGCCTACGCGAGCTTGATATCGGAAAGTGAACGATTACATCACCCACGAGAATCTGCTCTCATTAACCGCTTTGGATCTTCGAGGGTTAGTACTCTATCGACTCATTGCTATAATCTAGTAGATAGATATTGGCTTGTGTGTGTTCATGCGATAGATTTTTTTTGTTTTCCATGCTATGAACCCCTACAAGTTTGATGGCAAAGGAAAGTTTGATGGAAAGAACAAGGCCTCACAGTCTACCAGCTTCAAGAAGAAGACTGATAAGAATAAAGGTGCTTGTCATGTGTGCGGTGATCCTGATCATTGGGCTCCTGCTTGTCCCAATCGCTTTGACAAGCGCCAGCATGGGAAGGGAAGCAAGACTGCTAATGTTGTCATGGGTGACGTTGAGATGAAAGATGTTGGGTATGGTATATCACCTACTGTTTTTTCATTATGTCATTCTCGTGATTGGTGGATTGACACGGGCGCTAATGTACATGTCTATTATGATATTTCCATGTTTTCTTCATATCAGGTCAGAGGGACTCAAACCGTGCTGATGGGGAACGACTCGCATGCTTCTGTTCATGATGTTGGTACGGTCGATCTGAAGTTCACTTCCGGAAAGACCGTACGCCTGAAGAACGTGCATCATGTTCCCTTAATAAATAAAAATCTTGTTAGCGGATCTTTTCTGTGTCGAGATGGATAGAATATTGTATTTGAGTCCAATAAATTTGTAATTTCGAAGTATGGAACCTTTGTTGGTAAATGCTATGAGTGCGGAGACTTGTTCCGCTTATCTCTGTCAGACATTTGTAATAAAGTTGTTAATCATATTTACACGAATTTTGAATCAAATGTCTGGCACTCTCGTCTTTGTCATATTAATTTTGGTTGTATGAGCGGCTAGACAAAATGAATTTAATCCCTTATTTCACAACTGTTAAGGGATCTAAGTGCCAAGTCTGCATGCAAGCTAAACAACCTCGCAAGTCACATACGACTGCAGAAGTGAGAAATTTAACACCACTAGAGCTCATACATTCTGATCTTTGTGAGATGAATGGTGTGTTGACAAAAGGTGGAAATAAATATTTCATGACTTTCTCTATGAGATATTGTCATGTGTATCTTCTGAAATCAAATGATGAGGCTTTGAGTTTCTTAAAAATCTATAAAGCTGAGGCAGAAAATCAACTTGATCCAAAGATTAAGAGGCTTAGGTCTGATCGTGGTGGAGAGTAATTTTCCAACGAGTCTGATTTATTTTGTGCAGAACATGGCATAATTCATGAGAGGACGCCTCCCTACTCACCCCAGTCAAATGGAGTAGCTGAAAGAAAGAACCGTACTCTAACAGATTTGGTTAACGCAATGTTAGACACATCGGGTCTCTCCAAGGAATGGTGAGGGGATGCACTATTGACTGCGTGTCATGTCCTAAACCGAGTTCCCATAAAGAACAAAGAAATTACTCCATTCGAAGAATGGGATAAGAAAATATTAAAAACTCTCTTACTTACGTACTTGGGGTTGTTTGGCAAAGGTTAATGTACCAATCCCCAAGAAGCGCAAACTTGGACCAAAAACCATTGATTGTGTTTTTTTGGGCTATGCTTTCCATAGCATTGGTTATAGATTCTTGATAGTAAAATCTGAAGTACCTGACATTCATGTCGGTACAATCATGGAGTCGACTGATGCGATTTTCTTTGAGGATATCTTTCCTATGAAGTATAAACCTAACACATCAAATCCGAAGATACCTAGTTCATCTAATCAGGAATTTGCTACATTTTATGAACCTACCATTCCAATTGAACACTCTGAAAGTCCTAAGGAGGATGATAATAAAATTTCTAAAAGGAGCAAGAGACATAGGACTGCAAATTCCTTTGGTGATGATTTCATTGTGTACCTTGTGGATGACACTCTCACTTCCATTTCAGAAGCATATGCATCTCTTGATGCTGACTACTGGAAGGAAGCCGTCCATAGTGAGATGAATTCCATCTTAGCTAATGGAACATGGGAGATAACGGATCGCCCTTATGGGTGCAAACATGTAGGGTGCAAGTGGGTGTTTAAGAAAAAGCTTAGACCTGATGGTACTATTAAGAAGTACAAGGCACGGCTTGTGGCCAAGGGATATACTAAAAAAGAAGGTGAAGACTTCTTTGACACTTACTCACCTGTTGCCACATTGACCACCATTCGAGTATTACTCTCATTGGCTGCCTCTCATGGTCTTATCGTTCATCAAATGGACGTTAAGACAACTTTCCTTAATGGAGAGTTGGATGAGGATATTTACATGGATCAGCCAGATGGCTTTATGGTAAATGGTCAAAAAGGAAAGGTGTGCAAGTTGTTGAAATCTTTATATGGCCTAAAACAAGCCCCTAAGCAGTGGCATGATAAGTTTGAAAGAACTTTAAATTCTTTAGGCTTTGTTGTAAATGAAGCTGATAAATGTGTGTACCATCGCCATGGTGGGGGTGAGGGAGTCGTCCTTTGTTTGTATGTTGATGACATACTGATTTTCGGAACCAACCTTAATGCAATTAAGGAGGTCAAAGATTTCTTATCTCGTTCCTTTGAGATGAAGGATCTGGGAGTAGCTGATGTCATCCTGAACATCAAGCTATTGAGAGATGATGACGGTGGGATTACTTTGCTTCAGTCCCACTATGTGGAAAAGGTCTTGAGTCGTTTCGGGTATAGTGACTTCAAGTTTTCTCCTACACCGTATGATCCTAGTGTGTTGCTTCAAAAGAATAAAGGAAATGCTAGAGACCAACTGAGATACTCTCAAATTATTGGCTCGCTTATGTATTTATCTAGTGCCACGAGGCCTGACATCGCCTTTGCTGTAAGAAAATTCAGTCGATTTGTTTCAAATCCAGGAGATGATCACTGGCATGCTCTTGAGAGTGTTACTATATAAAAGGAACTGCGAGCTATGGCATTCACTATACCGGGTATTCGAGGGTACTAGAGGGTTATAGTGATTCAAATTGGATATCTGATGCTGACAAGATAAAGGCCACGAGTGGATATGTATTCACACTTGCTGGTGGCGCTGTTTCTTGGAAGTCTTGCAAGCAACCCATCTTAACGAGGTCAACTATGGAATCAGAACTCACAACATTATACATAGCCACTGTTAAAGCAGAGTGGCTTCATGAACTCTTGATGAACTTACCTATGGTTGAAAAACCAATACCTGCAATTCTTATGAACTACGATAATCAAACTGTGATTTTCAAGGTAAATAGTTCTAAGTATGACATGAAGTCCTCAAGGCATGTGAAGAGGAGACTGAAATCTGTCAGGGAAATGAGAAACTCCGGAGTTATTGCATTGGATTATATACAAACATCTAAAAACTTGGCAGATCCCTTCACAAAGGGTCTATCACGCAACGTGATAGAAAATGCATCGAAGGAGATGGGTACGAGACCCACAATTTGAGCTTTCCACAGTGGTAAATCACTCTATGTGATCGGATATCCCGTGAATTAGAATTGGGAGACAAACTGTTGGTTAGCTGAGAGGAAAGTATCCCTATTTTAATGAACACCACTTCATAAAGATGCAATACTTCCCTATTCTGCACGGCAAGTTGATTTATTATCTTAATATGTTCTAAGTGGCTTATCCTAAGCAAAGATGTTGTCCTACAGAACATTTTTTGAAGAACACACCTATATGAGTCTGACTGTTTAAACGTCGTAGTCTATGAGAGAAGGGTGCTCTTTAATAAACTTATGAAAGGTCATGGAGTATGACTCATAAGATCCACCCGCGGGGAAGTCCCACGGTAGCCTAGTATCGGTCAAGACTTTTTGTGAAGCTAGGTTTGCAGCAAACTTGCAGTTCAAGGCATAGTACACTGTACAAGTTCCAACCTAGTATAACATAAAGCTCTAGGTGGAAGTTCAATTTAACAGCCTCCACTACAGTACCGGTATATAAACAATGTTTTGGAACCAAAGGCAAACTTCATGTGCCTCTGGGATCTGATGGGGGATTGTTGGAATTTTTGCCTAAATAGGCCCAGCCCATTTATTATATGCCAATAAATTCCTGAAATCCTAGAGGCCCATTTGGCCCATTCATGCAAGGCAAGAGCTGGGACAAATGTTTAGTCCCACATTGCTTGTTGAGTGGAAGTTGGAACAGCTTATAAGGAGAGATCTTCCACCACTTGTACTAGCTTGAGAAGAGAAGACATATACATGCGCGCTCCTCCTCCTCCTCACTCGCCTCGCCATGCCTCGCCTCTCCTTGTCACGTCACATCGCGCGCGTGCCACGGGTTGCGGGAATCTCTCGAGCCGAGCTTTATTTTGCCACACATGAATGGTATATGAACAGTTGTACATAAGCTAGAATGTTTTGCTCGAGTGGACTTTTAATACGAGCTAATTGAATACGAATTGAGTGGAGGCTATCCGGTCACCTTATATCCATTCGTTTCATCTCCTGCGCAACTTGTATGCCTTCCCCTCTGTGCCTATATAAGAGAGAGGCCGCGCCTCCTCTCAGACACACCACCACACATCCTCTGCGCCTCCAATTCCAGAGCACTGCGCTACCTAGTCTTCCCCATCCCCTCTTGCGGCGTGCACCGCGAGCCAGGATAGTAGGCCTCCGAGACCCCTGCTTGAGTCTGTGCGGAGAAGGCGATAAGGTTTTGGGGCGCTATTGGTGCAACTCTGGTATCATCACAGACTCCCTCGGATAGCGATTGCCGACGTCTTCCCCACGAGGACTTCTTGCAGACATCAAGACCTCTTCCTACGACATGGCTAACGATGGTGCCAACACGAACACCGGTTCCTCTGCTGCTTTCTTGTGTATATTTTCTTTCTCAATCTTGTTCTGATCGCATCTCAAATTCTACGTCCTGCTGTATGTTTGATTATCTGCCTTAATATGTATTCGCTATTTCAAATGATTAGTGTATTGTCTATTATTCTAATCATGTTTTATCTAACATTTATTATGGGTAATTCGCTTGGTAAATTGCTCTTTTACTCAACAGTGAGGTGAAGCATGGTTGCAGTCAGATACTCATTATTTCATCTATCTTTGCAGTAAGTTCTTTATTATTTATCTCGGTGATTAAATTTATTCTTTTTAAAGTTTTTTATATTCCATTAAGCATGGTTGTTTTTCATATTATCAAATATTTTTTTTGCAACACTCATCTGCTTGTGTATGATAGTTTCTCCTGCTGCTGTATCTATCATAGACTTAGACATTGGGTTAAGGTCATTATAAATTAAATGCAATATAAGCCATTCTTCCGTCCCATGACTAGGACAGTTCATTACTTCTTCTTTCATTCTTTCCCATGTAAGCGCTAGCGATTCATGGTTTTCTTATGTAAAACTTGTTATATTGGATCTTACTTTCATAGTTTACTTCCAAGATTAATATATTCCTTCCAAGATGTGATAGTGCCCTTAGGTAGGGCTAGCAACCAATCCTTAGCCTTTTCTCTAAGAAAGAAAGGAAACAATCATAATTTAACAACGTTTGGATCAACATCCTTAATACACATCATGTCGCAAATTTCTGTAAATGTATTTAGGTGCAAACCCGAATCTTCAGAAGATGAGCCTCCAAATTGGTCTGCTGAATCAAACTCAAAAGGTTAGCCTTTTTCTCATATGCTTCCGCATCAACAGCGGGCTGAGTAATAGGTGCATCAATAAAATCATCAGTGGGAGTAGCATACTCTCAAGTTTATTTTGAGCCATGGCTCTTTTCTTTTTGGTATTATAAAAGTAAGACAAACAAATAAATAAGTAACTATTTTTTTTTGGATTTTCAAATAGATAAAAAGAGATAGACTACAAACAAAAATTAAATATAAAAACAAGGTCTCTACTGACCTCACCAGGATAGCGAATTGCTTTCCCGGCAACGGCGCCATAAAAAGGGTTGATACCTTCGATCCGGATTATAGATGGAGTTTGGTATATTTTTCCTACTAGACCTAGGTTTAATCGAACCTTGAAAAACAATGCTAACCGGAATAGAAATAAGGATAATTCTACAAGACTTTGTTTTTTTGATTTTACCTTTGCTTACCGGACCAGTCTACTTTACTTTATATTGTGGTGGAACCAATGGATGGAGATAGGCCAGTGTTGAAGATCCACCTGCAGCTGCACATCATGTGGGATGAAAGATAATAATAAGTACAATCATGTGTAAGGTTCCAATGGAGATAATCTTTTATGGGCAACACAACCTAATATACAAGAGCCCCTGAGAGGCCACATGAATAGCAGTAGTCTTTTAATCCAACCGAGTGTACCGCGAAGCATCATGTTACAAACGATTATTAAGTGTAAAACATATATCAAAGCATTAAGTGGAGATGTTGTTGTGATTCCGAATGGTTCGCTAAGCGAAGACTGTACTACCCTTGTTGTCACTGTGGTTCCTATGAGATTGCCGCTAGCCAAGTATGTCACCTCAAGCCTTGATCGATCTTGGGGGGTCTTGGGTACCTACAAGTCCAACGATCGAGGCAAGAGACAAAGAAAAAATGTTACAAATCCCTCTTACAAACCAATACACAATTCTCCCATAGATTAGATGCACATAAACACTGCGAGGTTTCTCCCTAACCCGCAACCCGTGAGGACTACTCACTCATAACAATAAGATCAAGGATAGAAAACATTGTGCAATACTTAGATTGAAATAAATATTCCTACAGTGGTCGCCGAATCACAAGGAGATCTCAAGTATAAATAATGGCTATGGCTAATGGAGAGGATGGGGGATGAAAGGGATGAACTATGGTGTGGATCTCCTTTGGTGGTGTTGTGATGCAATCTGAGAATGGCAGCCCTCTGCACGGTGGCTGGGACCTTAAAATATATAGGCGCATTCACGAGAGTTATAGGGTTTGACGAGACAAAGTTGACACCACCCCATACGGTCGGGCGATACGTGTTGGAGATATTCCCAAGAGGCAATAATAAAGTGGTTATTATCATATCTTCATGTTTATGATAAATATTTACATCCCATGCTATAACTATATTAACTGGAAACATTAATACTTGTGTGTTCTGTGAACATAAAAGAGTCCCTAGTAAAGCCTCTTGTTAAACTAGCTTGTTGATTAATTGATGATCATGGTTTCCTAATCGTGAACATTTGATGTTATTAATAACAAGGTCATATCGTTATAAGAATGATGTGATTGACACACTCCTATAGTTAAGCGTAGCATAAAATAAAGTCATTTAAAATAGTTCACTTGCTATAAGCTTTCAAATACATAGTAACCTAAATCCTTCGACAGTGTGATCATGTTAATCACCATCACCGGATGGATGCTTTGATGACATCAAACACCACTTCGTAACTGGATGATTATAAAGGTGGCATTGAGTATTCTGAAAGGATGTGTTGAGGCACATGGATCAAGAGTGAGATTTGTCCATCCATATGACGGATAGATATACTCTAGACCCTCTTGGTGGAATATCATCCAACTGGGTTGCAAGCATGTGACTGACTCACAAGGGATCACATATCACAGGAATGAGTAAAGAGTACTTATCGGTAACGAGGTTGAACTAGGTATGCAGAGATACAGACGATCAAAACTCGGATAAGTAAAGTATCGCGAGACAAAGGGAAATTGGTATCGTATGTAAATGGTTCATTCAATCATGAAGTCATCGTAGAAATATGTGGGAGCCATATGAATTTCTAGATTCCTCTATTGGTTATTGATCGGACAAGAGTGTCGATCATGTCTGCATAATTCACAAACCTTAGGGAGACACACTTAAGGATTCAATGTTGTTTAGTAGATATAGAATGTGAGTAAGAGACAGAATGTTGTTCGGAGTCTCGGATAGGAAACGGGACATCACGAGGAGATCCGTAATGGTCCGGATAATAAGATTCATATATGGAAAGTCCAAATCCGGGGTTCAGAAATTTCACCGAAAGCTTCTAGAAGGTTCTATAAGGTCCACCACCCCGGGGGGGGGGGGATGGGCACTTGGAATGTGCCATGACATTGTATTATGGTTGCATCATACTCTAGGTCACTTGGCTAGGAAATGGGAGAGAGAAAGCAAACTCTAGTTTGAATAGTCAAACACTAGTTTGAAAAACTCAAATCCCAACATGATTGCCTAGTCGAGGGAGGAGATGAAACCTAGTTTGGGAATGTTTCCCTCCCTCCCAAGCCGCCGGCCACCAAGGAGAGTTTGGGGAGGAATCCCCTCTGATGGCTGTGAAATATATCCATCCATGTCCGCATTTAAACTAGATATTATTCATATATTTGATAAAATATCTCTTTAAATCCTGCCACTAATGCCTAAGGGGTATGCAATTTTTTCTTGTTATTTTCCCTGCTCAGATAATGACGTATGATGATGGGAATCACTACATAAGTTCCAAAGATACGAGATTTCCAACACGTCAAAGAAACCAGGAGACGTGAAGTGGATTCAGAAGCCTTGACGACTAACTATACGGTGGGGGAATTATTCCGGCCGTATAGTTTCAGCCGTATAGTTCGCGCCGTATTCATTAGGTCAAACAGAATAACTTTCATGAAGGACCCCTATATAAAGAGGCTTCGGGCGACAGGAAACAACGCTTCTTTTTGACCTCAACTCTCCCTACCACCAGAAGCCGCCTCGCCGGAGGAATGGATCTAGATCTAAACCTCTAAACCCTTCTCCACCACCATAGCCATCTTCCACCACTTGTAATAGTAGATCTATTCTCCAATTGGCGACATTGTAAGACTATTTGCTATGAACCTTATGATATCTATTACAATGTTTATGATTGTCGATTTCATCTCTATGTGTGAGTAATTCTCCTTGGGCTAAGGGTTTCGACCTAGCCATGTAGATTTTTGTGCATGCTATTTATCATAGATGAGATCATGTATTAGTTTGTATGACATGATGATTGTAGTACCATCTCTTGCCTCAATCTAAGGACTTGTCAGGTACCCAAGACTCCGAGGATTGATCTAGGTAAAGGGAGTGTGATTAATGACTGATCTACAGGATGGGAACCCTAGTGATAGAAGAGGTAGTACGGCTGTATATGAGGGATTTACTTCGGATTAACGGTGACATCACTATGCATATCATTAGTTCTCTTTTTTCTATGGATGAGACTAGTAGGTTATTGCTATAAGCAGTTGCGGTGGCGATAACAATTATGGATGCACTGCCCACATATAATTATCTTGCTCTAACGATTACATGCATATTTTATTATTATCTATTATTCCCATCAGATATTTTTGCACAACTACTAGTGAAACTGAAGACCCTAGGCCCCCTCTCTCTCCATCGTCAACAACAACAACAAAATCGCAAACTCTTGGTCCGGTGAAAACACAAAAAGAATTCTAAAACTCTCGAAGGTTCGTTTAAGTAATCTCACTTTGCTTTCTCCTTCCCGAGGATTCGATAAACCTAGGTATACTATGGAAAAAGAGCTATACTAAATGCGTAATCCGGATCGAAGGTATCACCCTCCCCTAGCCGCCCCTCACATCTATAAAAGGAGGGGCAGGGCGCCCCCTTGGAGCTTCACCCCCAAAACCCTAGGTCGGCCGCCCCCCTCTAGTTGTCGCCGGCTACCTCCACCCTCTGCCTCTAAACCCTAATTGCCAAGGATCTCTCTCTACTCCACCATAACCACTCCTGCTTAGGCGAAGCCCTACAAGATACCCCTCTACTTCCACCACCACACCGTCGTGCTGTTTGAATCGCGAGGAGAGATCTAGAACCTCTGTTTCCTGCTAGAACAAGGGAGAGGAAGGTCTTCATAGAGTATCGTATGTGTGACCGACTACGAAAGCGCTGTCGGAACGCGGCGCCGGAAGGATCGTCTTCGCGATCTTGAGATCGGCAAGTGAACGACTACATCAACAACGAGAATTCGATCTCGTTAACCGTTTTGGATCTTCGAGGGTTAGTACTTTATGAACTCGTTGCACCGATCTAGTAGATTAGATATTGGCTTGTGTGTGTTCATGCAATAGAATTTTTTGTTTTCCATGCTATGAACCCCTACAGTGGTATCAGAGCCGTGTCTATGCGTAGATCTGTTGCACGAGTAGAACACAATGTTTATTGTGGGTGTTAATGCTTTAGTTGTCGATTGTTTTTGTGTACTTTGCATCTTGCGGGATGGTGGGATGAAGCGGCCCGGACTAACCTTACATGACATCATTCATGAAACTTGCTCCACGCTCAACGTGCAACTTGCATTGCGAAGTGGCTTTGCGGGTGACTGTCTTTCCCACCATAGTGAAGATTCAATTTACAATGGGCACTTGACAATACTTGTATCAACGTTGTGGTTCATGTTCGTAAGTTAGAACGGTTCTTATGCGAAAGCTCCAACCACGTAAAACTGATATGTCGTAAACATATCTATAATTTTGATGTTCCATGCTTGTTTAGTATCTACTTTGCTTTACTTTGTCTTCACTTTGAGGTATTTTTATATGTTTTCTGGGACTAACCTATTAACAAGATGCCATAGTGCCAGTTGCCTGTTTTGTATTGTTTTTGGTTCCAGAAAAGTCATAAAATCAATATTCTCATAATTGGACGGGACAAAAGCCAAAGTCAATATTTTACCGTGGGGAACACGGAACCAGAAGACGAGACGGAGGAGGGCCTCGAGGGGGCCACACCCCTGGCCGCGTGGCTAG
Organism: Avena longiglumis; assembly: GCA_030063025.1. NCBI lineage: Eukaryota > Viridiplantae > Streptophyta > Magnoliopsida > Poales > Poaceae > Avena > Avena longiglumis. Next base: position 30,938,842 of record CP125974.1, read on the forward strand.
GCCTGGCCTGCGCCTGGGGGGGTGCAGCCGCCTCGGGCACCCCCTCGGCATCCCTCTTTGCCTATAAGAATCCCCCGATGCCAAAACTCTAAGTACTTGATCAATCTTCAACGAAACAGTCCGTAGCCGCCGCCACCATCGTCCCTAGATTAGGGGGATCTGAAGCTCTTCCCGGCACCCTGCCGGAGGGGAGAGATCATCCCGGAGGCCTTCTTCATCAGCGTGCCAGCCTCCGGTATGAAGCGTGAGTAGTTCCACCTTGGACTACGGGTCCATGTAGTAGCTAGATGGTTCTTTCTCCTCCTTTGTGCTACCATGTTTAGATCTTGTGAGCTCCGTTCATGATCAAGATCATCTATTTGTAATCATGCATGTTGTGTTTGCGGGGATCCGATGGATATTGAGATTACTATGTCAGATTTGTTAATGATTTTGTCTTATTGATTCTATCATGTCTGTGTTGTTTGAGATCTTGCATGCTCTCCGTTTCTAGTAGCCATCTTGGCCAAGTAGATGCTAGTGACTCCAACAGCGAGTATTTATGCTCGATAGTGGGTTCATTCCTCTATTTAATCTGGGGAAGTGACATAAATCTCTAAGGTTGTAGATGTGTTGTTGCTACTAGGGAGAAAATAACGATCTCTTGTTCATGGAACAAGTGGATTGTTTACCTTACACACTTTGCTTAAAGTAGGTATCCGTTGCTTGCAACTTAATACTGGAGGGGGTTCGGATGATAACCTGAAGGTGGATTACTAGTCATAGATGCAGTTGGATGGTGGTCTATGTATATTGTTGTATTGCCCATTCAAATATCATAGGATCATGAATCTCTAGTATTACATTATTATGCCTTGCTCTATTCTGTCAATTGCCCCGCTGTAATTTGTTTACCCAGCATGTTATGTTGTTTATCTTAAGGAGAACACCTCTAGTGAACTATGGACCCCGGTCCAATATTTACCATTGATACATATTCCAATGTTCCTGTTTACTTTCTGCAAGCCACCATTACCTTCCACACCATACAGTTAATCCTATGTTTTCAGCCAACCGGTGAGATTGACAACCTCACTGTTCGTTGGGGCAAAGTCCTGAGTTTGTGGTGTGTAGGTTTCCAGTTGCTAGGAACACCTTTGAGTCATTTGCTTCCTCCTAGTGGTTCGATAACCTTGGTTTCTTACTGATGGAAAAACTTGCAGCTGTACTCATCATACCTTCCTCTTGGGGTTTCCCAACGAAGCTCTATAGTGATCTGAGCTAAATAAAAAACATGCAAAGAAAGATTAGAGGCATCTAACTTGTTTTTGCAGGGCTTGTGTTATGATGTGATATGGCCATGATTGTGATTATATATGTTGTATGCAATGATCCTTATTGTAAGTTGGAAACTGGCAAGAGCCTTATGGTTGTCTTTTAATTTCGTTAAGACCTGCGTGTCTATTATTCAAAGTAGTTGTAATATTTGATGCTGGTGGATGACAACAATGGAGTGGAGCCATTGACCTTGACGCCGCGCCAGTGATGATGGCGATCATGTTGGTGTTTGGAGATGGAGATCGAAGGCACAAGAATAAAGGCCATATCATATAACATATTATGAATTGCATGTGATGTTAATCCTTTTTATGCATCTTGTATTGCTTAGATCGCGACGGTAGCATTAAAAGATGACCCCTCTCACTAAATATCAAGTAATAAAGTGTTTGTCCTTAGTAGTCACCGTTACTAAGACTCGTCGTTTCGAAGCATCACGTGATGATCTGGTGTGATAGATTCTGCATGTGCATACAACGTGTGCAAACCAGATTTGCACATGTGGATACTAAGGTTAACCTTGACGAGCCTAGCATGTATAGACATGGTCTCAGAACACGGAATACCGAAAGGTAAAGCATGAGTCATATAGATGATATGATGAACATGTTGATTGTTCGCCTTTGAAGCTACGTCATCTCTCGTGATGATCGGACTTGGTGTAATGGATTTGGTTCGTGTGATCTCTAAAACAAATAGGAGGGATATTTTTTGAGTGGGATTTCAACAGTAATATGATTAAAAGCAGAAAAATATTTATCATAAATTAAATCAAAGTGAATTTGCATAGTTGTTCTAGTCATTGGCATCCGTTCACCACCTTACGCTTAGTTATAATTGATATAATAGAACTATAGAATTCTGGATAGTTACTTTACGAACTGGTATCGTATTATTTTGAGTGTTAATCTAAAGATTTAAAAGTCCTATTGCATACTTTTAGCAAACTCTGTTTACTCCATGAAGTTTAATAGTTAGTATTAAATCAAGAGTAACAATTCTAGTGTTAGTATCTAAAGTATCATGTTTGTCTCCATGATTCTTGATATTCAAAATATTGTTTTAATATCAAGGTTATCTAGGAGCTGAAAGAATTGTTTCAGAAACCATCATGTGTGGAAGATATTGCGATATCTGAAACGATGTTTCGGTTGCAACATGATAGAGTATAATATGGCAAAATTTATGTTCTCATATTAGATGAGAATTTGAAAAGGTTGGAGACGCTAGTCGTTCTAATCCTCCAAAAGTTATTAGAGAGCAACATTATACTCGCGATTCACCATTATAAGCTAAATTAGCTTGATCATGAAAATTCCCATGATAAGGATGAGTATAATATGTAGGTAAAATGTTTACTACACTAAGATATTACTAAAGAAATGTCACATCCCAAAAATTTCCAAATTTTGAAATGTGAAAAATAAATAAACAAAATAAATAATTTTTGAAATTTACGGTGAAAAGAAACTCTTTGTTTTAAAATGGAAACATCAAAACCCATCTTGAACAAACTTTGAATAAAAATTTGAATCCAACTAAATTCAAATCAAGTGAAATTCATTCTTCATAAATGCATCCTGGAATTTAAACACTTGGAAAATAAACCAAGACTCTAAAACCGTAATGGAAGAAATCATTTCCAAGATGTCTCTAAGACCATGGACTTGATCCATATAAAAATTTAGCAACAAGCATTTATAAATGATCAAGAATGACAAATAGAAATATTATAAAACCATAGAAAGTGATTCTATTCAATTTGGAACCATGAATAAAAACTTATGAATTGGAAGGTAATCATTTCCAAAGTTAATAAAGCTCCTGTCTAAAATCCATACCAAATTGTGAGCAATTAATACTAAAAGGATATAAAAGGATAAACAAATACTAATAAAACTTTACAAATTGGAATCACCAATTTTGGTTCTTTGAATAAAAAGATATGGATTTTATAAGTCAAAGGAAGAAATAAATAAATAAGGAATATTTAAAAGCCAAATTAAATCTTGGCCAAATCCATAAGCGAATGAAATAAAGATAATCCAAATAAAATAATGGGATAAAGATTATTCCAATAAAATTATATGGCATTAAACAATATTCTAAATATATATGGATAAAGATAAAATTCCGAATAGAAATGATCAATTAAATCATGAGAAAATAATAAATGGAAATTTATCAAAGTGGATTTAAAGTTATCAAATTAACTTAAAATAATTATTTAAATAAAATTTATATTGTATTAAAACCATAAACAAATTTCATTAATTAAAGACAAATGCCCAAATTAAATGATTGATAAATCATAATAAAAATAATTCAAAATGAATTATTTAACACCCTATTAAATAAATAAACCTACTGAAAAGGTTTGGTGAAAATTGGAATTCAAATAAGGGTTTGAAAATATAATTAAATCTTTTTTAATAAAGGAAAGTGCCCTTTTTAAATAAAATATAAACGATAAATAAATAAAGGAATTATTCCTAAAAAGGACTTTAAGTACATGTTTAAAACATATTAAAAACTTACTAAAAAGTTTGGAAGGTTCTGAATTCAAATGTTTGTTTGAATTGTTTGAACAAATTCAAAACAGAATAAAAGAAACAGAAAAAGAAAAATAAACAGGAAAGAAAAAAATAAGACAAACCAGCCCAACAAGCCCGAGGCCCACTAAGCCCAACAGCTTTCCCCTCCCAAAGCGTTTTACCTCACCCATGTGTGAACCCGCGCAGTCACTGATAAGTAGGCCCCACTAAACCCCTCACTATCTCGCTGACTAGCCAGCCCCACCTGTCAGTCATTGTTTCCACCCGCCGCGACCTGTTCTTCCTCGCACCCCGGCCGTTTCCTCCAAAAATTTCGCGTCTTCAATTCGCTTTGATGCTGCGATTAAACCTCCCCACGACTGCGCTCTACAAAACGCCCACGCCTTCTCTCTCTTTCCCCACGCTCACCCCTCCCTCTCGGCCACATGGCTACTTGAATTGTTTGCTCCAACCCAGCTCACCGCGCCGACGACTATTCCGGCCACCGCCATTGCCCAGAGCACACGAGCATGATCCGCAGCCTCTTGCGCATCTCCCTGTGCCGCTCATTCAGCCGCGCGAGCACCGTAACCTCGGCAACGACAACAACCGAGAGCCGCCGCCGTCTGCCTCTACTCCGGTGACCATTTTCAGTGAGACCCGACCGTCCCCTCCTCTCTGGATGATAGTCGCGTGTTCAGAATACTCGTGCGCATCTAACAACATCACTATTTTTCCTTAGCGTGCACCACAACTTCACCAACTTCGGCCGAAACGCGCATCGTTAGTCGCATCTACGGCGAGCAATCCCCGTCGACCTCGAGCGCCCCTTCGCCAACCAAGCACGCTTTGAGCATCATCAACTCACGGCAAACTCGGTAAGCTTCTCCCCTAGCTCTCTCTCGCTTTCTGTAGCCACCGCAGCGCCGTAGACTGAGCGCGCCGCTGCTCACTGTCGCCGCGCGCCGCCAGATTTAGGTCAGGGCAAAGCTGCCCGTTAGATCTTGATCCCACGGCCACGATAGATTCACTTAAAGTGAACCGGTATGCTAGATCTTAACCGTGCGATCCCACTTAAATCCAACGGTCTGTACTGATTGATCCGTGCGAACCGTTATTGTCCAATCAGAAACAAACGCGTGGCACATGTTTGGATTTAATAACAGAAATATTTCTATTAGATATGTGATTTTGTAAAATTCATAACTTTAAATCTACACGTCCAAATGTTACAAATTTTATATCAATGGAATCAGCAAAAAGAGTACTTTCTGACCATGCACTTTGTTTAATGAATTGCTTCTGTAAAATTGGTTGTTTTTGCAGAAACTTGTTTAGGCTTATTTTGTGTATAAAATTTATTCTAAATTTTTTTAGGGTAAAATCTTTTGTAAATGGATTGTTTTGAACCTACTGACCATAAAACCAACTTATGGATTTAAAAGTGTATTTTGTGAAGCTAAAGAATAAATCATTGAATAAAAGCATTTCTAGTTAAATAAAAATATTGTTTATGTTTTAAAAATGCTTTTTGAGTAAAACCTTTTAAAAATGGTTTGAATTAAACTCTCTGACCCTAAACACCAAGTTTTAGGATTAAAAATATATTTGGTGAACCCTATAAAATTATTACCTTGATTAAAGGAATTTCCAACAAAATAAAATATTGCTTTGGTATAAAAATGGTTTATAGGTAAAACCTTTTGCAAATGGTTTTAATATTAAACAATTGATCTTAAAGAACTAACATTGTGTTTAAAAATATATTTGGCAAACACTAGAAATTACTACCTTAATTTAAATCAATTCTATCAAAACAAAAATGATTTAAAGTGGCCATTTTTCATTAACTTAATATCAAATGGTTTTGACACTTTTATAAATGACCAATAGATGTTTTATAATGTTTATAACCTATTAGAAACCACTTTTCCAAATAAAACAATCTTTGGCATGCTTGCATGCATTGCTTTGTGTTTATTATTCTATGTTATGAATTGCTTGAATGGTAGATTGAATTTGTGCCTTAATTGAATTATAGTGAAATTTGAAGAGTGTGACTATTGCAAGATCAAGGAGTGAACTTATATTCTCTACCAAAAAGGCAAGTGGTGCTTCATACTTTTGTCCCATTATTTTCACTATGCATTAGTGATGTCTTGAGTAGGACTTGCATGGAATTTTTGCTAAGTATAAACTATGCCATGGGAAATCCTAGTAGATGAAACCTTATTAGAATTTTCCTAAGTTAAGAATCCTACTACTATCATGCTTAGCCTAGCTAGTAGAAAACAAGGGTGGATTATATTCATGCTATGAAATATTTCTAAGTCAAGGACTTGTGTTTTGTTTAATAAAACAACTATGTGAATGAATCACCTGGGTGGAAAGGGACTTGCATGGATGGATTTTTGTTGAGTGGTTACCAGGGCCCATTTTTCAATGGTTTACCCTGTGTATCTTACTTATGGAATGCCACCCAGGAACAAAGAGATTTGAGATGTCAAATGTTTAGAAGGTTCAAGTGCAGCCACTTGGCATTATGGGATATGCCTGGATCATATAGGTTGCAATAACTTAGCCAAATGGACAGTTGGTGGTAGGGGATGATAGGTTTGGAACGCGTCCATTCTGGTCTAAGGGAAGGCTTCTGAAAGATCTTGTCTCGATGCATGTCAAGTCTTGTAGGGAAAGTGCACCACCTCTCGAGAGTGAAAAATCTAAGTACTTAGCCGTGTCCCCGACAATGGGAAATTTGAGCATCAAGACATGGAAGCTATCAAGAATCTCCTCATCCCAATTTCTAAGTTAAAAACTTGTGGTTGAACAAGGGTTAAAGGATCACCAATTTCTATTGGTTGATGCCTTGGGTGATTTTGACAAAAAAAAACTTAGTGTTTTCAAATGCTAAGGAATCTATTTTGAGCAAAGCAATCCTAAGCTCCACTTAGCCAAATGCATATAGATAATAGTTACCACTATAATACCATAGTATCACTTGCCAATACAATTCAAATGTATTGACCATTGTGGCTGTAACTTATTATGTTGTAGGTTTGTTTGATGTTAGTGAAGTGTGTTGATTAGGATTACAAGTCTACAACCAACATGATTGCCTGTGGCACTTTGAAGATGAAGGACTCCATGCTATATAGTTATTTATGCTGCATTGTGCTGAGATAGCCAAATGAGCTATGTAAGATGTAATGAATTATTTTATTCCTGGTTATAAAGTTGTATTATGACCTTTGTTTCTTGATATTACATCTTAACTGTGGATGCAAGCTATTGATCCAGGGACTAGCATTGCAATCACAGGGACCTTTACCTTTATAAAGGTGGGGTCTTACAAGAATGGACTTTGAAAGAACACCAAACATTTGATGATGGTGATCTACTTTAAAGTGCAAGTCCAAAGACATTGGTATTTGACTATATACGCTTTGGATTATGTGTCATGTGTATGGATCCACTTTTGATGTTGATATATTATTTTAAAAGGAAAAGGAAATGATGAAAGAGAAATCTAAGAAATATTTGGTAGAAAAGAAAAGACTAGAATTGTCTAGCTTAGGTATATAGATGATATACATGTTATGGATGTATTCCTTGCTTGTTAAACAATGTGGTTCTTAAATATTGGATACTGAATTTGTTGGTGTGAATTATCATAAGAAACAACACAATTCATGAACTGCAATGGCCTAAGTAACTAGCAAGAAAATATGTGATGATGTTCAGTGAGAACAAATAAAGATGTGTTTCTCGTTGACATTAAAGCTTTCCTTCAACATTTGTTTTAATCAGGTATTATGAGAAAAAAAGGTTGTTCAAATAATTTACGTATTACATAATAGATGGATGATATACAAGTCTAGTTGGAGAAATCACATCCATAAAACTAATGATAAAAATGTCGGAAGACAGATGATTAAAAGATCACTTAGTAAGTGACATCGTCGCTTAAATTATATTATAAAGAAAACATGAAGAAACTCCATGATTGATGGAATTTTGGAGTCTTTTTATTTTTGATCAAATGACACTTGTAAAACTTTCATAGAGATAATTAAAACTCCGTTCATAGGCCAAAAGGGAACGAATGACTAGCTTATTGGAACTTGCACATATAGATGTATGAAGCCCATTATGTGTAATTAGGAGCAATATATTTCAACTTCATATGCTTTCTCTGAAAATTTGAGTGAATATATGTATATTTACTTAATGAGGATGAAGTGTGAAACATTTGAAAAATGTTCGAACACTTTCAAAGATAAAGTGGAAAATCAATGTAATAAGAAAATAAAGAATTTATGATAAGATCACAAAGGAAGATTTTTGGGTTACAAGTTTAGCAAAACATCTAAGATTTGAGGAATCATTCCAAAGATTTACGTTTCCCGAAAACATCATAGTAGTATGGAGTGTTCGGGATATGTAATGGAACCTTGTTTGACATGATAAGGTAAAAGGTGTAATTTATAAAACTGCCGTTATATTTTAAAGATTAAATCTTTAGAGACTACCGCTTTTACACTGAAAAGAGCTCCATCGTGATCCATTAAAATGACACCATATACGTTGTGGTTTGGGGTTAAACCCAAGTTGTCTTTTCTTAAACATTGGTATGCTATGCATAAGTAAATGTTTGCAACCAAAGTTGGATGAGCATGTATTTGTAGGTTATTTCGAATAACCATTGAATATTCCTCCATAACACCAAGGACAAAAGTGTTTGTGGCTTAGAACGTCAAGTTTCTTAAGAAGGACTTTTTCATGAAAAGTTAAGTGGGAGGACAATAGAACTTTGATAGGGTTAAAAGAACCTTAGCTATATGTGCTGAGTTGCGCAACATCGGAAAGTATTTCAGATGCATCAACAATGCTCATGGCTCACGTGCCTCAAAGGCTGTGGTCACGAAGGTCTAAGTTCCTATTGAACCAAGTAGGTCGGGTAAACAATCAAGTACCAAGATTTGAGAGTTAGATCATTATTTGACAATGATGAACCGACTACATGGAAAGAAGAGATGATGGGCCCTAATTTCTTCAAAATGGATTGAATCCATAAAATCCATGATAATTCCATATACGAGAAATCAAGCTTTGAACTTGGAATACCCTCTTGAAAGGTGTAAAACCTATCGGTCGCATATGGATTTATAAATAGACATGGATGTTTCACATCTACGAAATAGTCGACACGTCAGGAAAAGAGTTTACGACAATGTTCAAAGGTTCACTATGACAAGATTTGATCTTTCATAGTGATATTTAGTCTAGACGGATTAATGTAGCAACCACTACATATAATTTTCTTATATGGTAGTTGAACAAACAAAACAAAGTTCTTCTAATATAATTGTTACCTAGGATGTGTACATGACACAATCCAAAGGGTTTTGTTGATTCAAAGGATGCTAAAAAAGGCATGCATACTTCAATGGTTGAAGTAATCATCGCGGAGTTGGAATCTTCACCGTGATGAAACTATTAAAAGGTTTAACTTCATCGGAGATGATGAAGATGCTTGCATTTGCAAGAAATTAAGTGGGAGGGCTAAGACATATTTCTAATGCATTATGTGAAAGAAATATTATTTATTGGAAATGGTGTATCTTTTATTGACACAAGTTAAGAATTTCATCTCGATGAAAGACTCACGCAAAACCCGAATGTTTGGCATCAATATCTATATGGATAGATTGAGATGCTAATATGGTTGTGCCAAATGTACATAGATAAGATATTGAATGAGTTCGATATGGAAATGACAAGAAAGGTTCTTGCCATACATAAAGGATTAAATCGAAATTCAAGTGTATCAACACTTGGTAAATGAAATAAAGATTCAAGTATTTTTGATACTTGATGAATGAAATCACAAAGAGTCTTTTTAAATCATATTATAATATGTACAAATCCAGATATGTCATATACTATAAATGTCATGAGCATATACCAAAATGATTCATAAAAGATGATCATTGGACAATATTAAGGATATTCTTATGATCTTTTGGAAGAACTAAGAATATGTTATTTTTTAGAGGTGACAAATAGATAGATAGTTCATTGTAAAGTATTACATTGATACTAGTTTTGTCACAAAGTACAAATTAAGTTTATCTCAATTTAAACTATGGGTGGCACAATGTAATAGAAAGGAGATTCCATAATGGATTTGGATGAGTTCCAAAGTTAAGACATTGTGACAGATACTACAATAAAAGGATAAGTATATGACTACTATTGTAGCAGCTAAAGAAGTTTGTTATCAAACTAGGTGTGGTTCATAGGGGGATAGTACTATGAAGATATATTGTACAACAATTATCGACATAGTTTAATCCCAAAGGAACTAAAGGTCTCACCAAAGGACCAAATTTATACAAAGCCATCTCATTAGAGAATGAGTGATGCGTAGAGACGCAAAGACATTAAATTACCCACGGACCTGAAAGTGTCAGATCCGAAGATTAGTTAACAACTAGCAATCATGTATATACAACACCGCAAAGCCATGTGTTGAATGCACAAAGGTTGGAAACTAGATTATTGACTCTAGTGCAAGTGGGAGACTATTGGAGATATGCCTAAGAGGCAATAATAAAGTGGTTATTATCATATCTTCATGTTTATGATAAATGTTTACATCCCATGCTATAATTGTATTAACAGGAAACATTAATACTTGTTTGTTTTGTAAACATAAAAGAGTCCCTAGTAAAGCCTCTTTGTTAAACTGGCTTGTTGATTAATTGATGATCATGGTTTCCTGATCATGAACATTTGATGTTATTAATAACAAGGTCATATCATTAGAAGAATGATGTGATGGACACACTCCTATAGTTAAGCATAGCTTAAGATCAAGTCATTTAAAATAGTTCACTTGCTATAAGCTTTCAAATAAATAGTAACCTAAATCCTTAGACCGTGAGATCATGTTAATCACCATCACCGGATGGATGCTTTGATGACATCAAACACCACTTCATAACTGGGTGGTTATAAAGGTGGCATTGAGTATTCTGAAAGGATGTGTTGAGGCACATGGATCAGATAGATATATACTCTGGACCCTCTCGGTGGAATGTCATCCAATTGGCTTGCAAGCATGTGACTGGGTCACAAGGGATCACATATCACAGGAATGAGTAAAGAGTACTTATCGGTAACGAGGTTGAACTAGGTATGCAGAGATACCGACGATCAAACCTCGAATAAGTAAAGTATAGCAAGACAAAGGGAAATTGGTATCGTATGTGAATGGTTCATTCGATCACGAAGTCATCGTAGAAATATGTGGGAGCCATATGAATTTCCAGATTCCTCTATTGGTTATTGATCGGAGAAGAGTATCAATCATGTTTGCATAATTCACAAACAGTAGGGAGACACGCTTAAGGATTCAATGTTTTTTTAGTAGATATGGAATGTGAGTAAGAGACCGAATGTTGTTCGGAGTCTCGGATAGGATTCGGGACATCACGAGGAGGTCCATAATGGTCTGGATTATAAGATTCATATAAAGAAAGTCCAAATCCGGGGTTCAGAAATATTTTCGGTGTTTTCACCGGAAGCTTCTAGAAGGTTATAGAAGTTCCACCACCAGGGATGGGTACTGGAATGTGTCATGGCGTTGTATTATGGTTGCATCATACCCTAGGTCACTTGGCTAGGCAATGGGAGAGAATCAAACTCTAGTTTGAATAGTGAACACCAGTTTGAAAAAGTCAAATCCCAACATGATTTCCTAGTGGAGGGAGGAGAGGAAACCTAGTTTGGGAAGGTTTCCCTCCCTCCCAAGCCTCCGGCCATCAAGAGGATTTTTGGTAGGACTCCTCCCTATACTCCCTCCACCTATAAAAGGAGGGCAGGCCCTGGGCTTCACCCAAAACCCTAGGTGGTCCACCCCTCTAGTTGCCGCCGCCCTAGAGCTCCTCTAAACCGCCGTCGTCTAGCTAAACCCTAGTCGTCGGCAACCTCCACCCCTCGGCCTCTAAACCCTAGTTGCCAAGGCTCTCCCTCTACTCCACCATACCCGCTCTGGCTTAGGCGAATCCCTGCGGGATTTCCCCTCTACTTCCACCACCACCTTTGTCGTGTTGTTGGAATCACGAGGAGATATGTACAACCTCCACTGCATGCTGGAACAAGAGAGAGGAAGGTATTCATCAAGTCTGGTACATGTATTTGACTGAGCGCTTGTCGTGGGCCGGAAGGATCGTCTTCGCGATCTTGAGATCGTCAAGTGACGACTACATCAACCACGAATCCAATCTCGTTAACCGCTTTGGGTCTTTGAGGTTAGTACTCTATGAAATCGGTGCACCGATCTAGTAGATTAGATCTTGGCTTGTGTGTGTTCATGCGATAGAAATTTTTGTTTTCCATACTCGAACCCTATAGTGCAGGCAAGGCACTCCCTTACTAGTGGTTGTTATCTTTGGTCTGGTTTTATCTCCGAGAATACTTGGTCATCAATACTTCCTCAAAATCATCATTTATGACTCCAGTTTTGTAATAAAATTGTGATTTCTACACAACATAAATCAAAGGAAGGTTTTGCATATCTTTGCAACAATTAGTTATTAGTGGTGAATCAAGAGATTAATGTCAATTGCTTGACGAAAATAATGTTTAAATCAATGCAAGGAGCGAGCTATCTCATCTTCGATTATTTTTCTCATGTCCTCGACGAAGCGGTGGAGAGGTTGCTTCACCGGCATTGCATCTAGCCTCACATGTAAAGAGTGCTCTTCTAGCTCCCTCGGCACACCTTAGATCCTGCGTGGATCACACAAAGATATCCCGATTCTCACGGAGGAAGATGACAAGCTCGCTTTTCTATTTAGCATTCAGGCCAACACCAATAGTGACAGTGCGCTCTGGGAACTGGTCATCAATCTGAATCTTCTTGGTGTCCTTAGATAGTTGAAAAGATACACTGCCATGTGGGTTAGCAAGTGTCAGCATATTCAGCTGTGCCGACTGGGCCAAAGCTACCACTTCTTGAATCCTCCTCTTTTCCCTTGCAATCACCAATGACTCGACTAGGTTTGACCCGGCCGAGGCACACTCCATCGATCTTCTATAATCTCCAGCGATGGTGATCACTCCGTTGGGTCCTGACATCTTCATCTTCAAGTAACTGATGTGAGAACTAGTCATGAACTTTGATAATGCCGGCTAATGACCCACAAGTATAGGGGATCACAACAGTCTTCGAGGTAAGTATTACCCAATTTACTGATTCGACACAAGGGGAGACAAAGAATACTTATAAGCCATAACAACTGAGTTGTCAATTCAGTTGCACCTGGAAATAATCTTGCTCACAGCAGTTATTAGTAGCAACAGTTTTGTAGTAGCAATAGCAAAGTAACATCAGCAGTAAAACAAGAGCAATAGTAACAATACCAGCAAACAGTAGGATATGAGTGCGGTAGGCATAGGGATGGATGGACGGGCGTTGTATGGACAAGTCTAAACATGTAACTTCAAGATCTAGGGCATTTTCAGATAAATAAGATAAAGCATCCAAGTACTAAACAATCATAGGCATGTGCTCCATATATAGTCATACGTGCTCGCAATGAGAACTTGCACAACATCTTTTGTCCTGCCAACCCGTTATGGCGGGGCCTCAAGGGAATCTACTGGCAATTAAGGTACTCCTTTTAATAGAGCACCGAAGCAAATTATTTACACTCCGTGAACACATGTGATCCTCACATCACAGCCATCCCCTCCGGTTGTCCCAATTTCTGTCACTTCAGGGCCTTTAAGATCACAAACAATACTATCATCATGAATCAATAATAAGTTCAGATCTGAGATCATGGCACTCGGGCCCTAGTGACAAGCATTAAGCACAACAAGTTGTAACAAAGTCAAATAGCACTAATAGAGATACTAGGCACCATGCCCTAACAATCTTATTCGATTACATGATAGAAGTCATCCAATCCCTACCATACCCATAGCCTACAGTGGTGGATTACTCACTCATGTATGGGGGAAACATGTATGGTTGATGGAGAGGCGTTGTTGATGATGATGGCGATGATTCTCTCCAAATTCCCTGTCGTGAGTGCGAATGGAGTTTCAGTTACGAATCATGTTTACATTGGTGGCGGCCTGCAACTCTTTCTAGAAAAACGTAGACCCCCCCTGAGTTTTTAGGTCAGAAGGCAACTTATAGGCGAAGAGGAAGGCCGAGGGGTTGCCTGAGGCGGCCACACACCCTCCGGTAGCGGGCAGCCCCGTGACAGGGTGTGTGGCCCCTCAGGCCCCTACTCCATCTCGTGTTCTGGCTTCGTGAGTCTTCTGGTGAAATAGGATTTTTGGCATATTTTCCTGGATTTTTCCTCATAGTTGATTTTCTGCAAAAAAAAACTAGACACCAAGGTAATTCTGCTGAAAACAACGTTAGTCTGTGTTAGTTGTATCCAAATTACACTAGTTTAGAGGAGAAACAATAGAAAAAGTGTTCGGGAAAGTAGATATGTTTTGGACGTATCAACTCCCCCCAAGCTTAGCTTATTGCTTGTCCTCAAGCAATTCAGTTGAAAAATGAGTGTGATAAAAGAACTTTCACGAACATATTTGCTTCATATGATGTATATATTCTTAGCACATGAGTAGATACTTAGACAATTCATAATAAGGAGTATGCAACTAAGTCTACTCAATTGTCATTGAAAGTTATGAAGATATTCCAACTCAATAATAATAAGCAGCATGAAACATAAACATAAGCATCATTGCAATTCTCATAAGAAGGTATGATAGAGTGGTATCTCGCTTTCCTTTGTTTGTAGAGCACAACATAAATGCCAAGGCACCTCTGAAGTTCAAGTGAAGACTAGAAGTAAATATATCAGAGATAAAAGCATCAAAGTCATGACATAATTAACCAAGTTTTAAGACAAGCACATTACACTAAGAATGACAACTATGCTCTCAAGAAGGTGCTCATAGAATAAGTGGTGACTCAACAAGGAAATGAAAAGGATTCGAAAAGTTTGAAAGGCTTCCAAATGCTCAAAGTATGGTACTCATTATCTTTGATCTCTCATTGCCCCTATCATAGGCATCTTTAGATGGTTAAGGTGAAAGTGAGGTCCAATATGAGTTATATGCTTGACAGACCATAAACTGGAAATCTCATGTCCCTTGAGTACGAGGGTTGCTCCTCATGCTACTCAACTTTAGTTACTTGTAAGTTCTCGTCATAGTAAATATATGCGTATCATAGAGAACCGCCAACGGGGTACCCCTTGCACATGATACAGGAGCTATCCCATTATCAAAATGATAAGGAAAGCAGACAATGAGCATCTCAGCAATCTTATTATTTGCCATGGGAAAATGACACTTTTTTTTCTCTCTTTCCACTTTTCATATGTCTCTTTTTTATATATAAGAAGAAAGCTTCATAGATTGCTCACTATGGTTATTCTGCAAGTTTCCACCATGATTAGGCATGGCTTAGGCTAGCGGCCCAGGCGTTTATCTAACACATATACAGAATTCCATGGACTTACAAGCTCCCCTTTTATTTCACACCGACGACATTCGTAAACAAAAGAGCATGATATCAACCGGGTATATATTTACAGGTATTGAAAGCGTTCCCCGTGACAACACGGTTCTGCTAACTCTCAGCCTATAATTTTCAAGTATATAACTTTCATGGACAGTCACAATGGTTCAGGTTTATTAAGTGTAATAGATAAAGTGTGCCATCAAGTTCGTGAGAGGTTTACTAACTAACTTTCTCATAACAGTCAAACATTTTTATTTGGAATAAAACAAGGCATAATGAATATGCACAGAATAGCAAATGATGCTAATAGGTAGGTATGGTGGACACTTTTGACAATATTGGTTTGGGGAGTTGGAAACACGAGTAGAGCTCATACTCAGTGCAAGTGAAGGCTAGCAATAGAGAAGGAGCGACAAACTAGAGAGCAATAACTGTCATAATCATGCTTGCAGCAAAACATGACTAATTATGGCATGAAAGTGATACAAGAACTCTGAGGAAAAATAAATCATATAGGCTTACTGACTAATGTTCAGTCATATGCATGCATGAGCATGTGCCAAGTCGATTCACATGAAGCATTCAGAGGAGGATACCACAATATCATACCAATTTATGAATAGAAAAATGCAAGCAAACATTCATATGACATGCTATAAACTATTAGCAAGATGGAGCAAATCACAAGAAAGCAAGAACTACTAAGCATCCATAAATAAAATACACCTTACATGAACAGACTAAGCATCCCCACAATGATGTGTATATGTACAAAAATGAAAACAAATAGAGTTCGTTACCGGCCTCTTACCACACCTCAAGTTGTCTTAATCTTCATTATTGCTCTTCGCTTGTGTGGCTTGAATAATAACATGAAACCAAACCCCACTGAGGACTGCTGAACCCTGCAAAGAACTTCACAAAACCAAAGTGGAACAACAAATATTTTTGGTGTTTTCGATTTTTTTAAGCAAGCACACAAAGCAAAAACAAACAAAGCAAAATATTTTGGATTTTTCTTTAAGGAAAACCAAAGCTAAAAAGCAAAGAAACAAACCAAGAGAAACAACGAAAATATTTTTGGTCTTTTTGTGTTTTGAGAAAGCAGAAACAAAAACCAAAAAGAAAACGAAACATGGATATGCAAAGAACCGATGAAACATGATATATAGATGATTGTGATGTCGGTGTACCTCCCCCCAAGCTTAGGCTTTTGGCCTAAGTGGGCCTCAACCCCATGGTGACCAAGAAGTTGCACCTTCGTAATACGACGAAGAGGCCCCTTTGTCCTGGTACGAGCTCGAGGACGCCCCTGTGTAGTGCACAGAGTGGTCATAAGAGGGTGCGTCCCCCTGGTAGTATCCGTGGAAACCACGAATGCGTAGATGCTCGTCCATCTCCTCCTTGGAGCGTGACCAAGGTCCCTGGCAAATACTGAACAAAGTGGTTTGGGGCAAAGGAATTTCCCTTTCTTCCCCGTCAGTAAACATCATCCTGTAAACCAAACTCTCAAGGGTAGAGCTAGCATTTACAAAGTGATGCACTTTCATGGCAGCTAAATCAAGCCTCTGAGGAGCTAAAATTGTATCATTTGGATAAACAGAAAGGTCGAAGGTAGCAGCAACACGTGCAATAATAATACCCCATAAATGGGTCCTCTTGCGGCTAAGTGGCGAGCAATGAGAGAACCAAGATTATACCTGGTTTCATTGTTGAGAGCAGCAGCTAGAAAGTCCAAATGATAGTTGTAAATATTGCTAGTGTTCTCCCTACCAAGAATACTAGTGAAAAGATAATAAGCAAAATATCTGATAGCTGGGAGTTGAATATTTCTTATCTTTCCGCGCTGCACTCTGCGATCATCATTATTAGTTACCCCGCGGTAGAGCTCCAACAAATCAGCGGGTTAAGATGGAATCTTCTTCACCGTCCCAGCCGTGCCAATACCCAAGATTTCGCAAAATTTCTTCAATGTCAAGGAGATAGGCCTATTATAGATTTTGAATGACACGTCTGACCTGAAAGGCTGTTAGAAAAAAGAGAAACTCTCCACAAAATTTTTGGTGAGCATAACATATTTCTCACACTCATCCTGCATATAACTAGTTAGACCAACCCTCCTAATAAGAGTTAGGAAATCATTGAGAATCCCTGCAGCCTGCAAAAAGGTAAAACAAGGGAAGTTAGAAGGGTGCGCATCCCCCTCATCTCCCTCGTTGCCAAAACACGGTGTAATGAGATCATCATTGTATGGTGGCCTAGCTTGGGAGGATGATCTTGAAGGCCTTGTCCTCCTAGGTGCATCACTCTCAAACACTTCTCCAAAGGTGTGGTTGTCCATGACCCTTTTTTTGAAATTTTTAGACAAACATCAAACCAAGTAATTTCCAGGTTGATAAATGATGAGGAACTACTACAGGAACTTGCTAGAGGTCTAAACATGCATCAAAATTAAATCTCTAAGCATATAACAAGCATGCAAACTCTAAGTATAGGGAATCGCAACAGTCTTCGAGGGTAGTATTAACCAATTTATTGATTCAACACAGGGGGAGACAAAGAATACTTATAAGCCTTAGCAACTGAGTTGTCAATTCAGCTGCACCTGGAAATAGTCTTGCTCACTACAGTTTATCAGTAGCAACAGTTTTGTAGTGGCAATAGCAAAGTAACAGCAGCAGTAAAACAAGAGCAATAGTAACAATAGTAGCAAACAGTAAGATATGAGTGCAGTAGGCATAGGGATGGATGGACGGGCGTTGCATGGACAAGTCTAAACATGTAAATTCAAGATCTAGGGCATTTGCAGATAAATAAGATAAAAAATCCAAGTACTAAACAAGCATAGGCATGTGCTCCATATATAGTCATACATGCTCGCAATGAGAACTTGCACAACATTATTTGTCCAGCCAGCCCGTTTCCGCGGGGGCCTCAAGGGAATCTACTAGCAATTAAGGTACTCCTTTTAATAGAGCACCGGAGCAAAGCATTTACACTCCGTGAACACATGTGATCCTCACATCACAGCCATCCCCTCTGGTTGTCCCAATTTCTGTCACTTCAGGGCCTTTGGATCCGGAAAATGATATGTGTACACAACTTGCAGATAAGATCACAAACAATACTATCATCATGAATCAATAATAAGTTCAGATCTGAGATCATGGCACTCGGGCCCTAGTGACAAGCATTAAGCACACCAAGTTGCAACAAAGTCAAATAGCACTAATAGAGATACTAGGCACCATGCCCTAACAATCTTATTCGATTACATGATAGAAGTCATACAATCCCTACCATACCCATAGCCTACAGTGGGGGATTACTCACTCATGTATGGGGGAAACATGTATGGTTGATGGAGAGGCGTTGGTGATGATGATGGCAATGATTCTCTCCAAATTACCTGTCCCGGCAGG
Source organism: Avena longiglumis (assembly GCA_030063025.1). Classification (NCBI taxonomy): domain Eukaryota; kingdom Viridiplantae; phylum Streptophyta; class Magnoliopsida; order Poales; family Poaceae; genus Avena; species Avena longiglumis. The sequence goes on from CP125974.1 coordinate 30,957,675, forward strand.
GTGCCAGAATGGAGTTTCTGGTTCTGAATCGCGGTTTCTGTTGGTGGCGGTGCAGCGCAACTCTTTCTAGAAAAACGTAGACTCCCCCCCTGAGTTTTTAGGTCAGAAGGAAACTTATAGGCGAAGAGGAAGGCCGAGGGGGTGCCTGAGGCGGTCACACACCCTCCAGAGGCGGCCAGGCCTGGCCCGCGCGACAGGGGGTGTGGGCCTCTCAGGTCCCTACTCCGTCTCGTGTTCTGGATCCGTGAGTCTTCTGGTGAAATAGGATTTTTGGCATATTTTCCGGGATTTTTCCTGATAGTTGATTTTCTGCACAAATACTAGACACCAAGGTAATTCTGCTGAAAACAATGTTAGTCTGTGTTAGTTGTATCCAAATCACACAAGTTTAGAGGATAAACAATAGCAAAAGTGTTCGGGAAAGTAGATACGTTTTGGACGTATCACCAGCCTTCCCAGAAGTGCATGGTAACAGCTCTCAAAATCTACGACCTCGAACTCCAAATTCCCAGTTCTGCAATTTGCCCTTGTGCTGAATAACACATCAACCTAGACCTTGCCAATTGGCCCACAAGACAAGCCCATCACAATGCCATGGAAAGTAGTCTTGGTTTCCTATAACATGTTCTTGTTGATCCCGAGCTTGTGCATTGTGTCCTTGTACAATATGTTTATGTTGTTGCCATTATCAATCAGGACCTTAGAGAACTTAACATTGATGTTTGGCCCAATGAATGTCGGATACATCACTAGGGCATACGATCCGAGGTTTGGCATGATCTTGGGGTGATCCCTTATGCTCTAGGTGATTTCCTGATCGGACCAGTTCATGTATCTCGGCACAGCCGGCATGACTGCGTCTACTTCCATATGCCTCCTATTCATGCTTTTCTTATCTGTTAACTCTGTTGTGAAAAAACAATAGGCATGATGATGTTCTCTTTACTCATTTCTTCCCTCTTGGCCAAGGTCTCCACGGTTCTCCTGATTCTGATTCGCCACTTGGTGTACTGCTTCTCTCCTATCATGGTTATCATACCTTGGTGGTGGTTGGTTCTCGTATCTTGGCGGTGGAGGAGGCAAAGACAATTGCTGATGCGCATTGCTTCCTGTGAGCTGAGGTCTCTGATTCAGCTGACTTGGCTCTGTACCACCCATTGCCATTTTCATCCAAGCACACTGCTGAGTTGTATGATTCGCCGGCTTTGCCAGGTTAGGAGTGTGAAACTTACAAGGCAGATCTAGAATTGATTCATATGTGTACTTCGGCCTCTCTTGCCATTGCTTCTTTTGCTCAGGAGTCCACTGTTTCTTGCCATCATTTCTCGGAGTCCACTGTTGAAAACTATTCTTTTGACGCTGATTACCCCCAGCATTCAGCTGGTCTTGGGTTACAACAGCAACTTGACTCGAATTGTACCGATAATCCGGCCTATTATCTCTTATTCTACCTCAAAATTCATTTCTCTCGGATGACCCGGCACCATCACGAGCGTAATGCTCATGCTGATTATTGTTATCTGCCGGCATAAGCTCTGGCTGAGTAGGATCTCCCAATGCATATGAGTCGGCTATATGAATTTTCTTGGCCAATGTGGTTGGTATATCTCTCTATAGCCTCTGCCATAACACACTTGCATACCTGCACCCTTGTTCAAACCAGGCAATTTCTTGCGATCCAATCACTCCTTCACATGAGTTTTTAGGTTACAACATCGAGCCATAAATTTGCCGTTGGTCTCATTTGGTCTCCGCTCGCACATGGCGAGCTGTTGAGTTCTATTCGACCTCTTATACGTGCTCGTGAAGTTGATTACGAACATCTCCTCGAAATCTAACCAGCAGTTGATACTTCCTGCTGGCAGGTTATTTAACCACACTCTTACTGGTCCTTCTAACATTTGTGGCACATACCTCACTGCCCATCTAAGGTTACCTTCTGCAATTTTCATAGTAGTTGCATAATCAATCAACCAATCTTGTGGTTTTGTGCTTCCGTTGTATATTTTTGTCCCTCTTGGCAATTGAAAATTCGGCACGGGTGGCTTCCTCATGATCCAAGGTCCAAAGCATGCTGGACCCAGAGGACCTTGCTCTTCCAATAATTCAGATCTATATATCCTCTCAAGTTTCAACCTTGCATCATCCGGATGCAAGTTTTTGTTTGCTGCTCTTTCTTCCATCCCATGGTGATTCGGCCTAGCAAATCCGACATTCTCCATTTCCAAATAACCATCATTATATATGTTCTGCGTCGGGTTATGCGGAGCTAGTCCTACATTCCTTCCTTGCCGAAGTTCATATCTTGGCTGGCGATCTTGTGGAGGATGTTGCCTTCATCCAGCTGAATAATTTTGGCTGGGCTTACTCCACTCGTGGTTTTCTTGACCACCATTGCCATGACTGGGGTTTCTATTCCCACTGTTACCCCAGCTTGCATTGCCTTGATTCACATTTTATTTCCCGGCCACTGCCGGGTCATAAGGGACCATCTGTTTATCCCTTCGTTCCGAGGTTACTGCCTTCTCTTTCCTTGATCCTCTACTGGGTGAAGATGCCGCGGCAGCCGACACTGCCGAGCAGTTCCAGCCGAATGAACTACACGTGAACCTCCGGGTCTCACCGGGTTATTCTTGAGCAGTTCCTCATTCTGCTGGTTTGCTATGCGCACCAGCTCGATGAATCTTTCTTGTTGCCTCTGTCGGGATTCACCGGTCAAGCCATCTATCTCGGAAGATGTTGCATTTGCTGCCCTAAGATTCTTCACTGAAGTGCTATATCTCGGTAGCCCCGGGTTATCCGAATCACCTTGTCTAGACTCATGTTCCTTGTTGATATCACTAAGGAGTTTTTCCCCTTATTCTAACACCATCTAGCCGAGTTGGCCTAGTGTCAATCTTGTTTGCCCTAGAATACTCGCGCAAAGTGATGTAAAGCGACTGTTGCAGTGCTGCTACCCTCCTAGTCTCCTCTAACATTTTCAACTGAGTTTCCTCTAACTTGGCCTGTGCCCGAGCCGGGTTTACAATAGGAGCTACATGAGTGGTTAAGTTATCTATTGGTTCCTTCAAGATGTTCTCTGGCCTTTCTAAGGGTGGCCCTCTGATTTGAGTTGCCTTAGGTGTGACATTGTGAACCTCTGCTGGATCCGTGACCGCCGGATCTGCTGTTGTCGGGTTTGGTGCTGCCAGACCTGTTGCCGTCGGGTTCTTGCTTGTCTCGGCTCCTATGCCTGTTGCTGGTGTGGGCACGGTCATTATTACCTCGCTACTGCAGGCGAGTGATCTGTGCGGACCGCTAGCGTGGCCGAGGAGCTCTCCATGAGGATGACTCGCTACGGGTAGATGCAGGAAACATCGACGCTGACATACACCTTGTGCGTGCCTATGTTGATGAAGACTCTGTTGCACGAACGAGAGCGCCCGTCAACGTGGTGCGCATTGTCGCTGACGTAGTCGCACATGTAGAAGTGCTGAACGAGCCTAGAGACAATGCGCTTGTCGGTGGCGATGAAGTTTCCCATCTGGATCTTGACTCCGGCTAGCAATACTGCTAGCCCCATGGTGGGCGCCAACTGTCGTGGTGGTGGCACGGTAGGTGCCATGGGTAGGCTAAAGATGGGGCCAATATGTGCTAGAGGGATCCAGGGAGGGATGATGTAGTGGTTTATATACATGAACAAGTGACTCACGATCGTTCCTTAGATCAACAATGGTTACACTTGCTCCTTGAGCTGTATCTGAGGGAGAGGAAGAAGAAGCACTCAACTACCCTCTAAGTGTAAAATGAATCGATCCCCGTCTCTGGAGGTCCTGGATCACCTTATAAAGGGGTGGCCAGGTTACATTAGGGCTAACATGGATGGCATATTCCTTGAATATGCTCATCCCAAAAATAATTTAATGAGTCTTTCCATGTCTCTCTTCTATTGTGGCAATAACCTAGAGCCCACGACATGTGAGCGTTGGGCTGTGGGACTATCACCTCCGTGACCCCTCTTCTTCTCTTCTGTCCCTCTGACTGTTGTCTGTAGCGCTTGGCACTATGCAGATTCCTGGAGGAGAGATAGAGTGCAGTGTTGACTTACAGCTCCTTACGATGAGGACATTCATACACCTACCCAGTTACTCGATGATGTTCAGCTACTACTAACAAGGATAAGTCCAATGAGATTACGATTGGACCAATTACCTGCTCGTGCTAAGCTACTAGAACAACGGTGAATTTGTTTCTTAATGAGCCTGATGTTTTATAATAGAATTTTATCTTGCCTAAGTTATGTGTTATTGTATGATCAGTGCGTTGGAAAAGAAGGTATAACATGTAGCGAGGCGAAGCACATGGAGCAAGGTGTGTTGATCAATCGGGCAGCGAGGAGGCGCAAGGAGCTACAAAGGAAGGGATAAACACTGGCGAGTCTCATGTCGGACAGACGATGCCAAATCCTGCCACGGTAGGCTACCGCGACATAGAAAGTGGCTGAAATCCTGCCACGGCAGAAGAGTCCTGTCGCGGCACGCTTTAGGCCCAATATATTGCCACGACAGGATCATGCCTGTGCGCCTAGAAAGTTGTCCCACTTGGGTCGGCATGTATCTTAGTTGTAGTCGTTTGCGTCTTGGACTCTTAGCCTAGCCTCCCCCTCTCTCTTAAATAGATAGGGGTACCGTTTCTTTAGAGGGGGACCACGTTAAAATATTTTGGAGTTGATTCTTTTTTACAACCTCTGAAATTACCTTGTGATCGAATTATCTACTGCAATTGAGTGTGATCTGTTGTTCCATTGGGAATTAGTAGATTGCAAACTACCATTCGTGGTCGACGGCTGCATGGGCAAGAGCGTGGTGTTGTGAATAACCCACTGGGTTTGAGAGCTGCTGCATTGGCATCACGGTTCGAGCGGGAGAGTTCATAGCTACAAGCTAATTATCTATCATCCACCATCATCATCGACAAGTGCTTGCTGAGAAGATCGGGCCACCCCATATCATATTGGTATCAGATTTCCTTGTTTACTCGGTGAGCATCCACAAATCCATCATTAGATTAGTTCTTGTTTTCGTCCTATACAGAAAAATCCATACAAAAATATTTGCCCTAGCCTAGATTGCATCGTTTTCAAAGTTTTAGTTGCTGGTTGTGTCTTCTTGTAGATCCGATCTGCAGGTTTTTCTCATAGGAGTCTAGTTTTAGCTTGTGTTTAAAGTTTAGGGTTTTGATCTTGTTTTCCACCGATTCCACCATCACCGTTTTCCATGAAGTTTCCATCTACTTTTCCGAGTCCATAAGCGTACTTTGGTGTTTCAAACCTAGCTACAGCCTATCTACCGCATTCGTGCCTAGGAACATACCCACGAGACTAGTTGCTTTGCTCTGACAAGCTTCTCATTAGGGTTTTGAAAGTGCTCAATTTTCGCCCCGACAGACCGGATTATCCGGCCCTCCCTAATTTGCATTCTTTTTGCATTGAGTCATATAGTTAAAAAAAACAGAAAAGGAAAAGAGATTCAGTATTTTAAAAAAAGAGATAGAATAGAGCTACAAGCGTGACAAAAAAAAAGAAAATATCAAAGTGTGCTTCATTGGAGGCCTAGTTGATCATAGCACTTGTAGATTGAGCAATCTTGTGCCTGTTTATTTTGAGCTATTACTAGCGTCTCTCTTGTGCATTGCAATATTCCTGTTCATAAATTGCTTTGCCACGTTTATCTCCACCGTGTTTGTTTCTTGGGTTATCATAATGATCAGCACTAGGAATTGTCTGCGGTGTAGTTAGGATTCCATACCTACAGCTCCACCATAAATAACTTGTGTGCCCTGTGATCGTCTCTATACCCTTGATATTCACTTCATCACATCAGTGCATCAGTCTTGATCTCGTTTTGGTTACGCATCTCTATTCACTTTGGAACGGTAAGATCTACTTTATTGTCAGTGTGAGTGAATTGAGTGTTCCACCAAACATATTTTATTTATTGCACTAATCTACTAATCATGTCTACTAGTGCTTCTGATGTTGTAGCACAGAAAAAGAAGGATGATGAGTGTGTCAATTGGCGGGAACATGAAGCATTGAGATCCCATTTGACACTAGTGTTTAACAACACAATAGATGCCGTTGACAAGAGTCTTCAGGACGTACAAATGACTTTGGAAGCAAACGTTCGGGATGTGGCTACTATCAAGACACAAGTGATAGACCTTAACACAAACGTGACAGCTTTGCAGCGTTCCGTAGAGGCCTTGACACTTGCTATTGAGCAACGGCAACAACAACCAATGCATGAGGAGCTCGAGGATGAAGCTGATGGCAGTGTTGCTGGTGCTGCGCCACTAGGCAGGGGATGCCCTAATGATCCTACACCTGCACCATTACATGGTTGTGGTTTTGCCCCTATAGGTCGTGCTCAGTGTGTACCTATACATCCGGTTGATGATGATTTGGGAAAGCCTAAATTTTCAATTCCCAAGTTTGATGGTTCCATTGATCCTGAAGATTATTTGACATGGGAGTTGAAGATAGAGAAGCTCTGGCGCTTGTATGAGTATACTGAAGAAAAGAAGGTAAAGCTTGCAGCATCAGAATTTGATGGTTATGCTTTGCATTGGTGGGATGCTCTTGTTCAACATATAAGGGATGACAATGACCTTCCGGTGATGACTTGGCGAGAGATGAAGCGTATCATGAAGGAACGTTTTGTACCCACCAATTACTTGCGCTCTGTTTTTGACAAGTTGACACAATTGAAGCAAGGGAACTTGACAATTGATGAGTACTACATGGAGATGGAGATGCTTATGCAATGACCTCGAATCCGAGAATCACTTGAGATGATCATGCAACGATTTCTCAACAATTTGAGGTTACCCATAAAGAGCATAGTGCGTCATCACAAGTATGAGAACATGAACGAACTATTGCATCATGCTAGAGAGGCCGAGTCACAGCTCGTGGAGGAAGCTAAAGCACGTCGTTTTCCAGCCACTAGCCGGTTCCCCAGGGCCACGCCATCTCCTATGGCTCCTCCTGCAGCGACCAGCTACCCTACTACATCGGCGGACAAGTCTGTCCCCTCGCCCTCTTTTGGTTCTAATGCTAAGAAACCAGCTGCTCCTGCTACTATTACGGGTTCGAATATGTCAACTGCACGCACTCGCGATGTGGAGTGCCACACTTATGAGGTAGAGGGCACTATCAGAGAGATTGTCCAAACCGCAAGGTGATGTTTGTCAATGATCAAGGAGAATATGAGAGTGGAGATGATGTTGATCCTGATGATCATAGTGCTGATTATGAAGAGGAAGGTCTGGATGCCTTTCCTGCGCATGCACCTACTATCGTGGTATCTCCACGCATTCTTATTATGCAGCCCATTGTTGACTCTCAGCGCTGCAATTTGTTCCAAACAAAAGCTCTCGTTGGGCCTAACAAAGCTTGCAAAGTAATTATTGATGGAGGTAGCTGCAGGAATCTTGCAAGCAAGGAGTTATGTGACAAGTTGAATTTATCTTATTTACCTCATCCTAAGCCATACTAAATTCAGTGGTTAAGTGACAGTGGTGAGATGAAAGTAAACCATATGGTGAGAGTGAATTTTGAAATAGGGCCATACAAAGATTCTATTGATTTTGATGTGGTTCCTATCACTGTTTGCCATTTGTTATTGGGTCGGCCTTGGTTATATGATCTCCATGTGCAACACAATGTCCGTGCCAATACTTATCACTTGGAGTTTACAGGCAAGAAGATTAACCTGCAACCAATGACACCACAACAGACTGTCAATGAGTCTAGACAGAAAATAGAGGTGACTTTGAAAGATGCTTCTGTTGGAGGCCGTGAGAGTGTTGCAGATGTACATGATGTTATAGAGCCTACAAAGAGTGATATAAAGAAAAGAGAGAGAGAGAGAGCGCCTAACCTAGTAATGCTATCCACCAAGGAAGATATGAGAGAGTTTCGAGAGGATCCTAGTGCCATGCCGCTTGTGCTCATGTATAAGGGTGAGGTTTTAGTTTCTAACGACATGACCCCTATTTCTCTTGGTGTCTCTACTGTTTTGCAGGACTTTGGTGATGTGTTTCCAGAGGAGGTGCCCGCTGGACCTCCTCCCATGCGCGGCATAGAGCATCAGATTGATCTTATTCCAGGAGCCACATTACCTAACCGTGCACCCTACCGGACCAACCCCGACGAAACTAAGGAGATACAGAAACAAGTACAAGCACTACTCGACAAAGGGTACATTTGTGTTTCTCTTAACCCTTGTGTTGTTCCTGTTATTTTAGTTCCTAAGAAAGATGGTACATGGCGCATGTGTGTAGATTGTCGAGCTATTAATAACATCACTATTCGATATCGTCATCCTATTCCACGCTTAGAAGATATGCTTGACGAATTGACTAGTGCTGCTATTTTCTCTAAGATTGATTTGCATAGTGGTTATCATCAAATTAGGATGAAAGAAGGGGATGAGTGGAAAACTGCTTTCAAAACTAAATTTGGTTTATATGAATGGCTAGTCATGCCTTTTGGACTCACTAATGCACATAGTACATTCATGAGATTAATGAATCATGTTTTGAGAGAATTCATTGGTCGTTTTGTGGTTGTTTATTTTGATGATATTCTTATCTATAGCCACAACGAAACTGAACATTGTAATCATATCCGACAAGTTTTGCAAGTGTTGTGTGATAATCAATTGTATGCTAATCTTGAGAAATGCACATTTGCAAAAGATAAGGTCATATTTCTGGGTTATGTTGTATCTAAGCATGGGGTAGACGTAGATCAATCTAAAATTGAGTCAATTCATAATTGGCCTATTCCCATGAATGTTAGTCAAGTGCGTAGTTTCCATGGATTAGCTGGATTCTATAGACGATTTGTGAAGGATTTTAGCACTATTGCTGCAGCATTGAATAATTTGACTAAGAAAGGTGTGCCATTTGTGTGGGGCGCAGCCCAAGATATTGCATTTGATACATTGAAACGTTTGCTTACTTCTGCACCATTACTTGAATTTCCTGATTTTTCAAAGCAATTTGAAGTTGAATGTTATGCTAGTGGTATAGGTATTGGTAGCGTTTTGATGCAAGAGGGTCGCCCTATAGCATATTTTTCTGAGAAACTTACTGGTGCTAGATTGAACTATCCTATATATGATAAAGAATTGTATGCACTTGTTCGTGTACTAGAAGTTTGGCAACATTATTTGTGGCCAAAAGAGTTTATCATACATTCTGATCATGAAGCTTTAAAGTATCTAAAAGCTCAATCAAACTTGCATAGGAGATTAGCTAAATGGGTTGAGTTTATTGAATCTTTTCCGTACATCATTCAATATAAGAAAGGAAAAGAGAATGTCGTTGCTGATGATTTGTCTAGGAAAAACATGCTATTAACGAATCTTGATGTTAAAATTCCTGGATTAGAGAGTATTTGTGCACTTTATGCAACTGACAATGATTTTTCTGAACCATAGCGTTTGTGTGCTCTTAGAAACACATGGGATAAGTATCATATACATGATGGGTATTTGTTTCGAGCTAACAAACTATGTATTCCAGAATCGTCGTTGCGTTTATTCTTAGTGCAGGAATCACATGCTAGTGGTTTGATGGGTCACTTTGGGCGTGAGAAGACATTACTCATGCTTGCTGATCATTTTATTGGCCCAAGATGAGGCGTGATGTGTATGCAGATTTGAGTCGATGCATTACATGTCACATGTCGAAATCCAAATTGAAGCCTCATGGTTTGTATACCCCTCTCTCTGCGCCAATTGCACCATGGGAAGACATTAGTATGGATTTTGTGCTAGGTCTACCGAAAACCCAGAGAGGGCATGATTCTATATTTGTGGTAGTAGATAGATTCTCTAATATGACTCATTTTATTGCCTGCCACAAAAGCGACGATGCGTCGCATGTTTCTAACCTGTTTTTCAGGGACATTGTGAGATTACATGGAGTACCAAGAACAATTGTTTCTGATCGGGATGTGAAGTTTATGAGCTACTTTTGGAAGACTTTATGGGGGAAGCTGGGAATGAAGCTACTATTCAGTACTACTTGTCATCCCCAGACAGATGGTCAGACAGAGTTGGTGAATAGAACATTATCACAACTCTTAAGGACTATGATAAAGAAGAATCTGAGGGAGTGGGAAGAGTGATTGCCACATGTTGAGTTTGCTTACAATAGGGTGTAGGGGTTCGTAGCATGGAAAACAAAAATTTTCTATCGCATACAAACAAACAAGCCAAGATCTATCTACTAGATTGTAGCAACGAGTCGATGGAGGAACTCACCCTCGAAGATTCCAAAGTGGTTAACGAGAGCGGATTCTCGTGGGTGATGTAGTCGTACTCTTCCCGATCTCAAGATCGTGTGACGATCCTTCAGGCCACGTTAAACGGCTGGCTTCGCGATCGGTCACACGTTCGGTACTCGACGAAGACCTTCCTCTCCCTTGTTCCAGTGAGCGGAGGTTGTAGCACTCTCCTCGCGATTCCGGCACTGGCGTGGTGGTACAGGAGTAGAGGGAGATCCCATGAGGCGCCTTAAGCCTTGCAGTATGGTGGAGCTTATGAGAGAGAGGATTAGTGGCCTAGTAATTAGACACACCAATTAGAGGGCTCTAAACCAATTAGAAGGCTCTAAACTGTGGCTAAAAGCAATTAGAAGCTCTAAACCAACAGCTCTAACCGGAGATCTAGAGTAGAAAAGCGTCTATGGGAGCCCTGCCCTCCTTTTATGGGAGGGAGGTCCTGGCGCCCAGGAGGAGGAGTCCCTCCCAAGTCGGCCTTGGGCTGGCGCGCTGGAGGAGTCCTACTCCTCCTCAGTTGGTTCAACTCCTCTTGCTTGTTTCCCAGTTTCTTGTTTTGGCGGTTTGACTTTCAAACCGGACATTTGACTTTTCTGTTTTAGGATTCAATTTAATCCTTTATTTGGGACAGCAATAACACTTAGTACATGATGCAATCATTCAATGATCAATGACACATTCATGTACCCTTCCCCGGAGTCTTGACAATCCGGAACCTTCTAGAACATTCGATGAAAACAGGAATCATTCCCGAACTCAAAGCGGGACTTTCCTTATATGAATCTTATTCTCCGGACCATTCGGATCACCTCGTGATATCCGGATCCCATCCGAGACTCGAACAACATTCGGTCTCTTTCTCATAATACCATAACTACTCAAACAACGTCGAATCCTTAAGTGTGTCTCCCTGTTCGTGAATTATGCGGACATGATCGAGACACTTCTCGAACAATAACCAATAGAGGAATCGGAAATTCATATGGCCACATATTTCTCGATTACTTTGCGTCGAATGAACCACTTACATACGATACCAATTTCCCTTTGTCTCACGATATGTTACTTACCCAAGGTTATGATCGTCGGTATCTCTGCATACCTAGTTCAACCTTATTCTTGATAAGTACTCTTTTCTCGTTCGTGATATGTGATCCTTGTGACCAAGTCACATGCTTGCAAGCTAATTGGATGACATTCCACCGAGAGGGCCAGTATATCTATCCGTCATGTGGATGGACAAATCCCTCTTGATCCATGTGTCTCAACCAATACTTTCGAACACTCAATGCCACTTTTATAACCACCTGTTACGGTGTGGTGTTTGATGTCATCAAAGCATCCATCGGTAAAGGTGATATGCATGATCTCATGGTCGAAGGAATTAGGTTACTATGTATCGAAAGCATATAGCAATTGAACTAATGAAATGACTTGATCTTTATGCTACTTATCTATAGGAGTATGTCCACCATATCATTCTCCTAACGATATGATCTTGTTGTTGATAACATCTCAATGTTCATGATAGAAACCACAATCATTAATCAACCAACAAGCTAGTGAAGTATAGAGGCTATACTAGGGACTTCAAATTAAGTTTACAAATCACAAGTATCAATGTTTCCTTGTTAATACTATTATAGCATGAATGCAAACATTTATCATAAACACAAAGATATAATAATAACTACATTTATTATTGCCTCTAGGGCATATCTCCAGTCTCCCACTTGCACTAGAGTCATCTAATCTAGATTACATGGTAATATACCGAACACCCATGGCAGTTTGGTGTTGGTCATGTTTTGCCCTCGGGAGAGGTTTAGTCAACGGATCGCCACATTCAGATCTGTGTACTTTGCAAATCTTTATATCCCCATCCCGGATATGTTCTCGAATAGCGTGAAAACGCAGCTTGATATGCTTGACTTCTTGTGTGACCTTGGTTCTTGCATTGGCTATGGCGCCATGTTATCACAATAGATAGACATTGGGTCCAAGCACTTGGAACCACACCCCTCTGTAATGAACTCCTTCATCCATATCGCTTCTTGTGAAGCCTCCGAGCAGCCATGTATTCCGATTCGTTGAAGATCTCGCCACAACGCTTTGCTTTGCACTCCTCCGACTAACTTTGCACCATTCAAAATAAATCGTATCCAGTTGTGATTTAGAATCATCCGGATCGGTGTTCCAACTAACATCGGTGTAACCATTAACAACGAGTGTTCATCACCTCCATAAGAAAGAACCATATCCTTAGTTCTTCTCAAGTACTTAAGGATGTTTTGACCATTGTCAATGATCCACTCTGGATCACTTTGATATCTGCTAGTTAAACTAACGGCATATGCAATGTCGGGTCTAGTACATAGCATGGCATACATTAGAGATCCTATGGTGAGGCATAGGAGTCTTACTCATCCTTTCTCTATCTTCTGGCGATGTCGGACTTTGAGTTTTACTCAAGGTCGTATTGAGCAACATGGGCAAGAACCCTTTCTTGCTTTCTTCCATTCAAATCTCTTTAGAACTTTGTCCAAATATGTACTTTGTGACAATGATATTTGGCGTTCGATCTATCTCTATAAATCTTTATGCCTAATATGTAAGTCGCTTCGCCAAGATCCTTCATTGAAAACTATTATTCAAATATTCCTTGACACTATTAAGAAGGTCTACATCATTCCCAATCAACAATATGTCATCCACATACGTATTAAGAATGCTCTGAGCTCCCACTCACTTTCTTGTAAATACAAGCTTCTCCATAAGTTTGTATAAAACCAAAACTTTTGATTACCTTATCAAAGCGTTGATTCCAACTTCGGGATGCTTGCTTCAATCCATAGATGGACCGTTGAAGTTTGCATACCTTGTTAGCACCTTTAGGATCGACAAAACCTTTGGGTTGCATCATATACAACTCTTCATCAATGTCTCCATTGAGGAATGCTGTTTTGACATCCATCGCCATATCTCATAATCATAATATGCGTGATTGCTAACATAATCCTCACAGACTTTAAGCTTCGCTCGGTGAGAAAGTCTCATCGTAGTCAACTCCTTGAATTTGTCGAAACCCTTTTGCGACAAGTCGAGCTTTATAAACGATAACATTACCATCAAGATCTGTTTTCTTCTTGAAAATCCATTTGTTCTCGTGACCTTCCGGCCATCCCAGAAGTCCACCAAAGTCCATACTTGGTTTTCGTACATGGATCCAATCTCGGTTCATGGCTTCTTGCCATTTATTGGAATCTGGGCTCATCATCGCTTCCTCATATGTCTCGGGGTCATCGGTGTTGTCCACCACCATGACATTCATAACGGAATCATACCAATGCAGGTGTGCGAGTTCTCGTTGACCTCCGAGCTCTGTAGCAACTTCAACGAAGTTTCATGATCATCATCATTAGCTTCCTCCCTTATTGGTGCAGGCACCACAGAACTTCTTCGGTCTGCGCTACTGCAATTCGAGAGAAGGTTCAACAACCTCGTCAAGTTCTACTTTCCTTCGGTCACTTCTTTGAGAGAAATTCCTTCTCTAGAAAGGATCCATTCTTAACAACGAATGTTTTGCCTTGGATCTATGATAGAAGGTATACCCAATAGTTTCCTTTGGGTATCCTATGAAGACGCATTTTTCGCTTTGGGTTCAAGCTTGTCGGTGTAACTTCTTTACATAGGCCGCATCCCCAAACTTTAAGGAGCGACAATTTAGGTTTCTTCCCAAACCATAATTCATACGGTGTCGTTTCAACGGATTTAGACGGTGCCCTATTTAAAGTGAATGCGGTGTTTCTAATGCATAACCCCAAAATGATAGCGGTAAATCTGTAAGTGACATCATAGAACGAACCATATCTAAGAGAGTTCGATTACGACGTTCGGACACACCATTTCGGTGGTGTTCCCGGTGTGTCAATTGTGAAAGTATTCGCACTTCTTTAAATGCTCGCCAAACTCGTAACTTAGATATTCACCTCCACGATCGAGCGTAGAAATTTAATCTTCTTGTTACGTTGATTCTCTACCTCACTTTGAAACTCCTTAAATTTCTCGAAAGTTTTGGACTTGTGTTTCATGAAATAGATATACCCATATCTACTCAAGTCATCCGTGAAGGTAAGAACATAACGATAACCACCATGACGCTACACTCATTGGACCACACACATCGGTATGTATGATTTCCAATAAGTCCGTAGCTCGCTCCATCATACCGAAAATGGAGTCTTAGTCATTTTACCCATCGGACATGCTTCGCATCTTTCAAGTGATTCAAAATCAAGTGATTCAAGAAGTCCATCGAATGGAGTTTCTTCATACGTTTCACTCCGATGTGACCAAGGCAGCGATTGCCACATATAGGTCGAATTATCGCTGAATTCAAGCGTTTAGCCTCAATGTTGTTGATATGTGTATTTCCACTATCGAGATTCAATAAGAATAGACCATCTATCAAAGGTGCATGTGCGTAAAACATATTACTCATATAAATCGAACAACCATTATTCTCGGACTTAAACAAAGTAACCGCCTCTGCAATAAACAAGATCACGAGATAATGTTCATGCTCAACGCAGGCACTAAATAACAATTATTTAAGTATAAAACTAATCCCGATGGTAGATGAAGAGGTAGTGTGCCAACGCGATCACATCAACCTTTGATCCGTTTCCCACGCATCGTCACCTCGTTCCTCGCTAGCTTCCGTTTATTCTGCAAAGCTTTGTTTGAGCTACAAATATGAGCAACCGAACCAAGATCAAATACCGAGCACTACTACAGTACTAGTGAGATACACATCAATAACATGTATATCGGATATACCTTTCTTCTTGATGTTGCCGTTCTTGAATCCGCCAAGTACTTTGGGCAATTCCGCTTCGGTGACCTTCTCCCTTGCGGTAAAAGCACTCGGTTTGTGCTTAGGTCCAGCCTTGGTCTTCTTTCGGCGTGGTAGCTTTCTTACCACCCTTCTTGAAGTGTCCCTTTGCTTAGACTTGCCTTTCTTGAATTTGGTGGTCTTATTGACCAGCAACACTTGGTGCTCTTTCTTGATCTCCACTTACAGATTTCAACATGGCAAAGAGTTACGCAACGTCTTGTTCATGTTACGCATGTTGTAGTTCATCACAAAGTTCTTGTAACTTGGTGGTAGTGATTGGAGGACACGGTAAATCCCCAAAGCATTAGGAATCACAATACCCAAGCTTTGAAGTTTGTTTGCATGCCCAGACATCTTAAGCACATGCTCAGCAGTGGACTGCCCTCTTCCATCTTGCGGTTAAAGAACTTTTGAAGCCTCATAGCTTTCAATTGCCGCATGAGTCTCAAAAATTAATTTGAGATCCTCGACAATATCATGTGGGTCGACTCTTCAAACCTTTTCGAAGCTCGATTCTAAACCATACAAGATAGCACCTTTGAACTATGGAGTCTTGATTCTTCCGAGCGAGGTAAACATTCTTTACTTCATCGGAGCGGTGGCTGCAGTGGGTCACCAATGCATCCAAAGACATAGGTCAAATTACCAATGTGAGGACAATCCTCAAATTGCGGAACCAATCCATGAAGTTGCTTCCATTGTTTTTCAACTTTTCTTTCTCTAGGAGCATTAAAATTGATGGTAGGGCTGCCATTGATCTACAACATATTTGCAATAGTTTAGACTAAGTTTATGACAAATTGAGTTCAAATTAATTAATGAAATTAAACTAGGTGAACTCCCACTCAAAACAATATCCCTCACATTGTTTTAGTGATCACGAACCAAATCCACCATATCAACACCGATCATCACGAGAGTTGATATAGTTTCAATGGCGAACAATCGGCATGTTCATCATATCTACTATACGATTCATGCTTTACCTTTGTAATCCGTGTTCGAGACCATGTGCATACATGCTAGGCTCGTCAAGATCAAACCTTAGTTTCGCATGAGCAAATCTGGCTTGCTCACGTTGTATACACTTGCGAATCTAGAACACCCGATCATCACGTGGTGCTTGAAACAACAAGCTTTAGCAACGGTGCTAACTAAGGGTGAACACTTTATGATTTGAAATTGATGTGCATGAGGATCATCTTATAATGCTACCGTCGTCTACTAAGCAATACAAGATGCATAAAGGATTAACATCACATGCAATTCAATATATATGTGATATGATATGGCCTTTCTTCTTCGTGCTTCGATCTCCATCTTCAAGCACGAACATGATCTCCATCATCACCGCATTGCATCAAGGTCAATGACGCTTCTCCATGGTTGTCGCCCACGGCTTCAACTATTACAACTACTTTGAATAGAACCGAGGTCTTAACAGGAAATTAAAGACAACCATATGGCTCCTGGGTTGTCGACTTACAATAAGGAACATTGCATACATCATATATAATCACAATCATGGCCATATCACATCACGCACCCGCAAAACAAAGTTAGACGCTTCTACTTTCTTTGCATATTTCGTGGTTTGGGGCTTTCAATAAGTGTCGTTCTAACTTACGAACAAGAACCACAACATTGATACTAGCATTGTTGATTACCCGTTGTAAATTGGATCTTAACTATGCTAGGAGAAACATGCACCCATAAAGCCACTTATGCAATACAAGTTACATGTCAAGCGTGGAGCAAGTCTCATGAACGATGTCATGTAAGGTTAGCCGGCCGCTTCATCCCAACATACCGCAAGATGCAAAGTACACAAAAAGCAATCTACAATAAAAGCATCAACGCCCACAATGACCATTGTGTTCTACTGCGTCTGCAGATCTACATATAGACACTCTCGATACCCTTTGTAGGGTTCGTAGCATGGAAAACAAAAATTTCTATATCGCATACAAACAAACAAGCCAAGATCTATCTACTAGATTGTAACGCAGTCGATGGAGGAACTCACCCTCGAAGATTCCAAAGTGGTTAACGAGAGCGGATTCTCGTGGGTGATGTAGTCGTACTCTTCCGATCTCAAGATCGTGTAGACGATCCTTCAGCGCCACGTTAAATGGCGCTTCCATGATCGGTCACACGCGTTCATTTCGACGAAGACCTTCCTCTCCTTGTTCCAAAGAGTGACGGAGGTTGTAGCACTCTCCTCGCGATTCGGCGGCTGACAACGTGGTGCAGGAAGTAGAGGAGATCCCGCAGGCTTCGCCTTAAGCGTGCGAGTATGGTGGAGCTTATGAGAGAGAGGATTAGTGGCCTAGTAATTAGACACACCAATTAGAGGGCTCTAAACCAATTAGAAGGCTCTAAACTGTTGGCTAAAGCAATTAGAAGCTCTAAACCAAACAGCTCTAAACGGAGATCTAGAGTAGAAAGTAAAGCGTCTATGGGAGGAGCCTGCCCCTCCTTTTATGGGAGGGAGGTCCTCTGGCCTTGGAGGAGGGAGTCCCTCCCAAGTCGGCTGGGCTGGCGGCCGGCTGGAGGAGTCCTCCTCCTCCAAAGTTGGTTCCAACTCCTCTTGCTTGTTTCCCACAGTTTCTTGTTTTGGTTTGACTTTCAAACTGGACATTTGACTTTTCTTTTAGGATTCAATTTAATCCTTTATTTGGGACAGCAATAACACTTAGTACATGATGCAATCATTCAATGATCAATGACACATTCATGTACCCTTCCCCAGTCTTGGGACAATCCGAACCTTCTAGAACATTCGATGAAAACACGGAATCATTCCCGAACTCAAAGCGGGACTTTCCTTATATGAATCTTATTCTCGGACCATTCCGGATCACCTCGTGATATCCGGATCCCATCCGACTCGAACAACATTCGGTCTCTTTCTCATAATACCATAACTACTCAAACAACGTCGAATCCTTAAGTGTGTCTCCCTACGGTTCGTGAATTATGCGGACATGATCGAGACACTTCTCGAACAATAACCAATAGAGGAATCTGAAATTCATATGGCTCCCACATATTTCTACGATTACTTTGCGATCGAATGAACCACTTACATACGATACCAATTTCCCTTTGTCTCACGATATGTTACTTACCCAAGGTTATGATCGTCGGTATCTCTGCATACCTAGTTCAACCTTGTTCCTGATAAGTACTCTTTTCTCGTTCCGTGATATGTGATCCCTTGTGACCAAGTCACATGCTTGCAAGCTAATTGGATGACATTCCACCGAGAGGGCCAGTATATCTATCCGTCATGTGGATGGACAAATCCCTCTTGATCCATGTGTCTCAACCAATACTTCCGAACACTCAATGCCACTTTTATAACCACCCAGTTACGGTGTGGTGTTTGATGTCATCAAAGCATCCATCCGGTAAAGGTGATATGCATGATCTCATGGTCGAAGGAATTAGGTTACTATGTATCAGAAAGCATATAGCAATTGAACTAATGAAATGACTTGATCTTTATGCTACGCTTATCTATAGGAGTATGTCCACCATATCATTCTCCTAACGATATGATCTTGTTGTTGATAACATCTCAATGTTCATGATAGGGAAACCACAATCATTAATCAACCAACAAGCTAGTGAAGTATAGAGGCTATACTAGGGACTTCAAATTAAGTTTACAAATCACACAAGTATCAATGTTTCCTTGTTAATACTATTATAGCATGAATGCAAACATTTATCATAAACACAAAGATATAATAATAACTACATTTATTATTGCCTCTAGGGCATATCTCCAACATAGGGCAGTTCATTCAACCACTCAACTTTGTCCTTTTGAGGTGGTGTATGGTTTCAATCCATTGACACCACTGGATTTATTGCCTCTACCATTACATGAGAGAGTTGATATGGAGGCATCAACACGTGCAGACTATGTGAAGAAGATTCATGAGAAGACTCGAGAGGCTATTGAGAAGAAAGGCAAGAACATTGCTGCTGCAAGAAATCAAGCAAGGAAGGAAGTGTTGTTCAAACCTGGTGATATGGTTTGGGTACATCTGCGCAAGGATAGGTTCCCATTGCTGCGCCAATCCAAGTTGAAGCAGGTCTTTGGTCCTTACAAGGTGTTAGCCAAGATTAATGATAATGCCTACTCGATTGATATACCTCTTGTTGAATTGATGGAGCTAGCAACAGTTTCAATGTTGCTTGATTTATCACCATATGATGGAGAAGACCTTGGAGCATAGAGGGTCGGCCTTTTGAAGGGGAGATGATGAGGCCATCCATATACTTACACCTACCCCAGTTACTACTGATGATGTTCCAGCTGCTACTAACAAGGATAAGTCCAATGAGATTAGGATTGGACCAATTACAAGAGCTCGTGCTAAGCTACTAGAACAATAGGTGAATTTGTTTCTTAATGAGCCTGATGTTTTACTTAATGAGAATTTTATACTGCCTAAGTCTATGTGTTATTGTATGATCAGGTACGTTGGAAAAGAAGGTATAGCACGTAGCAAAGAGGCGAAGGACATGGAGCAAGGTGTGTTGATCAATCAGGCAAGTGCGAGGGAGGAGAGGAAGCGCAAGGAGCTACAAAGGAAGGATCAATACAGCGAGTCTGCGCGGAGAAACGATGCCAAATCACAAAGATGGCTACCGCGGCACGAAAGTGGTGAAATCCTGCCGCACGGAAGAGTCCTGCCATGCACGCTTTAGGCCCAATATGTTGCCACGGCAGGAACATGCCTGTGTTCCTAGAAAGCTGTCCCACTTGGGTCGGCATATATCTTAGTTGTAATCGTTTGCGTCTTGGACTCTTAGCCTAGCCGCCCCCTCTCTCTTAAATAGATGGGGGTACCGTTTCTTTAGAGGGGGACCACATTAAAATATTTTGGAGTTGATTCTTTTTTAGAACCTCTGAAATTACCCTGTGATCGAATTATCTACTGCAATTGAGTGTGATTTGTTGTTCCATTGGGAATTAGTAGATTTCAAACTACCGTTCGTGGTCGACGGCTGCGTGCGCAAGAGCGTGGTGTTGTGAATATCCCACAGGGTTCGAGAGTTGTTGCATTGGTATTAGGGTTCAAGCGGGAGAGTTCATAACTACAGGCTAGGTATCTATCATCCACCATCATCATCGACAAGTGCTTGCTGAGAAGATCGGGCCACCCCATATCACCTTCTCTCCTTCTCGAGCAAGCTTCACTGTGAATCGGCCTCACCCTGTATGACTCGGCCAAGCGCACACCTGCAGGTACAAAACATAGTAGATATTGTGCCAACATATGTAATATGACGGCCGAGTTAATCCTTATCAGTCTTACTCGGATTAATCCGGTCCTTATTCGGCTGACATTCGTATTACTCAGCCCGGTCATCCTTTGACCCGACAAATATCTCGGTGGGCCTTGCCCCTTTACATTAGCTTGACCCTACCTGGGGTCATGCCCCCAATAGTAGCCTCTCCAATCTTGTACATTAGTGCAATTGTTCCACCGTGGTAGTTTCCCTAGTGGAAAAAAAATCCCCAAATGAGATAAGAGAAAAAACCAATCGATTAGATAAAGATCGATCGAAACAACCAAGATAAGAGATAACCCCAATCGATCGATGGGATAAAATTGATTGATTAAAACAACCAAAGAACAAGAAAGCCCTAATTAGATAAATAGGAATCAATTGAAAAAACAAGCAAAAGAAAACCCAAGTCAAAGAGAGAAGCATTTACATCAGGGGAACCATCGCCGTAGAGAGGAATGATGCCTTGCTATTTCTACGCCATCTTTGAGTCGTTACCACACTCCACCGCCTCGAGCGTCTCCTCCTTTACCTCCACCAACCGATGAAGATTCTCCGAGAGGGATTTGGAAGAGTACCAGGAGTAGAATAGAGACAATGAGTTTGGAGGAAGCAAGGGGAGGGGTGTATGGGGCCAAGTATACGCGAGCCTAGGTGGTCGTTGAACACACATGTCAGTGATACATGCTTACCACATTAGTGTCGCGTGTTTTACTAGTCTCCGTTGTGGGACCAAATGTAAACGCTCAGTCAAATTCGTGGTGCATTCATTTATGTGCTCACTGCTTGTTTGCCAATAAATGGTCATCCACCGCTAACCAACTTCCATGGTACTTTTTCTTGTGCCACCCCAAAAAGTGACAGGGACGGGGGTATTGTTGTAGTGCAAGCACCTTAAATCTCATCATATATGCATTATTACATGATCAATCTCATCCAATCCCCAGCCACCTCACATGCCTACAGGGAACTAATAACTCATGGTTATGGTGAGTGATCACATGGTTAATGGAGATGACATTGGTGATGATGGTGGTGAAGAAGACGTCGAAATATCCCTCTCTGATGTGGAGAGAAGGACCAGTCTAACCCTGAAAATGAAGATCGTGATGGTGGCGGCACTCTGTTTTGCGTAAGGGTCCATCATCCTAGAAGGTTAGATTTTTAGGTATATAAGGGAGTACGCGCAAGGAGGAGGCGAGGCGACGCTCGAGGGCTTAATGGACCTAGGTGGCACGAGCCCCACCCAAGGCCATGCCTCCTGGCCTCTTTTGGCCGTCGTGTCTCGTCTCGTGAGTTTATAGTGCCCAATGTCCTTGTCTTGATGAAAAACTTTGATGGTATTTTTCTTCAAATTAATTTCCTCTGTAAGAGATAAAATGAATACTTTTGCTAAAAACAGCGTCAGATTCAGCAATTTTACTTCAAATTCGATGAGAATCCAGAGCAAAACATTGAGAAAAGTACTTGAAAAAGTAGATACATTTTGGATGTATAATGTCCCCCAAGCTTAGCATGTTGTCTGTCCTCAAGCAACTCAAAATAGTGCATAAGCGATAAAATACTTCGACAAGAACTTTGCTCTATGCATGCATGTCGATTTAATAATATCATGTGTTCATAACATGGCTTCCCTTTTTGAATAGCAAAGTATTAATAACAATGTATTTTTTTTGTGATTTGTAGTGGCATCCCTGGCAGACTAAGATTGTGATGTATCTCGCACTAGGGATGTCGGTACCGATGGTAGGCTTGTTGTAGTGGCGGCGGGGGCTTTATGGGCGCTATATGGGCACAAGTGAACCTGTTTGGGCTTGGTGTGTCCTTACCGCTTTGTCTGGTCGGCTATCGCCGATGGAAGTAGAGAACGGTCCCTCTTGCGTGACTTCAATGTTGCCACCCCTTGCTTCCTTCTATGTTAAGTTTTTCAGTGTTGTAGGCCTCGCAATGTTGGCCATGATGAGGCGGCGATAGTGACTGAAAGATCGTGTTGGCGCGTGTTGGTGGGCGGCAAGTTTGGTGGAGTGCAATGGATCATCCAGGGGTGTGGTTAGGGCTTAGGAGAATCCATGCGGCTTATCCAACACCAGCATAGTTACTCCTACGGGTGTCGCCATTCATTTCTAAAGGGTGTTGGGTATACACCTTCGACACTCCCCTTCGTGTACCGGGGGAAACCCTAGCGCCAGTCCGGGTAGCAGCGTCAATCATCGTCGCATTCCTTCTTAAAGTGTTGCTTGGTACGTGGCACTTCAAAGTGCTAGGGGCGTGGTGGGACAACTCCGGAGGGCGTGCGAGTCATCTTCATTTTGTCGATCTACATTGTTAGCATTTGTTTCTCTTTTCTTTTGGAAATGCTCGTGTTGTTGCCCTAGCTTTTACAGTTATTATATCGTGTGGTTGCTACATTAATATAGCGGGACACAAGCATGCTTCGATGTTGAGTTTCGCAGGGAACATAGATGTCCATGCCGTGGATGGCGCACCATGCATAGCTCCGAAAGTGGCCACGACAAGAAGCACGGTGATCGAGAGATTGCCTCGTTGGAGATCGAACTGCCCCCATGGAAGCTTTTCCAGAGTAGTAAAATGGCGGGAACGCAGCTCGAAAGAAAGAAACAGAAGACGACCGGCAAGGAGATATAGGGCCCATGCATCCGTCGGTCACCCAGTGGGATGGCCCTTGTGACGGGGTAAAGCATGGATGCAACATGATTGACTAAGCCATGCATCACATTAACTGCTCTCATGTACGTACGCTGTCTAAAAAGGTCGCAATATAAGTAAGTAGGTCGTCCGGGTCCGGGGCGGGGCATGCATGGATATGCATGCACACGAGACAGTACGTGACAGAAAGCCCTACCGGAGGCGCGGAGGGGGAGCGGCCGACAGAAGGATCTGCGCGTCCACGGCGAAAGCTCTGCACCGTCCGAACCCAACACCCGTACCGCCTAGCCTATGTATACGTAGCTTATCAGCTAGCTATAGCTGCCTTTGCACGCCAAGGTCCAAAAGGCGGTGTGGTCCTCGTGCGCGCGCTAGCTGCGTCCATCCAGCGTAGTAGTGCCCTGCTTTTAGCTCGCCCGACAGCTCAATCTGGCTATATATATACGAATAATCACCATATACGCCAAAGGTTTGAAATGACGCTGGGTCAACTGCATGCATTGGCCAACCACTGCACATAGTACATGTGTGTAGTATTCTTAATTAGCATATTATATATATGATGATCATGCAATGCGACGGCATATGCGTCTTGATTCTGCACACACGTCATGGCCCAGGTGTGCCCGATCGATCACTACGTACGTTTTCCTTTCCAATATGTAGATTGGATCCTTTTTGGCTCTGCAACAGTGAGAGCAGATGTCTCATGATCGAGCGCCTTTTCGCCAGGGGTGCTGGCTTACTTTTCAGGCTCTCGATATATGATGATCCATGGACGGTTCTCCATTTGGCGATGGACGGCCACTTGCGGCCAGCTCCAGAGATCGACCGGCCGATGCATGCATGCAAGCACGTTGCAAATTGCATGCTCATCTGGGCGGGCCACGCGCGCGTGTCCGGGGTTTAATGCTCCATGCCATGCCATGCAGATGCATGCTGGGGATGAACAGCAAATGCGGTGTGTGGTAGCTTTTGGGGCGGTGGCCGGCCGAAAAGACCGGAGGTCGCATGATGGATGCCCTTGCCGAGGCGAGGCGAGGCGCACGGCCAGGGTGAACAGGATACGACACTGTGCGTGCAGGCCCGAGTGGAAACATGTACCCGCAGCTTTTGGGTCCATGATTAGCCTGCACGGCGCACTTGGTGGAAATGGCATGCATGCACGCTTGCCCGTCCGATTCCGTGCAACTGCACCACCTCCCATCGCATCTCTTTCCGCTGGCTGTTCATTTTTGGTCGCCAGCGGAAGCGGAATCCTGGATACATCGGAATCTAGAGCTAAAATGGCTATGTATCAGGCATGCAGAACGATCGAGAAATAATGGTCAGTAAACCCAGCTGCTGGTTCCACCGAACAAAATACTAGCTAGTACTCCATAAAATATATATTCGATAAAATCCTAGTTCACAATATATATTTTTTCTGTCTTAAAATAGATGTCGCAGATGTGTCAAACATGAATCTAAACACTATTTAGCATATAGATTAATTCAAATTTTGATAAACACCCTACATCTATTTTGAGACTGAGAGAGTGTATTAATTTGGTCGAACACATGCCCGGACAATTTCAACGCAGATGCTACACCTCCAGCATCGACCACACTAGACTAGCTCGTCGTCGGAAATCTCCGTCGTCAGTACCGCAACATCATGAGTAGGAGGAGGAAGCAGCTAGTGCATGCAGATGCATGCATGGTCCCGTACGTTCGCCGTGCTGCACCACTGCACTCGTACGTCGTCGCCTGTGTATCTTCTGACCGCTTTCCAATATCTCACCACCTCCTTTTCAGCATAGCTTTTCAGCTTAGGCCTGCCAAAACTTTCGGAAAACAACCATCATGACATATCATATTTACTAGTAGTAGTCAACTTACAATCAAAACATGCATCATGCTTCTCGAAGCCTCTCAACTGATGCGCCATCCATCGCGGCCTTCTTCCATGGCCCAAATGCTGCACGTCCAGTGCAAAAACCGGACTGAAACAGAGCCTCTATCCCCTCATTATTTTCAAAGGCCCTCTCCAATCCTCCAAATACCGTCCCGTGACCGCCTTCAGCCATCTTCCGAGAGAATCTGGAGAATACACGCACCACCGCCGCATATATATAGGAGTCACCGACTGTTCACCTCGTCCCGTTAAGCGGCTACACAATCGTCTCTAGCCTAGTATGTGTGCCCCCTCCCCCCAACTCCCCCCACCACCAATGTGCTGCTTGAGACCCCCATGGACACTGGCAGATGGTGGGGGTGCTCATCACCCTCACCGCATCACCTTCTACCAAGGTCCTGCCTGCTACTCCATCGCCAACCTCTTGGCCCCACACCAACCTTCATCCCTCCCACCTCCGCAAGCCACCGTGCATCCCCTCCTCATGCGCGGCTACTAGATGTTTGTAGAAAAACATTATGCTAGGTTTTATCTTGATAGTTATGTGGGTTTCTGGACTGGTAGATTTGGTCGTTAGAATTATACTCCCTCCAATCCATAATAAGTGTCGCTGATTAGGATAAAGTTGCACCAATCAACGACACTTATTATGGATTGGAGGGAATAGTATTCATATAAACTAAGTTACCCAACACACTGTCGGAATATGAGAAATCCAACATAAGTAATGGAATTTGGCTAGTGTGCTATAGAGATGAAGATATGCAAACATATCTATCTAGAGGTCTAGTATATGAAGTTACAATGGTTCCAATGGCTACTCTGCTGGAATTTCTCTTAGAGGGTTTTGAAAAAAAATGTCCAACGGCATAAGACATCCTCCAAAGCAACATGTACTTTTAGTCATTCCTAGGAGCACAAAAGTGTGGTGGACCATATGCAACGACGTGGGAAGATTGATTGATCCCTACCACCATGGCACGTTGTAGCAATGCATCTAGCAGCTAGGCTTTCTCACTCATTTAGGAGTAGTTGCTACTATACAGCATCAATTCCGACGCAGATTTTTTTTGATCTTTTTGTATGGCATATTTTGCTTTACCAATAAATGGAAGTACACATGCTTGCTATGGCTATGAAATGTTTTTTTCTAGAATAGGACGGTATCCAAGTCTCTGCGTCAATTGAGGAATGTGAGATTTTATTTTTGCACATAGTAAAGAGATTACATTTCACAGCCTTATAACACTAATCTATCGTCAGAGCCAGCATAATAAAAGCCATATATAGTACTATCTCTAGGTATTACAAATTTTAGGGTAGCTTGTGGCTCCAAACGATGATGTCCGCCCACATATGGCTCCAAACGCATGGCCAATTTTCAAACATATTTGAGATACTAGATGATAAAGGTGCGATGGATGCCACACAGGAATTCCGTCACACGAGGCGAGCAAGGGGACATGAGACGAGCAAGTGTTGAGTTGTTTCAT
Source organism: Avena longiglumis (assembly GCA_030063025.1). NCBI lineage: Eukaryota > Viridiplantae > Streptophyta > Magnoliopsida > Poales > Poaceae > Avena > Avena longiglumis. The sequence goes on from CP125974.1 coordinate 30,984,272, forward strand.
CCCCATCACACGAAAGCAATAGTTATCCATATATACATCCATTTTAGTGACAAGTAATATGGATCGGAGGAAGTAGTATTTTGCTAGTTGGCTTGGTCGGTTGAAACAACCATTCAATATTGGTACCATATAAATTTGTTTATATTTTAAAGACAACTTCAGTTCCAAACTAAATTTCTCACAGAACTTATGATTATCATTCTTCATATCCGCTTACTTACATTTGATGGAGAAATATCCTGCATTATGAATCACAGTGGTTAGGTGTATCGACATTCATTCGAACCAAGTGGAGCCATGCGGTCAAATTATTTTATTCAAGGCATAATGAAATCCAATATTCAACAGAACATTTTTCCGCTAAAAAAATTGTGTGCAACAGTGCACACATTAAGTGTTGAAGCGAGTTATCCGAGAAGCACATGCTAAAAGCGCATTTCCAATTAAGAATGCACCTTTCCAGAACTAAGAGTTGTGTTTCAAACCCACTTGAGGCAGTCTTTTCAACATGAGGTACCTAATTCACAGTGAGACATGCTCAATGCCATAAAAAGCGATGGGAAAAGGTTTGCCATTTTCAATTAGTTAAGAAGTAGAGGTTCGAGAATTTACTGAACAAACCGAGGCCAAAAGCAAGGGATTTGTTCTCATGAATAAAACATATTTTTACAATAAAAAGAATATTTAATTGCATGAATATACTAATTCACTATAGGAAAAAGGGCCATCCGTTCGCGACCCCCAACCGGGACTAATGCTGGCACGCGTCCCGGTTGGAGCGGGCACGGGGCCAGGGGGCATGGGTCCCGGTTGGTAAGGGGGCATGCGTCCCGGTTGGAGCCACCAACCGGGACTAAAGGTTTGGCCACAGACGCCACTGGCACGCACCTTTAGTCCCGTTCTTGGCTTCAACCGACTAAAACCCTGCCCTCTATAAATGCAACGCCCCAGCCCCTCTCCACTGCTTTTTTTGAATGGTGTAAGGTGTGAGGGGGTGTGCTAGTTTTTTCTCATGCATGCATTGAAGGTGTTTGATGAAATGTTTGAGTGAATAATTCCGTTGAATTTCTCATAGAACAAAAATATAGAAGGTGTCCGAGACGCACTTGAGCTTTCTCCTCTTTATTTTCCTCGATCGAGGTTAGCAATCTTATCTTTTCTAGGTCATTGATACAATTCATGTGTCGGTGTGAATTGGTTATTTCACTATTTATGATGTCCTGTTTTTGATAAACTTACTTATATGATGCAGATGAACGGTCAAGAATGGATGTACGGTGACCAGCGCGTAGCCGGGTATATCAAAGGCGTGGATAAATTTATCGATGTGGCTACGGCAAACAAAGAGAATGGATTTATACGTTGTCCATGTGTTCAATGTCGGAACAACAAGGAGTACTCTTCCTCGAAAATCATTCGCGGCCACCTGATTATGAAAGGTTTCATGCCCAACTATAATTGCTGGACCAAGCACGGGGAAAGAGGGGTTATGATGGAAGATGGTGAAGAAGAAGATGATGATAACAACTATCATCATATGTTTCCTGAATCTGATGATCTTGCAATGGAAGATAATGGAGAGGAAAAAGGTGAAGAACGGGCATCGGATGAGCGGTGATGAACTTGGTAGGGTCATTTCGATGCAAAGCGAGGCGTGAAACAGAAAATGAGAAGTTGAAGTTAGAGGGCATGTTAGAAGATCACAAGAAATTGTTGTACCCAAATTGTGAAGATGGCAGCACAAAGCTCGATGCGACCTTTGGAATTGTTGCGATGGAAGGCGAGTGTGGTCTAACCGACTCCTCATTTGAAAAGATGCTGAAAATAATGAAGCCGAAGTTTCCAAAACATAACGAACTGCGAGAGTACCTCTGAAGCAAAGAAGACTCTCATCCTCTGGGATTAGATGTGCAAAAGATACATGCATGCATTAATGATCGCATCCTCTACCGATAAGGAGTATGAGAATTTAGATAAATGCCGGTATGCAGCGTTGCGGTATAAGATCGACGAGATGACCACTGGTGATGTTGAGGGAGAGCCCCTCGGAAGAGGGTTCTGCTAAGGTTATGTGGTATGCTCCTATAATACCAAGGTTGAAACGCATGTTCGAAACAAAGAGCATGCCGGGTTGTTGCGATGGCACAAATAAGACCGTAAGAAAGGCGGGAGTTGAGACACACCTGATGGGTCACAGTGGAGAAAAATCGAGAGAGACTTCCCGGACTTTGCAGTGACGCAAGGAACTTATGGTTTGGTCTAAATACGGATGGCATGAATCCTTTTGGGGAGCAGAGCTGTAGTCACAAAGACTGGCCGTGACTCTATGTATCTACAACCTGCCTCCTTGGTTGTGCATGAAGCGTAAGTTCATTATGATGCCGGTGCTCATCCAAGGCCCGAAGCAACCGGAACGACATTGATGTGTACCTTAGGCCATTAGTTGAAGAACTCTTACAGTTGTGGGGCAAACCAGGTGTGCGTCGTGGGATGAGAACAAGCAGAGCCATTTAATCTCTGAGGGTTGTTAGTCGTAACCATCAATGATTGGCCTCTTAGTAACCTTTCGGACAGACAAACAAAGGATATAAGGCATGCACCACTGTTTAGATAAGACCGAAGGTACATATTTGCATAAATGCAAGAAGGTTGTGTACCTAGCGAATCGACGATTTCTTCGACCAATCATCCCGTAAGAAAGAAAGGCAAGCATTTCAAAGGTGAGGCGATCACGGAAGAAGCTGAACTCCATGGTGATGATGTATTTGGTATGGTCAAGGACATAGAAGTAATCTTTGGAAAGGGTCTTGGCGGTCAATCGATTCGAACGACGTCGCTACAGACACGCACCCATGTGGAAGAAGAAATCTATATTTTGGGAGCTGCCATATTGGAAAGTCCTGCGTGTCCGCTCTTCAATCGACGTGATGCGTGGCGAAGAATCTGCGTGAACTGCTAGGATTCCTAGGCGTGTATGGGAAGACAAAAGATACACACGAAGCACGGAGGACCAACAAATTATGAAAGACCCAAAGAACATGCATACAGATAACAAAGGCGGATAAAGGCGTCACTTAAGTCGTGCCACTATGCTCTTACCAAAGCGAGAAGGAAATCTTTTGAAGTCCTTTACGGTATCAAGGTGCCGTCGGCTTCTCATCTAATATAAAGGGATAATAAATATGGCGTAGAAAAAGTTCCAAAACCTGAAGTCTCATGGTATCACGTGATTATAGCGATTGCTTCCGATTGCATTGAGGGGCTTCTACGAGAAAATGTTCGAGTACCCATTGTGAAGCTGTGCATTCCTCAATGCAATATCTCGGAAGGTAATCAATCCAGATATTACGCCAAGGTTCTGAAGGATGTGGTACAATGTCTTGTTAGTTTTGAATTGGTGTTCCCACCATCCTTCTTCAATATTATGACGCATCTCTGGTTCATCTAGTGGAAGAGATTGCCATTCTCGGTCGGTATTTGCACAATATGTTCCCCTTTGAGAGGTTCATGGGAGTCTTAAAGAAATATGTTCATAACCGTGCTAGACCGGAAGGAAGCATCTCCAAGGGATATGGAGCAGAGGAGGTCATTGAGTTTTGTGTTGACTTTATTCCGACCTTAAGCCGATTGGTGTTTACGACTCGCGGCATGAGGAAGACTAAGTGGAAAAGGCACTGGGAAAGAAAGCAATGATATGTAGGGACGGGATTCTTTCACTAAAGCACACTACAGTTCTACATAATTCCACCTTGGCAGCTCCAGATATGGAGGAACACAAGAATATTATACGCTCCAAAAACCGGGAAGCTGAATCATGGATTCTGAGATGAACACATGAAGTCTTTCGGTGGTTGGATGCGGACACATCTCTTGAATGACACCACTGTTGGAGATCAGCTATACTTGTTGCGCGTCACCATCTTCTCTTGTATTGAATTTCCAAAGTGCGAAATAAATGGGAATACATTCTACGATCGCCCAAGATAAAAGAGCACCAACCAAAATAGTGGTGTCGCTTTGATGCAATAGGCGAGAATGGACAAAAGGACACATATTATGGTTACATAGAGGAGATATGGGAACTAGACTATGGAGTCTCTTTTAAGGTCCCTTTGTTTACTACAAATGGGTCAACCTGAATGGGGAAGGGTAAAGATAGACCAGTTATGCGGAATGACAACAGTGGATCTCAACAATCTTGGTTATAGAGATGAACCATTCGTCCTAGCCAATGATGTGTCTCGGGTTTTCTATGTGAAGGACATGTCCTCCGGATCGAAAAAAGAAAAAATATGCAAACGAATACATCACATGATGAGCCAAAGCGTCACATAGTTCTTTCAGGGAAAAGAAACATCGTGGGAATCGAGGACAAGACATACATGTCAGAAGATTATAATAAGTTTGATGAAATTCCGCCCTTCACAGTGAAAACTGACCCAAGCATTCCGTTAAGTAAAGAAGATGCTCCATGGTTACGTCAAGCGGTCATAAGGAATGACATATGCCAAAGTTCATGCTCATATTATGTAACTCTAGTTCATGTCTTTCGCGGTTTGTGGCTTGACCAAGGATATCTTTCGCGGTTTGTGGCCTTTAGTCCCGGTTTTGTAGTCTCAGTTTTAATATTAATAAATGTCTTGAGTGTTAGTCCCATTTTGTGGCTGGACGGGATTGCCTCTATGACCGTTTCTCGGAGATGCGGGAGGACCAGGCTCAGTCGGCATCTCCTCAAACTGGCCGCATGGTGTCCTGCTCTCGAAAACCATCTTGCAGCTTGTAACTTCACTAACTAGATCAATCGCCTCGGAGCTAACTAATTTCACATATTAGGAGTGCCTCTATGACCAGTTTCTCGGAGATGCGGAGGGACTGGCTCGTCGGCATCTCCTCAAACTGGCCGCGATGGTGTCCTGCTCTCGAAAACCATCTTGCAGCTTGTAACTTCACTAACTAGATCAATACGCCTCGAGCTAACTAATTTCACATATTAGGAGTGCCTCTATGACCGTTTCTCGGAGATGCGGAGGACTGGGCTCGTCGGCATCTCCACAAACTGGCCGCAATGGTGTCCCTGCTCGAAAACCATCTTGCAGCTTGTAACTTCACTAACTAGATCAATCGCCTCAGCTAACTAATTTCACATATTAGGAGTGCCTCTATGACCAGTTCTCGGAGATGCCGGAGGACTGGCTCCGTCGGCATCTCCACAGGCCGTAGTGGTGTCCTGCTCTCTAAAACCATCTTGGAGATGCCTCAAACTGGCGGAGGATGGACTCACAAGGATGCATATTTATAGTACAAGCAGCTCGGCATAATGTCGACACTCACGACATAATGTCGACACTCACCCCTATTATTAGTCTTGACTCATCTTTAGTCGGTTGGTGTCTCCAACCGAATAAGGTTCATCTTTAGTCCCGGTTGGTGACACCATCCGGGACAAGGTACAAGCCGCACGACATAATGTCGACACTCACCCCTATTATTAGTGTTGTCTGGCCCACTCTGCCACAATCCCTTCAGTCGCGGTTGGTTTCTCCAACCGAGACTAAATATGAACCCTCTCTTTATATAGGCATTTCCCTCTATTTATTAGGTAACACTTAAGACATTTATTAATATTAAAAAACGGGACAAATCGGGACTAGCTAACACTCAGGCCTAAAGCCGCCCCCTTTAGTCATAATCATGCCTAGTCCTATAGTACGCAGCTTCAGGGTCTTCATCGTCGTCGTCATCATCATCGTCACACCGCCACTCGGGATCCTCGGCCCATCCATGGCATATACCGGGGCCATTCCAGCCTGATTCACGGCGGTGGGAGAGGGTCTCTGGAAGGCGATCTTTGCTACCGCCGGGGATGTGGGGCCTGGCGGGTGGACTCGTGGGCACCGTGGCGAGGATGGTCTCCCGGCGATGTAGCGCATCACTGATGATAATGCGGTTCTCCCACCACAGACGACGCCGACTTCGTTGTGGTTCACGGTGGCGGGCCATCACCCTCGTACTGGCGAGCTCCCTTTCACGCCTATTAGCGAAGAAGGCATTCCAGTGTCATAGTTGTCGGGATCCCACCGGGATCCATCCATGCTCGGCGTGAGCTCGTGATAGAAGTGGTTTGTGATGGCACTGACGTGCGAGAACCTTGAGGGACAGAGGGACAGGAACCCTCCAGGCTCGACATCCGGTAGGCGGTACCCAGTGGACAAGGGTAGTTGGGCGCCTGACCTCGGTCTCCTCGAGGTCGAATGGCCCGATGGCGTTGTCCATTGTTCTAAGAGAGGAAGGTGTGGATGTGTGGATAGCCATGACATGATCACCCTAAATATAGAGGAAAGGCGGAAAACTTGGCGTGAAGCTTTGGGAAATGGCGGAAATATCTTTAGTCGGTTAGTGACTACATCTGGGACTAAAAGCTCTAGTAGAAAGGAAAGGGGAAAACTTGGCGGGAAGAGGTGGGAAATGGCGGAAAATATTTTTAGTCGGTTTGAATACATCGGGACTAAATTTGTCGAACAATGATCATGTTTCAAAAGGCCCTTTTCCATTTTCCGAGCACAAAAAGGGTCGTTTGTGAAGTAACCACCAAAATGCCGTTTCACAATGCTACCGTCCCATTTTCCTAAAATACTAGACCACCTTACATGGACTATCTCCCAACGGTACATCTCAAACCTTTTCGTCCATCCAGGTAAAAGGACAAATGTCTGTAGAATCGGCGGGAAGTGGTCGGTTTGTACTACAGTACATGATCTATCGCCGTGATTTTTGAAAAATCATTTTAGACTCGCAATATGTGGTTTCTTCATAGATCCAATGCAAGTTCTAACGATGCCCGTCCCTATCTTCATGCACACGGTTCGACCATAGTTAGAAATTCGGATAATTCAAAACGGGCATAATAAATTCAAAAAATCCGAACAATGAAAATCCTTCGGTGGTGTCATATTATGTTACATAGTTGAAAGGAAAATACCAGACTTGGTATATTGATCATGTTTGAAAAAACCATCACAAAATGACCTATCATGTTCGAGGTTTCATGGCTTTCGGTCCAAATGACCGATGTTATGTCTTGAATCACGGCATAGTTTGTGATGTTGTGCCCATATTATGCATGTGTGTGGACATTGGTATGGAGAACAATGCTGCGGAGGAAGTTTTCCTTTTGTCGCGGAAAAGCCCTTTTCCATTTTCCGGCGCAAAAAGCGGGTCGTTTTATTGAAGTAACCACCAAAATGCCGTTTCACAATGCTACCGTCCATTTTCCTAAAATACTAGACCACCTTACATGGACTATCTCCCAACCGGTACATCTCAAACCTTTTCGTCCATCCGGGTAAAAGGACAAATGTCTGCCGAATCGGCGAAGTGGGTCCGGTTTGTACTATGTACATGATCTATCGCCGTGATTTTTGAAAAATCATTTTAAACTCGCAATATGTGGTTTGTTGGAGATCCAATGCAAGTTCTAACGATGCCCGTCCCTATCTTCATGCACACCGGTTCGACCATAGTTAGAAATTCGGATAATTCAAAGCGGGCATAATAAATTCAAAAAAATCCGAACAATGAAAATCCTTGGCGTGGTGTCATATTATGTTACATAGTTGAAAGGAAAAATACCAGACTTGGTATATTGATCATGTTTGAAAAAACCTTCACAAAATGACCTATCATGTTCGAGGTTTCATGGCTTTCGGTCCAAATGACCGATGTTATGTCTGAATCACGGCATAGTTTGTGATGTTGTGCCCATATTATGCATGTGTGTGGACATTGGTATGGAGAACAATGCTGCGGAGGAAGTTTTCCTTTTGTATACGGAAAAGCCCTTTTGCATTTTCGGCGCAAAAGCAATGGTTTTGTGAAGTAACCACCAAAATGCCGTTTCAGAATGCTACCGTCCCATTTTCCTAAAATACTAGACCACCTTACATGGACTATCTCCCAACCGGTACATCTCAAACCTTTTCGTCCATCCCGGGTAAAACGGACAAATGTCTGTCGAATCGGGAAGTGGTCGGTTTGTACTCTGTACATGATCTATCGCCGTGATTTTTGAAAAATCATTTTTAGACTCGCAATATGTGGTTTCTTCAGAGATCAAATGCAAGTTCTAACGATGCCGTCCCTATCTTCATGCACGGTTCGACCATAGTTAGAAATTCGATAATTCAAAAGCGGGCATAATAAATTCAAAAAAATCCGAACAATGAAAATCCTTGGTGGTGTAATATTATGTTACATAGTTGAAAGGAAAAATACCGGACTTGGTATATTGATCATGTTTCAAAAAACCTTCACAAAATGACCTATCATGTTCGAGGTTTCATGGCTTTGGTCCAAATGACCGATGTTATGTGTTGAATCACGGCATAGTTTGTGATGCTGTTCCCATATTATGCATGTATGTGGACATTGGTATGGAGAACAATGTTGCAGGAGGAAGTTTTCCTTTTTGTCCTACGGAAAAGCACTTTTCCATTTTCCGGCAAAAAAAGCGAATCGCTTTGTGAAGTAACCACCAAAATGCCGTTTCACAATGCTACCGTCCCATTTTCCTAAAATACTAGACCACCTTACATGGACTATCTCCCAACGGTACATCTCAAACCTTTTCGTCCATCCGGGTAAAAGGACAAATGTCTGTAGAATCGGGAAGTGGTCGGTTTGTACTCTGGTACATGATCTATCGCCGTGATTTTTGAAAAATCATTTTTAGACTCGCAATATGTGGTTTCTTCAGAGATCAAATGCAAGTTCTAACGATGCCCGTCCCTATCTTCATGCACACGGTTCGACCATAGTTAGAAATTCAGATAATTCAAAAGGCATAATAAATTCAAAAAATCTGAACAATGAAAATCCTTGGCGTGGTGTCATATTATGTTACATAGTTGAAAGGAAAAATACCAGACTTGGTATATTGATCATGTTTCAAAAAACCTTCACAAAATGACCTATCATGTTCGAGGTTTCATGGCTTTCGGTCCAAATGACCGATGTTATGTCTGAATCACGGCATAGTTTGTGATGTTGTGCCCGTATTATGCATGTGTGTGGACATTGGTATGGAGAACAATGTTTCAGAGGAAGTTTTCCTTTTTTTGTCATACGGAAAATCCCTTTTCCATTTTCCGGCGCAAAAAACGGATTTTGTGAAGTAACCACCAAAATGCCGTTTCACAATGCTACCATCCCATTTTCCTAAAATACTAGACCACCTTACATGGACTATCTCCCAACCGGTACATCTCAAACCTTTTCGTCCATCCGGGTAAAAGGACAAATGTCTGTAGAATCGGCAGAAGTGGTCGGTTTGTACTACAGGTACATGATCTATCGCCCGTGATTTTTGAAAAAATCATTTTAGACTCGCAATATGTGGTTTCTTCAGAGATCAATGCAAGTTCTAACGATGCCGTCCCTATCTTCATGCACACCGTTCGAACATAGTTAGAAATTCGGATAATTCAAAGCGGGCATAATAAATTCAAAAAATCCGAACAATGAAAATCCTTGGCGTGGTGTCATATTATGTTACATAGTTGAAAGGAAAAATACCAGACTTGGTATATTGATCATGTTTCAAAAACCTTCAAAATGACCTATCATGTTCGAGGTTTCATGGCTTTCGGTCCAAATGACCGATGTTATGTGTTGAATCACGGCATAGTTTGTGATGTTGTGCCCATATTATGCATGTGTGTGGACATTGGTATGGAGAACAATGTTGCGAGGAAGTTTTCCTTTTTATGCACGGAAAAGCCCTTTTCCATTTTCGGCGCCAAAAGCAGGTCGTTTAATGAAGTAACCACCAAAATCCGTTTCACAATGCTACCGTCCCATTTTCCTAAAATACTAGACCACCTTACATGGACTATCTCCCAACGGTACATCTCAAACCTTTTCGTCCATCCCGGGTAAAAGGACAAATGTCTGTAGAATCGGCAAGTGGGTCGGTTTGTACTACAGTACATGATCTATCGCCGTGACTTTTTGAAAAAATCATTTTAGACTCGCAATATGTGGTTTCTTGAGAGATCAAATGCAAGTTCTAACGATGCCCGTCCCTATCTTCATGCACACCGGTTCGACCATAGTTAGAAATTCGGATAATTCAAAGCGGGCATAATAAATTCAAAAAATCCGAACAATGAAAATCCTTGGCGTGGTGTCATATTATGTTACATAGTTGAAAGGAAAAATACGGACTTGGTATATTGATCATGTTTCGAAAAAACCTTCACAAAATGACCTATCATGTTCGAGGTTTCATGGCTTTCGGTCCAAATGACCGATGTTATGTGCTGAATCACGGCATAGTTTGTGATGTTGTGCCCATATTATGCATGTGTGTGGACATTGGTATGGAGAACAATTTTGCAGGAGGAAGTTTTCCTTTTTGTCGCACGGAAAAGCCCTTTTGCATTTTCCGAGCGCAAAAAACGGGTCGTTTTGTGAAGTAACCACCAAAATGCCGTTTCAGAATGCTACGTCCATTTTCCTAAAATACTAGACCACCTTACATGGACTATCTCCCAACGGTACATCTCAAACCTTTTCGTCCATCCGGGTAAAAGGACAAATGTCTGTAATCGGTGGAAGTCCGGTTTGTACTATGTACATGATCTATCGCCGTGATTTTTGAAAAATCATTTTTAGACTCGCAATATGTGGTTTCTTCAGAGATCAAATGCAAGTTCTAACGATGCCGTCCCTATCTTCATGCACACGGTTCGACCATAGTTAGAAATTCGATAATTCAAAGCGGGCATAATAAATTCAAAAAATCCGAACAATGAAAATCCTTGGCGTGGTGTCATATTATGTTACATAGTTGAAAGGAAAAATACCAGACTTGGTATATTGATCATGTTTGAAAAACCATCACAAAATGACCTATCATGTTCGAGGTTTCATGGCTTTCGGTCCAAATGACCGATGTTATGTCTTTGAATCACGGCATAGTTTGTGATGTTGTGCGTATTATGCATGTGTGGTCATTGGTATGGAGAACAATATTTCAGGAGGAAGTTTTCCTTTTGTGTACGGAAAATCCCTTTTCCATTTTCCGGCGCAAAAAAGCGGTCGTTTGTGAAGTAACCACCAAAATGCCGTTTCACAATGCTACCATCCCATTTTCCTAAAATACTATACCACCTTACATGGACTATCTCCCGGTACATCTCAAACCTTTTCGTCCATCCGGGTAAAAAGGACAAATGTCTGTAGAATCGGCAGAAGTGGTCGGTTTGTATTACAGTACATGATCTATCGCCGTGATTTTTTGAAAAATCATTTTAGACTCGCAATATGTGGTTTCTTGAGATCAATGCAAGTTCTAACGATGCCGTCCCCTATCTTCATGCACACGGTTCGAACATAGTTAGAAATTCGGATAATTCAAAACAGGCATAATAAATTCAAAAAAATCCGAACAATGAAAATCCTTGGCGTGGTGTCATATTATGTTACATAGTTGAAAGGAAAAATACCGGACTTGGAATATTGATCATGTTTGAAAAACCTTCACAAAATGACCTATCATGTTCGAGGTTTCATGGCTTTCGGTCAAATGACCGATGTTATGTGTTGAATCACGCATAGTTTGTGATGTTGTGCCCATATTATGCATGTGTGTGGACATTGGTATGGAGAACAATGTTGCAGAGGAAGTTTTCCTTTGTCGCATGGAAAGCCCTTTTCCATTTTCCCGGCATAAAGCGAAAAACGGTCGTTTTGTGAAGTAACCACCAAAATCCGTTTCACAATGCTACTACCGTCCCATTTTCCTAAAATACTAGACCACCTTACATGGACTATCTCCCAAGTACATCTCAAACCTTTTCGTCCATCCCGGGTAAAGGACAAATGTCTGTAGAATCGGGTGAAGTGGAATCGGTTTGTACTACGGTACATGATCTATCGCCGTGACTTTTTGAAAAATCATTTTAGACTACGCAATATGTGGTTTCTTCAGAGATCAAATGCAAGTTCTAACGATGCCCGTCCCCTATCTTCATGCACACCGGTTCGACCATAGTTAGAAATTCGGATAATTCAAAGCGGGCATAATAAATTCAAAAAAATCCGAACAATGAAAATCCTTCGTGGTGTCATATTATGTTACATAGTTGAAAGGAAAAATACGGACTTGGTATATTGATCATGTTTCGAAAAAACCTTCACAAAATGACCTATCATGTTCGAGGTTTCATGGCTTTCGGTCCAAATGACCGATGTTATGTGTTGAATCACGGCATAGTTTGTGATGTTGTGCCCATATTATGCATGTGTGTGGACATTGGTATGGAGAACAATGTTGCAGGAAGTTTTCCTTTTTATGCACGGAAAAGCCCTTTTCCATTTTCCGGCGAAAAAAAAGCAGGTTATTTAAAATTAATATTCAAAAATAGAATATAAGTTAATTCATTTTAAAGGTTACATTAATTATTTTTAAAAATAGAATATGTTTTGAATTATTTATTCAAATCCATACACTTCTTATGTTTAAAGTTTTTCTAAATTCCAAATTGATATTAAAAAAATATAAGTTAATTCATTTTTAATTGTAAATGGTTCATATTTTAAATGGTTACATTAATTATTTTTTAAAACAGAAAATGTTTTTGAATTATTTATTTAAATCCAAACACTTTTTATGTTTAATTTTTTTCTAAATTCCAAATTGATATTAAAAAAATATAAGTTAATTCATTTTTAATTGTAAATGGTTCATATTTTAAATATAAGTTGTCGCAACCAAATTTGTGGCACAATGCGGAGTAATCGTTAGGGACTTAATCCCGATCACCATTAGAAATTGGAATAGGCCTGCTAATGCGGATGAAGAGGGAACATGTTTATTTGTCCCTAACCACGCCAAAGATTTACTGTGGAAGAGGCTCATGGTTAATTTCAAACTACGAAGATAGAAATTTGGATCCAAATGCGGAGGATCGATTGAGGGCATGCTACAACATGGGAGAGCCATGAAGGCTAAGGGAGTGGGCTTTGAAGAAGATGGCCCAGTGTTTCACCAAGCTGGAAGAAAAGATTGCACCTTGACTATGTCGTGAAAAGAAGACTCGATTTCAAGAATATTCAGTTTGAGAAGATAAAACCATTACGGGATGAGTTTGTGGAATACAAGAAATCGAAAAAGCTAAGAAAATGTCTGAAAGCGAATAAGTTGAATCTTGCTAATAAAGTATCACCATACTATGGGGCAAGGTGGCTCTGTGGTGGCATTCCTAAGTGGGAGAAACTTGAGCAGGCTGCGTGATAAAAATATCACCCGAGACGATTGGGTAGAACTTGCAAGGAATTGGTTTTTACGGGCATGGGGGCACGTTGGACTCGGAAGGAGGTGTATATATACCATACGACATAAAGAAGACCCCTTGCCAATCGAGAGGATGAGAAAAGCGATAAAGGTTAAAGATGGGGACTTCATTCCCGAGAGAATGATGAGCTCACACGCCCTTGGAAATAAGGAACATGATGGGCGAACACGAGGCACAATAGGCTCCCAATCATGGAGGACTGGGTTTCCGAAGAGAGGAAGAAATATCTGATAGAAGCCGTCGAGGAGTAAGGACAGTGGCGGTTAAGCGAAAGTCGAGAAAAGCGAATGCGTTTAATTGAAAACGATTAAAAGCAACAAGATGAAATTAACTCACTTAAAGAGCAAAAGTACTACGGCGCCTCATCTCAAGAAGACACCTTGCATTCGATGCTACCGCCTATCGAATAATCGAAAAAGCGATGTGGCTTCCACGAGATCCCGGTGATGACAATGGCGATACCGATGATGCAAGCGATGGCTCCTGTTGGCTACCGATGGATGATATCAGAGATGACACCTGCGAGCTACATGTCAAAGTTGTGAACATATCAATGAAGGTGGCGGTCGGCTATGCCTTACCAATTGGACCCACACCAACTTACCACGTCCGGTTCCGGAGGGCTCTGTTGTCGGCGTGGATGAAATCATGCCCACCTTTGAGGTTTTGGATCTTCACTACCTATTTGGTGAAGGGATGTGATTGTCTTTGGGTGGCAAAAACGTCACCATTCTATGGCGAAGGATTGTATCGTGCAAATCACACGCCAAGGCCATCTTCGCCGCCTCACCGTCTCCAGGTAAATCGCCTTGGCGGCAACCGTCTTCGTCGCCTCACCAATCTCCGGTGCAGCCATCGCGGCGCCTCGGGATAAAAAGCGTAGCGTCTGCTCTTGTCGTCGTGGCGATCGCGAAACGTAAACAAGAGCCTCTTCCAAAAGTACCAACGGTTCCTCCCAAGAGAGCTTATGATGTCTTGAAGAGGAGGCTGGCGATCGTTGATCGGAAAGCGACGTTTTCGCTAAAAGGCGGCCGAAAGAGCGAGTTCCCAGACCAAAGAAGAAAAAGCCAAAGTGTTGAAAATGCTAAAGACTCTTCATCCGAGCCAAAAGTCATCGGACTATGAGCGTTCTATTCTCAAGTCACATGCCAAAAAAGCCTCGAAGCGATCTTGATGCTGGCGAAATCTGTTGCCCAGCTCGGAGAACAAGCAAAACAGACTTGCCCCTCTCAAGGTGATTTCTCAAACCAATGTGGGTCGAGCAAATATGGGGCGAAGCGGTATGATCCGGTAGTTGCATATCTAGAAGCTGCCGTGCTCAAGGTATGAGTATTGCCGATGCTTATCGATTAGAGTTCTTCCCGTGGTGAAGTAGCATACCAATACCGGTCGGAAAACCTCTCGTCAAACGAGGAGGTAAACAATCTTCCAACAAAATGCAGATTGCATAAGCGGTACATGCATGCCACAAGGCGGGCTAGCGGATAGTCTTTGAGGTTACAAAAAGCATCATGGGAAAGATAAGGATGACATGATATCCATTGAATTTGATGAACTATTTCAATTATTCAATCAAGATGCCTTGGACAAATCGATCATGACTGCCTATTATGTAAGTACTAATTACTAATTAATTTAGTCTCCATCTATAATATTTTGTTTATTGCATGTATATAATCATACTTTAATATGCAGAATGAAGATTCACGAATCTGAGAGGACAAATCTATGACATTGGCTTCATTGACCCATATTGGGTTCATGAAGCTAATCTCAAAATAAGCCCCGGATACGGAGGATAATATAGTACCAGCGTTAAGGTTTCAAGAAACCAAAAGGAAATACTATTTCCTTACAACTTCGATGAGTGTTATTGTCTTGTATACACTTTCTATTTAAACTTACTCGATGTTAAGTATATAATTGATTAGTTTTGCATTCGCAGTACCACTATATTCTATTAATCATTCAACTTGACAAAGGCGTGTACTAGTCATGGACTCGAAACATAAACCCCTTGAGGCGTGGAAGGACATGCGGTACTTCTCCGGTGTAATTCTAATCATTACGACACTATATAAAGCGCGTTCGTGAATTTTATGATATCAAGTACTTAATAACTTATTTTATTCGTTTTCTCGCGGGCAGCACTTGGAAGCGGTTCACCAAGAAGGCTAGGGGTGTTTGGAAAGAGGAGCTTACATTTCAACCACTAGAAGTAAGCACCACTAGCTATATCCGCGCATCTCTTTGATTCTAGTTTTGATACGTTATTATCATGCTTGATTATTATTTTGATTGAACTCGTTGTGTAAAGTGCCCGAGGACGGTAACAATCTATGTGGATACTATGTATGCGAGTTCATCCGTGACGTGCGATGAGAAGGGCAGGAATTTAGAGCAACTCCACGTCGTAAACAATTTCTATAGTTTTTAATTACAATCAAATTGTGTTTAGTTTCATATTCATATAGGTGACTCCTTTTTAAATCAGATCGAGCGTCTACGGACGGTCTTACGCATCTGAAGCAATGAGGAGGAATTGGCGGGATTCTTGGATGCGAAGTACTAAACACACAATGGGAATACTACTCGTGTGTATAGACAATAGGAATTGTAAAATAGCAACTTTCAAGAAATTGGCGGTAGCATCGAATAGCAACTTTTGTATGTAGTGCATGAACTCGATCTGTGTATTGAATGTAATGTTGTCATGATGATCTTGTGTAATATAAGGTTCCTTCATTGATAAGTGCAAAACACTAAATAAACAATAAAACAACCTAAATGAATTCTCTGCGGCACAAAAGTGGCGAAAATGCTTTGCCATGACAACAAAATGTGCCAAAATGAATTCTGCGCGGCGAAGAAATGGGCTAAATCTCTGCGGCGGCGGGTTGTAGTCCGGTTCGTGTTACGAACCGGGACTATCTCCACCTCGCTCTAATGCCACCACGTGTGCCCCATTTGTCGGTTGGTGGGGCAACCGGGACTAATGGTTGAGCTTTAGTCGATTGCCCGTCCGGTTGGGCAACGGGACTAATAACTACCAGGGACGCATGGGGCGTTTTCTACCAGTGATTGCAACGAGCATTTACACCAACAAGATGCTTGAATACATGAGAGATGCAAATAGAAAAAAACAAATAGGTGCAAGAGCAACTTTAACCCAAAACGGGGCCTCTCTCTTAATGTTGGCAAACACAAACACTACAGCGCGCGACGGCTACGCCGACGGCAAAAAGCCCTCGGCGTAGCCATCTTTGCCGTCGGCATACGCTATGCCGAGGGCTGCCGTCGGCGTAGCCCCCTCGGCGAAGGTCTCCCTTAGCGGAGCAAAAATGTCCGTCGGCGTGAGCCCTCGCCGGCGTAAGCGTCTTTGTCGGTAACGTGCCGGCGTGACGGCGGCGCTGCCGTTACACGGCCGCTAACGGTGCATATCGCCGGCGACCTTACCCTCGGCGTCTGATCGCCACGTGGCACCGCTGGGCCTCCCGGGAGAGGGCTCGCCGACCTCGCCCTCGGCGTATGACGCGTGTCCACCGCCTCCGCTGGCCTCAGTGGCGCGGCTGGCCGACGGCCTGCCCTTGGCGTGGCGCGGTGCTACGCTGTTGTGGCGGTGCCCTCGGCGCAGCCCTGACCATATGGCACATGGCGAGGGTTACGCCGAGGCATTCACGGCGTATCACATGCACATGCTTTTTTTGAATTTTTCACAGCAAAGACTCACAAAGAAGACACTCATAGCATTACAATCATCCATACATCAGTCATACAATTGAAACAAGATATATTCCATGCAATATATATTCCACATCAATTGAAACAAGATCACATATGCCATACATGTATCAACATCATCCATACATCAGTCATACAAGATCATCCATACATTAGTCATACAATATCATCGACATCATCACACATGCCTACAACTCTGAGGAGAGGGTGTGCAGATCTCCCAGTGAAAAGTGGCAACCTGGCGAGGTTGCGTCCGAGAAGCAGCGGAAAGAGCCACCTAGAGAGGGAGTAGGAGAAGTGTGAAGCTCGGAGAACCACACCAGAATGGCGGAGATGGACCATTGTCATGAAGCGGTGTGATCGGCGCCATCCGGGCGTGGCCAAAGTGTCGGTTCCCGAGCTCCGTTCCTACATGTTGCCTACATGTTAGCAACTTGCGAGGCAAAGTAAAGCGATAACCAGTGGGTTAGCAAAGAACTTACCGGTGTCGATGCGTAGTAGGTCCTAGCGAAGCTGTCCTTCGATTGCAAAAATGGCGCCGGACCTGGCATGGGAGGCACGGGCCCTAAATCTCTATTCTGGCCAGTTTGAATATTCACCAAAATGGCGCCGGACTTGGCATGGGAGGCATGGGAGGTCATAGGGTGATGTAAAACCATGTTGGTTCACAAGTTGGGGCACTATCCTACCCGGTTTCACCTAAACGGGGAGATTCCCCCCTTATACGGGTACGGAACCTTCGCCTCTAGGTTAGAGCGCATGCATGCGAGGAGGGACACATGCAAGCACCTATACCAACCTCTCACCACACTCACACATATATTCTAGGGACACATGCAAGTTTTCATCTGATTCCAATGTTCTCGTGGTCTTCCTCCGGCGAAACCCTGATCTCTGTGCACACTCGGATCGTCTACCCCCTAGTCGTTCCTCTGACAGGTGTAGCCCGGCGTAGCACTCTCTTGTTTTGTGTTTGTTTAGGTCATAGGGTGATGTAAAACTGTGTTGCTTCACAAGTTGGGGCACTATCCTACCCGGTTTCACCTAAACGGGGAGATTCCCCCCTTATACGGGTCCGGAACCTTCGCCTCTAGGTTAGAGCGCATGCATGCGAGGGGGGACACATGTAAGCACCTATACCAACCTCTCACCACACTCACACACATATGCTAGGGACACATGCAAGTTTTCATCTGATTCCGATGTTCTCGTGGTCTTCCTCCGGCGAAACCCTGATCTCTGTGCACACTCGGATCTTCTACCCCCCCTAGACGTTCCTCTGATAGGGGTAGCCCGGCGTAGATCTCTCTTGTTTTGTGTTTGTTTAGGTCATAGGGTGATGTAAAACCATGTTGGTTCACAAGTTGGGGCACTATCCTACCCGGTTTCACCTAAACGGGGAGATTCCCCCCTTATACGGGTACGGAACATGCTATATCTACAAGAGAAACTATCGTCCGCTCCTCATTAGGGTTGACAGAACCACTTGCGATAAAAGCATTCAATCTTTGAACAGCTTCTCCAAAATGTGTGATACATAAATTTCACACACACTTCATGTGGGTGTGGTGAGTGCTATTCAGAACCACATGCGATAATAACACTTACAAACATATAAAAATTTCTCGGGGTGTGAGAAGATTCGCAACGATATTTCATGTGGACGTATAGACTGCTATTCAGAGGGTACGAAATCATCCAATTAATAAAAAAACATAAATAATTAATACAAATATAAAATAAGTGAAAAATGTAGAAGGATACGCCGAGGGTGACTGTCGGCGTACGTGGCAGGTACGCCGAGGGTCGCTGTCGGCGTATAGTATGCCGAGGGTCGCCGTCGGCCTAACGGACGACACCGTTAGCGCGCCGTCCGTGCTGGCTGGTATGTGCCACGCGTCCGCTTGCTACGCCGAGGGCCGCCACTACGCCGAGGGTGACCGTCGGCGTAGAGTATACTACGCCGACGGCTTGGCTACGCCGACGGCCCCGCCGTTTGGCCGTCGGCGTAGCAAACGGCCGTCGGCGCATCTGGCCATTCCTGTAGTGAAAGAGGAAGGCACCTGCCCGATGTCTAAGGTGTCAAGTAAGATCCCGTCAAAGTCTCACTTCTAGTTCATTTGTCAAAATCTGGTATAAATTTTGAGTAAAAAGTTAAACTAAATTTTGAGTTAAACTAAACTTGAAGTGGAATCCCACTTGACACACACTAGGCGATGCCTTTTACCGCCATAGTAATTTAACAGTTTTGTGTCCATGCATTCCCATGAGATCCGTTGATTACATGATCACATAGATATGCACATCATGCCTGCGAGAAATAATCGTCTCTACTGCATGTACTGAAGTACTCCCTCCATTTTAAAATATAAGATGTTTTACTTTTGTGAAGCAAATGTATCTAGATTTTATTTTAGTATGTAAATTCATTTTAAACTTAAGTGAACATTAATTCTTAGAGATGAAAGTAAGAGATGATCCATTCACTGGTGGAAACGGGGCTATAGGTCCAGGTTGGTACGGGGCTTTAGTCCCGGTTGCCCAACCAACCGGGACAAAAGGGGGCACACGTGGCAGCGGCAGAGGGCGAGGGGTGTGGAGCATTAGTCCCGGTTCGTAACACGGCGCGGCAGAGATTTGGCCCATTTCTCTGCCGCGGCAGAGAATTCATTTTGGCACACTTTGTTGCCGCGGCAGAGATTTGGCCCATTTCTCTGCCACGGCAGAGAATTCATTTAGGTTGTTTTATTGTTTATTTAGTAATTTGCACTTATCAATGAAGGAACCTTATATTACATCATGAATATCATGGCAATATTACATTGAATACAAGGATCGAGTTCATGCACTACATAGAAAAGTTGCTATTCGATGCTACCGGCCAATTCCTTCAAAGTTGCTATTTTTACAATCCCTATTGTCTATACACAACCGAATAGTATTCCCCTTTTGGGTCTAGGAGTTCTGCATCCAAGAATCCCGCCAATTCCTCCTGAATTGCTCGTACGCGATCCTTTGGCAGAAGACCGTCCTGTAGACGTTCGATCTGATTTAAAAAAGGAGTCGGCCTATATGAATGAAACTAAACACAATTTGATTGTAATTAAAAACAATAGAAATTGTTTACATACGTGGAGTTGCTCTAAATTTCTGCCCTTCTCATCGCACGTGTGCCGGATGAACTCGCAAACATAGTATCCACATATATTGTTACCTGGTCCCTGCGTCAGGCACTTTACGAGAACAGAGTTCAATCAAAATAATAATCAAGCATGATAATAACTGTATCAAAACTAGAATCAAAGAGATGCGCGGATATAGCTAGTGGTGCTTACATTTAGTGGTTGAAATGTAAGCTCCTCTTTCCAAACACCCCTAGCCTTGTTGGTGAACCATTTCCAAGCGCTGCTCGGCGTAGAAAACGAATAAAATAAGTTATTAAGTACTTGATATCATAAAATTCACGAACGTTGCTGATATAGTGTCGTAATGATTAGAATTACCGCTGGAGAAGTATCTGCATGTCCTTCCACGTCTCAAGGGGTTTATGTTTCGAGTCCATGACTAGTACACGCCCTTTGTCAAGTTGAATGATTAACATAATATAGTGGAAGCTGCAAATGCATAACTAATCAATTATATACTTAACATCGAGTAAGCGAAATAGAAAGTGTATACAAGACAATAACACTCACTCGAAGTTGTAAGGAAATAGTATTTCCCTTTTGGTTTCTTGAAACCTTAACGCGTGTACTATATTATCCTCCGTATACTGTGGGCCTATTTTGAGATTAGCTTCATGAACCCAATATGGATGAATGAAGCCAATGTCATAGATTTGTCCTCTGCTGCATTCGAGAATCTTCATTCTGCATATTACAGTATGATTATATACAAGCAATAAACAAAATAATATAGCTGGAGACTAAATTAATTACAGAATTAGTACTTACAGACAATAGGCACTGATGATCGATTTGTCCAAGGCGTCTTGATTGAATAATTGAAATAGTTCATCAAATTCAATGGATATCATGTCATCCTTTTCTTTCCCATGGTGCTTTTTGTAACCCTCGGCACTATCCAGTTAGCCCGCCCTTGTGGCATGCATGTACCGATTATGCAATCTTCGCATTTTTGTTGGAAGATTGTTTACCTCCTCAGTTTGTGAGAGGTTTGCGTCTTGGTATTTGTATGCTACTTCACTCACGGGAAGAACTCTAAGCGGGATAAGTCTTGGGCAATACTCATACCTTGAGCAATGGCTTCTCCGTGTTGCAACTACCTGGATCATACTTGCTCTTTGGCCCCATATTTGTTCGACCCACATTGGTTTGAGAAATCACCTTGTGAGGCGCAGTCTGTTGCTTGTTCTCAGCTGGGCAGATTTCTCGCTTGCATCGATCTTGCTCTTGAGGCTTTTGTGCGCATGTGACTTGAGAATAGAACGCTCATAGTCGATGACAGCTTTGGCTCGGGTTGATGAAGAGTCTTTAGCATTTTCAACACTTTGGCTTTTCTTCTTTGGTCTTTGGTAACTCGGCTCTTTAAGCGCCTCGGCTTAGCGAAAAATGTTGCGTTTCGCATGAGCGATCGCCTGATCTCCTCTTGATCACCATAAGCTCTCTTGGGAGGAACCTTTGGTACTTTTGGAAGAGGATCTTGTTTACGTTTGGCGATCGCTTACGATGCTGATGAAATGCAGCTTCGCTTTTTATCTGGCGCCATGATGGCTCCAGCGATGGCTGCCGGAGATTGGTGAGGCGACAGAGCCGGGTGAGGCGGCGAGCGGCTGCCAGCGGCGAGCGACCTCGGCGGAGACGGGTGAGGCGGCGAAGATGGCCTTGTGTGATTTCAAAGCGATACATTCCTTGACCATAGAATGGTGGCGTTTTGCGTCTCCCGATGATCACATCCCCTTCACCTGCAGGGTAGTGAAGATCCAAAACCTCAAAGTTGGGCATGATTTTCATCCAGGCCGACAACAGCATAGCCCTCTGGAACCGGACGGCAGTGGTAAGTTGGTGTGGGTCCAATTGGTAAGGCATAGCCGACTACCACCTTCATTGATATGTTCACAACTTTGACATGTAGCTCGCAGTGTGTCATCTCTGTGATATCATCCACTGGGTAGCCAACAGGAGCGATCGTCGGTGCATCATCGTCATCGCCATTGTCATCACCCGGGACCTCGGTGGAAGCCACACTGCTTTTTCCATTATTTGATAGGCCGGTAGCATCGAATGCAGTGTGCTGCTGAGATGGGCCGATAGTACTTTGATATTTAAGTGCGTTAATTTCATCTTGTTGTTGCTTTAATCGTTCTTCAATTAAACGCATTCGCTCTTTCTGACTATCTTCTTCAACATCCACCCTGTCCTTTCTCCTCTGACGGCTTCTATCAGGATATTTCTTCCTCTCTTCTGGAAACCCAGTCCTCCATGGTTGGGAGCCTCTTGTGCCTCGTGTTCGTCCATCATGTTCCTTATTTCCAAGGGCGAGTGTGAGCTCATCATTCTCTCTATCGGGAATGAAGTCCCCATCTTTAATGACCTTCTTGCTTTTACGATCCTCTCGATTGGCAAGGGTCTTCTTTATGTCGTATGTTATATATACCTCCTTCCGAGTCCAACGTGCCCCATGCCCGTAAAACCAATTCCTTGCACGTTCTACCCAATCGCATCTGCGGGGTGATCTTTTTATCACAGATTCATTCTCATGTTTCTCCCACTTAGGAATGCCACTGTAGCCACCTTGCCCCATAGTATGGTGATACTTCTTGTTAGCGACATTCAGCTTATTAGATTCGGACATTATCTTAGGTTTTCGATGTCTTGTATTCCACAAACTCAGCCCGAATGGTTTTATCTTCTCAAACTGAATATTCTTGAAATCGGAGTCTTCTCTTTCACGACATAGTCAAGGTGCAATATTTTCTTCCTTGGTGAAACAGGCCATCTTCTTCAAAGCCCACTCCGACCTTAGCCTCCATGGCTCTCCCATGTTGTAAGGCGTCCTCAACTGGATCCTCCGCATTTGGATCCAGCTCTATCTTCGGTAGTTTGAAATTAACCATGAGCCTCTTCCACAGTAAATCTTTGGCGTGGTTAGGGACAAGTAAACATGTTCCCTCTTCATCCGCATTAGCAGGCCTATTCCAATTTCTAATGGTGATCGGGATTAAGTCCCTAACGATTACTCCGCATTGTGCCACAAATTTTTTTGCGACAACTTCGGGAGCCGTCGTCTTGCCATCTTCAGCGACATCTTCGATCCTGAACCTCTCATGGTCTTGCAACTTTTTGGTTGGTCCTCGTCTGCTCTTTTCAGTAGATTCCTTTGATCTGGAGGGATAAAAGAAGAAAGATCGTCGTTACTATTTCTATATAGATAGCAGATGATTAATTAATGAATTGATTATATTACATGCACCTCGCCGGAGCGATCGTCTTCTCGATTACACAAGGCATCGCCTTCTCCCTCGCGGAAGGCAACACCTTCAACCTCAAACAAGTCATCTATTCCGGTAAAAAGATGATCACCCTCACCGGAGTTGTTCAGAAACGTTAATACGTCTAAATTTTCTTCCACACGGATCACACCTTGGATCAACTCTTCCTTTTCTTCGTCTTTGACGTGTGGGTCCATATTTTCTGCATAGGTGGAAAAATGAATAAGTCAAAGCAGCTAAAGGAGAAAGTTAGGTACGGTGTTGAGAGATATAAACCCTAATTCAGAGAAACCCTAATATATACATACACAATAATAAAAATGAAGAGAAACCCTAAACCCTAAACCTAGCTACAAAAAGGAAACCGTGTAGTATATAGGCACATCGTCGAACCCACATGCACCTAAGGGGTATTAATGATTCCTTATCTAAGATAGGGCTTTTAAGTTGCTTGACAATGTGAATCGGGTCTGGGGCTACCCACAGTGACTAACCAGTGGGGCCGAACACCAATAATACCAAAGCAATTAATAAACCTAATAATACCTAACTAATAATAAACCTAATAATCGAAACACCGAAAAGAAAGGGAAACAATCAAGACATGGCATCGATGCAATGCTCAAGCAAGTATGATGATATGACAAGTTAACTTGCATTGGAATGTAACCCTAAGACATGCTCGACGATTTAATCGGGGTTCCGAGGGGTGAAAACCCTAACTCGGGGAAACTTCGGAACATATGAGAGGGGTGCATTTGTTCTTCTTATTATACTTGTAATTTAAGTTGTTAAACAATGCATGATTATAGGTTAGATAGATAGGTTTCATTTTTCTGAACAATTTGATATATTATTTGTATTTTTCTGACTTATAAACAATAAGTTATTGATTTTACAATATTAAATCATTTTCTGGAATTAAAAAAAAGGCAAATAGTTTTACAGGCGCCCCTAGCGGTGAGAGGCCAGAGGGCCCGGTGCCACTCAGCCTCTCTGGCGTCAGATCATTTTATATACCAAGAAGCCTACCGAGGCCAGATGGGCCCTAAACCACATCACCGCCACCGAGCACGAGTGACGGCCGCGACATCACTGGCGGTGAGCTCCCGGCAGCGGCAGCAGCGATATCGGACGCACGGGCCAGCGGATGGGCGCGTTAGAGAGCGCGATGCAGGGAAAGAGTGGCGGCCGCTCCTTGTTGGTCACGGGCGTCGCCTCCGTCGAGCTCAGCGGCGGCGTCGTCGGGCACATCTGAGAGTTACAGGAGGAGAGGAGAAAGAAGAACACCGTGAGGATCGGCAGCTCACCAGAACACGGCAGAGGTGGTGGCAAGCAGGCGAGCTCGGGAGGCCTGGAATCGGCGGAGGCGGCTGGCGGAGCTTCAATCCAGGCGATTGAGGTCACGAGAAAAAAGTAGCCGGCGCGTGGGCCAGGCGGCGGTGGTGGCGGGCCGAGCAGCGGTGGCGGCGAAGCTTGTCGGCGTCGGGGTGGTTCTGTGGCGTCGGTGAAGCGAAGTGAGATGGGGAATAAGAAAGTAGACGCGTCGATTATAACGAAGGGCCTTTAGTCGGTTGGTGGCTCAACGGGACTAAAACATATCGTCGGTTGGAGCCACCAACACGTATCTCAATATTTTCGAGACCAAGGGTTGGTAGCGGAGTCTTTAGTCGGTTGGTGGCTCCAAACCGACATATTCTATTTTCAAAATATTTCAATTTTTCTCTCCTGTTTCTTATTTTTTATTTTGGGGTTTAAATTTGTATAGTTTTTAAATGCTAATTAATTTGGAATTTAGAAAACTTTAAACATAAAAAGTGTTTGGATTTGAATAAATAATTCAAAACCATTTTGTTTTAAAAATAATTAATGTAACCATTTAAAATATGAACCATTTACAATTAAAATGAATTAAATTATATTTTTTAATATCAATTTGGAATTTAGAAAAACTTTAAACATAAAAAGTGTATGGATTTGAATAAATAATCCAAAACCATTTTCTATTTTAAAAATAATTAATGTAACCATTTAAAATGAATTAACTTTTATTTTTGAATATTAATTTGGAATTTAGAAAAACTTTAAACATAAAAAGTGTTTGGATTTGAATAAATAATTCAAAACCATTTTCTGTTTTAAATAATAATTAATGTAACCATTTAAAATATGAACCATTTACAATTTAAAATGAATTAACTTATATTTTTTAATATCAATTTGGAATTTAGAAAAACTTTAAACATAAAAAGTGTATGGATTTGAATAAATAATCCAAAACCATTTTCTATTTTTAAAAAATAATTAATGTAACCATTTAAAATGAATTAACTTATATTTTTGAATATTAATTTGGAATTTAGAAAACTTTAAACATAAAAAGTGTTTGGATTTGAATAAATAATTCAAAACCATTTTCTGTTTTAAAAAATAATTAATGTAACCATTTAAAATATGAACCATTTACAATTTAAAATGAATTAACTTATATTTTTTAATATCAATTTGGAATTTAGAAAATCTTTAAACATAAAAAATGTTTGGATTTGAATAAGTAATTCAAAACCATTTTCTATTTTTAATGGGCGGAAAAAAAAGGACGGAAAATAATGGGCGGAAAGAAAATTTGATTAGGATAGAACTGGAATTAAAGTACATAACGCAACTAACACAAAGTTACATAGAAGAACTGAAAATTAAGATACATGGCGATTAAGCCAATCGTAGAACTTGTTTTGCAATGTTGGAATAATTGTCATGCTCCTGCCTACACCTATAATACTGCATCAGTAGTCGTCATAATCGCCCATTGTAGTCGTCGATATCATCGTCGGGGTGTAGTTGAACCTTGAAGGTTGAGTACGAGTGGGCTGGACTTGAGGTAAGCAGACGGGCTAGAGTCGGCCGTGCGTGAGCCATGGCTCTAGAGAGTCGCCGCGCCACCACGGTAAACGGCCGGCCTCGTTGAAGTTCGGAGGTGGGCCGTCCTCCTCGTGCCTGGCGAGTGCCCTCTCACGCCGATCCACGAAGAAGGCTTCCCAAGTCGGGAAATTGTCGGGATGCCATCTGAGATTCCTCCGTTGCTCCGTGAGCTCGGTAGTAGTGGTTCGTGATGGCCATCCGACGCCACACCTAGAGGGACAGGAGGAACTGCACGCCTCGGCGCTCGGCATCCACCGACGGGGACACAGGTTGCCGTGAGCGGGGGTAGTTCGAGAATAGCGCCTCCACCTCCCCGAGTTAGTGCTACGGTGGAAGCCATGGGAAAGAGTGATGACGTTGAGATGAGTCTAGAGATGTGCAATGACAATGGAGGCCAACCCTACATATATAGTGAAGAAGCTGGGAAGCTGGAGGAAGAAGCTGGCGGAAGAAAAATGGCGGGAAAAATGGCGTGTCGACATTATGTCGTGCGGCGTGTACCTTGTCCCGGATGGTGTCACCAAGAAGGACTAAAGATGAACCTGTAGTCCCGGTTGGAGACACCAACCGGGACAAAACACGAGTCAGCACTAATGATAGGGGTGAGTGTCGATATTATTTCGTATGTACAAACCGGACCGGTGTGAGGGGGGCACTATGGTCGAACCGTTGTGCATGAAGATAGGGGACGAGCATCGTTAGAACTTACATTGGATCTCTAAAGAAACCACATATTGCGAGTCTAAAAATGATTTTTACAAAAAATCACGGGCGATAGATCATGTACCTGTAGTACAAACCGGACCCACTTCCTACCGATTCGGCAGACATTTGTCCTTATTACCCGGGATGGACGAAAAGGTTTGAGATGTCCCTGTTGGGACTTGGGAGATAGTACATGTAAGGTGGTCTAGTATTTTAGGAAAATGGGACGGTAGCATTCTGAAACGGCATTTTGGTGGTTACTTCACAAGCGACCCATTTTGCGCTCGAGAAAATGGAAAAGGGCTTTTCCGTGCGACAAAAGGAAAACTTCCTCTGCAACATTGTTCTCCATACCAATGTCCACACACATGCATAATATGGGCACAACATCACAAACTATGAGCTTTGTCTTGCCATCTTCACAATTTGGTACAACAATTTCTTGTGATCTTCTAACATGCCCTCTAACTTCAACTTCTCATTTTACATTTCACGGTCTTTTGCATCGAATGACCCTACCAAGTTCATCAACCGGCTCATATGATGCCCGTTCTTCACCTCTTTCCTCTCCATTGTATTCCATTGAAGTATCACTGCATTCAGGAAACATATGATGATAGTTGTTATCATCATCTTCTTCTTCACCATCTTCCATCATAACCCCTCTTTCCCCGTGCTTGGTCCAGCAATTATAGTTGGGCATGAAACCTTTTATAATCAGGTGGCCGCGAATGATTTTCGAGGAAGAGTACTCCTTGTTGTTCCGACATTGAACACATGGACAACGTATAAATCCATTCTCTTTTTTTGTCGTAGCCACATCGATAAATTTATCCACACCTTGGATATACCCGGCTACGCGCCGGTCACCGTACATCCATTCCCGACCGTTCATCTGAATCATATAAGTAAGTTTATAAAAAAACAGGACATCATAAATAGTAAAATAACCAATTCACACCGACACATGAATTGTATCAATGACCTAGAAAAGATAAGATTGCTAACCTCGATCGAGGGAAATAAAGAGGAGAAAGCTCAAGTGCGTCTCGGACACCTTCTATATTTTTGTTCTATGAGAAATTCAACAGGATTTTTCACTCAAACATTTCATCAAACACCTTCAATGCATGCATAGAAGAGAAAAAACTAGCACACCCCTCACACCTTCCACCATTCGAGAAACAGTGGAGGAAGAAATTTGGCGTTGCATTCATAGAGGCGAGAGAACGTCGGTTGGAGCCTGGCGGGACTAAAGGCGTGCTGCGCCACGTGGCGTGGCAAACCTTTAGTCCGGTTGGTTGCTCTAACCGACGTATTCTATCAGCAACGCATGCCCTCTGGCCCCGTGCCCGCTCCAACCGGGACACGTGCCAGCATTAGTCCCGGTTGGTGGCGCAACCGGGACTAATGCTCCGAGGGGGCGCAAACGGATGGCCCTTTTTCCACTAGTGATTGTACTCCCTCCTTGCCATAATATAGTGCATATATGATTTTTAAAAAAGTCAAACATCATCAACTTTGACTAAGTTTATTGATAAAATTATCTATATCTATAGTACTAAATATATACGATATGAAAATTTAAATCATGATGAACCTAATGGTATTGATTTGGTATTCTAGATGTTTGTATCTTTTTCACATACTTGGTCAAACTTGACATCGTCGGATTTTATAAAATTTATGCACTATATTTTGGCAAGAAGGGAGTATTATATATTTTTATTGTATTTTAGATTATGTGAAGGGCTAAAAGAAGACCCGCATTCTCTACCATTGTAAATGCCATAAGAAAAACGTTATAATATCTCTCTAGACTTACGAACTACTCCCTTTATTTTAAAATATAAGATGTTTTAGCTTTGTGAAAAAGCTTATCTAGACCCTTTTTAGTGTGTATATTCGAAGTGAACCTACACACTAAAAGGTGTCTAGATAAACTTTTTCATAAAGATAAAACATCTTATATTTCGAAACAGAGGGAGTAGTTGGCTTAGGGAAAATCTATGGGAGGACATGGACGAAATGTATTGGTTGAATATTTATCCCTTGCTAAAAGGAGATTTAAATCTCCACCCTACATGATATGCCGGCTCCCACTCTTCGTAAAATCTCGTATGTATAGCATTGCAGGCGTAAGGAGATAAAAGTGGCTATCATATAATTTTCTTCAATCGCTATCGGGCACTAGTGGAAAAAGGGCCATCCGTCATGACCCCTCGAGCATTAGTCGGTTGCGCCACCAACGGGACTAATCTTGCCTGCGCCCCAGTTGGCGGGCACGGGCCGGGCATGCGTCCGTTGGTAGAATCGTCGGTTGGAGCCACCAACCGACTAAATGTTACATAGCCCACGTGGCGTGGCACACACCTTTAGTCGGTTCTTGGCTCCAACCGGGACGATTCTCCCATCCTGGCATGACCCCTCTGCCTCCACTCTGTTTTTTCTTTTGGTGGAAGGTGTGAGGGGTGTCTTAGTTTTTTCTCTTGTATGCATGCATTGAAGGTGTTTGATGAAATGTTTGAGTGAATAATCCCGTTGAATTTCTCATAGAACAAAAATATAGAAGGTGTCCGAGACGCACTTGAGCTTTCTCCTCTTTATTTCCCTCATCGAGGTTAGCAATCTTATCTTTCTAGGTCATTGATACAATTTATGTCGATGTGAATTGGTTATTTCACTATTTATGATGTCCTGTTTTTGATAAACTTACTTATATGCGTATGAACGGTCGGGAATGGATGTACGGTGACCGGTAGCGTATATGAAAGGTGTGGATAAATTTATCGATGTGGCTACAAACAAAGAGAATGGTTTTATCGTTGTCCATGTGTTCAATGTCGGAACAACAAGTACTCTTCCTCGAAAATCATTCGCACCACGATT
Organism: Avena longiglumis; assembly: GCA_030063025.1. Classification (NCBI taxonomy): domain Eukaryota; kingdom Viridiplantae; phylum Streptophyta; class Magnoliopsida; order Poales; family Poaceae; genus Avena; species Avena longiglumis. Next base: position 31,014,335 of record CP125974.1, read on the forward strand.
ATGAAAGGTTTCATGCCCAACTATAATTGCTGGACCAAGCACGGGGAAAGAGGGGTTGATGGAAGATGGTGAAGAAGATGATGATAACAACTATCATCATATGTTTCTGACACTGATACAACAATGGAAGACAATGGAGAGGAAAGAGGTGAAACGGGCATCGATGAGCCCGATGAACTTGGTAGGTCATTTTCGATGCAAAGCCGTGAAATAGAAAATGAGAAGTTGAAGTTAGAGGGCATGTTAGAAGATCACAAGAAATTGTTGTACCCAAATTGTGAAGATGGCGGCAAAGCTCGTACCAATCGAATTGTGCGATGGAAGGCGAGTGTGGTATAACCGACTCTCATTTGAAAAGATGCTAAAATAATGATGCCAAGTTTCCAAAACATAACGAACTTCCCAAGAGTACCTCTGAAGCAAAGAAGACTCTCCATCCTCCGGGATTAGATGTGCAAAGATACATGCATGCAATGATCGCATCCTCTACATGGTAAGTATGAGAATTTAGATAAATGCCCGATGCAATACGTTGCGGTATAAGATCGCATTTAGATGACCTCGGTGATGTTGAGGGAGAGCCCCTCCGAAGAGGGTTCCTGCTAAGGTTATGTGGTATGCTCTATAATACCAACGTTGAAGCATGTTCGAAACAAAGAGCATGCCAAGTTATTGCGATGGCACAAAGAAGACCGTAAGAAAGACGGGAAGTTGAGACACCTCTGATGGGTCACAGTGGAGAAAAATCGAGAGAGACTTCCCACTTTGCGGTGACGCAAAGAACTTATGGTTTGGTCTATCGGATGGCATGAATCCTTTTAGGGAAGAGGAAGGCACGACACCGGCTCATGACTCTATGTATCTACAACTGCCTCCTTGGTTGTGCATGAAGCATAAGTTCATTATGATGCCGTGCTCATCCAAGGCCAGCAAGCGGCAACGACATTGATGTGTACCTTAGGCCATTAGTTGAAGAACTCTTACAGTTGTGGGGCAAACCAGTGTGTGTGGGATAAGAACAACAGGAGCCATTTGATCTCTGAGGGTTGTTATTCGTAACCATCAATGATTGGCCTGCTATTAGTAACCTTCAGACACAAACAAGGGATATAAGGCATGCACCCACTATTTAGATAAGGCAAGGTACATATTTGGATAAATGCAAGAAGGTTGGGTACCGAATCGACGATTTCTTCCACCAATCATCCGTTAAGAAAGAAAGGCAAGCATTTCAAAAGTGAGGCGATCACGGAAGAAGCTGAACTCCCCTTTCGGGGTGATGATGTATTTGGTATGGTCAAGGACAAAGAAGTAATCTTTGGAAAGGGTCCCGACAATCGAGTTCGAACGACGCGCTACAGGACACGCACCCATGTGGAAGAAGAAATCTATATTTGGGAGCTGCCATATTGGAAAGTCCTGCGTGTCCGCTCTTCAATCGACGTGATACACGTGGGAAGAATCTATGCGTGAACACTAGGATTCCTAGGCATGTATGGAAGACAAAGATACACAAGCACCGGGAGGACCAACAAATTATGAAAGACCCAAAGAACATGCATACACATAACAAGACGGATAAAGGCGTCACTTAAGTCGTGCAAGCTATGCTCTTACCAAAAGAGAGAAATCTTTTTGAAGTCCTTTACGGTATCAAGGTGCCGGGCTTCTCATCTAATATAAAGGGATACTAAATATGGAAGAGAAAAAGTGCCAAAACTGAAATCTCATGACACGTGATTATGGCGATTGCTTGGAATTGCATTGAGGGGATTCTCTGGGAAAATGTTTGAGTACCCATTGTGAAGCTGTTGTAGGGGTTCGTAGCATGGAAAACAAAAATTTTCTATCGCATACAAACAAACAAGCCAAGATATATCTACTAGATTGTAGCAACGAGTCGATGGAATAACTTACCCTCGAAGATTCCAAAGCGGTTAACGAGAGCAGATTCTCGTGGGTGATGTAGTCGTACTTCGATCTCAAGATCGTAGACGATCCTTCCCAATGCGTTCGGCAGCGCTCCGCGATCGGTCACACATTCGGTACTCGTGAAGACCTTCCTCTCCTTGTTCCAAAGCGGCGGAGGTTGTAGCACTCTCCTCGCGATTCGGCAACTGTGGCGTGGTGCTAAGTAGAGGGAGATCATGAGGCCTTAAGCCGGAGCGAGTATGGTGGAGTATGAGTGAGATCTATTAGTGGTATAGAGATTAGACACACCAATTAGAAGGCTCTAAACCGAACGCTAGGGCAATTAGAAGCTCTAAACCAAAACGGCTCTAAACCGGAGATTAGAGGATAGGAACTTGTGTGTCTAGAGGAGGCCTGCCCTCCTTTTATAGGTGGGAGGCGGCCAAGGGAGGGAGTCCCTCCCAAGTCGGCCTTGGTTGGCACTGCTTGGAGGACTCCTCCCCAAGTCGGTTCCAACCACCTCTTGCTTGTTTCCCAGTTCCTGTTTCCCACGCACTGCTTTCCACAGTTTCTGTTTAGTTTGACTTTCAAACGGCAGTTTTACTTTTCAGTTTTGGAACAGCAAGAACACTTAGTACATGATTCAATCATTCAATATGTAATGACACATTCATGTACCCTCCTCCCCCGAGTGCGGACAATCCGAACCTTCTTGAACATTCCATGAAAACACGGAATCATTCCCGAACTCGAAACGGGACTTTCCTTATATGAATCTTATTCTCGGACCATTCGGATCACCTCGTGATATCCGGATCCCATCGAGACTCGAACAACATTCGGTCTCTTTCTCATAATACCATAACTACTCAAACAACGTCGAATCCTTAAGTGTGTCTCCCTACGGTTCGCGAATTATGCGGACATGATCGAGACACTTCTCCCAACAATAACCAATAGAGGAATCGAAATTCATATGGCTCCCACATATTTCTCGATTACTTTGCAATCGAATGAACCACTTACATACGATACCAATTTCCCTTTGTCTCACGATAGTTTACTTATCAGAGGTTATGATCGGTATCTCTGCATACCTAGTTCAACCTCGTTGATAAGTACTCTTTTCTCGTTCGTGATATGTGATCCCTTGTGAGCCAGTCACATGCTTGCAAGCTAATTGGATGACATTCCACCGAGAGGGCCAGTATATCTATCCGTCATATGGATGGACAAATCCCTCTTGATCCATGTGTTTCAACCAATACTTTCGAACACTCAATGCCACCTTTATAGCCACCCGATTCGGTGTGGTGTTTGATGTCATCAAAGCATCCATCCTAAAGGTGATATGCATGATCTCATGGTCGAAGGAATTAGGTTACTATGTATCATAAAGCATATAGCAATTGAACTAATGAAATGACTTGATCTTTATGCTACGCTTATCTATAGGAGTATGTCCACCATATCATTCTCCTAATGATATGATCGTTGTTAATAACATCTCTATGTTCATGATCAGAAACCATGATCATATATTAACCAACAAGCTAGTTTAACAAGAGGCTTTACTAGGGACTCTTATTTTAGTTTACAAATCACACAAGTATTAATGTTTCCGGTTAATACAATTATAGCATGGTATGTAAACATTTATCATAAGTGTGAAGATATGATAATAACCACTTTATTATTTCCTCTTGGGCATATCTCCAACAGTCTCCCACTTGCACTAGAGTCAATAATCTAGTTTCAAACCGTTGTGTATTCACCACCCATGGCTTTCCGGTGTTGTATGTACACGATTGCTAGTGGTCAACTGATCTCCGGATCTGACACTTCTAGGTCCGTGTGTAATTGCATGTCTTTGCGTCTCTACGCATCACTCATTCTCTAATGAGATGGCTTTGTATAAATTTGGTCTTTCGGTGTGACCTTTAGCTCTTTGGGGTTAAAACATGTTGATAATATTGTCGCACAATATATCTTCATAGTATTATGCCACTGTGAACTACACCTAGTTTGATAACAAACTACTTGACACAAATGCCCTCTTTTGCTGCTAATATAGCAGTCATATACTTAGCCTTTTGTTGTAGTATCTGTCACAATGTCTTAACTTTGGAACTCATCCAAATCCATTATGGAACTTACTTTCCATTATATTGTGCCACCCTTAGTTTAGATTGAGATAAAGTTAATTTGTACTTTGTGACAAGACTAGTATCAATGTAGTACTTTTACAATGAACTAACCATCTATTTGTCACTTCTACAAACAATATATTCTTAGTTCTTCCAAAAGATCATAAGAATATCCTTACTATTGTCCAATGATCATCTTATGAATTATTCTGGTATATGCCCATAACATTTAGAGCATATGACATATCTGGATTTGTACATATCACAGTATGATTGATATAAATATTCTATGTGATTTCATACATCAAGTATCAATCTATACTTGAATCTTTGTTTCACTTACCAAATGTCAATACACTTGAATATATCATCAACATTGAACTCATTCAATCCTTTCTGTGCGACAAGAACCTTTCTTGTAGTTTCTATATTGAACTCATTCAATATCTCGTCTATGTACTTCTGGCACAACCATATTAGCATCTATTGATGCCAAATATTTGGGTTTTGCCTAAGTCTTTCATCGGGATGAAATTATTAATATGTGTTAATAAAAGATACATCATTTCCAATCAACAATATGTCTTCCACATAATGTATTAGAAACATGTCTTAGCGCTCCCACTTAATTTTTTGCAAATGTAAGCATCTTCATTGTCTCTGATGAAATTAAACTCTTTTAACAATTTCATCATAGTGAAGATTCCAACTCCGCGATGCTCACTTCAACCATTGAAGTTTGCATGTGCTTTTAGCATCCTTTGAATTAACAAAACCCTATGGACCGTGTTATGCACATGTCCTAGGTAACGATTCTATTAGAAGAACTTGTTTTGTTTATTCAACTACCATATAACAAATTATATGTAGTGGTTGCTACATTAATCCGTCTAGACTAAATATCACTATGAAAGATCAAATCTTGTCATAGTCAACCTTTGAACATTTTGTGAACTCTTTCCCAACATGTCGACTATTTCATAGATGTAAAACATCCATGTCTATTTCTTTATAGATCCAGACACAACTGTAAGGTCTTACACCTTTCTCGAGGGTCCTTCAAGTTCAAAACTTGATTTCTCGTGTATGGAACTATCACGGATTTTATGGCTTCAAGCCATTTGACGGAGTCAGGGCCCATCACCGCTTCTTTGCATGTAGTCGGTTCATTATTGTCAAATAATGATTTAACTCTCAAATCTTGGTATTTGATTGTTTACCCGACCTACTTGTTTCAATAGGAACTTAGATCTCTGTGACCACAACCTTTGAGGCACGTGAGCCATGAGCATTGTTGCTGTCTCCGCAACACTGCGGTGTAGCATAAACTCTGCACATATAGCTAAGGTTCTTTTAACCTTATCAAAGTTCTATTGTCCTCCCACTTAACTTTTCATGAATAATTCCTTCTAAAAGAAACTTGACGTTCTAAGTGACAAATACTTTTGTCTCTGGTGTTATGGAGGAATACTCAGTTATTAAAATAATCATACAAAGCGAGTTCATCCGACTTTGATTGCAAACATCTTTCTTATGCATAGCATACCAATGTTTAAGAAAGGACAACTTGGGTTTTATCCCAAACCATAACTTTATATGGTGTCATTTCAACGGATTATGATGGAGCTATTTTTAGTGGAAAAAACGGTAATCTCTAAAGCTTTTAATCTTTAAAATATAATGGCAGTTTTATGAATTACACCTTCGATCTTACCATGTCAAACAAGGTTTAATTACATATCTCGAACGCTCCATACTCTTATGGTGTTTCGGGAAAATGCAAATCCACGGAACGATTCCTTAAATCTTAGGTATTATGCTAAACTTGTAACTCAAATATCTTCCTTTATCATCTTATCATAAACTATTTATATTCTTGTTACAATGATTTTGCACTTCATCTTGAAAATCCTTGAACTTTTCAAATATTTCACACTTCATCCTTATTAAGTAAATATTCATATATTCACTCAAATTTTTGGAGAAAGCATATGAAGTTGAAATCCATCGCTCTTGACTACACATAATGGATTTCGTACAACAATATGTACAAGTTCCAATAAGCTAGTCATTCGCTCCGTTTGGCCTATGAGCGAAGTTTTAATTATCTCTAGGAAAGTTTCACTGCCGTCATTTGATCAAAATCAAATAGACTCCAAAATTCCATCCATATGGAGTTTCTTCATGTTTTCTTTCCAATATAATTTAAACTGCGATGTAACTTCCTAAGTGATCTTTCAATCAATTTGTCTTTCGACATTTTTAGCACTAGTTTTATGGATGTGATTTCTCCAACGAGATTTGTGAATCATCCATCTTTTATGGATTACGGCAATTATTTGAACAACCCTTTTGTTCTCATAATACCTGATAAAACAAATCTTGAAGGCAAGCTTTGATGTTTAACGAGCAACACAATAACCCTTTATTTGTTCTCGATGAACATCATCACATATTCTTTTGATAATTATTTAGGCCACTGTAGTTCATGAATTCTGTTGTTTCGTATGACGATTCATACCAATAAATTCAGTATTAAATACTTAAGAACCACATTGTTTAATAAGCAAACAATATAGCCATAACATGTATATCATCTATATACTTAAACTGAACAATTCTAGTCTTTTCTTTTCTGCCATATATTTATGAGATTCTCTTTCAGTATTTCCTTTTCTGTTTGAAAGAATCTATCAACATCAATAGTGGAGTCATACATATGACACATAATCCAAAGCGTGTATAATTAAATACCAATGTCTTTGGACTTGCACTTTGAAGTAGATCACCTATCATCAAATGTTTGGTGTTCTTTCAAATTCCTTTCTTTAGTAATCTCTTGGTGTAGTAAATATTTTACCTACATCAAATATTCACTCTTATCATGGAATTATCCATGATCAAGCTACTTTTAGCTTGTAACGGTGAATCGTGAGTATAATGTTGTTCTCCCAAAAAACTTTTGGAGGTTTAGGATAACTAGTGTCTCCAACCTTTTGCAAATTCT